>BSBM01000368.1:1195000-2447500 GCA_027924585.1 Larix kaempferi
CGTGCGCGTTATGAAATTCTAAAAGCGCGGCAATATTTTTTGAATTTAAAAAGAACGCGCTCGTGTTTTTAAGAGCCTAAACCAAGCCGAATCACTTGCTCACATGTCAACAATAATCCTATGTGTATGCTTTGGAGTTTGCTTTGGTAATTCCAAACCTGTGCTATGTTAATGAAAAACCAAAGCTAATTGGGTATTTCTTCCAATTTCTGGAAAAGCCTGTGCTTAGCCACTCGTTACAGTATGCTACACACAGTCATTTTTGACGAAATATTAGACACAAATAGCATTTTTTCTGCAGATTCCAAATATGTAACTTTTATTTTGAAATATTAATTTTTCCTATTTTCTTTCAATTTCTTTTCTGTCCTACTTCCTTAACTCGTGAAACACACTGTTAGTGTTTCTTCCATAACTTTTTCAATTCTCGATCATTTAAAAAAAAAATTGTATGGTGCACAAGAGGACACTAACCTCCACGTTCTATGAAAAACCCATTTTAAGATTTTTGCATTAAGACCTTCAAAGGCTCTACCCACAAAAGAGGTATTATTTTCGAGGTTTGATCACTTACAAAATTATAAAAAAATTATAAAATTACTAATTTAATTTTCGAAAAATAATGGCGCACAAGTGCTATGTGTTCTCTACATGCATGCCGATTTTTGTAGCTTGATTCCATCATTTAGGCCCTCAAAGGCTCTACCCACAAAAACATATACCTTATCATTTTCCTGAAAAATAAAAAGTGTCTGTTAAGAAAAATGAAACTTGACATAGCTATGCAAATTTTCAATACATAAAAGTTATATATTCGGAAACGTGATTTAATTTCCTACATTTCATCTTTTTTACTCAATGCAAGATATTTTGCGTAAGTAGCTCAAAAAATCCAAGTAAGTTGAGGGATCTCTGCTTTTTCAGTTTTCTATTGCATCTAACGCGCCAAAAGTGACCCTCATTAGCTTGCACTGACCCATAAGTCTTTTCTTAAAATGTTTTATCTTCAAAATATTATAAATAAAATAAAATGATTCATCTTCTCGTAACATCTTTTATGTTGAGGCCGAGGACATATTTAATGAAGTATAATTTATGGAGTCTTGAACATAATTATACCATAAAAAAATATTAATCTATTTAGGATGAATTGTTTATAGATCTCTAAGATGATAATTTGAATTTTGTTACACAACAAAAATTCTTTAATTTGTTGTTGAAATTGACAAATTTCCATTGGATTTGAACAATTACTTTATCTTTGTCAATAAAAACTTTTCTCAAATATCTTAATTTAACTTCTAAATTTTCCTAATTTTCTTGTAGTGATTCCTTGTCACATTGAATTGCAACATCTTGCACATCATGTATATAGTTTGATGAGGAAATTGACCCAAATACAAAGTCCTCCAATGTTATCTTCTTTCTATTATGGAAATTGCCAAATATTTTATTTGAATTAAGATGAAAGTGCCCAATACTTCCATTTCTATCAAATCTAAAATGATATCAACTTTTTTCACACGAACTATAATTTAAACTAGAATTTAAAAATATAATCACCCATCCAAAAGTTTTACATAAAAACTTTAAAAAAATAAGTTTTTAAATCATAACTTAAAAGAAATAATTTTATGTACTTGGTTCAAATATTTCTATTCCATTAATTAATAGAATATATACATAATTCCGTTAAAAATATATATATAATTACTTTGTTAATTTTAATTAAAAAACAACTTTTTTCTTAAAAAGGAAAAAATATTCTTATTTTCTCAATGTTGCAATCCAATGATAAGACATTGATAAAACACATGGCTCCTTCCAGTAATCTTCAGATCCATAAGTCATCCTCTAGGATGGGGAAGCTAAGACATGTGAATTAAAACGAATATTTGATCCATGCCACTGTATTAAAAACAAAGCAATTACTTTTAACAATACCTCCATACAATACTTTTAGCAATACTTTGTGAGTTGCGTCACTTCTATATAATTAGGCGTGGTGCAAATGCCGCCTTTACATTGTGACAAAGAACAGCGAGATCGATCGAACCAACGGGAATTCTTGCAGACTAGGGTTTCAGCCATGGGATCAAATTCGTCCAGATTAGGGTTCTTCAAAAATTCGTCCGTGAGAGCTGCGGAAAGCAAGAACAACGAAGATAAAGATGACCCGCCTTCGTGCCGCGCCCGTTCTGCAGGTATATGTATGTTTATTTCTTTTGTATTTTCATTTTAATGTAAATGTTGCAATCAAATTCATGGTATTAGGTTTTTGCAGGGAAAAAAACAAAAACAAAGATGAAAAAGAAGGTCCGTTTTGCCATAGATCTGGCAAAGCCCCGTTCCAGTAATGAAGTGTACAGGCGGAAGCAGGATACGGCTATGCCCGTGATATATACGGTGGTTGAGGATGAATTATACTCTTTTGAAAAGCTTGTAAACTTCCAAATCCGAGAAAAGCAGGGCAAGATTCCAGCCAACAGAGCGGCATTATATAAAATTCTGCTTGGGAACCTAAACCAGATGAAAGTAGACAGAGAATATAGTGATAGCGACTAAGGGTTTCAAGCTCGATTGGGGTTTTAATATGAAATCTCACAGAAAACACAGAAGTGTATTGTGCACTTTTTACTGTCTATGTATTTGGTTATTTTCTTCAAATTGATTAATTCTGTAATAAAATTATTATTTTCTTCGTTTTTGTTAATTCTATAATAAAATTATTATTTTCTTCAAATTGATTAATTCTGTAATAAAATTATTATTTTCCTCAAATTGAAGAGTTTTTTGTTAATGATATTTGAAATCATTCAACCATTGAACCACAGTTTTAAAAACCCTTAAACGCATGTTAAACAATATATTGTTTTGGCTTTTACATTTTACATTTTAATTTATTTTCTGTGATTTTTTTAAAGCATGTTAGATAATATATTGTTTTGGTTTTTACATTTTAATTTATTTTTTATGATTTTTTTCAATCGAAATAGAAAAAAACATGTTTTTTTTGCTATTCCAAGAAATCAAAGTAAACATAAATTTTAGGATTAGAGACAGAAAAGTGAACATAAATTTTAGGATCTCATATATAAGAGACAGAAGATGTCTATCATAAGTATCATACCATATCATCATTATGATAGAGTAAAAGTTATATCTTAATTGACTTACAAAAAATTCCTTCACTCTAAAAACCAAATTTTGCAAACTCCATATATGTTTAGATAATAAATCTATATTTCAATTAAACTAAACCAAAATAACTGTTCAAAATATCAAAATATATAATCATCCACATATTTTAAATTATATGAAAAAGTCATATAAGCCTTCAGATATAAGCTCATCCTCTAGATATTCTTCAAAGAAAAGTGTATTCATGAGCTTTTGAATTCTAATATTTATAGATGTGATTAATAAAAAATTCTTAAAGGAGGTAATAAAACTAATATTTATAGATGTGATTAATAAAAAATTCTTAAAGGAGGTAATAAAAAAGGTAATTCTGACACTATTACTCCAAAGCAAAGCACATGTAATTTTGTCCATCATTTTGCCCAATTTATAACAATCTATGAATCGCTAAAAAAATATAAGAATACAATTTCATTTAGCAAAGCAAACTATAGAAACCTCCATAAAAATAGTTCTGTTTGAACCAATTCCATAGCTCACCCATAACATGTAATTATTATCTATAATCCTCATGTACAATTTTCTTTATTAACTTTAATCTCTTTTCTTTCTCTCTCACACACATATACATATATATATTAAATAGTAAAATTTATCATAATTGATTTGTGAAACACATCATAAAAGTAGTTATTACTAACTGATATCCACAAAACAATTTTAAATCTTACTTGATAACTTTTATTTCTAAGATAGTGAATGTGTAGATATAGAATATGTCAAACTACTTGCTACAATTGGACAAAGGAACATTCCCATGGGAATTACAATGGAACGTGGGATCTTGTATGGCTAATTATATTTATGCAAATCTAAGAATTATTAAGAATTGAGTTGAATAAGAATTTTCTTCCTTGAAAGAGATTTATAATCTCAATTCTATAAAACCTACAATAAATATTCCCAAAAATTTATTATTTGAAAAACTTGAAATGTGATAATAAATTACAAGAAGAAACTAAAGAATAATAATCCAGATTAATTCCAGTTATATACAATGAAGCCACCCCATCTTCACCTTTAATGGATTGCATTCTCCATGGGTGAATCTTCAATGTAGGTGGTTCATGGGTTTCCATCTTCCAATTTAAAAGATAGCCCATTAGAATTTTGGTTGGATTGGAAAATGAGGGAGAAGAAACATTCAATGGAGTTCCACCTCGTTCCTTCCCCTTAGAATATGAAATTGTTGTTTGGAATTCATAGGCTTGACCCAACTCATAAATGACTTTAACTTGAAATGTCCCCTTAATCTTTGTGTTGGATCTCCATGGTATAAAGGACCTTCAATTAGCACTATTGAGTGGGGATTATCACATTCCCCATGTACACCTCACTCAGTGGTCTATATCTCAACCCTTGTGAGAATATTTTGACAATGAGAGCAAAGGCACCCACGAGACAGAGTCCACTCAACTATCAATGTTGGGTGACAAATCATCTAGATTCATGTCACCCCTTTATTTCACATGCAATTCATTTGATTTTTGTTGGATTTCTCTCCTTGACAAATGTAAGTTTTAAACCTGTGCAGAGAAGCAAAGCAATAGATTCTTGTAAGAAAAATAGAGATTACACCACAACATTCACACATAATACGCCTAGATTTACTCTCGAAACCCTTAACTGAGAGAAAAGAAAAAACGTAGAGCCACACCTCTTATTTTCTCATTGTGATTATTAACCACTCACAATACAAATATATAGGTATTCCACAGTATCCAATACCCTAATAGATAGGCCGAAAAATAGAGACTAGATGGTGGGGATCGTCATGTGTGCCATCGTCAAGCGTATCCCCCCACACACATGAAAATAATAAAATTCCTTAGTAGATGTGGCTATTAAAAATAAAGCTTCATCTTTAAGAAAAACTTTTAGCTGACATCTAAAACTTTGGATTATATGTGTGTGAAAGTGTGTCGAGAGTTTTGGTGACATCTAAGCTAGTATGAATATTGTTATGGTTCAATCAATTGAATTAATTTTATATGCAAGTGTATAGGTGGTTGTGGTGAGATCTAAACTAGTAAAACAATACAAACATGTTCATTCACATTGGAATTGGAATTGGGTCTTCTAAAATATTCTTCCTTTAAAAATTGCAATTCTTTATTTTGAAAATATGGAAAGTTGACCTACCCTAATAGAGATGCGTATAAAACCTTTAGTGGGTCTAAGGAAGAATGGAACTTTTAGAAACTTTCATGAAATACTTCATGGAAAAGAAAACAAGCCTTTATCATCCTAACAGGAAAGTCTAAAAGTGAATTATTTATAACCAATAGTAATAGTTCATCATAATCTACCTTGGATGAATTATTGCATTTAGATCCAAACCCATTTGTCATTTCATGTTTAGAGACCGATACAAGGCCAAGGGAAAATAGTGTATTGAGGGGTACTTGAAATTTATATAATAAGATATTTTTCATCATCAACCATACAAAGGAAATCATCATGGTAAGGAATTGTTTTTTTGTAGGAGATATAATAAGGGAAGCAAAAGTCACTTAAAGGGGCTTTTATAGTAGATAAACTCAATGATCGTTTTATATATCGAGAGTGTTGGGAAATCCCTAGAAATGACTTTTCCTAGCAATATTAAAGGAGTTACATAGGATGGATGTGACCTTGATTCAAAAGAGAATTCGTGAGGGTCGAAAGATGATACTAATCTTGGGAAAAGTAATGAATAAATCTATTTTATGAGCTATAGATGTAGTACTCAGTTCAAGAGTGAGATTACAACTAGGTGGAATAAGTCTAGTTTGTTAAAAAATAATGATTTCCTTGCATTAGGACCATATGGATAATTTTTTTGTTTGAAGAGATAAGCTAGAAGATTTCAATTATAAATTTCTATGGTCCATATTATGATTGGAAATGCATATGCGCACGGAATTTCCCTCTTTCGATGTTCTAAATTTCATGAGCTAGAAGAATTGGGGTTTTCCCACTTCTAATCTACCTTTATAGAACCAATAAAAGTTGATATAACAAACATTTTGATGTTCTCACTTACTAGTGATTATCTTAGGAGGATTTTAATTTGATTTCCTTATCCAACAATCTATACAAAATAATTGAAAAGATCGTAGTTATAAGGGTAAATACAAAATTTCAAAAGTTATTTCTCAAGTGCAAGTTGGGTTTCTGAAGGGGAAGTAAATACAAGATGCTACTTGAGCAACATAAAAAGGTCTTATTTATATAAGAACAAAAAAATGTACGCAATGGTAATTAATGAAATGTCAAAAGCATATGATAGGACAAGCTAGTTATACATCAGGTTAATGCTTCTACAAGTTGGTTTCAATCTTACAACAATCAAGTGGATCATAGGATACTTATTTATTTTGTATTTTTAATAAATGGGTCAACATCCAAGTTCTTCAACCCCGTCAAGGGATTTGAGACAAAGATATCTCTTTTCTCCCTTGTAGTAGATGAAGGATTGTGTACATATCCATTCTAGAAGTAAGAATGGTGGGAGCTATTTCAAGAGTTAAGATATATTGTTGAACATTGGATCTCCAAAAGAAATAAAAATATTTCATGAAATTTTATAAACATATATAGTGTGGTTATAGGCATGGAAGTAAAAATATAAAAATCTACAATTTGCTTTAATGAGTTGGAACCTAAAATTGAAAATAAGTTTATTCGAATTTTTCCATATACCAAATTTTTTTTTCCATATTAGAAAAAAATTAAAGTAAAGTTATACCAATTACATGTTTATATATCTACAATTTTTTATATATATATATTTTTAAAAGTTTTAAGAAATATATATATTAAAAATTAACTAACACATTTATTTGTGTTACATTGAAACAAACCATTTACCCAAAAAGTTCATTAACAACTTTAATATATATTCTTTAAATATAATTCAGAAAAGATTCTACTTAGAGTAGGTTCTTTTACATAAAACGTTATCCTCCATCCACTTATATCTTCTACCCCTTCAAATCCTCTCAAATGTCATAGTCTCTATAACTGCACTTATCATGCGTTTGCCTCTCTGCAAATATCCCCGCTATTATCGGTGCTTGACGATTTGCGGTTGGGAAATTGCTAAATTGTCGAATGTTTAGATTAATGTTTTTCTTAATTTATATTTAAAACTCACATCATTGCTAACCCAACCAAAACATTTATTTATATATAGGCTTCGTGCATATTATTTTCATTACAATAAAATGAAATGGTTGATACAATAAAATCATCAGCTTTATTTAAAAAAATCAAAGTTTTGCTTTTGCTTTTTTCAATTATTTGATGATTTTATTTAAAAAAATTAAGGTTTTGTTTTTGCTTTTTTCAATTATAATTCGTGAAGAGCAATTTTAATATTGATAAAAAAAAATCTTTTTGCTTTTTAGGATTACATTATAATTTGATATTTTCTATGAATGGATTTTTTGAATTAAGAAAGTTTCAATATGAGTATAGTCTATCCTAATCCTAATCTTATTCTATTTAATTTATAAATATTGTAAATATTTGGTTATATTTTCAATTATTTAAAAAAAATAAAAATTGAAAATAAGATATTTTAGAAAATGAATTCTATTTAATTTAGAAATATTGTAAATATTTGGTTTTATTTTTAATTATTTAAAACAAAATAGAAAATGAATTCTATTAATTTATAAATATTGGAAATATTTGGTTATATTTTCAATTATTTAAAATAAAATAAAGAATAATTGAAAATAAGATATTTTAGAAAATAAACTTAAAAGATCACTTAATTTAATATTAACTTATTATTTTGAATTTGTTAAGATTTGGAATCACTCTAAACACCACAATGCCATTTAAAATAATCATTGACATATGTTTTCTAATGGTTTTGAGGATGAAGTTGGTCTCACTAGAAGTTAATTATGATAATCCATATAAATATAGATTAATAATCCACATAAATATAAATTAATAATCCATATAAGTATAGATTAATAATCCATATAAATATAAATTAATAATCCATATAAATATAAATTAATTATCCATATAAATATAGATTAATAATCCATATAAATAAAGAAATATTAATAATGAAAAGTAATGATAACACTTTAAACAATTAAGAGCACGTGTTCCTCATAGGAGGTCACATGTATACCTCTGCTAACAAAGGGGTTACCTTATCCCACAAATAAAGGAGGCATACACCAAAATAAAATAAATTATTATTATTATTATTATTGATGAAATCATAAACTATATAATAAATACACTAGACTATACCAACACACAACACTTCATTGAACATTGAATAAATCAAAGAAAACATACTTGAAAATATTGCATACTAATTGTTTGAACAATCATATGTTTTCATACTTCTCTGTGTTATGATTATAGAATACAAGTGGACACTAAATCATAAGGAAAGATGAGGAAGCAATAAGAATCAACCAAGAACACGTGAATGGATGTAATTCAGCATATGATGTGATAATATAGATATAATGTATGTGTAACTACGATTATTTGTAATAAAAAGGATGTTTCCTCCAAAAATGGGTATGTATATGGAGATTATAAACTTTTTAAAATTTTAATAATCTATGGTTTAAAGTAAGAGATTATGGCTGTATTTTAATAAGCAAGTTGGATGTTACAAAATATTATATTGTGAATAATCAAGTTAATACAATAAATAATATTCAAGTGCAACTCTAAGTTATGTTAGGTTTCTCTATTAAGATTTTTTTATGGTAAATTTCTTTCTATTTTATTTAAAACATTTTTGCATTACTTTACTTTGTTAAAGGTTTGAATGTACAACATAAATGTCATTTCCTCATATATACTAAATATTTTCTTAAATGTTTTATCTTCAAAATATTATAAATAAAATAGAATGATTCATCTTCTCATTACATTTTTTAGAGGACATACAGAATTATAATTTATGAATCCGTGAGCACAATTATACCATAAAAAAGTATTAATCCATTTAGGATGAATTGTTTATAGATCTCTATGATGATAAGGTATTTTTATTTGAATTTTTTTACACAATAAAAACTCTTCAATTTGTTATTGAAATTGACAAATTTCCATTGTATTTGAACAATTACTTTATCTTTGTCAATAAATACTTTCTCAAATATCTTAATTTAACTTCTAAATCTTTCTAATTTTATTATGGTGATTCCTTGTCACATTGAATTCCAACATCTTGCACATCATGTACATATAGTTTGATGAGAAAATTGATCAAAATACAAAATCCTCCAATGCTATCTTCTTTCTATTATGGAAATTGCCAAATATTTTATTTAAATTAAAGTAAAAGTACCCAATACTTCCATTTATATCAAATCTAAAATGATGTCGACTTTTCTTACATAAATTATAATTTAAACTAGAATTTGAAGATATAATCACCAATCCAAAGGTCTAGTAAGTTTTTTACATCATAACTTAAAAAATAAGTTTTTTAAATCGTAACTTAAAAAATAAAAAAAATATTTTGTACTTGCTTTAAAGATTTCAGAAAGCTGACTTCCAGATTAGGGTTCTTCAAAAATTCGTCCGTGAGAGCTGCGGAAAGCAAGAACAACGAAGATAAAGATGACCCGCCCTAGTGCCGCGCCCGTTCTGCAGGTAAATGTATGTTTATTTCTTTTGTATTTTCATTTAATGTATATGTATGTTTATTTCTTTTGTATTTTAATGTTGCAATCAAATTCATGGTATCAGGTTTTTGCAGGGAAAAAAACAAAAACAAAGATGAAAAAGAAGGTCCGTTTTGGCATAGATCTGGCAAAGCCCTGTTCCAGTAATGAAGTGTACAGGCGGAAGCAGGATACGGCTATGGCCGTGAGATATACGGTGGTTGAGGATGAGTTATATTCTTTTGAAAAGCTTGTGAACTTCCAAATCCGAGAAAAGCAGGGCAAGATTCCAGCCAACAGAGCGGCATTATATAAAAATATGCTTCGGAACCTAAACCAGATGAAAGTAGACAGAGAATATTGGGGTTTTAATATGAAATCTCACAGAAAACACAGAAGTGTATTGTACTCTTTTTACTGTCTATGGATTTGGTTAATTGGATGGATTTGGTTATTTTCTTCAAATTGATTAATTCTGTAATAAAATTATTATTTTCTTCAAATTGAAGAGCTTTTGTTAATTCTATAATAAAATTATTATTTTCTTTAAATTGATTAATTCTGTAATAAAATTATTATTTTCCTCAA
Source organism: Larix kaempferi (assembly GCA_027924585.1). Lineage (NCBI taxonomy): Eukaryota > Viridiplantae > Streptophyta > Pinopsida > Pinales > Pinaceae > Larix > Larix kaempferi. Next base: position 1,205,431 of record BSBM01000368.1, read on the forward strand.
ATTATTTAATTTTTTTTGTTAATGATATGATATTTGAAATCATTCAACCATTGAACCACAGTTTTAAAAACCTTAAACGCATGTTAGACAATATATTGTTTTGGCTTTTACATTTTAATTTATTTTTTATGATTTTTTTCAATAGAAAAAAACATGTTTTTTTTTACTATTCCAAAAAATCAAAGTTTTAAAATCTCATATATGATGTCTATCATAAGTATCATCTATATCATCATTATAAAATAAAAGTTATATCTTAATTGACTTACAAAAAATTCCTCCACTCTAGAAACCAGTTTTTGCAAACTCCATATATATTTAGATAATAAATCTATTTTCCAATTAGACTAAACAAAAATAACTGTTTAAAATATCAATATATATAATCATCCACATATTTTAAATTATATGAAAGGCATATATAAGCCTTCATATTTAAGCTCATCCTCTAGATATTCTTCAAAGAAAAGTGTATTCATGAGCTTCTCAATTGTAATCTTTATAGATGTGATTAATAAAAAAAATTTAAAGGAGGTAATAAAAAAGGTAATTCTGACATTATTGCTCCAAAGCAAAGTATATGTAATTTTGTCCATCCTTTTGCCGAATTTATAATAATCTATAAATTGCAAAAAAATTATAAGAATACAATTTCATTTAGCAAAATAAACTATAGAAACCTCCATAAAAGTAGTTCTGTTTGAACTTGTTTGTGCTAGAAATTGTTTCTAAGGCTAAGGAAACAAGCTAACACAATCTCAAGAATAAATTCAATTAATAAAACAAAGTTTAGGGTTTTTTGTATGATTTTAATGGTTATAAACTTTGAGGACAGTCAGGGAATACATTCAAAAGAAAAGTAAAAACTAATTCATAAACAAAAACTCATAAAGATGTACAACATATCACATGAAATCCCACAGAAAGAATATGCTGAGGTTCATACATAAAGGATAAGCATCACTAGAAAATGCACATTAACTAGTAATGAATTTACCATTTAAGAAGCTTACAAACTCAATAACAAAGCCAATCACAAACAAAATGGAGGGGAAAAAGTCATATATTTCAAAATTTTATCAGCTAATGCTCATAAGAGTCACAGTACTTATCTCTTAAACAAGTCTGAAGATACAATAGATTCTGCAGACCTCCTGATGCTCCCAAAAATCAGAACCCTCTTTCAGTCCCTCTATCCCTCTTTTATATTTACAAAGAAGTCATTCTATTTCCCCCTCATTAGGTCGAAATTCAAACTTCCTAGCTGTTACATTAACTAACTAGCTCAACTAATTAACTAAAAATAGCAAATCGGATTCCTGGCAAATATGGCGAATTTCTGGAAAATAGGTGTCAAAGAAGCTTCCATCTCTCTCAATTGGTGACACCTGTGTAAAAACTGAGAGAGGTTTTTGTTAATGGGTCCGTGATGGACAAAAACCTCTCTTGGTTTTTAAAAATTCATCTCCAGTCAATCAAAATCGGCCCCGCAAAATAAACACTAAAATAGGAAAATATTAAATAATTAAAATCCCTGGAAAATAGGCTGCAAAGATTAAATTGAATCTTTCAAGCCTTGACAGCTGTTGCAAAACTGAGAGAGGTTTTTGTATATGAGTATCTTATGAACAAAAACCTCCTTTGGTTTTCAAAAATTCCTCTCCATCAACTCGTGGTCTGCATTTGACTTCAATTACTCAAAACGGGAAAAATAGAGCAGAATTATGTTTCTACTGCCTCCTTTTTTTATGTCATCTATCCTTCTTGAGATATAGGCATCCTCTTTACAAGAGAAGTGAAAAAACAGCCTGTTGTGTTGTAATATCTCACTGAAAATGCTCCTCTGTTCTGACAAGCTGAATTGTATTTGGAGTAATGATGACCACGATTCCTTCCATAAATCAAAATCACCTGTTCACATGATGGAAACTGACATAGCACGTAATAAAATCCTCAAATCACGTAACTAGTCACTCCAGAACTGAGATCATGCTAAATTTCGGCTAAAAAAATTGGAGAAAATGAGAGTCGCGATATTCTTGTAGCGCACTCTTTGTTAATTTCGGGCTCCAGTGCTACAAGAATAAAATTAACACTGTTTTGGTGCTTTTTAACAGCTCTTTGTTATTTTGCATGTGGTTTAAAAGCTGTCAAGGTAAAGATGATACATGACTCTACTTAGGATAAGGTTTATGAGCTCTTTATTCAATATAGTGACCTTTTAAACCCTTCATCAAAAACAAACTAAAAGTTTACAAAATTGAAAATCTCAATGAAAATCTCAATAGCAAGCCCAAAAAACTCATATAAGAACTAAAGAAAATTTCCTAAAGAAGGAAGAATCAAGTTAAAGCAAGTAAATAACTTAAAATAAAATGCAAATCAAACAAAATTTGAAGAAACAATTTACTGACTTAACATCTAGCTCCGGCTGTGGGATGAAGCCCTCCCTGCGAGGCTTCAAGAACCTGTAGACCAGTGCCTTCTATCTGTTATCTTATCTATTCTTCAAAAATTGCCATTGGGCTATGGAGTATTATTATGATTCACTCACCGGTATGTACAATGATCAGTGAAAATGCTTTTATGGATTGTAAAAATGCTTGAGGAATCGTCCATTAACAGGGCTGGACAACTCCTCACCTTCCAAGGACTGCAGGATAAAAGTATTTTTTTCTAAAACTTTTGATACCAGAAAAGGGCCAAACCAAAGATTATCAAACTTACCATGCTTACCTTTCTGTTCCTTTCTTGCATCCCATCTTAGAACCATCTCACCTTCTATGAAAGTATTTTCTTTAACATTCCTGTCAAATCTGCTTTTAATCTTGGATCTGTACAACTGTGCTTTTTCATCCACCTTCTCTCTATTTTGCTGTAACTCTATCATTTCAAATAGTCTCCTTTGCATATCATCTGGTTCCTCTTGAGAGTTCTGAAGGAATTTCATCACTAGAATCCCCAGTTGAACAGGGAACAAAGCTGGATTGATCCTTCTTAGTTTCTGTCGGAAAGGCTTAACATTAAGCTTCAAAAGGACCTTGTGCTGACTAATTGCTGTATCATAAGTTCTTAGTTCCTGATAAGACCAAGCAAATACATCTACATGTTCTTTCAGAAGCTTGATATATCTATTTCTTTGTTCCACTGTTAGAAATTTAGAAATTTTTACCATCCTGGGATGTTCTGCTGAACCAATATTGTAGTCCTCTACATTGTCTTCTGAAGATTGAATTACTGGATTTGAAGGTGTATCATCCTTTGTGAATATTCTTTCTAAAGGTACTAGACCTTTTGGAATGAAATTGCTCTTCAATTCAATGATTTTATGCCCTGCTATCTCTTCTACAGCAAACTCATTTAACTGTTCATCCCTTTCATCTTCTTCCTGATCAATTTGAACATTTGAAAACTCATCTATAAGCTTAAGAATTTTTTTTATTTCAATGTCATCTTCAAAAACCCTCCAGTGCTTCACATTATCGGGGACACATGGTCTATACCTCACTTCTATAGGATACTTTAGCTGAGTGGTTTTAGGGATTCTGAAATGTGTGGCAGCCAGAGCTAAAGAATCTGCAATCTCATTATGATTCCTGGGAATATGAGTGATATTAAATGATATAAAATAGTTTTCAAGCATATCCCATACCTCATTTCGATATACTTTCAGCAAACCCTGCTTTACTTGATATTTGTTCTTCACCTATTGAACAACTAGTTCGGAGTCGCCAAATGCAGAAATCTGTTGAATTCCCAAATATTTCGCAGCCTTCAATCCCAGTAGCAGAGCTTCATACTCGGCAGTGTTATTAGTGGTAACAAACTCCAATTTATACATGAGTTTCACTGTTTCACCCCCAGGGGAAATAAGTAAAACTCCAGCTCTAGCGCCCTCTCTGCATGAGGATCCATTAAAGTACAACTGCCACAATGCATCTTCCTCTTCTCTGCTGTGTTTTATGTGCTCTTCTTTTTCCACTTGTAACAGACCAGCAGAATTATCTTCTTCACTAAACTGTAATATGCATGAACCAGGATCTTTATCTACAGAGTACATTGGGTGATTTGTAGGGTTTTTATCATCTGTGACTATGTAAGCAAGCTGCAGCTCTCTGTAAAGTCTCCTATTTTCTCCACCAAAAACAGGAATGGTGGCATAAGAGAGGTCCATCTGTAATGTTCCCCCAACCTTCTTAGCCCATGACCTAGAAAGTAGCAAGCCAAATTTTGGTGTGATGTCAGCTACTACAACATCCATTATCACACTTTTCATGGGCAACTGAGCAAGGTTGACAACCATGTCTTTTATTACTCCTAGACATTTCACAGCTCAAGAGTCAAAGGCATATAAATCATGATAAGTTTTGGTGACATTAAGGCCCAGGGCTTCCATTACAGCTTTTGGCATCAAGTTATGGGAAGCTCCTGAATCTAACAGGCAATTATGAATCATCTGCTCGTGTACAGTCAAGGTTACATAGAAAGGAGGAGAAGCGCCAGCCTCATTTTCAGTCTTTTCAGCCAGAGCTGATCCAATGAAAATTCTAGGGTTTTCTTCCTGCAAATTAACTGTATCTGAAACAGGCTGATTAATGGGTATATTCATCACTTTCAAAACAATATCCTTATATGATGCATTCTTTATTAACTCAGTCAAAGGTACAGGAATCTTTAACTTCCCTAGTTCATTCTCCAAACTAAAATTCTGGACAGATTTGTTTACCTCTTCAATTTCAGCATTCTTCTTTGATTTTTCTGCAGACTGCTTCTTCTCAATAACAGGATCAGCTATTTGTTTAGCAGGAACAGGTGCAGCAGGAACAAGTGCCCTCTTCTTTGGAGCTTGGGCCACTTGTTTTGGAAATGATCTAAGATTTAGGGTCTTCTTAGGTGGTCCATTCTGATGAATAGCAGCAGTTATAGCAGTATTCTCCACATCTACCTCATCTTCAGTTTCAAACATGTCAGCAGTGTAGCATTCAGAATTCAAAAAATCTTCTTCAGTAACAAAACCTGTAAACAATCTATCTCCAATGTGGTTCATGTACTGATCAATCTCAGTTTCTTCAAAGAGCAGTTGTTGATCAATTTCTTCTTCATCAACCAAATTATTTTGAAATGGTGGGGGCACTTTTTGATCCTCATTCTCCCTCCTTTCTCGCTGGATATCATTATTCCTGCGCTCTCTTGGCATGAATCTAGGAGCAAACTGCCTTCTGAACTGATTTTGGTTGTTTGGATTTCGATCAACTTCTGGAGTAGGTTTACTAGCATTCTTCTCAAGCTCTAGTTTATTCAATTTTGCAGTAAGAATCTTAACCATTTTAGCCATCTCGTCTATCTTGGTCTCAGCAGACTGAGAAGCAGAACTTGCTGTAATAGCTTCTTTCTTTCCTTTTATTTCATACAGCTGCTGGGCTATTTCTTTCTTAAGTCTGTTTGAAGCTAGAAAATTAGATTCTACCTCCAAAGCTGCATCTTGCATGTTCAGCAGGGTGATAGGTCTTCTTTCTCCCAGTAACAAAGAAAATTCATGATCAAAAGCATTTGCATAGGTTAGCTTAGCTGATGTTTCTGTAGGTTTAATTTCTGCTGGAATTTTACTGTACATCTTGTTAAACCTTTTGGAAAAATATGCAACAGTCTCATCTTTCTTTCTTCTGAGAGCTCCAAATTCAGTTATATAGTAGGTGTGATCCTTTGTGTCTCCCCATTGTCTCATGAAAAGATCATGGAGTTCTTCAATGATAGTAATTGAGTTAGCAGGCAAGTCTCTAAACCATTTTCTTACATCCCCATCAAGACTCTGAACAAATACCCTCATCCACACATCTTTAATCTCAATGTTCTGATTGTCAGCATAACTTAGGAAAGCCTCCCAATGTTCCTCAGCAGTGATTTCCCCATGTCCATTGAACCTAGGCATATATTTCTGGTAATCACCTCCGGGTAATGCATGTAAAGGTTGAGGTAAAACTAATGGTGCATACCTAGCTGCAACCATGCGGTCCATCATATCCATGGGTGGGTTTTGACCTGCCATTTTTGTACTGACTGATTGGGAAGATGTGGAAACTTGACTGGAACCCTTTTGAAAAGGATTCTTTCCTACTTTCAGCTGAAAGATAGGTATTTTATCAGGAGAGGAAGTCTTAGCTTTCAAAAAACTTCGAGGATTAGTAAAGACTTGAAAAGTAATTTCAGGGATGATAGGTTTTATCCAAGGTGAAGTTTCAGCTGAACTTAATGATATGCCTAACTGGTCAGGGTCACAGGAGGCTAGAAAAGATTGATATTTTCTGAGTTTATTTGCTGTTTTCAAGATCTGTTCAGGGTCTGTCACACCCAGTTTCAATGGAGAAACAGGCCTGTTCCTGGTCCCAATCCCTTTAGAAGCCACTGTGACTACTTTTTTGGTGAAAATAGCCTTTAAAAAGATCTGATTTAAGTCCACCTCTTAAACCAGTAAACTGATGAGTATCCCAGGGAAGATATGCTTCAGTTTTATCCCCGGCAACGGCGCCAAAGATGTTTGTGCCAGAAATTGTTTCTAAGGCTAAGGAAACAAGCTAACACAATCTCAAGAATAAATTCAATTAATAAAGCAAATTTTAGGGTTTTTTGTATGATTTTAATGGTTATAAACTTTGAGGACAGCCAGGGAATACATTCAAAAGAAAAGTAAAAACTAATTCATAAACAAAAACTGATAAAGATGTATAACATATCACATGAAATCCCACAGAAAGAATGTGCTGAGGTTCATACATAAAGGATAAGCATCACTAGAAAATGCACATTAACTAGTAATGAATTTACCATTTAAGAAGCTTACAAACTCAATAACAAAGCCAATCACAAACAAAATGGAGGGGAAAAAGTCATATATTTCATAATTTTATCAGCTAATGCTCATAAGAGTCACAGTACTTATCTCTTAAACAAGTCTGAAGATACAATAAATTCTGCAGACCTCCTGATGCTCCCAAAAATCAGAACCCTCTTTCAGTCCCTCTATCCCTCTTTTATATTTACAAAGAAGTCATTCTATTTCCCCCTCATTAAGTCGAAATTCAAACTTCCTAGCTGTTACATTAACTAACTAGCTCAACTAATTAACTAAAAATAGCAAATCGGATTCTTGGCAAATATGGCGAATTTCTGGAAAATAGGTGTCCAAGAAGCTTCCATCTCTCTCAATTGGTGAAACATGTGTAAAAACTGAGAGAGGTTTTTGTTAATGGGTCCGTGGTGGACAAAAACCTCTCTTGGTTTTTAAAAATTCATCTCCAGTCAATCAAAATCGGCCCTGCAAAATGAACACTAAAATAGGAAAATATTAAATAATTAAAATCCCTGGAAAATAGGCTGCAAAGATTAAACTGAATCTTTCAATCCTTGACAGCTGTTGCAAAACTGAGAGAGGTTTTTGTATATGAGTATCTTATGAACAAAAAACTCCTTTGGTTTTCAAAAATTTCTCTCCATCAGCTCGTGGTCTGCATTTGACTTCAATAACTCAAAACGGGAAAAATAGAGCAGAATTCTGTTTCTACTGCCTCCTTTTTTTTATGTCATCTATCCTTCTTGAGATCTAGGCATCCTCTTTACAAGAGAAGTGAAAATACAGCCTGCTGTGTTGTAATATCTCGCTGAAAATGCTCCTCTGTTCTGACAAGCTGAATTGTATTTGGAGTAATGATGACCACGATTCCTTCCATAAATCAAAATCACCTGTTCACATGATGGAAACTGACATAGCACGTAATAAAATCCTCAAATCACGTAACTAGTCACTCCAGAACTGAGATCATGCTAAATTTCGGCTAAAAAATTGGAGAAAATGACAGTCGCGATATTCTTGTAGCACACTCTTTGTTAATTTCGGGCTCCAGCGCTACAAGAATAAAATTAACACTGTTTTGGTGCTTTTTAACAGCTCTTTGTTATTTCGCATGCGGTTTAAAAGCTGTCAAGGTAAAGATGATACATGACTCTACTTAGGATAAGGTTTATGAGCTCTTTATTCAATATAGTGACCTTTTAAACCCTTCATCAAAAACAAACTAAAAGTTTAAAAAATTGAAAATCTCAATGAAAATCTCAATAGCAAGCCCAAAAAACTCATATAAGAACTAAAGAAAATTTCCTAAAGAAGGAAGAATCAAGTTAAAGCAAGTAAATAACTTAAAATAAAATGCAAATCAAACAAAATTTGAAGAAACAATTTACTGACTTAACAGAACCAATTCCGTAACTCACCCATAACATGTAATTATTATCTATAATTTTCATGTACATTTTCTTTATTAACTTTAATCTATTTTCTTTCTCTCTCCTACACATACATATATATATTAAATAGTAAAATTTATCATAATTGATTTATCAAATACATCATAAAAGTAGTTATTACTAACTGTTATCCACAAAACAATTTTAAATTTTACTTGATAATTTTTATTTTTATTTATTTTATAAATTTATAAATTATATTATTAATTAAAAACTATTTTATATCTTACTTTGAGAACTTTTATTTTTATTTGTTTTATAATTATATTATTAATTAATTAAATTTTTATATTTTATTAATAAAAAATATTAGGAATTTTATAAATTAATTTGTTTTCATTTCTCTATCATAGCCATGTATATAATAATCTCTAATATAATAATCTCTAAGATAGTGAATGTGTACATATAGAATATGTCAAACTACTTGCTACAATTGGACAAAGGAACATTCCATGGGAATTACAATGGAACGTGGGATCTTGTATGTCTAATTATATTTATGTGTGGAATTTTGTATGACTAATTATATTTATGTAAATTTAAGAATTATTAAGGATTGAGTTGAATAAGAATTTTCTTCTTTGAAAAAGATTTGTAATCTCAATTCTATAAAACCTACAATAAATATTTCCAAAAATTTGTTATTTAAAAAACTTGCAATGTGATAATACTTGAAATGTGATAATAAATTACAAGAAGAAACTAAAGAATAATAATGGAGATTAATTCCAGTTATATACAATGAAGCCACCCCACCTTCACCTTTAAAGGATTGCATTCTCCATGGGGTGAATCTTCAATATAGGTGGTTCATGGGGTTTCTATCTTCCAATTTAAAAGATAGCCCATTAGAATTTTGGTTGGATTGGAAAATGAGGGAGAAGAAACACTCAATGGAGTTCCACTTCGTTCCTTCCACTTAGAATATGAAATTGTTGTTTGGAATTCATAGGCTTGGCCGAACTCATAAATGACTTTAACTTGAAATGTCCCCTTAATCTTTGTGTTAGAACTCCATGGTATAAATGACCTTCAATTAGCACTATTGAGTGGGGATTATCACATTCCCCATGTACACCTCACTGGTGGTCTATATCTCAACCCTTGTGAGAAGATTTTGACCATGAGAGCAAAGGCACCCATGAGATAGAGTCCACTCAACTATCAATGTTGGGTGACAAATCACCTAGATTCATGTCACCCCTTTATTTCACATGCAATTCATTTGATTTTTGTTGGATTTCTCCCCTTGACAAATGTAAGTTTTAAACCTGTGCAGAGAAGCAAAGCAATAGAATCTTTTAAGAAAAATAGAGATTACACAACATGCACACATAATACACACAAAGCAATAGAATCTTTTAAGAAAAATAGAGATTACACCACAACATTCACACATAATACACCTAGATTTACTTTGGAAACCCTTAATTGAGATTTAAACGAAAAAAACGTAGAGCCACACCTCTTATTTTCTCATTGTGATTATTAACCACTCACAATACAAATCCCTTAACTGGGATTAAATTACATATTTTTAGAAAAAACAAAAAATAGGCTGAAAAATAGGGACTAGATGGTGGGGATCATGAGGTGTGCCATCGTCAAGCACCTCGCCCCCCACACACATGAAAATAATAAGATTCCTTAGTAGATGTGGCTATTGAAAATAAAGCTTCATCTTTAAGAAAAACTCTTCTTAATTCAAAAATTATCATAGAAATTTCACACTTTTTCCCATTTCCTTTTAGATGACCAAGAGCACCCATACAACAGATATCCTTATTTTTGTGTGAGAAATAAATCTTATATGTTAAAATTCTAAAACTTGCCCCAACACAGGAGGAGACATATATTTTGGCACATGGCCTAATTTGCAATTTCCACGGTCTTTGACCCTCACTCAAAAACTCTAATTTTGAATAGAGATGGCTTTCCTTCTTATAGAGGAAACATTTGTTATTGAGTGAACTATAAATATTAAAAAGTGACAAAATTTGTTATTAAATATATCAATGTTCATGGATGGTGGATGGTGTGAGCTTTTTTGATCAAGTTATGGGACCTTGGATTCAACTTAAACAGAGAATATGTTGGTAATATATGATAGCTTGTAGATGAGAAAGATTGTTAAGGTCATATCGTGTAGAGCTAAATACGAGGTAGCTTGGGCATCCTTCAATGGTTATGAAACCAATTGAAGGAAGTTTGTTCATAATAGACTTCATTGTCAGATTTCCTAATTTCTTGCAGACAGAAATCAAACTTCATTATGAAACTACCACACTACCACTATTTCGACTTGGTTAGGTGCTACATGAGGTCAGCATTATTGTAGCTAGAGGTTCTACTTACAATTGATGCCTAAGGGGGAGCATTCATAAGATAAGAAATGTTACTTGCTAATCAGAATTGGAGACCATGGTGACATCCATCGCATTTATCCCATCTCAAAGGATGGTAATTTATTACTACAAGACCCATTTTTCCAATCTACAAAGTATGTTTGGAAACATATTCATGTAAATTATATTTTCCATTATAAAATTATATGTGGGTATCAAGGATAATTTTAAGGGCGAAATTTAGCCCATGGGCTATTTTTCCATTTTTTTTCCAAAAAAAATTCGCCAATTTGCATTTTTTGAAGCCCCATTTCGCCCAGATTTGATGGGGTAAACTTTTTTCACTCTAAAAATTGCCAAATTATTATATAAACTATATAAAATCCTTATAAATTGAAATAATTTTAGAAAAATATCGCCAAATATTTTATAGTTGACATTTTAAGAATTGGTAAGATTTGCCAAGGTTTATACACTTTTAAATAAGTATGGGTCCTTAAAATTATCCTTGGTGGGTATCATCCATTTGTTTCTTTCATGTGTCTACTTTCTTATTTATGGATACCTAATAGGATTTAGATTAATGCCACTTCATAATGCACCAATGGATGACATTCACATATCCATGGGAGGTTGGGAAACAAGTGCATATTTCCTTGAGTTGTAGCTATCGGAAAATATAGATGTTAAATGTTGAGATGGGAAAGCAGAAATGAAGAGGAATCAAAAGGATTTACAAGGTGAGAAACATTGAAGGAGAATGGAGTTATTGATGAACACAAACAAGGAAATGAGTTTCATGTTATAAATTGTAAACCTATGCAAGTGAGGCAATTCATATGATTCTTAAACAAAATAGAAATAAAAATAAGAGCACATGGATTCTATATTGATATTCATGCACTAAAGGCTAACCGAATTCCAAGAGCTACCATTACCCACCCTTGCAAAGGCAACTGTTAGATGCATGGATTTATGAGAACAAATATAGTGCCTTGAAACCATTATGAACCTTAAACTGAACCTCATTTTGAATATTCTGTTATTATCATAATATCAAGTTAACCGGCTAAAGCTTATAAATGTCACAAAAGGAGGTTAAGGTGTCCATTTTGTTTGAAGACCCTTCACTAAGTCATACATTAAGATAATGTCATTTGCAAATAGAATAATAACAATTGGGACTCCAAAAATTAAACATCCATCTATATATTACAATATATTTGTTATAATTTCCATAACTCATCATAAAGTTTCGAAACAAATTTGATCTATGAATTTGAAGGAATGTTTCCCATCCACTCATAGCTAAATGAGAAGCACTTTATATTTGACAAGTGTATTGGAGATTTAAACTTGAAAGAGATTTAAAATTAAAGTTTCATGATATGTGATATCTAAATTATTACTAAAAAATTGAATTTTTTTATATGTGATATATAAAATATTACTAAAATCTGTAAATTATTACTATGATGAGTATTAGTAATTTTTGTTGAACACCCCTCATCATCATTGCTAGTAATGTGGTTGATGTTTGAGAAGAATCTTCCCACATTACCTCCATCCTTCTGAGTAAGGCCTCATCCCATCTCATCTCCCTAAGTCTCATTTTCCTCTCTTTTCCATAGTGGTAGAAAATGATCCCATATTCTTCATATAAAATTCTTGTCCATGTCAATCCATCATTCCTTAACAAGTGTATGGGTACTCGCACGAAGCTGGTACCCAAAAAGGCCGCAATGGAAGCACGCGAGAGGAAACAAAAAAGGGTGCGCACATGCATTCAAACATGCATACGTGCCCTTGCTTCGACAATGTTGATTGTCCATGTTGGTGAGTTGACCGGGACACAATGTGCACGCATACGTTATTAACGTGTATGCAAATACATACGTGCATGTCTCATTAACGCATGCGCGCACCTGTGTTTTTATAAAAAAAATAGACCGTGGGTTTGTTATCACAATAACAAACCCGCGAGCGTGGAGTGGCAATATAGAGACCCCGTGAGCGCATGTTGGAGCACCCAAAAAATTTGTACTCAACATCAAACTCAACCTCCACTCCGTTGCCGCTATTGCCTCCAGGTAGGTGCTCAACCAATCAATTTTTTGTTGTTTTTTTGTTTTTTGTTTTTGTTTCCATTACAATTTTAAATTAAAAAAAAATTACAATCAATTAAAAAACCAACAAATTGTCATTGCAGATTAAATACACCTAACAAAATGAAAAAAACACCACAACCATTAGAGGAAACCAATGAAACCGAACCATAAGAAGATAACATCAACATTGGAATGGACAATGAACCTGGTGATGAACCATTTGAAAACTAGAGGATGAATTACATCAAGATTTAAACGAATTAAGGGTTTTAAACGATGAATTGAAGAGCAGCAAGGAACCTTCTCGGGTTTCCCTAGCTACATCATTGCAAAACATCATTAAATCCATCAACATTTCCCACAGTGAGACACAAATCTTATCCAATACAAGGCTCGAATGAGGGAGCACTATTCCACTGGTATATCCAAAGAACAAATTAAAGACCTCAACATCACGAAAGCACAATTGTACAACAAATTCATAGATCCCAGAACAAGACAACCTCTATATGTGAGGAAGAGACGGGTTTGCATGGACTGGTGTATTTACCATCCATGGAGAGATAACTGGATAAATATATGGTTTATGGTGTTTGACAGGTCCCCATGCAATAATAGACTTCATTACCGAGTCGAGATAAACACAAGTTATTATCAAAGGTCATTTCAGAAATCCTTGTAACGAGTCGCGTCACTTCACAAATCCTGCCAGAACTGTTATATATATATATATATAGACGTGATGCAATGGTGTATATTTAATGTAACAAAGCACAATGAGGTCCAGGTCGAAATTATTGTTAGATTTCCTAATTTCTTCCATGTCCGGATCAACTAACATGCCCAATTCCGTATCGCCATTAGAAGTTGTTGAAAGCTCTTCCAATAGAGCTGTAGAAGATACAACTCACCTGTGATCATGCATTGCCCATTCTGCAGGTATGCGTATACTTCACTTTCTTGTATTTTCATGAGTTTTTTGTATTTTAGATTTTTGGGTGTACTATTATATATGGTTTTCCTAGATTGTTCAAGTATGTAACAATTAGTGTATTATCCAGATTAATTCTATAGTAGTGGTTTCAAATTTAAAATAAACAATTAAAAAAAAACTAGTAGTTGATGTATAGATACTTTTTAGTTGATCATGCAGTTCATAACTAAAAAAAGACAAGAACAAGTAATAAATAACTTATTTGTGTCACTTAACTTATGGCTTATCAATTTTCACCAAACAGATGTTAAGTGGCTTTAATGATGAATATGAAAATTTTTGACACATTGAAATTCATCGTACAATATTTTGGCAGGAGACAAACCAAAAGTGAAAAAGAAGGTAAGTTTCACCCCAGATGTAGTAGATCGTGGCACCAACAAAGAAGAATATTTTCAGAGGCATGTTGAAGCTATTAAAGCTCGAAATGTGTTGCGTTGGAGATTTATTCACCTTCCAAAGAAAGAAAGGAAAACCTCCATTAGTGAAGAGCCTGCAAAAATCAAAGCCGACTGATTCCACCCAACAGAGCAGCATTTTATAACTTTATGACTTACAACAACCAGATACGCCAACAAAACTAGAATATAGCGATAGCGAGTGATAAATTCTAAGTTTTTTAACCAAAGAGTGTTATTATTCTAATTTCCAAATCTACTCTATTTATAAGTTTTGATTTTTTTAATTAGTAATATTTTTGTCAGTCATACGCTTTAAGTTTTATAATTTAACATGTTAATTATGCCTATTCATCACATTGGCATTGGGGTCTTCTATCAATGGTTCAATCAACTGAGTTAATTTTTGGATTATATGTGTATGTGAAAGTGTGTAGAGAGATTTTGTGAGATCTAAGCTAGTATGAATATTGTTATGGTTCAATCAATTGAATTAAATCTATATGCAAGTGTGTAGCTGGTTGTGCTGAGATCTAAGCTAGTAAAACAATACGAACATGTTATTTATGTTTCAATGGATGGTTTGAAATAAATTGAGTTATTCATCCACAATGGAATTGGGTCTTCTGTAAGTGGTTCATCAATTGAGTTAATCTTTGGGGTTATACGTGCTTATGCAGATCTGTAGGGTTTGATTTAAGCTAGTAGGAACAATATTGTTATGGTTCAATCAATTGAGCTTATCTTTGGAGATATATCTATATATGCAAGTGTGTGTAGGGGGTTTGGTGAGATCTAAGTTAGTAGTAACAATTATTGGACTACATTATAAATCCTTTTAAGGGATGACACATCTTTGTTACCTTAGAAAGTAAAGTTTCTAGGGTTTAAGATATGAATTTCTAGGGTTTTGTCATTACAAAGGTGGTTTATATGTTTTGACCCAAGGTTGAAGGTAACAACAAATTAATTAATTTGGGTCAAGTCGCTAGGATTTCCCATCGAGATTTGGAATGATAATATTTTTGTAGCTATTGGGGTAACCTATCAAGGAGGTGAATGTAATATCTCGATTTTGACCCCATTGCATTAAAATGTAAATGATGTAATATTGTTATAAAATCGTGGTGAGGAGCTAATGGCCAAGGCCCTGCCATCGATTTAATGATGCATATGGTTTGCATGCTAGCCAGGCACAATGAAATTGCAAATATCATGTAAATATGCATTTTAATAAAATACCCACAACTAGCTATGCAATGCAATGCAACAAGAGATGGTGCAAGATTTTTACAAGGATTTGGGAGGAAAATATTCAAACCCTTGGAGCCAATCAAGTCAAGCCAAGTGTCAATGAGAGAACCCATAAACCCTCAACTACCCATGTTGAATTTTGTACCCAATAATTTATTTCTTCCAAGAGTTGGTTGAGGTAGTTAATGCCTTGGGGAATGGGGAAGTATGGTTGTCCAAATTCGAGTATGGGAAAGCCACCATTTTGAGGGAAAAAAAGTATTTAGCTTCTTTGGAAAAAAAAGAGCCATGAATTTTCTCCCCAATCCATTCTTCACCCACCAGTTTTTCTCTCCCACGAGTTCTGGGCTAGCTAGGCGTTTTCCCTCCAAGTTTTTATGGTTTTTCCTTGATTTCTAGCTACGAAAAGGGTATTTTTGGGTGGAATAACGAATCGGGAGAAATGGAATTTGAAATGGGGTTTCATTGAATCCGTTTTGGCCATTTGGATGCTCAAATACCCATGGAAAAATGGTTTTTATCCCAGTGGTCAATTTTTCCTCTCCACAATCTGTTTTTGGTGTGCCCACGATTTGGGGAAAACCCATGGACCCTGTTTTGTAAATCCCTTTGTTGAAAATGTGTATCCATGCCCCATATTTGAGATTGCTGCGTGTGGAAGAGAATGTTGGGGTTGAGATGGGTATCCATTGCTTTGGCTATGTATGAGCTTGAGTGTCCCCTTTCCTTGTAGGAATCATGCCCATCTCGGGGGTGGCAATTGTGTTGAGAGATTGATGAACACAATTGGCCTATGGATGGGTGGAATGTTGCAGTTGCGTAGCTAGTTGCTTGGGGAAGCTTCACAATAAAGATAAGTATTCTCTATGTCTTTTACTTCTAGAATATTTTAATTAATTGATGATTGTTATTGATATGATGAATGCATGTGAAATGTGTGGATAGTTAAATTCTGCTGTGAATGTTTATTTGATTATGCATCTGCACACACATGTGTTTTATTTATATCAATTGTCAATGATGAATGGGGCTCAATTTTTGGTAAAAAGCCCAAGATTTGTAGTCATGTTCCCTTCTTTGCGTTGGATCTATGGAAGGGGACGTGATAGAGTGGTCTTAGAGCATAGGATACAACATTGGGCCTATATCGGCCAAATCAGGCAACTTGCAGAGGTAAGCATGCTTCATGCTTTTGAGTTTTATACCTAAGCATGTTTTGGTGTAGAATTGAAAAAGGCACTGAAACTATCGGCGAAGAAATGAAAAGGTCGTCGATATGTTTCGGCAAGAAAAATGAAAAAGTCGCCAAAACGGATTGACGGCAAAAGGGATTTTGCTCCGAAACAGATCAGAGGAAAAATGGATTTTGCTCCAAAACAGATAGAAGGAAAAATGGATTTTGCTTCAAAACCGAATAGCGAGAAAAGTGAAAATTTTTCCGAAAAAGGAAAAAGTTGTCGATGATGATTTCAGTGAGAAATTGGAAAATTGCCAAAATGGTTGGCGGAAAAGTGGAAATTCCATCGATTGGCGACAAAGGGGAAAGTGCACTAAAACAGGTCGGCACAAAACTAAAAAGTGCGTCGAAACGATCGGTGCAAAAGTCCAAAGTTCACTGATCGGAAAGAAATTCAAAGACTCGCCGAAACAGATCAGTGAGAAACAGGAAATGTGCCGATCAGAGCAAAATTAAAAAGTCCTCTGAAACAGGTCGGTGACAAAAGGCCAAGTCCACCGAAATAGGTAGGTGTCAAAGTGATAAGTGCTTTGATAGGATACAAAGGGATACATCCACCGAAATAGGTCGGAGGAAAAGCGATAAGTCCCCCGAAACAAAGAATTTTAGCTATTTTCCAGTGAGATTTTCAAGTGCCAGAAATTTAAAATTTTCATGTAACTAATGCGCCAGATTGCGTGAAATTGAAATATTTAAAAAAAAAAAAAAAGTGAGGGCATGGCCCTTGACTCACCTTGTAGTGGCACAGGTGATCTAAAAATTATCCAGGATCTTTATAACCAATATTTGCATGTGAATGTTTAAATGCTAAAATCCATTAAAGAGGCTTAAATGAAAAAATTAAAGAACATAAGTGAAGCACATAAAGTACATAAAGAGATATGCAAACCAGAAAATGAAGACAAGAGCTAATAACAGAGTTCACCCTTCTTGGGCTACGTCTCTGGGCTGCTTCCAATGGGAAGGACGATGTTATTAAGTCTTCAAAGGTTACAAATTTAGTGTTATGGAAACACTTCTGAATTATGTCTGTCAAACGCAGAAACAGACTGCACCACTGAATCTGTCTTGAAATTATGAGAAAAATGAGTATAAACTCGAATATGTTTACCTGAGACCTCCTCTAGCACGCAAATCGAGAAAACACTTCTACAAATAAGACAAAACAACACTATGTATGGATCGCACCTCAGGATCGGTGCCCATTAATGGTTTCTGCACCTCGGTATGCGTGCATGTACCTACCTCGTTTACTGTGCAAAACTGTGCACTGTGTAGAAATTCCGAACATGACCATGGCTTGGTTTTCCATGGATTTTTATAAGTTTCGGTGCCCGTAACCTTTTAATACAGTTGCGTCACTTACCACTCAAGGGTGGGGAGGTGCCCCAGTGGTAAGGTGTAGCGCTATCTAGACAGAGGTCCAGGGGTCAATCCCGCTGTCCTCTCCTCCTTCCATGCTATTTTGGTTTTTGGCGCACTTTATATGAAACACGTTGAAATTGTTATAATATATGGCACATGAACACGTGAAAGAGTTTGTACCCATATCAACATTGAACACGTGAAAGAGTTTGTACCCATATCATGCTTATGTTTTTATCATAGGAAAATTATCAACCAAAATAGGTGTATTGTGATGCAATGACACTTCCTCTTCATGCTTAGGATTCTTTTCTTCCTTACATTGCATAGATATAAGTGCCAAATTCTGACTTGCATTAACAACCCTTTTTAATTTTTTTGTAGTTCCCAATGATCTGTCATTTTTATATGAATGTGAATGTACTATGCACTCAATTCCTTCCTTAAACAAATGATTTTGATTATGTTCTCGATAGAAGATTTCCTTTCGATCATATAAATACAGGCTACACAACACAATTCCACAGATGTCTAATGGAACCACATCAAATTCAACTTCATCTACAAACTTGGATGTAATTTCAAACTTTAGATCACATTGCCTTGTTACTTCTAATCTTTTATCTTTGAATACCCAGCCTAATGGATAAGGTTTCCTATGTGGTTTTGTTTTTAATCCCAAATTATTAGCTACTTCTTCTAAAATAATATTAGCTTGAGATCCACTATCTCTGAGTGTGTCGATCTTAGTTTGTTTAGTGATTACCCTTATATGAAACAATGCATTCATTTTTCTATCCTTAGAATTGTCATGATATTTATAAGTAGAAGCACATGAGGAGCCAATGTTAGAATCATTACCAACAATATCTTTACCTTTCACACCTACGATTGATATCTTTGTTTTATCCTCATAATTTGATCCAAGGTCCTTAACGATAACTGTAGCTTTCTTCTTTCTTTTCTGATCCTTAAACCACTTCAGTTTCAATTATAGGTGTAGCTTCTAACAATGTTCTACATCATGTCTATGTTGGGCGGGGCCCAAGTTGGAATATTTTGCACAAGTACTGAAAAGTGTGCATTGCACACGGCGACAAGCTACAGGCAGTTTTGAGAAATTGCGCATGTCGCGCGACGGCAATGGCCACAGCATGGTTGCGCAGTAGGACGATGCGCACAATAGCGCAAGAGCTAGTTTTGGTCGCAATATGGGTAAAGGTCAGACGAGGATATGACCTATTTTGGGTAAGGAACATGTGGGAGGCAGAGGAAAGAGACATGTTCGAGCGAGAGGCAGCAAGTAGTTGAGAAGCTAGGCCGCTACGTCGATGGCGACAGGAAGGCAGAAAACGGAGGAAAGGGACAGGCCATGATGCAATCATAACCATTTTGAGGACTACGGCTATCAGAAGAGCGTGTGAGCCACGAGTGGACCAGCTGGAGTGTAACATCCCGAAATTTACAAAAATTTAAAATTTTTTAGATATAGCTTTTAATACTAAATCTAACTGTGCGGAATAACATAAATGTCTAAATGTTGGCTTGTTGTACTAAATGCTGTTGTTAGTCGTAAGTGAAATGCTGCGACTAGATGCTTAACAATTTCGCTTTGATGTTAGACTTACTTAACTGTATTTTCAAAGTCTTTTGTTTCTGTTCTAAAGATATAAATTTATATGTGTTGACTATTGTTTCTTCTTGTTGATGATGAAGGGGTCCTACGGATGCCCTGAGGCTTACTTAGCATTCATGCTAAAGCATTTAATTCGTCATTTTCATAGATTATAGGTATAATGTTTACGACATGTGACCGAAGAGTTCTAAACAATTTTCCGTGTCTCCCAAGTGTTAATGATTTAAGAGACATAATGGCATAAGTGCTGTTGGTGAGATCTTTAGTTAGCCTAGTATGTAAAAATTAGACGTACGTCAGTTGTAATAATCAAAATCTCAGTATTCACCTATATTAATTCGTCCAGACAAAAGAATAGGATTCATAGACCAAGTTTAACTCTATGTATAATATCATTGTGAGTTTCTATTTGATGTATAAAAGGAGATTACTCAATGTCTATACATAATGGCTAAGTATAATTGAATGCAATGTCGATATGCAATTTCCTTATATATAATGTAGAGCCTAGGAATTATATGTATGAATTGATTAAATGCTATTCTAGGAATTATTGCAAATCCATGTCATAATATAATGCTATCCTATGCACTATAAACAATTCCTTTGAAGTTTTGATGCTATATTAAAATATGCATATGCTAAACCATATACAAGGTCCTATGAACAAAACTATATGGTGATGTGTGTGCGCATCTATGTGCCCGATATAATATTGTGCTTTCCTAACTATGCATTCGATTCTACCTTGACTTACCACAAGGTGTTAATACCAAGTCGAATGTCACATTTTTACGATGTTTTGTATGAAATATTTGATACCAACACCATTAATGTATCATGCTGGTAGGCAATTGGGATTCCTTGGCATGTAATACTCACCATTGCCGAGACAGTGGATTACCTCCGTGGATCTCGTCATGGTGCTTAAGCACATGATAGTGTGGTGATGTCTCATGTCTAGTGATGAGCTGTAAGTGTTTTGGTTCAAGAGTTACCTGAGCTGGCTCCTCGGTGGCTATGGTAATGATGGGTCAATTAATATGATTGTTTGCTTGGGTTACGTGAAAACCCTTCGGTGATCTCCACCGTTGACATAGCAAGGGTTTTGGTTGTTGGGATCTAACCCTACCTCCACTATGCTCACGGAGTTATTGTTTGCCTTGACATTTGGTGTTGTGGCTCTGAGGATAGGCCGACAGGCTAAGAGCCTTCAGGGTTTTGATAACAGTCTTTTGGAGGAGCACCCATGGTTTGAAACCATGATCTATTAGTAGTTTAAGAGCCGAGACATTGAAGCTTTTTACAATAGCAGTTTTGTAATGTCAGTTCCAGGGTGTGCAATAAATTCTTAATGGTAGTTGGTTCGACACTCAGCTTTCCATGCCTATTCAATGGTGGTTTTCCATATTTGTTTTTCATACTTCTTTGTATTCGATGGTGGAGAGTGGTTCTAGTAGGCACAATCTTGGCGTTCAGCTTTGTTGCAATTCGTTAACGGTAAAGGATCTCGATTCGAAACCCTGTATCTCCATTCTATTTTTTTTGAGAGTTCAGTTACTGCTATTTTGTATTCAATAATCTTTGTAAAACTTGTTTTGACCACTACTATATTTCGAATGGTAGGTACCTTCATGGATGGCTTCTCAGTTTAAGTGTTTGGTAGCTGGAAACTGCTAAAAGACCGGTAAGCTTCGGTGGTTACTCGTTACTCCGGTTAGATGACTATTGGGTCTTTACGGTGTTCTTTTCCGAGACTCTGTGTTGCTTGGGCTCCGATAATGACCTTCATCGAAATACTTGTGAGCTTGTTTTGACAGTTTGGGCAGGATGAAACCCTTGACCCATTCGTCATTGTTTTTAGAAGTGCTTGTTTTTCTATTGTGAAATCCGTAAGAAAATACTTAGGAAGGGTTTCACCCTGCTACTGTTTCTCAGTAAAAGAAGGATTTGTGTTTCATTCAACCTGTGTTCATAAATGATGATACTGTGAGCTACTTTATGTGTAAGAAGCGAAGCTTAATATTTTCATTCTACTGTGTAAATGATAATACGATAACTTGTTTACCCACTTTATTGTATTTATTTTCCTGTCAAGAGCTGGGCTCTGGTTCGTATGCATTTGATGTTTTTAAAGTTCTGCCACTATTGTATTTATGTAGAGCTCGATGGCTAAGGGTTTGGATCTGTATTAAAATGTTTAAACCCTTAAGTGGGTTCTCGGGATTGTTCAACTGTTATGGCATTTAAATGTTTAGTTTCATAGGGTCGAAATCTACAACAGCTAAGCGTAGGGTTTACTGTGTAATAGTTTTTCAATTGAAAGTGACAATGTAGACTCATGATACTACCGAGATACCCTTGATTCCAGTCTTTAAGAATGTAAATGATAATCGTTTTTGTGTCTAATTGCATGGAGCCGTGGGATTCTCGTTGTTATTATTTTCTGTTGGTTTTTAAGTATTGGCCGAGAGCCAATGTCTTCTAATCATAACTGTGTAATGAGGTTGTATCTGATTTTGTGTTTTGATGTTAACTATAAATGTTTGAACCTTAGAAAAATTCTAAAACAGAGAGGTGGATGTTGATACTTCTAAAGTTGGTTGATGAAAACTCTGTTTGGATAAAAGGAATAGTGATTCTTTGTTTTACTAGTTGTAATAACCATGGAAAATAATAAAAAACATAAGATAGGTTTTTTTTTTGAATCCAATGTTAAATGTGAATGGGATTTAGCGGCAGTTGTTAAATAAATAAATAATGTGAAAGAAAAGAATGCAAAGCTGTACATAAGGATTTGTGCGAAACAATTATACATTGTTTGTAATAGAAATTAATTCTCTGTACTTAAGAAATAAATTATTTGCAGTTGTTATTTCAAATAAAATTTGTGAAATAAAATATACAATAAAACTAAACATTTAAGTGATGGAAAGAATGAATAATGAAAACGTAGAATTATATTATTTAACATAGAATGTTAATAGTAGGAGAAATTAATGAAATACAACAGCATTGATCTTTTCATTCATCTGGCAATCTTCGTATCAATTTATCTATCTTAATTTCTTCTCTGTACTAGAGTACGATGCAGATCCATTAGCATGGGGAAAAATGCAGAGAAATATTTTATTCATTTCATCTTACATAATCATTTTTATGCAGAATTCTAATTAGATCAGAAAAATAAAATAATTAAATTTGTTTGATAATACTCTTAACAATAGTAAATAAATAATTGCAGATAGAAATTTAAACTACTTAGAATTGGAAAAGACAAGAAGAACTTGTAAATGAGATTGGTCCGACAAACACCCAAGGAGGCGTGTTCCTCCTAACCTTTTCCAGAAGAAGCAACCAAAACTACTTGCTTCATTTGGACCCCCGAGCCTGCTTACTGAACCACTAAGTAGATGGAATCTGTGTAGAAGCAAGGCACTCAGTAAAACAACTTCTGCACTCAAAATATGCCTTCTGCACTCAACAATATAACTTCTGCACTCAGTAGTATAATAGGCAGACTTACACCATGATAAAAAACTCAGCTTATCCCCTCATCAAATCTCTTGGGTGCAAGCAAAACAAAACCCCAAGGTAAATTTCCTCGTTAGGAAAAGTGATGAACCTCAGTTCATAATTTGATGGCTCTTATATAGACTGCCTAGGTCTTTAGTGGTCAGTTTTGAATAAATGAGCCTCGAGCTCCAGTCCCACCTTCCAGGGCACTATGACCACATTTCAAGGGAGTTATCCCATGCAAACAACTAGTTAGTTGCAACATGATGCTGCCACTTTTCCATTCCCTTCTACCCCAGATTCCCTTCCACCTAGTGGGTCAGTAACCAGTCTTTCAACAGTCCCCTTAGGTGTTTGTATCCTATTTAATTTATTAAATAATAAAATATTGTGGAGTTACAGTCATCCTTGGACACTTATCCAATATAAAACTTTACAATAAAAGTTAACATAATGTTTTCCAACATAAAATGTTTTTCAGCAAAAAAGGGTATGTTACAAAAACCCCCACTTAAGCTCAACATCGTCCTCGATGTTGCTTATTCATCATCCGATCCTTCCTAGAATAGAACTGGATATGTTTCTCGCATTTTACTTTCCATTTCCCAGGTAGCTTCATCAGGTCTAAGGTGCTTCCACCTGCCCTATGGTACGATTCCAAAGCATAATTTCCCTCCGGTTGAGAATACAATCCGGTTCCACCTGAAAATCTCCTTTGGGCTCCACCTGTATGTCATTCCAATTCAGCACATGAGTAGCATCGTGCACATACTTCTTTAAAATAGAAATGTGAAAAACATTGTGGATTTTTAAATTAGATGGCAAGGCCAATTGATATGCAACAGCTCCAATCCTTGATAGGATTTCGAATGGCCCACAGTACCTTGGTGCTATTTTAGCACAACTCCCAAGCTTCAAAGAACGTTTCTTGGGTTTTACCTTTATAAAAACATGGTCTCCAATCTGAAATTCTCTTTCAGTGCGTTGCAAATCTGCATAACGTTTTTTCCGGTCTTGGGCAACTTTTAAGTTACCTTGAATCTTTTCATGGCTAGCTCCATTTCTTTCAATAAATTTGGTCCTAGCATTAATCTGTCTACAGGATTATCCCAAGAAATAGGAGTGCAACATTTTCTTCTATACAAAATCTCAAATGGACTTAACTTAGCAGATGCTTGATAATGATTATTGTATGCAAATTCTGCTAAATGTAAATAATCCTCCCACTTAGATGGCTGATCTTTGACATACATTCTTAGCATGTCTTCTAAAATCTAGTTTACTCTTTCTGTTTGACCATCAGTTTGTGGGTGGAAAGAATTGTTGAAATTTAGTTTAGTATTTAAACCTTTAAACAGTGCTGTCGAAAAATTTCCAGTGAACTTAGAGTCCCGGTCAGAAATGATTACCTTTGGAATTATGTGCAAGCGAAAGATTTGCTTCATAAATACATCTACAATGTTAGAAGCTTTAAAAGTGGTTTTAACAAGAATAAAATGAGTAGCCTTACTTAACTTGTCCACAACCACCATTATGGAGTCCTTCTGTTTATGGTTTTTAGGCTAACCTATAATAAAATCAATACTTATAATCTCCCATTTCCATTATGGAATTGGTAATGGCTGCAATAGTCTAGCTGGATGTTGATGTTCAACCTTAATGGTCTGACATTCAAAACATCTAGCTATATATTCAACCACTTCATTCTTCATGTTTGGCCAAAAATAATCCTTCCTTAACATAGTTATCATTTTCTGATAACCTGGATGTCCCAAATAAGGACTCTTATGAACTTCATCCAAAATTAATAGCTTAACATTTGACACATTTGATACATAAATTCTGTTTTTATAAGTCATTAAGCCCTTTTTAGCAATGCTGTAATATGTTATTAAATTTTCAGATATATTTTCAGCCACTTTACCAAGCAATTTTTGATAATTTTCATCTTGTTTAATTCCTTCTTCGATTTGATTTGCCAAATCTGTCTGAAAGGTGCTGATTGCTGCCATAAAGCATCAACAAATTTGTTTTCCTTTCCCTTGATGTGTTGAATCTCGAAATCATACTTGCTAAGGAAAGCTAGCCATCTAGCTTGCCTTGCGTTAAGATTTGTTTGATCCAAAAAATACTTTAAAACTTTATTATCTGTCATTAGTATGAATTTTCTTCCAATCAAGTGATGGTGCCACATTTTTAATGCATGTATCATGGATGCCTACTCAAGATCGTAAGTTGCATAATTATTTTCATGGATTTTTAACTTTCTAGACTCAGAAGTGATAGCATGACCTTCTTGAGTTAGGACCCCACCAAGTCCATCGTTGCATGCATCAGTGCATACCACGAAGTCCTTGTTAGGATCAACAATTTTTAAAATTGGTGCAGTGGTTAATAATTCTTTTAACTTATTAAATCTTTCTTGACACTTTTGATCCCATACGAAATTCTTCCCTTTCTTCTGCAAAGAAGTAATGGGGTTCGCAATTCTTGAAAACCCTTCAATAAACTTTCTGTAGTAACCTGTTATCCCCATAAATGACCGCACGTCAGTTACATATTTAGGGACAAGCCACTCGTTAATTACTTTTATCCTATTCGGGTCAACATAAATTTCGTCTTTAGAAATTATGTGACCTAAGTACTGTATTTTATCTTTATAAAAATCACATTTACTGAACTTAGCGTAAAGTTGATGGTCTCTTAAAACTTGCAGAATTATTCTTAAATGTTCGTCATGCTCTTCTTTAGTTTTTGAGTAAATTAGGATATCATCAATGAACACAACTACAAACTTATCCAAATATTTATGCAAAACATTGTTCATTAAACACATGAACACTGCTAGTGCGTTGGTTAGCCCAAAAGGCATAACTACAAACTTGTAGTGTCGATATCGCGTTCTGAATGCAGTTTTGAATATGTATTCATCTTTTATTCTAACCTGATGATACCTGGACCTTAAGTCAATTTGAGTGAATATCTCTACTCCGCGTACTTGATCAAATAGATCATATATGCGGGGTAAAGGATATCAATTCTTAATTGTCATTTTATTAAGCTGACGGTAATCGATGCACAATCGCATGGTACTGTCCTTATTTTTAATGAAAATTACTGGTTCTCCCCAAGGAGACACACTTGTCCTTATGTATTTTTTATCTATTAATTCCTTCAGCTGAGATTTTAACTCATTTAACTCCAGAATATTCATCATGTAGGGAGCCTTTGAGTTTGGTACCACACCTGGTACTAACTCAATGGTGAAATCAAGTTCCTTTTTCGGAGGTAATCCCGGAATGTCTTCCGGAAATACGTTAGAAAAGTCCCTAAGGATGGGAATATCCTCCAGTTTTAACTTGTCTTCTTTAGATGAACACTCGTCGTTAATAAAATTGACAACAAACATTTTACAACCCTTTCTGGCAGCTCTCTTAACTTGTAACGTAGAAATTTGTCTTACTGAAATATTCCTATGAATTTCTTTTACTATTTCAGTCTTACCTTCATTATTCAGACAAGTAAATGATTTCTCATAACAATTAAGCACTACTCTATGCTGTTCAAGCCAATCCATGCCAATCAACAAGTCATATGACCCTAAGGGTAAAACATTCAAATTAACTTGGGTTTTCAGCTGATTAAAAAATACATCACAATTTCTAACAAAGTCTGTTACCTTTCTTTTAGTGCCTGTTGCTAGCTAAACTAACCAAGAATTATCAAACTTTTCTATTCTCAACTTGCATTTTTTCACTAATTCAGGTGGAATGTAACTCAAACTTGCACCTCGATCTATCAAAATAGAAAAAGATCAGTTTTGTAGCATACCTTCGATTTCTACCATGGACGTTTGATGTTCTGCTTGCCAATTTTCCAGCGCTGCATTTATCCTTGGCATTTCTCTTGCCACGTCACCTATTGTTGGCTCCGCTTGTATGCTATGAATGTTGTTGACTGTCCTTTTTTTGCGGGGAAAATCTGCTTTCTTATGTGGTCCACCGCAATCAAAACACTTCAAAGGTCCTTTCTGTTCAGCATACCTGGTGTTGTTATTGTTATTAGGTGCATTTCTTGCAG
Source organism: Larix kaempferi (assembly GCA_027924585.1). NCBI lineage: Eukaryota > Viridiplantae > Streptophyta > Pinopsida > Pinales > Pinaceae > Larix > Larix kaempferi. The sequence continues at coordinate 1,232,665 of BSBM01000368.1, forward strand.
CAGTAAAATTCTGTGGTGTATTATTTCTGTAGTTATTATTACTTGGAAAATTTCTGTTATTAAATTTTTTCTTAAAACTTCCAGAATTATGATTAAAGCTCTTCTTTTTATGATCGAATTGATTAGACTTATTACTTTTCCAGCCAGCTGTTCCTTCTCTTTTTCTGTTTTGGTCAAAACAGAAATTGGCTTTCCTCATAACCTCTTTAGAGTGGAAGGGTTATCATACTCAATCCTGTCTTTTATGTTGAAAGGTAGACAACTTAGAAACCTTTGCACCTTAGTATTCTCTTCGACCATGTAAGGTACATACCTCAGCAAGCTAAGAAACTTGCTGCAGAACTCCTTCATGTTCATAGTACCCAATTTTAGATCATAAAACTCTTTTGATTTATCTTCATAGTACTGTTCTGACAATAACTTTTTCTTAAATAGCTTTTTAAACATATTCCAAGTTACATCCCTTTCCTTTATGCTCTTAATTCTTTTAAGGTCCTACCACCAAATATCTACCTTTCCTATAGGATTGTAAATATCCATCTTGGCTCTTAACTGAGAAGAGTAATCATAAATATTAAAGTACTTCTTCATTCCAGACAACCATGCTTCAGCTGTCTCACCTTTTCAGTTTCACCATTGAATGTTGGTGGCTTAATCTTTTTAAACTCTCCAGTAATTTGTTCATGAAGCTTATACTTCCTCTTCTTGGAACAATAATCACTGTCACTGCTGTCACAGTCAGATTTATCATTACTTCGATCAGATTTAGATGAAGAGTAACTAATACTTTTACCATTTTTAACTTTCTCACTCTTATGTTTGTGAGACATTGTACCAGAATCAGAATTTACTTCTGATTTCCTTCCTCTTTCCTCGTCATGGTATTTCTCCAATAGAATTTGATTTAACTCTTCCTGTGCTTTCATAATGCGTTCATTTTCTTCCTTAACAGTTCTTATCTCATATTTTAAATCTTTTACAGTACGAAGAAGTTCTGAAGATTGGTTATTTAATTCAACATATATTCCTTCATTATTATTGTTATTATGCTCGTTACGAGGAGATATGTCCTCTGCTGATTCCTCCGGTATGTCCATACTTGCAAATTAATATCAAATTCTTCTGTACAAAAATAAAAGTTAGTAATATAAACTTTCTGAGTTTTATTTTTTGTTTTCCCACGTGGGCCTATTTCAGGCCTAGAGTTTGAACTCATGCTCTGATGCTACATGTAACATCCCGAAATTTACAAAAAATTTAAAAATTTTAGATATAGCTTTTAATACTAAATCTAACTATGTGGAATAACATAAATGTCTAAATGTTGGCTTGCTGTACTAAATGTTGTTGTTAGTCATAATTTAAAGTGACAATGTAGACTCATGATACTACCGATATACCCTTGATTCCAGTCTTTAAGAATGTAAATGATAATCGTTTTTGTGTCTAATTGCATGGAGCCGTGGGCTTCTCATTGTTATTCTTTCTGTTGGTTTTTAAGTATTGGCCGAGAGCCAATGTCTTCTAATCGTAACTGTGTAATGAGGTTGTATCTGTTTTTGTGTTTTGATGTTAACTATAAATGTTTGAACCTTAGCGAAATTCTAAAACTGAGAGGTGGATGTTGATACTTCTAAAGTTGGTCGATGAAAACTCTGTTTGGATAAAAGGAATAGTGATTCTTTGTTTTACTAGTTGTGATAACCATGGAAAATAATAAAAAACATAATATAGGTTTTTTTTTTAATCCAAGGTTAAAAGTGAATGGGATTTAGCTGCAGTTGTTAAATAAATAATGTGAAAGAAAAGAATGCAATGCTGTACATAAGGATTTGTGCAAAATAATTATGTATTGTTTGTAATACAAATTAACTTTGTGTACTTAAGAAATAAATTATTTGCAGCTGTTATTTCAAATAAAATTTGTGAAATAAAATATACAGTAAACCTAAACATTTAACCGATGGAAAGAATGAATAATGAAAATGTAGAATTATATTATTTAACACAGAATGTTAATAGTAGGATAAATTAATGAAATACAACAGTATTGATCTTTTCATTCATTTGGAAATCTGCCTATCAATTTATCTATCTTAATTTCTTCTCTGTACTAGAGTACGATGCAGATCCATTAGCATGGGGAAAAATGCAGAGAAATATTTTATTCATTTCATCTTACATAATCATTTCTATGCAGAATTCTAATTATATCAGAAAAATAATATAATTAAATTTTTTTGATAATACTCTTAACAACAGTAAATAAATAATTGCAGATAGAAATTTGAACTACTTAGAATTGGAAAAGACAAGTAGAACCTGTAAATGAGATAGGGCCGAAAAACACCCAAGAAGGCCTGTTCCTCCCAACCTTTTCCAGAAGAAGCAGCCAAAACTACTTGCTTCCTTTGGACCCCCGAGCCTGCTTACTGAACCACTAAGTAGATGGAATCTGTGTAGAAGCAAGGCACTCAGTAAAACAACTTCTACACTCAGCAGTGTAACTTCTACACTCAAAATATGCCTTCTGCACTCAACAATATAACTTCTCCACTCAGTAGTTTAATAGGTAGACTTACACCATGATAAAAAACTCAGCATATCCCCTCATCAAATCTCTTGGGTGCAAGAACAACAAAACGCCAAGGTAAATTCCTCGTTAGGAAAAGTGATGAACCTCAGTTCATAATTTGATGGCTCTTATATAGACTGCCTACGTCTTTAGTGGTCAATTTTGAATAAATGAGCCTCAAGCTCTAGTCCCACTTTCCAGGGCACTATGACCACATTTCAAGGGAGTTCTCCCATACCAACAACTAGTTCGTTGCATCATGATGCTGCCACTTGTCCATTGCCTTCTACCCCAGATTCCTTTCCACCTAGTGGGTCAGTAACCACTCTTTCAATAGTTCCCTTAGGTGTTTGTTTTCTATTTAATTTATTAAATAATAAAATATTGTGCAATTACAGTCATCCTTGGACACTTGTCCAATATAAAACTTTACAATAAAAGTTAACATAATATTTTCCAACATAAAATGTTTTTCAACAAAAAAGGGTATGTTACAAACAACCCCACTTAAGCTCAACATCGTTCTCGATGTTGCTTATTCATCATCTGATCCTTCTTGGAACAGAACTGGATATGCTGCTCACATTTTACTTTCCATTTCCTAGGTAGCTTCATCAAGGATAAGGTGCTTCCATTACACCTTTACCTGCCTTATGGTATGATTCCGAAGCATAATTTCCCTCCGGTTGAGAATACAATCCGGTTCCACCTGAAAATCTCCTTCAGGCTCCACCTGTATGTCATTCTAATTCAGCACATGAGTAGCATCATGCACATACTTCTTTAAAACAGAAATGTGAAAACCATTGTGGATTTTTAAATTAGATGGCAAGGCCAATTGATATGAAACAACTCTAATCCTTGATAGGATTTCGAATGGCCCACAGTACCTTGGTGCTATTCTAGCAGAAATCCCTAGCTTCAAAGAATTTTTCTTGGGTTTTAGCTTTATAAAAACATGGTCTCCAATCTGAAATTCTCTTTCAGTGCGTTTCAAGTCTGCATAACTTTTTTGCCGATCTTGGGCAACTTTTAAGCTACCTTGAACCTGTTTCACGGTTAGCTCCATTTCTTTCAATAAATCTGGTCCTAGCATTAATCTGTCTACAGTATTATCCCAAGAAATATGAGTGCAACATTTTCTTCTATACAAAATCTCAAATGGAATTAACTTAGTAGATGCTTGATAATGATTATTGTATGCAAATTTTGCTAAATGTAAATAATCCTCCCACTTAGATGGCTGATCTTTGACATACATTCTTAGCATGTCTTCTAAAATCTGGTTTACTCTTTCTGTTTGCCATCAATTTGTGGGTGGAAAGAAGTGTTGAAATTTAGTTTAGTATTTAAACCTTTAAACAGTGTCGTCCAAAAATTTCCAATGAACTTAGAGTCCCTGTTAGAAAAGATTACTTTTGGAATTCCGTGCAAACGAAAGATTTGCTTCATAAATACATCTGCAATGTTAGAAGCTTTAAAAGTGGTTTTAACAGGAATAAAATGAGCAGCCTTACTTAACTTGTCCACAACCACCATTATGGAGTCATTCTGTTTCTGGTTTTTAGGCAAACCTGTAATAAAATCAATATTTATAATCTCCTATTTCCATTCTGGAATTGGCATTGGTTGCAATAGTCCAGCTGGATGTTGATGTTCAGCCTTAATGGTCTGACATTCAAAACATCTAGCTATATATTCAACCACTTCATTCTTCATGTTGGGCCAAAGATAATCCTTCCTTAGCATAGTTATCATTTTCTGATAACCTGGATGTCCTAAAAAATGACTCTTATGAAATTCATCCAAAATTAATAGCTTAACATTTGACACATTTGATACATAAATTCTATTTTTATAAGTCATTAAGCACTTTTTATCAATGTTGTAATATGTTATTAAATTTTCAGATACATTTTCAGCAACTTTACCAAGCAATTTTTGATAATTTTCATCTTGTGTAATTCCTTCTTCGATTTGATTTTCCAAATCTGTATTAAAGGTGTTGATGTGCTGAACCATTGAGATTCGCTACGAGGTAAGCTATTGATAGCTTATTATCGTGACGCAAGAGGTGTCCCACACCGCGTAGCCATTGGATGCGCTAGTGCGCAAGCACCTCCACTTGCCGAAGTATCCGACGCGAAACAGAGATTTTGCGCATTTGCCTGTCCGCAGGAGTCCGCAAGGTATTGCACTACTTATCATTCTTCCCACACTCGCATCACCAGGTTGTTGAAACTTGATTCCGCAACCGACCCCTCAGCTTCACCTCGGGTGAGACCTCAGGTTGCGTGCAGTCTATTGCTGAAAGGGCCGGTGAATAGGGGTTTTGTTGGTTCCTTGAACCGTGAAGTACCTGGGTCTACATTGGAAACCTCTAGATCAGTTATATACACCAACAAATGGTTCCATTGCTCGGCTAAGACTAGTGATACAATAGTGTGTTTATAAAGTAATGGGTGACGAAGAATACCAGTTCCTTTTGGGTTCAGACAATTGGCATCCTGAAAATAAAGAGATCTGGGATTGGTGTGACAAGATCGAAAGAGATTTTGTAAAGAAAGAGAACAAACATCAATGTCTCTCTGACGTACAGTGGTTGAACAGATATTTGTGGAGAGAGATTCATGAGATATTCTGGGCTTTGTTTGGAAACGAGTTGCAGGAGTGGATTTCGTGACTCGCAGAAAAGAAAACCTGTTTTCAAGGAGGAGTACCTACAGAGTGGACTCCAGAGCTCACAACACAACTCAAAGCAATAGACAATCCACTGACACGAGCAGTTGACTTTTGGGTTAATAGCATACTTGAAGGATTTGTCATCGAGTTTGCTATAGACACATTGAAGTCCTACAGTCAAGCTAAAGCATACTTTTTTGAAGGATTCAGAGGTAAGTTCTTGAACAATCTAAGTCTATACATTAAAATGCTTTTAGATGATAAAGGAATTTTAAGAATGTAGTAATATTTTTGAATCTGTCATGGTCAATGGAATTTTTAGTGATTCTGACGAAGACACATATAATCTGATAAGTGGAAAGAGATATAAGTTTAATAAACAAAAGAATCTTGGAAGACCTAGAATCCGTGTGAATACTGAACTCCCATGTGACCTTAACAATCAGACCGCGCCGCCATCAGCCATTATCCACCCTATTACACCTCAGAATCCGCTGGTTGTAGAAACCCTGCCACCCCTAGATCAGAACCCACCCGATGCGAGTGTAGCGCAGTCCACCCCGCAGAATGTCGAAACTGCGCACACCATAAGAGTAGGTGCTAAGGCTAATCCTGTCAGAATAACCAATCTTAGAATATCCCGCAAAATACCACTAGTTCGAATATTCCCTTTATTTTCTCCGCACAGATAGTCAACACTACTTAGAGTGCTGCACAACCAGGAAGGAGAATGACAGACAACGATATAAAATTGCCAATATTCAAAGGAACGGGTCTAGAAGACCCTGATCAGCACTGGTTTCTATGTGAATCCGTATGGAGTTTAAAGCAGATCCAGGATGATGCTGTGAAAAGAGCACATCTCATCACTACTTTCAGAGACCGCGCCTTGCATTAGTTCATGAAATATTCTTGGGCACAACCGAGAACCCTAACAGAAATCAAGGCTGCACTCATAGTAGAATTTAAGAAACCAAAATCAAAATCGCAATGCATAACAAAATTGAGGGAAATCAAGTAGAAACCTACTGAAATGGTCTGGGAATTTGATCAGAAGTTTAAAACGTTGTTGGACCAAGTGAGCTTTGTGATAGCTCTGCAACAACATCAGGAATGGTTCATTGATGCGTTGTTACCCCACATCAGATAACCATTGATGCAACAAAAGGTTGCGTCGCAGGCAGAGGCCTTAGAGATCGCCATGAAGTTGGAGGCTTCACCGATTGGTGAGAGTAGTTTTGGGATGTCACAGATCTAGAACCAGTTGACCACCTTGACATTCAAATTGCAAGGTATGAAGAATGGAAAAGAACAAAGATATGAATACAGACACGAAGTTTGGTGAATAGGATGCAAAGGAGAGGGCCACACTAGAGAACACTTCCCTCTATTTCAAGATTATCTTGATAGTGGCGCACCAAATCCAATAAATATGAATCACAATCAGGTGCCATGGTGTGAAATCTGCAAAAGCAACGGACATAGGCCTGAGGATTTTTATCTCATACAAAAATACGTGAAGACACCTAAGAGCTTGTATTGTAATTTCTGTAAGTCAGTTGGACATGATGAATCCAACTGCCGTACATATGAACTCATGAATGAAAGAAAGCGCAATATGGAAATGATGTGAGGTGCTGGAATGTACCACGTCCAAGAAGAAAATCAGCCAAAACAAGAAAACACCCACTATGATCAGGGAGGATATAGAGGCCGTGGTGGTGGATACTGCAGGAGAGGAAGAAATGCCAGCCTGGCACAAGGAAGCGGCCGTGGCCAGGTAATCTATTATAACTGTGGCCAGCCAGGACAGGTTTCTAGAGATTGTACCAACCCATGCACAACATGTAGTTACTGTAAATCATTCAAGCATGTTATTGAAGATTGTCCTATACTTGAGGTAGAAATGCAAAAATGAAGAAGGATAGAACCACCGAATCCCAACATTCAGTTGATCGCAGCAGAGAGTAGATTTGCAGATCCGAGTGTAAAAGTAGTAATGCGTAATGGCACTGATACATGAATAGATGGAGGCGCAGAATCTTTGACCTCTGGAATGCGTGATCCTAGGAAGAATCCCGGTGAGATGGTATGGATTAGAAAATCTCTTGGGAAAGCATTAGGTCTAGACTTACAGAAAAATAAGGGAGCATTCGAGGAAGCACGGGAGATGTTCAAAGCACCGCCACCCGGCTCCCCGAGAACACAGTTGCGTAGTGAAGTACCTCAAAGAGAGGATATTCCAACGACATCTAATCAGACAAGCGCCGCAACAGATATAGGGACCTCTGTTGCGTAGTTCTTACGGAGCTGCATGAAATTACTACAGAGTGCAGATGCTTACACGGAATTTGAAAAGGTACTGAGGCAGTATGAGCCGAACATCAAGAAGGGGGTTGCCAACGGCACAGTCCATATTATTAGGAGTCCTAAAAGAACAGGAAGGGAAATGAGACTCACTGCACAAATCGGGGACTATGAGATGGATGAGATCATCCTTGACTTGGGATCTGAAGTAAATGTCTTGACCAAGCAGACATGGCATCAGATGGGTAAACCCAAGTTACAGTGGTCACCTCTACAGTTGAGAATGGCTAATCAAGGGATAGTTATATCTTTGGGGAGGTTACCCAACACCATTGTTGACATTGACGGAGTGTGCAGCTATGCAAACTTCAAAGTGATTGAAATTATGGATGATAGCCATCCTTATCTAGCACTGTTGGGTATCGATTGGGAAATGAAAAACTCTACCATTATTGATTTGAAAACCATGAAAATGATATTTGAAGGCAACGATATCAGGGTCATCGCTCCGTTGGATCCCTCACAGGTGAACGATATGTTGAACCGATTCAAGAGGAATCCAGAGCCCAAGACTTGGACCGTATTTACAAGATGATGACCAATGCTGCTGACAATATTAATCCAACTGCGGATGGTACACTCAGTTGGAGTTGTGGTAGCTCTTGCATTTCAGACTCTGATGCAGGACTGGAAAATTAGCAAAGTAGGTTACATGAAGTATCTTCCAGGAAATGCACGCAAATCACGAAGTCATTGCGCTGGATTGGAAAGGAGGTAAGCCCAATCCCTAGCTATGATGGTTTCTCTAATGCTTATTCTTTTATCAATGAATATACTACATCAATTGAAGAAGAACATCGCTTACAAGCATTAGACATGGCATTGCGCGATACACCTGCTAGATGGTGGGCCGCACATAAGCAGACATTGACAACATGGGATCAGTGCAGAATTAAGATGCAAATCAGGTTTGCTGATAAGGTTATCCTATCCTTTGAGAAATATAATGGACAGACAGATCCAAGACAACATATTCAATTCTGTTCCGAAGCATGGATGGAGAGGATGCAGATAGAATGGGTGCATTTGTTTGTGCACACATTAGAAGAACCAATTCCGAAGAAGTGGTACCTAGACCTGGAGTTGCGCAGAGGTACAGTGGATTGGTCTGGCCTGACTGCGAGCTTCTAGCAGGATTTCAGTTTGGAATATGAGCATCCAATTATCAATGACGCACTGTAGGATATTAAAGAAATAATATTTAGACTGGACTGTGGAGAGGGAAATATGACATTAGAAGAATTCTTTGGAATGGACAACGTACCTGTGCACCTATATTCTTAATGGGAGGAGAATCTAGAACATGCTCTTGATTGTTATCACATTGATGGAAAACCCGAGGATAAAGAAGACAGTGATGAGGCGGACCCGCGCAATATACAAATACCTGAGTTAGATGGATTACGCGAGGTGGAAGGACCTCCACTGGAAATTCCAGATATGAGTGCACCCATGAAAACAAGGAAAGTGAACATTGGCACCAGCGAAGAACCAAAGTTCGTAGCTATTGGAGATTATTGGGATGAAGACACAGTTGAGGAGGTTTCCGGTATACTACAGGAATATCGAAAATTATTCTCGACCAAGTTCATAGAGATGAAAGGTATATTGGGAGACTTAGGAGTGATGAAAATTCCTCTTAATCCTGGCGCGAAGCCTGTGAAACAAAGACTATATAGACTGAACTCGTGCTACAAAGAACAAGTTAAGGCAGAACTCGAGAAGATACTCGATGCAGGGATCATTGAACCGGTTGAAGAATCTGAGTGGATAAACCCGATGGTTATCCAGGATAAGAAGACAAAGGGTGAAATCAGGATCTATGTAGATTTGAGAAAGCTGAATGACGATTCAATGCATGACCCATTTCCTACACCTTTTATAGATGAAGTGATAGACAATGTTGGAGGAAATGAGGTGTATTCTTTTACTGATGGGTTTTCCGGCTACCATTAGATCAGGATCGATTGCGCAGATAGGCACAAGACTACTTTTTCTATAGAATGGGGGTCGTTCCAGTACACAGTGATGCCCTTTGGCTTGAAGAATTCACCTTCCATATTTTCTAGAGTGGTTGTCGCAGCATTTAAATATTTTATACATAAGTTTTTAGAGGTTTACTTTGATGACTGGACCATTTTCAGTTTACTAAAGAACCATGCCACGAACCTCAGGATGATTCTAGAGAAATGCAGATAGCATCAAATTTCACTAAATATGAAGAAATGTGTTTTTTGTGTTCCCTATGGAATCTTGTTGGGACACATTGTGTGAAAACAGGGCTTGATGGTTGATCCTGCCAAGATAGCAGTCATTGTCAATTTACCAACACTAAACTCAGTTAAGCAGTTGCGCACTATATTGGGACATATTGGATATTACCAAAAAATCATAAATGGGTATGCATAGATAACCACAGCAATGGAGAAGTTGCTCAAGAAGGATGCACTGGTCATTTGTAATGAGGACTGTGAGAAAGGATTCGACACATTAAAAGAGAAGGTGGTCACTATGCCCATCCTAGTTTTTCCAGACTGGGAGAAACCATTTCATGTCCATGTTGATGCTTCATGTATCTCATTGGGCATTGTTCTTGCTCAGCCAGGAGAGGGAGGTATTGATCATCCCATTTCCTTTTCCAGCAGAAAGTTATCATTTGCTGAGAAGAACTATACCACTACTGAAAGAGAAGGACTCGCCATGGTATATGCGCTGCAGAAGTTCAGGCACTACTTGCTTGGTGCACACTTCTCCATGTTCACTGACCATTCTGCTCTAAAATACCTGGTCAATAAGCCAGTGTTAGGGGGATGCATATGCAGATGGTTACTACTATTTCAGGAGTACGACATTGAAATTGTGGTTAAGCCAGGAAGGTTGAATTTGGGACCTGATCATCTGTCAAGAATTGAGTCAGGAGAAGAGCCTACGAATCTGGAGGACAGTCTGCCTGATGCGTAGTTGTTTTCCATATAGGTTGTTGACGATTATTATTAGGACATCATTGATTTTTTGACTACTAGGTTCGCACCCACAAAGTTCACTACACAACAAAAGAAGCAGTTGGTAGTGCACGCAACAGACTTCACTATAATCGCAGGTCAGCTATACAAATTGGGATTGGATGAGGTACTACACAGATGTGTATTAGAGCATGAGAAACCAGTTATATTGGCTGATGTACACTTAGAAGTTGCAGGAGGCCATTATGCAGGAAGAGATACCACGCAGAAGATATTGCGCGCAAGGCTATTGTTAACACCCAAAAAGTGCTCACTAGCTCATTTCCCTATTCACATGACCCATTTGTCCACTTTTTCACCATCTGAGCCTCTGAAACCAACAAAAGGTCACCAAAAGACCTTAGTACACCCCTTTTTCCATTAAAAAAGATTATTTTTCCAAGAAAATCATAAAAAACCCTCAAAAAGGGTCCAAATTCCCAAAAATATTAAAAAGGGAATTAAAATATTATTTTTATTCAAAAAAGGAAAAAGGAGGGAAAAGTACCTAAACCATGTTGGTCAATACCATTTGGTTTCCACAAAACCACAAATGGTATTCCTCACCACCAAAACCTATAAAAAGGTGGTAGGGGCTCCTCATTTCACATCCTTCCATTATCTCATCCTTATGCTGCTGAAATCTCCCCTGAGCACTTTTAGCCATTGAAGCAACCTTGGAGAAGGAGACCTCTTGGAGTTTGGAGCTACTCATCTTGGAAGTTGCTCAACATCAACCTTCACCATTGAAGGTAATATCGCAAGCACTTGCTTGCCCCCCCATTTTTCAATACAAAAAATTATTTCTTATGTTTCTTGTTCTTGATTTTGAAATGATTACATTATTTGCTTAGATTCTTGCTTAGATCCATAAATAGTATTGTTTATTTAGTTTATTGTTTTTATTTCTATTGAAACTGCTGCTACTAGTTAGCAGGTGCCCATAGCACTAAGCCTGGTTGCAAAACCGGGCCAACAGTTTTTGGCGACTCCGCTTTGGTTTGAACTTTAGATCTCTAGTTTTACCTTTAAATCTTAGTTTTTATGAGTTTTTAACCTTTAGATCCATAGATCTGCCATCTTAGACAGCAGATCCATTGCTGTTCTGAGATTTGGCCCCATAAACAGCCCGAAATTTTCAATTTTCGGGTTCGTTTCTCGGTTTCCGTGCACGGCTTCCGCCTTGCGGTTTTTTGCCAGACAGTCGCGCGGTCCATCGCGACTTTTCTGCGTTTTTCCGCGCGGCCCATCGCGGCCTTTTTCCAGACAGTCGCGCGGTCCATCGCGACCTTTCTGCATTTTTCCGCGCGGCCCATCGCGGCCTTTTTTCAGACAGTTGCGCGGTCCATCGCGACTTGTCTGCGTTTTTCCGCGCTGCACACCGCGGCTTCGCGGCCGTTTTCCGCGCTGACCATCGCGACTGTGCGCCCAAAACCCACGCGGTCCATCGCGACTGTTCGTCCAAAACCCGCGCGGCCCATCGCGACTGTTCGTCCAAAACCCGCGCGGCTGAATTTTTCATTCGGCCATCCCGATTTTGAAAAATATTTTTTACGGTACTTTCTGCCCATAGCACATTTTTTACAGTATTGCATTCTGCATATTTTACAGCTCTGAAAATTTTTTTACTATTTAAAAGTGCATATCTAGAAATCTTTTTAAAAATTTTCAAGAAAGTGAAAGAAAGACTCATTTTGCATTTTCATCTAGATTCAAATTTTTTCTTGTTTACTTCTTTAGAATCTCGCCCTTAGCAATTTTTCTTGAAACGAAGAAATCCATTTATTTCTTTTAAAAAGGAGTTTATTATTTGCTTTCATAAATCCAAGAAATCCTTTATTTTTTGAGTTATTTTTTGAAAAGCATATTAATTCCTTTTAGTGAAAAAAGTCTTAAATATTTGCTTTTTATTTTCGAAAAATCCTTTATTTTTTGAAAATTTCCCTTAAAGCATTTTTTTTTTTTTTTTTTTCAAGTTCAGTTTACAACACCTCACGTGCACTCACACGATCACTTAATTGAACTAAGCTTTAAAACGTACCTTAATTTGAACACACTTTTAACCCCACTTGGGGAACACTAAAAGAATTCTTGTAGCTAGGTAGTATTGGGGGGATAGGTGTTTCAATAACACCCCTCAGTTCATACATCTGAGACATAGAAGTTGTCCAATTAGGGAGCTAAAATCTCTTAGTACTTTTTGGCGCGGTCACAACCGGTTTGTGGGAAGGCCTCTCCCCTAGGAGGGTTGAAGTCGCGAGGATGGTTCCGGAAGCCTGAGTGGGATACCGAAACCCATTCAGTAACCGAAGGGCTACCATTCGCAGTTCTCGGGATATCCCTGTATTGGGATATTGCGATCAAAGGACCAAACGGCAGATTTACCTTTTCTTGACGCGTCATGAACGGAGTATCCTAGTAGCCTGTCTTTTAGGATTGATTACCCGGTGTCCCTCCCGGTAGGGGGATATCTAGCCGTTGTCTCAACATTCATATTGTCTGACTTGGATTTCATCACCTTGCAGAGGATATCGTCTGTTTGAGTCACAATACTTTTAGATTAGGTGTTTGCATGATCTTTACCACCTTTTGAGTCTAGTTACACCTATTTTTTCTAGGAGCCGCTTGCATGTTGGTATTCTGACCAGTTGTTGCATTCCTCCACTTATTGTAGCACAGCTGCTAGAATAAGTGCATTTTTTGAGGATTGATTTTTTGGCCTGTGAGCCTTCCTTTTTCACTCCCCTTCTTGCACCCTTGGTTGCATTAGGGTTTTGAGTTTTTTACATACATATCACCACCTGATACTTAAAACAAATTTTTACATAAAAAACATATTCTCACCATTGAGAATTCTAGACGTTCTCGTCGTCTACAGGGCGAACTCCCAGAGTTTAGTCCACTTGGCTCTCCACGTCACGGACGCAGAGCATTATCCCTTGATTCGACACAACGTCAATCAATTAGACGGTCATCCGATTCTGACATACCCCTCTTCACCTTTGATTTGGAGGTAGAATCCGAAAACCCCACCGAGTTACCACCAACCACAATTATGTCTGGAACACCAGTTGATCCACTATTTACATTAACCATAGGTCAGACATCCGCAGACCCTTCTGCGGTAGCACCATCAACGGCAACAACCACCCCCTTGGGTATGCCCAATATGGGTAACACTCCACATTCAGGAATGCCTAGCACAGGACCACCACCTGTCATGGGCATGCCCAACATGGGGGTCATACCCCCTTCGATCTCCACAAACCCTATCCCAGGAATCCCTAGCGCGATTCCTAACCCAAGTGTAACTCCTGTTGCACTTGGGAGTGCTATCCAAGGAACCCCTAGTGCGATTCCTAACCCAAGTGTAACTCATGTTGCACTTGGCAGTGCCATACCAGGAATCCCTAGTGCGATTCCTAACCCAAGTGTAACCCAAGTTGCACTTGGGAGCGCTAACCCATATCAGGCCACACCTTTTGGAGGACACATACCCTCCATACCTAGCATACCTATAGGCGCTACTGGACCCCTACACCATGCCACAATGGCTAGGCAGGTCCCGGTTCCGGTCACCACATCCGCTAGTCTACCATACATGGCAAGTCTCAACCTGCCAGATTTAGCTAGGGTCACAAATGACCCCATCAGACATGATCCTACTTGGCCCTATATGCCCACTAAGCTTCCTTCTGACATCCCCAAGTTTGAGGGAAAGGCTGGAGAAGACCCCCAAAATCACATCATGTCCTTCCATTTATGGTGTTCCTCCAACTCCATAGTGGATGACTCAATCCGCCTACGGCTTTTACAACGCACCTTCACTGGCTCCGCAGCCAAATGGTACATCGAGCAACCCCATGGGACGCATTCCACATTTACCTCCCTTGCCTCGACCTTCCTACAATTCTTCCAGCTACCTGTCCGCTACGATGCGGGCGTCGAGATCCTACTGTCTTGCAGACAGAACACGGCCACGCATATCACTGACCATATTCATGATTGGCGTCGGCGCCGAAGCCTATCCAAGATCAAATTAGACGACCGAATCTTTTTAGACTGGTTCCTTAAATCCCTCCTTCCTCTCATTGCGAAGGATGTAGCATCTGAAAGACCCCAGTCTGAGGAGGAGGCCATCCTTAAGGCCCAACAGTTTGATCTTATCTATGCCCAGTCAGGTTACCTATACACGATCATGCATGACGCCCCACGAGGTGACTCTGCACGCGGTGACACACCGGGGGCATCCCATGCCGCTGATGGCATTATTGGCCAAATTACACCGCAAGCAAAACCTTTCAGTATGGTGAGCACCATGCCCGCCCCAGACCTTTCTAGGGCTACATCTAGTTCCGGGGCGACAACTTCTTATGCTCCAACAAACCAGACCCATCACGTTCATGGACCCTCTTGTCCACAACATTGTTATGGCCAAGAGCCATCAGCATATGTACCCCCTACATACTATGCTCAACCTACGGTACAAAACCCCATGCAGTTCCAACAACAGCCCATGCATTACCCACAACCGGTTGCACCGGCTAACCTCACACCTCCACCAGCTCAGGGGTACCAACAACCCCAGCAGGCAACTGGACCACCTCCAGCTCCACCTGCATACTATCCACCGCAACCTGCTCCCGCACCTGTGCCTCCTCAGAATCCCCCCAATGCTCAAGGGCATGTGTACGCACAACAACATCAGCCCCAATACCAAAATAACCAACGCAACCATGGTGGGCAACCAAACCGCGGAAGAGGACACAACCGTGGAAACAATCAAAACCGTAACCAAGCTCCACAACCTACCCATCCTCCGCAAGAAAATAACGCGGCGCCCGCTCATCAGAATCCTGATCGGCCACCTAAGCAACCCAAAAATGCTAATTTACGAACAAACCATCCTTGTTCCATTTGCGGTGTCTATGTCCACTATACCCACGCTTGCCCACATCTCGAGCGAGCTCGACAACTATGGACAAATGACGCCCATCGTCAAGGGCAGGTGGCTCCTCAGCCACCACCCAACCCCCCACCACCTCCACAACAACCTTTGGTACTACAAAACCCTTTTCCAACACAAGGAGTGGTGAACACTCAGCCGTTAGCCCCCCCACAGGGCAACGTGCAACCACAACAAATTACCTACGCAGCTCCTGACCAACCCATGTTTGATTCAGGCACCCACCACTTATTGATGATGTCCACTGTCGACGTCAATATCCAAACCCGTCGAAACCAATACGGACCGACTGCTGAAGCCCCCCCCGCTGAAAAGGATACTAATGCTCATCCCACTGATCAGACATTGCGTATACCTCAGGTTCCAATCGACGGCGCTTCTAAAGCACCTCGCTTTCCCCTACGCCGAATCAACAACAACCCCAATGCATGGGCTGCGTCCAATTACAACATTGTAGATGACTTAGCTCAATCTCCCGCAGCCATGTCTGCGTTAGAAGTCTTAAAAACCTGTCCTACTCAGCGCAAGACTTTACTTTCCGCCATTGGGGCGATTGACCCAAATGATTCGAAATTGATGACCTTTGATTTAGACCAATCTGAACCACGACTGCCTTCTACCATAGCAGTCCAAGTTTCCGTTTCTATTCGGAATCTTGTCATCCATCGATGTATCATCGACGAGGGTGCCTCCACATGCGTCATGTCCACTTTTGTTTGGCAGAAGTTGGGATCCCCTGCTCTCCAGCAATCCACCACTGCCTTGCGGGCCTACGACGGCCGGTCAGCTCAACCTCAAGGTTTATTACCCAAGGTACCCGTCCAATTAGGTGGGAAAACTGTGCTCATCGACATAGAGGTCATTAACGCCCAGCTCGACTATAACCTTTTACTTGGCTGCAGTTACATGTACGCCATGAAAGCGGTCGCCTCCTCCGTCTTCCGCACCATGATGTTCCCCCACGAGGGACGCGTGGTCAAAATTGACCAACTCACCTACTATGATCCCAACGCCCCTGCAGCACCCGAGAATGTTCTTCCCATGATTGAACAACCCGCTTCTAGTGCAGTTACCTCCTTTGTGTCTTCTGTGGCACCCGGACTTTATTCGGATACACCAATGACCTCTACATTCCAGGCCATTCCACCACCGTCACCGGAGACCCAAGTCGCAAACCTCTGTACTCTTTCGCAGAATACGCAAACGTCCGGTGGTCAACCACCATTGATCCCCAGTCACATTGGTGTTACACCCATCCACACCATCCCCTTCCTATTTCCTCCTTTGGGTGTAGTAAGCGCCCCGGTTATGGCTACCCTTAGCCTACCCGGACTAACATTGGGATTACCCGTGTGGTATGCTCCGCCTCCCGTTCGACCACCGACACCAGACGTCATCCTCCAACCGGTACAACCTATTGTTACCACAAATCAGCCTCCTCCTGGTGTCGCAATCCCTTCGTCGTCAACGACACCTCCTCCTAACCTCAATATCCCTTCGTCGTCAATGAAACCTCCTCCTGGTCTCACGATTGCTTCGACGTCAAAGGATCCCCCTCTTCTTGCTAAGCCCACTGGGGGCAGAGGTCCACAACCATACACTGCTATAACACCTCCTAAGGCAGTCAAACCCCCACCGGTGTTTCGAGCTCCCCCCAAATGTTCATTATGCGATGAAATTGGCCATCCAACTCATCAATGCCCACATTTACCGGCACTCCAAGAGCATATGAATATGTTGGACGATGACATCGGCATCCCAGTAGTCAGATTAGAGCCACCTCTACAGCCTCGCGACAAATCACTGCGCACTAACCATCCTTGTGCTATATGCAGTGTTTACGGCCACTACTCTCACCATTGCCCTGATCTACCTGACTATAGAGCAGCGTTGTACGAGTTAAACAATGCCGACTTAGAGATATCTCCTCCCCTCATCGAGGAGATCCACCCCCCACCATCATCCTCGTCAGAAGAAGTCAATACGATATATATGATTTCAACAACCTTCAAACCAGAACCCCTTGATTTATGGTCTGACTACTTCAATACCGACGAGGAAATTTTGGAGACACTCACTGCACCCGACTACCCTTGGGATGATATGCATCATCGCTCGTACTTCCTCCCGGAAGCATCTGCCTCCACCGCATCCAACCAGCTATCGATCGAGTCGAAAGACTTCATACCCACCAAAGTCGATTGGTTAAAGGACCCCATCCCAGCACCGGATGCCTTTGAAGAAGGGAACATGTCAAACATTTCCCCCACTATACAGATAGACATTTCCACAACACCAGGGAAACCTGAGCTCATCTCGCTGGGCGCATCTTGCACTCAAGCAGAAACTCAGGCGTACAAAAAGCTCTTTCAAGAGTTCCGTGATGTCTTTGCCTGGTCCTATACCGAGATGCCTGGTCTCGACCCCGCCATTATTGAACACCACATCGATACATGGCCGGAAGTACCCCCTGTTCGTCAGAAACAGCGACCTATTCACCCTGCCAAACTCCCCGCTGTTAAGGCTGAAGTCGAGAAACTTAGAAAAGCAGGGTTCATCTACCCTATTCCGTACACCACCTGGGTGTCGAACCCCGTTCCTGTCAACAAAAAGCAAGGCACCCTTAGAGTATGCACTGACTTCCGCGATCTAAACCACGCTTGTACAAAAGACAATTTCCCCACGCCATTCATTGACCAACTCATTGATGAGTGTGCGGGCCATGAGGTCCTATCCTTCATGGACGGGTTTTCCGGATATAACCAGATTCACATCCGCAAGGAAGATCAATACAAGACTGCCTTTACCACCCCATGGGGCACCTTTGCCTATCGCGTCACGCCATTTGGCCTTAAAAATGCTGGTGCCACTTTCCAGCGAGCCATGACCTATTGCTTTCACGACTTGTTCCATATCTTGCGAGTCTATCTCGACGACCTCACAGCTCGTTCCCGAAAACGATCAGACCACCTTAACGACCTCCGGCAAGTTTTCCTGCGGTGTCGCAAGTATAAAATCCGCTTGAACCCACACAAGTGTGTCTTTTGCGTCCCGGCGGGCCGGTTGTTGGGTTTCATTGTTTCCCAAGACGGAATCACTGTCGATCCCCTGAAAGTCAAATCCATCTTAGAACTTCCCCCTCCTCGCACGCTTCGCCAGCTTCAGAGCTTGCAAGGGCGGTCCAATTTTCTTAGGCGCTTTGTTCCTGATTACGCCACCTAAATATTTTTTTTTCTCTGCATGACCACAGATGGAGCCTCTTCCACTCTGCCATGTCGGTTTCGCTGATGGTGCAAGCCGTTGGTCTCCCAATCTCGCCTCTGCAGCTTGGGTAATATACTCCCCTTCACATGAGTTAATTCACATTGATGGAGTATGTTTAGGTGCCGCCACCAATAATCAAGCTGAATACGATGCCGTGACCGGTCTCCTGGCCTCTGCTCTCCAGATGAGCATACGTCACCTCAACGTTTTCTTGGACTCACAGCTCCTAGTTTCCCAGCTCAACAATGATTACCAGGTACGCGATCCGTGTCTTTTCAGAAAATTCCTGCGCACTAAACAAATGGTTAGACAGTTTGAATCCATTACATTCACACATGTCCCAAGACACCTCAATAGTGTAGCAGACCATATGGACAACAATGTCCTCGACTGGCACACCAATCACATCAGGTCATATCCATAAACGAAAAATGCATCCATGTGCAAAACATGTGCCTCCACGGGCATATACAAAAAACCAATATTGCATCCACGTGCATAACATGTGCCTCCACGGGCATAAAACAAACAAACCAAATAATGCATCCATGTGCATAACAAGTGCCTCCACGGGCATACATAAATCAATAAACACACTTAGGGAATAATTTTTGTTCGGTATAATTTTATCCCTTTTTCGGGCCGAGCAACCCCTCTTTACGAAAAAGACACTTAGGGAGTTTCTGTTAAGCTCTTTTCTGACTCCTAAAACAATGAAAAGATCGCCAAGCAATCTTGCTTCCTTTCATGCTCGCTAAATGTATCTGAAAGGGCGTCTACCTGGTATAAGTTTACCCCTTTTCCGGACCTTGTAGACTAATTACGAAAAAGGTATACTCTAGTCACACCGGCTAGAAGAGTTCTCCATTCGCATCATTTTATGCTTTTTCGGGCCTTGGAGACTAAACTTATGAAAAAGAAACACCAATAGAGTCCACTTACCGCTTTCAGACTCTCTAAACACGAAAGCAACCATGAGCATGAGCCGCCCTGGGCTCATAAAATCCACAGGACCGTACCATTTTAGAGCACACTTTTATCCCTTCTTGGAGCTCATTAAAACTACAAAGAAGGAATCAATGGTGCCTCTTGGCGCTACAACACATCATGCCTACTCACATAGCAGCTTCCCCATTTTGGTCGCCTTTGTTCAGAGTATTCTGCAGTATGTAACCCTGAAACTCCCTCGACAGCTACCATCAGCTTCACCCACCTAGAGTCAGTGCATACCCTTCAGGACCTAAAAGATGATCCCCACACCTACAAGTCAGGTCCCTACGCTGCCAGGTCAACCATGTCATCATGCTCTGAACAGAGGAAGTTTGAGTCTACCCATTTTTTGACCCAGTTATTTCCCATTTCCACAAGTATGTCAGTCCTACCATCAGTACTACAACACTTCAGTTTTACACCTCGTGCTCCTATCAAGGAAACATCATTGCCTTGTTAGTTGCTGGTCTCCCTCTGTCGACGACAACCACATTGATTCCAGAGGATAGACCTAGAGGTCCCTATGTCTTGGACTCATTACCATCTATGATGAGTGCCTACGAATCATTTCGAGAGGAATCCTCAGTGCCTCTCCGAATGGTTGTTTCTCACATGCTCGACTTCAACACCTTGATCGCATCGTTGAGACTCGCACAGGATATTGGTCCGTTCAGTTATTTAGTCGAAGACCCCGGATACCACCTGACTCCTCCACATTTGAGGGTCTACCTATGGATACAACCAGTTACATTTTTTCTATAGATATCCGGGTTGCGTATGGCGACAGTGTTCAGGTTTACCCCAGTTTCATACTCCCTTGAGTATACAGTTACATTATTTCTCAGAGATGACTCATAGTCATTGAGTCCAAACAGATGTTGGACACCTTCAGTTTCAGCAGTTCAACAGTTATTCCAGTGTATCAGTTATTGAGATCAGTCATGATCATGAGTATATCCCACAATAATGTCCCCTCTGGACCATTATGATGTACCAGTATATTTCTTTAAGTATTAGATCCCCCGTCTTGGGACTAATTGTTTTGTATATGTCTTGATACGAGCATGGGAATGCCCGCCTCGTCCTTTATCAGAGATTATACCTCATTCATATTGAGGCCATGTAATATTTTTTGTTTTTGCAGCTTCCAAGGGCCGTGGCTCCAGTCTCCAACCGGTCTCTTCTCTCCCCTACTCCCAGAAAAAAGGACAAAAGAACTATGTTGTCTATCGGCCATACGATGAGCTCCTGCCCTCACACATCAGGGGGCAATCTGTTAACACCCAAAAAGTGCTCACTAGCTCATTTTCCTATTCACATGACCCATTTGTCCACTTTTTCACCATCTGAGCCTCCGAAACCAACAAAAGGTCACCAAAAGACCTTAGTACACCCCTTTTTCCATTAAAAAAGATTATTTTTCCAAGAAAATCATAAAAAACCCTCAAAAAGGGTCCAAATTCCCAAAAATATTAAAAAGGGAATTAAAATATTATTTTTATTCAAAAAAGGAAAAAGGAGGGAAAAGTACCTAAACCATGTTGGTCAATACCATTTGGTTTCCACAAAACCACAAATGGTATTCCTCACCACCAAAACCTATAAAAAGGTGGTAGGGGCTCCTCATTTCACATCCTTCCATTATCTCATCCTTATGCTACTGAAATCTCCCCTGAGCACTTTTAGCCATTGAAGCAACCTTGGAGAAGGAGACCTCTTGGAGTTTGGAGCTACTCATCTTGGAAGTTGCTCAACATCAACCTTCACCATTGAAGGTAATATCACAAGCACTTGCTTGCCCCCCCCATTTTTCAATACAAAAAAATTATTTCTTATGTTTCTTGTTCTTGATTTTGAAATGATTACATTATTTGCTTAGATTCTTGCTTAGATCCATAAATAGTATTGTTTATTTAGTTTATTGTTTTTATTTCTATTGAAACTGCTGCTACTAGTTAGCAGGTGCCCATAGCACTAAGCCTGGTTGCAAAACCGGGCCAACAGCTATGGTGGCCTACAATTCACAAAGATGCAAAGGAACATTGACAGAATTACGATGTCTATCAGAGGACATGAAGACCATCGTGGAGAGATGAAATGCCATTAAATCCACAACTGACATTGCAGGCCTTTGAGAAGTGGGCCATTGATTTTGTGGGTCCTGTTAACCCAATAGGGAAAATAACTGGTGCGAGGTATATCATTACTACTACCGATTACCTCACCAGATGGGAAGAAGCGAAGCCAGTGAAAGACTGTAGCACAGCTATTGCCACAGAGTTTATATATGAGAACATCCTTACAAGGTTCAGATGACCAAATATTTTGATGAGTGATCAAGGCACTCACTTTCTGAATAGAAGCATTGAAGCTTTGACTGAAGAGTTCCACGTTCATCATCAGCGCATCACACCTTATCATCCACAGGCGAATGGACCTGTTGAAGCATTTAACAAAGTATTGGAGAATGCACTAACCAAAATATGCAACATCAATCGGGACGATTGGGATCTGTGCGTTCCATCTGTATTATGGGCATACAAGACTACATGCAAGAAATTGACTGGACACACACCTTTTAGGTTGGCTTATGGGAAAGAGGCAATAATGCCAATGGAATATATCATTCCCAGCTTACGAATAGCTACGTATACAGGCATGGAAGACTGCGCAGCGCTAGATGAAAGGGTCCTACACTTGGTTGGGCTGGAGGAAGATCATTTCATCGCAGGCTTCCACCAACAAGTACAGAAAGAGTGCAAAATATCATGGCATGATTGTCACATCAAGAACAAGTCTTTCCAGGTAGGTGATCTAGTCCTCCTGTATGACAGTAAATTCATGAAATTTCCTGGAAAGTTTAAAATGCATTGGCTTGGCCCATATACTGTAATGCATGTTACTAATGGTGGCCCAGTCCAGTTAGCTACATTAGCTGGAGATACCTTGCCATGCTTGATAAATGGAAGCAGACTAAATCTCTATCGCGATAGTCCTGTCTCGCAACACCCTCAATGAGCAAGATGAGGAAGATTCTAAGTGCCAAGTATAGTTGAAATTGGGAACTAGAAGTTGCGGCGAGCTTGTACGCGCACTGTATATAAATATATATGTACCATACAGCACTGTCGAAGCTGCATGCACAAAAAAAAAGAAAAGAAGAAGCCGCGCAACACGCTTCAAAGTAAGACATAGCGCAAACTGTAGTAGCATAGAAGACCACAAAGAATGCGCATCCCGAACTGAACATCATGTTAGACCATTTTTTGCTGTAAGTAAGTATCCATGCGTCTTGAACCTTGAACCGGGCTACCTCATTTATCCAAATGAAGCGGTTAAGGAGGTAGTAAAGACTGGGCACCTTGACCTAAATATTGGGGCTCTACCCCTAGAGGACCTGAATGAGTTGCACATTAGGGTTGTGGAAGAGATTCATGAGAGAGGCCTAGCCTCATATGATCATTGTGCACAGTTAACTGAAGATATCAATCAGTTAAGGAAGGATTAGATAATAACAAGCAAGAATTGAGCGCAGCTAAGGAAAAAGGCCGAAAGATGAAGGAGATTGTTTCAGTGGTGTGCACAAAAATAGAAGAATGCGAAGAAGAGAATGATGTAGAGGACACGATAAAGAAAATACAAATGGAAGCCTCTTACAAAGGAAAGATCGCAGAGCTGGAGGCTAGGCACCCTGTCATTCCACCAGATCAGATCCCAACTCCAGCTGAGGATGTCAAAGCAACCATGGATGGCATTTCGGCAGAAGTGACAAAATGCTAAGATTTAATTGAACAGATAACTACAACAATCACCGGGTTGAATGAGGATCCTACACTCCAGCAGGTAAGAGCGGAATTACAGCAGAAGCAGTAGCAGGTAGATGCTGCAAGCGCAAAGTTGAAGAATCCGCTGGCAAGAGAGAAAGTGCACAAATATAATGAGCTCAAGGACCTATAGAAAGAGTTGGTGACACTAAGGGAGAAAGAGGCTACTATGTCGGACAGGATGCAACCCATTGAACAGGTTTTCCTCGAATTGATGCAGCAATTCGACGCAAAGTTTGGGGAACTTTAGGCAGCAGAAGGAAAAATGAAAGAACAAGTGGCTAGGGAGAAGGTCTCGTAGGCAACTCTGGAGACGCTTCAAGGTTTCAAAAAAAATGCCAAGGAGATAGTTGCAGAGTTAGTAGGAACACTGCAAAGCTTTACATCAAATCTCAGTACGACGGAGGTTGCGACACCAGAGTCCGCAAGTGGAAGTGGATCGAGATGAGCCACAAGTGAGTGTTAGGGGCTTGTTGGGCGGGCCCCAAGATGTAATATTTTGCACAAGTACTGAAAAGTGTGCATTGCGCACACAATAAGCTACATGCAGTTTTGAGAAATTACGCTTATCACGCGATGGCAATGGCCATGGCATGGTTGCGCAGTAGAACGATGCGCACAATAGCACAAGAGCTAGTTTTGGTTCACAATATGGGTAAAGGTCAGACAAGGATATGACCTATTTTGGGTAAGGAATAGGTGGAAGGAAGAGGAACGCGAACTGCTCAAGCAAGAGGAGGAAAGCAGTTGAAAAGCTAGGCCACTACGTCGATGGTGATAAGAAGGAAGAAAGCGGCGGAAAGGGACATGCCATGATGTAGTCGTAACCATTTTGAGGACTGCGGCTGTCAGAAGAGCGTGTGAGCCACGACTGGCCCAGTTGGAGCAGGCTGTCGATGGTGACAGTTAGGGTGGCATTTAGCCACGCCAGTTTTGGAAACCTTAGGGTTTCGTCTTACTGATTGTAAAGACACGACCCATGGGCGTGATCTATAAATAAGGGCATTTTGTATGGGAAAGGGTTAGAATTCTCTCGTAGAGCTAGTTATTGCTGAGTATTGTTAGCATCTTTTGAGTCTTGAAGTTATTGTAAAGGCTCTGCAACTGAGTGCACAGATACCTATCCGAGAGAGAAGAGAGTCTACATCTGAGTGCGCAGACTAAGAACGGTTGCACCCTTCCCATAAAGAGCAATATTAACAACCATTCTTGTGGACATAGCCTCCATCCGGGGGTGAACCACGTTAAATTATGTGTTATGTGATTATTGTGTGTTTATGGTTGTTCATTTGC
This sequence comes from Larix kaempferi, assembly GCA_027924585.1. Classification (NCBI taxonomy): domain Eukaryota; kingdom Viridiplantae; phylum Streptophyta; class Pinopsida; order Pinales; family Pinaceae; genus Larix; species Larix kaempferi. Next base: position 1,257,628 of record BSBM01000368.1, read on the forward strand.
TTGGTATGAATGTTTAATATTGTAGTTGTCTGTTATGTGATTGATTTTATATGTATTCACCACAAGAGAATGGGAATAATATGTTAAGTAATACATGCATGGAGGAATGTTAAGTATTCAACACTTACAAGTCTGTGAATGTATGAATCTACCAATTAGTCACATAGTTGAACATTGAATTTAAGTGCAACATTAGAGCGCGTAGTATTGTATGTTTATTAAATTGCATGCAACATAACAATAAGAACTTGAATGAGTTGAATGGATAAAGAATTCTAAGTAAGATTGGTTGGAGTTAATCATCTTGGAATAGACATGCGGTCTAGCTGACATGTTGAACCATTGATATTCGCTGCGAGGTAAGTTGTTGACAGCTTATTATCATGACGCAAGAGGTGTCCCACACCACACAGCCATTGGATGCGCTAATGCGCAAGCACCTCCACGTGTCGAAGTATCCAACGCGAAACAGAGATTTCACGTACTTGTCTATCAGCAGGAGTCCGCAAGGTATCGCATTGCTTATCAGTCTTCCCACACTCGCATCACCAGGTTGTGGAAAATTGATTCCGCAACCACCCCCTCAGCTTCGCCTTGGCTGAGACCTTAGGCTGCGTGCAGTCTGTTGCCAATAGGGCCGGTGAATAGGGGTTTTGTTGGTTCCTTGAACCGTGAAGTACCTGCGTCTACATTGGAAGCCTCTAGCTCAGTTATATATGCCAACAGTCCATCTCTACGATAATGAGTACATGAAAGCTTTCTGTCCCCTTTCTTCACAGTAGTTGTATGCTTGCTCTTCCCTTTTGCCATGCCTTCTTTTGGATGATTGGATTCATCTGAAGAAACATCATGAACACTCTTCCCTTTGGATTCAATGTGTGTGGCTTGCAGACATACCTCATCAAGGTTAGTAGGATTAAAAATAGGTATTGTATGACGCAAATAATTATGTAATCCACCTATGTACTTGAGAAGAATTTTTTGAGTGTAGAGAGGTAAACCAAGTATTATTAAATATCTCTTCTGAAATTTTTGTGTGTAATTTTGCACACTTTGACCCTTACCTTGCCTCAGATTTTTCCAATCCATCATTGCTTGTTGTATGTAACCCAATGGATAGAACTATTTCTTTATTGTTGACTTGAACTCATGCCAAGAGGATATAATATTTCCTTTTAAGGACAAATCCTTCTGAGTTCTACTGTCCCACCATATGAGAGCAGTCCCTCCAAGTCAGAGAGAATCTAACTGAATTTTCAAGCTATCTTCCTTAACATTTTGAATCCTACAATAGACTTCAATTTGACGGATCCAATTATCTAATGTTTCAACATTAATTTCTCCATTATAAACAGTTAACTCAAACTTAATATCAAGCTTTAATTGAGGCATATTGAGATCAATTTTCTTTTGAGGTGAATAATGTAAAGAACCATCAAGAAAAGATGGTGATGACGGAGGAGATTTAGGAGGTTCCTCACAACCTTATTCTTCTTTACCTTTTGCATGAGAAGAACCACCTTGTTCTCCCTCCTTCTGATCCTGATAAATTTCTTCCACCATACTTTGCATCCTCATGAAATCTTTAAGAAAATCCCCTCCAGAAAGAATTGAAGAAGTCCCATCATCTCCTTTTTCTTAAGCCATTCTCCTTCCTCTTGATCCAATATTAGGATCAAACTCTTCAAGCTCTCCTTCACCTCTTTAAAGCCTAGATCTTGTTAACATAAACAAACTCACAATGCAATGGGTAAGATGCTCTGATACCAAATTTGATCTAAAAATTATCCAACATTTTTATAACCAATATTTGCATGTGAATGTTTAAATGCTAAAATCCATTAAAGAGGCTTAAATGAAAAAATTAAAGAACATAATTGAAGCACATAAAGCACATAAAGAGATATGCAAACCAGAAAATGAAGACAATAGATGATAATGGAGTTCACCCTTCTTAGGCTACATCTCCAGGCCACTTCCAATGGGAAGGCCGATCTTATTAAGTCTTCAAAGGTTACAAATTGAGTGTTCTGGAAACACTTTGAATTCTGTCTGTCAAACACAGAAATAGACTGCACCACCGCGTCTATCTCAAAATTATGAGAAAAATGAGTATAAACTCGAATACCTTTTCCTGAGACTTCCTATGGCATGTAAATCGAGAAACAAATTCTGCAAATAAGTCAAAACAACACTATGTATGGATTCCACCTCGGGATCCGTGCCCATTAATGGCTTCTGTGCCTCGAGATTCGTTCATGTACCTACCTCGTTTACTGTGCAAAACTGTGCACTGTGTAGAAATTTTGAACATGACCATTGCTTGGTTTTCCGTGGCTTTTTATAAGTTTCGGTGCCTGCAACCTTTTAATAAATTTGCACCGATTACCACTCAACGGTGTGGCGTTTCCCTAGTAGTAAGGCGTAGAGCTATCTGGGGAGAGGTCCCAGGGTCAAGCTCGCAGGCGTCTCCTCCTTCCATGCTATTTTGGGTTTCGGTGCACTTTATATGAAACACGTTGAAATGGTTATAATATATGGTGCATTTGATATAGTTTCGATATATTGTATGGCTATAATATGGCTTGTGGTGGCCATATATTATGGTTCACGCTATGGTTTGTTATGCAGTTTGTTGTGATATAGTTTGGTGGCTCCACGTTGATATAGTATATGTCTTTGGTTACACGTGTTGTAATATAGTTCAAATTTATGGTATGTTATATATAGTTTGGTGCTATCATATGAACTTCGATGGGGTCCTCGGTGTTGGCATGGGGTCAAGGGCTATGACCTTGTGCCCCCCCCTATTTTATAATATTAAACCATATTAATAAGTGAACCATATAGTTTACCAATGGATTTTATGGTAGTTTTGATGAAGGTCTTTGGGTTTGATTCCCATGGCTCAAAAACCATTTTTTTAACCTTTTCCAACCATTTTTTAACCCTGCTTGTCAAAACTTCAAATGTTGACAACTTCTTTATCTGGAGGTTGTTTCGCACGAAACAAGCGTTGACATAAAGATGTCGATGAGATGTTTACCACGGTAAAATTTTTACTGTTTTTGAAGAATTTAAATATGATTGACTATGAAATGATCCTCCTGGATCAACAGGGAAGCCGCAAGGGGGCAAGCTTGACCCCCGTCGTCCCCCTGAGACATCGTCGATGGTGAGAAAATTCTATGGTAATGACAAGATTCATAGAAATGGAAATGTTGCATGATAATAGTCCATGGGATAATTTGGCAAGTTGTGGATAGTTAAAAGGGTGATTCATATGCTTATGTAATTTGACAAAAGTTGGCAATTTTGAACAGTTGTAGTTTTTGCTCAATAAGTAGTGGAATAGGTTATCAGGTAAGGGACCTTGAAAAGACTCCTTATGGAGTTAGAATTGAATCAATTGCGGTGATGATAATTGCAGGGAAGTTAAGAAAGGTCAAGTTGAACTTTGCCATATTTTCTAAAAGCAACTAGAGCAGTAAGGCAATGTTGATAAAGAGGGAAATTTCTCACCTTAAACTATTTATGTTTATAGCATAAGAATTGCATGCTTGCAAAGTAGCAAGTAGGAATGTTATACATGAGTATATGTATTGAATTGTTGCTTGATGAGAAAATCATATCTAATGATTCCTTGTGTGGTCGCTATAGAGGCCATGAAATCAGATCATCTATGATGTCGAAGAGGAAATTCCATGCTATGATTGGAAAGGGAGAATCCCTTAACTCCTCTCTTACTATTGAATTATATTTTACAAAAAATTATGGCATATAAATGTTGAAAATGCAAGAGATTAGATAGATCAAATGAATATGCACTAGTGGGCATATTTCTAGATATTGCATAGTGCATGTATATGATGTTGCATGTTGATAAAAGTAGTGAGTTTTTTCATATGAAATGAGCTGCTAATGAAAAATGTTGTGGTTGAAACATGGTTGTAGATGCAAATGATGTTGTTGCATGTGAGTAGAAACCTTATGAAGAAAGGATGGTGCAACAAATTTGTGATCGTGGGGTTGGTTGAAGGATGATGTAGTCCTTGGTAAGAGACCAACTGATCAAGTACATCAAATATGTTAATGAGAGCCATCCAGGTAATGGTTATTCATGCTAATTGTTTAAGTGTTGAAAGGGGATTGGGTAAGAATATCTTGAACCTGATTTAATAACATAAAATGGTATGCATGAAGGTTGAATGCATCCATGTTAATGGCATACCATCATGGTATGGTGAGGTATGGGGTAGTAAGGGAAAGGAACCTTCTACCATGTCACTATTTAATTGTTAGAATGAATTCATGTGAAATTATATCATGCCATTTGTATATGTTGGTTATTAGTTTAATAACCAAAACAAGTGAGGACTTATGGTCTTGTTGTGGTAGTGCATGCCATATGAGATATTCATGGTTAAGGCCATAATGTGGTTGGAATGGTAATTCTATAGTGTTACACAAGAATTCCATGAACCCCTTATCGGTGTTAATTTGGGATAAAACCTCTTTGCCAACAACCGAGGATTGAGTAAAATCTTTACGTGTTGTTTGGGTGGAGAAGGAAGGCACCCAAATAGTTAACCAAGTGATTGGGGAGATGGTTGGGTGATGTGTTGAGGAAATAGACATACTTTACAAAACATGATGGTGGAATGCATGATATGACATTATGGTATTCATGAATCCATGCAAGAAGGAATTGAGTGAGTGCACATGAAAATATTATGTGAATGTTGTAGGTGTGCATGCATGTGTGTGGGTGCACATGTTGAGATTCATTGTGTGAATGCATGGTTGTGTTATTTATGTTTCATTGCAATTAGATAATAGATGAAATGATGAATTAGGGGTAATTATGGGGTCATTCCATGAGCTGTTATGAATGCAGGAAAATGATTGCATGAAGAAGGTATTCATGTTTGATGGGATACTGGGAGGATCTGTTGGAAGGACAGAGTTGCATGAAATGATATGATTTTGTAATCATGAATATTGAAAGTTTTATTTGACTTCATATATAATGTGATTGTATCTTGCAATTTTATTGCAACGATGATGCATATCTATATCTATATCTATATCTATATCTATATCTATCTATATCTATATCTATATCTATTCCATTGCAATTGAAATGCTAACAGTTGAAAGTGCTTGAATTATTGAGTTTTATAATTCTGAAAATCACTTCAGTGACCGTGGAAGCAATGAAAATGTTATGTTCATGGAGAACTTACAAAGTATTTGGTTGATTGAAGTTTCATATTTAAGGTAGAAATGTCTTGGGCAAGGTAGCGTGGGTAAGACTATATTGAAGGATCGAATCTACCATGTGCAAGAGACAAACCTCATGAGAATGATCTCATGGTTGTAAATAAATTGCTGTAAGAAAATAGATTGTAAAATTCAGATTTTGAATTTTGCTAACGATTGCTAATGGAATTTTGGCTGATATGAATTGTGTCAGGAGAACATGTGTAAGTGGATGTTCATGTATGGTATCCATCATAGAACCATAATGGATAGGGCGACACCACTTACAGAAACCAAACAAGGGGAGGACGACCTCATGATTAAACCAACCTGTTTTTTGTAGTAGACATAATTGTGAATTGACATTTGAATTTAATTAGTAATGCCACTGATTGGTTATGGAAATATGAGATTTGGATTTATTGATAATTCCACTGAAAGTTTGGCTATTTGATAAGTGTGTCAGGAAGACAAATTGCAAGAAAACCATGTGTGATGGCCTGCAGAAGCTGGACTCCATGGGAAGGATCCCATGCTTTGGAAATGGGTTTCGGGTGAAACACCATTGTAAAATTTGATAATGTCTCAGCTGAACTGCATGTTGGTAAACAATGCGGGTGAGATGGTCAAATTATTTCAATAGGGCATATGCTGTCTATGGAACTTGAAAGGTATTGGGGTGGTAAAACAAGGGACTGATAACTCAAAGAAGGGAGCCCCATTCCTCGTGAAGGAAGAGGAGATACATATGCAAAATGGATAAGTGTTCTGTAACCCTAGCTAAGAATATGCAAGTCTATTTATTAGAGTTAATATGCAGAACATGTTTATTATTTTCATTATCATTTCAGATTGCTTGAAGTGTGATTAGGGCCTACATGGCTCACATCAGAGAGGGGTGCACACCTTTCTGGTGCTATGTTCTGATAGGGTTTCCAATATTGACTACACCTAAAGGGAATGGACGCATTCTTGGTGTTTCAATATTTGATAGTGAATGTTACTAAATATGTTTACAATTTTAGAGCAACAATACTGATGAGCTTGATTATCCTTCTTGTTTTTAGTTTTCATACATTCATAGCATAATAAGTCAAATGCATAACCAATATCACTAGAAGAAAGAAAAATGAGAAAACAGTAAAACAGATTTTATCCTAGGAAACCCAAACAAGAGAAAACCCAGCAACCTTCATATAGAGATGATAATCCCGAGATCATAGTACAATCATAAAAGAGAAAAGATGGAAAATGTCTTCCAAATGTAGAAACCCCAAGACAGTCTTCTTCTCCTCAAGCAGATGTGAACTTCTCTCTCTCAAGTAATGCGAACTTGAGTTGAGTGGATGAGTGAATAATGAGGTGAGATCACCTCTTATTTATAGAAGTGCAAACATGAAAAATTCCCTAACTTGGCTGACTTCTCTTGGGGAGCAATAAATAATTTTAATTTTAATTTTCTTTTACTTGATTTTGATCCCAAGGTTTACATTGATTCTTTCAAGTGTTTTGCATGAGTAAATAAATCAAGTTTATCTCCCTTAGGAAATAAAATCAAGCATAATAAAATACAATAAATAATATCTTCCGAAGTTGAAAAAAATCCAACACTCCCTCTCAACGAGGAAGGTATTCTTTGGTCTTCATCAACATCATGATCATCTGGGTTTCATATCTTACATCTATACTGTCTCCATCATCTATATGCATGTTGAAGGTTTCCCACATAGTCTCATTCCTTCGAGAAGTGTCATCATGCATCATCTTCACCAGTCCTTTGGTGATTCTAGCAGAATCACTCAATCCTGGATATCTAAGATATCAGCTATGCCATCTCTTCTATACCATTTTCTACCTGTCTGTCTCATCTGTCAATGGGATTTCTCCCATACCTGGTTGAGACTCTAGATGAGCAAATGTGCATGACCATATACTACTTGTTCATCTCATTTGCTGATGGGGTCCTCCCATACCTACCTGAGAGCCTAAACGAGTAGAGGTACCAGTGCAATCACACAACCAACTACTGACTGTCCGAGTCATTTGTCGATGGGATTTCTCCCATACCTGGCTGAGTACCTGGACTGTAGAGGCACCAGTGTGAACCCGACCATCCACTACCTATCTGAATCATATTCTGATGGGATTTATTCCATACATGGATGAGCACCTGGACGAGTGGAGGCATCAGGGTGAACTCGAACATCTACTGCCATTCTGAATCATCTGCCGATGGGATTTATCCCAAACCTTGCTGATTACTAGGACGATTAGAGGCACTGGGGTGAAAGCAGGGCAAGCATATTGATGTCATATTTCCCTCTTAAGGAGGGACACGTTCTCTTCTACTCCAAGTCTTAAGCGAAAGTATTCAAAATTAATCATTGGAAGATCCTTGGTAATAACATCTGCAGTTTGGTCGTCTTTCGGCACGTACAGTAACTCGATCGCACCTTTTTGTACCATATCACGTATGAAGTGATACTGAATGTATATATGCTTCGACCTGTCATGAAAAAAAGGATTCACTGACATCTTCCCATAGCTTTGGTAATCATAGTCGGCTCTGGAATCTGGCCAAACAATCCTGCTAGGATTTTATGAATCCAAATTGCTTCTCGAGATGCTGTACTAGTAGCCATATACTCGACCTCTGTAGTACTAAGTGCTACCGAATTCTACTTCCTGCTACACTAGGAAATAACTGCAGAACCCAAAATGAAGCATCATCCAGAAGTACTCTTCCTATCTGTAATGCATCCAACCCAATCTGAGACTGTAAACCCCTGCAATATTAAGCATATTTCAAACCATATACCATAGTGCCATGTAAGTATCTAAGCACATGTTTCACAGAAATCCAGTGAATCTGCCTCGGCTCGCACATGAACTGGATGAGAGTATTCACAGCAAAACATATATCTGGTTTGGTGTTTGCCAGATACATCAAGGATCCAATCAGTCGGCGATACATAGTAGGATCAAACAAATATGAATCTGAAGCAGAGTCTCTCAGCTTCTTTGAATTTGCATCCATCAGAGTGGCCATGGACTTATAGTCCAACATTCCGAATCTCTTCAATATATCTACGGTGTACTTTCCTTGTCCTTGGAAAATCTCTTTCTGCCTCTTCCATAGTTGTAATCCCAAGAAGTAGTGCATCAATCCCAGATCCTTCATTTCAAATTTAGAGGTGATATTATTCTTACACCATACGATAAGTTTCTCATTTCCTGTGAGAAATAGGTCATAAACATATAGTACCAAAATCAGTGGCTCATCATCTACAACCTTGTAGTAAGGATTGGGGTCTGCATCACTCTTGGTAAATCCCAAGCTCACCAGGAATTTGTCTATCTGTCCATACCAAGCATGAGGTGCTTTCTTGAGTCCATACAATGCCTTTTTCAATCTGCACACATGAGACTCCTTTCTGTGGAAAATAAACCCATATGGCTGCTCGATGTAAAATTCTTCCTCCATAACACCATTGCGAAAGGTTGTCTTCACATCCATCTGATGCAACTTCCATCCCATAGAAATGATCGATCTGATGGAAGTATATCAATCCACAAGAGAAAATGTCTCATCATAGTTGAATCCCTCTTTCTGAGAGAATCTTCTGGCAAGAAATATGGCCTTGTATTTTTCAACACTCCCATATGTTCCATGTTAAGTCTGTTGTGCCCATCTAGGTCTTTTTCGACCTACTGCAACATTTCTGGGGATATCAAATGGATCAATGGAATCAATAGGTTCATCCTTTTCTGCTAACTCCCTCTTGAACTGGAGGGGGAGATGATCTCATCTCCTTTGGTTCTAGTATTTCTTCATAATTGATCTCCATGTCTGATCCTCTTCCTTTCCTGACAACTATTTCTTCTTCAAAGGTCACATCCTTGTTGAATTCCATCTATCTGGATCCTGGAATTTAGATTTTGTAAGCCTTTGAAGACTTACTGTATCCCACAAATCCTTCCCTCCTTGCTTGAAGGTTCTAATTTGGGCACGTGTATATAGACTGGACGACCAAATATATGAAGTTGTCCCACTTTTGGTTTTACTTCTGAGAAAGCTTCCTTCGAGGTCATCCTTCTAGGCTGAGATTCATATTCCAGGAAGCTTCTTGCTGAACATCAACGGGATTCATGTTTCCATCGAAGCAAGTCTTCTCTTGTAGGAAAAATCACATGGTATTTTCCCTACAATTCAAATCCCAACTGATGATAAGTGATATTGCATAATCAAATTTAATGGCAATTTACACAGGAATATTAGCTAATAATTTATCACACCAACCATAAACATGTCTTCCAAACACATCTATAAACCATATAGATGTTTTATATCTCCACTAGAACATGCCATCAAGAGTGTGTACTACTCTAAGCATGCAGGAAGGAGACATAATCTAGATTAGCTCCATTATGTGTTAATGAAGTGTTGTGTAGCTCAAATGCATAATAAATATAACAAGCTAAACTGTACGAACTGATCAATACACTTCCAGATAGATCTGCATATAATGAAGATAGATAAGACAAAACAGATCTATGTAATCAATAAAACCAAATACTTATCTCTTATTGTTTTGTGTGTGGGCTCCCACTGCCTTCTTGTGGGAAGCAAAAGAGATCCTTGTTCTTGCAGTCCGGATCTTCATATCTCCTAGAAGAATAAATTTGAATGATCATCATTCCTTGAATTCTTGTGAGGGGTATCTTCTTCTACATTACTAGTTGATGCTTCATGCTTCCTTTTGTTAGAACTTCGACACTTATTGGCATAATGACCATATGCCTTGCTACTGTAACATTGAATATGAGATATGTCCTTCTTCTCCTTTTGATCTAGGTGAGAACTTGATCTCCTATATTGGTGCTTATGTTTGTGGAACTTCCTTCCTTTTCCCTTACCTTTCTTGGCATGGGATACAAATGCTTGATTCTCCTCAGGTTGAGTACCATGGAGTCTTTGTCATGCTGCAATCCTTGTTCCCTCTTGAGTGCAATCTGCCCATATCTTATCAAACTTGGGTAGTTTAGATATACCACTTATGCTTTAAATAAAGGACTCCCAAGATGGTGGAAGACCATTCAGAGTGGTGAGAACAACTCCTTATCATCAATGGTATCTCCATTGGTGCTAATCTTGTCCCTTAGTTCTGTGATCCTCATGAAGTATGAGGCAATGGATTCTGATTTGGATATCTTCATATTTGAAAGATGGTGCCTCAATGTAATGGATACATTGATGCTAGAGTGTTCAAAAAAATGATTTATGGTATTGAAAATTTTCCTATCATACTTCTTCTTGATATTTGTGGGAGCAAATGATCTCTTACTGAGTCCACTAGAATCCGTCTTGCTCTGGCATCATTCTTCCTCCATCGGGATTTGTCTTCTTTGGCTTTTGGACCAGGAACCTTCTCATTTACATATTGTAATAGGTCATTTTCTTCTAGAAGTAGAAGAACCCTATACTTCCAAGAGATAAAGTTGGAAGCTCCTTCGAGGTGAACCTTCATACCAATCATCTTGAGTGCAGATATGGTTTAGAAACCTTAGCAGGGGCTAGGTCAAAAATGAAAGTTGGAAATTTGAAAAACTAATTATACAGGTGGATGTGCCTTGGTAAGGTGAGTTGAGATGAGGTAGGGCTGATCCAAATATGTGGAGAAAAGTGGGTCAAAACTGAAACCTTAATTTCTGATGCAGCTGTAGAATTAGGTCAAAAACTGAAAATTCTTGGAATTGAATTCCGTCTTCACCAAAAGATGCGCCTTCCCAAAAACAAAATTCCCAAGGCTCGTTTTTCTCCAAAATGATGGGTGAAGACATCATAAGATGAAATTCTAGTTCTGATAATGGCTTCTTCTAGAACTTCTCTCATACCATGTTAGTTTTCATACATTCATAGCATAATAATTCAAATGCATAACCAAGATCACTAGAAGAAAGACAAAGAAGACAAAAATAACACAGAGTTTATCCTGGGAAACCCAAACGAGAGAAAACCCAAAAACCTTCTTATAGAGATGATAATCTTGAGATCAGAGTACAATCATAAAAGAGAAAAGATGGAAAATGTATTTCAAAAGTAGAAACCCCAAGACAGTATTCTTCTCCTCCAGCAGATGCGAACTTCTCTCTCTCAAGTAATGCGAACTTGAGTTAGGTGGATGAGAGAATAATGAGGTGAGCTCACCTCTTATTTATACAAGTGCAAACATGAAAAATTCCCTAACTGGGCCAACTTCTCTTGGGGAGAAATAAATAATTTTTATGAAAGTGACTTGTTAGCCAGAGTGGCGGAAACCATTACAGGCAAAACGGTGGGGAGACAACAACAGAAAATCCATAGTGGTGGAAAGGGCCATGCCACTATGCAGTTAGAGCCATTTTGTGAGGACTGCAGCTATCAGAAGGGCGTCAGAGCCAGGAGTGGCACAGAAAGGCGTCCAGAGGCAAGTGGAGCTGCTGTCGACTACGATAGTCCGGGTTAGCGGGGTAACAACACTATTTTTGGTAACTCTAGGGTTTTCGGCCCATATTCATTGTAAAGACATCACCTACGGGAACGATATATAAAAGTGGCAATTTTGTAAGGGAAGGGTTGATTTTTTGTTGACCTCTCATGGTCTTACTTTGATCCTTTTGAAAGACTAAGTATTGTAAAGAGGCTCTGTAGCTGCATGTGCAGAGACCCGCTAAAGAGAGAAAGAGTCTTTGCAGCTGTGTGCGCAGGGACATATTGTAGAGAGAAGAGTCTGTAGCTGAGTGCATAGGATGGAACTGTTTAAACCTTCCCATTAATATAAACAACAGTTCCCATGGACGTAGCTCCCATCCGGGGGGTGAACCACGTAAATAAGTGTATTATGTGCTTGAATGAGTGTGATTGTGTATACTTGTGTCTGTGTTTACATTCATCCTTATGCTTCTGTATGTTCGTGCTTTTATATGTATTTTCACGTGTATAATCAATGAGAATAATATGCTAAGTATGGAACATGTATGAATGAATGCACAAGTATTTCTGGATATGTAGAATGCATAAGTAGTAGAAATAACACTAAGTCATCAAAGCCTATAAAGTGTGTGATTGTTAAGAAGTAGTGCAGTTTGGAGTTGCGTTGTCATATTGTTTAAGTGGTCATCCAATGTGTACAGTCCTAGTACGCACTACAATATAAGAGGTAGACGCAAAGTAGGTGCGACTTCACGCAGTTCCCCAGTTTGTTAACCGTGCATCACCTAATTACAAAAACCTGCTTCTGTAATCCCCCATAACTTCGCCTCGGGTGAGACCTTAGCCTGTTCGCAGGATGTTGCCGAAAGGGACGATGAAGAAGGGTTTTGTTAGACCACAACTACGTAGAACCTAGGTAAATACAAGAAATTTAAAGAACGAGGTTCATACCCAACAAATGGTTTCGTTGCTGCACTTGAATTGGTGATGTGTTCTGAATATTGGAATCCCGAGAGAACAAAAATAGAGATCTGGGTGGATAATACCGAAAAGGATTTTGCAATAAAGGAGAAAAAACATCTGCGTTTATTTGTCGAAGAATGGTTGCAGAGATACCTATGATATGAAATTTATGAAATTTTATTTGCATCCTTCAGCAACGATCTATATGAGTGGCTATCAATATTAGCAGAACGAAAGAACTATTATCAGGGTGGAGAACCTAGAGTATGGATTCCATAACTAGTTCAGAAACTTAAAGCGGTGGAAATCCCAATCTTAAGAGCAGTAGACTTCTATCTAGACAGTATACTAGAAGGCTATGTTATAGAAGTTGTTGTGGACACTGTGAAGTATTATAGCACAACCAAGGAAGATTTATTCAAAGGATTCATAGGTAAGTACCTAAACAATCTCAGTCTATACATTAAAATGTTGTTAGTAGAGAAAAATGTCTTAAGAATGCAATGAGATCCCTATAAATTTGAGTTTGTAATGTTCAAGTAATATAGACAGTGACAATGAGGAAAACACTTACACATTATGAAGTGGTAAAAGATACAATTATAGTACTGAGAAGAGGCCTAATGAACATGAAATTCACATCTCTCTAGAAACAGACTTACAGGTTGATACTGATAGCGGAATAGAACCCCGAGTGACTACCTATCAACCCATCACTCCACAGAATCCTCCAGTTGACGATATAAATAATGCTAACCCACAGAACAACAGTAGTAGTAATACCGCAGGAGTAGGTACTTAGAACATTATGAAAAGTAGTATACCTACCACATCACAGAAACCTACGCCTCCTATAAGAAGAATGACAGACGAAATCAAGCTGTCGATATTGAAAGGAACGGGTCTAGAAGACCCTGAGCAACACTGGTTTCTCTGTGAAGCCGTGTGGAACATTAAGCAAGTTCATGATGATGTTGTTAAGTAAGCATAGCTAGTCACCACATTTAGGAATAGAGCCTTAACATGGTTTATGAATTACTTTGTTGGACAGAATAGGACCCTAGTGGATATTAAGACTGCGCTCCTAAGAGAATTCAAAAAACCTATGTTAGAATCACAGTGTATCACAGAGCTCAAAGAAATTAAGCAAAAACCCAGTGAGACAGTATGGGAATTTGATCAAAAGTTCAAATCACTGTTAGATCAAGTGAGCTTTGACATAGCACCACAACAGCACCAGGAATGGTTCATAGCGGCATTGTTTCCACATATCAGGTTATCGTTGATGCAACAGAAAGTTACTTCGCAGACAGAGGCCTTAGAAATTGCAATGAAACTAGAGGCTTTGCCTATAGGATAGACTAGTGCAGGTATGGTTCAGATACAGACCCAACTAGCAAATTTTGCATTACAACTACAAGATATGAAGAAAGGAAAAGAAACCAAAGACAAATTCTAGTGTACAAAATGTAAAGGAGAATGACACCCGAAAGAACATTGTCTGGTATTTAAAGATTACATCGCTAGTGGAGCACCATGGTGTGAGATTTTTCGATGTAGAGGACCATGGTGTGATATTTTTCGATGTAGAGGACACCACCCAGAATATTTTTATTTAATTCAGAAGTATGTGCGAACACCCAAGAAATTATACTGCACATTCTGTAAGTCAGTCAGCCATGATGATAGCAACTGCAGAGCCTATGAACTAATGATGGAAAAAAAACATGATGTCTACTGAGTACAAGAAGAAACACCGCATAACAATGAAACCGCGTAGTATGACCAAGGCACGTACAGAGGACGTGGTGGATTCGGAGGTAGAGGAAGAAAAAATGGCCAAGGAAGAGGCAGAGGTCAGATTATATGTTATAATTGTGATCAACTGAGACATCTATCCAAATATTGCACAAATGCTTGTACTACCTGCAAATATTGTAAATCTTTTGACCATGTCATTGAGGCATGCCCTGTTTTGCAAGCAAAAATGGAAGAGAGAAGACCACACACTAGAAGTTGCGGCGAGCTTGTACGCGCACTGTATATAAATATATATGTACCATACAGCACTGTCGAAGCTGCATGCACAAAAAAAAAAAAAAAGAAGAAGCCGCGCAACGCGCTTCAAAGTAAGACATAGCGCAAACTGCAGTAGCATAGAAGACCACACAGAATGCGCATCCCGAACTGAACATCATGTTAGACCATTTTTTGTTGTAAGTAAGTATCCACGCGTCTTGAACCTTGAACCGGGATACCTCATTTATCCAAATGAAGCGGTTAAGGAGGTAGTAAAGACTGGGCACCTTGACCTAAATATTGGGGCTCTGCCCCTAGAGGACCTGAATGAGTTGCACATTAGGGTTGTGGAAGAGATTCATGAGAGAGGCCTAGCCTCATATGATCATTGTGCACAATTAACTGAAGATATCAATCAGTTAAGGAAGGATTAGATAATAACAAGCAAGAGTTGAGCGCAGCTAAGGAAAAAGGCCGAAAGCTGAAGGAGATTGTTTCAGTGGTGTGCGCAAAAATAGAAGAATACAAAGAGGAGAATGATGTGGAGGACACGATAAAGAAAATTGGGGCCAAGGTAGAGTCCCTCACCTTCGAGAAAATACAAATGGAAGCCTCTTACAAAGGAAAGATCGTAGAGCTGGAGGCTAGGAACCCTGTCATTCCACCAGATCAGATCCCAGCTCCAGCTGAGGATGTCAAAGCAACCATGGATGGCATTTCGGTAGAAGTGACAAAATGCTAAGATTTAATTGAACAAATAACTACAACAATCACCGGGTTGAATGAGGATCCTACGCTCCAGCAGGTAAGAGCAGAATTACAGCAGAAGCAGTAGCAGGTAGATGCTGCAAGCGCAAAGTTGAAGAATGCGCTGGCAAGAGAGAAAGTGCACAAATATAACGAGCTCAAGGACCTATAGAAAGAGTTGGTGACACTAAGGGAGAAAGAGGCTACTATGTCGGACATGATGCAACCCATTGAACAGATTTTCCTCGAATTGATGCAGCAATTCGACGCAAAGTTTGGGGAACTTTAGGCAGCAGAAGGAAAAATGAAAGAACAAGTGGCTAGGGAGAAGGTCTCGTAGGCAACTCTGGAGACACTTCAAGGTTTCGAACAAAATGCCAAGGAGATAGTTGCAGAGTTAGCAGGAACACTGCAAAGCTTTACATCAAAGCTCAGTACGACGGAGGTTGCGACACCAGAGTCCGCAAGTGGAAGTGGTTCGAGATGAGCCACAAGTGAGTGTTAGGGGCTTGTTGGGCGGGCCCCAAGATGTAATATTTTGCACAAGTACTGAAAAGTGTGCATTACGCACGCAATAAGCTACATGCAGTTTTGAGAAATTATGCTTATCACGCGATGGCAATGGCCATGGCACGGTTGCGCAGTAGAACGATGCGCACAATAGCGCAAGAGCTAGTTTTGGTTCACAACATGGGTAAAGGTCAGACAAGGATATGACCTATTTTGGGTAAGGAATAGGTGGAAGGAAGAGGAACGCGAACTGCTCAAGCGAGAGGAGGCAAGCAGTTGAAAAGCTAGGCCACTACGTCGATGGTGATAGGAAGGAAGAAAGCGGCGGAAAGGGACAGGCCATGATGTAGTCGTAACCATTTTGAGGACTGTGGCTGTCAGAAGAGCGTGTGAGCCACGACTGGCCCAGTTGGAGCAGGCTGTCGATGGTGACAGTTAGGGGGGCATTTAGCCACGCCAGTTTTGGAAACCTTAGGGTTTCGTCTTACTGATTGTAAAGACACGACCCATGGGCGTGATCTATAAATAAGGGCATTTTGTATGGGAAAGGGTTAGAATTCTCTCGTAGAGCTAGTTATTGCTGAGTATTGTTAGCATCTTTTGAGTCTTGAAGTTATTGTAAAGGCTCTGCAACTTAGTGCACAGATACCTATCCGAGAGAGAAGAGAGTCTACAGCTGAGTGCACAGACTAAGAACGGTTGCACCCTTCCCATAAAGAGCAATATTAACAACCATTCTTGTGGACATAGCCTCCATCCGGGGGTGAACCACGTTAAATTATGTGTTATGTGATTATTGTGTGTTTATGGTTGTTCATTTGCTTGGTATGAATGTTTAATATTGTAGTTGTCTGTTATGTGATTGATTTTATATGTATTCACCACAAGAGAATGGGAATAATATGTTAAGTAATCCATGCATGGAGGAATGTTAAGTATTCAACACTTACAAGTCTGTGAATGTATGAATCTGCCAATTAGTCACATAGTTGAACATTGAATTTAAGCGCATCATTAGAGCGCGTAGTATTGTATGTTTATTCAATTGCATGCAACATAACAATAAGACCTTGAATGAGTTGAATGGATAAAGAATTCTAAGTGAGATTGGTTGGAGTTAATCATCTTGGAATAGACATGTAGTCTAGCTGACATGTTGAACCATTGATATTCGCTGCGAGGTAAGTTGTTGACAGCTTATTATCATGACGCAAGAGGTGTCCCACACCACACAGCCATTGGATGCGCTAATGCGTAAGCACCTCCGCGTGTCGAAGTATCCAACGCGAAACACAGATTTCGCGTAGTTGTCTATCAGCAGGAGTCCGCAAGGTATCGCATTGCTTATCAGTCTTCCCACACTCGCATCACCAGGTTGTGGAAAATTAATTCCGCAACCACCCCCTCAGCTTCGCCTTGGGTGAGACCTCAGGTTGCATGCAGTCTGTTGCCAATAGGGCCGGTGAATAGGGGTTTTGTTGGTTCCTTGAACCGTGAAGTACCTGGGTCTACATTGGAAACCTCTAGCTCAGTTATATATGCCAACAGTCCATCTCTACGATAATGAGTACATGAAAGCTTTCTGTCCCCTTTCTTCACGGTAGTTGTATGCTTGATCTTCCCTTTTGCCATGCCTTCTTTTGGATGATTGGATTCATCTGAAGAAACATCATGAACACTCTTCCCTTTGGATTCAATGTGTGTGGCTTGCAGACATACCTCATCAAGGTTAGTAGGATTAAAAATAGGTATTGTATGACGCAAATAATTATGTAATCCACCTATGTACTTGAGAAGAATTTTTTGAGTGTAGAGAGGTATACCAAGTATTATTAAATATCTCTTCTGAAATTCTTGTGTGTAATTTTGCACACTTTGACCCTTACCTTGCCTCAGATTCTTCCAATCCATCATTGCTTGTTGTATGTAACCCAATGGATAGAACTATTTCTTTAATGTTGACTTGAACTCATGCCAAGAGGATATAATATTTCCTTTTAAGGACAAATCCTTCTGAGTTCTACTGTCCCACCATATGAGAGCAGTCCCTCCAAGTCAGAGAGAATCTAACTGAATTTTCAAGCTATCTTCATTAACATTTTGAATCCTACAATAGACTTCAATTTGACGGATCCAATTATCTAATGTTTCAACATTAATTTCTCCATTATAAACAGGTAACTCAAACTTAATATCAAGCTTTAATTGAGGCATATTGAGATCAATTTTCTTTTGAGGTGAATAATGTAAAGAACCATCAAGAAAAGATGGCGATGACGGAGGAGATTTAGGAGGTTCCTCACCACCTTATTCTTCTTTACCTTTTGCATGAGAAGAACCACCTTGTTCTCCCTCCTTCTGATCCTGATAAATTTCTTCCACCATACTTTGCATCCTCATGAAATCTTTAAGAAAATCCCCTTCAGAAAGAATTGAAGAAATCCCATCATCTCCTTTTTCTTAAGCCATTCTCCTTCCTCTTGATCCAATATTAGGATCAAACTCTTCAAGCTCTCCTTCACCTCTTTAAAGCCTAGATCTTGTTAACATAAACAAACTCACAATGCAATGGGTAAGATGCTCTGATACCAAATTTTATCTAAAAATTATCCAGCATTTTTATAACCAATATTTGCATGTGAATGTTTAAATGCTAAAATCCATTAAAGAGGCTTAAATGAAAAAATTAAAGAACATAATTGAAGCACATAAAGCACATAAAGAGATATGCAAACCAGAAAATGAAGACAATAGATGATAATGGAGTTCACCCTTCTTGGGCTACATCTCCAGGCCACTTCCAATGGGAAGGCCGATCTTATTAAGTCTTCAAAGGTTACAAATTGAGTGTTCTGGAAACACTTTGAATTCTGTCTGTCAAACACAGAAATAGACTGCACCACCGCGTCTATCTCAAAATTATGAGAAAAATGAGTATAAACTCGAATACCTTTTCCTGAGACTTCCTATGGCATGTAAATCGAGAAACAAATTCTGCAAATAAGTCAAAACAACACTATGTATGGATTCCACCTCGGGATCCGTGCCCATTAATGGCTTCTGTGCCTCGAGATTCGTTCATGTACCTACCTCGTTTACTGTGCAAAACTGTGCACTGTGTAGAAATTTTGAACATGACCATTGCTTGGTTTTCCGTGGCTTTTTATATGTTTCGGTGCCTGCAACCTTTTAATAAATTTGCACCGATTACCACTCAATGGTGTGGCGTTGCCCTAGTAGTAAGGCGTAGAGCTATCTAGGGAGAGGTCCCAGGGTCAAGCTCGCAGGCCTCTCCTCCTTCCATGCTATTTTGGGTTTTGGTGCACTTTATATGAAACACGTTGAAATGGTTATAATATATGGCGCATTTGATATAGTTTCGATATATTGTATGGTTATAATATGGCTTGTGGTGGCCATATATTATGGTCCACGCTATGGTTTGTTATGCAGTTTGTTGTGATATAGTTTGGTGGCTCCACGTTGATATAGTATATGGCTTTGGTTACACGTATTGTAATATAGTTCAAATTTATGGTATGTTATATATAGTTTGGTGCTATCATATGAACTTCGATGGGGTCCTCGGTGTTGGCATGGGGTCAAGGGCTATGACCTTGTGCCCCCCCCTATTTTATAATATTAAACCATATTAATAAGTGAACCATATAGTTTACCAATGGATTTTATGGTAGTTTTCATGAAGGTCTTTGGGTTTGATTCCCATGGCTCCAAAACCATTTTTTTAACCTTTTCCAACCATTTTTTAACCCTGCTTGTCAAAACTTCAAATGCTGACAACTTCTTCATCTAGAGGTTGTTTCGCACGAAACAAGCGTTGACATAAAGATGTCGATGAGATGTTTACCACGGTAAAATTTCTACTGTTTTTGAAGACTTTAAATATGATTGACTATGAAATGATCCTCTTGGATCAACAGGGAAGCCACAAGGGGGCAAGCTTGACCCCCGTCGTCCCCCTGAGACATCGTCGATGGTGAGAAAATTCTATGGTAATGACAAGATTCATAGAAATGGAAATGTTGCATGATAATAGTCCATGGGATAATTTGGCAAGTTGTGGATAGTTAAAAGGGTGATTCATATGCTTATGTAATTTGACAAAAGTTGGCAATTTTGAACAGTTGTAGTTTTAGCTCAATAAGTAGTGGAATAGGTTATCAGGTAAGGGACCTTGAAAAGACTCCTTATGGAGTTAGAATTGAATCAATTGCGGTGATGATAATTGCAGGGAAGTTAAGAAAGGTCAAGTTGAACTTTGCCATATTTTCTAAAAGCAACTAGAGCAGTAAGGCAATGTTGATAAAGAGGGAAATTTCTCACCTTAAACTATTTATGTTTATAGCATAAGAATTGCATGCTTGCAAAGTAGCAAGTAGGAATGTTATACATGAGTATATGTATTGAATTGTTTCTTGATGAGAAAATCATATCTAATGATTCCTTGTGTGCTCGCTATAGAGGCCATGAAATCAGATCATCTATGATGTCGAAGAGGAAATTCCATGCTATGATTGGAAAGGGAGAATCCCTTAACTCCTCTCTTACTATTGAAATTATATTTTACAAAACATTATGGCATATAAATGTTGAAAATGCAAGAGATTAGATAGATCAAATGAATATGCACTAGTGGGCATATTTCTAGATATTGCATAGTGCATGTATATGATGTTGCATGTTGATAAAAGTAGTGAGATTTTTCATATGAAATGAGCTGCTAATGAAAAATGTTGTGGTTGAAACATGGTTGCAGATGCAAATGATGTTGTTGCATGTGACTAGAAACCTTATGAAGAAAGGATGGTGCAACAAATTTGTGATCGTGGGGTTGGTTGAAGGATGATGTAGTCCTTGGTAAGAGACCAACTGATCAAGTACATCAAATATGTTAATGAGAGCCATCCAGGTAATGGTTATTCATGCTAATTGTTTAAGTGTTGAAAGGGGATTGGGTAAGAATATCTTGAACCTTATTTAATAACATAAAATGGTATGCATGAAGGTTGAATGCATCCATGTTAATGGCATACCATCATGGTATGGTGAGGTATGGGGTAGTAAGGGAAAGGAACCTTCTACCATGTGACTATTTAATTGTTAGAATGAATTCATGTGAAATTATATCATGCCATTTGTATATGTTGGTTATGAGTTTAATAACCAAAGCAAGTGAGGACTTATGGTCTGGTTGTGGTAGTGCATGCCATATGAGATATTCATGGTTAAGGCCATAATGTGGTTGGAATGGTAATTCTATAGTGTTACACAAGATTTCCATGAACCCCTTATCGGTGTTAATTTGGGATAAAACCTCTTTGCCAACAACTGAGGATTGAGTAAAATCTTTACGTGTTGTTTGGGTGGAGAAGGAAGGCACCCAAATAGTTAACCAAGTGATTGGGGAGATGGTTGGGTGATGTGTTGAGGAAATAGCCATACTTTACAAAACATGATGGTGGAATGCATGATATGACATTATGGTATTCATGAATCCATGCAAGAAGGAATTGAGTGAGTGCACATGAAAATATTATGTGAATGTTGTAGGTGTGCATGCATGTGTGTGGGTGCACATGTTGAGATGCATTGTGTGAATGCATGGTTGTGTTATTTATGTTTCATTGCAATTAGATAATAGATGAAATGATGAATTAGGGGTAATTATGGGGTCATTCCATGAGCTGTTATGAATGCAGGAAAATGATTGCATGAAGAAGGTATTCATGTTTTTGATGGGATACCGGGAGGATCTGTTGGAAGGACAGAGTTGCATGAAATGATATGATTTTGTAATCATGAATATTGAAAGTTTTATTTGACTTCATATATAATGTGATTGTATCTTGGAATTTTATTGCAACGATGATGCATATCTATATCTATATTGGCAACCATGACTTCAAAGTTGGAGCAAGGATGGACAAAACAATCAGCCTGTTTGGTAATCCGAGGGTCAATGAAGTTATGAGTGCTACTAGAATCAATGAGTAAGGTAAGAGGGGGCTTCTTGAAGTATCCCCTGACCTGCATTGTTTGTGGGGTGGTGACGTTGGTTACAGCATGGAGAGATATCTCGGGTGGGTCGTCCTAGATGGGGTGTCAATAGGCGGGTGTTGAATGTCGACCTGATCATCTACTGTATCTGTAGCTTCTTCACCAAGTTCTAAGGCAGGCGGAGAATCCACATCCAAGAGATAGAGCTTTTGTTGAACACATCGATGTCGCCGAGTGAATTTCTCATGACAATTATAGCAAAGCCCTTTTTCTCAGCGTGCCTACATTTCTATTTCAGACAAATGCTTGATAGGAGTTGGTTGAGGAGAAGGCGTGATGGGAGGTCATTGAGAACCCATATTTATGAAGGGAACAAAGGTGGGTTTGGAGCGTTGTTGAGATGCGATCTTGTCCTCATCCAGCTTAGCAAACCCTAGGACTTCCATCATTTTGTTGGGACAAAACATTTTGACCTCTGAGTGGATTTCATCCTTGAGACCACTGATAAAACAACTCTTGTAGAATTCATCGGACAATCCTTCTGTGTGATTGGCTAGTTTCTCAAATTCCGTCTGATACTCTTTCACTGTGCCAATTTGGTGAAGTTTAGTGAGTGCTCCTGTGAGGTCGTCAAAAGAACTAGGACCAAATCGTGACAAAAGGAGTTGGCAAAAATCTGTCCAGTTTGGCTCGGGATGAGCTTTGATGTAGCAATGGTACCATTGAAGGGCTTCCTGTTCCAAATGAAAGGATGCAAGTGGAAATTTTTGAACATCAAAAGTATTATGCAGACTGAAATATTGTTCTGCTCGGTATATCCATCTAGTCGGATCAGTACCATTGAAGCGAGGAAAATCAAGCTTCGGCCCATGAAAATTGCCGGAAGAAGAGAACCCGGTGGCTGGAAAAGATTTTGGCTATCTGGTATTGTTCATGGTTGAATGCTGAAGATGGAGGCTGAGAAATTTTTCATCTAGATCTTGGAGTTTGGTTTGGATGGATACAAGTGCTTCCTCCATGGTGTGTGCTCTTGCATGGGTTACAACGATAACCAGGTTTTTTTTTTTTTGGTGGAATGGGTAGAAAAACACAAACATAAGCAGATTTAGTAAAGGGAAATTTGGATTGGGGAAACAATCTGATGGGTAATTGGGATTTGACGAAATTTTGGACACTGTCGAAAGGACAAGAAAGCAAAAAGGGGGATTTCAGAAGCGGGGTGATAGAATGAGAAAATTTGGCAGAGAGGGACAAAGAAGCATAATTCAGAAAGGAACTCTGTGGTAAAATTTGAAGGTGATTGGGTGAAATCTGAGGAAGTTATGGCAAACCCTAAAAATAGACAAATGTGGGATTTTGGGCTTTGAGAAGGGGAATTGGGGATAGGGTCCTCAGGAATGAAAGATGCAGAATGGAATGAAAAGGGTTCCCCAAAAATTTCAAGGGAAACAGAGTGAAAACAAGGGAGATATGGAGAAAAAACTTATTTTTATTTTATTTTATTTATTTATTTATTTATTTTTTTCAGAAATGGATCGGCAATAGAGGCACGGAAGGGATCTGCAACAGATGGATCTGCAACGGTGCGGAAGGGATAAAAAATGGTTGGATCTGAAACGGCGACTGGATCTGGAACGACTTTCAGAATAGATCTGAAATGGCTGGATCTGGAACGGAAGTGATCAACAATAGTTAAATAGATATGGACCCCAGGTATGTACGGCTTCCTAACAGTTCAGGTGTTTCACTCGGCCACCAATGCTGTCTAACGGCTTGCGTATTGGGGAAGTACCCCTCACTCCACGGCTCAGGTAAAACTGATAACTGCTTTGCCACAAATGACAGCTCTTGGTTTACCTCACGGGTGGGAACTAGTCAATCAGGTAGGGGTCGTTGCCCTTTTCGCTGGAAGGTCCTCTCAATGGGCCAGCTACTTTGGGGTTCCTGTGGTACTCCTCACAATGAGTTTTAGGTATTATTCCCAAGTACTTCCCACAGTTAAGCGGATAGGGATTATTCCCAAATCCGAAGTTGCAACAGATGCGAAAAAAAAATTTGGCAGAAATTCCACCCAACGAGCCCAAGAAAGTGCTCTGATACCAGATGTGATGAACCTGCAGTAATTAATTAATGCAAATACACAAGATATTAGAAATAACAAAACATAATCACTTTTATATTGATCACGGGCCACTTCGAGGGGGCAACCTATTTTGAGCAAGCTCAATACAATTAACTTCACCGTGCCTTCAATGACCTCAACACACACTTATATACTAAATCTATGCCCAATACTATGAGTCAAAACCATGGGACATATAATACTACGGGACAACTTACAAAGAATATGCATCCAATACTATGGGTCAATACTATGGGCTAGTATAAACTACGGATCAACAAATACTACGGGATGACTTACAAAGCATATGTGTCCAACAACAATATACTAACATAGTAAAGAGAATGGTTGACATAGGTTCCTAACACTTATGTACTGCAACAGACGCAATGAGTCATGTTTCGCAATTATTAAAAAGATGCACGAAGTTGTTGAAGCATGAAAATTCTTAAAAATAAGTACAAAACCTATTGAGTCATTACGAGCAGCGTAATGTAGTGACCAAAGCACAAAGGGTGGTTCATCATATTAAGAACCATAAAAGAACCGGAAGAGAAATGAGACTGAATGGGCAGATCAGAGATTTTGAAATTGACAAAATTATCGTTGACTTAGGATCAGAAGTAAATGTCTTAACCAAGCAGACATGGGAACAAATGGGAAAGTCGAAGTTATCATGGTCACCAATACAGTTGATATTAGCGAATCAACAGAAGGTTATACCCTTTGGGAGGTTAGCAAGCGTCCTTGTTGACATTGATGGAGTGCGAAGTAGAGAAGAATTTGAAGTGATTGAGATCGTAGATGATAGACAACCTTATCCTGCACTATTGGGGATAGATTGGGAAATGGATAACCTCGCAATTATAATCTTTAAAAAGAAGTAGATGATATTTGAAGGAGTAGATATGAGGGTCATCGCACCCTTGGATCCTTCACAAGGACCTAGATACATTGAACCAATTAGAGAAGAATGCAGAGCTCAAGATATAGAACGTATCTACAAGATGATAATGAATAAGGCAGATTACGTCAACCCAACGGATGATGAAACATTTGGTTGGTGATGTGATAGTTCTTTCATATCCGACTCAAATGCAGGACTGGAGAACTGGTAGAGAAGAATGCACGAAGTATTAGCAAGGAGATGTGTGCATCTCACTAGATCACTGCGTTGGATTGGAATAGAGGTAAGTCCAATCCCTACTTATGATGGATTGAATAATATTCATACATTTTTTCAAGAATATCTTATATCAGTTTTAGATGAACATAAGATAGCAGCACTAGATACAACAATGCACACTACACCTTCCAGATGGTGGGCTACGCATTAAGCAGAATTTGACCACGTGGGAGGAATGCAAGGACATGATGGAGATCATATTTATAGAACAAACTGAGCTTGTACAAGTAAAATAGAATGGACAAAATGATCTAAGAGAGCACATAGACCTTTGCATGGAAGCATGGACACACCCGCAAGCAGAATGGGTTCATCTGTTTGTACACACACTAGAGTAGATTTCAAAGAACTGGTACATAGATACAGAACTTCGCATAGAAACGGTAGAATGGTATGTCATTATTAAGAATTTCAACGCAAATTTTAGCTTCGAAGATGAATATCCAAGTATAAATGAGGCATTATAGGTCATCAAAAAGAAGGTATTCAATGACACATCAGAACCTGTGTATCAACAACTAGAATGGGCAAGACAACTAGAACATGCCCTAGAATGTTATAACTTCACTTTAGATGAAAAAGAAGAGGAAAGCAATGATGATGACCCGTGCAGTATAAACATACCTGATTTGGAAGGAAAACGCAAAGTCGAAGGACCTCCATTGGAAATTCCCAATCTGAGTAATCCTATAAAAACTTAGAAAGTGAACATTGGAACTACTAAAGAACCGAAGTTCGCTTCAATAGGAGATTATTGGGCCGAAGAAATGGTTGCACAAATAATAGATTTACTCCACGAATATGAAGACTTATTTCCTACAAATTTTTGTGAAATGAAGGGCATTTTGGGTGACTTAGGGGTTATCAAAATACCTCTCAAGTCGGATGCGAAGCCTATTAAGCAGAGACCTTATCGACTCAATCCAAGATATAAAGAAAGAGTAAAAGAAAAGCTTGATAATATGCTCGATGCAGGAATCATCGAACCCGTAGAAGAGTCATAATGGATAAGTCCCATGGTTATCCAAGAAAAGAAGACTAAAGATGAAATTAGGATCTACGTAGACCTAAGAAAGCTAAATGATGCATCACTACATGATCCATTTCCTACTCCTTTCACAGATGAAGTGTTAGATATTGTTGGAGGGAATGAGGTGTACTCGTTCACTGATGGATTTTCTGGATCTCATCAGATCAAAATTGATACAGCAGATAGGCACAAGACCACTTTTTCCATAGAATGTGGCTCATTTCAGTACATAGTTATGCCCTTTGGTCTGAAGAACGCCCCTGTTATTTTCTTGAGAGTAGTTGTTGCTGCATTCAAGGATTTCATCCATAAATACCTAGAAGTATATTTTGATGATAAATTCCTAGATCTCCTTCAATTTGAAGAAAAGCGTTTTATATGTTCCCTATGGAATTCTACTGGGACACATCGTTTGTAAATAGGGGCTGATGGTTGATCCAACTAAAATCATAGTTATTGTGAACTTTCCAATGCCTAACTCAGTAAAACAACTACGCACTACAATGGGACACATAGGATATTAAAGGAAGTTCATTAAAGGATATGCGCAAGTAACTGCGCCTATGGAAAAATTGTTGAAGAAAGAAGGAAAGTTCATATGGACTGAAGACTTCCAGAAAGGACTGGACACACTGAAAGAAAGGATGGTAACTGCGCCTATATTAGTTTTTTCGGATTGGCGTAAATCATTCCATGTGCATGTAGATGCTTCATCCATTGCACTTGGCATTGTGCTAGCTCATCCAGGTGAGGGAGGTATTGACGATCCTATTGCATTCTCAATTAGGAAGTTGTCCTCGACAGAAAAGAATTATACAACCATGGAAAGAGAAGGTTTAGCTATGGTATACTCACTATAGAAGTTCAGACACTATCTACTAGGTGCGTACTTCTGTATGTTTACTGACCATTCAAATTTGAAATACTTGGTCAATAAACTAGTGTTAGGGGGAAGAATCTGTAGATGGTTGTTACTCTTTCAAGAGTATGATTTTGAAATCGTTGTTAATCCAGGAAGGATGAACTCAGAACCTGACCATCTTTCCAAAATTGAGTCAGGCGAAGAACCTACCAACCTGGAAGACAGTCTACGAGATGCACATTTATCTGCTATCTAGATAGTAGATGACTATTATAAGGACATTATATAATTTCTAACCACAGGGTTGTCACCTACAAAGTTAACCACGTAGCAGAAGAAACAACTGGTAGTAAAAGCAACTGACTCCACCATAATTGCAGGACAATTATACAAGCTAGGACTGGATGAAGTACTGTGCAAATGAGTGATAGAACATGAGAAACCATTGATACTCGCTGAATCACATTCAGGGGTGTCTGGTGGTCACTACATAGGAAGAGCTACTGTGCAAAAGATCTTAAGAGCAGGACTATGGTGGCCTACACTCCATAAGGATTCAAGGGAACATTGTTGAAGTTGCGATGTTTGCCAGAGGACAGGGAAGCCATCTCGCAGAGATGAGATTCCATTGATGCCATAATTGACATTGCAAGCCTTTGATAAATGGGCTATTGATTTTTTGGGACCTATCAACCCACCTTGAAAGCGAACTGGTTCGAGATACATTATCAAAGCTACAGATTATCTAACCAGATGGGCATAAGAAAAACTAGTAAAGGATTGTAGCGCATTTACTGCCGTGCAGTTCATTTTTTAAAACATCATCACAAGGTTTGGATGCTCGAAAAACCTAATGAGAAATCAGGGAACTCAATTCTTGAATGGAACTATTGAAGCCATAACTGAGTAATTTCAGATTTACCACCAGAAGAGCACACCATATCATCCACAGGCCAATGGAACTGTTGAAGCATTTAACAAAGTGTTGGAAAATGCGTTGACTAAGGTATGCAATACAAACGGGGATGATTGGGATCTGCGAATACCAGCTGTATTATGGGCATACAAGACAACCTATAAGAAGTTGAAAGGACATACACCGTCCAGGTTAACATATGGATAGGAAGCTCTGATGCCAATGGAATACATAGTACCAAGTTTGAGAATTGCAACTTCACAGGCATGTCAGATGATGAGACAATGGAAGAAAGGATACTACACTTGGTTGGGTTGGAGGAAGATCACTTCATTGTAGGCTTTCGCCAGCAAGTGCAGAAAGACAAAGAAAAAGCATGGCATGATTGCCACATGAAGCATAAATTATTTCAGGTAGGAGACCTTGTCCTCCTCTATGATAGTAAACTCATGAAGTTTCCTGGAAAATTTAAAATGCATTGGATAGGGCCATATATTATCAAGAATGTTACTAATGGTGGAACAGTTCAATTAGCCACATTGCTGGGAGAAAACCTATCAGGCCTTATTAATGGAAGTAGACTAAAACCCTACATGATAGTCCTACTTCGCCTGGCCCTCAGTAATAAGAAGCGAAGAAAATTCTAAGTGTCAAGTGCAGTTGAAATTGGACACTAAGAATGTGAGAGTAAAAGTTTGCAGAAAGTTTTGGTCAAATACAAAGTTCCATGAAATATGAAATGTTAAGTGCACATTGAAAGCGCAGATGTGAAGTGCACACAGGAAGCTGAAATGCAAAGTATCAGAAAATTTGTGCTACGAAGTTAAGAACAAGAAAAGCAAATGCGAAGTGAACTATGCATACCAGATAACCGCTAGTGCAGTCTGAAGGAAAATATAACCGTTATAGTATGTCGGTCGGTAAGTTATCCGCTATCAAGATTGTCGGTCGATTGAGCCATTATCCA
Source organism: Larix kaempferi (assembly GCA_027924585.1). Lineage (NCBI taxonomy): Eukaryota > Viridiplantae > Streptophyta > Pinopsida > Pinales > Pinaceae > Larix > Larix kaempferi. Next base: position 1,286,702 of record BSBM01000368.1, read on the forward strand.
CTATGTCAGCATCAAAAAATCCCTGCATTTAAAGAAAATCTCCTCTGTCCGAGCCTATTCAATGATGGAAAGGACCGATATATCAGCAAGATCTGGCGAACTGACATGGCATTTAATACCTAACTTAACTGTCACACAGCCTGGTGGCACCGATAGATTTCAACAATTAAGGAAAGTTTGTCCAATCAGACATAATAAATGACGGAAAATATTGAGATCTCAGTGAGATCTAAGCCAATGGACATGTTACTTAATGACTAATTTAGTTGTTCCCAACGCATTCAATGATAGAAAAGACCAAGATCCTCGAGGGATTTCGCAAATGTTTATAACATTTAATGTCTAAGCTAGCCATTAAGGGCACACCATCAAGGTAAAAAGCCTATAAATGGTAAAGACTATTTTCTTACCAGTTTTACCATGAATTTTGAATTTTTACCGACTATAAAAATCCTAAGTGCTCACTATCTGAAAGCAATAGTCACTCACTAGTATATTTCCTTAGAGCCAACTTTAGAAGAAATTTTGGGTACCTTCAATCATTTTGGTTTGGAAGGGATCATGAAGTGACCTGCAAAGCAAGACGCTCTAGACCGGGGTGGCCTGTCCATAAATTCACCACGGAATCAACCGCCACAACATAAGAAAGATAAATAGCTGGCCACTAGCAAGGAAAAGTCGAAGGCCGCAAGAACTAAGAAGCCTCCTGCACCACATGTGAACCCACCAACACCAATCTGGCTCGTTCCTGAATACATTAGGCCGAGAAGAAGCGACGCATGAGATGTATTTCTTGAAAAGAATGCCCAGTACAATATTCCCTTAGCGCCAATGTCAAACCATGTGCGGGTGAAGGAGAACTTGCTCGGTAAGATACCCGGCTGCAAATTTTTAGACTATGATTTGTTGAATCATGAAAAATTTCATAGTTCCAGCTGGACAAGTATATGTATAGGAAGTATGATGAGGTTGCAAAGCAATCGATAGTTGTTCCGATGGAATGGGCGAGGTGCTATCTGGGTTTGGAGTGCTCAAATTGATATGGATTCCACACTTTGAGTGGAGCAATGAGATCAACGCCGTGGTGCACACTCTGCTTTCATCCACGCACCAAGGATATATATGGTTGGACCATAAGGTAAACATCACTGTTGGCCTTATCACCAGGATTACAAGCTTAAGCAAAAGGGGTGAGGACCCTTCAACTGAGTTCGTCAGGAAGAGAGAGGATAAAGAATTGGCTGCAAAACTAAAGGTCAAATTCGACATAGCCAAAGGCAACAAAGGTTTTGTAACCGATACAATTAAAAATGAGCCTTTATGTTTCACAGTTTAGTTGACTGCGGGAAGGATTCTAAGGAACTCTAGAGCGAAAAAGGTTTATGTTGCTGTAGTAGCCTTAGCTGCGAAGGCTAAGGATGGTTTTTAATATAAATTGGTGAATTATCTGCTGAATGAATTTTTAGAGGATGTCCAAGACACACAGGACAATGGATCACCATTTCACTTTAGCTGGTTGCTAGTGCTCATTGATTTCGTGGGGTGGAAGGAACCCCTATATCAGAATGGTCTACTAGTATCCCCGAATGATTGTAGTGGGTTAATATACAAAAACATGTGGGCCTCATCCAACCCAGATAATGAGAGGTGGAGCAACCAGCAGTTTTTCACCTATTATGAGAAACTATGCTGAGTCATTAAGAAGACTTTGTGCATTACTCAGGAGGTGGCATCCCGATATATTCCAAAGATGATTTTCAAGGCTGGGCTACACTTCATATACATACAACCATGCATACTGATCACACCTGAAACATGGTATGAAGGACAATATCAGCTAGATGCACAAAGGATCGACCTGATCCTAAAAGATTGGCCAGTGAAATGGAAGATCGATGCGCCATCCACGCTCATCACCTCATCTCAGGAGAGCGAAAAGGATGATCAAGAAAATAAAGATCCTGAGGTCACAAATACGCAGAACCCGGAAAGAGACCAAGGAGAAGGAGAGAAGAGGAAATAACCTGATACAGAAGTGCCGGAGAAGCCACATAAAAAGAAGAAAAAATCTACCCAAAGGTCGCTGGATTCATAGTTGCACGACAATGATTATGAGTGCATCACGGCAAGTGTATCGTCTTACCTTGAAGATGTGATGGGGATGAAAAATGATAAGGAGGGAACATCACAAATGGAGGTGAAGGAAAGCCTCACCGAGCTGACAAGTTTAGCTACGAGAATGAACAAGTCCATCGAGACTTGGTAAAAGAACCTGACCACAACGACCACTTACGAAAGTCAAGCCAGCAGAGGAGAAGTCCTCCTTCCTATACCACGAGAACACGGATAGTCAAAATTGAGCCAATGTCTATCATATTCCCAACATATGAGATGGCTGAAAGTGCACGAAGGATCGCCTAGTTGGAAATCAATGTGGGGATGCTACCCATAGAGGGACTGCATAACTTGCATACGCAGATAGCCAAGGAAATCCATGAAAGAGACATAGTCTCTCATAACCAGTACCTAATGCTGGAAGAAAACCATAAACAGTTGCTAGAGGAATGTGCACTGAAGATAAAAGGGAGCTTGACTACGCACAGGAAAAAACAAAAAATAAAGGAAGCAGTTTCAGCTGTCTGCGTGAAGCTGCCCGAATTTCACGAAGAACTGGAAATCGAGACAACCATCCTAAAGATCGATGCTGTTGTTGATAGTCTGAAGGACAAAATGATGGGGATGGAAATTTCCCATAAGGATAAAATTGCTGAGACGGAAGTTTCCCATTAAGAAAAAATTGTGGATCTAGCAGCTCAACAACAGAAAGGAACATCGTAGTGGGAAGAAGAAGCAAGAACATAGGCACTGGAGGCCTCTACAGAAAGTATCTATGCAGAAGTGGCAAGATGCCAAAGCCTGCTAGATGAAGTTTCTAAATTCTGGGCCATGTTACAAGAAGAACCAGAGTTACAAAGAATCCAGGGAGAAGTGCGGCGGAAGCAACAGGATATGGATTCCGTTAATGCTGCTATGAAGTACTTTCCAGCATGGCAATAGTTTGCAGAGTTAATGGAACTTCAGAAAGAGATGGAAACATTAAGAGCAAAGGAAGCAAAAGCTTCCTCAAGATTCTAGCCGCTGCAGGAAGAAGCACTAACTTTGAAAGAATAAATTGAGACAAAGTTGCAAGATCTTCGGGCGATAGAAGACACTGTTAAGGAACAACTTCTAGAACCCATTTCAGAGGAAATGCTCGACATATTCAAGGGATGTGAGCAAGAGACCAGAAAAACACTTGCGAAGCTTAGCGCAATTGTTCAAGAGTTCACTACGTGATCAAGCACCTCAGTGGATGCATAGATGGAATAGCCAGGTCGGAGTGGCTCGGGGACGAGCCACAGGTGAGTGTTAGGGGCCTGTTGGGAATGGCTGAAGCTGGCACAATTTTGATGAAGTGAAGTTAAGAAATGTGCAGTTGGAGAAGTGAAGTCCAAAGAAGCGGCGCAGTTTTGCTGATGCATAGTTCCAACACAACAACTATTTTTGGCAAAGAGTATAAGTAAAGTAAGGTCCATTAGAGACCTATTTTGGGTAAGCGACTCCATGATTCCCGAGAGATGGGTAAGGATCAACATGGAAGAGGATGAAAGTAACTTGTGAGCCAGAGTGGCGGAAACCATTAGAGGAAAAACAATGGGGCAATAGCAACAAAAAAGACAGAGTGGTAGAAAGGGACACACCACTATGCAGTTAGAGCCATTCCATGAGGACTGCAGCTGTCAGAAGGGCATCAGAGTAGGAGTGGCACAGAAAGGCGGCCAGAGGCAAGTGGAGAAGCTGTTGACTGTGACAGGCCAGGTTAGCAGGGTAACCACACCATTTTTGGTAACTCTATGGTTTTTGGCCCATATTCATTATAAATATGTGACCTACGGGCACTATCTATAAAAGGGGCAATTTTGTAAGGGAAGGGTTGATTTTTTGTTGATCTCTCATGGTATTAATTTGATCCTTTCGAAAGACTAAGTATTGTAAAGAGGCTCTGTAGCTGCATGCGTAAAGACCCGCTAAAGAGAGAAAGAGGCTTTGTAGCTGTGTGCGTAGGGACCTATTGTAGAGAGAAGAGTCTGCAGCTGAGTGCACAGGCTGGAATTGTTGAACCCTTACTATTAATATAAACAACAGTTCTCATGGATGTATCTCCCATCTGGGGGCTGAACCACGTAAATAAGTGTGTTATGTGCTTGAATGAGTGTGATTGTGTATAATTGTGTAGAATGCATAAGTAGTATAAATAACACTAAGTCAACGAAGCCTGTAAAGTGTGTGATTTTTAAGAAGTAGTGCAGTCTGGAGTTGCGTTGTACTATTGTTTAAGTGGCCATCCAAAGTGCGTAGTCCTAGTATGCACTATAATATAAGAGGTAGAAACGAAGTAGATGCGACTTCGCATAGTTCTCTAGTTTGTAAACCGTGCATCACCCGATTACAAAATCCTGTTTTTGTAATCCCCCATAACTTCGCCTCGGGTGAGACCTCAGTTTCTTCGCAGGATGTTGCCGAAAGGGCCAGTGAAGAAGGGTTTTGTTGGACCACAACTGCGTAGAACCTGGGTCAATACAAGAAAGTTAAAGAATGAGGTTCATACCCAACAAAGTCACCTATAGAGTTCTTGGAGGGAACCACTGGTTTGCATAGGAGAAGGAGTGCCATCCTTGTGTGGATGAAGGGTGGATGTGTGTGAATGGTTGTTGTGTGTGTGAAGGGTTGTTATATTCCGATGGATCTGTAGTAGATACTTGACCTAGAAATGGTCATGGTGCAGTTTTCTTCCATTGACCTCTGACCCAGACGAATGTGCTGGCTTGGAAATGGAGAGGGAAAACCAGGTATGGAACTGATTTGGAACCATAAATTCCCAATAGACAAGTCGGTGTACTGGTTGAGCATTGACTCTTTGGATGTTTTGGAGTAGCATGTGTTCTATCCAACATTCATTCCACAGGTGATCCAAGGCTTGTAAATCAAAGAAAGGGCCCTATGTAATAGAGAGGAAATATCCAATATAGATAAGTATTCAATTATCATCTATTTCTTATTCTGAATAATGAAATATTTCATGTACAAGTCCTAGAACAACCAAGCTGATACACTGTTGTTTCTTTGTTGGAAACCTAGGTCATTTCAAGAAGAAAGAACTATGAAGGCATCCTAAGGATGCATTTGGACATGTGACTGTCCTAGAAAGATTAGTGTGAATAGCAATGAGAAGATGGTGCTAGTGGACTTGTGTGGGTCCTAGCAGCCAAAGGTTCTGTGGGAAGACCAAGGGGAGGGGTTACTTGGTTGTAAGGCCATTGGACAGACCTTGGACACTAAGTGTCATAGCCAAAACAAGAAAGAAAAAGAAAAGAATTCACCTTGAAGTGAAAGAGGCTAAGGAGCATGGAATCACAGTGGTGGCATGGCTCCGAATTGGAACAAGACTAAGAGGGGGAAACTCTTACTCTTCTCTTTCATTTTGAATGATGCATCTTAGAAACATAAATTTTTTTGAATGCATGTCATGACTGAAAGTAGATTGTGTTTATTTGCTTGAAATAAATTATGAATGCTGAAATAGTTAATTCCCTGTGAAAGGATGAACATGAATGAGTTCATGTGTATGTTGGGAAAGCATGAAAAGTGTGGAAGTATCATGAATAAAGCATGGACATTCCATGTCAATCGGGAAAATAATTGACTGGTTTTAATGTTTATGTTATGCTTTGCCTAACAAAGAATTGCAATGATGAATTTCACAAGTGAAAAATTGAAATCAATTGGTTGCAGCTGTCACAAAACAAGTGGTGCTAGCAAGCAAAGTGTACGAAGTTGGGCACATTGACCATGGCAGTAGAGCAAGGGTTTTTGGACTTGTCTGAAAGTCTTCTTCAAAAAATTTCCAAGACCCAATAAAATCTTGGAGAGATGCTCAAGCCACATAAGCAGCAAAATAAGATGAACCACAAGGTTTTGTAGGACTCTATTTGTCTGCAAAGAGAGGTAAAAATCATTCTGGGAGAAATCAACAGTGGGAAGGAAATTGGATCAATGAAGAAGCATTCATCCAAGCATCCCATTAAGAAACGTTCCAGGTGGGAAGAATCAAAGGAAATTGAGCAGAAAAACATAAAGCAACCACTGAAATGTTGGAAATTTGGAGGAAATCATTACCGCCGCAACTTCCCAACAAAGGAACAACAAGAGGGTAGCATCCATAAAGTTTCTAGACTTGTGGATCAACTGGAAGGTAAAGAAAAGAAAGGGATTGTTGTGGATAAATTCCCACCTACAGAGTTGGAAGATCAAATCCAACAGGAGTAGCTTGTGGAAGCCAAAGGACTTGGTCCTGAAAACCCAAAGTAATAGATCAAATCTTGGACATACATGCCAAATTTTGTGAATTTTGGACATGTGTAAACAATGTGTAAGTATTCCTAAGTGTTGGAACACCGAGGATGGTTTTATTCCAAGGGGGAGGGGATTATAATATCCCTATTTTGACCCCATTACATTAAAATGTAAATGATGTAATATTGTTATAAAATTGTGGTGAGAAGCTCAATGGAATTGCAAATATCATGTAAATATGCATTTTAATAAAATACCCACAACTAGCTATGCAATGCAATGCAACAAGAGATGGGAGGGAAATATTCAAACCCTTGGATCCAATCAAGTCAAGCCAAGTGTCAGTGAGAGAACCCATAAACCCTCAACAACCCTTGTTGACTTTTGTCCCCAATCATTTATTTCTTCCAAGTGTTGGTTGAGGTAGTTAATTCCATGGGGAATGGGGAGGTATGGCTATCCAAATTCGAGTATGTGCAAGACACCATTTTGGGGGAAAAACGTGTTTGGCTTCTTTGGAAAAAAAAGAGCCATGAATTTTCTCCCCAATCCATTCTTCACCCATCATTTTTTCTCTCCCAGGAGTTCTGGACTAGCTGGGTGTTTTCCCTCCATGTGTTTCTGGGTTTTCCTTGATTTCTAGCTTGGAAAAGGGTGTTTTTGGGTGGAAGAACAAAGGGAGAGAAATGGAATTCGAATTGGGGTTTCATTGAAGCCATTTTGTCCATTTGGATGCTCAAATACCCATGGGAAAATCGTTTTTATCCTGGTGGTCGATTTTTCCTCTTCCCACAATCCGTTTTTGGTTTTCCCATGATTTGGGGAAAACCCATAGACCCTATTTTGTAAATCCCTTTTTTGAAAATGTGTATCTATGCCCCATATTTGAGATTGCTGTGTGTGGAAGAGAATGTTGCGGTTGAGATGGGTATCCATTGCTTTGGCTATGTATGAGTTTGAGTGTCCCCTTTCCTTGTAGGAATCATGCCCAACTCGGGGGTGGCGATTTTGTTGAGAGATTGATGAACACAATTGGCCTATGGTTGGGTGGAACATTGCAGTTGCATAGCTAGTTGCTTGGGGAAGCTTCACAATAAAGATAAGTATTCTCTATGTGTTTTACTTCTGCACTGTTTTAATTAATTGACAACTGTTATTGATATGTTGAATGCATGTGAAATGCGTGTGGATAGTTAAATTCTATTGTGCATGTTTATTTGATTATGCATCTGCACACACATGTGTTTTATTTATATGAATTGTCAATGATGAATGGGGTTGAGTTTTTGGTAAAAATCCCAAGATATGTAGTCATGTTCCCTTCTTTGCATTGGATCTATGGGATGGGACGTGACAATGAAAAGGGTTTTCATTAGTCCTACAAGCTCAAAGGCCAAATTGGTAACTTATATTATGAGGATTTCAAAAATATCATTTCTTCAAAATTTGTAATTTTTATTTAAGAATAGAGAGAGGCACACTATTATAATGCTATGCAATGGTTGATCAATACTCCTACAAGCTCAAAGGCCAAAGGCCATTGGTAACATTGATTCCCAAACCTTCTAAAATATCCTTCCTTTAAAAATTACAATTGTTTATTTTGAGAATATGGAAAGGTGACCTACCCTAATAGAGATGTGTATAAAACCTTTAGTGGGTCTAAGAAAGAATGGAATTTTTAGAAACTTTCATGAAATCCTTCATGGAAAAGAAAACAATCCTTTTTCATCCTAAAAGGAAAGTTTAAAAGTGAAGTATTTATAACCAATAGTAATATTCCATCATAGTTTACCTTGGATGATTTATTGCATTTAGAGCCAAACCCATTTGTCATTTCATGTTTAGAGACCGATACAAGGCCAAGGGGGAAGAGTGTATTGAGGGGTACTTGAAATTTATATAATAAGAGAGTTTTCCTCATCAACCAGACAAAGGAAATCCTGTCTCCATCATGGTAAGGAATTTTTTTGTAGGAGATACAATAAGGGAAGAAAAATTCATTTAAAGGGACCTTTAGAGTAGAATAAACTCCTAAAATCTTGTTAGGGTAAATCAATGTTCATTTTATATATCAATATCAGAGTGTTGGGAAATCCCTAGAAATGACTTTTCCTAGCAATATTAAAGGATTTGCATAGGATGGATGTGATCTCGATTCAAAAGAGAATTGGTGAGGGTCAAAAGATGATACTAATTTTGAGAAAAGTAATGAAAAAAATTGGTTTATTAGCTATATATGTAGTAGTTAGTTCAAGAGTGAGATTACAACTAGGTGGAATAAGTCTAGTTTTCTACAAAATAATTATTTCCTTGCATTAGGACAATATGGATAATTTTTTTGTTTGAAGAGATAGGCTAGAATATTTCAATTATAAATTGTTATGGTCCATATTATGATTGGAAATGTTTATGTGTCGAATTTTTCTCTTTCAAATGTGCTAAATTCCATGAGCTAGAAGAATTGGGGATTTCCCACGTCTAATCTACCTTTATAGAACCAATAAAAATTGATATAACAAACATTTTGATGTTCTCAGTTACTTGTGATTATTTTAGGAGGATTTTAATTTGATTTCCTTATGCAACTATCTATACAAAATAATTGAAAAGATCATACTTATAAGGGTAAATAAAAAATTTCAAAAGTTATTTCTCAAGTGCAAGTTGGGTTTCTCAAGGGGAAATAGATACAAGATGCTTCTTGAGAAACATAAAAATGTCTTACTTATATAAGAAAAAAAGATGCACGCAACGGTAATTAATGAAATGCCAAAAGCATATGATAGGACAAGGTAGTTATACATCAGGTTAATGCTTCTACAAGTGGGTTTCAATTGTACAACAATCAAGTGGATCATGGGATACTTATTTATTTTGTATTTTTAATAAATGTGTCAAAATCCAAGTTATTCAACACCTTAAGGGGTTTGAGACAAGGATATCTCTTTTCTCTCTTGTAGTAGATGAAGGATTGTGTACATATCCATTCTAGAAGTAAGAATGGTGGGATCTATTTCAAGAGTTAAGATATATATATGGTACTAAATTTAACCCACTTTCTGTTTGTAGAAGACGTATTATTGTTCCACATTCAAATCTCCGAAAGAAGTAAAACAATTTCATGAAATTTTAAAAACATATATTGTGTGGCTGTAGGTGTGGAGGTAAAAATCTAAAAATCTACAATTTCATTTAATGAGTTGGAACCTAAAATTGAAAATAAGTTGATTCATATTTTTTCATACAAAAATTTTAACTTTAAGGAAGGATTTAAATACCTAGAGGTTTTTTTCTATATCCAAATGGACATGGGAAGAAAGATTGGAATATGCTATAAGAAGAACATCACACTAGAATAAACTAATATTGTAATATATAGTTTCTAGTTGGGGGATTTAAATTAATAAAGTTGGGTTTGGAATAAATCCCAGTATTCAGGGGATCTTTGGCATATATCCCAAAAGGAGTTCTAGAAAAAAATTGGAAACAATGTTTCGTATTTATATGAAGATGCAAAAAATGAAAGAGAGTCAAATCCTTTAGTGAAATGGAAATATATATAGAAAATCCCAAAAGAGGTGGATGGAAAAACATTAATTTCTTTTTGAAATCCATGGAAACTAAAAGCAATGGAGATTTGTAGAAATTGGAATTTTGTGAAAGAAATTATTATATGCATACATACATTAGCCTTGGAATTATGTTGATATTGGATCAAGAGTTCAAGGAATAAGGTTAATAATGGATTGACCCACTAGAACTAAATTATTAATAATTTCCTTTGATTAAGAACTAGTTAGCTTAGAGAGTAGGAAAGTGAGGACAAGTAAATATTAGGGATAAGGTGTAAAAAATTGGTTAGGTTCCTTTATGAGATGATAGATATATTGCATGAGAAAGGATTTTCACATTAAACTAGGTATTTGGATTGATAAATGACAAACATATTTATGGTATCAAGGTTAGGTGATTGTAGAAACTTTGGGCTTAGAGGGTGAAATATCTCTCTCTCACACATACACACACATCATAGTGAGATAGCTCAAGTAATTTACTCTCTCTCTCTCTCTCTCACACACACACACACACACACACACACACACACACACACAAGATAACATTTTAAACTTTATTATGAAACTACCACACTACTACTATTTCGACTTGGTCAACTACATGAGGTAATAATTATTATAGCTAGAGGTGCTACCTACAATTGATGCCTAAGAGGGATCCTTCATATTATAAGAAATGTTTCTTTCTATTCATAGCTGGAGACCATGGTGACATCCATCGCATTTATTCAATCTCAAAGTATGGTAATTTTATTACTACAAGACCCATTTTTCCAATCTATCAAGTATGTTTGGCAACATATTCATGTAAAGTATATTTTCCATTATTAAATTTTATACATGTATCATCCATTTGTTTCTTTGATGTGTCTACTTTCTTATTTATGGCTACGTAATAGGATTTAGAGTAATGCCACTTCATAATGCACCAATGGATGTCATTCACATCTCCATGGGAGGCTGGGAAACAAGTGCATATTTCCATGAGTTGTAGCTAGAGGAAAATATAGATGTTAAATGTTGAGATGGGAAAGCGGAAATGAAGAGGAATCAAAAGGATTTACAACGTGAGAAACATTGAAGGAGTGAGAAATAAAATTCTAGATGAGAATGGAGTTATTGATTAACACAAATAAGGAAATGAGTTTCATGTTATACATTGTAAACCTATGAAAGTGAGGCAATTCATATTATTCTTAAACAAAATAGAAATAAAAATAATATCACACACACTGAGATTAGATTACAATGACCAAAAAGAATTTGGTGCATGGATTAGTTTGCATCTAAAGAGAAATGAGTAATTAAGTACATTTAGAAGGATATGTCTCATAAAATAATTTGATACATCTAATCAATTAAATTATAAAAAGGAAGACGACTTAAATTAAAAAGTTAAAAGAATTAGATCATTATAATAAAATAAATCATTATATATCCATTTTAATTCTCAATTAGGAAGTGTAATGTTTTATTGTATATAAAAAATTTTGATTTTTTTGACCACATTTACCAAATATAATATGGATTCTATATTGATATTCATACACTAAAGGCTAACAAAATGCACAAAGCTGCCACTACCCACCCTTGCAAAGGCAATTATTAAATGCATGGATTTATGAAAACAAACATAGCACCATAAACCCATCATAAAACTTAAACTAAACCTCATTTTGAATATTTTGATATTGTCATAATCCCAAGTTAACCTAAAGCTTATAAATGTCACAAAAGGAGGCTAAGGTATCCATTTTGTTTGAAGACTCTTTATTAAGTCATACATTAAGATAATGTCATTTGCAAATAAAAGCCACGTTTAAAAAAAAAACTACAACTCATGGATACCACATTTCTAAAGAAAACTACACCTCAATCCATGAAACTTATGTTTTACATTGGTTGTCGTAAGGAGATGCTACTCCACCTACATTTGATTCTTTAAATGTCCATTTGGCATGACAAAGCTTCCACTTTGAGGATTAAGGAGCATGATAAAGCTTCCACTTTGAGGATTAAGGAGCCTGAATGTCATGTCTTTTTACATTAGTGAAAAGATTTCAAAGTGATGAAACACCAGTGGATGCTTATTAACTTTTGGAAATATTCTGGAAATATTATAATCTAAATTAAAATTTAATATATTCAATAGATGATGTTTTTTTAAGTTAACAATTTTTTTTACAAAGTCAGTCATTAATTAATAATAAATTAATTTATTTTATTAATTATAAATTAAATTAAATAAAAATGAAAGAATAATTTCTCAATATGCAACAATATGTATAAATTATATTAATGCCTATTAAAAAAGAAACAAGGTATCTATCTCTAGTTGGTTCGTCCATTAAAACATAGTTGGTTCGTTCATTAAAACATACTATATTATTATGTAAGTATAAAAATTGAAATTAATTAGGAATGGAGGGGTGACTTTTGGATATACAATATTATGTATATATTATATTATAAATTATATTAATGCCTATTAAAAAAGAAACAAGGTATCTATCTCTAGTTGGTTCGTCCATTAAAACATAGTTGGTTCGTTCATTAAAACATACTATATTATTATGTAAGTATAAAAATTGAAATTAATTAGGAATGGAGGGGTGACTTTTGGATATACAATATTATGTATATATTATATTGATTCATATTTAAAATGCAACAAGTTATTCATCTTTAATTGAATTTTTCATTAAAACATATTATTATTATATAAGTATAAAAATTGTAGACATATATCTTCCAATAAAAATTGGACGTCACCATTAATGTTACCAATGAACATTATATGTGTAGTTAAAAAATTGATTTTCAAGATTAGCGAACCATCCTAAGTGGTTGGACCTAGGTTAGATGTTAAGATAGCTAATAAAAAAGGTTGATGGTAGACTCGAATGAAGGAATCATAACAAAACTCAGTTAGGGCCTTAAATTTCTTATGTAGAAAAGTTTTAAAATAGTAGGTATCCTAGTAATGGTTTGTGAGCTTGTACCTGTTGACAAAATTATTGGTTAACAATCATGTCCTTGTAATGCAACACTAGGTGTACCATCAACTAATAATTTACATTATACACTTGTCTCCTAAAATAGACAATCCTGAATCCCAAAAAACATGTATGCATTCTCCTCTCAATTCATGCCCTCATATGATTATCATAAACAAATTATTTGTTGCAACATATTCTTCCCACATGGCCTCCATCCTTCTAAATCTTGAGTTATTAAGCTTTGAACCCACTAGATGAGTAAGGCCTCATCCCTTCTCACCCCCCTAAGTCTCATTTTCCTCTCTTTTCCTTAGTGGGAGAAACTAATCGCATATTCTTCATGTAAAATTCTTGTCTATACCAATCCATCGTTCCTTAACCATTGTATTACTAACATCTACTAATACACTAATGACCAAGAACCTAATTCCATTGTAGTTATGTCCTCCTAAGTAGCACCGCGTCCATTGAAACATCAATAAAGGAAAAACACTTAACCCAAAATATGAAACATCCATGCGTATATTCCACTACATACACCCTACACCATAGATACTCATTCTTTATCAATTCTACTCATATTTTGTTTTAGAAAATAACTTATCATTAGAAAATAACTCATCATGAAGTTTCGAAACAAATTTGATCTATGAATTTGAAGGAATGTTTCCCATCCACTCATAGTTAAATGAGAAGCGCTTTATATTTGGCAAGTGCATTTGAGATATAAACTTGAAGTTTCATGATATGTGATATCTAAAATATTACTAAAAACTTGAATTTTTTTATATGTGATATATAAAATATTATTAAATCTGTAAATTATTACTATGATGAGTATTAGTAATTTTTCTTGAACACCTCTCATCATCATTGTTAGTAATGTGGTTGAATTTTGGGAAGAATCTTCCCACATGGTCTCCATCCTTTTGATTCTTCAGGTATTAAGCTTGGATCCCACTAGATGAGTAAGGCCTAATCCCATCTCATCTCCCTAAGTCTCATTTGCATCTCTTTTCCATAGTAGTAGAAAATGATCCCACCATCGTTCCTTAACAAGTGTATGTCCTCCTAAGTAGTGCCACACTCATTGTAACATCAATAGTGGAAAAATCCTTCAATGATTATATTCCATTACCTACACCTTAGATAGTCATTTTCTACCAATTATTATTTTGTTTTAGAAAATAACTCATCATGAAGTTTAACAAAAAATTGATTTATAAAGTTGAAGGAATGTTTCCCATCCACTCATAGCTAAGTGAGAAGCACCTTATAATTGACAAGTGCATTGGAGATTTAAACTTTAAGTTTCTTGATATGTGATATCAAGTTTTTTTTATATATGATGTAAAATATTACTAAATATGTAAATTATTATTATGATGAGTATTAGTATTTTTTTGTTGAACACCTCTCATCATCAATGTTAGTAATGTTGTAAAGAATGAACCCCACATTATATGAAAATTTTTCATAATATATTTGATAGTGTTAATTCCTTGTTCATAATATTTTCTTTTATGTTTCTACATTATTTCTATGACAAAATACATAAACATAAAAAAAATCATAAACAAAAGAAACACTTTCTAATAGATAATTTAGACCAATGAAAATATACACAGATTTTCAGTTACACCTTCAAAATATTTTATCACATAATGAAAAAAATGAAACAAAAAATATTGTAACTAAGCTCTCCAAACTACACATAAATGGTGTTGAAAAAATACATATGACATACATCCAAGCTTACATTCTTATCTGAAAATCAGAAAATTTAATTCAAGTCTTCTACTAACCTAATACATCAAAATTCTCCAAGCCTAGTACCATCAATATTCACATCATTCTTATAAAAAATAATACCTAGAGCCAAACTCCACTCCACTGACTAGAAGAAAACTGTAGGACCTCCCAATACTAAAAGAAACAAGAAAACATACAAGTTATTTTGCATAGTTTCTTTTCAGCTATCATTATTTAGAAACTTAGACTAGACATCATAAAAAAATACTAAACTAGATTCATGAAACACTCCATCTCTAAACTCTTCAAAATAAAGTCTACCATCCATATCGGCAATGACCATCTTGGACAACCAATCAACCTCTGCATTAAAATCCCTATATATATGTAATATCACGAATTTTGGACTAACTATTTTATTGTTATATTGGGCCACGCCCCCAACACTTATGTTTATTTGGAGTATTGGGCATGAGCCCTAGCACCTATGATTTATTCTTTTATATGTATATCGACATATCGGGCATGGACCCTGACTGACTTCCTTATTTGATTATATACTGGGCGAGAAGGCTCCAATGTTTTAATGATGTTCTTCAGCTTTGATAACGTTACAAACCCTAATATACTGAGATGATCTTTTGTTACTTACTGTGCAGAGCTGTGATTTTACATGATTTGACTTATGAGTGTGTTGAGCGTGGACTCAGAAACACACATGTAACCTACGTGCTGAGCATAAGCCCCGATGTACCTAGAAGAATATTTATGTACTGGGAGTAAGCCCTGAGGTACATTGAGTGTTGGGCCTAAGACCTGGAGCACTCCAAGCTTGATAAACGAATACCAGATCCGAGGCAACTTAAATATTCTAGATGTGCTTCACAACCACATTCTAGCACTAGTGTTGAGCAGAGGCTCTGGAATTGCACTAACGTAACGCCCATGTGAGAGTGTTGAGTTAAAAGGCTCTAAAGAGCACTCGAGGTTACTAAATCTCAGAGTGTTGAGTTGGAAGGACTCTGAATAACACTTACTTCATCACACTTATTTTATTTGATTAAATGATTCACTTTTATCTATCATCAAGTACTGCGGGAACTACCATGTTAAACGAGGGAATCCCACATGCAAGAGAGAGACTAGAGGTGCCTAACCAATCCTACCGAAAGACCGTCCAAAGAAGTGGACCTTAACCCTAATTTTTCAAAACCAAAGTATCATACAGGATTAAATATTGGTATTAAGAATTGTAATAAACAATGATGTGATTATTTATTTATAAAAGACATTTATTGCATATAGGTTATCCATAGTGGGATGCCACATTATTTAATAATACTAATAAAAGTATTAATAGTTAGTGGACAGCCATGATTGTAAATAATAGTAATAGTGTATTAATGCCTAGGTTAGAATTACTACTATTATTGTTGGTTGTGGAGCCTGATCTCCAGATTCAGAGATATTAGTATTCAACCGTATTCGTACCCCAGGTTTGGTTATTATCTCGGCACGACCCTAAGGGTGTCCAAGGGAATGTCCACACCCCCGGCTGGGGGGAATGGGGGCCAGTTCCCCCGAGAAAGGGGGTTTGGGGGCAGAGCCCCTGAGAAAATTGGGGTTTGGGGGTGTAGCTCTCGAGGAAAATTTTTGGGGCTGTTTTCACCACCAGTTTTCGGGCCCATGGTTTTGGGTATCTTGTGGTATTTTCCCATTATATTTCCCTTATAAAAGAAATACATTGTAACACGGCTCGGGTTGATGTATTAGGTTTTATGCATTGTAAATATCTCTGAGATCAAAGAAGAGAGACTATGAGACAGTGAAGAGGAAGTGCATCGATTGTGCTGCAGGTTGTATCCCTTCACTTTGCTAGACGGAATAATAATAAGGACTATCAAATTCAGTGTGGACATAGCCCAAGTTGGGGTGAACCACGATATATCTGTGTTTCTTTTGTAATGTGTGTGTGATTATATTTGCATTCATGTTTATTGTTATTGCTCTACAATCCTATTTTCTAACAATTATAATTATTGTTACCATAATTATTATGAAGAGCTTAAATCATAAATCACTTATAGATTAAGCCTTTGAAAAATTCTTAGTGCAAAAGGACTAAATACTTATTAAATAATATCTTTTAAATATTATTTATTAATTTAAAGAAACAAATTATTCCAACAGTCATAATTAAAAAGAATCCCCTACTTAAAGAGGGCAGATCCCAAGTTGGAGATCAATCTATCTTTTCATTATCATTCTCTGATGGTAATTAAAGGATATAATTCTGCTCCAAGAAAGTGAACCTAGGGCCTCTATCTCTCATTGCATGTTGGAATCTAGCTCAGGGGGATCTATACAAAACCAGGAACGGTTGCAGGATCATGGTTGGGAGGAACATGGTAACCCCAAAGTTATCTAGCTAAAGGAAATCACCCTGACAGGTTAGCTAGGTACACCAGGTTCTGCATTAACCCTTGTTGAGTGTGCAGGTCACTACAGGAAGGAATCAAGTGCCAAGCAGCTAGGTTGCTATAGGAAGGGAGCAAGTATTCAAGAAGCCAGGTATGGAGTATTTAATGTTTCAAATTCCAGTTATAATACAGTTAGTCTTTAAGAATTAAAATTAGATACTGCAACATTGTTATCATTACCCATAATATCAAATTCAAGGTTCTGCCCAGAACCCAGTGGAGAGTCTAGCAGGTCTAGCCAATCTAGCCTTTGCTAGACAACTTATATTTCCTTCTCGGTTGGGATTTTATAATTTCTTGCTTATAGATATCTATATTTTTCTGTTGAATCGTATTCTCTTAGTATATGTTATTTTTGTTCTGTTTAAATCATATTCCATTATTCGTAGTGCAGGTTAACCTATACCTGTTAGATCTTTTACATTCTTATGTTGTCCATGCTGGAAACATTACCAAATAGAAATAAAAACCAGACATCGAAACTTTCATCTGCACTACACATTTAAAATATCAAACATCTCAATGATAGCTATCTTTAGTCCAACTTTAAACGCATCAAGTATTACACAGAGAGTCGCATTCCAAAACATAGGTTCACATATCCAAACATAGGTTCACATATAATACAATCATCATCTACATTTCAAAGATGGGTGCCAATCCCAAAACCCTTGCAGGTTTATCTCTTAATTCATGGATCGAATCCCATCCCCAGATCAAAGTGTGCTTCATATCAAACCAATAGTATTAAATACACATAAACCTTAAATCTATTCTACGTTGGCTAACCATTCACCCTTGTAAATAGTGAGATAGAAATTCATATAAGGAATCGGGAATTCCATTATTTAAAACTACTGAACTCAAAATGCAAATCGATACCACAGGAAGACTCCAACAACCACGATTTGTTTCCACTTTAAAGTATTAACCTCAAACATAGCAGACTTACGAAGGTCATGACTATAAACACAGGCTTAACATTACATCTTAAAACTTGAAAACCCTAATGGGCACCTCCCCAGTTCACGGTTCGAGCCTCATAACCTAAGGATAGGCGCCCATACTTTTCAAACTAGTAAACCACAGGTCTGGGTATCAAACCCCTGGAGTAGTTCATCTTGCCCAGGATCATTCATGACAATTCAGACTTGGGATAAGAGTATGACTGGTATCAACTAAATACAAAGCTACCATTTAATAACCCAATCGTCTAGCTACAGGATGAGACTATAACAACGCAAACATTTTTTATAACTTGCACCATAGGAAAGAAATACGCAAGACAGAGCCAAGGTAGGTATCACATTTAACATGAAATCCATTTATTTAGACAAGCGATCTTTCCATTAAAGTTTTTATATTGATGAAGGCACCATTCAAAAAAAATATACAGTGGCTAGGGTTTATTCATACAACCATATAAGCCTCATAGAAATAAAAATAAAACGTAGATCCCTTATTATTACATTTCAAACTTCAAAAGACAATACCAATGATTACATACAGGAAAGAAACAAAGTACCCTTTCAGAATCCCATATTCACACACATACAAATATAGAGATAACAACCGAGGCCAATCCATGAAACCCTGCTACAAGCAAAGAGACCCTAGGGAGTTCTCACCATCGAAATATTAATTACAACGAGTCTTCATACACCAGGTCAAGTCAAAGGAGACCACCCCTGAGACTTCAAAAATATGAGTGAGCCAAAGGCTTCACGAAGTCTTTCCATCATATTTACCACAACCGAGAAAGGTAAGTGTGAAGGGTTGAAAGAACCCGGGTCTTACCAGTTCCAAACGCCTTGAGTAGTTCATAAGGGCTCCTTCCAGGTTCAATGCAGGGAGCCACTCCATACCTGTCAACGAGAACATGTCAGCAAGTTAGAAATCGAATAGTTAAAGGATTTTGAAGTTAAAAACTGAGAAATCTCCAGGAGTAACGAGAAGAGTAGTTACCTGTGGGTGGGTTCTGCTACATCGTCACCATACCCATCAATGATACCCTGGCCATGAGCGTAACTCAGGAAAGGTGTAGTTTCTCCACCAGCAAGCTACAAAACCTCCCTCTAAACCAAAAGATAATCAAACTCAGGACTTGACATCGTTGGGAAAAACCTTACCAAAACCCTTCGTCCAGTTGGCCACAGACCACGTGACTGCCATGAGCGCAATCAATACAACCAAATACCACGATAGGACACCATTGCGTATTGAAAAACATATCGTATATTTTTGGGGGTTCAAACATTTAGTTAAGTATCATAAAGGACAAAGACCTCAACCCTTACATATTTAGCACCAAGGGTATTCTTTCTCCCACCTTGAGAGTTTCACATGATGAAACTACTCACAAAATAGCCACGAGGGACACCTGCGAGGGAATTTCAAATAAGTATGCATTAGCAGAATCGCTAAGTAAGACCACGGGTCTCAATCATTCACACCTTACCTCTTGTAGAATCCGCCATGAGTGCTTAGTTTAACCCCAAAGTTTCAGGGTAATTCAACTTCACTCATCAAGTTCATCAAACTTGAGAATTAGCATTTGAACAATTGAGATTTTAAACATACATTTAAAAGCGCACAAGAAGAAAACAGACTACTTGTATAATCTCATGACTAAACTCTACAATCATACACAACATGATCACTTCCGCATCGACAAGCATGACCGATAAGAATTACCATGTTAGAAATTCTCCCAAACACTTTGATAATGAATGCGAGTACCGATACCTTTTATAGCACTGAAGTTGTTTCATAAATTATAATTGGTGTTAGGTAGATTTGCAAAGTGAAGGAAACTTTTTTTTATTCTATTATTTTTAGGGACATTACAAGTGGTGTTAGAGCTCAGTTACAAAACTAAGTGACCTATTGAGCTCATTACAAACATCCGCTGCAGATACACAGTAAAGATAAACATACATTTAAATTTTATCTTGTTTTATGTGAAAATAAACTAACATGATTTTCTGCTTTTTATACTTATATAACATTTCAGGTACAGTCACTGTCTAAAAATGAATGCAGAAGGGGGAAGCAGCATACATGGAAATCTAAACTCACCACCACGAGAGCAAGAAATTGTGGTGGAACCACTAGTACAAAATGAGAGATAAGTGACCAAGGCACCAAAAAAATTGGTCACCAGAGCTTTTTCAAAGGATAAATGACCAAAATTGAGAAATTTTAAGTGAGCTGACTAAAAATGACCAATATAGATGACCAATTTGGTTAGGAGATAAGAACTAAACTAAAAATGACCAAGATAAATGACCAGTTTGGTCACGAGATAAGAACTAAATTAAAAATGACCACATAATAATTGGTCATTTATGTGGTCATTTTTAGTTGTGTCATTCCGACAGTGGAAAATTATAATTTTGATAATGAATTTATACAATTTACTAAATTTTAACACTGCAGATGGATTCAGAGACCCCCTTCTTAAAATTTAGTAAATTGTAAGAAGTGGTCTCTGTTAAAATTTAGTAAATTGTAACACTAATAGTATACAACTGGGATTATTTTTCAATACATGTCTTCTAAGAGATCATTTCTTTGAGGCCATCTTGATACCTATTGTGTTAGATAAAATTTGAATTGTGTCCCAAGTGTGCATATTTTCATCTTTTTTAATAGGCCTTAATATTGAAATTGGGCTTGAAATGAAACTATGATGCATTTCATATCCGCTATCATATCCAAGGTAATGTGTTTGTCACGTCTATATCTTCTTTCGACTTCTCACTTTTGTATGCCCCCTTCGGCACAGTTTCTAAGTTTCATCTCAAGCACTCGATAGATTTATGAGTTTTCTTTTCTTTTCTAAAGGAAATGGTATTTTATTTTATAAAAGTAAAATGATTTTTTTTTGGTTATTGTATGGAGAGACGTTTTTGGATACCTTCTTAAATAAAAAAATTTCTTATTTTATAAAAGTAAAAATGTTTTTATTGGTTATAATGTGCATATGGAGACCATCATCATTGAGTGCCCTTCAGATTGAAAATTGACCGTCATAAAAAAAATGCATTTCTCTTCAATTCAATGTGCTTCAGATCATATTTTTTGAGGGATCAACCACTGGCGTGATTGTATTTTTTGAATTTACAGTGTTAGTAGCATGTTAAGACCTTAGGTTAGGACCTTAAAAACGGAACAAAAACAAAGAATATTGCAACTAAATAATTAAGTTGGATGAGATTAGACAGAACGTTGTTCAAAATACCACCCTGGTTCAACAACAAAGGAAAAATTGCCATGACAAATTGATTAAAAAGAAACAGTTCCAACCCGGTGATTATGCACTTCTCTTCGATTCAAAATTTTAAAATTTTAAAGGGAAATTGACCATCATCAAAAAATATTATCCGAAGTAAATATAACTCTGGTGTGCATATGGGTAAGTTCTAATAATAATTTATATTTTTTTGTTTTAGTATTGAAAATTTGTTTTTTATGCTAGTTATTCAAAATTTGTTTTTTATGTTGGTTATTGAAAATTGTCTTTAGAGATGTGGGAAATCATGTGCATCAATCAACACCTAAGTCACAAGATTCGGCGAATTTGAACCTTGAGGTTCGAATTTTTCCAAATCTCAAGTTGGTTCGAATCTGAAAGTGAATTTTAGGGCGAATTTAATAAAAAAATTGAAAAAAAATGAGTTGGTCTCTTAACCTTAACGTTAGTCCTAACACATGTTAGGAACCCGTGTCAACCCTTCTCTTTACTATGTTAGTATATTGTTGTTGGACGCATATGCTTTGTAAGTCATCCCGTAGTATTTGTTGATCCATAGTTTATATTAGCCCATAGTATTGGACACATATGCTTTGTAAGTTGTCCCACAGTATTATATGTCCCATGCGTTTGACTCATAGTATTGGGCATAGACTTAGTATATAAGTGTGTGTTGAGGTCATTGAAGGCACGGTGAAGTAAATTGTATTGAGCTTGCTCAAAGGAGGTTGCCCCCTTGAAGTGGCCTGTGATCAATATAAAAGTGATTCTAAGTTCTGTTATTTTTGATATCTTGTGTATTTGCATTAATTAATTATTGTAGGTTCATCACATCTGGTATCAGAGCACTTTCTTGGGCTCGTTGGGTGGAATTTCTACCAATTTTTTTTCCGCATCTGTTGCAAGTTCGGATCTGGGAATAACCCCTATCCACTTAACTATGGGAAGTACTTGGGAATAAGCCCTAAAAATCATTGTGAGGAATACCATAGAAACCCCAAAGTAGCTGGCCCATTGAGAGAACCTGCCAGCAAAAAGGGAAACGACCCCTACCTGATTGACTAGTTCCCACCGGTGAGGTAAACCAAGAGCTGTCGTTTGTGGCAAAGCGGTTATCAGTTTTACCTGAGCCATGGAGTGAGGGGTACTGCCCCAATACATAAGCCGTCAGACAACACAGGGGCGGAGTGAATCCCCTGAACTGATAGGAAGCCGCACATACCTGGGGTCCATATCTATTTTTAGTTGAACTGTTGCTGATCACTTCTGCTCCAGATCCAGCCATTTCAGATCTATTGTAAAAGTCCTTCTAGATCCAGTCGTCGTTTCAGATCCAGCTGTTTTCGATCCCTTCCGTTCCAGTGCAGATCCATCTATTGCGGATCCCTTCTACGTCGCTGTTGCCGATCCATTTCTAAAAAAAAAAAAGAAAAAAAAGAGAAAAAAGAAAAAGAAAAAAAAAGTAGTATAAAATTCTGTTTTTCGGCCATATCTCCCTTGTTTCAACTCTGCTTTCCCTGAAACTTCACTTACATCCCTGTAATCCCATTCTGCATATTTCATTCCTGAAGACCCTATCCCAAATTCCACTTCCCAAGACTAGAAATCCCACATTTGTCTATTTTTAGGGTTTGCCATAATTCCTTCAATTTTCACCCAAACACCTTCAAATTTTGCCACCATGTTCATTTCCTAATTCTGCTTCTTTCTCCCTCTCTACCAAATTTTCTCATTCTTTCACTCCGCTTTTGAAATCCCCATTTTTTGCTTCCCTGTCCATCAGAACATGTCCAAAACCTAGTCAAACCCCAATTACCCATCTGAGTTTTTCCCAAATCCAAATCTTCCTTTACTGAATAAGCTTTTGTTTGTGTTTTTCTATCCATTCCCCCCCCCCAAAAAAAAAAAGAAACTCTTGGTTGTGGTTGTCACCCGTGTAGAAGCAAAAACCATGGAGGAAGCACTTGCCGCCATCCAAACCAAACTCCAAGATCTGGATGAAAAATTTCTCAGCCTCCATCTTCAGCATTTAGCCACGAACAATAACCGACAGCCAGAATATTTTGCAGCCACCGGGTTCTCTTCTTCCAGCAATTTTCGTGGGCCGAAGCTTGATTTTCCTCGCTTCAATGGCACTGATCCGACTAGATGGATATACCGTGCAGAACAATATTTCAGTCTGCATAATACTTTTGATGTCTAGAAATTTCCACTTGCATCCTTTCATTTGGAACAGGAAGCCCTTCAATGGTACCGTTGGTACATCAAAGCTCATCCCGAGCCAAACTGGACAGATTTTTGCCAACTCCTTTTGCCACGATTTGGTCCTAGTGCTTTTGATGACTTCACATGAGCACTCACTAAACTTCACCAAACTGGCACATCGAGAGAGTATCAGACAAAATTTGAGAAACTTGCTAATCACACAGAAAGATTGTCTGATGAATTTTACAGGAGTTGTTTTATCAGTGGTCTTAAGGATGAAATCTGGTCAGAGGTTAAAATGTTCTGTCCCAACACAATGATGGAAGTCCTAGGTTTGGCTAAGTTGGCAGAAGACAAGCTTCCAGCCCAACAGTTCTCCAAAGCCACTTTTGTTCCCTTCCGAAATATGGCTTCTCAACGACCTCCCATCCCGCCAGCTCCTCGACCAACTCCTATCAAGCATTTATTTGAAACCGAGATGTAGGCACGAGAAAAAGGGCTTTGTTATAATTGTGATGAGAAATTCACTCGGGGACATAGATGTGTTCAACAAAAGCTCTATCTCTTGGATGTGGATTCTCTGCCTGCCTCTGAACTTGGTGAAGAAGCTCCAGATATAGTAGATTATCAGGTCGACATTCAACACCCACCTGTTGACACCCCATCTCAGGATGACCCACCCACGATCTCTCTCCATGCTGTAACTAGCGTCGCAACCCCACAAACAATGCAGGTCAGGGGATACTTCAAGAAGTTCCCTCTTACCATACTCATTGATTCTGGTAGCACTCATAACTTCATTGACCCTCGAATTTCCAAACAGGCTGATTGTTTTGTCGATCCTTGCTCCAACTTTGAAGTCATGGTTGCCAATGGGGGCACCTTACCTTGCAAGGGGAAGTGTCACAATGTGCATATCTCTATGGAAGATTATAACATGCGCTCTGACATGTTTTCCTTGTCCTTAGGCGCACACTTGGCCCCATCTTGTGGAATTTTGCTGAACTTTGGGTGCAATTTTTAGTCAATGGGGCACAACACAAATTAATGGGCTTACAACCAGGGTCTCTCCGCATCATCAGTTCACATCGCCTGGAAACAATCCTTAAGAAGAATTCACATGGTGTCATCGCTCAGCTCCATTCCATTCAGATGCACCCATCAACGGTCTCCACAACTTCCTTGGATAGATATGCAGGTGTCTTTGCTGAACCAATGAGCTTGCCGCCTTCAAGAGACCTTTTCGATAAGAATTTAGTCGCATCTACCTCTCAGCAGGAAATGATGGCTATTTTGCATGCAGTACAGAACTGGTATCCAAACCTATTAGGGAATTATTTCTGCATCAAAACTGATCTCCGGAGTCTGGAAAATTTTCTGGAACAATGGGTCTCCTCCCCAACACACCTGAAATGGGTTATCCCTATGCGATCACTTACAAGAAGGGTAAGGACAATATGGTGGTAGATGCTCCTTCTCGCACAATTGATGACCCAGTTTCTCTTATAGCTCTTTCTCTGCTTGTTCCAAATTGGTTGCAATATGTTCAACAGGGCTATCTCTTCTATGAACTCCATGCTTCTTCATCAGTAGGGCACTCTGGGTTCTTCAAAATGTATGATCGGGAAAAATGTAACTTCTTTTGGCAGGGACTGAAAATGACAATTCAACAGATGGTGGCTGACTGTGATACTTTCCAGGTCAACAAGGGTGAAACGACACTCTTTTCGGGATTGTTCAAACCCTTGCCCTTCCCTACATAGCTTTGGCCAACTATTTCTATGCATTTCCTAGAAGCACTCTGGTGGTACAATACCACATCTCAAAGGACACCATATGAAGTAGTCTATGGAGAGACACCGCTAGTTCTTCTTCCATACACCCTTAGCAGCTCCCCAGTTCAGGAAATTGACTCGGTTCTTCGAAACCGCGATCAGATTCTTCTCATTCTGCGGGACAATCTTCACATGGCCAGAATTCGACTGAAAAAACAAGCCGATCAGCACCATTCTGAGCGCACTTTCC
Source organism: Larix kaempferi (assembly GCA_027924585.1). Classification (NCBI taxonomy): domain Eukaryota; kingdom Viridiplantae; phylum Streptophyta; class Pinopsida; order Pinales; family Pinaceae; genus Larix; species Larix kaempferi. The sequence continues at coordinate 1,312,389 of BSBM01000368.1, forward strand.
ATGCGGCTGATAGGGTTCTTCTTCATTTATAGCCTTCCAAGAAATCGTCCCTAGCACTCCAAAGGCATCAATGGCCCGAAATGCAACCCGAGGCTGATACCGGGGAACCACTCCTTCAGATTTTGCAGCAATTTCCCTAACCAAAGCTTTGAGGACAAAGCTTTTTCTAAGGGAGAGAGGATGTTAGGAACCTGTGTCAACCGTTCTCTTTACAATGTTAGTATATTGTTGTTGGATGCATATGCTTTGTAAGTCGTCCCGTAGTATTTGTTGATCCATAGTTTATATTAGCCCATAGTATTGACCCATAGTATTGGATGCATATGCTTTGTAATTCGTCCCATAGTATCATATGTCCCATGGTTTTGACTCATAGTATTGGGAATAGACTTAGTATATAAGTGTGTGTTGAGGTCATTGAAGGCACGGTGAAGTAAATTGTATTGAGCTTGCTCAAAGGAGGTTGCCCCCTCGAAGTGGCCTGTGATCAATATAAAAGTGATTCTAAGTTCTGTTATTTATGATATCTTGTGTATTTGCATTAATTCATTATTGCAGGTTCATCACAACACATCACGGTCTACCTACCTCAGTCTCGACTCCCAACCCGCTAGCAAATTTTTTCCTCTCTCCTTGCCACCGCTTAGCAAAAAAACCCTCATGCTAGTACTTAGAGCTCATGACTCCATGAGTTTCGATCTCAGTGGTCATGAATCACTGTTACTGCTCACAATCACCAACTCACCCTTTGAGTTACAGACTACAATCATAGACTTGTGATTCTGTTGTGTCGTCGTTGAAGACTGAAGTTAATCGCTACCGAGATTAAATTTACCTAAGAAGATGAGTTCAAAATTGAAACAAACCCCTAGTCATGCATTTCTAGTTCCTTTCACAATTTGCACCGAGAGTAACGAGGTGCTTACAACCCAGTATGGGGGAGATGTTGTAACGTGTGTGATGTTTGTTACGTTTGTGATGTTTGTCATGTTACGTTCACATGTCAGCTCATAACTTATAAAAAATCAAAAGTAATTAAAATTATCTTGTTCACTCATAACTTATCAAAAATAAAAAGTTAATTAAAAAATTAAAAGAGAGGGATCCAATTTCTTTCTTCAGGTGTAATTTTATGTTTTAACAAATTAATAAATAATTTAACATATAAAAGAAGTTGCATTTACAACTACTTTATTACTACTAAAATACATTTTCATATATAATTTAAAACCATCTACACAATCTTGATTCACTCAATTATCTTTTTATTATTAAAATGAAGTAATAACAAAATTCCATATAACCAAATCTTCACAATTAAATGGAACTACAACTTACGACAACATTTAGCTAGAAAAAAAGGAACTATAACTTAGGACATAATTTAGTATTGAGAGAAAAAAAATAGAGTTTTGTCATTGTTAAACTCTTCAAAAATAGTAGAGTTTTGTCATTGTTAAACTCTTCCAAATTTTGTTATCAAACCTTTACAGTTACAACATTCAACCAATACCATTTTGACATAGTCCAGTCCGTTCACAGAAAGGAGGTCACAAGGGCATAGCAATTCTATTCGAGGTAAGTATACTTCTAAACTTATTCAATTCAGGGTTTCGTTGTCGGGGTTTGAATTGGCAGGGTTTCAGTATCTGTAATTCAACCATGAAATTGCTATTGTATTTTGAAGCCTTTGCGGTCTGGCTATTGATGTTTTAGATTGGAGACATGCCTCCATCATGGCAAGAGGCAGTGCCATTTGGAATGAATGATGGGTCTGAGTTCCCTGCCATGGCCGCATTTCAATTACCGAGAGAGCTCATCCCTCCCCTCACGCCTGATGCAGCGCCTGACCCAACCAGGGTTCAAAACATGCTACAGGAGATTATGCCACTGGGCGTTGTCCCACTTAATTTAGTCAATAATGTCGCAGAATCCATTGTTTTTGGAATTCAGTCAGCCCTAGCTCTGCAATGGTTGAGATAGTAAACACAAGAATTTGATAAGATTTGCAGAATATCTAGGGTTTGAATTTACAATCAACTTGAAGATATATACATTTGAGATTTCCCCAAATTATCATACCTTTATAGTTACAACATTCAACCAATGGCATTTTGACATAGACCAATCCTTTCACAGAAAGGAGTTCGCAAGAGCATAGCAATTCTATTCGAGGTAAGTATACTTCCAAACTTATTCAATTCAGGGTTTCATTGCCAGGGTTTGAATTGGCAGGGTTTTATTATCTATAATTCGACCATGAAATTGCTATTGTATTTTGAAGCCTTTGCGGTCTGGCTATTGATGTTTTAGATTGGAGACATGCCTCCATCGTGGAAAGAGGCAGTTCTGTTTGGAATGAATGATGGGTCTGAGTTCCATGCCATGGTCGTGTTTGAATTACCGAGAGAACTAATCCCTCCCCTCACACCTACTGCAGCCCCTGACCTGGCCAGGGTTCCAAACATGCTGCAGGAGATTATGTTGGGCGTTGCCCCACTTAATTTAGTCAATAATGTCGCAGAAGCCATTGTTTTTAGAATTTAGTCAACCCTAGCTCTGCAACGGTTGAGATAGTAAACACAAGAATTTGATAATATTTGTAGAATATCTAGGGTTTGAATTTACAATCAAATTGAAGATATACACATTTGAGATTTCCCAAATTATCATTGTATGGCAATTAAAATCCCTTACATGGTTCAGATTTTTATCTACACCCATTATTGCTCAATTTATTTTTTGAAATCAATTGTTTTACAGAAAACTACCCAAACAGGATTGAAGCCTCATCTCAATTCCTAGATAACAACGTTATATTTGTGGAAATTTCCACTCGAGAAAGGTTTCTCTTTATCGGTTGGGCTGTGGTATAGCGGTTGACCGGCTGGAGTTTAACCAGCCGAGGTTTGATTATTGGGGTATTTCTGTATAGACTCTACGGAAAAATCCCCTTGAGACAGGTTCCATGTCCCAAAAGTTTCAATCTTGCTTCAGCCAAAATTGGGTGGTTTCTGGAAAATTTATTGTGGTTTTTAATTATTGAAAAAGCAGACTTCATAGTTCTTTAGAAATATACCTATCCCATGTTTTATCTTGGAAAAAGCTGATTTGTTGCATGTTAAAAGTACGAGTGTTTAGAGAGAGAACTTATGGCTAATGCTGCTCTTTGGAATTACCACCTCGGTTTTAATTATTGAAAAAAGAGACTTGATTGTTCTTTGAAAGTATCCCATGTTTTATTTTTGAAAATATTTGTTGCATGTTCAAAATATGAGTGGTGAATTGTAATAGAGGAATCTTGTATAATAGCCCCCCCAAAAAATCAATGTTTTTAACGGAAATAGAGAATTTTTATCATTTTAGAAAGAAATTATAGAGGCCTTACAAATCCACTATCCCTATCCTGGTAACCTTGTTTGCAAGCCTATATTAGTATTCGATATTTGTTCCTTTCATTCCCAGCAATGAAAGCCATAATTATTAACAAACTTGTTGATTTCCTTTTTGGGAAATCATTACTTTTCATGGGTGACACATGCTGGTAATATTGTTTGTGAATATAGTAATCTTCCTGTCGGAACCAACCTTAGAGCATGGCTTTATTCTGTCAATGTTATTCTTTTAATACCTTTTCAATGTTATTATTTGAATTAAATTGGATATCAACAGGGCATTGCTACATCTTGAAAGCATATTTAATGTGTTGTTGGTTATCACTTAGAGAATTTAGTTGATATTTGTTTGTAACTTTGTGTATTAGGATATATTTATATATGATTAGAAGTTGCATATTTAGATGGCTCTCTTGACAATGTGTAGTCTTTTTTCGGGACTATTGTTATGCAATGTCTTGGTTATGTTAACATGGTTTTCTTCCTTCTCAAGAGATACTCACATTGGCTTACTTTTTGTGGAAGTTATCATGTTTCATGATAAGCACATATATGTATCATCATTTTCTTTCTTCTCAAGTGATTTCCATGTGTTATCAATTCCAATGAATTGTTTCCTTTTTCCGTATAATTAGAACTATCAAGAAGTCAGTTCTGCTTAGTGTCATTTGTCTTTTGGTGTTTCTGAACAATGAACACCAATTATAAATAAACTTTTATATTTCCATTTGAACTCTATTGTATTGGTGTTTTTAATTGTGCAGATGAATTGTCACATTGTGCTTTGCCTGATGATCGAATTGTAGAAATCCTGGGTGAAGCACCTAAGGTTTAGAAAGCACTAGAGATTGTTGCTGGTCACCTTCGCAAATTTTTGGTTGATTGCAGCATTCTTCCATTGTTTGAGCATAATGTGAGTAAAATACTTTTAAAGTAGGTGTCTTTCTTTAACATATATGATATGCTATAGTTGCATCATTCTTCAACTTAAGAAGAAAAAATATATTCTTGATTGTCATGAGTTTCATATCCAAAATTTTTATGATCCCCGAACGATAAGTTATTGGATTCTAAATTTGAAATTGTGAGTTTCAGTGCTCACCGTTGAGATATTTTTGAGTTCTTTATGGATGGCTAATTGATAGCTAGGAACATGTGTTACTAATATAATTATTATTGTTTTTTTATTAGCAACAACATTCAGCAAATGATGCACAAGATTTGGCACCAACATGGGCAAAGCCAGCAGTGCCACCTCTTTCCAGTACTTCTCAAGCTTGACTGGGAACAGGTTTGACTTCATCATTTAAGCATGATTCATTCTATCCTCCTTGGGATACTTAGATTGATCCACAACCTCATCACCGTGGATTATCTATTTATGGAAAATATCCAGTACCTGTGGGATTAAGATCTTCTTTACATGCACCTCCAGCTGCACAAGTCATCACTCAGGTATAAATTTTGCTTTAGCAAATCTAGGAGATTTAGTCACTTGTCAGTTTCACTCTTTTGATCATGATAGAATGCATAATGAAATGCTTGGTGGCGTTGGAAAATATGCCATAGTGGATTTGTTAACTAATTTTTTTGTATCCATTATGAAAGAAAGAATTTTACAAATTTCTCTCTTGGTATCTTCTTTAACGTTTCTTGACATCAGTCTCTATCGAAATCAGTACCGGAATTTTCTGATGACATTTATAAATTTGAAGTATGTTTATGAATTCCCTCAAAACTTTTTCATCCTAGAAAGATGACATTAGAACCTGAGTGTGATGTAAATCATAGAAAATCCAGTTGATTTCTGATGGAGTTTAAGAGTGGTTGTTAATTTGTGGGAGTGCAAGAATGCATCAGGTTTTACAAGTGATGTTTTATGTGTACATGAAAATAAATTTGGGCAGTTGCTGTTGTGAAATACGAGGATTTGTGTTTCCAACATATATTGCAATTCCCTCAGCTCGGGGCTATTATCACTGGAAAAATTGTGATTTTTTCAAAAATTCAAATTATTGTGATATATATGGCAAGATATTGTGATATTCTTAAAATATTGTGATACATCGGGAAATATCAAGAACCCATTGAAGAGGTTTGCCTTTCATAACTATTCTTACTGGTTACTATGTGTTAGAACATAAATCTCAATTTAATTTGATTTCTCAAAATGTCAGATCTTGAAACTAGACAAAAAATATTTCATTTGGAGTATTTCCCAAAGGTTTTAAGGCCAATCAACCTTTGGTTCACAGTATCTTTCATATAAATGGGAAACTAGATCTCCTCCAGGTAACAAATCATTCTCCCATGAATATTACTAGTAAGTTCAATTACCATAAGTCTTACCCTTTGAAATTTAATTCCTAAATATGGTTTTTGGCTATAATATCAACATCTTGTTTCCATTTAAGTTCCACAAATCAACATTTCACATATGCTAACACTAACATCTTAGTCTAATAGAATCACCATACCAAGCTTAAGCCCATTCCTTACACTATTTAAGGTAAAAATGTTGAGTCGATAAAATAGGATCAATTTTTTATTTCTATGCCTTGGCACCTAAGATCTATGTTCTGATACTTGATTATTCATGTCTCAATTTCTCTTACAATTACAAGATTAGGTTGACAAGAAACAACATTGAGGACTTAATCATGTGTAACAAAGGCACCCTTTATTACTGTGTTTGTTGATTTATTTTAGTTCACTACACATGATTCATATAGAATATCATAGATCATATGCAAACTACATAAATTGCAGTTTCCATTGATTCACTCATTGATCAAATTATGGGAATCTCTTATTTGATTTTATAGCTTTTTAAGGGTTTATTTATGTAGAGGGATTGAGTAATACATTCAAGCCAGTCTCTAACAACTAAAAATCTGACTTCTAACTTTATTAAAGAAGGGTTGTGATGATCACTGTATGATCAGTTTAGCATGAGGGATGCTAATAGGGTAGAATGGTAGTAGATCTCTGACTCTAGGATACAAGACTTGATAAATGTCAACTAAGATTTGAACCCGACATAAACTTGTTATAGGATTAATCACAATTGGTGAAAGTGTTGATCAGATCAGGTTGTTGGATTTTGTACAATCTAGGATGAAAATGGTGATCCCTAATTGCATGATAAAATCATCCTCCTTCATTGTTGTATTCATAGATGCCTCCATGCCACATATATTGGGTACTTTTAGGTATAGCCTCTCATTGAACCAATTTCTTGTCACATCAACAACTTACACCTCTCTCTATCATGATGGTTCCATTTTTTTGGTGTTAGACACCTGATGTTGATGACAATTGGAAGACTGCTTTGCCAATGTTGAGGCCAACTGTTGCTTTTGTTGATGTCAATCTAACTATAGACTATTGAAACATGACGAATCACGACTATATGCTGCAGTTTCTGAATTTGGATACATATCAGTCCTACTCCCTTTAAATATGATGCCCCCATAATGTTTATTCAATCTCTAAGTCAATGTTGAGTTGAATTGAATCTAACTTGAGGATGGATTAATGGCCTCCCTGCTTAGAATATCATGGCCCTCCATCATCTAGTCCTTAAGATGTGGAAAGTCACTTAGCAGTTGTTCTTTAGTCAACATTTTTGTTTTTTAGAGGAAGTTGTCCTTTATGATAAGGATACAATTGTTTTATTTATGGAAAGTTGAAACACCTTTGAGAAAGTCCATGGAGATAGATTTACGTAGCTTGTTTGAAAGTGGAAGAGGCATGTATAATTCTATCCTTCTATTAGATTTTAGGTGTGATTATAAGTACCTATTCAGATTGTCCAACATCTTTCCTTCTCCGAATTGAATAGCAATATTGGAATGCTATGGTGTGATTTTTTATCAACTCCACTCTTCATACTCCTGGATTACATAACACATCAAGTCATTACAAAATTCCCTTATTGAGTTGAACGTCTTTTCCCTCTTCTTCGACTCTGCTTCTATTTTACTTATTCAGGTTTCCAAAGATGTCTCAAAAATATTTATTGATAGGGTAGAGGGTGTTGCAGTCATCAGAATTACTCCATCTTGCCTCAGTTAGTGTGCTGGCTATATTTATTTTTGGTTGATATAGGAAATCATTAGTCTGTTTTGTTCTCCTTTCTTGTACTTTATGACTGAGATGAATTGTTGAATATGTCACCCATTTGAGTTGTCAAGTTTCCTACAACTTAAGATAAGTTTGCAAGTATTGCAACAATTTATGGTTAGTATGCACAATGGTTTATTTACCTTGCAAGTAATGTTGATTTGATTGTAGGATGATAGTTGGAGGTCTGGAGGATAACTAAAACTCTAAAACAGATGGGACTGAATAAGTGATGGGTACAGAAGCTTGAACAAAAATAAGCAGTTAATACATGAGACATGCATAATGAATATTTGACTGCAACAGTGTTTGCATTACTGTGTAAAAGTTCTGTACATTACTAGATGATGGAAAGTGTAGAAGCTCTGATGGTCCTGAGAGATTCGCTGTGATCAACAACAATAAGATCTTGCATTGGTCCTGGGTTTTGGAATCATACAATTCCTGTTTATCATTGCTATTCAGATAGCCTGAACACTAAAACTGGAATTCCTCATGGTATTGGAGAAGGTTGTTTTGGTATGGAAGTTTGATTGGAGTAGTAAGTGGTTATTATATATAAAGAAGTTGCAGCACATTAGGACGATATTGTGGTTCTAGAAGATGAGCAGATTTCAAAGTCCAGTTGTATTTCTAAGCGATAGGTAGAGATCATCCATTCTGGTTGTGGAGATTTAAGAAGCTTGATGTCAACATCAAACTCACAGTAAAGATATTTTACATATTTTTTTATTTAGCAATAGGAAAATAGTAGTTAGCAAAGAAGATCCATAGTATAATGGCATTCTCATCATCTTCGAGTATTTTGCTTTTTGAAATGAATCTTGATGAGAAAAACTATGGGATCTAGAAATGCAAGATTTTAATATCCTCAATGCAATTATAGGAAAAATTGTTGTATTTGGGTGATATTTCGTCAAACTATTTGTATACTACTCATTTAGGACATTCTCCAAACATTTTGCAAGTAACCAAGCACACATAAAATGAGAGAGAGACACATTGGCTTTTCTCTATTCTTTTTTCGTAAGATTGGAAACACACGAGGAGGATATATGCGACATTGAATTATTGTTTAATAGTTTGAGCTAAGAGTCAAAAAGTTTTTTTTAGTAGATATTAGTTTCTTGTGGCTTCTTTTTCATACTTAATAATAGAACTAATCAGGTGGATGTAATATTTGCACCATCTGCAATTCAGTGAGAGTGATCTCTTTCATAACTTGGACTGTAGCTTGGTAGAGAAATCCTTTGTGGAGTGGAGTTTTATCTTGATCCCGGGATCTGAAAATGATGACTGGTATGTGGGTTATTGCTTTTAGGTAGTAGTTTATAGTTAAAAGAAAATGATAGATTGTATGTAGTTTTTTGTTTTTAGGCCATCTGTAGAGTAGTTCATAGTTGGAAAAAATGATGGATGGGTTTTTGCTTTTAGGTCAGTTGTAGATTAGCCTATGTTTTGAAAGAAAATCTTGCTGGTGGATTATAGATTTGTAAACAGAGATTTACTTTGCAACGAAGATATTGTAATACAATATGATTTAGAGGGCAGACCTTGAAGGCTTAGGATGAAAGTATGAAAGGGATAATCAGCGCAGACAACTAGTGTAAGCATGAAGACTTGTATGAACAATTACTGGAAGATTGAAAGACAAGGGAAGGATGAGGTAAGGCCACGGAAATTTGTTAAAAAATGATACATATTTCTGGGCTTGTTAATGTTTTTACAATGTTTTAGAAAATAGTATATTTAACTTATTTTTCTGAAAATTGAAAATATATTTTCTATTTTTTGAAAAACAAGAATCTGATTTTCTCATTGGTTAAGGACAACCCAGATTTGGCAAGGACAGCCCATATTTGACATAAATGCCTGCAGGAGGATTGAAATTTTTAATAATTTAAAAATAGTTTAAAAATAAAAAATTGTAGAAAATTTGAAGATGGGTGTCTATTTTGGGGGGTCTCATGAGAAAATAATTCTGGTTTTTTCATGTTTTTCAACTTCGGGTGAACAAAAGTGATATTTTTGTTTAAAATTTCACTTTGTCGTAAAAAGAAAACTTTTGTAGAATTATGTTAGCTTCCTACTCATAATTTTTTCAATTTTTTTTATTAAGATTTGATATGTCGATTTCGCAAATGTTTGACAGTGTGTTCTTATAAAATGAAAAGACTACAAAAGAGTTATGATTTGTTGCACCACTAAAATCGTTGTTAGACTTGTGTTTTGCAAAAACAGAAAATGCTACAACAATCTACACACAATGTACTAGTGCCTGACTATAAGTTTGCATCCAATGGATCTATATACTAATTATTATATTTTTTTAAAGTCGATCAATGGGGAAACTCAGTCGATTTTCAACAACTTTTTTGTTGCACCACTTTTCTCTCAATCCGATATAAAAGCAAAAAATCTACGAACACCCTTTTGAAGTAGACACGCCAATGAAGAGTCCCACATTTTTTTCGATTTTTTTGGTGTTGTATTTTTAAAGTTATGGATTTTTCTTTTCGTCGTTTTTTTAAAGAGTTGAATCATAACTCAACACATGTTACGAAAATAAAACTTAAAAAATATCAGTTCTTATCTATATACAACAAAATTTATACCCTCGTAAAGTATATTCAATGATGAATCTACTGGTATGAAGTCCGACATTCGTTTTGTTGTGTAAGAGGTGGTTTTTCCCTTCCGAAAATGGAGAAACCTGAAAATTCTGCAGAAATCTGAATCTTACATGTTTCAGAGATTATTCGGCCGAAATAATTATTCGGCCGAATAATTATTCGGCCGAATAACGTTTTTCCGTAACGGCGCTGTGAATTATGACGAAGGTTATTCGGCCGAATAATGAAACGGAAAAAAAATCTCGTCGGCCGGGAAAAAAAAATAAAATGTTTTTTATACTCATATAAATAAACCTAAAGTTAATTCATTATTTTCGCATGTTTTAACTTCGCATTTTTTTGTCAAACTAATTTTGAAAGGAGGAGACATTTTTTGCAAAATGAGGTTTTTACAAGGTATGTTTCTTCTTCTTTTTTACAAAAGACACATTGAAGGAGTTTTTTTTTCTAAGGCATATTTGCAAGGAGTTTTTCCAAAATATTTTTTTCTTATTGCATATTTGCAAAGAAGACATTTTTGCAAAAGGAGGTTTTTACAAAGTATGTTTCTTCTTCTTTTTTCCAAAAGGCACATTGAAGGTGATTTTTTTCTAAGACATATTTGCAAGGAGTTTTTTCAAAATATTTCTTTTCTTATTGCATATTTGCAAAGAAGACATTTTTTGCAAAAAGAGGTTTTTACAAAGTATGTTTCTTCTTCTTTTTTCCAAAAGACACATTGAAAGTGTTTTTTTTAAAGGCATATTTGCAAGGAGTTTTTTCAAAATATTTCTTTTCTTAGACATGTTTGCAAGGAGGTTCTTTGCAAGGATTGTATTTAAAAAATGTGTATTCGAAAGTATTTTTGCAAAAAAAATGTATTTTTCCTTCTTATTTCTTTGAAAGGGATTTTTTCAAAGAGTTGTTTTGGTAAGATAATTTACAAATGGTTTTTTTCCAAAGTAGTTTTGCACTTCTTATTTAATTGAAAGAGGTTTTTTCAAATAGTTGTTTTGCTAAGGTATTTTGCAAAGGATTTTTTTCCAAAGTAGTTTTGCACTTCTTATTTATTTGAAAGGAGTTTTTTCAAATAGTTATGTTGCTAAGGTATTTTGCAAAGGATTTTTTGCAAGTTAGTTTTGTACTTCTTATTTATTTGAAATGGGTTTTTTCAAAGAGTTATTTCTTTACAATGGTTTTTTCCCAGATATGTTTACAAATAAGTTTTTATTCAAAGTACTTTTTCTAGTAGCTTTTTTCATAGATATTTTTTCAAAGAGGTTTTTTTGCAATGATTTTTACAACAAAGATTTATTTACAAGGTGTTTTTATTATTTTCCAATGGGTAGGTAATTTATTGTCGAGGAGTTTCTTATTTCTTTCCAAGAATGTTTTTTTCAAAGAAGATTTTTGTTCAGAGAGTTTTTTCAAAGGAAAGTTAATTCCAAAGAAATCTTACAAATTTTTTATAAGGTAAAGTAAATTTCAATTCATGTTTTTATAAATTCCGTAAATGTTTTTAAATCTTAATTTATTTATTTTTAATATAAAGTAACATGATTCTTTAATTTATCATCTATAGATTAAACAACCATGGGCAATAAGAGAAAACGTCAAAGAAAAGCTGATCGTAAACGTGATGATGATGATAATAGAGAGAAACAAAAACTCAGATATATTGCCAAAAAATAAAAGGTTACCGAAACGGAAGAGAGAACTATTGAAGATATAAATACAGATTTACATGATAATGTTGAAGAGATGGAAATTGAAAATAGAGTACAAGAAGAACAAATTGAAGTTGAAAAGAACATTGTAGAAGATGTAAATAGTGATTTACATGCTAATGTCGATGAAGTCAATATTGAAGATCAAGTTCAAGATCCAGAAATTGGACCTGGTATGTATATATCATATATTTTCCAAATTCATTTTTTTATAATGAATTTTATTTTTTGATATATGTTAAATTAAATTTAACTTGATGTATAGGTACTTTTACTATTGATGATGAAATGTTAGAAGACATTGATTGCGATAAATATGGAGAAAAACTACCAATATATGTTGCACGATATCGTGTTACAAAAATTTACGATGAAGTTCTCAAGGATTACTCAATAGCAGGACAAGCACAAATTTTGAGATGTTTATTAGTGTCCAAGAAGTTAGAAGGTGCTACATCATTATTGGGTATTCACAAAGGGATAAAAGAGTCGAAATTGAAACAAAATGTGATGGAAAATATAGGTGATGCAATAAATTTTTTGGAAAATCCAGGAAGAAAGATATCAATGCTGCACGTAAAGCAATTCATACAGCAATTCTTTCAGCTAGTACTAAACAAAAGCGTTTGACAACAGAACTAGCAAAAGCAGTTGGAACATCAAAAAAGACATTATACAAACATAGCAAATTCAGAATGCAAATAGATGAAAATAATGAACTTGCTTGCTGGGCAATTATTTGTAGACAACCTTACAAAGATAGATTAGGAGCAGGTGTTAAAGATATTGTACGAGAATATTGGTTGGAACATGTTCGAGTTTCACCAAATTCAAGAGATGTGATACGCAAAAGAATATCACGAAATGTATATGAAAGCCAACCAAAACATATAATGGACATGACACAAGTACAATTGTTCAATAAATTCAAGGAAGATCATCGTGGAATTAATATATCAATCACCACATTTGTGCAACAAAAACCATGGTATGTTCGACCTATTACTATACGTGATACATGTTGTTGCCGTTATCATGTGCAATTTCAGTTATATTATGACACGTTTCTTGAATTTGGTAAAATGTTTTGGACAAATTCACCACCTCCGCCGTCGATACGTGAATTCATATCTCAAATTTTATGTGAGAGAAATTACGATGAAGTATTTTATTCAAAGAAATGTGTCAATGGAAAACATTGTCATCATTGTGGAAATTTGGTGCTATTCCACAATAAATATCCTATCGATAATGATCAATCGTTGTCAAATGTAAATGTTGATTGGAGGAGATACGAATACATCAACTATAGTACAAGTTCTAGTGATTCACATTCCAAAAGAATTGATTTGCTAGAAGACAAGATATGCGTCACAGATTTTCTCAAAAAATTTGAAAGCGAAATTTATAAATACACCCAGCATTCACATAGAACACGGTGGCAAGATCTTCAATTCAAATAGTCTCGTGAAATTTTTCCACCCGGAACAATTTTGTCGGTGGTTGATTTTGCTGAAAACTATACATTTGCTGCACAAAAAGAGATACAGAGTGAATACTATCACTCTGACCAAGTTTTGATATTTGTCCATGTTGTATATAGACATTCTCAACAGGATGTTGATGGCATTGAAAGCACATGTGACAATCGAGATGTGATTAAAGAATATCACTTCTATATCAGCGATGATCGTACACACGATACACATTTTGTTCAACATTGTATAGAAAATATTTTCTATGACTCACTGAAAAAACGCGAAGTCAAATTCAATGAGCATTGGATATGGTCTGATGAATGTGTGGGTCAATTTAAATCTTCACGATCATTTTTTTGGTTATGTCGACTTCATAAAGCGCTGAACATTAAACATCGCTGGAATTTATTTGAAACTGGGCATGGAAAAGGTGAGCATGATGGTGCAGGAGCATGCGTGAAAAGAGCACTTCGAAGATGGCAAATGAACTATTCTTCTGCACGATTTCATTCAGCTGCAGAGGTTGTCCAATGGTGCCAATTAAATCTAAGCCATGATTATAATCAACAATCAAAAGATGTGCGCAGGTATGTCCACTATTTTTTTAATTTATATTATTTCTTGAAATTTAAAAAAATGTATGTACTAACATTTAAGTACATATACACTAACATTAAAAGTTGTTCTTTGAAAGTGATTCATCATTTATTGTGTAGGTTTTTTTGGCTTGTTGGGGTCCAAGATATAAATAGATCAATACCATATGACGCTAGCACCATACATGGAACTAGAGATCTTCACTCTATTCAAACAAAATCATTTCACAACGTGTTTGCATTTGACAGTAGAAAGCAATCATGCTTTTGTCATATTTGCATTGAAAATGTTGAGTCTATAGAAGTTTGTGAAAACATAACAAACAACTACGTAAAAGCTTGGAGACACACAGAGATTAATCCAAAAGGAAAAATGCCAATGGCAATTGTAGAAGAATTAGAATCAGAAGAAATAGCAATATCGTCTGATGGCGATAGAATTTCAGATCTCGTAAGAGAAGGTAATAAACTTGTTTTTTGACTTTTAAGTTAATTGTTCATTCTAGTCCATCGCCATAAGTATAGTCAATTTAATTCATTTAAATACGCTAACACCAATTATAACTTGCGCAGGAGATGCTTTCGCTGTGATTGCACTTGTAGACAACAACGAAAATGTCAAATATTATTTGATGCGATGCACTGAAGGAAAAATGAAGTTATTGGAGGACTACAACGACAACGGATTTACATACGAAAGAGGATTCATCATTTTAAAAGGCTACTTTTTTCAGCAGATGCATATGACTAAAAATTATGTCTACTTTCAAGATTATGAGCCCGATGTTATATGTTGTCAGTATAGTCATTTAGTATGTGCATCTCGAATAAAGTTGGTACAAGTTCTATCAAAAAAATAGTTAAAAACCAAAAAATGGAAACTATCCATATGTGACTATGAACGGATAGTTGAAGATGACATTCCATTGCGATGTTTTTAACTACATATCAAAAATAAATTGATCTATATTTTTGTCCATGTCAATTGTTGTGTGCAATATATTTTTTGTCCAATTATCAAAATTGTTATGCACAATATATTTTTTCATTGAGTTTTTATGAATATTTTCTTGAATGACAACTAACATAAGAGCTTAAATGGTTGTACTTTAACATGCTTAAAAATGAATTCAAATATAATTTGGAAATTCAAAAGTACTTTATTCGGGTCCCCATATGTCTATTAGACCACTAAGGGATGAGACAACGGATGTGGCTATCCCCACTCCGCTTCGAATTTTTACTTTTGATTGATTGATGCCAACGAAAAATCACAAAAATACCTATTAAATTTTGTATTCTTTTAATCCATCGAACATGTTTCTTTAATATGTACTTCACCATAAATATGATCTGACTGAATTTTTTAAAACAAGTTGTTCATCTATATAATTTTTAAATATATGATTGTTGCACAAAAATAATATATCTCTCACATGTAAGTTCACATAACTGAAATCATGGCAAATGAAGATAACAATCATTTGATTTTTAATCACAAACAAGAATTCCTGGATTGTGAAGCTTATGCTAAATTAGAGCAATGATTATTTACAACAAATCGATAAAAATTCATCGAATTGTTGTCTAAAATTCATTGCTCTAACTTAGCATAAGCTTCACAATCCGGAAATCCTCACTTGTGATTAAAAAACAAAAAATCATTATCCCCATTTGCCATGATTTCAACATTTAGAAATTCACGAACTACAAAGTACCTGAATAATTAACATATGAAAAACATTAGTTAAATTTTGAAATCTACATATGCATATCAAACAATAAACATATGAACAACATTAATTACAATTTAAAATTTACATATGAATCAAACTACCAAAAAATTGAAACCTTTATCAAACAATTCGTACATTTTCTATCAAAAATTCCTATCATTTCATTTCTTTGCATTTTAGCATCCCATTTTTTAGTTCATTTTAAACCTTCATTCTTATGGTTCAACACTTTCTCAACGTTCATTCTTTTCATAACATTTCTTAACATAATAGAATGAAATTTTTTTACAAATTCAACATTTGCAGACTTTAAATTGCACCTATCAAATGTTTCAATGTTTCATCATAATAACATTTTAATAACATTTATTCTCAACATAACAAATTGAAAACATTCCTTCTTCCATAACACCTCCCATTCATTCTTTCCCAACATTCTGTTTTCCATAACACCTCCCATTCATTTTTTTCCAACATTGATTCTTAACATAACATTCATTCTCAACATTGAATATTTCCTAACTTAAATTAACATTTTAAACATTCATTCTCATCATTCAACATTTCCTAACTTTAGATTGCACCTATCAAGACATTTTAAACATTCATGCAAAACACATTATAAACATTATTAAAACATTTAAAACATTCATTCAAAACATATTTTAAACATTTTACCAAACAAAAAATAATTATCATGTACTCATATATAATCCAAAAAAAGTTAATGAACATGTGAGTTCAATGTACATGTATGTATAATCAAAAAATAAATACCCTTCATGTCTGAACTACAATATATATATATCAACAAAAACAATAAAGTTTGAACCACTGTCCATCTGGACCAATATCTTTCCACTATTTTCCACTACGACCTTCCCTGGGCCTCAACTCAACCTACAATACACAGAAAAACAAATTATAAATCTAGATCATAAATTATTTAAACAATTTTAAACTAAATTCAAGATATTAAAATATTAAACTTATACTAAAAATACAATTCAATTATTAAAAAAATCGTACATCAAATTCTTTGAATGCATGTCCACCACTTTTTTCCACTAGAGCCTTCCTTTGGCTCCAAAGGATCTCAAAGAGCCAAGCTGCAACATGTACAAAAGTAATTTATGAATCCTAAAGCATGCAAACAATCTTCAAATAAATCCAAAAAATTTAAAACATTAAACTTATATCAAAGATCATTTCTAGTTCAACAAAATTAGCTCGGTGCCAATATCCGCATTCATTAAAGAGCCCACATCTTCACCCCCAATTTCCAAATGATCTCTCCCTTAAAATTTAAATTTTGTTAATGAATAAAACATAACTTAAATACATATAAAAAATTAAGCAATTAACTTAAAACCAAAACAAAAAAATTAAAATTATTAGCTCACAAGAGATGGTAAATCATCTAAAAAGTTGGAATCTAAAGAAACCTGCATAGATAAATCAAATTAACAATAATATACATTGATATTTATTAAAATTCAAACAAACAAAAAAAATCAAGTTCAATCATAAATATTATAATTAAAATACCTCTCCAAAACGCTCTTCATTTTGAGTAGGTTGCTCTTCATTTTGACTACTGGAGACTCGAAAATTATGTGCATTTAACATTCTAGAAAACTGCAAACAAAATACATTTGCTTAATATATTTATTACTATGTAGCAAAAAATTCAATTCAAAATGAATAATAAAAAATCAAATAGATTGTCATAGCATAATCAACAAACCTCTCCCATACTCGATGTGTCATTGGATAACACATCTGAAGCTATATCTCGACAAGACTTAGCATAAGCCCTGAGATCATCGATGCTCAATGCATCTACCTCGTCATTCGTCTTGTAAACAAAATTTTGATGAACAGTAGCACGAGCCCTCTCTCGACCCAAACCCACTTCTACTCCAACAAGAGCTGACGCTAAACCATCACCTACCGATTCCCTTGCAACTGTCCCTAGTTGGGATGTGGGCTCCATCTCTGATCTTAAGGCCACAAGCCTAGGTGGACGAGGTATCTCAGGTGGAGGTTGAAGAGTCGTAGGGTCTCTGAGAGCACCTTTTTGATTATATATTCGACCCTTTCCAACTCCATAAAATTTAGAAGGAACATCAGTATAGTTTGGCTTCATACCTAAAAAAACTCCGCATAGAAAAATCTAGCAAAATAATTAGGAACCTCATCATTCCATGGCAATCGACCATAAGCTGCAAGAAACCGATCATATATTAAATGTGCAATTTGAGGATGCTTAAAATATTGCACTTTCAACATTTTTTGCTTAAGGCCTTCTTTGAAATTAAACATTGAATTGGCTTGTTCTCTGGTAACTCTCTCCTTCACAACCTCCCACTTGTTTGGACCCATAACTTGTTCCCTTCGCCTGTGCATCAAATGAACAAAACCATTCGTAGTTGGTCCAAGTTCCTCATATGCATCAATGAATTTGTGCAAAGACCCCAAAACAATCTCTAGACTTTGTCAGCTCTCTGGAGGGAGATCTAAAGAAAAAAGATCATTGTTCAACCTGTCATAGTGGGATCTACAACTTTCAAGGATAGTTTGTTGCTCAACACCTTGCCATGGAAGCTCATCAGGTAAATCAGATGGATAAGTTGATATGGGTGTACAACCCTCAGCCAGTGGAACATATGTCGTCCTCGCTTTAGGAGGATCTTCAGGACCCTGCTCTGCACCCACACCTATTCCATCATCTACAATCCTATCTTGATCTTCATCTTGCTCTGTCGAATTACAGACATCTTCTGAACCTCGCTCTGCTTCAAATATAGCCATAGTGAAGAGTTAACCTTGTCCAAAAGTTCAAAACACACAAAAATACAAATTATACATTCAATTAAACATTAATGTTCATACGAACAGAAGGTTGAGATCGACGCTCTCCAACAGATGACAAAGGAGAATCATTTGTACCCCTATCAACTCGTTGGTGATCAGATGACTGTGACGCATACAATAAACTCGAACCCCGCGGTGAATTCGCCAACCTTGGACTACCAATTGGAACACCAATTACTGATGAATGTGATGACCTCCTATGCTTTCCCCTCGAAGACTCCACTCTTTCCATTTGATATGATTTCTAAATTTACACAAACATTAACAAATTGAAATTGTACATGTTTATCCTACAAGCATAAAGTCATATCTTATAAAAAACTACAACAAAATGTAAGGGTGTCTAAAGTAGTATAAGCTAAGATTTTTTGTAAGTCCCTCTCCTAACTCTAATTAATTAACTAAAATTCCTTACCATTACTACTATTGCAACGTAAATATATACGTAATAGTCATTTCATTATCAAATATAAATTATAACACATTTAATTGTAGTACTATAGTAACCTTAAAAACTTTTCATCCATCAAATCTGGTTGAATTATATTTCTCAATTAAAAAACATCTCACAAAACATATATATATACACTTATTAGAAGATTTCTACTTTATATTTATGATAGAAAAATTTACACACACTGAAGTTGTACATGTTAATTCTATAGACTTAAAGGCATATCTCATAAAGAACTGCATACCAAATGTAGAGGTGCCTAAAGTTGTATAAGTTATTTTTTTTTGTGAATTCCTCCCCTAACACTCTAAGAGCACTACTATTGCCCGATAAAGATATCATTAATAATCATTTCATAATCAGATAAAAAGTATAATGCAGTTAATTGTAATAGTATAGTAACCTTACAAATTTTTCATCGATCACTTATGATTTTAATCTATATCTCAATAAACAAACATTACATAATATTCATAAAAAAAATAATTAGGGAACTTTGTTCATGAACAGAGCTCTTTAACTCTGTTCATGAACAGAGCTCTTTAACTATGTTCATGGACAGAGTTCTTTAACTCTGTTCATGAACTCTGTTAATGAACTCTGTTCATGAACAGAGTTAAAGAACTTTGTTCATGAACAGAGTTAAAGAGCTCTGTTCATGAACAGAGTTAAAGAACTCTGTTCATGAACAGAGTTAAAGAGCTCTGTTCATGAACAGAGTTAAAGAACACAACCAATAAAATTTACATGACTATTTTATGATTTAATTTAAAAGTTTCATATTTTGATGCTAGTACTGCGCAAAAATGATGCCCTACTGCACTAATATGGCACAAAACGATGCTAATATGATGAAACATACATGAACACTGTTCATGATCATGACCTCTGTTCATGAACAGAGTTCATGAACATGAACTCTGTTCATGAACATGAACTCTGTTCATGAACAGAGTTCACGAACTCTGTTCACGAACATAAATAGAGTTCATGAACACTGTTCATGAACTCTGTGTTCATGAACAGAGTTCATGAACTCTGTTCATGAACTCTGTTCATGAACAGTTCGTGAACATGAACTCTATTCATGAACAGAGTTCATGTTAAGGGAATAAAGACTGAAATGATGAACAAAAAATTAAAAATTAAAAAACTAAACAATCTAATTTCGCGAAACGATACATACCTGTAACCCAAATAGCTAGCAAAAGACTGTCAATCCACGAAGCCTCGCCGGTTCAGACCACCAACTCTCCAAACAACAAATATTTCCTTCACACAACACCGAATTATGTTAGAAACTAAAAACTATAAAAATAAGATAACAAAATCAAAACAAAACAACTCAACAATAAAACGTACCTTCAAATTTAACTGTCAATCCTGCATGAAAACAACAACACCAACGACACACCGATAATAGCACCACAAAAACAAACGAACAATCCTGCAAACAAAGCACATTTCATCAAATCGTTACAGACAGAGAGACTGTATAAAATTAAAATTCAAATTGAAAAACCAAAATCAGCAGAAAACAATTACTTACACTGGGACGTTGACTCCACCTCGTTACGCCGAGCACAGATCCATGCAGCACCCCCGTCGACGAACACAGCATCCGCCCACCACCATCATCACTTACAGATCCGCCCTGCACCCTCGCCACCGAAAACAGCTTCCACAACCGCGACAGGAAACAACAATAGAGCAGCCACCTAGTCAGGCAGTAACAGAAGACCAGCAAGCAGCGGATGGGAAGAGTTGCATCAACACCAGACGAACAAGAATCGATACAGGTGAAGCAACAGCGTCCTTGTCACAAGCGTCGACGACGGAGGGTGGCACAAAACAACTACGGGCCCGCTTGCGGGGTCCAGGAATTTGCAGCGCGGAATGCCAAATGGCAGTCCAGGCCGGGATTTTATGCAGAAACAGTGTTCGTCCGACCAATTATTCGGCCGAATAATGGTTCGGCTGAATAATTGTTCGGCTGAATAATTGTTCGGCCGAATAAATGTTCGGCTGAACAATTATTCGGCCGAACAATTGTTCGGCCGAATAAACCACCACCCGAAATTTTTTTCCGTCCGGCAGCCGTTTGCACACATTTCAAGGATAGCCGTTAAACGGAAACGAGAAATGTTAGTGGTTATTCGGCCGAATAACCACCACATTATTTGGCCGAATAATATTCATTATTCGGCCGAATAATGAAACTTATTCGGCCGAATAATATTCATTATTCGGCCGAATAATAAATATTATTCGGCCGAATAACTTTCGCTAAGACGATTTTGCACTAGTTTCTCACGAAAGTGTTACCCACCTTCACGTTTTTACCCTACACCTCCCCTATTTGGCAGGGCACACACGAGGCACGTCATCTTATGGCAATTGGCTACCTCTTGACCCTCCACGAATCCCAAATTATAGAGCACCTGTTGAAGCTCCGTGGAGGATATGAATCCATCATTATTTAGATCATAGACCTTGAAAGCCTCCATTAAATCGTCACACCCATCGCCATGGTTTATTCAATCTTTTGATCCATTGCCGGCGAGAACAGATTGACACATGCCAACAAATTCTTCAAATGTCAAACTACCATCTTCGCTCTGAGACATTGGTACAACCACATATTTCAAGTCTTCTTTTGAAATGTCCATTCCGAGCCATCACAAGTAGCGATTCATCTCAGTTACAGTTAGCCTCCCGTCCCCATTTTCATCTACAGTCTCATACAGTCTGCGAATTTCATGGGTAGCTATACAAATCACCATTTCTACTATATATTGTCTGGATAAGTCAGTGCAACGTGAATTATATGGTAACTGCACTGCGGGACTTTGAAAGAAAAAAAACATAGCATAAAAAATGTAATCTATTTAGAACATACAAGCTAGGCCTATATTTGGATTCCTTGATAAGGACCTGCTTTGTTTTTTGTGAAGACAATTCTGATTCTTTCTAGTTGGTTAATACAGGCTCATAAAGAACATAAACCATTCTTTCAACGTCTACAAAAAAAACATGTCTCTAAGCTATAGTCTATGAAACATGTCCAGTGCTATGCTAGACCTTGTTGCAAACAAGATGTACCATATTTTTTTGTTTGTCTTTTCCGAAATGTTAATTTTCTATTTTGGGGCAACTGTTTTGTCTTCATTTTTTAAGATAAATGTTTCCGTCATTTACCTAGAACTTCCTTTTTCTTTTCTCAAGGGAAAAAAACAAATAATAAAAAAAACACATCGGCTATGTCTAGAAATGCATATTTTGTAACAAATTCATTAAATATTTTTAATTTTTCACATTTTTGTTACCAAGTACAGTACTTTGGAAAATGTATTCTATTCTAGTTATATGAGAGAAAAACAAAAAAATTGAATACTTTTCCTTGCTCCTATTATAGTAGAAGGGGGATAAATATAAATAGACAAAAAAAATGTTCATGCTTCAGACCCAAATCTAATTAGAGCGATTCAACATGTTGTAATAATTTTTTCCCTTTCACCATGCAATGACATGTTCTTTTCTTGTCAAGTATTTTATGGTAACATAGTAAATATAAAATCCTTTTTTTATTGTTTTTAATGGACTTCACCTATTGCGTGGCAAGGCCTGTATACATAAATCAATTACAATTTTTTTTTAGAAACTATAGAGCGGTTATTTAGTTGCTACAAAAAAAAAGGTGGCCTCCTTTAACAAAACTACACATTGTATGCCTATTTGGAGACTATTCAATGTAATTGGCAAACATAGTGTTCAGCATACACAGTGCCTGTAATATAGGTTGAAAGAGATAGCTACTACCATTGATGGTTGAATTTTGTGAACTTTACATAGAACATGAAAATTTATCCAGCAGGAATCATCCATACTAACTAGTTGTCGAAAGATGATATGCAACATGATTATTCTTGCATTCAACTTTATGCTTTTTCTTCTACATAGCTGCTGCGTGGTGCGTGGCCCACACCCTTTGGCAGGGACTAAGCTGCCACACAGCTTTTTCTCTTGTTTATTTACTAACCGTAAGGTAAACCTTTTCCTAACCTTAATTATTTGTATACAATAGGTGTAGTTTTTTCTGTGTCATTCTTTTCTCTAGTTGTCTTTTGCTTGTTTAATTTTTGTCTAATTTGTGATCTTGTACACCATTATATGAATTATTACTTCTTGACGGTTGACACACTGAATTCCAACAACAGTTTACATTCCAAGCTTTGGTTTATCCAAACCTTTAGCGAGCAAACCTTCAAGAATCAACATTACTGATGACACCATTGAAGCTGGCACAACTTCAAGGCTTGTATCATTACCTTGGCTCTCTCTTCAATGTTTAATACTTGGACTTGTAATTTAAACATATCATTTATCTCTCATTTAATTTTGTACTAGTAAAAGTGACCAAGGATTTGTACTAGTGTACAAATCCTTGGTCGCATGGTCACTTATATCTCATTGTTTTGACATATTGCTAATCTTCCACTTGTCAAAAGACTACATTTTGAAATGCCTAGACTGTTCCTTCACTAAAAAAAATGACTTGTAAAAATTTCAGTTATTCATAACTTTGTATTTACATGTAGACTCTGGCTTGGTGTGTCCAATGTTAATATCCCACTCCTTACATTTTATTCTCATATCAATCCATAAGGAATTATATTTAAGGGTGCTAGCTCAAGCGTAGAGCACCTACCTTATAGGCAGAAGGTTGGTGGTTCGATTCCACCGTGCCCTATTTATATTCTGAAACCACTAAAAAGAGATAAATGACAAAAAAAATGACCAAAATTTGCATATAAATGATCACCATTACAACATGAGAGAGAAGTGACCAAAAAAATGACCAAAATATGCATATAAATGACCACTTTTGAGTTGGCGATTGCTGGTAGCAAATTAGTGGTCATTTATCACGTGACCATTAATGACCAAATATATTACCAAATTAATGACCAAATATATGACCACAAGATAAGCTATAAATGACCAAGCTAAATATGACCACATTTTTGGTCGCGTGATATATGGCCACTAATTTGCTACCAGTGGTCACCAACTCAAAAGTGGTCATTTATATGTGGATTTTGGTCATTTTTTTGGTCACTTATCTCTCATTTTGTACTAGTGAACTCAACTTGTATCTAATGAAATCCATGCAGAATCTACAGGCCAAATTTCACAGTTTTCGAGACGAAAACATGCAAGAAAGAAGAGAACAGTAGGCCATAAATGAGGAACTGATTCAAACTCTAACAAAGGAAAAACCTCACAGACATCCCACACTCTCAGTCAACACTTTTAGAAAGGGAAACAGTCACACAAAAAGGACTACCAACCCTAAAGGAGAAGAGCAGGAAGAACACATACCTGAATCAATGGAAGAAGACTGTAAGAGCTCTTCCAACGATAAAGGTTCACCACCTCCTTGCAAGAAGAGGAGAAAAAGTGAAGACAGTCTACAAGGGGAATTCCTAAAGATAAAAGCCCCAACATATGATGGAGAGATTAAGTCTGGGGAAAAGGCTGAGGAGTGGCTGCTAGGGATGAATAAGTACTTCAAAGTTCACAGTTACTATAGTGAAATGCAAGCCCGACTAGCCATATACAAACTGAATGGTAAGCCATATACAAACTGAACAGTAAAGCTTCCAGATGGTGGCGAGACTTGAAACAAACCAAAGGACAAGAATTGAGAGACATCACCTGGGATACTTTTAGCAGAATATTCCAAGACAAGTATATCTCTGAAAGATTCTTTGACAAGAAAATAAAAGAATTTCATGAGTTAAAAATGGGCTCCCTGACTATGGAAGCATTCATAAACTGATTCTTAGACTTGCTGCACTATGTGCCATACATTAAAGACGAGAAGGTCAAAATATAGCAGTTCTTGGGAGGGATTCCACCAAACTTTAGAGAAAAGATAGAGTTTGACATGCCCAAAACCCTTGATGTAACAATATATTATTTTTAGGGACATTACAATATATACTTAAAAGAGATATAAGTCAAAGTAGAAATCAGGATTTGGAAAGCCTTAAAATTTATTACTCATCATTGGTGTACTCTTATTTTACTCGAATCTGGTTTCAATACTAAAGCATAAAGTTATCCATTAATGCTTCTACATTGACCATAAGATTTTTCATAGGCTTTCCAAAAATGGATTTTCTTAAATCAAATCTTTTTTACTTCAGAAGAAGGTATATCCTCAAACAAACTATTCTTTCGTAAATAAACACACAATATGTAAACAACTATATAAAATTTTAAACTTTATTATGAAACCACAATTACTTTAACAACTCTAACTTGATTGGTTACATACCTGATTCTTAAATGTCCGTAGTCGGATTCTTAAACCATTTTAAAATTAATAAAAATACAGATCATTACAATTAATGTAGAAAACACATTTAAGAATGGTTAAATGTGTGGTTTAGTGGTTGAAGAGTTTCAAATATGAATAAGAAAAACTCATAAATTGGAAACACATTTTTCATATTAATATTTTTTTCCTATAAAGTATGTGCCAAATTTACGCCTATCAACATATTCAGACACATTAATATTATTAATGTAGTTGTTACTAATTATAGAATTAACCAAATCCATAAAGAATAAGAAAGCATAAGACTCATGTGCACTATGAAATCTCAATAGATTTCATATTAAAACCCCATCGATCTATAAACCCTTAGTCTCTTTCACTATATTCTGGGTCTACTTCATCTAGTTGAGGTTCTGAAGCATATTTTTATGGAATGCCGCTCTGTTCATTGAAAGCTTGCCCTGCTTTCATCCGATTTGGAAGTTTTCAGTATTGGAGGTACTAATGAAATACAAAGTATATAACTCGTACTCAACCACGGTATGTCTCACGACCATAACTGTAACCTGCTTCCGCCTGTATCGTCATTACTGGAGCGGGGCTTTACCAAATCCAGGGAGAAGCAGACCTTTTTCATCTTTGCCTTTTCACCTGCAAAAATATTAGACCATGAGCTTGATTGCAGACACTTTAAAATGAAAATACAATAGACGTCTGAAGCATACTCATACCTGCAGAATGGGCATTGCACAATGGCAGGTAATATTGAATTAAATATATTTTTATTGGGATATCAATCCCTAAGATTAGATCTCATCCTTGAGAAGAATATTAGCGTTCAGTTAATCTGGTATGATCACATTTCAAATTAAAAAAAAAACATGGAACCTGCCACCCATCAAGTGTTACTAAATTTCGATAAACACTTCTCATCATCAACCCCACTCAATATAGACGTTTTTCTTGATATATGTGTTAGTAATAACTCATTGGACATAAATTTATTTTTTTATATTTCATTATTACTATGATAAATATATAGACGTATATATATATATATATATATATATATGAGAAACACACTTTCTAGTAGTTTTTCTAGACCAATGAAAAATATATATATACACATTTTTAATTATACCACTCTTCAAAATATTTTATCACATAAGAAATAGTGTAAGTAAGCTCTCTAACCTGAACATAAATGGTGTTAAAAAAAACATTTGAAAATCAGAATATAACGTTTGAAACCATTGACATATTTCACTTTAAGCAAAGAAGAAGGGATCCTCGGGTAAGAGGCCACTTAAATTAAATTTGATTATAATGCATTTATTAAACAAAACGATTTAGAAACCCTTGAATTTATTACTAATTACTGTTGTATTTTTAATCTACTCGAATTTATATTTTTAATCTACTCGAATTTAGTTTTGATATTAAAGCATAATGTTATACAATGCCTATCCAAAATCTATAGAGCTTTTCGTTACTAGCTGTTAGATTTTTTTTCCATGAGAAAAGATATATCATCCTCAACCACCATATTTAGCATGACCATTGCCATAAATTGCTTCTCTATGTATTGTTCATTATTGGAGTGTGATGTTGAAAAAGAGATTTATTTCTATCACAATTAAAATAGGTGCTTCTTTAAAGTATGGAGATTATGATTGAAAAAAAAAACATCATTGTTCATTATTGGAGTGTGATGTTGAAAAAGAGATTTATTTTTATCACAATTAAAATAGGTGCTTCTTTAAAGTATGGAGATTATGATTGAAAAAAAAAACATCATTATCATCTTTACTCTCTCAGAAATGGCAAGTAAATAATGTTATATTAATCAATAAATCATCTTTTTTAGAAAAAACATTATTGGAATAAAAAATATTATGATATAAATCATCCACAAGTGTTGATTGGTAACTATGTTTAACTATGACCACAAAATGTAATGTATGTATATGTGAAAACACAATTGGACATGGATGGAAGCATTTGGCACTATCACCTTAATTTAAAAAGGAGATATTTGACATTTTTGTATAATAGAAAGAACATAAAATTAGAGAACTTTAGTGCAATCGCATCGAAATAGTTTCCTCATAGAAGATATAGATGATGTGCAAGAAGTTGCTATCTAATATGATAAGGAATCATTTCAACAAAAATATGAAGATTTGAAAGAGAAATTGAGAAATTTGAGCAAAGTCAATGTTGATACAAAAATTTCATAACCAAGAGAATCAACATTAAACAACTCTGAAATTAACAAAATAAGATGTCTTAAAAACTTGTAAATATACACGTAGACAAACTATCACTTGATAAATAGACACACATAATACACAAACAACTATATACAAGTTTAAACTTTATTATGAAACCACCACTACTTCAACTCGATTGGATAAATTGATGTCCTTGCTATTGAAGCTACAAAACTTTCCTACAACTAATGCCTTGGGGGAGCATTCATGTGACAATATATGCTAAATTAAGTTTATTAGAAATGGAGAACAAGGTAGTGCCAATCCCATCTATTGTGTCAATGTATGGTGATTCCATCACGAGAAACTTTTTACCTGTGTTGTAGAGGCAATATATGTCTCTCAACATAAACAAAAAAAAAGGTATTTTATATTATCTTCTACAAAGGTATCATCCATATGTTTCTTTCATGTGTCTATTGTCTTGTTTGTTGCTACCTAGTGGGCCTAGAGTGATGCCACCTCACTCAAAAGGTTGGCGACACATGAGTGGATGGCACACATATCCTCATGGGAGGTTGGGCAACCAGGACATATTTACATGAGTTGCAATTGAAGGAAAATAACACAAGAAGGGGAGGGAGAAAAAAAAGGAATCAAGAGTATTTAAAAGGCAAGGAATGTTAACGGAGAGATGAAAAACCTAGATGGGAATAGAGTCACCAAAGAAAAGACATAAGAAATGTGGTTCATGTTTGTTGGGTATGTGTCTTGAGTTTAAATAATCAAATGATTATTGGAGAAGCTTAACCCTTTATGTTTAGTATCACCCTAAAATTGAATCGCAAGTACATGATTTGCACAATTATAATATCACATTGACATAACATATAGTTATTTTCTAGTTATGTACCAACCAAAAATAGTTGTTGCTGAAAGGATGGAATGAATTCCTTTCTCTTACTCTTTTATTTATAATAATAGTTGAATCCATATTTTTTTCTTCCAAAGTGAGCGTCCTCCTTGCGAACAAAAATCATTCTTTTCCAAGGAAAAAAAGTAGTTTGTTTGCCAACATGTTTTTTCTTACAGAATTCACCAATGTTCTTTCGCAATTAGCATAGAATTATTTTCGTCTCATCCATGCCTTTATTAAACTTTAGAGCTTTATCCATCGAGTGTAATTGATTTGGAAATTTATTTGGAGCATTATTTCTATAAGACCAGGATTGGATTGCATATGACTCAACACTCCTTCAAAAATATCAAAAGTTATATTAGCACTCATTGTTATGTATCAAATTCTCAAAATAGTATAAAAATAAAAGGAAAGAGTAACAACATTTTGATAAGGAAATAATAAATTAATAAGAATCATATTTGAAGGAGAACCTCCTTATACAATGTATCAAATGCCTAAGGCAAGATGAGATGATCCTAAAACTAAGTCTGCTTGGTCCATATATAGGAGACCGAGGATACAATTACAATTAAGGTCTTAGTTGACTAATAAAAACAATACTAATATAATAATAGAAATGTAATGTCACAATATATAGGGCTTAAAATGCCCCTCCCCTTCAGCAAGTGTTTTCCTCAACACTTAAATCTAGATGTTTTTACATGAAGAACTCATCTTCCCATGTCACCTTTGCTGATTTGAGGATGAAATACCTCAAAATTGACACTTTTGAACTTATGATTGGCTAAATCGAAAAAATAGAATTAAAATCCGATTTATAGGGAAACATAAGAATTACCTCCTCTCATGTAGTTAAAAAAGCACAAGATAACTTACACAATTAAACGGTATGTTATGAATCTAAGTGCTTGTATATGTGAAGGATATGATTGCTTGTATGCAGATTTTAACTTTTGTTTGCTTCCTTTTTTGCTTCCTTTTTTATGTTATTTTGATTTTTTTTTAATTTTAGAACTTTGAAAAAAAGAAATAGAATATAAGAATAAAATAGACTTTTTTATCTATAAAGAAATGTAAAAAATAAAATAAAATAAAAGTTAATAATTAATAAAGTCGTAGAAAATAAATGTTTTATTTTTATATATTTATGTTATAAAAGATTTTCATGTTTCTATGATTTAAAATTTGAAAATAACTAAATAAATTAAATAAATCTTTCCATATGATAAAAAGACAAAATGGGTCAAGTGTTTTCCCTCAGCAAAATGGTGATACTATAGATCTTTCCATACTTCATAAAAATGACATAATTTATGGCACTTTATGGCTATCATCCTTCTTTCATCACATTATCCTTGAAAGAGAAAGCTAAGGTTCAAGTAGTGGAGGATCAAATAGAGCACCAAGAAGAGGTTTTAAAACTATTGAAATATAAATTGGTTTACACAAAATAGTATGAAACAACAAGTAGATCAACACCACAGTGAAAGGAAAATTGAAGAAGGGTTTGGGTATTTTTGAGGCTATAACCGTATAAATAAATGTCCTAAAAGCAGTAAACGAAGGACAATAAATTAATAACCAAGTAATATGGTACCTATAAGGTGTTGCAAATGATTGGAAGTATGTCTTACAAATTGGAGTTTCCTCCATCTTCACATGTACATCCAATATTTCATGTTTCTTGCATAAGAAAAGTAGTTGGTAAAAAGATCATATTTTAGACTATTTTTCTAAAGATTGATGAAGAAGGGAAATTGATACTAGAGCATAGAACAAACCTAGACACAAGGATCAGAGAAATCTGAAATCGAGTAATTGCTGAGCACCTCATCAAGTGGAAGAACTTGCAAATAGAAGACGTGACATGGGAAGATGAGTTCTTCATGCAAAAAACATCCGAAGTTAATCAAGTGTTGAGGAAAACACTTGTTGAAGGGGAGGGGCATGTTAAGCCCTATATATTGTGACATTACATTTATATTATTACATTAGTAATGTTTTTATTGGTCATCCAGGACATTAATTGTAATTTCATGGTTTGCTAGGACTTTAATTGTAATGTATTTGTTGTCTCCTATATATAGACCAATGAGATATCATTTTAGGATACTCTCATATTTTCTTATGCATTTGGTACATTGTATAAGGAGGTTCCCCTTAAAAGAGGATTCTTATTAATCTCTTATTTCATTACCAAGGTGTTGGGTTACTCATTATTTTTATTTTTATGCTATTTTAGAAATTTGATACATAACAATGAGTAATAATGGAATTTTGGATATTTTTGGAGGAGTGTTGAATCATATGCAATCCAATCTTGGTCTTATATAAATGATGCTCCAACTAAATTTCCAACTAAAGTACACTCAATGGATAAATATCTAAAGTTTAATAGAGACATGAATGAGACAAATAATTCTATGCCAACTACAAAAGAACATTGATGATTTCTTTAAGAAAAATCATGTTGGAAAACAAACTACATTTCATAGGGGATTCACCTTGTTGACTAATATCTTACCACATTTATTCATAAAGGGGGGGTTTTAAATTGTGAAAAATAAGGTCAATATATTGTAGGTATTGGAGGGCATGGAGTAGGGTAGAGGAGGTTTATAGGTATTGGTTGGTTATAAAAAGGGGTATCTATTAAAATAGACAATATCTCATAAAAATAGGGAATATTTCATCAAAATAGAGCTTTTTTAAATTGGAAATATGCATTGGGAGGGGACTTAACAAAATGATTTTGGTAGGTATTTATCCGAAAGTGCTGTCGCATAGTCTCATTGAGTAAAGACCCCGTGAAACTACATTTTTCCCATAAAAAAAGAACTTTTGGTTTTTGGGAAGTATTTCACAAGGATGACACCAAAATATTTTGAAGACCGAAGATCAAAGCTCCAAGCAATTCTCAGAATACAAACGCATTGAGACAATCTGATGATATTGGATAAAGGTGGCTTGGGCATCCTTCAATGGTTATCCAATCAATTGCAAAAGGTTTGTTCATAATAGACTTCATTACTGAGTCAAACTGGACACAAGTTATCATCAAAGGGCACTTCACAAATCCTTGTTACGAGTGGCGTCACTTCACAAATATTCCCATGAATTGTTATATATATTTAGATATATATTCATGCTCAAATTCATTGAAGCAAAGCACAACGAGGTCGAGATCGAACCAACAGGAATTCCTGCTTATTATTGTCATATCTCCTAATTTCTTACACACATAAATCCATGTCTAGATCAACTGACATGCTCAATTCCGTATCGCCATTAGAAGTCATTGAAAACTCTTCCATGAGAGTTGTGGAAAGCATGAAAAATAAAGAAATAATTCACCTACGATCATGCATTGCCCATCCTGTGGGTATATGTATACTTCACTCGCTTGTATTTTCGATTTATCGTGAATGAGAAAATTTATGGCGCGGTGGAATTCATGGTACAAGGTTTTGGCAAGCGACAAACCAAAGGTGAAAAATAAGGTAAGTTTCGCCGGAGTTGTGGTAAATGTTAGTTTTTTAAGCGTAATATAGCAGTATAAATTTATTCATTTGCAACAACGGAAACAAAAATATGATCACTGAAAGAATAGCCATGCACAAGAACATGAAGACATATATATTTATCCCAGGAAACCCTTCAAGGGAAGAAAAACCAGCAACCTTCCTTACTTAGAGAAACAGATCAAGATCCAAATGATATTAGATGTACAGTAAAAAAAATAAACCATAGAAAAGGCTTCTACTATCCTCATCTTCTCTACTCTCCACTTGTGCATAAAATAAGCTGACTTGAGCAAGAATTGGATGCCCAAATAAGTGAGAAGTCACATCTATTTATACTTGATTGATGGTTAACCCTTCCATATTTCTTGGGGCCAACTTGCACATTTAATATAAAATAATAATAAAATATTATTATTTGCTTGGGGCCAAATTGAGAATGAGACCTCCCAAAGCTACAAACACTAACACTCCCTCTTAGCTAGGGAGGTATCATCATGTTGGAACACATTTGGATGTCACCTAAACATCAGGGCTTGTATTGAACATCTCGTCATCATAAGGAAGGTCCTCAACACAACTTAGTCCATTGAGAAGGATCATATAGGAGAGTCAACTCCCTCTCTCTCCCTCTCAAGGGAGGGTCACGCCATTCTTCCTATCTCAGGGAGAATGTCTCATTGATGTTGCAATCATCAGCTTTACCTCTCAATGAGGGAGGCATTCTTTTACCACTTCAAGCCCGTCACAAAAATACAAAAAATAGGCATATGCATCTCGAGTCTTATTTAACTCCTTTATGGGCCTCATCCACGAAGATATCCTTGGAGGAATATTTCCTTAAGTCAGCACTCAAGTCTCCTCTCAAGAATCTACCTAGAGCTTCTCCTTAGTCAACAAACCAGCCGGAAAATCGGCTCTAGCTAACATCCGTAATGTTAGTACTTCAAGTCTCTTCTCGAGACTCTACCTGGAGCTTCTCCTTAGTCAAAAGACTAACCAGAGAATTGGCTCTATGTTGACATCCCCAGTGTTAGTGCTTCAAGTCTCTTCTTGAGACTTTACTTGGAGCTTCTCATTAGTCAAAAGATCATTTAGAGAATAAGCTCTATGCTAACATCCTCGATGTTATCACTTCAAGTCTCTTCTCAAGACTCTACCTCGAGCATCTTTATATATACCATTGGCAAGAAAAGTATTTTCTAAAGCAACAAATAGTAATAAAAATATAATCTTGACCAAAAGCTTGGTCTTAAAATAACACCTCATGAAAAATTTGTCTTCTTTTTAATAGAGATATCAAGCCATGAATTCTAATGAGGTTATTTCCTTTTTAACACAGTAGCTTAAATAGCACAACCACTTAACTTGTGGCCGTTGAACATCTATAGGCCACAAATAAGTTATATGTTACTTGTTCTCCATGTATAGTTGTAATCACCCATTGTATATGGCTAAGCTACATGTTATCACTATCTTTCTTCTAGTTAAATGGGTTGTCTGCCATGAACTTCCCATTATCCATGCTAAGAGTTTTCCATGCATCAATTACCAATTATCCATGCATCAAATACCAATTATTTTTTATATTCTTTTTTCTTTTATAATTGTTTAGTTCAAATTTGGCATGACTATCATAAAATCAATCTGGACAGTACACTTGTCTCATCCTCATGCAATCTAGGGAAAACATAGGTGCTAATCCACCCCAATTTCTAAGATATAAATACCTATTGATATAACTAACTAATTTCTTAAGAAATGTAGCTTCACTTATTAATTTTGGAAGAAGCAAGAAATGTATGACTTACCAAATACTCTTTATGACTTATTAAGTACTCTTTATAGAAGTGAGCAAAACTAATTTACTAATTTGTTAGTGACATGTTTCTTTGAAAATATGTTATTATCATTTTTATGTTTATTTTCAAGATCAATTATCATAATTGTGAATAGTAATTAAAACTAATTTTATATTTGACTATGACTTCTATGTTTTCTTTTAAAGTCATTTATCATAATTGTGAATATTATTTTCAAAGTCATTTATTTGCAGCATTTTTTTATGATTTGTTTTCAAAGTGGATGAGATGTGTCACGCTTATCACATGTAGGCTCCAAAAACTAAATATACAAAAAATTATAAAACCAAGCACATATCATTTATATAAATATACATAGAATTTCAATTTCTATTTGTATTCATGCATCCCCATAAACCCTAGAAAAAACAGGTACCAAAACACTACGAGAACAATAAACCTAAATCCAATAAACCCTAGAACAAAGTAGCCAAGATTGGCTCATGTACAATGAAGAATCAGCTCACAAGGAGTTGAAGAAAACCTTAAAGAAAGAATCCAAATGAGATGGTGACAAGAAGTAGAGACATAAGACGGGAACCAGGAAGCATAGGGAGGTTACAAAGCCACTGGAACCTGAAGGCTAAAATCACCGTCACAGGTAGTCACAGTTCTGCCAAGAAAGGTTCACACCGCACCGAGGACATCCAGCCATTGTTGGCCCTGACAATGAAGTTGTCGCCGCTGCCAAAAGATGTATGGGGAACCCGTGTTTGAGTGGATCTCCACCATTGTCCGGCTGATGTCGATGCCCCCGTCGTGGATGCACTTCCTTGTTGCACTCCACAGCTCAGAGTCCGCACCGCCATTGGTGAGAAGAAGGAGCCCACAACACAATGGGTCACTGCACGAAAGCTCCACCACCACCTCGCTCGCAGAGTACCATTCAGTTCCGCCTCCGTTCGACCAAGTTAGAAAGCAGCGCAGTGGAAGAGGGGGATGGCGGCCATGGAAGGATCCATGGCCACCGAGATCTGTTTTTCTACGCCTTAGAGCCCGCCATTTCGACACTCATCCACTCAAGGCCATATCAATTGAAAAGCTAATTAATGCAACATGATTATTACTTTATTACAATTCAGCATTTTGATGGTGTAAATATTTTTTAACATTTTTGGATGAGATGATTTCAGTGTGATAATTTTTGTTGCAACCAACATATTCATCTTAACTCTTTCTCTATATTCCTTAAGTTAAGACTTTAAAAGAGATTTGCAATTCAATTGATAGAGAGAATTAAAATATATCTTTGCTAGTTTATATGAAAATGAAAAATGACTTGCCTAATTTATATCACATGATTTGGAATAATTTCCATAAACTTTTACCTCACGTGAATTTAGAATAATTTACATATACTTTTACATCACATGGATTTGGAATCTCTATCTTAGATATAAAAAAAGGATGGTTGGATAACAAATCCCTATCTTTATCTCTATCTTTGAGAGATTTTGGGTAACAAATCCCTCTAATTTAGTAAAAAAAACATAAATCTATTACATTGCTCGTCTAGCCAAATAACAATGGATTGAAAATATTTTTAATGGTGATCAAGTGATAAAGACCAAAAAAGCCAATCTTTGTCACTATGCTTGGATATTTGAGAAATTAATATTAAATGAATTAGTCTTTCTAAAATATAGATGGATGAGGATATAATTCACTAAAATTAAATGAAATGGCTTTCAATGTTAATTTTATATTGCAACATTAGCATGCGACATGCCCAACACAACACTCATGTCAATAGCTAGTTAATTTGTTTTAGGTTATGAACAACTAAATATTGTCCAAGCCCACACGAAAATTTGACAATATGTTTTTCCAAACCTCATTTAATTTAAAGCCCTAACTCCTATATGCCAAGAAGCTCATGAACCAAAGTCTGTTATGCTATGTCTGCTTGTCAATGCAAAGAGCTAAACCCTTAGGTCGATTCAAGATCTCATTTAAATTTGCTAAAATAGAGTGGCATATCCTTTGTCATGGATTTCGTTCCACCTTACTATGCTTACTACAATTATAAAGAATTTATTCTTGAAATTTTGCAGTCCCAATTATAGAATCAAAGAAAAACAACATGAAGCCCTAAAAAATAATTCTTGAAATTTATGGCCACGAAACCCTAAAGTTTATGGCCAACGATATTTGTGTTTATCTTTGATTTGGTTGCGACACTGAAGCAGACATCTATACAACTGAGCTTTGCTAGCTGGAAGGTTTGCCAATGTCGGGAATTTCACAGGTTTTGTACCGGATGCAATCTTGAATTTATCTGATTTCCTATTTTTCTTCGTCTCAATATCCTCGTATTATAAACCATATTCATGATATATATATAATTAATTAATTTCACATAATATATATATCATTATTTTCACATAATATATATATATATATATATATATATTTAAAACACTATAATATATATTATTATTAATATATCTAGATATATATATACATAAAATTTTACATCAATATATTATAATTAATATAACTATATATATAATTTTACATCATTGTTCATTGTTATTGTATGGAGACTTTTAAAACACTATAAACTTTCTATTCATCCAATTGATTAAAAGTACATTAGCTTGTGTAAAATATGTTTCTTGGTGTTAGGAAGGTGTTGTTTAATGACAAAGTTAATAAAAATATTTATTTATGTGATTTTATTCATACTTAAAAATTTTATATTTAATAATATTATTTTAGTTTTCTTTGGGTATGGTTAATGAAATAAACAAAATTTTAAGAGATCTAGCTAAGAAAAAATATGTTGACTTCATGATTTCCCTAAAATCATGAATTAGGTTTTTATGTATATCAATGTCATTAGCAATCTAGGTGTTTACATATGGGAATATCTACAAACAATGGTGGTGGGTTTAGATCTATCTGAATAAAATTTGAATGTTTCATTTTGATATTTATAAAATAATTTTATTATTGTTTAAAATTCTGAAATTTATTAGATATATATAATATAGTTAGAAAAAAAGCATATCTTAAATTTGATGGGAAAAAAGAGAGAAAATGCTACTAAAACCATTGAGATTGAAAAAGAGTGAATAGGTAGTGATCCCAAAGTCCTATAGGGTCTTTCTGTATAAGTTCTGTTATATTTGTCGGATGAATGGATGAACATCATGTATTACTTGATTTCAGTAATTGAATAGCAGCAGTATGCTTTTTTTTGCAGGAAAAAAAAAGGTAGTGATCCCAAAGTCCTTGTCATTGTCATGATGAGATTAGAGGTTGAAAATCTGTGGCCAACAAATAGTGAAAGTTCAAGGAGATCAAGGATTCAATTGGTGAAAGTTTTGCTTTTGCTTTTTTCAATTATAATGTGACAAGAAGCTATTTTAATATTGATAAAAATATTTTTTTTGCTTTTTAAGGTTATATTGTAATCTAATAATTTTCATGAATGGATTTTTTGAATTAAGATAAAGTTTTAGTTTATTTTAATCCTAACCCTAATTTTAGTTTATTTAATTTATAAATATTGTAATATTTGATTATATTTTTAATTATTTAAAATAAAATAAAGAATAATTGAAAATAAGATATTTTAGAAAATGAAATTAAAAGATCACTTAATTTAATATTAACTTATTATTTTGAATTTATTAAGATTTGGAGTCACACTAAACACAACAATGCCTTTTAAAATAATCATTGACATATGTTTTCTACTAGATTTGAGAATGAAATTAGTCTTACTAGAGGTTAACTACCATCAACATCATGAATAACTCAATCTTTATTATTTTAATTATAACAATCCATATAAATATAGATTAATAATCCATATAAATAAACAAATACTAATAATTAAATGTAATGATATCACCTTAAACTGTTAAGAGCATGTGTTTTTTCATAGAAAGTTACATGTATAGCTCCACTCTAAGTCTGAGAGTCCCTTGTCCCACAAACAAGGGAGTCTCATACACCAAAATAAAATAAAATAATTTATTATTATTATTAATGAAATGATAAACTAAAATGATAAACTATATAATCAACACATAACACTTCATTGAACATTGAATATAATCAAAGAAAACATACCTGAAAATATTTCACACTAATTATTTAAACAATCATATGTTTTTATACTTCTACTGGTTACGATTAAATTCTTCTTATTTTCTCAATGTTGCAATCCAATGATAAAGACATTGATAAAACACATGGCTCCTTCCAATAATCTTCAGATCCATAAGTAAGACATATGAATTAAAACGAATATTTGATCCATACTACTGTATTTAAAAAAAAAGCAATTACTTTTAACAATAACTCCGTATAATACTTTTAGCAATGCTTGGTGAGTTGCGCCACTTCTATATAATTAGGCGTGGTGCAAATGCCTTTACATTGTGACAACGCACAGCGAGATCGATCGAACAAACGAGAAATCTTGCAGACTAGGGTTTCGCCATGCGATGAAATAACCTGCTCAGAGAAGGTTTCAGAAAGCTGACTTCCAGATTAGGGTTCTTCAAAAATAGCAGCATCCATTTGAATGGGAGGGTTGCCAGTCTATCTGAAAGCATTGATAATGTTTCTTCTTCCACTGCAAATATGGATTCCAAAATCGCTGATGTTAACAGAAATGTAACTGAAATGGAGGGAAAAATCGATCTCCTGAGAGCTGAAATTGGACAAAACTTCTCGGATCTGCAAGCAAGTGGCGGCTTGATGGTAGGAAGAAACGATGAACCTTCGGCTGGTAATTTACTCAGGCAAAAGGAGAGTTGTCGCCAGTTTTAGTTTTTATGATCTTTGGGTACACTGAATTCCGGTTTTTTAATGTTTTTCTACTGTCTTAGTTTTATAGCAAGTTTAGATCGGAATCTATGATAGTGTTTCAGGATTTTGTGAAGTTTAGCTTAAGATTAATTTTATGCCATTCTGTTAAAAGTAGATGTAAATCAGAAATCCTTCTGGGCAGTAAGATAAACAATCTATATCAACAATGTTTTGTTTCTGTCTTTTACTTCTTGGACATTTTGTAAGGAGATACAGTTTCTATAGATTAGGAAAGTTTCATGATAGTTATATATTTGTAAAGGATGAACAAGGAGTCATGGACTCAGTCCTCCTCTGGGAACAATTTTTCCTTAGAACTTTGTAATTTTTGTTTTTTATATATACAAAAACTCCTAAATCATTTCTGTTAAAAAAATATTTATCGGTGATGAATATTTTTAGGACTGTAAATGCCATCCTCTTCAGGTAGTTTCAAATACTTTTAACAATGTAGTAGGAGATTATTTCCCCGAACATATGAAATTTTGCTGATAAATATTTATAGGCATGTAGGTGGATTGGAAAAACCACCCTCAGTTAGTTTCAAATTCTTTCAACAATGTTACTTCTCTTTCACAATTCATGAGTATAATAAAAAGAAAGACTTCAAGCCCGCTTCATGAGTATAATAAAAAAGGAGACTTCAAGCCCACTGGTTATGTTAATTTGTATAGATTTATTCCTACCCAATATTGCAGTTCTCTGCTTCAGACTTATTTATATTTATTTAAAAGAAAAGAAACTGCAAAGATGTTTCTCATTCCATGAGGACCTTTGTTGTTAACAAAGAGGTTTTAGGCGTTCTAAAAGATTATCTACAGGAAAACAAGCTCAACATCTTGGTTTGTCGTCTTACCTTGGGATTGCTAACATATGGAAATCATTTCGCTATATAACATAACAACAACCCGAGGATGATATTTGTTTTAAGTATTTTCCTTATCGTTTTTCAATAGATTCATAGTCAATGTGATTTATTCATGTTTTTGAAATTCTATTTCGATGTTTTTCTATATCTGTTCATTGATGTTTATCTTGTCTAAAGATTCAATTAACTCATAGGATCTCAATCTGCACATATTTCTCAATAGGGTTCAAATACACCCCTCTTTCTTTCCATCCTCAGTCTCAGTGGCTCCTGTTCAAAATGTTTATTCAAGATGGAGTTTGAAGCAATATTGTCCATATGTTGGAAGACTGTTAAGATAGAATATAAGACAAAATGGACGAGAAAATTACTTTTTTTTTTCAAATTTTTCCACAGAATTTTATGCAGATTTATAGAATGATGTACCTTAATACTTTAAGCGAAAGCAGATGGTCATTAATACCTTAATGACCATTTGGAAAATATAAATGGTCATGATATTCATGCTCCTTAATTTTAAAAATGATAACGTAGAAACTTTAAGTGAGGATGTTTCCATATGATCACTTAAAGGGTATGATGGATTGAACTACCATATTCGAAGCATCAAAATGGAGTCTTATCTTCATACTACAACCAATGTAAAATTTAACTCCAATGTTTTCAAAAATCATGGAAAACAAGTGTAAGTATATTGTTACTTTGTGGAATTTCATATCGGTCCTAGAAAATTGTTTGCTGAAAGGTTTAAAGCCGTTGGTTTTCTAGCATTGAAGGTTTTCTTTGTAATGGTTTTTTTATGAGATTATTGTTGGAAAGGTATGAACAAGAGATGATATGACATAAGAGATGATATGACATATGATGTCACTAGTAGCATAGTTTTTGAAGAACATTTCTCACTTTTTCCTTTTTGGTCTATATATTACCAAGCTAGGGGAAGTCATAACAAGCACATTGGATGGCACAAATGGAGGTTTACTCTTTCCAGTCTCTATTTCTATTATTATATTTGTAGATGAAATTATTCTAATGTATAAATTAGTGAAGGGTCTCCAAGAACAGTTGGACATGTTTTTTTTTTAAATACTCATAAGCTTTAGGTTAATTTGGAAGAAAAAAATGCCATGTTTTTTAACATCCATAAAAGTGAGGTTGTCTTTACTTAAAAAAGTGAAAGGATTGAAGTTGTCTTTTCATAAGTATATATAGGGTCCTCTTCTCCATACCATGCTTTACTTTGACTCCAACATATGATATTAGACTAAGTTATATGAGGTATGCAATGCTTACCACTTCTGAATATCATTATCTTTAGCTTCAGTTTCATGACATTCAAAAAAAGATATATCTCTTTTATCTATTGGTCACACCCGCCCTATTGTATGGTTGTGAGGTTTTGGGACCAAACTTTCGGACTATGAACCAACATTTGTTAAATAAAGTGTTTGTCACAATGTTACCAAAACATCTTCATACCAAGAGGCTAATTTTGCATGCAATCATCATTACAGAATTTGGCCAAGACTCACTCATGCTTTAGTGTTCTTCCATGTGATGATAGTGTTAAACAGACTCATATGGATGGGAAAATCCAAGAGTGGTCTTCTCAGGTATCCTTATCTTTCTCTTAGTTCTTCCATGGAGTTGGCAGGGTTTGGGGTTGACTCTTGTTGGTATGCGAGAGCCTCTTTTGTTTGCTTTATCTCTTGAACCTTGACATCGATGCACCAACCGTACTTAAAT
This sequence comes from Larix kaempferi, assembly GCA_027924585.1. NCBI lineage: Eukaryota > Viridiplantae > Streptophyta > Pinopsida > Pinales > Pinaceae > Larix > Larix kaempferi. Next base: position 1,353,694 of record BSBM01000368.1, read on the forward strand.
TTTCTTTGGATGCCCTTGATCTCTCCAAGGGAGAGAGTGGGGAGATATAAACAAAGGAAGTCGATTTTATATTTACAATATTTAATCCACATGGTTTGAACATAGAGATTTTTTTGTCTTCAAAGCTTTAGCATTATCTATAAGTATATCTTCATATTGGTAATGGGTTCATCCAACCCCTCGAATACAATAGACTCTCTCTCTCTCTCTCTCTCTCTATCTCACACACACACACACACACACACACACACACACATTCAATGTGGTTCATGGCTCTGGAGTATCGGTTTATCACTACATCCATAGAAACACCCCCCCTAAAATTCGGAGAACATGGGGAATCCAAGTATTTCTATGGGTAAACGCACAAGCCTTGATTACGAGGCCTAACCAGTGGGGAAATCGAGTGAGGCCCTCATAGAATCTATACATAGCTACCTATATATTTAACCCCAAGACCTCCTGCTTGCAAGGAATAACTCTCAACCACTTGAGCTAACCCACCAAGTTATACACACACACACACATCCCAATAGGAATTTATATTTTACAATTTGGAGTGGACGAGGAAGGGTTCTCTTCGTAGATTACATGAAGATGATACAAGTGTACGGTCAATATTTATTTTAATATGTGTGTGTGTGTGTTTACATGTGATCACTAGTAGTTTAGGCATGGATAACGAGCAGTTGGTGGCACTTAACTTGTAGCCTATTGGTGTACCTTACGATAGTATAATTATATTCAAAAGAAGGTTCAATTTAAGATTCATGATGGTTTTATGGCATTGTGGATGTTATCATTAAGCCATACATCTGACAACTTCCCTTGCAAGGGTGGGTCATGGCGGATGTGACAACTTCCCTTGCAAGGGTGGGTCATGGCGGATGTGTGCATTCTGTTAGCCTTCAATGCATGAATATCAATATATAATCCATTTTAATTCTAGATTTACCATGTGGCCAAAGGAATCAAATTTATTGAGATAAGGTTAAAGATTGTTAGTGCATGAATATCAATATAGAATCCATTTTAAGGTCAAATTTACCATGTGGACAAAGGAATCAAATTTCTTTAGATAAAATAAAAGATTGTGCTTAAAAGGATTTGATCTCTATTAACACTTTCTAAATTGATACTTAAAATGGATTTATAATGATACAATTCTTTTAATTTTTTAGTTTAAGTAGATGTATCCCTGTAAATGAACCTAGTTTACATACAAATTAATTCATGCACCTAATTAACCTTGAAGGTTTGGGGGTCGTTTTTAATTAGTTTTTGCATTTTTCTTGTGTTTTTTTACCATGATTTTTTGCTCATTGTAATCTAATCTCAGTGTATTGTGTGTGTTATTATTTTTCTTTCTATTTTGTAGAATCATATGAATTTCTTCACTTTCATATGTTTAAAATTTATAGATTGAAACTCATTCCCTCATGTATTATCATCAATAAATCCATTCCCATCTAGTATTTTCTTCCCCTCTCCTTCAACATTGCTCACCTTTTAAATCCTTTTGTTTCCTCTTCATTTCCCCTTTCCCATCTCAACCTTCAACATCTATATTTTCCTCTAGTTACAATTCATGGAAATATGCACCTGTTTCCCAACCTCCCATGGAAATTTGAATGTTGTCCATTGGTGCATTATGAGGTGGCCTTTATCCAAATCCCATTAGGTAGAATTTAATAAGAAAGTAGACCCATGAAAGAAACAAATGGATGATACTTGTGTAGAATTTGGTAATGCAAAATATAGTTTGAATGGATATGTTTCCAAACATACTTGATAGATTGGGAAAATAGGTCTTTCGGTGATAAAATCACCATACTTTGAGATGGGAGAAATGCAATGGATGTCACCATGTTCTCCATTTATGATTAGATTAACATATCTTATCATATGAATGCTCCCCCTTAGGAATCAATTAAGTAGCACCTTTAGGTACAATAATAACGACCTCATGTAACTGACCAAGTCGAAATAGTGGTAGTTTCGTAATAAAATTTAAAATTTGTCGAAATAGTGGTAGTTTCAGAAGGGGGGGTGAGAGAGAGAGAGAGAGAGAGAGAGAGAGAGAGAGAGAGAGAGAGGAACCTATAGCTACAATAATAATGACCTCTGTAACTAACTAAGTTAAAATAGTGGTAGTTTTAGAGAGAGAGAGGAACCTCTTGCTACAATAATAATAATAATGACCTCATGTAACTAACTAAGTTGAAATAGTGGTAGTTTCAGAGAGAGAGAGAGAGAGAGAGGAACCTCTAGCTACAATAATAATGACCTCATGTAACTGAATAAGTCAAAATAGTGGTAGTTTCAGAGAGAGAGAGAGATGCATATCTAGCTACAATAATAACAAACTCATGTAACTGACCAAGTCGAAATAGGAGAGAGAGAGAGAGAGAGAGAGAGAGAGAGAGAGAGAGAGAGAGGCTATCCCACATGTTGTGTGTATGTGCGAGAGAGATATTTTTCACACTCTAAGCCCAAATTTTCTCTAATATCATTAAGGAATCTGACCAAGCTTTTACACCCTAGAGAGAGAGCTACTTGATATATCCCACCATGTTCTGTGTATGTGTGAGAGATATATTTTTCACGCTCTAAGCCCAAATTTTCTATAATCTCATCAAGGAATTTGACCAAGTTTTTACACACTAGAGAGAGAGCTACTCGAGCTATCCCACCACGGTTGTGTGTATGCATGAGAGAAATATTTTTAACGCGCTCTAAGCCCAAATTTTCTATAATCTCATCAAGGAATATGACCAAGGTTTTACACCCTACCAATTGACTATCCCTAATACTTGTCCTCCATTTTCTACTCTCCAATCTAACTAATTATCGATAAAAGAAAATTCTTAATGATTTCTTCTAGTGGGCCAAGCCATGATTAACCTTCTTCCTTGAAATATTGATCCATTATAAACATAATTCCAAGCCTAATGTATTACTAACTGCTATCACAAAACAATTTTAAATCTTTTTTTTTGTAAGTTGCACGCAGAAATTTAATTAACATAAGTAGAATATACAATGTGAGCAGTATAGTGTATTGAAAATTGTGGAGGCCTCAAGTAATGAAGCCACCATCCCAATTGCTCAAAAAGACTGAAATGACTGACATAACACAAAATAAAGACCATGTGAGTCTCGTTTTCCCATGAAAAAATTGGGACTTGCTGCAAAAATAAATACTAATAATGTCTGATAGAACTATAAACTAGACCATATAAAAAGTAAAAACAGAGAAGCTGATAGTCACATAGATGACCAGGGGCTACAGCCTTCCCATAAGCGTTTTGCAAGTGAGTTCTCTAGTTCTTCCTCCATGATGGGGAAGGGTGCATAGAAATCCTCAAAGGTGCCCGGAGGGGGCAGAGTTGGAGAGGGTGACCTGGGAGAAGGCGTGTCATCCAAGGCGGCACCACGCACAGTATCACAAGCAGCATCATGAAAAGCATCATGAGCAGCGTCATGAACAACGTCACGGGTGGGGGTTGCAGAGGTAGAGCCTCTGTTCTTCTTTCCCTTGGAGAGTTTCTTTGCAGACTCGGTGGCCGGAGTTTCAGCAGCGTCAGTTTCCTTGGTACCCTATTTGACAGGCTCATAATTATTGTCCAGGGTGAAAATGTCCAAGGTCATATTGGCATCCAGCGTGTTAGAGTGGTCCGCCGCCTCTTTTAGACTGGAATTGATATTCCTGACAATACTGTAGTTGGCTTGCCAACTAGCTTCCATTTCCTCTATGAGGTTACTCATCATGTTCTTGAGCAACTAGAAATGGTTAATGGCACCGCCATTGCTTCCATAGGCAAGGAGAGCTACAACCTTACGAGCCTCCCACCCATCGACAAGGATTTGAGTTCTTGCAGAGATTCGTGGAGCATAACCATCCATGACCGACTAGTCCATGGTGACCTTGGGTCTACGGCTAGAGATTTTCCTGCCACTTCCTCGACGAGAGACCCCCCTGTTGCAAATTGTCATGGCTCTGATAATCGCAGAGTAAGCCACCCCTAATATTTCAAGATCTGCACAATAATTTTCAAAGAGAAGCTTGAACTCGACAGTGGAAACAGAGTGCATGTCGGCAGGGTGTTTTAAGGGGCCGAGGCCATAAATGTTATATTCTATCGACCTCGTGGAAGGTGGCAGAATTGAATGCAAGACACAGTCTCCAAGGGAGGACGTCATTCTAAACACGCGGGAGCGAATCGTCCCCATTCCTTTCGTCCTGTGATCTTAAATACGCACCGAGGCTCAGGCTGATATCTTGGCTAACCAAGAACAAGGTTAAAAGAAGGGCTTATTGTTTTGAACCATGATCCTCCTTACACCAAATGGTCCTCATGTTTTTGATCTTCAACTTCCTAATGGGGGTGCGCATGAAAATATTCCCTCTCTTTATGTGGACAAGTGGATTCCACCATAGTTCGAGCTTTAAAGATCGCCCTCAAACTTATCCTTGCACTAATGAAGGTTGGTGTGGTGGTAATATGGATGCATGCGAAGTAATGTCGAATTCTTGAGACTTCCAATCGCACGATCTGTTTCAGGTAGATGGTATTGCAACTCATTTGGTGGTGTTGGCAATAGAACCCCTCACTTGCGACGGTGGAGCTCTTGTTTCTGGTCTACGAACTTTACCCTGGTCTATCACAACCTATAGGAGAATTAATATCGAGAACATGGTGAAGGAACTCATGGAGATCAAGGAATTTCATCATGACATCAAGAAGAATTCCCACAATACTTACGAAGTTTCTAAAGCCGCTCTGGAGGAGAGCAGAATAATCAGCCTAGATATCAACTAGATGGAGTCGCGAATGGAGGATGTGGAATCCAACGCCCGCGTCCATGTGGGTGAGCTCGAGGTAATGTAGAAGGATGTTAAAGGAATGAAAGACCACCAATGGGACAACTTCGAAGGTCTCAAACATTTTTTGTTTTCTCTGAAAGGGTAGTTAATTGATACCCTGCAAAATGGAAATGTGAGGATTCAGGATCGCCTGGCTCAGCTAGAAGAGTCCTTGAGCGACCTGAGGGATGAATTCTGGAAGCACACTCAATCAATGGAATACGGAAACCAACGTGAAAATATTTCTCTAATGGAAGATGGCTCACAGACCCATGAAGGAATCCCACCAGTTTAATTCCAGGAATGTTGATGTGGACTCTCTGTTTTATTTTGCTAAATGTTTTTGTGTGCTTATATATGTAATCAGTATGTCGGGATATACTCGATAAAAGACAATAGATATGAATAGTTAGGAATAACAATGCCCCGGGATGAAAAGCTAAATTTTTCAATGTTGGATTACTTATTACCTAGGTAATGATATACCCTACCAGGAAAGGAATTTTGTAACTTATCCTCTATTTAATACAATCTATTTAACATTTCTATTAAAACAAATAGTATGTTGTAATGGGCGAACCAACTAGAGATAGATATCTTGTTTCTTTTTAAATAGGCATTAATATAATATATACATATTGTTTTATATTGAGAAATTACAGTTCAATTTCTAATTAATTTAATTTATAATAATAAAATAAATTGATTTATTATTAGATAATGACTAAAACTATGACTTTGTAAAAAAAATGTTAAATAACTTTAAAAACATTATATATCAAATATATTAAATTTTAATTTAGATTATAATATTTCCAAAAGCTAATAAGCATCTAGTGATGTTTCATCACTTTGAAATCTTTTCACTAATGTAAAAAGGCATGACATTCAAGCTCCTTAATCCTCAAAGTGGAAGCTTGAAGTGATGGATTTAACTACCTAATTGGAAGCATCAAATGCAGGTGGAGTAACATCTCCTTACGACAACCAATGTAAAACATAACTTCCATGGATTGAGGTGTAGTTTTGTTTAGAAACGTGGTATCCATGAGCTGTATTTTTTTTAAACGTGGCTTTTATTCTTTGATGGAAAAAAAGTGTAAGGTGTATTTTTATTATATGGATTTCATGAGGCATTTGGTACAGTATCTCAATATTTTTTTAGTTTAAAGGTTTAAGGTCTTGGGTATCTCACTCTTACAGATATTGTTTGTGATGATTTTTTATGAGATTTTTATTACATATATTGTTTGTGATGATTTTTTATGAGATTTTTATTGGCAAATTATGAATGAGAAATTGTGTGATATATGATGTTTATAGTATCTAAAAATGAGTGTTAACGTTTGCTACACTTTTTGGAATTTATATTGATAAGTTTAGTGGAAATTATAACAAATACATTGTATTTCATAGATAGATGTTTATTCTTTGGAGTCACAATTGCTATTAATTTATTTGCAAATGATATTATCTTAATGTGTGACTTAGTGAAAGGTTTTTAAACAAAATGGACACCTTAGCCTAATTTTGTGACATTTATAAGCTTTAAGTTAACTTGGGATTATGACAATATAAGAGTATTCAAAATGAAGTCCAGTTTAAGGTTTATGATGGTTTTATGGCACTATGTTTGTGATCATAAATCCATGCATCTAACAACTTCCTTTCAAGGGTGGGTAGTGGCAGCTCTGTGCATTCTGTTAGCTTTTATTGCATGAATATCAATATAGAATCCATATTATGTCTGGATTTACTAGGTGGCAAAATAATCAAATTTCTTTATATACAATAAAAGATTGCACTTGCTAAATTGAGAATTCAAATGGATATATACAGATTTATTTTATTATAATGATCTAATTCTCTTAACTTTTTAATTTAAGTCGCCTTTATTTTTATAATTTTATTTATTAGATGTATCAAGTTATTTTATGAGACATATCCTTCTAAATGGACTTAATTACTCATTTCTCTTTAGATACGCACCCAATTCTTTTTGGTCATTGTTTTCTAATCTCAACCTGTGTGCTATTATTTTTATTTTTATTTTCTTTAAGAATAATATGAATTGCCTCACTTTCATAAGTTTACAATTTATAAGATGAAACTCATTTCCTTATTCTATTTGCAAATGACATTATCTTAATGTATAACTTAGTAAAAGGTCTTCAAACAAAATGGACACCATAGCCTCATTTTGTGACATTTATAAGCTTTAAGTTAACTTGGGATTATGACAATATCAGAATATTCAAAATGAGGTCCAGTGCAAGGTTTATGATGGTTTTATGGCACTATGTTTGTGCTCATAAATCCATGTATCTAACAACTTCCTTTGCAAGGGTGGGTAGTGGCAGCTCTGTGCATTCTGTTAGCCTTTAGTGCATGAATATTAATAAAGAATCCATATTATGTCTGGATTTACCCAGCGGCAAAATAATCAAATTTCTTTATATACAATAAAGATTGCACTTGCTAAATTGAGAGTTAAAATGGATATATAATGATTAATTTTATTATAATGATCTAATTGTTTTAACTTTTTACTTTAAGTCGCCTTTCTTTTTATAATTTAATTTATTAGATGTATCAAAATATTTTATGAGACATATCATTCTAAATGCACTTAATTACTCATTTCTATTTAGATACAAATTCATCCATGCACCCAATTCTTTTTGGTCATTGCAATCTAATCTCAACGTGTGTGCTATTATTTTTATTTATATTTTCTTTAAGAATAATATGAATTGCCTCACTTTCATAGGTTTACAATTTATAAGATGAAACTCATTTCCTTATTTGTGTTCATCAATAACTCCATTGTCATCTAGAATTTTCTTTTCCACTCCCTCAATGTTTCTCACCTTGTAAATCCTTTTGATTCCTATTCATTTGCGCTTTCCCCTCTCAACATTTAACATCTATGTTTTCCTCTAGCTACAACTCATGGAAATATGCGCTTGTTTCCCAACCTCCCATGGATATGTGAATGTCATCCATTGGTGCATTATGAAGTGGCATGACTCTAAATCCTATTAGGTAGCCATAAATAAGAAAGTACAGACATGAAAGAATCAAATGTATGATAACTGTATAGAATTTTATAATGAAAAATATACTTTACATATACTTGATAGATTGGAAAAATGGTCTTGTAGTAATAAAATTACCATACTTTGAGATGGGATAAATAAGATGGATGTCACCATGGTCTCCAATTATGATTAGAAAGTAACATTTCTTATCATATGAATGCTCCCCATTAGGCATCAATTGTAAGTAACATTGTTAGCTATAATAATGATGATGTCATGTATCTGACCAAGTTGAAATAGTAGTAGTGTGGTAGTTTCATAATAAAATTTAAAATTTTATCTTGAGAGAGAGAGAGAGTAAATTACTTGAGCTAGCTCACCATGATGTGTGTGTATGTGTGAGAGAAATATTTTCCATCCTCTAAACCCAAAGTTTATAAAATCACCTAACCTTGATAACATAAATATGTTTATCATTAATCAATCCAAATACCTATTTTAATGTGAAAATCCTTTCTCATGCAAGATATCTATCATCTCATCAAGGAATCTGACCAATTTTTTACACATAATCTAACCAGTTTTTTACACCCTATCCCTAATATTTACTTGTCCTCCCTTTCTTACTCTCTAAGCTAACTAATTCTTAATCAAAGGAAATTCTTAATGATTTCGTTCTAGTGGGTAAATCCATTATTAACCTTCTTCCTTGAACTCTTGATCCAATATCAACATAATTCCAAGGCTAATGTATTTATACATATAATAATTTGTTTCACAATATTCCAATTTTTACAAATCTTTATAAGCTTTTAGTTTTCATGGATTTAAAAAAGAAATGAATGTTTTTCCATCCACATCCTTTGGGATTTTCTATATATATTTCCATTTCACTAAAGGAATTCATTCTCTTTCATTTTTTGCATCTTCATATAAATATGAAACATTATTTCCAATTTTTTTTTCTAGAACTCCTTTTGGGATATATGCCAAAGAGCCCTAAATATTGGGATTTCTTCCAAACCCAACTTTATTAATTTAAATCCCCCAACTAAAAACTATGTATTACACTATTGGTTTATTCTAGTGTCATGTCTATATATTACACTATTGGTTTATTCTAGTGTCATGTCTATATATTACACTATTGGTTTATTCTAGTGTCATGTTCTTCTTATAGCATAATCGAATCTTTCTTCCCATGTCCATTTGGATTTAGAAAAAAAACTCTAGGTATTTAAAGCCTTCCTTAAAGTTAAAATGTTTGTGTGGAAAAAATTGAATCAACTTATTTTCAATTTTAGGTTCCAACTGATTAAAGGATATTGTAGATTTTTAGATTTTTACCTCCATGCATATAGCCACGCTATATATGTTTCTAAAATTTCATAAAACATTTACTTCTTTTGGAGATCCAATGTTGAACAATAGTACATATTCTACAAATAGAAATTGGGTTAAAGTTAGTAACATATATATATATATATATATATATATATATATATATATATATATATATCTTAACCCTTGAAATAGATCCCACCATTCTTACTTCTAGAATGGATATGTACACAATCCTCATCTACTACAAGGGAGAAAAGAGATATCCTTGTATCAAACCACTTAAGGGATTGCAGAACTTGGATTTTGACCCATTTATTAAAAATACAAAATAAATAAGAATCCCATGATCCACTGGATTGTTGTAATATTGAAACCCATTTGTAGAAGCATTAACGTGGTGTATAACTAGCTTGTCCTATCATATACTTTTGACATTTCATTAATTACCATTGTGTGTATTTTTTTGTTCTTATATAAGTAAGACCTTTTTATGTTTCTCAAGTAGCATCTTGTATCTCTTTCCCCTTGAGAACCCAACTTGCACTTAAGAAATAACTTTTGAAATTTGTTATTTACCCTTATAACTATGATCTTTTCAATTATTTTGTATCTATTTTCCCTTGAGAAACCCAACTTGCACTTAAGAAAAAACTTTTGAATTTTTTTATTTACCCTTATAACTATGATCTTTTCAATTATTTTGTAGAGATAGTTGCATAAGGAAATCAAATTAAAATCCTCCTAAAATAATCACAAGTAAGTGAGAACATCAAAATCATCCAAGGTAGACTATGATGGACTATTACTATAAATACTTCAATTTTAGACTTTCCTGTGACACAAGTCACCTTACTGGAATACTTTCTTGCTTAACAGTACACATGACACAAACCACAATGCTTACACGAACCAGGTGTAAAGAAGGATGCCAGAAGTGGCTTTATATTACTTCTCTGAATTCGGTTACAATGCGGAATAACTGTAAACAAATAACTAACTACAATCGGCCTTAGCCGTTACAAATTAGAAGTAACTGTGGTGTGTTCTCCCAGTGTGTCGACCTCACCCTCTCCTGGTTCACCCCGAAACTCTGAGCTATGGATCGATATCAACTCTCTGCTCTTCAGCCTATGTGACTCTTCACAACTCTCGATTATGCTCTCTGATACTGCTGATCAAAGACTCAAGATCCCCTCCTCTAATTTCCTCTCCTTCATCTTCTACCCTGCTGCTGCTGTTCTCGAGATTACTACAATCCCCAAGACATGGATCCTCCTGTCCGTCGATCCTTCCAAATCCTGTAGACCTGCAACTGTCAGCTCCCAACCGTGTTGCACAACCTCTGTCCATGACATCACCTGTCGTGTCTTTCACCTAATCGCAATAACTATAATAACTTCCTTAGCAACCTTGAACGGCTACCAGGTACAGTCCCTTGACTTTCTTCTCTTCCGACCCTGCTACAGTAGTTGGTCACATCTCGACCTTCTTGTCGGCTTACTTCTCATCTTCTGTGGTTTTCCAGTCCTCCCCTTCCTCCGTGCTTAGTTCCGCTAAACCTGTAGCATCGTAGTTCGACCACTTGTTGACTACCCGACGTCTTACTCCACTTGTCATCTATCGACCATTACCTATCGATTCTCGACCTAACACAACATCCGCTACGCTGCTCCAGTCGTTTGCACTCCGACTGCTTCTGCTCAACTTGTTGACTTCGACCAAGAAACCTGCTCTCTGCACCAGTGGTCATCGGCACTCCCGCTATTCGGCCCCCCTTTCTGTCGATCAACGTCGACCAATCAGCCTAGGTTTCGATGCTCCTGCATCAGACTCCCCAGGTGAAAAATAATTTGACTGCTCCGTCAGTCTCCTGAACTCTTCTTCGGAAATGCATGTCACCTCCTGCAACTCATCATCTTTGCATCGCACTAAGTATTCTTTCTTCCATGCGCTACGCGTTCTCCTAACCTCGCATTCATCGATTACTTCTGCGATCTCTTCTTTGTGTCGATCTGTAATTTGGTCTATCCAGTCGATGCTTATCACTTCTTCGCTTCCATTGATTGACCCTTCTTCAAACTTATACAGATCTGAAACGTTGAACATTGCTGAAATGTTCAAGTCTTCCGTCAATTCCAACACATAAGCGTTGTCCTAAATCTTCTTCAGAATTCTGCATGGTCCTATCTTCTTCAGCTTCAGGTTGTTGTATGTACTTGTCGGAAATCTCTCCTTCCCTAGATATGCATAGACTAAGTCCCCTTCTTGGAACGATTGTAGCCTCTTTTTCCTGTCGTCCCCAAACTTGTATGCTGCGTTACTCTTTTCTATGCGCTTTCGCACATTGTCATGAACTTCATGCATATGCTCTGCGAATGATTTTTCATCCGTGATATTCCTAGTTTCCGTCGGCAACTCGACCAAATCCACCACTCTATGTGGGATTCTCCCTTGAACAATCTGGAATGGGCTCAATCCTGTCTACCGATTCACATAATTTTTATATGCAAACTCTGCCTGTTCCAACACATTTTCCCACTGCTTGGGTCTGTCAGCTGCTAGACATCTAAGAAGGTTTCCCAAACTTCTATTTACCACCTCGGTCTATCCATCTATTTGCAGATGGTACGCCGAGCTAAACTGCAACTTTGTGTCCAGTTTCTTCCATAGGGTTCTCCAAAAATGCCCCATAAACTTGGTATCCCGATCCAACGTGATACTCTTTGGCAACCCATGCAATCTGACTATCTCCTTGAAGAATAGTATAGCAATCCCTGTGGCGTCACTCGTCTTCTTACATAGCATGAAATGCACCATCTTCTAAAACCTGTCGACTACAACAAATATTGAGTCTCTTCCTTGCTGAGTCTTCGGTAATCCTAACACAAAATCCATGCTAAGATGCTCCCAAGGGTTATCTGGTATCGACAATGGTGTATACAATCATGTGTTCTAACTCCTTCCCTTTGCCAACTGGAAAACTTCACATTGTCGAACCCACTTTCCGACGTCTGTCGACATCCCTGCCCAGAAATACTTCTCGTCAACCAATGCTTTGGTCTTGTCGATGCCAAAATGTCCTGCTAACCCGCCATTATGAAATTCTTAGATTAGGTTCTCTCTTACTGATCCTCTGGGAATGCACAACTAATTTCTCCTGAACAGATAGCCTTCTTGAATGAAGTAACTCAAATATGGAGTTATGTCGTTACTTCAAGGTTCACGACAAGCCTTCCATGCTTTCGCAAAATCCTCGTCGGTCTCATACTCTGTTTTTATCGACTCTATCCCCTTTGCCTGAACTGTCGTCATGTTCAGTAGTGAAACTCTCCTGCTCAATGCGTCGATAACTTTATTCGATTTGCCCGATCTATGTCGCAACAAGAATGTATACCTCTAAAGTAGCTCCACCCACTTCATGTGTCGCTGATCCAATTTCGACTGAGTGTTCAAATACCTCAGTGCTTGGTGATCTGTGAGTATTTTGCAAAAGCATGGAAGGCTTGTCGTGAAGCTTGGAGTAACGACAGAACTCCATATTTGAGTTACTTCATTCAAGAAGGCTATCTGTTCAGGGGAAGTCACAATCACAATCGACCTAGAAAAATTTGTCAAAGTCTGGGAGCACCAAGACTGGGCTCTCAGTGACCTTTTCCTTCAACTCGTCGAAAGCTCTCTAGGCTTCGTCGGTCCACTTGAACTCACCTTTTCTCATGCATTATGTCAATGGTGCACAAATTCGACTGAATCCCCAAATGAACTTCCGGTATAAACTAGCAAGTCCATGGAAACTTCTCACTCCAGTCGTACTTGTCGGTTATGGCCAATCTACTATTGCCTTCACCTTCTCTGGGTCCATCACCAACCCTTTACTTGAGATTACAAACACGAAGTACACCAATTCCTTCTTCTTGAAGAAACACTTTTGTAGGTTCACCATCAACTTTTCTTCCTGCAATTTCTGCAATACTTGTCGAACGTGCTCCAAGTGCTCCGCCTTGGTTAGACTAAAAATCAAAATGTCATCTAAATAGACTATGACAAACATTCCTAAAAATGGCTTTAACACCTCATTCATCAATCTCATGAATGTGCTGGGTGCATTAGTCAACCCAAATGGCATGACTAACCACTTGCATAACCCTTCTTTCGTCTTGAATGTTGTCTTCCATTCATCTCCTTCTCTGACCCTAATCTGGTGATAACCATTCTTCAGGTCTATCTTCGTGAAGTATGTCGCTCCACTCAGGCAATCCATCAAGTCATCCATTCTCGGTAATGGAAACCGATACTTGATCGTGATCCTGTTGATGGCTCTAGAGTCTGTACACATTCTCCATTCTCCACCCTTCTTCGATGTCAATACCGCTGGTACTGCACACGGGCTTAGGATTTCTCTGATTAACCCTCTGTCCAAAAACTCTTGGACTTGTCAGTTGAGTTCCTGTCCCTCTGTCGGACTCATCCTATATGGTGCTTTGTTTGGCAGACTCAACCCTGGAATCAAGTTGATCTGATGGGATATGCTCCTTGTCGACGACAATCCCGTCGATTTCCCATCAGCCGTTATGTCACTAAACTCTTCGAGCAACTCCTCGATTTGGACCGGAATATTCTCCTCTCTGGTCACCCTTTCGACATATGGTCCTTTTGGAATGATCTCAAAACATCCTGACTGTCTCTCCTCTTCCGCAAGGAATTCCTTCGCGGTGCTCATCAACACGCACTTCTCCCAAAGATTGCTCTTGCCATGCTTACTGTCATCTTGCTCTTCTCACCTCGGCTTAAGATTCCTCTTCACGCCATTATTCCACATTGTTACTGTGTTTGCTCGACCACCATAGATCATTTTCCGATCATATTGCCATGGTATTCCTAACAACAGATCGCATGCATCCATGGGAACTACATCACACAGTATGCTGTCCTCTAATCCTTCAAATCGGAAGTTGATCATGCACTGTCTGGTCACCTTGACATGGTGTCCCTTCTGCAACCATGAGATCTTGTAGGGGTGTGGGTGTTCTTGACACTTCAACTCGATCTTGTCGATGACTTCTGTTGACACAAGATTCTCCATGCTTCCACCATCAACTATGGTTTTGCAACGCCATTCTCGATCTGCACCGTTGTTCAAAAGATCACCTTTCGTTGTGCTGGCTCCATTAGGTTGCGTTGATCCACGGGGGGTTCACTCAATGAACTTGTTGCATAGCACGATCGTTCGCGTGATATTAAAGAATGCCCCTAATTTCACTAAATATTGGAAAATGCATCCTAAAATTGTATTGTTGAACCCCCCTCCCAATATGCTTTTCCAATTAAGAAAACCCCTAGTTTCACTAGATATTGTAGGTATCCATTTTTATCAACCCATTTTTAACACCCCCTTTATATCATATTATCAAGTTGTAACAAACAGGAGCCCTGCCACATCTTAGTATAAGCAAACACGATGCTAAATAAAATAATAGTATAATTCTAACAATGATCCCACTAGGATCGCAGGGGTGACCGATCAATTTGTAGCATTGGAGAGTGGAACACCCAAAGAAATAAAGTACCGGGGAAGGAAAATTACATAAAACAAACACTTTCGTCCACGCTTTCAAGCCGCAAAAAATTATCTGCCTCATATTGCCCTCTCCAACCAAGCCCACAGGAGAAAACAAGATAGTTTTGCTGCCACAATAATTAGATTGTGCAAGCTCGAAACCGATAACCTCGCAGATATAAGGGAGGCTAGGGTAGAAACCCTAGCCCCCTAAACATTGGCTCAAAAATTACTCTGAAAACCCCAAGTTGCAGAGCATAAAATTTATAACCCTATCTTGCCTTCCCCTGCTATCTATTCTATTGCAACTCTATCTTGCCTTCCTGCGCTATTTTTTCTTTTTGCCTATGAAAAACTAAAAAAAACACTTAAAAATAAATAAAAGATGAAAGTGGCAAGTTAGAGACAATATGAGATTTTTGTCTTAAAATATTATCTCAAAATAGCCCTCTGTGTAGTAGTGTGTAAAGAATAAAACCCCAAATTTCATGTATGCAAAATGCACATAGCATTTTGATTCACTATGTTTTTCCAGTTTGTATTGATGATTGGTCCTGTAAGTCAATTGGTTAGAGCGTTGGTCTTATGTAAATCTTTAGGAGCACGCTGAAGGTCACGGGTTTGGTTTTATTAAGTTACTTAAAAACTCGCGGGTTTGGTTTTATTGAGTTACTGAAAAACTCAAAATTTCTTATATCTACCAGATCCCAAGTGAAAAATTGTATTTTATTGTGATTGTGATTCTACTTATAGTAGATGAAAAATCCTCGCAAAATCTTCCCGTGACAAGCAATCATAATGCCTAAAATAAGAAAACCTTCCATGACTACTTGCTTCTCTTTTACATCTCATGACACTGAGACAAATAACATCTGGCTTAGGGTTTGATCTATACATCAATGTATAGAAGAGTGCTCTGCATATTACATGGTGATGCAAGAAAATTTCACTTTTCCTGCTAAATTCCCTTCATTAGAAATTTACGCTATGTTTACCAAAGTGAACTTCTTACTATAACTGCAAACCTTTATGTTCTCATGTCAATTCGATATTCTTGTTATGGACTATTCCTTTGACTGTCTTCAAATCTGCAACATGTCTTTAAGCTGGTTATATTCATCATATGCTTTCAATAAATTGAAGTTCAGATCTCATAAAATAACAAAATAATTGCTTACAACCAATCACTACTACATAGAGGGGGGTATTAAGACAATATTTGTGTAAATTGTCTCAACTTAAGACAAGAAACAAAATGTGAATTGTCTTAAATATTGTCTTTAAGCGAGAGTCTTAAACTATTGTCTTAAATGATTGTCTTAAACTATTGTCTTAAATTTAAGACAATAGTTTAAGACAATAATTTAAGACAGTTGTTTAAGACACTCGCTTAAAGACAATATTTAAAACAATACACAATTTTTTTTGGTCTTAAGTAGAGGCAATTTACACAAATATTGTCTTAATACCTCCTCTATGTAGTAGTGATAGAATGCAAATATTTATAATAAGGCACAATGGAATCAAACCACCAATCTTCTGCATTATAATGCAGATGCTCTACCATTGAGCTAGTACCCTGCAACTTCATATACAAGAATAATATTTGTATTTTTTAGATTTTTTTTAAAGCAAAGAGCACAATAAGCATGAAATACTCACTGTATTTCACTCATTCATATGTAGTTATCATAGAGATTGCAGTTATTATTCGTGTTCCAATAATTCTTTATCTCATTATATGTTTGTACCAGTGATAAAGAACTCCGTTGAACAAATTACTCGGTTGCAGAATCTTCATATGTTCCAACTTGTAGCGATGCACTTTGGAATGGTCGATAGGGTGATACTAGGAAAAATACATATAGATTTCAGTTTCTTCAAAGATGGAACGAAATCATTTAACTGTGAGTGTGCAGTTAGGGTCTAAACGAATTCAAAGACGAGAGACTCAAATCATTAGGCTTAAATTTAGATGGTGAATTCTTGTGGAGGAAAATGGCAGAGGCCAGATTATAAAGGAAAGATCGATGCTTGTTAAATGGTGATCTGAGTATAGAGAGAAATAGTGGAAATGAAAAATGATGGATGACAATTTCAGTCAATAAGGGATACACTTATGAGCCTGTAAGGGATAAATAGGAATGCAATAGCTGTAATATGCACAGTCAAATATTCTAAGGTAAGAGTTGCAAGTTGCACTAGCTGTAATATGCACTAGCTCTGCAAAAATATTTAGATTTTCTTAGAACAAGATATTGAACAAACATGGATTTTAGTGTTGGATGGTTGAATCGAATAGGATTATTAACGTAAAAGAGAACTAGTTCACATTTGAGAATAGAAGAAAAATCACGATCATCTAAATATCAAATAGAAGGTATAGCAAATCTATTTCAAATTTCTTGTAGAAGTTTAAACATGAAATTATTTCACATGCGAGTGGACAATGCTTTTGAAAAAGGTAGCATATGTGGCATATTTACTAAGTGAAAGTTGTAAGAAATTTTTAAGAAGACTAAATTATTTTTTTGGAACAATATTAAAATATTGAAATGACGAATTTATTTTATAAAAAGAAGGGAATGAAAATTATTTCAATTCTTGTTACATAATCCACTACCCTTACCCTTATGTAACAGAGGTAACTTAATATAAACCCTCGAAATTCAAAATTTATTACATTATAGTCAATTCCAAGTAGCGGTCGCACTTCCAGGATCACATGCAAATCCATGACACCGAATGGCTTTAACTAGAAAATGATATGAATTGGATCCACTGCCCTTGATTAATTGTTTAATTGTAAAGAACCTGTGCAAATGTTATTCTAGTTCAACCCAAAGTTTTATTGTAATCTGATGAATGATTCTAAGTAAAATTGCCATCTAAATTCTGTATACACTATATAAATTTTGCAACTCAAATTTATTTTTTGTAAGTGGGTTTAAGCTCCACTTTTGCACAATATATCTACAGGAAGCATGCTATTACGGGAACCGAGAACTTTGTTCCTGTGAATAGAACCTATACCAAAAAAAATCATAATTTTTTTGCAAAAGCCAACATTAGTATAATACTACATTTTAATCTATCGGATGCACCACTATTCAATATTCTCATAGGCCTAAAACAAGTGACATTATAGGAACTGGGCAAAGTGCTGGAATCAGTTACTGCACAATCCCATCGGGTATCCACTAAGATTCGATAGTATTATTCCATTTCTATAAAAAGTCATCCTCAGAATCTCTTCAAACAAACTCTCAAAGCATTATTCTTTTCCTCTCGAATACCCACATGTACAGATATGCAATACACAACACGTGTGCCTAGCATAGGGAGTTTCTCAACAGTAGTGTAAGCTTGCGGGCTTTCTATTACTCAGGCCTTTTCAAAACCAACGATAGGAGCAGTCTCACCATGCTTTCTTGAACTTATTCCTGTGGATAATAAAGAATGGGATGTCTAAACATACCAGAGGGGTCCATTATCCATGTTTTCTCAAGTACAATATTCTTGCTCTGGTATATGCAAAGAGCACGTTATTTCCACACTCTCGATCACATTCCTTGAAATGGAAAATTCACTCACAATATCTCCCATCATTACTAAAATTTTGGAGGCTAACTTCTCATTTCCATAAAAATTAGATGAATTTGAAACATGCTATAGAAGAAACATGGAGTACAAAAAGATATGATCAATATCTAGCAGAACATAATTTAGCAGCACAATAAGATATGATTAGTGTCTTCATAAAAGGAAGTACATATCATTATAAGCTAGACAAAGGCTACAACATTTCATAACATGTATGATGTCTCTCTAGAAATTAACACAAAAGAAGTGTAGCACCTCTTGGAGTTTGCCAATTGTTGTGAAAAGATCCAACTTTTCTTGCAACTTTCTACAGCATATGTCAATGGGGAAAGTCTTGGTTGAGATCTATATAAGCCTTCTCATATGCGGCACAGGAAAACAATACAGGAAATTTATGTGTTGGTTACAATGATTAATATAAGGCTTACTGCAAGTTGTTGAATATTGATACTAACATAACCATAAGAGATAGGGTTGCTCAACCTAATCTTAATAAGTACAATGAATAGTAGTCTGGTGATTCCAATGTTGGGTGTGCGATGGACACTACCCAGCTGAAGAACAAAAACCACCAGCCTTAGCAGGATAGTCCCCAACAGAATTCCTAGATGGAAAACCCGAAGAAATCCCACCAAAACTGTAGACAACCACCATGGCCAGAGGAGGGAACTTAACCTCATCCTGAACAGGAATTGAAGAAGCATCCCACTCCAACCCCATAGACAAGATAGAGGCATTAACACAACCGGAATGAGGACCTCCACACTTGCATATGAAAAAGCAAGACATGCAAGCACCTTTGTCTCAGTAAAAACACCGATCTAAGAGCTTGCACCAGGAGGATATTCCAAGGAGGTCTAGCACTACTACAGTGAGGGGTTATTGAAAACCCACAATCCCACCAAAACAGTACAAAAACTTCCAATTCCACAACAAAGCATTGGATTTAAACTAAAACCAACCCATCCAATTTAAATTAAAACCAAGCCCCACCTTGGTTCAACCCATTCAATTTAAATCGAAACTGAATCCACAAAAATGTGAATTGAAGCATACCCACATCAACAAAAATTGATGAATTGAAAACACAGCCGAAATACTCATGGCCCATTTCATATAAATACAAAAAACCTAGCTTTTGTGCGAGGAATATCTAAAAAATTGAGGAACTACCTCTTCATTTCAGGAGAAACCGAGACAAACGCCACAAGCCCTCTCCCCTTTTCCTCTTTCATAGTACATTTTGTCAACGTCACCTCTGTCCTTGCGGCCATGGAGTGCAGTCGGTTGCTTGGATTTGGAAGCCGCATCTTACATCTTACTTGCTCTGTTATCCATCGCCACTGGATGATTTCCTCAAACACGGCAATGTTAAAACTACAGTGATCAGATTCATGTACAAATGGGAGACTAAAACCTAAATATTGCATGTCAAACGAATAAAATTGAGCATTAACAGGAAAATGAAGTTAAACTGACCTCTAGATTGTTAGATTTGTTTTGTTCCCAAATCTTTTTGATGGATTTTGTGCGGGGAATCTCAAAGATGCCTCTCAACCTCTTCATTTCAACAGAAACGAGACAGACCCATATGCCCTGTCCCCTTTGCCACTTTCATAATACATTTTCCCACCGTCTATTTTCTACAGCCATGGCGATGCTGCTGGTCGGTTGCTGAGGTTTGGAAGCTTCCATTTATAGCCTTCTTTCTCTATAATAGTTGGCCATAGTTAGTTTTCTTGGAGATCTCAAACCCCACAATGCTGTCCCAAGAACACAACACAAAATATACCACCATCGACTCTTTTCCTGCGGAGGCCATGTGATCAGTGTGGCTCGGTTGCTGAGTTCTGAAAACTGCTATTTCCAACTTGCTTTCTCTATAAGGGATGGCCATTATTAGTTTTCCCCACTTCTAAGCCCACAATGTTGGCCGGCGATCAACACAAAACTGCAATCAAAGAGAAATATTTTCCCTTTTTCACTCAATGAAAACCATATAGGCGCGCAAACCCTCTTTCGTCTCCCAATGAAAACCATAGACGCGCGAAAACCCTCTTTTGTCTCCCTCAAGACGAAAAGTCAAAAAGTATAAAAAAAATAAAAATAGAAAGGTGATTAACGACGGAATATGGTTTTTGTCTTAAAAAAACGTCTTAAAATACCTCGATGTGTAGTAGTGAATGCTTTGTCTTCGAAAAGTCGTTTTCCATTAATATGATAATTAATTTAAAATGGAGTTAGCACACACTACTCATCTTAGATTCACCATACGGTTGGGTGCATTACCCCATTCCATTACACAAATCCTTTTTAGTAATAAAGTAATATGGACCTCCCACTCATTCTCTCTCATGTATTTAAGCACTCCCTAGTTCTCATTATTGTGAATCTAATTAATTTTTTCTGTTATAGAAAATTTACCTGTAACGTTTATATATCCCTTCCATTTCTTTTATCAGAGCATGCCCTAAAGTTGAGGGGTTACAACGTGGTTCCAGCTATGGTATAGGAAGTCGAGGATTTTAGCAATATAGGATAATGGCTGAAAGTGATGGCCAAGTGCAAGAATGACAAATTTTAATGCCCAATAAGCAAACTAATTGAAGCCATTAAATAAATTTTGATGCTAGTGGGAACTTCCCTTTTGGTCAATAGATTAATCATTCACCCCTGATCTGTTCTGTTGTTTGAGTAATTGGAAAAATATATATGAAAGAAATCACTCAGCTGCTTTATATTATCAGATTGAAATCCCTATTTTATTGAGGTAAAGACATCCAAGCCGCATGGCATTACTCATTCAGAAGTTAAATCCCTAATAACATAAGCTACTACATGGATAAACACCAATTCATGGCTCAAATGCATCCATAGCATATTCATCTGTTGTTTAGCTAGTAAAGTAAATATCTATTCCGGGCCCCATCTTATCTTCCTCTAAAGGGGGCCGGGTACTGGTTTAGCAGCAGTCGAAACAGAAGGAGTAGGCAGGGGAAGCGTGAAAGTAATACAACTGTATGCCCTCAATATAGAACGGATTGAGCGAGTGGAGCCTGAAAGGATGTGTGCTGCGATTAACTCCCTTTCAACCGCAAAAATGAGTTAAGTGAAGGTAGCACAAGGAGCGCCAAAAGGAGACCGGCTCGCAGGTCATATCGCGACCTACCTTATAGAAGTTTTAATCCCAAGCTAAAAACCAAAAAAGATTTTTTATCACCTGCCTTCTTTACGAATTTTGAAGGCAGGAGACTTGCTTTACCTGTTACATGCTACCATATGGAAAGCTGGAGACTTAGCGTTTTCCCTCACTTCTGGTAAAAACCTAGGGTGAAAATAATAGCCCCGCGTGAAGAAAAAAAAGGTGCCACCAACTGGAAACCTGGCTCACATGCACCAAAAAAGAGGAGCGCTCTAACAAGGAAAGTATCCAAGGCTCATTTCTAGCTAGGTAAATAAGGCATTAAGCAGGGCTACGAAGGAGAAGCTTACATTGACTAGTTGAACCAACAAGCTAACATGGCCACCTAGTCCTTTCTTCTTGTCCATTTCCATATACTAAGCTTGCATACATGCTTCATCAATGATCTATACATTATAATCAATAATTACCTTCTAAAGAGAAGCCCACAAACCTCTAAAATTTCTGGCACCTTCCTTGATGCGGCCACTTGCAGCTTCCTTCATATCTCCATCAAAGCCATCTTCAAGGGTTTTAGCAGCTCCAATGATCTTCTAAACGTGCAATCTGCAAGCTGAAAGCACCAAGAATGATTTAGTCAGACGATAATATAGTCTTTGAGCTAATTAAGACAACCCAAAAATAAAAACATGCTTACCCAGTAAAATGGTAAAACAGGGGCGCTGCAGAGTGTAATACAAGTTGAAAAGGGGCTGGAAGATTGTAAATCCCGAGGTAGAAGATGTAATAAGTAAGAACCCTAACCCAAATATACAATATGACAAACACACTCCCTCTTCGACCATGTATGTGGATGAAGCGTTGCCTAATGGCTGCAACAAATAGCTCCAGAAACAGCGAGTGAATGAAAGCTTGGCTGGAATTAGGGGAAACCACCCCTCCTCTGGAAGAAAAAACCCCAGAAGCTCCTTGTGCAGCCGAAACCTGGCATATCAATACGGGTTGGTTATCTGGTAGAAGCTATTTGTTCAGGAAGAGTTTCCGGAAGAGATCTTGTTTGGCATGGAGGGAAGAGATGTTTGGCTAAGCGGAGGGAAGATATGTTTGGCGCCCACCAAAAGCGGAAATATGGATGTGGGAGAACCCATTTTTACCTTTTTAATTTAAAATAATTAAAAAATTAAAAACTAGTTGAGACAATAAAAAGGTATTCTAAATATTAGAGACGAAATGGGAATTTCGTCTTAAATAATTGTCTTAAAAACCCCCCTTATGTAGTAGTGATTGTATTATGTTCTTAAATAAAATATGATTTTGACTTTATAAATATCAAGACTATATCCATATATATATGAATTATAAATGGAGAAAGTAGAAGCTACCATAGTTATCTTAAATAAAATACCAAGCATTGAAATAGTAAGTGACACTTGATGTTATAATAAAGGAATAAAATTCAAATTGAATCTGTCCATCAATCGTTTCACCTGGTAGTAAAAGGTTTCATGAATTGGAAAATAGCAATTTGTATTTTTTTTTCGAAATAATACATTTAGAACTTGGATAGAATTCCATACCTGGAACAAGGAGGTACTTATAATTTCTTTAACCAAATAAGACGACTAATTGGAAAATATAAATACTCTTAAACATTGTTTTGTCATTGTTATCCTTACCTGCGAATATTCGCAAGAAGGATAGGTACAAATGCTTTAGCTAATTAGCTAAGTAAGTCTCGAGGCACCTCGCAGAAACCCTTTCATCACCATCCCAAAATTAAAACTATCAGTACCTTGTCAAGGAGAACTCTGTCTTATATTGTTTTGAAATTTCAGTTATTACAACTACAAACAAATTAGTGTCGTAATCATTTTTATGGAGGTAAGACACATCACTGTCTTAAAGCATCATTAGTTAAAAGGACATAGTAGTTAAATTGTTATATACATTAATGACTTTATTATTTAATACTGCCTTAACAAGCATTTATTACTTCCGCAATCACAATTTTAACATTTAATGCTGGTATAATTTTTTTTTAAATTTTTATGAAATTATCGGGATGTTACATTGCTCAAGGACAATAATCCAAAGAGACTTCCATCGATACTATCATTGGTACACTATTATCAAATTTATTCAAAACCTAGGATCATAAGCAATATCAAATAAAAATGGAAGGTCCTTAAGTCTTAGGTGGGTATGAATTGAGCCCGTGATTTGGACGTATGAATCCATCCCACGATTTGGAGGTTATTCCTCAACACTCCCAAATAAAATAACCCCCAATATTTATATTACTATGTCAAATAAAAAAACCCCCTTGACCCCTTAATACGGGGCAATATATTTTTGAGGTTTTAAAGAGTATTCAACCCCCCAATATGAATGGACGTGATATGATATTGCCTCACTAGTGAACCCCCCGTGCGTTGATCTTCCTGGATCAAGGCTCTCTGAACCATCAAATTATGGTTCTTCTTCTTTTCACCTCCACTGTTTTTGGATGCCGATTCTTCCCTCTCATCGACTTGCTCATCCTTTCGACGTCTGGGTTTCGACTCCTCTGTAGCATGTAGGTTCTCTGGGAAATCATATGCCTTGTGTCCCATTCCTTGACACTTGTAACATATTATGGTTGGTCTGTTGGGTCCTTTCTTGTCGAATGGACCACTTTGACTATACGCACCTCGACTACGATTCTCACAACCATCGTGTCGGTTTTCTTGCACTTTCTCCCGTATCGATGTCCCTTCCGCGTGTCGGCTATCTTTGACACTTTCCTTCCTGTACCCGCTACTTTGGCCTTTAGCGGAGACAGTTTTTGCACCCCGACTAGTCATCCTTCCCCTGGTCACTGCGGATTTTCTTGACAATTTCTCTTCTTCCTTCAGAGCTAACTGGTAGGCTTCGCCGACTGCTCTAAATCTTGAAATGCTGAGTTCATCCTAAATAGTATATTTTAAGCCGTTCACATACCTAGCGACAGCTTCTTCTCCTTCATCAGTTTGTCCTGACTGAATCGACAATCGGTAAAACTCCTCCATGTACTCCTGCATGGTCATTTCTTTCTGTCAAAAGTTCTGTAACTTCCTCAACAAGGCAATCACATAGTCATTTGGCAAGAAATTTCCCTTCAACTTGGAAACCATTCTATTCCAAGACTTGATTTTCTCCTTGCCTTTCTTGAGTCTGTCAGCCTGTACATTGTCCCACCACAACGAGGCATGAACCTTCAACCTCAGACATGCAGTCTTAACCCATTTAGGATCCTCGATCTGCTCTATGTCAAAGTATTTCTCCATCTCTCTGAACCAGTCGATCAAATATTCTGGGTCTAGGATTCCCGAGTATGTACGCATGTCTATCTTCGCCCGACCTCTCATATCTGTCAGGAATTTGATCAGTTTTTCCTCTGCTTGCTCTGCAGATTCTTCCCAAGCTTCCACCTCTTCAACTTCCTTGTCGCTATGGTCTAACGCCTCAGGAATACAACCACGCCTCTGGATTTCTTTTATCGCTGCGACTTCATTTGTCAAAGTTTGCATCATTCTAATGCATTTGTCAAACATCTCATGATCCATTGTGACGGCTACTGCACCACACGCTCTTCGTCCTTGGACATTAACGCCTCTATGAGCCATTTTCAACCTTTGCTGAAACTCTCACACGTCCAATCGCAACCGGACTTTAAACAAGTCGTGGACAACTCTACCCAACCACAGCTGGAGCTGTCCAACTCACTTGCAGGCTCAATATCACGAACTCAAAGGATTCTTCTGCTCTAATACCAATTGACGCAAGTTGGGTTGGTAGAGTCATCTTCCCAACTGGACTTTCTTCCGGGATCTGATACCAACTGACGCAAGTCAGGTTGGTATAGTCGTCTTCCCAACCGGACTTTCTTCTGGGCTTTGATACCAACTGACGCAAGTCAGGTTGGTATAGTCATCTTCCCAAACGGACTTTCTTCAGAGCTCTGATACCAATTGGCGCAAGTCACCTTACTGGAATACTTTCTTGCTTAACAATACACACGACACAAACCACAATGCTTACACGAACCAGGTGTAAAGAAGGATGCCAGAAGTGGCTTTATATTACTTCTCTAAATTCGGTTACAATGTGGAATAACTGTAAACAAATAACTAACTACAATCGGCCTCAGCCGTTACCACTTAGAAGTAACCATGGTGTGTTCTCCCTGTGTGTCGACCTCACACTCTCCTTGTTCACCCAAGAACTATGAGCTATGGATCAATCTCAAGTCTCTGCTCTTCGGCCTATGTGACTCTTCACAACTCCTCTCGGCTCTGCTCTCTAATACTGTTGATCAAAGACTCAAGATCCCCTCCTCTGATTTCCTCTCCTTCATCTTCTACCCTACTGCTAATGTTCCTGAGATTACTGCAATCCCCGAGACACGCATCCTCTTGTCCGCTGATCCTTCCAAATCTTGCAAACCTGCAACTGTCAGCTCCCAACCATGTTGCACATCCTTTGTCCATGACGTCACCTGTCATGTCTTTCACCTACTCGTAATAACTGTAATAACTTCCTCAGCAACCCTGAAAGAATACTAGGTACAGTCCCTTGACTTTCTGCCCTTCTGATCTTGCTATAGTAGTCGGTCACATCTCGACCTTCTTGTTGGCTTACTTCTCATCTTCTGTGGTTCGCCAGTCCTCCCCTTCCTCTGTGCTTGGATCCGCCAAACCTGTCATGTTGTAGTTCAACCACTTATCGACTACCCGACATCTTACTCCACTTGTCATCCATCGACCATTACCTATCGATTCTCGACCTAACACAACATCCGTTGCGCTGCTCCATTCGGTTGCACTCCGATTGCTTCTGCTCGACTTGTTGACTTCGACCAGTCAACGTGCTCTCCACACCAGTGGTCATCGGCACTCCTGCTGGTCACTTCCCCCCTTCTGTCGATCAATGTCAACTGATCCTCCTAGGCTCCGATGCTCGTGCATCATCCTGTTAGGATGATAAAGGATTTTTTTTTTACAATGAAGTATTTCATTAAAGTTTCTAAAAATTCCATTCTTCCTTAGACCCACTTAAGGTTTCATACACATATCTATTAGGGTAGGTCAACTTTGCATATTCTCAAAATAAAGAATTGTAATTTTTAAAGGAAGGATATTTTAGAAGGGTTGGGAATCAATGTTACCAATGGCCTTTGTCCTTTGAGATTGTAGGAGTATTGATCACCCATTGCATAGCCTTATAATAGCGTACCTCTCTCTATTCTTAAATAAAAATTATAAATTTTGAAGAAATGATATTTTCAAAGGCCTCATAATTTAAGTTACCAATTTGTTCTTTGAGGTTGTAGGAGTAATGATAATCCTTTTCACTGCCTTGATAGGTTACTTCAATAGCTACAAAACAATTATCATTCCAAAGCTCGATGGGAAAACCTGGCAACTTGACCCAAATTAGTTACTTGGTTGTTTCCTTCAACCTTGGGTCAAAACATATAAACCACCTTTGTAATGACAAAACCCTAGAAATTCATAGTCTTAAACCCTAGAAACTTTATTTTCTAGGGTAACAAAGATGTGTTATCCTTTAAAAGGATTTATAGTGTAGTCCAATAATTGTTCCTACTAACTTAGATCTCACCAAACCCCCTACACACAATTGCATATATACATATATATTCTAAATCATCAAAGGTCAACTATGCTCTTCCATCCATAGTGTCCTTTTGTGTGATTGAAAAGGCAATGTGATCATGAATGGAGAAGTGCTAATTTGACCGATAACACTAGGTATTATTTTTGTTAAGAATGATGTGAAGATTAATGGTACTAGGCTTGGAGAATTTTGATGTATGAGGTTAGTAGAAGACTTGAATTAAATATTCTGATTTTCAGATAAGAGTGTAAGCTTGGATATATGTCATATACATATGTTTTCAACACCATTTATGTGTACTTTGGAGATCTTAGTTACAATATTTTTTATTTCTCTTTTTTCATTGTGATAAAATATTTTCAAGGTGTAATTGAAAATATGTGTATATTTTCATTGGTCTAAATTATCTATTAGAAAGTTTTTCTCTCGTTTATGATTTTTTTTATGTTTATGTATTTTGTCACATAAATAATGTAGAAACATAAAATAAAATATTATGAACAATGAATTAACACTATCAAATATATTATGAAAAATGTTCATATTAAGTGGGGTTCATTATTTACAGCATTACTAACATTGGTGATGAGAGATGTTCAACAAAAATTACTAATACTCATCATAATAATAATTTACAGATTTAGTAATATTTTACATCACATATATATAAAAACTTGATATCACATATCAAGAAACTTCAAGTTTAAATCTCCAATGCACTTGTTACTTATAAGGTGCTTGTCACTTAGCTATGAGTGGATGGGAAACATTCCTTCAAATTCATAAATAAAATTTGTTTGAAACTTCATGATGAGTTATTTTCTAAAACAAAATAATAATTGATAGAGAATGAGTATCTAAGTTGTAGGTAGTGGAATATAATCACAGAAGTATTTTTCCACTATTGATGTTACAATGAGTGTGACACTACTTAGTAGGACATACACTTGTTAAGGAACAATGGATTAGATTGACATGGACAAGAATTTTATATGAAGAATATGGGATCATTTTCTACCACTATGGAAAAGAGAGGAAAATGAGACTTAGGGAGATGAGGTGGGATGATGCCTTACTCATCCAGTGAGATCCAAGCTTAAGACCTAAAGATTCAAAAGGATGGAGGCCATGTGGGAAGATTCTTCCCAAAATTCAACCACATTACTAACAATGATGACGATAGGTGTTAAAAAAAATTACTAATACTCATCATAGTAATAATTAACAAATTTAGTAATATTTTACATATCACATATACAAAAAAATTCAAGCTTTTAGTAATATTTTAGATATCACATATCATGAAACTTAAGTTTAAATCTCCAATGCACTTGTCAAATATAAAGTGCTTCTCATTTAGCTAAGAGTGGATGGGAAACATTCCTTCAAATATAAAGTGCTTCTCATTTAGCTAAGAGTGGATGGGAAACATTCCTTCAAATTCATAGATCAAATTTGTTTTGAAACTTCATGATGAGTTATTTTCTAAAACAAAATATGAGTAGAATTGATAGAGAAATAGTATCTATGGTGTAGGTAGTGGAATATACTCATGGATGTTTCATATTTTGGGTTAAGTATTTTTCCTCTATTGATGTTGCAATAGACGTGGTGCTACTTAGGAGGAAAAAACTACAATGGATGTAGGTTCTTAGTCATTAGTGTACTAGTAGATGTTAGTGATACAATGGTTAAGGAACGATGGATTGGTAGACAAGAATTTTACATGAAGAATATGGGATCATTTTCTACCACTAAGGAAAAGAGAGGCAAATGAGACTTACGGGGATGAGATGGGATGAGGCCTTACTCATCTAGTGGGTTCAAATCTTAATAACTCAAGATTTAGAAGGATGGAGTCCACATGGGAAGAATATGTTGCAACAAAGAATTTGTTATGATAATCATATGACGACATGAATTGAGAGGAGAATGCACACATGTTTTTTGGGATTCAAGATTGTCTATTTTAGGAGACAAGTGTATTTAATGTAAATTATTATTTGATGGCACGCCTGGTGTTGCATTACAAGGACATGATTGTTAACCACTAATATTGTCAACAGGTACAAGCTCACAAAGGATTATTAGGATATCTACTATTTTAAAACTTTTCTACATAACAAATTTAAGGCCCTAAGTGAGTTTTGTTATGATTCCTTCATTCGAATCTACCATTAACCTTGTTTATTAGCTAGCTTAACATCTACCCTATATCCCACCACTTAGAATGGTTCACCAATCTTGAAAAGTAATTTTTTAACTACATCACATATAATGTTGATTGGTAACGTTAATGGTGACATCCAATTTTTATTAGAAAATGTATGTCCACAATTTGTATACTTATATAATAGATTGTTTTAATAAAAAAGCCAACTAAAAATGAATAACTTGTTTCCTTTTAAATATGAATCAATATAATATATACATATAATATTGTATATCCAAAAGTTACCCCTTCATTTCTAATTAATTTCAATTTTTATTCGTACATAATAATAGTATGTTTTAATGGAGGAACCAATTATAATATTGTATATCCAAAAGTTACCCCTCCATTCCTAATTAATTTCAATTTTTATTCTTACATAATAATAGTATGTTTTAATGGAAGAACCAACTAGAGATAGATACCTTGTTTCTTTTTGAATAGGCATTAATATAAGATATACATATTGTTGTATATTAAGAAATTATCCTTCCATTTCTAATTAATTGAATTTATAATAATAAAATAAATAAATGTATTATTAATTAATGACTAAAACTATAACTTTGTAAAAAAATTGTTAAACTACTTTAAAAAACATCATATATTGAATATATTAAATTTTAATTTAGATTATAATATTTCCAAAAGCTAATAAGCATCCAGTGATGTTTCATCATTTTGGAATCTTTTCACTAATGTAAAAAGGCATGAAATTCAGGCTCCTTAATCCTCAAAGTGGAAGCTCTTAATCCTTAATTCTCAAAGTGGAAGATTTAAAGTGAGGTTGTTGCCAAATGGACATTTAGAGGCTATGATGGATTTAACTACCTAATTTGGAAGCATCGCAGGTGGAGTAGCATCTCCTTACGACAACCAATGTAAAACATAACTTCCAGTGTAGTTTTATTTAGAAACGTGGTATCCATGAGCTGTAGGTTTTTATTTTTTAAACGTGGCTTTTATTCTTTCATGGAAAACAAGTGTAAAGTATATTTTTATTATATGGATTTCATAGGGCATTTGGTACACTATAAGGTTTAAAGGTCTTGGGTATCTCACTCTTATAGATATATTGTTTGTTATGATTTTTTATAAGATTTTTATTGGAAAGTATGAATGAGAAATTGTGTGATATATGATGTTCATAGTATCACAGGGATTAAAGATGAGTGTTAACTTTTGCTACATTTTTTGGAATTTATATTGACAAGTTTAGTGGAAATTATAACAAATATATTGGATTTCATATATGGATGTTTATTCTTTGGAGTTTTAAATTCTATTATTCTATTTGCAAATGATATTATCTTAATGTATAACTTAGTGAAAGGTGTTTAAACAAAATGGTCACTTTAGTCTCATTTTGTGACATTTATAAGCTTTAAGTTAACTTAGGATTATGACAATATCAAAATATTCAAAATGAGGTCCAGTTTAAGATTTATGATGGTTTTATGGCACTATGTTTGTGCTCATAAAACTATGCATCTAACAACTTCCTTTGCAAGGGTGGGTAGTGGTATCTCTATGCATTTTGTTAGCCTTTAGTGCATGAATATCAATATAGAATCCATATTATGTTTGGATTTACTAGGTGGCAAAATAATCAAATTTCTTTATATACAATAAAAGATTGCACTTGCTAAATGGAGAGTGAGGATGGATATATAATGATTTATTTTATTATAATGATCTAATTCTTTTAACTTTTTAATTTAAGTCACCTTTCTTTTTATAATTTAATTTATTAGATGTATCAATTTATTTTATGAGACATATCCTTCTAAATGCACTTAATTACTCATTTCTCTTTAGATACAAATTCGTCCATGCACCCAATTCTTTTTGGTCATTGTAATCTAATCTCAACATGTGTGCTATTATTATTATTTTTATTTTCTTTAAGAATAATATGAATTGCCTCACTTTCATAGGTTTACAATTTAAAAGATGAAACTCATTTCCTTATTTGTGTTCATCAATAACTCCATTCTCATCTAGAATTTTCATTCCCACACCTTCAATGTTTCTCACCTTGTAAATCCATTTGATTCCTCTTCATTTCCGCTCTCCCCTCTCAACATTTAACATCTATATTTTCCTCTAGCTACAACTCATGGAAATATGCACGTGTTTCCCAACCTGCCATGGAGATGTGAATGCCATCCATTGGTGCATTATGAAGTGGCATTACTCTAAATCCTATTAGGTAGCCATAAATAAGAAATTACACACATGAAAGAATCAAATTGATGGCACCTGTATAGAATTTTATAATGGAAAATATACTTTAGATATACTTGATAAATTGGAAAAATGGGTCTTGTAGTAATAAAATTACCATACTTTGAGATGGGATAAATGCGATGGATGTCACCATGGTCTCCAATTATTATTAGAAAGTAACATTTCTTATCATATGAATGTTCCCCCTTAGGCATCAATTGTAAGTAACACCTTTAGCTACAATAATGATGACCTCATGTATCTGACCAAGTTGAAATAGTAGTAGTGTGGTAGTTTCATAATAAAATTAAAAATTTTATCTTGAGAGAGATAGAGAGAGAGAGAGTAAATTACTTGAGCTATCTCACCATGATGTGTGTGTATGTGTGAGAGAGATATTTTTTATCATCTAAACCCAAATTTTTTACAATTACCTAACCTTAATAAGATAAATATGTTTATTAGTAGTCAATCCAAATGCCTATTTTAATGTGAAAATCCTTTCTCATGTGCAAGACATCTATCATATCATCAAGGAACCTGACCATTCTTAATGAAAGGAAATTCTTAATGATTTCGTTCTACTGGGTAAATCGATTATTAACCTTCTTCCTTGAACTCTTGATCCAATATCAACATGATTCTAAGGCTAATGTATTTATGCATATAATAATTTTTTTCACAATATTCCAATTTTTACAAATCTTCATAAACTTTTAGTTGCCATGGATTTAAAAAAGAAATGAATGTTTTTCCATCCACCTTCTTTGGGATTTTCTATATATATTTCCATTTCACTAAAGGAATTCATTCTCTTTCATTTTTTGCATCTTGCATTCTTCCAAACCCAACTTTATTAATTTAAATCCCCCAACTAGAAACTATATATTACACTATTGATTTATTTTAGTGTCAAGTTCTTCTTATAGCATAGTCGAATCTTTCTTCCCATGTCCATTTAGATTTAGAAAAAAACCTTTGTAATGAAAAAACCCTAGAAATTCATAGTCTTAAACCCTAGAAACTTTACTTTCTAGGGTAACAAAGATGTGTCATCCCTTAAAAGGATTTATAGTGTAGTCCAATAATTGTTCCTACTAACTTAGATCTCACCAAACCCCCTACACACACTTGCATATATACATATATATTCAAAGATAAACTTAATTAATTGAACAATAACAATATTGTTCCTACTAGCTTAAATCAACCCCTATAGATCTGTGAGCACACATATAACCCCAAATATTAACTCAATTGATGAATCACTTACAAAAGACCCAATTCCAATTCCAATGTAGATGAATAGGTCAATTAATTTCAAACCATCCATCTAAACATAAATAACATATTCCTATTGTTTTACTAGTTTAGATCTCACCACAACCACCTACACACTTGCATATAAAATTAGCTCAATTTATTGAACCATAACAATGTTCATATAATCCATAAATTAGCTCAATTAATTGAACCATTGTTCAATGTGATGAATAGGCATAATTAACATGTTAAATTATAAAACTTTAAGCGTATGCCTGGCAAAAATCTTACTAATTAAAAAAATCGAAACTTATAAATACAGTAGATTTGGAAATTAGAATAATAACACTCTTTAGTTAAAAACCTTAGAATTTATCAGTCGCTATCGCTATATTCTTGTTTTGTTGGCGTATCTAGTTGCTGTAAATCATAAAGTTATAAAAAGCTGCTCTGTTGGCTGGAATCAGTCGGCATTGATTTTTACAGGCTCTTCACTAATGGAGGTTTTCCTTTCTTTCTTCATAAGATGAATAAATTTCCGACGCAACTCATTTCGGGCTTTTATAGCTTTAACCTGCCTTTGAAAGTATTCTTTTTGGTTGGTGCCCCGATCTACTACATTTGGGGCGAAACTTATTTTCTTTTTCTCTTTTGGGTTGTTTCCTGTCAAAACATTGTATGATAAATTTTAATGTGTAGAAATTTTCATATTCACTATTAAAGCTAGCATAGCCACTTAACTTATATTTAGTGAAAATTGATAAACCACAAGTTAAGTGACACAAATAAATGAAAATTGATAAGACACAAGTCAAGTGAAAATACAAGCAAGTAAAGTATACACATACCTGCAGGACGGGCAATGCATGATCGCAAGTGAGTTGTATCTTCCACAGCTCCCTGAGAAGAGCTTTCAACAACTTTTAATGGCATTACAGAATCGGGCATGTTAGTTGATCCTAGCATGTCAATTGAAACAACTGTCATGGAATTATAGTATAGCATACTCCTACAATTCCACCTAAAATTCTAAAATAAAAAAACCAGTCTTGTGTCATGAAAATACAAGCAAGTGAAGTATAAACATACCTGCAGGACGGGCAATGCATGATCGCAGGTGAGTTGTATCTTCCACAGCTCTCTCGGAAGAGCTTTCAACAACTTCTAATGACGATACGAAATCGGGCATGTCAGTTGATCCGGACATGGATTTCATGGATTTCTGTCTGCAAGAAATTAGGAAATCTGACAATAATTTCTGTTGCTTCGACCTCGATCTTGCTGTGCTTTGTTACGATGAATATACGCGACGCGATGCATCACGTCTAAATATATAGATATAACAGTTCTGGCAGGATTTGTGAAGTGACGCGACTCGTTACAAGGATTTGTGAAGTGACCTTTGATAATAACTCGTGTTTAGCTCGACTCGGTAATGAAGTCTATTATGAACCATTGAAGGATGCCAAGCCACCTTGAGATCGTCTCAATGCGTTTGTATTCCAAGAATTGTTTGCAGCTTTGATCACTCTTCGACATAACCTTCATCTCAAGATCATGAGATTGTTTCTTTGAAGGCAACACGTTTGTATTCCAAGAATTGTTTGGAGCTTTGATCTTCGCTCTTTAACCTATTTTGGTCTTGGTTTTTGATCCAAGGTGATAAACTTACCAAAATCATTATCAATAGCTATAGAATGCACAGGATATGACCTTAACAATCTTTCTCATCTACAAGCTATCATATATTACCAACATATTCTTTGTTTAAGTTGAATCCAAGGTCCCATAACCTGATACTTGATACTAAGAAAGAGTTTGAATGATTAGTGGAGGAGCTTAACCCTTTATGCTTAGTATCACCCTAAAATTGAATAACCAATATTTACACATTTATAATATCATATTGAGATAACATATAGTGATTTTCTAGGTATGTACCAACCAAAAGTAGTTGTTATTAAAAGGATGGAATACATTCCTTTCTCTTACTCTTTTCTTTATACTAGTAGTGGAATCCATAGCTTTTTTTTCCAAAGTGAGGGTCCTCCTTGCTAACAAAAATCAGAAGTTCTTTTCCATGGGAAAAAAGTACTTTGTTTGTCAACATGATTTTTCTTAAAGAATTCACCAATGTTCTTTTGGAGTTGGTATAGAATTATTTTCATCTCATCCATGCCTCTATTAAGGGTGAAAACACGAAGTTGGGAAACAATTTCGTGACAATTGGCTTTGTTTTTGGTATAATTTCCAGTTTCTCGGCCAAGAAAAAAGTCAACATATTTTCTCGGCCGAGAGTTGTAATAATTTTCGAACGAGAAATTAACGACGGTTAAACTTCTCTCATCCGAGAGTTCTTCCATAGTTAGATAATTGTTCGCTCGAGAATATTTAACTTTCTCGTTCGAGAGTATAACCATATTTTTGATATTAAACTCTCGCAGAAGTTTCTCAGTCGAGAGTTTAGATTCTTTTTAAACTGTTGGCCGAGAAATGTTTAACTATATAAACGCAAACCCTTCCCCCGCCAGTCGCTGCATGTCATTGTTCGTTGTTGCTCGCTGTCTGTTGTTAAAACCCAGAGGACATTGAAACACCGAAGGGAAGGGAATGACCACGAAAACAAAGGGAATACAAAGGGAACGACCACAACAACGAAGGGAAGGCGAAGGGAACAACCACAACAACAAAGGGAAGACGAAGGGAACAGCTTGGCACACACAAAGACTAAGGGAACGACCACGGGAAGAGGACCGCCAATTCGAACCCTTTCTTTGCACAGGTGTGTAACCAACTCTGATAGAATGAATGAAGAATGTGTGGAATTTCAGATGATTTTTACAAGATGGAAACGTTTATTCCTCACACTAAAAAAATCATTGCTTAGAAGTTTCTTAACCTCTTCTTGACTTGCATGGAATCTTATTTTGGACTCCTTCTCACAATCATATATGACATGACTCCCAATTCAATGGTTAAACATAATCCATTGAAAAAAAATCTAGAGGTCAAATAGACTGGTAACTTGTAAGGCTTCAACTCAGATCCATAAATACTTGTAACTATGTGGTTTTCATACATGTACTAATCTGGGACGAATGGCAACTACAATATTTCATCGAGCTTTGCTCTATCATCTGGTTACACATAGCTACATTAATAGTGGCAAATTTGTCGTAGTTGTTTATGGCAAGGATATGTGATTTATTTCGTAAGTCCTTGCCCTTGGTTGGGTTCACGTAGGGGAAGTGACTTTCTATCCATTCAAGACGCTTACAGGTAACGTCTTTTCCGGGAAATTCTTGTCTACAGATAGTCCAACTTTGTGATTATGCCCCAAACTTAGAGTGTTGTACGGGGAGGAGCTTCCAATAGAGGAGATTTTGGATGGGTCAGCATACATAGACAATGCTCCTACCACTAAAGCTATACCATACCATGTCATAGCTAGTTATTTCGGCCGAATCCTAATTGGATTCTCAAATTGCATAACACTGGGTCCCACTCCCACATGTGTATCTGGGCTTAACCGCAGTAATTTCTTGTGCTCAAGAAAATTTATTAGAAAAAACATCTCCATAAAAAATCATATGAACAATGTACATGAATCTATAAATAAATTTAGTAAAACCCATATTCTTACCATGCTTTCTTACTAATGGTTTCCATTCACTGACAAAAGTAGGGTTCCCTAACTCATCTTCTCTATTTAATTGTATATGTTGGAAATTCAAAAAATGAGAATACAAATGAGGTATACAAAATAGGACTAGTATATGAAGAAACTGGTTGACTTGAAATATACCTATTGTAGATGAATTGCATCAGCCAAGTATTGTGCATAATTGAACATCACCAAAGGAGTAGTTGGTGGGGGAGAAATTACCGAAGAAAGAAGCGAAGTATACTTGGACTGAATACTGTCAAAAAAGATTGGATACATTGAAAGAGAGAATGGTTACAATGCCTATTCTAGTTTTTTTAGATTGGACTAAACCATTCTGCGTACATGTAGATGCTTCATCTATAGCACTAGGCATTGTTCTAGCTCAACCAAATGAGGGAGGCATCGATCACCCCATCTAATTTTCAAGTAGAAAGCTATCTTCAGCAGAAAATAACTATACTACGAAAGAGAGAGAAGGATTAGCTACAGTGTACGCATTGCAAAAGTTCAGATACTGCCTGCTAGGTATGCATTTCTGTATGTTTACTGACCATTCAGCTTTGAAGTATTTGGTCAATAAACTAGTGTTAGAGGGAATAATATGCAGATGGCTATTACTCTTTCAGGAATATTATTTTGAAATCATTGTTAATCGAGGAAGACTGAATTCCGGATCTGATCACCTCTCCAGAATCGAATCAGGTGAAGAACCTAGTAACTTGGAAGACATCCTACCAGATGTGCATTTGTTTGCTATTCATATAGCAGATGACTACTACAAGGATATTATCAAGTTCCTGACTACATGACTAGCACCTAGAGATTTCACTATGCAGTAGAAGAAGCAGTTGGTTGTAAAGGAAACTGATTTTACTCTAATTACAGGTCAGCTATACAAACTAGGACCATATGAAGTATTGCGCAGATGCCTGCTAGAACATGAGAAACCTATGATACTTGCTGAAGCACATTCAGGGGTATCTAGAGGCCACTGCAGGAAGAGCTACTGCATATAAAATTTTAATAGAAGGACTATGGTGACCTACATTACATAAGGAATCAAAGGAACATTGTCGAAGTTGCGATGTCTGCCAAAGGACAGGGAAGACATCTCATCGATATGAGATTCCTTTGATGCCACAACTGACCCTAAAAGCATTTGATAAGTGAGATATTGACTTTGTGTGACCTATTAACCCACCAGGAAAGAGAACTGATTCGATATACATCATCACAACCACAAATTATCTAACCAGATGGGCAGAGGAAAAACCAGTAAAGGCCTGTAGTGTAGTTACTGCCACTCAATTCCTCTTTGAGAACATCTTTACAAGGTTTGAATGTCCAAGGATCCTAATGAGCGATTGGGGAACTCATTTCCTGAACAGAACTACTAAATCCCTAACTGAGGAATTTCAGATCTACCATCAGAAGAGTACACCATATCATCCACAAGATAATGGCACTGTTGAAGCTTGTAACAAAGTACTGGAAAATGCGCTGACCAAGGTATGCAATACAAACATGGATGATTGGGATCTACGCATACCAGTAGTGTTATGGGCATATAGGAAAACTTGCAAGAAGTTGATAGGTCACACACCTTTCAGATTAGCATATGGGCATGACGCTATCATTCCCATGGAATACGTAGTACCAAGCTTGAAAATTGTAGCATTCACAGACATGGCAAATGCTGAGACAATGGAAGAAAGGCTACTACACTTAGTTGAGCTAGAGGAAGATCGTTTCATCGTAGGCTTTCACCAACAAGTGCAAAAAGATAGAGAAAAAACATGGCATGATAGGAATATCAAGTACAAATTCTTCCAGGTAGGAGACCTTGTCCTTCTCTATGATAGTAAGTTCATGAAGTTTCCCGGAAAGTTTAAAATGCATTGGCTAGGACCATATGTTTTCAAACATGTTACTAATGGTGGCACAGTTCAGTTGGCTACATTACTTGGAGAAAACCTACCAGGACTTATTAATGGAAGTACAATAAATCCCTACAGGGATAGTACTACTCCTCTAGGCATCAGTTGATCACCAAGGAGAAAATTTTTAAGTTTCAAGTACAGTTGAAATTGGACACTAAAAATTCAGTAGAGTCTGTACACAGTTTTCGTAAAATGCGCAGTTCCATGAAGCAGAAGCATATGTTGCGAAGTACATATCACAACCTGAGATTCAAAGTTCAAGAAGGAAGACCAAATGTGAAGTTCAGTATGGAAAGGAGGAAACACACAGTTAACTGTGCAGATTTTGTTTAAGATGCAAGCGCAGTCAAAGGGAAAATTAGCCGTTACAACTTTTTTGGTCAGGAAGTAACCGTTATACAGTGTTTTTGTAACTAGATGCTTTCGCATTTAAGGCACACATGGCCGTTTAGGATGCATTTCTTGGAGGAAAGGACCAATATACTTGGGGGATTTGGCCAACAACCATGGAATTTAATGCCTAACTAGCTGGTTTTGGGCGCGTCTCAGGCCTGCTACACCTATAAATAGAATTGAGTGCATACCTACCGGTATTACCATGATTTTTTATTTTTACTGCATGTAACTTTTAAGTTTTTATCAGCAAGAGCATGTAGAGTGATTTGAGAGTGAATGTCTAAGAAACCGACTATAGACGATATTTTGAGAGACTTTAACCAGTATGGGCTCGAGGGATTCATGAAAACGCCCTCAAAAAAGTATGTTCCAGAAAGGGGCGTCTCATCAAGAAGCTCACCATGCCACGCAACAGAAATGAATTGAAGGGATAAGAATTTGTCCATAGAACCAAAGAATTTGAAGGCAGGGGGAATGCCAAGGCAACCCCTGTAGGAACCACCTCGTGATAGGAAAATCTACCTCATGTTAAGTTTAGCATAAAAATCACAACAAGAGGATAATAACGATCACTAAAAGAAACACAATCACAATATAAAAACAAATTTATCCTAGGAAACCCTCATGGGGTAGAAAACCCAACAAAACTTCCTCAATATCGATGATCAAAAGTGAAAATACAAAATCCCCAAAGCAAGGGATCCTTCTCCTTTGCAGATATATATCTCTCTCTATCCTATGCGCAATACACAAGTGAGTGTGTGTTCAAATGAGAGACACAACACCTCTATTTATACTTTATCTCTCACTTGACATTTTACCCAGCTAGGTTGACCCCATAACTAAATGACCAATTACTAACTAGGATGACTTCTCTAGGGTTCTTAAACACCCCATTACAACTGACTCTAGGGGAACTAATGCCCCGACTTACATGGGAGGATTTACCTCATTGAATTTACATGATCAAATACAATAATGACATCTTGAGGGAGGAATAAAACATCTCTGAATAAATTACAATAATAAAATACAAATAGAATATTCTTTGAAGTTACAATATTTCAACACTCCCCCTTAACGAGAAGGGTATTCTACTGACAACAACAACATCAACTGTAGGAGCAAGGAGATATATCATCATCAACAACATCATAGTGATACATCTATAAATCATTGGAATTTTTCTTCAATCATAATCAACAACTAGAACGACTGTTGGAACATATTCAACATCTTTAGTACTAGAACATCAACATCTACAATACTGAGTCTTCATCTTTTGCAGCACTCAATCACTCGATCATCTACATCATCATCATCTAGATCTCTCGATCAACAACATCATCTGGATATCTCAATCAACAACATCATCTGGATCTCTCAATTAATAAAATCATCTGGATTTCTCGATCAACATCATCATCAATATCTGGATCTCTCGATCAACAACATCATCAATATCTAGATCTCTCGATCAACAACATCACAATCTGCAATAAACATGATCCAATTACGGGATGATCAATCCCTCTCACTTTAGGACATAAGTCCAAGGATGATACAATCCTGATCCACTTACGGGATGATCAATCCCTATCACTTTAAGACACCACACCATGTCTAAGGACGATGCAATCCTGATCTACTTATAGTGTGATCAATCCCTATCACTTTAAGATACCACACCATGTCTAAGGATGATGCAATCTTGATCTACTTACAGGATGACCAATCCCTATCACTTTAAGACACCACACCATGTCTAAGGACAATGCAATCTTGATCTATTTATGGGATGATAAATCCCTATCACTTTAAGACACCACACTATGTCTAGGGACGATGCAATCCCCTCATCAACTTAGACAAAGTCTAAGGACCACTCATGAATACACAAGTCTCTGGATTCATTTAGGACTAAAGTCCAGGGATGATGCAATCCACTAGTCAACTTAGACCAAGTCTAAGGACCACTCATCGAACTCATCATCGGTACAGACATCCTCATCATCAACCTCATCATCGGTACATGCATCCTCATCATCGACCTCATTGTCGATACATGCATCCTCATCATCGCCCTCATCGTTGGTACAGGCATCCTCATCATCAACCTCATCACTCCCCCTTTCGAGGAGGGTCCTTTTAAACTACACCAAGCTTGTCTCGAAAATACTCAAAATTTACTCGAGACAGAGGTTTGGTCAATACATCAGCAACTTGCTCATCAGTGCTCACATACTCGAGCTTTATAGCTCCCTTATGCACCATATCCCGTATATATAAATATCATATCTCTATGTGCTTGGACTTATCATGGAACACTAGATTCTTCGTCATCTTGATACAACCCTGGTTGTTACACAGGATCATAGTGGAGTCCATCTCTTAGCCAAATAGTCCTGATAATAGCTTTCGAAGCCATATGGCTTCACAACTAGCAGAGCAATATGCTATATATTCTGCTTCAGCTGTGCTGAGAGACACACTAGGATGCTTCCTGCTAAACCATGAGATCATAGTAGATCCCAAACAATAACATCCACGTGGTGTGCTCTTTCTGTCTGAGACACTTCCAGCCCAATCTGCATCTGTATAACCATATAGTCTGAAGTCATGATCTCCAAGATAATATAGACCAAAATCTATTGTTCCTTTTAGGTACCTCATCACATGCTTTGTAGTGGTCAGGTGAACACGTCTAGGCTCAACTAGATACTTACTCAGGGTGTTCACAACAAAGCATATATCTAGCATGGTATTCGTCAGATACATCAATGACCCAATAATTTGTCTGTATTGAGTCACATCCACTAATTCTGATGATGTATCATCTAGCAAATTCAAGTTGGTATCCATGGGAGTGGCCATGGCTTTACAATCCAACATATCAAACCTTTTCAAGATTTCCACAGCATACTTTCCTTGGTTGAGAAAGATTCCTTCTGGGCCTTGCCATACTTCCAGACCTAGGAAGTAATGCATCAATCTGAGATCTTTCATCTCAAATTATGCAGCTAGCTTCTTCTTGATTTCCATGATCTGTTTCTCATTTCCTGTCAGAAATAGATCATCCACATATAGTAATAGTATGACAGGTTCATCATCCATAATCTTAAGTTACTAAGGTTAGGGTCAACTTTACTTTAGGTAAATCCCAAGCTTGTCAAGAAGCTATCAATTCTTCCATACCAAGCTCTGAGAACTTGCTTCAATCCATACAGATCTTTCTTCAACTTGCATACATGAGTTCTTCTATCTTCAACTTCAAATCCTTGTGGCTATTCTATGTACACTTCTTCCTCAATTACACCATTCAGGAAGGTTGTCTTTTCATACATCTGGTGTAAACTCCACTTCATCATGGATGCAAGTGCCATGATGGTTCTAATGGAAGTGTACCTTGCAACTGGTGCCAATTTTTCTTCATAGTCAATTCCCTTTTTCTGAGAGAATCCACTGGCCACAAACCTTTCCTTATACTTTTCAATGCTACCATCGGCAGCATACATTAGAGAGATTTTGAGGTCAAAAAAGGGCCTCCTAAGAGATGTACTACAAAAATATGAGATATATTAAAATATTATGAATTGGGGGTTTTATGGGGTAGGTATATATGACAAGTCACCTCCCACACTATTTTCTATGCACAATATAAATAACCATGGTTGAGTTACTTTTCAAAATTCACTAGAAATAAAATTAATAAAATAAGTCTACATTGATGTGACTAAGATTCATTGTAAATTCCCAAAAATGTATTGTCCTTTAACATTTATTTGTCTTGAACTTGCAAATGAAATTAAATAATAAAAAACATTTTTAAGAGTTTTTTTTTTAATTTTATGTTGACTTTTTATATTTAGTACTTTTCTCATGAATTTAATAATGTAATTTAATTGAGAATTTATTTACATGTAAAATGTCAATAATATTATTATAATCCACATTGCATTATTATTATTATTATTATTATTTATTAAATCTATTATTATTCTTTATTAGTTTGACATTATGTTATTAAATAGAATGGAGTGAATATATAATTTAAAATTAAAAACATAAAAATGATAATATATTATTTTATAAAAAAATGTAAAAGGACTTTCTTTATGAATTAAGAGTACTTCACTTGAAAATGACAATAATATTATTTTATGTGAAAGTGTGAAAAGACATTCATTATGAGTACTTTACTTGAAAATGACAATAATATTATTTTATGAAAAGACTATCATTATGAGTATTTTACTTTATGACTTAAAAGTACTTACACCACTACCTTGGTTAACTATGTGTTTTCATCCACCATAGAAAATTTGACAAATAAGCATTCTTAACTCATGCAATGCCACCTCACCAAGGGGGATGATGTCATCTACTAGAATGTGATTGGTTGTATTTTATAGTACATTTTCTTTGTTTTGAGGCCCTTTTTTTACCTCAAAATTTCTCTAATGCTTTATCTTGTATATCTACTTGGAGGATACCACACTCTTGTCTTTTTGTTTGGGAACTATATCCCAAACATCATTCTTCATTATTGATTGATA
Organism: Larix kaempferi; assembly: GCA_027924585.1. Taxonomy (NCBI): domain Eukaryota; kingdom Viridiplantae; phylum Streptophyta; class Pinopsida; order Pinales; family Pinaceae; genus Larix; species Larix kaempferi. The sequence goes on from BSBM01000368.1 coordinate 1,397,163, forward strand.
CTCCTTCATCATTGCTTCTACCCCTTCTTTCTTCTGAACTACTTCTTCATAACTGGTAGGTTCTTGATCTACAAGATCACACATCAAAGCCACATAGCTGGAAAATGGATTTGGTTTCTTGTTCACTCTTGTGGAGCCTTCTGGTGCTCCATATTTTTCTGCTTCATGTATAATTTCTCTTGCCCATGTAGGATTTCTCTTCCGTGATATATTCATAGTGAGAGGTTTTTGAGGTTCTAGCATATCATGGTCTTCTGGTGTTTCATCTTCAGGGGAGGGTGCAGCTTCTGCATTTCTGGGAGATACATCTTCTTCATATACTTCTTCACAATGGAATTTTTTGTATCTCTTGAGAGAGGCTTCTTCATCAAATGTTACATATCTACTAATTTCCATGTGATGGAATCCTGGGATGTATATTTTGAATGCTTACTTCAGACTTCTTTCCTGTGAACATTTCTTCTGGATTCTTTCATAGTTCAACCATTGTCACTTCTTCTACGGAACAAGTCTCATCATTCTTCATTTGTAGGTGATCGTTGTATGATACTTCCTACAAGTCAAATTCAATAACATGGTTAGAAACATCTCATAGTTTCCAAATATATGCATAAAAACATAAGTCACACTATCTTAGCCAATGCTACAACATTCATCCATATCCCATATTCATGTGGTAACTTTCTAGATGCCTTCCATATCTACCAGGACATTATTAAGAGTGTGCACTACTCCCAATATGCCAGCAAAGAGGTTTCACTCTAGATAAGTAGCAATGGAATGTTGTATAGAACCATAGGATTATTACCCATCACATGCATATTACTGCACACATCCTAAATAAATGTGTATACAACTAGATACTATCATTTAAACAAAAACTGACAATTCAAATACTTATATTTGTTTGTTTGGTAGGATCTATTTTGATCCTAGTCTTCTTGCAGGGATTACTGGAGTGTCTGATGGTGAGCTCTACTTCATCATCATATTTTATGAACCAATCTTGTATGTTGCTTCTTCTATTTTCCTAGTGAAGCTATCTGAGGGGAGTCCTTTTCTTCAAGATTGGAGAGAGTGCTTTGAAGCACCACTTATTACAAGAAATATTCTTCGATTTATTCCTTTGCTTTCTTCCTTCGAGATCCTTCTTCCTCTTCTTCTTCATCATCATCTTCAGCTAGATATGCATGATGTGTTTGTGGTTGATCCTCTTCTTGTATTCTTGTCTCTTCAATGGACAATATCTGGCAATATGTCCTATCTTATCACAATAGTAACATTGAAAACTGGAGTACTCTCTTCTTGGAATGTTTCCTCTTGACCTTTGGAACTTCTTGGGAGGTTGAGAATTCTTGTGGATTTCCTTCTTGAAGTTACGATGACTTCTTCTTCTCTTGGTATGGATGGCTAGGGCTTTATCATATTCCTTAAGTAGAGCTTCTCTATTAGCTACCCTAGCCTCCTCTTGGATGCAATCTTCCCATACAATATCAACTTTCATGTTTTCCTTTTTGGCACACATAGTCTGGATGAATGAATACCAAGGTCTAGTGAGACCATTGAGAGCAGTAATTACTAGCTCATCTTCATCAAGGGAGTCTCTAATGGATTCTAGTTTCTCCTTGAAATGGGAGACCCTTGTGAAGTAGTCTTGGATGGATTATCCTTTGCTCATCTTGGTACTCTTCAATTGAGCTCTCAAATTCATCTTCCTATTGATTTTATTCCCTTCATACATTATGGCCAGGGCATCATAAATTTACTTCGGGGTCTTCTTGGATGACACTTGAGGAATCAAGTGGTCTTTGATAGTATCAACTATGATTCTCTTTTCCCTAATCAAGTCCTTCTTCTGCTTCTCCTTAGCTTCATCTTCTTCAGGTTCTGCAACTTCATCCTTGATGTATTTGGAAAGATCATTCTCTTCAAGAATGAAACCAATCCTATATTTCCATGCTTGGAAATTCTCTATGCCTTCTAGCTTATCCTCAAGCTTAGTGCTTGGGGCCATCTTATCTAGGTCATCAAAAAATGAAAATTATCAAAATGAAAAACTAACCTTACGAGGAGATATGTTTGACTGAGGCGAGTTGATTGGTACACTTGCTTTCTGGAAATTCCAAATTTTAACCCTCCAAAATTGACTTGTGAATTTCGGATCTGTAGTGGATTTCTGGTTCACTGGTTTTCTGTTTTTTCTGGTCCAAAAGTCAACCTAGGGTTTGACTTTCCCGGAGATCCACCCACTCAAAAAATTCGATCTAGGACTCAAAATTTTGCTTTTGAAGAGGTGCATCTTTCTATGCAATCAGATTTCAAAAATTCCAAATTTGACATAAACCCTAATTTCTCACTGGAGGAGGAAGAGAGAGATTTTCACCTTGTGAAAGATTTCCTATTCAGGCTAGCTCTAATACAATGTTAATTTTAGCATAAAAATCACAACAAGAGCATAATAAGGATCACTGAAGGAAACACAATCACAAGATAGACACAAATTTGTCCTGGGAAACCCTCATGCGGTAGAAAAGCCAACAAAACTTCCTCCATATAGATGATCAAAAGTGCAAATACAAAATCCCCAAAGCAAGGGATCCTTCTCCTTTGCAGATATCTCTCTTTCTCTCCTATGTGCAATACACAAGTGAGTGTGTTCAAATGAGAGACACAACACCTCTATTTATACTTTATCTCTCACATGACATTTTACTCAGCTAGGTCGGCCTCATAACTAAATGACCAATTACTAACCAGGCCGACTTCTCTAGGGGACTTAAACACCCCATTACAACTGACTCTAGGGGAACAAATGCCCTGACTTACATGGGAGGATTTACCTCACTGACTTTACATGATCAAATACAATAATGACATCTCGATGGAGGAATAAAACATCTCCGAATAAATTACAACAGTAAAATACAAATAGAATATTCTTCGAAGTTACAATATTTCAACACCTCTCGCCTAAGTATATTTCTCCACGAAGAGTTGATGCAACACCTATTCGGCTCTTGAAGAATGCCTAGTATGAGATTCCATTGCCACTAATCTCAAGCCATGTGTGCATCTGCAAGAATATTCTAAGGAAGATCCCATATTGTAAGTTTTTAGATCATGATTTGCTAGAGGGGAAGGACCCTCAAGCACCAAAGTATCCCCAGTTTGATCCCGACCAGTGCATGTGTTGAAGGGTTGATGAATGCATGAAGCAACCCTCTCTTCATGCGCAGGAATGGATTACGTCGCTAGTGCCATCTGGGTTCCTGAACCTTCTATGCATCTCGCATTTTGATTGAAGTGTTGAGCTCACTACAATGGTGCACACTTTACTGTCATGCACGCACTAGGGGTATTTGTGGCTAGACCGCAAGGTTGACATAAATATCGACCTCATCTACTGGATGACACATCTAAGTAAGCGAGGTGCTGATCCCACAACAGAGTTCGTGGGAAATACCAAGGATAAAGAGCTTGTGAAGCGAATGAAGGAAGAGTTCAGTTTGCAAAAGGGAAGCTGTGGGTATGTCACAGCTAGAATCAAGGACCAAGCTACGTGCTTTATAGTCCAGCTATTAGCAACAAAAGTATTGAGGAAGTGCAGGCTGACAAAGGTGCCAGCCGCTGCAATCTCCTTAGCTGCGAAGGCTAAGAAGGGCACTATGTATAATTGGTTGAGTTAGTTGTTAAATGAGTTCTTGGACGATGTCTGCGAAACTTAGGAAAGTGGAAGCCCTTTCCACTATAGTTGGCTACTGGTGCTGATCGCCTTTGTGGGATAGAAAGAGCCACTTTACCAACAGAGTGTCCTAGTTATTTTGGGATATTTCCAAGGGACAAATTTTGCAAACATGTGGGAAAACGCGAGGCCAGAAAGAAAATGGGTGAATAATGAGAAAATGTTTACCTACTATGAGCAGTTGTGCGATGTGATTCAGTGCACTCCATGCATCACAAAGGAGCTGACAACTGCGTATATCCGCAGGGTGATATTCAAAGCTGACCTCCACTTTATATACATTCATCCAAGGGCTGAGAAGCAGAACCCATAATGGTTTGAAGGGTTATATAAACTAGATGCAGCGAAGATTGAGTTGATTATGGATGATTGACCACCAGAGTGGAAGGTTGATTCGCCAGTAATGATCAACACAACATCAGAAGAAAGAGAAGCAATAGATCCACATAATGGAGAAGAAGAAACGACCTGTGCGCAAGAAAAAGAAACAGGCCAGGAAGAGATACAACAAGACACTGCCAAGGTAATGACAGGTGAAAAGAGGAAGGATCCTGAAAGTGTAGTATCAAAAAAAAAGGAAAAAGCACAAAGCGACTAAGTTACCGGCCGAAGCGCAGTTGCACATTGATGACTACAAAAGCATCGCAGCGCGGGTGAGCGAGCACCTAGAAGAGGTGCTCTCTCTAAAGGAAGCTAAAAGCGAAGAAATCCAAGCGAACCTCATTCAGAACCTCACAGAGTTGAAAAGCATGGTCACGAAGATAGAACAAGTTCGGCAGGACTTGGTGCGTGAGTTTGATTCTGAAGGCAAGTCAGGAGAATCGAGCCAAAGGAAGAGAAGGACGCATTCCTTGACGATGCAACCTCGCTTAGTCATACTTGAGCCAATTATTGTCATTTTTCCAAGCAACGAACTTGTTGAAGGTGCCAAGAAACTCGCACATGTGGATATTAATGTCAGCATGCTTCCCGTGGAAGAGTTACATAAGATGCACCTGCAGGTTGTGGAAGAGATCAGAGATAGAGACATTGTCTCTCATAACCAACATGTACAGTTAGAGGACAACTATAAGGAATTGAAGCACAAATCCGTGGAGAAGAGCAGAGAGTTGATCAGTGTTCAAGAGAAACATCGCAGACTCAAAGAAACGGTCGCAGCAGTCTCTGCGAAGATACCTGAGCGCAAAGAGGAACCTGAGGTAGTGGCCACAATACTTAGGATTGGTTCCATAGTGGAGAATATTAAGGAAGGGATGGTGGAAATGTAGATTTCTTATAAGGAGAAGATTGCTACTTTAGAATCTCAACAACAAGTTGGCACTCCGCCAGATCACAAAGAAGCCAAAAGTGAAGAGCTGAGGATGTCAACAGAAAACATCTCAGTAGAAGTGGTGAGATGTCAAGACTTGCTCAACGAAGCCACTAGAGTATGGGATATGCTACAAGAAGATCCTCAGTTGCAAAAGATATAGGATGAGCTACAACAACGACAGAAAGAGTTGGATTTAGTGAGAACAGATATGAAGACTATGTCGCCAAGGAAAAAGATCCAGAAGTATGCAGAGACCAGGGAATTGCAAGAAGGAGTTGAAAGTGTTGAGAGAAAAGGAGGTTGACACTTCAACGAAGTTACAACCCATGTAGGAAGAAGCGCTCGCTCTATCGGAGCAGATAGTAATAATGTTTTTTTCTAAGAAAAATGACTTATTGATTAATATAACATTAATGTACTTGCCATTTCTCAGATAGTAAAGATGATGATAATGTTTTTTTTTTCAATTATAATCTCTCTTACTTTAAAGAAACACCTATTTTAATTGTGATAGAAATAAATATCTTTTTCAACATCACACTCCAACAATGAACAATACATGAGAAGCAGTTTATAGCCATGGTCATGCAAAATATGGTGGTTGAGGATGATATATCTTCTTCTGATGGAAAAAAATCTAACATCTAGTAATAAAAATCTCTACGTAGTGGATAGGCATTGTATAACATTATGCTTTAGTACCAAAACTAAATTTGAGTAGATTAAAAATACAACAGTAATGAGTAATAAATTCAAGAGTTTCCAAATCGTTTTGTTTAAAATAAAAATGTATTATGATCAAATTTAATTTAAGTGGCCTCTTACCCGAGGATCCCCTCTTCTTTGCTTAAACTGAAATATGTCAATGGTTTCAAATGTTATATTATGATTTTCAAATGTATTTTTTAACACCATTTATGTTCAGGTTAGAGAGCTCACTTACATTACTTCTTATTATGTGATAAAATATTTTGAAGAGTGGTATAATAAAAATGTGTGTATATTTTTATTGGTCTAGAAAATCCATTAAAAAGTGTGTTTATCCTATATATGCTTTTAGGTATATATTTTATCATAGAAATAATGAAATATAAAAAATAAATTTATGTCCAATGGGTTAATACTATCACATATATCAAGAAAAGAGTGGGGTTAATCCTTTTACTGATAAAGATATCTTAGAATTTAACTACATTACAAAGAATGATGATGAGAAGTGTTTATGGAAAGTTACTAACACTTGTTACGTCGATAGGCATATTATTTCAATTTTGGGGGTGGGTGAGAAGTTTCATGTTTTTTTATTTTTTAAATGTGAACAAACCAAATTAATTGAAAGCAAATTTTCTTCATAGGGATGAGATCTAATCTTAGGGATTGATATCCCAATTAAAATATATTTAATTCAATCTTTTAAGAGTCATTTTAGTTTCAATTGTTTAATTGAATCGCCCTGCACTCGATCGACCCTCTTCCACTTCCCTCGGTCCAATCGATCCAATCTGCTGGTTGCAAATCCAATCAATCCATAGGTTAAAAGTAATTCCGCGTGTAATGAAGAGAACGACTTCCAATAGTTTCCCCATATCTTTGTAATGCAAACAATTTCCAACAAGTATATTTAGTCTTCAATATATTGTTGTAGAAGTTGTACATTTTATATGTAATACAAACACTTGTCGACGGGTATGCTAATATATATTCAATCTATTGTTGCAAGAGCTGTACAATTTGAATTTTCCTAGAATTGGTATTATAAATTCGCCTCCTTTAGGTTGTTTACCCTTTCAAAAAGCGTTGTGAATCAAAGTATGTGGAGACTATGCAAAGGAATTAAATGAGGTTGGAGTTGAACTCAATGCAAAACTCATGGGCTCTTTCATGAAGTTGAGGGATATTCTAGATGCAATTGTGCTTTCATTAAATACGCTAAAGTTTAGTGAACTGAAAGCGCGTAAGTGTTTCTCTGAACTACGCATGGGCGGGCTCGAGCCTGCCATGTCACTTAACACGTAGGATAGGAAATCAAAACGCTCGAGCGTTATGAATTCAATAATGCGTGAGTGTTATGTATTAAAATAACGCTAGAGCATTATTATAATATATAATGCTTGTGGGTTCCTGTTAATATATTAAAGGCCAAAAACAGTTCGCTTCCGCACTTTGCGTCCACTGTGCATTGGCTGATTTCAACCAAAATGCTCCAAGCATTCAGGGATGCTAATGTGGAAATGGAGGGTGAATTCGAAGTGAAAGGAGGATTGGAAAGGTAGGCATCCAAATATTCATTTTTTCCTTGTTTCATTAATAAAAATATGAATTTTTATATTGCCATAAATTAAAAATCCATGTAAATGAAAATTCCAAAACTAAATTTTTTCAAAATTGTTATTTAACATATGGCAATTCCTCCAAGCTATCAATCCCATTAATTAATTTTGCATCCACCTAAGCAATGAGGGATTTCAATCCCAACACCAAATTTTCCTCAATATTTTTTACACATCTATTGCAAATTGGAAAAGAAACTCCATCCACCCTTTGGCTAGGAGGAGGAACTATGGACTATAACCTAGGCTTGCTTTCTAGACTTGACTCAACCAAGCCCTATGGTTTTCTCACACACATTATTTTACCCTACAAATTTCCAATGAATTCTTGTGAAGCCAACCCAATGGCATGATGGATTTTACATCATCCCCCAAAACCCAAGGGACTAGGTTCCCCTCCTTGCAGACACACCACCTAATTTGTTGCAAAGATGAACAACCGCATCTTTTTTTACCTCCTTCACCAACAAGACACTCAATTGATGGATTTGGGTCTTCATCCCTATAAACTCATGAGAGCTTTAATTCATGGAACAAGGGTAGATCAACCCTCACAATCAAAAGGTTGCCCCTTCTTAATGATACATAGGACTTCACCGCTAAATCTTCCTCATCATATACTAGATTCTGAGAAAGGAAAGGGCCACAAACATGATATGAATTAGATACAAAGGAGCTCTTCTCCATTGATCATTAATCGATTTACATGTAGTTGATACTCACCTTCAACTTTGGTTTACATGTAGTTGTTATTATAGTATATTGAGATGATATTTATGTTTATAATGTATTCATTCTTGCACAAAGTTTTTACATTTTTCATTTTTGAGAGATGTCATTATAGCACCTGTATATGTTTCTAAGGATTTTTATTTTTAATTTTGTATTGCAGTGATGACCATGGATGCACATACAAATATCCATAGAGAAATTCAGAGGCTCAAAGACATTCGATCCTCAATTATTATTGTTGATGATAGGTATTGTATGCTTGCATCCAATTTGGATGCAATGATAGAGACCTTTAGTAGGTCAAATGGTGCACTCCAATATTTTGTGACATACAGAGAGAGAAAGAGGCAAGAATATGTTGATGGAATTAGTTACAAGGAAGTCAAGAAGTTGAATATAACAAAACAACATATCTTTTCCCTTCTTAGAGATCCACGGACAAGTGAAATCCCAAATGTAAAAAAAGGAATATTTCTATTGAGTGGTGTACATATCAACCATTCATAGATAATTGGATGTACCAATGGTACATGGTATTTGATGTAGCACCACATAACAATAGGTAAATGTCATTATATTTTCGTAGAAAGATGTAGGCAGAATTCGTTATGGGGAAGCATTTTAATTATTTTGATATCTTGGAGACTAGGGTGTTGGGATGGGGATGTATCAACAATGTCCCAATGCAAGGCACATAGATCCCAATCTCCTAGTATCTCCACCTCGCAGGAAGCTACCCAGGCCAGATGTGCCGCCTACACATCAGTTGGTCGCATTGACATAGGAGTCATTCCTATTGCTGGCACAGGTGGTTTTTCACCATAGCACATATCTTCAAGGTACGTACTAGGAAGGGCCATCAGAGCCACCATCTATTGGTGGAGTAGAGCCACCACCTCCCGGTGCGGTAGAGCCACCACCTTCTAGTGGTCGAGGAGCATCTAATAGTGGGACTAAACTTGCACATCATGAGCACAGCCGAGAGCCCCACCCATGCACAGTATGCGGTCATCCTTACTTTAGTCTTGTCCAAACAGATGATAGCTTTACTGGGTATTTTACTCAGGTAAGTAAATGGTTAACAATTTAGTGTTGTTTGTAAATTATTTTTCCTTACTATACACATATATAGATTGCTAATATTTTTAATGATTTTAAAACTTGTATTTGCTACAAAAAGAGGACGAGGGGCAATAATTTTCCACCGATGATTCCTAGGATATTCTAGAGGCTCATGCACCAGGACCATTTGATGTACAAGATGTTGTCATACCTTCGGTGACAACAACTCACACCGAGGTAACTATTTCAACATGTCATTATTTTAATACATGCTAGTTTTTTATCACATGTTACTTAATTAATGCTACACGGTCTAACATTTACAATTTTCTAAATTGTAGGTTGTAGATCCCCCTCAAAGGGAAATCATTTCATCTAGTGATCTCCCCCCTGGTGGGGAGACAAGCACTACATAGCCCATAGGGGATCAACAGGTGGCAGAACGTTTCTTAGAATTGATTGAACCATACTGTACATCCGTATGTATTTCATCATTGGAAGTTTGTTAATACATGCTATTTCATTGATCAATGCATTTCTAACTACATCAACAATTGGTGGTTGTAGCCAACACCTTCTATATTTAGGAAATAGTCAGCAGTTGCCTCTCCTCATAGTCCAAATGTGAATAAGGAAAATTTTATAAGAGAGGCTCCACTCCTAGAAAGGGTGTGGATATCCTCTATAGCAGACACACGGGAGATCCATCTACACCAAACCTAACAAGGGTCATTGATACTGCAGTTAGTGTTGCATTTGTAATAGCAACAAGTCATATAGAGGTAACTATTTCAAAAATTACAATGCATAGTATTTAACCATGTTACTACATTGTTTATTCATGCATGTCTAATTATTTCCCCATTTCGTGATTGTAGCCATTAGCAGCAGCAGTGCCCGGCCCCTTTGCTCAATCCATGGTTGTGACTGGGTCTCTTCTTGTAGTGAGATGTTCATTAATGACCAAGTATTTTTATTCAATTTACGCAAACATGTTGATCAATGTTGAATTGTTGAATTAATTGAGATATGATCTTTTATTTGCAAAGCACAATTATAGAGAGGACTTCCATGAGCACATCGCAGGCATCTATACCCCGACTAGATTTGGTGAGTGTTTTTCATAAATAACCTAGCCATAACTTAATTTTTTAAGTTTGCTAATGGTAGGTTATTAGTGCAGTTATTTGATAAAAATAATGATCTTTTATTTGCAGACTCTTGAGATGGAGAGCGATTCTAGGGAGATGGTTGATAGAGCAAAGTCGGGGGAAAACAACCAAAAGATTGATTTTTGATGTCTCTTAGTCCTAGATACATGTATTTTGACATACATGTACATTGTTGTACTTAGGGATGCATGTACATTGATATGCCATTTAAGGGTTGGCTACTTTACCATATTTTGTATTACAAACATTCGGCTACAAATGCATTATACAATATATTTCATATTTTCTCTTGAGTTTCCACTTGTTCTTGTGATGATTTATCTCTTCCACAAATTGATAAATTATGCTATTGAAATTTATATAATTACATTTTAAGCAAAATTTATTCTCTTACATTTATTGCATTGATCAAGTAACATCTCACCATTGTGTTATAAAAACATTATCTTAATGGAACAAACTAATACTATCTTTCAATAGTTCAATGAACTCAGTCCATGCATGCTAATTTGATATATAATTTAAAATTGTGGTTTTTTTCAACTCCAAGGGTTCATACCCATTGATCAGGATTATGTTGCAAGGAAAATATGTTGCAAGGAAAAAACAAAACTTAACAAAAATAAGTCAAAATATGTTTGAATAACCCATGTCATGTAAAACATGCTACGCATATCATCAATGTAATCCTATGAAATTTTCACAAAATAAGAGGAAGTCTAATAGATGCTACACATTTCATCAATGCTACCATATTTCATCAAATGATAAGTACATGAGCATCTATGAAGTTTGGTTGAAGTGTGCATACTCTAGCATGCTAAAAACAATGGAAAAATATCAAGAACAATGGCAAGGAATGAATGAACTAATTAAGTGTAATAAAATTCATTGGGCCTTCATGTACATATGGTCAAATATACAACAAATATACCCTAGTTTGTTCTAATATGCTAACCAATAGCTGGTCATGAATTCACTTTCATAAAATTGTTGAAGATATAAACCCTATCCTTACTAAACCCTAGTGTGTAAGACCATGGTTTTTGCTTTACCTATTTCATATGCCCATTTTACACGTGTCATAATTCCAATTCATGTTTAAGTGTACATCCTTTTGTTATTTAGGGTTCTGAACATGCCTCAAACCATGAGTCATTGCAACAAATATCTCAGTGGTGAAGCATGGCTCTAAATATGTTGAATGTGCATAAAAAAATGTGTAATGTAAAAGTAATCATATAGAATCCATGGAAAATGAAATGCCTAACTAGTTTAATGAGCTTCCTTGATAATGTTGTTTTGATGAAGGAAAAAAAGATTTTCATGGTCCTATGCTTGTAAAAAGGATGGATTATCCTTATATGAAAATATATTTAAAATTGAATGTACTTGATTGATACAAATGATGAGGTAATGGTTGTTCATTTTGATTTGAAAATTATTCCCCCATAACTTGATGGCAAAGGTTTATGGTGAATTTGATCTAACAAATCTAGCAAGGATCATAGGGATATAATCAATGAAACATTGCCTCCATTTTTTATTTGGAAATTTGAATTCTTAAAAATGACATTAATTACTCAAAATGCAAATATAGTGGAACACTGAGGAGATGTTAAATGGTGTGACACACTAAGGCCATAACAATCTACTAAGGGTGCAATGTGGTAGGTTTGTTTGCCACTCTTTGAATGTCTCATTCTAGAATCAAAACCAATTTTTTTCAACGTTGACCCCTTTGTGCAAAAAATGCACAGACCCTTACTGAGCAAAGCCCTAGTTTCCAAAATAGACCTAAAAGATGACACTTGGGCCATGGGCCCAGAGGAGAGGGGAAACCCTAGAACTATCTTGAGGTCATGAATCCAACGAATTTGAGGGTTTGTAAATCCGAGCCACACTCATCATTCTATGGCTTGTTCCAACTCGCATCCCAAAGGATTTCAAGGACACATGTTGGATACCTATCGGGGGCATAGAATTCCAACCGTGCAACAAAACCAGGTTCCGAGAAGTCATGCAAGTTTGGATAGGAAGGTTCCAACTGGGAACACTAGCCATAAGTCCCCGGTCCATGATTTTGAAAAGTTGACCCCTATGTGCAAAACTGGCACAATCCCTTACTAAGCAAAACCCTAGTTTCAAAAAAAAACCTAAAAGATGAAACATGGGCCATGGAACAGGAGGAGAGGGGCACCCTTAGCACTATCCCGATGTCCTGAATCCAATGGATTCAACGGTTTGTTGATCCGAGCCATGACCATCATTCTATGGATCGTTCCAACTCGCATCGCAAAGGCTTTCAGGGACACCTGTTGGATGCCTACCAAGGGCATAGAATTTCAACTGTGCAACAAAACTGGGTTCTGGGAAGTCTTGCAAGTGTGTATAGGAAGGTTCCAACTTGGAATGCTATCCATAGTTCCCAGGTCAATGATTTTGAAAATTTGACCCTTATGTGCAAATATTGTGTAGTCCCCCATGGAACTAGAGGAGAGGGGAACCCATAGCACTATCTCGATGTCTTGAATGCAATGGATTCGATGGTTTTTCGATCCAAGACACAAGAATCATTCTATGGTTCATTCCAACTTGCATCCCAAAGGATTGTAGGGACACCTATTGGATACCTACCGTGGGAATAGAATTCCAACCATGCAACAAAACTGGGTTCCAAGAAGTCCTGCAAGTGTGTCTAGGAAGGTTCCAATTGGGAACGCTAACCATAAGTCCTCGGTCGATGATTTTACAAAGTTGAATCCTATGTGCAAAAATTGAAGTGTCCCTTACTTAGTAAAACCCTAGTTTCCAAAATAGACCTAAAATATGAGAACTGGGCCATGGAACTAAAGGAGACGAGCACCCCTAGCACTATCCCTATGTCCTAAATGCAACGGATTCAACATTTTGTCATTACGAGCCACAACCATCATTCTATGGCTCATTCCAACTCACATCCCAAAGGCTTTCATGGACACCTATTGGATACCTACATGGGACATATAATTCCAACCATGCAACAAAATCGGGTTCCGGGAAGTCCTGCAGGTGTGTCTAGGAATGTTCCAACTAGGAGCACTAACCATATGTCCCCGATCGTATATTTTGCAAAGTTGACCCCTATGTGCAAAATTTCACAATCCCTTACTGAGCAAAACCCTAGTACCAAAAAGCAACCTAAAATATGAGACCTGGGCCATGGAACCAGAGGAGAGGGGCACCTCTATCACTATCCCGATGTCCTGAATCCAACAGAGTCAACGGTTTTTCGATCTAAGCCACAGTCATCATTGTTAGGAATCCATGTCAACCCTTCTCTTTACTTTGTTAGTATATTGTTGTTGGATGCATATGCTTTGTAACTCGTTCTGTAGTAATTGTTGATCCATAGTTTTTGTTATTGTTGTTGGGCGCATATGCTTTGTAAGACACCCGTAGTATTTGTTGATCCATAGTTTGTATTGGTATATGGTTTTGACCCATAGTATTGGCACCTAGATTTAGTATATAAGTGTGTGTTGAGTCCAATGAAGGCTCTGCAAAATTATTTGTATTGAGCTTGCTCAAGCGTGGTTGCCCCCTCGAAGTGGCCTACGATCAATAAAAGCGATTATGATTTTTGTTATTTCTTCTATCTCGTGTATTTTCGTTAATTAATTGTTGCAGGTTCTTCACATCTAGTATCATAGCACTTTCTTGGGCTCGTTGGGTGAAATTTCAGCCAAAAAATTTTTTTGCATCTATTGCAGGTTCAGATCTGGGAATAATCCATATCCTCTTAACTGTGGGATGTACTTGGGAATAAGCCCTAAAACTCATTATGAGGAGTACCACATAAACCCCGAAGTAGCTGGCCCATTGAGAGGACCAGCCAATGAAAAGGGAAATGACCCCTACCCGATTGACTAGTTCACACCTGTGAGGTAAAACAAGAGCTGTCGTTTGTGGCAAAGCGGTTATTAGTTTTACTTGATCCGTGGAGTGAGGGGTGCTGCCCCAATACGCAAGCCGTTAGACAGCATTGGTGGCTGAGTGAATCCCCTCAACCGTTAGGAAGCCGAGCATAATTGGGGTCCATATCTATTTTCAGCTGCAAAATCGCATATTTCCTCTGTCCAGAACTGTTGTCGGTTAGTTCCGTGCCATTGCAGATCCATCTGTTTTCGATCGCTTCTGCGCCATTGTAGATCCCTTTGTTTTCGATCAGTTCCGCACAGTTGTCGGTATATCTGTGTTTGATCCCTTCTGCACCATTGCAGATCCCTCTATTTTCGATCACTTCCACATTATTATAGATCTATCTGTTCCCGATCCCTTGCATGTCGTTGCAGATCCATTCCTGGAAAAAAAAAAGTATAAAATTCTATTTTTTCACCATATCTCCCTTGTTTTCACTCTGTTTCCCTTGAAACTTTCCTTACACCCCTGTAATCCCATTCTGCATATTTCATTCATGGGGACCCTATTCCAAATTCCACTTCCCAAAGCTAGAAATCTCACATTTGTCTATTTTTAGGGTTTTACATAACTTCTTCAATTTTCACCCAATTGCCTTCAAATTTTACCACAATGCTCATTTCATATTTCTGCTTCTTTGTCCCTCTCTGCCAAATTTTTTCATTCTTTCACCCCGCTTCTGAAATCACTCTTTTCTGCTTCCTTGAACCTTTGAGAGTGTCCAAAACCTAATCAAACCCAAATTACCCATCAAAGTTTTTCCCAAATCCATATTTTCCTTTACTAAAATAGTTTCTGTTTTTGTTTATCTACCCACTCAAAAAAAAAAATCCCGGTTATGGTTGTCACCCATGCAGGAGCAAAAGCCATGGAGGAAGCACTTGCAGCCATTCAAACCAAACTCCAGGATCTGGATGAAAAATTTCTCAGCCTCCATCTTCAGCATTCAACCATGAACAATAACCAACAACCAGAATCTTTTGCAACCACTAAATTCTCTTCTTCCAGCAATTTTCGTGGGTCATAGCTTGATTTTCCTCTCTTCAATAGTACTGATCCGACTGGATGGATATACCAGGCAGAACAATATTTCAGTTTGCATAATACTTTTGATGTCTAGAAAGTTCCACTTGCCTCCTTTCATTTGGAACAGGAAGCCCTTCAATGATAATGTTGGTACATCAAAGCTCATCACGAGCCAAACTGGACATATTTTTTCCAACTCCTTTTGCAATGATTTGGTCCTAGTGCTTTTGATGACTTCACAAGAGCACTCACTAAACTTCGCCAAATTGGCACAGTGAGAGAGTATCAGACAGAATTTGAGAAACTAGCCAATCACACAGAAGGATTGTATAATGAATTCTGCAGGAGTTGTTTTATCAGTGGTCTCAAGGATGAAATCCGCTCAGAGGTCAAAATGTTATGTCCCAACATAATGATGGAAGTCCTAGGGTTGGCTAAATTGGCAGAGGACAAGATCAAAGCCCATCAATGCTCCAAACCCACCTTTGTTCCCTTCAGAAATATGGGTTCCCAATGACCTCCCATCACGCCAGCTTCTTAACCAAATCCTATCAAGCATTTGTCTGAACCATAGATGCAGGCATGCCGAGAAAAAGGGCTTTGTTATAATTGTGATGAGAAATTCACTCGAGGACATAAATGTGTTGAGCAAAAGCTCTATCTCTTGGATGTGGATTCTCTTCCTGCCTCTGAACTTTGTGAAGAATATCCAGATACAATAGATGATCAGGTCGACATTCAACACCTGCATGTTGACACCCCATCCTAGGACGACCCACTAGAGATCTCTCTCCATGCTGGAACCGGTGTCACCACCCCACAAATAATGTGGATCAGGGGTTACTTCAAGAAGCTCCCTCTTACCATACTCATTGATTCTGGTAGCACTTGTAACTTCATTGACCCTCAGATTGCCAAACAAGTTGATTGTTTTGTCCATCCTTACTCAAAATTTTAAGTCATGGTTGCTAATGGGGGCACCTTACCTTGCAAGGGGAAGTGTCACAATGTGCGTATCTCTCTAGAATATTATACCCTGCACTCTGATATGTTTTCCTTGTCCTTAGGTGGATGTGATTTGGTTTTGGGCGTTCAATGATTACGCACTCTTGGCCCCATTTTATGGGATTTTGCTGAACTTTGGATGTATCTTTCAGTCAATGGGAAACAACACAAATTTACGGGCTTACAACCAGGGTCTCTTCGCATCATCTGTTCACATCACATGGAAAAGATCCTTAAGAAGAATTCATATGGTGTCATCGCTCAGCTCTATTCCATTCAGATGCACCCATCAATGGTCTCGACTACTTCCTTGGATAGATATGCAGGTGTCTTTGTTGAACTTGTGGGCTTGCGGCCTTCAAGAGACCTTTCAGGTAAGAATTTAGCCGCATATACATCTCAGAAGGAACTTATGGCTATTTTGCATCCAGTACAGAAGTGGCATCCATCCCTATTAGGGAATTATTTCTGCATCAAGACTGATCGCCAAAGTCTGGAAAATTTCCTGAAATAGTGGATCTCCTCCCCAGCACACCTGAAATGGGTTATCCAATGCATGGGTTCTGCCTATGCGATCACTTACAAGAAGGTTAAGGACAATCTGGTGGCAAATGCTCCTTTTCGCACACTTGATGACCTAGTTTCTCTTACAGCTATTTCTCTGCTTGTTCCACATTGGTTGCAATATAATCAACAGGGTTATCCCTTCTATGAACTCCATGCTTCTCCATCGGCAAGGCACTCTGGGTTCCTCAAAACACATGAATGGGAACAATGTAACTTCTTTTGGAAGGGACTTAAAATGACAATTCAACAGATGATGGCTAGTTGTGATACTTTCCAGGTCAACAAGGGTGAAACGATACTCCTTTCAGGACCGCTCGAACCCTTGCTCATCCCTACACAGATTTGGACAGTTATTTCTATGGATTTCCTTAAAGCGCTCTAGTGTTACAATACCACATCTAAAATGACACCATATGAAGAAGTCTATGGATAGGCACCACCAGTTCTTCTTCCATACACCCTCAGCAGTTCCCCAGTTTAGGAAATTGACTCAGTTCTTCGAAATCGCGATCAGATTCTTCTCATTCTATAGGACAATCTTCACATGGAAAGAATTCAACTGAAACAACACGCCGATCAACACCGTTCTAAGCGCCATTTTTACGCAGGTGATATGGTTCTTCTTTGTCTACAACCTTCCAAGCAATCCTCCCTGAAACTCAAAAGTCGTCATCTTCTCTCTCACTCTATCACAGAGGCATTAATTCAGTGGCATGAAATGCAACCCGAGGATTCTACAGGGGAACCACTCCTTCAGATTCCGCATCAAATTCCACATCTAAAGCTTTGAGGACAAAGTTTTTCTAAGGGAGAGGGGATGTTAGGAACCCATGTCAACCCTTCTCTTTACTTTGTTAGTATATTGTTGTTGGATGCATATGCTTTATAAGTCGTTCCGTAGTAATTGTTGATCCATAGTTTGTGTTATTGTTGTTGGGTGCATATGCTTTGTAAGCCACCCGTAGTATTTGTTGATCCATAGTTTGTATTGGCCCATGGTTTTGACCCATAGTATTGGCACATAGATTTAGTATATAAGTGTGTGTTGAGGCCAATGAAGGCACCGTGAAGTTATTTGTATTGAGCTTGCTCAAAGGAGGTTGCCCCCTCGAAGTGGCCTGCGATAAATAAAAGTGATTCCGATTTCTCTTATTTCTGCTATCTCGTGTATTTTCATTAATTAATTGTTCCAAGTTCTTCACAATCATTATATGGCTCGTTCCAACTCACATCCCAACGGCTTTGAGGGACACTTGTTAGATACCTACCGAGGGCATAGAATTCCAACCATACAACAAAATGAGGTTTCGGGAATTCCTGCAAGTGTGTCTAGGAAGGTTCCAACTAGGAATGCTAACCATAAGTCCCTGGTCGATGATTTTCAAAGTTGACCTCTATGTGCAAAAATTGCATAGTCCCTTACTGAGAAAAACCCTAGTTTCCAAAATCTACCTAAAAGATTATACTTGGGCCATGGAACTAGAGGAGAGGGGCACCCCTAGAACTATCTTGATGTCCTGAATCCAATCGATTCGATGGTTTGTAGATCCGAGCCATGATCATCATTCTATGGCTTGTTCCAACTCGTATCCCAAAGGATTTCAGGGACACCTATAGATGACTATACAGGAAAAAATTCAACAAAATAATAAAGATGACTATACTCATAATTTTAAAGGGTAATTGTTACCATTCCTTCGAGTTCTCATTGAGTTCAAAGGGATATTAAAATTGATGTCATTATTATTTTTAGATTATTTTTTAACCTAAAAGCAAGTGATGCCTTCTCAATTCCTTTTAAACTAACGATTAACTGTGATTCAAAAATAAAAATAATTTAGGGTACATATGGTGCAAATATGAAGTAGGGAGGATTATCAAGGATTTCTGTAAGAAGCATTCCTAGTTGGTTCTTGTAGAATCCATCTTAAGGTTTTTTTCAAGTTTTTAGTGGGCTAGATGGGTTTCATGAAAAAATATAATTCCAGCTTATGGAAGAGTTCCATGGGTTTGTTGTTGTGATTCTTCAAAAAATCGATGAAAGAATTGTGTTAACTAATGAGACTGGCTGATGAAAATGTTTTTTGATGACGACATTAAGGTGTATGGAGTGTTTTTTGATGATGACATTAAGGTGTATGAAGTGTTTTTTGATGACGACATTAAGATGGAGGCTTGGTGGGAGTTCACTTGTTCAACTAAAATGGGGCATTTCCACACAAGTTGAACACCAAGTAAGAAATACCTCACACAAACAAATCACATATCGATTCACTAATGTATTGTGAAGGTCTAATTTGGAAAACAATGACAATGAATAATTGATATTAGTGATTGGTCAACGATAGTTAGTGGCTACAAACTAGGGTTTCTAGGATTTTGAACACAAAGTAAGCTCTAGGATACAAACTAGGGTTTCTAGGCTTTAGGGTTTTTAGGCTGGGATTTATAGGCTAGGGGTTTAGAATACAAATTATACTTTCCTTGACTCTTATGCATATTTGTAGCACAATGGTTTAGATACAAGTGGATGCACACGAATATATGAAGTTTTTTTGGCATGCATATATTAGGATTAGGTTGCTATTGTTTTTTTTGGCATACATATATATTAGGATTATGACTAGGTTTTTTGGCATGGTTTAGGTTTCTATTGTTATGGATTAGGTTGCTAAGGTTATATTTTTGTTTCTAGAGTAGACTAGATTTCTAAGGCTAGATTAGGTTTCTATGTTTGTGGTTTTGGTTTCTGGGTTTCTAAATTAGGTATATAATGGTTATATTTGTGTGGATGGTGGATCATATTCTTATGGTGAAAAAGGGGATGGTGATGGTGACAACATGGGTAGGAAGAGAATGATGGTGATGTTAATGGTGGCATGGTGATGGCGACAATGACCATGGGGATAGTGATAATGAGCATGGAGATGGTGATGGTGATAGTGAGCATGAAAATGTGTGTGAGGATGAAGATATTATGGTGTACTTATATGATAGAAAAAAACACAGAACAAAAATCCATGACATTTAGCTTGTGCAATTTATCAAGTTGTACCAAGTCTATGCAATTTATCAATCTATCAAGCTATCAATGTCAAAATATTACTATCAATACTCAATGCGACCATGAAACAAAATCATAGCATACATGTACACCACATACCTATAACATAGTACACAATATAACATGCAAACCACATACCAAATTACCTACCTATGGTCATTTGACTAGACCATCAGGATCACCTCGAATACCAAGGTTTTCCTTTAACATCTCATACTCAGAGTAAGGAAATAAGTATTGTGCCTTTTATGAGCTCTTCCTTGGAATTGTTTGCAGCTGGAGGTTTGTGCCAATAACTAAGTTTGTATAATGGTATACAATCTCACCTAGTCTATAATCTTCAAATTTATACAGTTTTCTATTTGTTGAGTGGGAAACCTGGTTCAAATATTCTCCTTTGATAACCATCAACCCAATCAGAAAATCATTGGACTTAGAGTCCCGTAATGGGACATTTAGGGTTTGCTTCCCCTCCAAGCAATGTGCTATCCAATAGTCGGTGTGCCATGCATTACGTCTCGCGGAAACACTGCGTATATGTTCCCTAAAGAAAATATAGTGCCAACGTTTCAGTCAATTAACTAGACACAACTAGTTGTCAAAAATATAAAAAAATTAAAAATAGTAATCGAACCTGGTTGTACGAGATTTGATATGTGGTCATAGTCTGGAGAAATACTTGATTGGTCCTCCTCCAACTGGGATAATTCTGTAGCTATCCGTCGACCAATGGGGAGTAATACATGGTCCCAACTATCAACCCAATCCATGGATTCACATTTGTCTCATTCACCATTACTGCATGGAGAACAAAAACATGAGAGTTTCCTTGTCCACATTTCAAGTATAGCATTGTTCAACGTTCTAACTGTTTAATGTGATTGTCATTGATGTCAAAGGATTTTAGTAATGACAAAAGGATAACCAAAGACATGATGGCAGGGTAAACTCGGTGAAAGACAAAGGAATTCCAAATGAAGTGATGACATGGAAAGTATGATGATGTGGCATGTGTGATGAGGTTGGAAAGACACATGATGGTGTTTTGGTGCTATCATGAATTCAGTGTTGCAATATAACATCATTCTGGAAAAAGTATGGCAAGTTTGTGAAACTTTGGAAATTGACCAAGTATGGAAAAATTAGTCAAAACTGCTCTAAGAGAATGCCCGCCATAATTAATGGTTTAAGGAAAATTCCCGCACCATCATATCAGGATAAAGCTTGTTGAAGTGGCTATCTATTCATGGTATCAGTTTGCCTTAATCATTTATGAGGAGGTAGTTATAAGTCTGCCAAAATAGGGTTTTAGCATAAACCTTGGAGAAATTCTTGGAAATGGCTAAGTGTTGGAAAACTAGTCCAGGTGGCCTTGGGAAAATGTTCGCCATACGTCATGGGAGAATGATAAACATTATCTAGAACTATCATGTTCTAGCTTGTCAATGGGGCTATCTTGACATGGTCTTATTTTTCACAGGAAGGTGTTTGATGACAAAGTTAATAGTCTGCCAAAACAGGGTTTCAAGTTGCTTTTACACCAAAGTAACAAAACTTCCTAAGTGCCCAAGGAAATAGCCGCCATAGTTTGTGGGTTGAAGCAAATGCCCACACCATATGGTCATCTTGTAGGTTGTTGTTTTTTCTACCTGACCATGTTCTCATCTTGACTTGAAAGTGTATGGGGAAGAATTTATGGATCTTCCAAAACAATGTTTTAGGCAGATTGCACCAGTCTAGGAAAATGCAAAAATTGTCTAAGTATAAATTCACTAAAACTACCTAAGTGACATGAGTAAAATGCCCGCCATCTCTTGTGGTTGATGTCTTAAAATATTTTGAGAGTATGGATATATATAATGTTGTATCTTGCATCCAACCATATCATTGGCTTGTCCAAAGATTCTCCAAGGAAGAAGATATCGATCTGCCAAAAGTGCCTTCCAGGTTGATTTGCACTACTCAAATAAAATGCCCATCAAGGAGAGAGAAAGAAGTTTCAAAGGTTGAAATTGGTTTGGATGGAATCACCTTGTTGGCCTCTATCCATTGGGTGTCTCACACTTCCAATTTGATGAAAGAAAAAATCTCATGTTACCCTAGGGTTTGACAATTTTCTGTCTAAGTGTTGAATCAACAGTTTAAAAGGCCATTTAAAAATGCCCGCTAGGAAGTGTACTTGTGATGATAAATTCATCACTTGGCATGGGATTGTTATTTGATGATCTGGTCATCTAGTCATGAGCTCAGATTTCTCTCTGTAGGTCACACGTGAGAAATGCAAGCCTGCCAAATTGAGGAAAAAGTTGCATTTCTGTCTAAATGAAGGTTGAAGGGGCATCTGGAAATGCCCTCCATAAAGTGTCCTTGTGATGATAAATTCATTAGTTTGCATGGGTCTGATCCTTGATGATCTGGCCATCCATTCATGGCTCAAAATTTTCTCCGGAGGTCACACATGCGAGACTCACCTACCAAAATGAGAAAAATTGTGTATTTCTGTCTAAATAAAGGTTGAGAGGCATTTGCGTTGCACACCAGAAATTGTGGGTGTGTAGATAAATTCATCCAAACGTGTGGATCTGTTCTTTGGAAATTTTTCCATCTAGCCATGGTGGGCAGAATCTTCTTTGGTATTCACACATGTGAAAAAGTACCAGCTATTTATCAAAGCAAATTAATTAAACCAAGAAGTATTTTTTTTATAAAGAAGTGCGTTTGATATAAAGGCGATTTCCAGAATTGGAAGGAAGCAATTATGTAAAGGGAGTGATGCTGAAAATGCAGGACAATAAGATACATGAATAAAAAATAATAAGGTAGAGTTTATTAATAAAAACAAAGCTGATCTTTAATTAAAAATCAAGGTTTATTGTCTAATTAATAAACAGAAAATTAATCCTTGAAGAGGCATGAGTATGAAAAGACACTAGCCTAGATTGAAGAGATGCAATGGTTAAAAGTTGAGATAGACAATATATAAACAAATATTTAATATGGAAGGAAGATGTCTCAACAACCCATATCAAATAAGAAGAAATATCAGACGTAGACCAATGAAATGAATAAACTGAATTGAAGAAAAGAAGTTCTAGAAATCTGAAAGAAGACAGAAAAAGGGTGGTTGGCTGATGTTAGGGGTAGATTGAAGAATATGAGAGTGTATTGTATGTGCTTAGATAAAGATATGAAGTAGTACATATATCAAAGAAATAATAAAAGGAACAGAGGTAGTATTTTTGAGCTTGGATTGAAGATCAGAAACAAAGGACAATGAAAGTATAAACAAATGTATATTCCATTGAAATTATAAGGGTCTCAAGAGTTTAGATTGAAGGTACAACAAGAACAAGAACTGAAGTGTGTGCTGGGTTTTGAGATGAATACTTAAGGATCATTGAGAATAGAGGAAGAGACCATAATGTTTTCATATTAGAGATGAAGAAGTGCATAATAGAAGTTAGATATTAAAGGGGAAGAATTGAAGTTGTTTGCATCGCGGATCTATGTAGAAGCAAGAGAAGACAAAGACTGAAGAAAGCAAAGAATTATATATGACAAAATTGAAGAAGGAAAGATCTAAAATATTGATATAAACACATTAGGGAGGTAGGGTGGTTCTAGGGAATGCTACATGCCTGCAAGGGGGTTGTATCCTCCTGCCAGTGGTAGCTGGTAAATAGGGTGTTGAAGCATCCTTTCAGTTGTAGCTGATAAACCAGGGGGTTGTAGCTTCCTTCCAGTAGTGGATGGTAAATAGGGTGTAGTAGAATCCTTTCCTATTGTAGCATGAAGAAATCAGGGTGTTGTAGCATCATTTAGTTGTAGCTGAGAAACTTGGGGATTGAAGTCTCCAACAAGTTCTAGCTTGCAAAAACTATTGTAAATATAATTTTGTAGTATAGAAAGATTTTTTGGTTTTCCCAATTGGGTTTCCACAATAAAAATATGTGTTTTTTGTGTCTTTTTGATTCCATGTTTTAATTAATATTAATAAGTGGTTTAAATTGGTAAAAAGATAACAATACTGATTCACCCCCCCTCTCAGTATTGTCCAATATTCCAACACTAACTGAATGAAATGCACGATTTCCTTGGATGGTCTTGCACTCATATAACTATGATCAATCTACATCCACCACCTCCCAAAAATATCTATGAACATGTGCTTTCCTGGTTGACTGATCTTCTTGCCTTCCTTCTCCCTCCCCCATGACTGAATAACACCATTCAACGATGGTTTTTGCATCTCAGATGAGTGATACATTTGTGAACTTCATTTCTTTCCTACGTAATGTAGTCTTGATGCATGCACCTGCTCCATCATGTTCAACTTTTCCATGTTCGGTCTCAAAATAGTTCTAAATATGTGGCACCTTGTGCCTTTTGTGGAGCATACACAACCATTGGAGGACATGGGAATTTTTGAATTTCCCTACACAACCGTCAGACCAAATCCAATGTTGTTCCATCTAAATACTGTTATCCTTAAAGTGATTGTAGAACATTTAAAAGTTGTGTTGTACAAAATCCAAGTCGTAACTCCTGTCGTCACTTATGTAGAAGTGATACTCCTTCAATATAAACATGTTGTCTTCAGTACTATCTTCCCCATGTCTATAGGTGATATGGACCATTATGTTAACTTGGTATGAGTGATGGTATTGAATCTGAATCTCATTTTGTGGTTGAAGAGTGTAGTTTTCCTCAAAATCAACCACCGACAGGATAGTCCCAATAGGAAATGTATCCCTGCACGTTCTAAATTGCTCATCTTGCCAATGATCCACATGTACATGCTTTACATAATATTGTGTCTTTTCAAATAATTCCTCCATGAAGTCGCAAACCTGTACCTGGTAGATCAACAATAAAGACATATATTGTGAAGATTCTGCAACAATTAATTAATGAAAACACACGAAATAGCAGAAATAACAGAACTCAGAATTACTTTTATATTTATCGCAGGCCACTTCGAGGGGGCAACCTCCTTTGAGCAAGCTCTATACAAATAACTTCACTATACCTTCATTGGTATCAACACAAACTTATATACTAATTCTAGGCGCCAATACCATGGGTCAATACCACGTGTCAATACAAACCGTGGGCCAATACAAAATATGGATCAACAATTACTACAGGACGACTTACAAAGCATATGCGTCCAACAACAATAATACAAAATATGGATCAACAAATACTACGGGACGACTTACAAATCATATGCGTCCAACAACAATATACTAACAAAGTAAATAGAAGGGTTGACATGGGTTCCTAACATCCCCTCTCCCTTAGAAAAATCTTTGTCCTCAAAGCTTTCGATGTGGAAATTGATGTAGAATATGAAGGAGTGGTTCCCCTGTAGCATCCTCGGGTTGCATTCGGGTCCACTAACGTCTTTTGAGTTTCAGGGAGGATGTCTTGGAAGGCTGTAGACGAAGAAGGACCATATCAGGTGCGTGAAAAGTGTGCTCAGAATGATGTTGATCGGCTTGTTGTTTCAGTCGAATTCTTGCCATGTGAAGATTGTCCTGCAGAATGAGAAGAATCTGATCACGGTTTCGAAGAACTGAGTCAATTTCCTGAAATGGGAAGTTGCGGAGGGTGTGTGGAAGAAGAAATGGCAGTTCCTGTCCATAGACTGCTTCATATGGTGTCCTTTTAGATGTGGTATTGTACCACTGGAGCGCTTCTAGGAATCCATAGAAATAGTTGTCCAAATCTTGGTAGGGATGGGAAAGGGTTCGAGCAGGTCCAAAAGGAGTATCGTTTCATCCTTGTTGACCTGGAAAGTATCACAGTCAACCACCATCTGTTGAATTTTCATTTTTAGTCTCTGCCAAAAGAAGTTACATTTTTCTCGGTCATACATTTTGAGGAACCCAGAGTGCCATGCTGATGAAGAAGCATAGATTTCATAGAAGAGCTTGCCCTATTGAACAGATTGCAACCAATTTGGAACAACCAGAGAAATAGCTGTAAGAGAAACTGGGTCATCAAATGTGCGAGAAGGAGCATCTACCACCATACTGTCCTTACCCTTCTTGTAAGTGATCACAGAGGCATAACCCATGAGTTGGATAACCCATTTCAGGTGTGCTGGGGAGGAGACCCAATGTTCCAAGAAATTTTCCAGACTCTGAAGATTAGTCGTGATGCAGAAATAATTTTCAAATAGGTATGGTGGCCACTTCTGTACTGCATGCAAAATATCCATCATTTCCTACTGAGATGTAGATGCGGCTAAATTCTTACTAGAAAGGTCTCTTGAAGGCGACAAGCCCACTGGTTCAACAAAGACACTTGCATATCTATCCAAGGAAGTAGGGGACACCGTTGATGAGTGCATCTGCATGGAATGGAGTTGAGCGATGAAACCATGTGAATTCTTGTTAAGGATATTTTCCAGGCGATGTGAACTGATGATGCATAGATACCCTTGTTGTAAGCCCTTAAGTTTGTGTTGTTTCCCATTGACTGAAAACTGCATCCAAAGTTCAGCAAAATACCATAAGATGGGGCCAAGTGTGCGTAACCATTGAATGCCCAAAACCACATCACCTCCACCTAGGGACAAGAAAAACATGTCAGAGCGCAGGTTATAATCTTCTAGAGAGATACGCACATTGTGACACTTCCCCTTGCAAGGTAAGGTACCCCCATTGGTAACCATGACTTCAAATTTGGAGCAAGGATGGACAAAGCAATCAGCCTGTTCGGCGATCCGAGGGTCAATGAAGTTATGAGTGCTACTAGAATCAATGAGTATTGTAAGAGGAAGCTTCTTGAAGTAACCCCTGACCTGCATTGTTTGGGGGGTGGTGATGCTGGATAAAGCATGGAGAGATATATTTGGTTGTTCATCCTGAGATGGAAGGTCAATAGGCGGCTCCTGAATGTCAACCTAATCATCCATTGTATCTAAAGCTTCTTCACCAATTTTAGAGGTAGGCAAAGAATCCATATCCAAGAGATAGAGCTTTTGTTGAACACATCTATGTCTTCGAGTGAATTTCTCATCAAAATTATAACAAAGCCATTTTGCTCTGCATTCCTACATCTTTGTTTCAGACAAATGCTTGATAGGAGTTGGTCGAGGAGCTAGCGGGATGGGAGGTCATTGAGAACTAATATTTTGGAAGGGAACAAAAGGGGGTTTGGAGCATTGTTGGGCTGCAATCTTGTCTTTTTTCAACTTAGCCAACCCGAGGATTTCCATCATTGTGTTGGGACAGAACATTTTAACCTCTGACCGGATTTCATCCTTAAGACCACTGATAAAACAACTCCTATAGAATTCATCAGACAATCCTTCTGTGTGATTGGCTAGTTTCTCAAATTCTACTTGATACTCTCTCACAGTGCCAATTTGATGAAGTTTAGTGAGTGCTCTAGTGAAGTCTTCAAAAGCACTAGGACCAAATCGTTGCAAAAGGAGTTGGAAAAAATCTATCCATTTTGGCTCGTCATGAGCCTTAATGTACCAACGTTACCATTGAAGGGCTTTCTGTTCCAAATGAAAGGATGCCAGTGAAACTTTTTGGACATCAAAAGTATTATGCATACTAAAATACTATTCTACACGATAGATCCATCTAGTCATATTAGTACCATTGAAGTGAGGAAATTCAAGCTTCGGACCATAGAAATCGCTGGAAGAAGAGAACCCATTGGCTGCAGAACATTCTTGTTGTCGGTTATTGTTCATGGCTGAATGCTGAAGATGGAGGCTGAGAAATTTTTCATCCAGATCTTGGAGTTTGGTTTGGATGGTTGCAAGTGCTTCCTCTATGGTTTTTTGCTCCTATGAGGGTGACAACCATAACCAGGATTTTATTTTTTTGGGGGGGGGAATGGATAGAAAAACACAAACAAAAGCTTATTTAGTAAAGGGAAATTTGGATTTGGGAAAAACTTGGATGGGTAATTGGGGTTTGACTAGTTGTTGGACACTTTCTGATGGATAGGGAAGCAAAAAATGGGGATTTCAGAAGCGGGGTGAAAGAATGACAAAATTTGTTAAAGAGGGACAAAGAAGCAGAAATAAGGAATGAACACGGTGGCAAAATTTGGAGGCGTGTGGGTGAAAATTGAAGAAGTTATGGTAAACCCTAAAAATAGACAAATGTGAGATTTCTGGCTTTGGGAAGTAGAAGTTGGAATAGGGTCCTTAGGAATGAAATATGCAAATTGGGATTGTAGGGGTGTCCAGGAATTTTCAAGGGAAATGAAGTTAAAACAAGGGAGATATGGTGAAAAAATAGAATTTTATACCTTTTTTTTTCAAGAATGGATCTGCAACAATGCGGAAGGGATTGGAAATAGATAGATTTGCAATGGCGCGGAAGGGATCAGCAACAGATGGATCTGAAATGACGTCGAATGGATAAAAAATGGATGGATCTGAAACAAATTTCAGAATAGATCTGAAACGGCTGGATCTCGAACGACTGTCAGAATGGATCTGAAACGGCTGGATCTGGAATGACTGTCAGAATGGATCTGAAATGGTGCAGAAGTGATATGGACCCCAGGTATGCATGGCTTCCAATCGGTTCAAGGGATTCACTCGGCCACTAATGTTGTCTAACGACTTGCGTATTGGGGCAGTACCCCTCACTCCATAGCTCAGGTAAAACTGATAACCACTTTGCCACAAACGACAGCTCTTGGTTTACCTCACGGGTGGGAACTAGTCAATCAGGTAGGGGCCATTGCCCTTTTCATTGGCAGGTCCTTTCAATGGACCATCTACTTCGTGGTTGTTGTGGTACTCCTCACAATGAGTCTTAGGGATTATGTGCAAGTACTTCCCACAGTTAAGCGGATACGGATTATTCCCAAATTCGAAGCTGCGAAAAAAAAAATTTGGCAGAAATTTCACCCAGCAAGCCCAAGAAAGTGCTCTGATACCAGATGTGAAGAACCTGTAACAATTAATTAATGACAACACATGAAATAGCAGAAATAACAGAACTCAAAATCACTTTTATATTTATTGTAGGCCACTTCAAGGGGGCAACCTCCTTTGAGCAAGCTCTATACAAATAACTTCACTGTACCTTCATTGGTCTCAACACAAACTTATATATTGATTCTAGGCACCAATACCATGTGTCAATACAAACCATGGGCCAATACAAAATATGGATCAACAATTACTACGGGACGACTTGCAAAGCATATGCATCCAACAACAATAATACAAACTATGGATCAACAAATACTATGAGACGACTTACAAAGCATATGCGTCCAACAACAATATACTAACAAAGTAAATAGAAGGGTTGAAATGGGTTCCTAACATATATCAATAGATTGTTACATATGAAATTGCAATCTGAAGAAAAAATAGTATTCAAGAACTCATTACCAACCTGAGAAGTGACCAATTGTATTTTTTTTTTTTGTTCCCTCCATCAATATCATACGTGACATATTTGAATGACTGCAAGTTCACCTCCTGCCTCTCAAGTTCATGCTCATAGGTCACATGTATGCATTTTTTCAATAATGCCAATCCACCACACCCTGTGCATGTCCCATCTATGCAATATTTTTTATAAAATGTGCAATCGTTGGGCCTGCTACACTAAATGCTATGAATAAAGTCTCTAGATGACTTTGATGGTAATGTAGCTGAGCATTCATGCACAAGAGTGTTATGCAATACATGAAAAATATATGTATATGTGTCATAATAGTAACCATACTCAATGTGGTATCGACAACAACATGTGTTATAAATTGTGTTTATTTTAACATACCATGGTTTTCATTTTTCAAAGGATCTCTGGCCCAAGTTAAGTTTGTTATGTTCATTCCTAAATAACTCATATAATTATGTTTGTGTCATATCAATAAAATGTTTAATGTGTGGTTCATGATCCTTTGAACCCCTTCTCAATTTTAATACATCTTTTTGGTTGGAAGAAGGTCTAGTGCTGTCATGCCAAAAAGCTTGCACTAATCCCTTTACCGCATCAATAAGCTTCATATCAGAGTGTGGAAACTTGCCAATGAAGGCCCAAACCTCTGTTTGAATGGTTTAAATTTGTTCTCTTCTAACACAATACCTACGAAGTGTCTTGACATTCAAATTAATAATTTTGGAGGTAGGTTTAAGAAAACGAAGCGCCCTAGTGTTTTTGTACACCATTGATTGTGTAAACACACGGAGAGCCGCATTGCGATCCTTTGAGCGAGAATTCTTTCCAATTGTAATAAATGCATTTACTAAATTTTTAACAATATGAGGACTTGGTTCTAAATTTTTGGTCATCTTTATCCTTAACATTCTTCTAACAACAACCATAGACCTAGATTTTAAAAATGATAAAAATAATTTGCACTTGTCCCCATCACATTTAGAATAAAAAAAGTTATCAAGTATTTGTCGAGCTTGATAAGAAATAGTGTGTTTAGACAATGTAACTTCAAGTGAACTAATGAGAATTTCATCAAACTGTAGACGTTTCAGAGTTCTTTGGCGTGTAGTTGCTAATGGAGGCAAGGGTGTTGGAACTAGAGCAGGTACAACATCACCAGGACGTTCTGGTGTTTCAATAGGGTCCTCTTGTCTTTCATTCCCTTGTTGGTAGTTGGATGTGGGAAATTGGACTTTCTCTTGGATGGTCTGCATAACATTTGCGTCTTCCATTGTAAATCCTTCATTCAATATCTCTGTAACTTCGTCACTTGTATAACCACTACCCAACAAGTCATTCACTACCATAATATCAGGTTGACTTGATGTGGGAATTGAAACATACCTCAATGAGCACCTTCGTTTTACTTCTTGACTAGTGCCATGGGGTGTTTGTTCATTAAATGTTGTTTAAATTGAGGGCTCCTCTAGTGATTGTTTTTCATTTTTCTTTTCGTGGATGGGTAGGAATGACCATGGAATCATCTACGGTTGGAATTTGATGAGTTTCCATGGAATGCCTTTGATTCCACATGTCCAATATTTTCTTTTATCTAACTTCTTCCATTGTTGCTTGAGGCTTCTCTTTCCTTGTCGATTTACTTATTCGATTGCGTGAATTCCCCATGACCATAATGAGCAATACTAAGAAAATAGATTCTAGAGGTGTGCTCAACTATGAATATCCAGATTCTTTCACAATTGTGAATATATATTCTTCAAGCTTGCTCAATTGTGAATATATATGCTTCATCAATTGTGAATATAGATTCCTCAAGCTTGTTCAATTGTGAAAGTAACTTCTACCTCACTTGTGAATGTAGAAAATTCTTCATTTGTGAATATAGGTTCTTCAAGCTTGCTCAATAGTGAATGTAGATTCTTTAGTTGTGTCCATATAGATTCCTCAAGCTTGCTTGAAATTGTGAATATATAGATACTTAATCAATTGGGGATGGAAATTCTTCAACCTTGCTTTTGATTGTGGATATAGATTCTTCCTCAAACATGAATTAAGATTCTTCAAGTGTGCTCAATTCTCAATGCAGGTTCCTTTGCAATTATGAACATATATTACTCAAGTTTGTTTGATTGTGAATATAGAATCCTTTTCAAGCTTGCTAATTGTGAATGTCGAATCCTCTTCAATCTTTCTAATTGTGAATGTAGAATCCTCAATTCCCAATGCTAACTTTAGAATCCTTTTCAAGCTTGTTGATTGTGAACATGTGTAATTATGAACATAGAGTATCAACCTTCCTCAATTGTCCTCAATTGCATAGATTTCCTTGAAGTGTTGTCGGGGAGACAAAACACAAAATTTGGGGAGGGAATAGGTAGAGTATTTAGCTGAATTTGCAGATCCAAAATGCTCTAGCATTATGGATTTTCAAAATGTGCTAATGTTTCTTAATTATATAATGCTCACGTGTTCCTTCTAAGTTAAAAAATCCATTTCCAATTAATATGTTGGGTGGAAGGCTACACAACAACTAATAGTAGAAAATAAGCGAGCATTTCTTCATCACAAAACGTGGAAGCATTTCTTCATCAATAGACATGCTAGCAGTATAGTAATATACAGAATTTGCATTTTCCTCAAATCCTTATAATAATTTCTTCCCAAGAAAATAAATTTTCTTTATTTCCCTAGATCCCTCCTTATCTTGAAAGGTTTTTGGATTCATGTTGTATGGGTTAGGAGGTTAAATAGGGATTTGGTGTTAGGGGCTAAGGGGTTAAGGGGTTAAGGGGTTTTGGGTCAAGGGGATTAGGGGTTAAGGGATTTAGGGATCCGTGTTTAGGGGGTTAGGGTTTTAGAGGTTAGACATTAAGGGATTAAGTCTTTGTGGATAAACTAGGGCTTCTAAAGGCATTCAGTGTTAAATGCTTAGAGATAAAGAGGTTTAGGGGTTAGGGGATTTAGGAGTTAAAGGATTGAGGGCACCAATGTTAGGGGGTTAGGGTTCAAGAGTTTAAGCATTAAGGGTGAAGGGTTTGGGGTAAAGGGGCTTAGGGATTAGGGGATTTATAGGCTAAGGGATTTAGGGCTCTAAGGTTAGGATGTTAGTGTTGAGTCAATTAAAGGTTAAGTGTCAAGGGGTTTAATTATTAAAGGTTTGGGGTTTAAGGGATTAATGGATTTTAGGAGATGAGGGATTGGTTTCTATGGATTTATGGGTTTTGGGATTTAGGAATTATGGGTTAGGGGTTTTAGGGTTATGGGGGTTAACTAGGACTTAAAGGTTAGGGGTTGAGCATTTATAGGTAAAGGGATAAAGTAGTTAATATGTTTAAATATTTAGAGGTTAGGCCATCATTCTATGGCTCATTTAAGGGATCTGGGTTTTGGGGGTTAGGGTTTTAGAGGTTAGACATTAAGGACATAAGTGTTTGTGGATAAAATAGGGCTCATATGTTGGGTGTTAAGTGCTTGGAGATAAATGGGTTTAGGGGTTAAGGGCTTTAGGGATTAAAGGATTGATGGAACCAAGTTCGAGGGGGTTAGGGTTCAATAGGTTAAGCCTTAAGGGTGAAGGGTTTAAATCTTAAGGTTTGTAATAATTAAGGGCTTAGGGTCTTACTGGTTAAGGACATAAGGGTTGGGGGATTGGTGGTTATTTAAGAGGTGAGGCCTTCAATAGTTAACATATTTACAAGATAAGAGTTTTAGGGCTCTAGGGTGGATGTTAGGGTTGACTTGGTTAAGGGTTAAGTGTCAAGGGGTTAAAGAATTGAACCCTTGGGGGTTAAGGGATTAATGGTCTCTAGGAGATGAGGAATTATGATTTTCTATAGGTTTATGGGTTTTGGGCTTTAGGGATTATTGGTTAGGGGGTTAATTAGGACTTATGTGTTATGGGTTAATAGTTTAGAGGTAAAGACATAAAGTTGTTAACAAGTTTAAATATTTATGAGTTAGGGATTTAAGAAGATAGAGGGTTAGGGGTTTTATGGGTTATGGTAATTGGGGGTTAAGGAATTTAAAGCTCAATGGTTAGGGGGATAGGGTTTAATGGGTTAGGGGTTAAGGCCTAAGAAGTTAAAGGTTTAATTGTTTCTAGGGTTAAGGGCATAGGGATTTGGGATTTAAGCAATATGGGTTAGACTATTTAGGGGTTAGGGGTGGACTAGGTATTAGGGGTTAGGGGTTGTGGGATTAGAGATAAAGTGGCTAGGGGACTTAGGGATTTATTGATTTACTGCTCTAGGGTTCTGGGTTAGCATGTTAGGGTTTATGAGGATAGGCATTAATGGTGAAGGGGTTAAAGGCTTAAAAGGCTTATAAGGGATAAATTAGAGCTTAAAGAGACTAATGCACAAGCCCAAGCAAGAATGCCAAAGCCGAGAGAGGAGCAATCAATCTAGAGGGAGAGATATCAAGCAAACATAGAGCTCTCATACGAACAAAGAGCACACATGTAAATGTAGAGCACACAAGTGAATGTAGGGAACGCTAGCACAAAGGAGGTCGCACATGCAAATGTAGTGTAGAGGTAAAGAATTATTTTACCTATATAGGGTAAACTAGAGCTTAGAGGGCTAATGGTTAAAGGATTACAGGTAAACAATTAAAGGACTTAAAGGGGTTTAGCAGTTAGGGGCTTTAGGGGTAAAAGGATTAAAGAATTTGGTCTTAAGGGGTTAGGTTTTAAGAGCTTAAGAATTAAGGTCTAAGGTGTTATAGTGTTAAGGGATTAGGGAATTAGGGGATAAGGGCAACAATGAGGGGAGATAAAGGGATAATTAAGGGACCAGGGATTTAAGGAGTAATACCTCGATAGGTTATGGGATTTAGGGATAAACTATTAATGGGGTAAGGGATTAGTTGCTTAGGGGTGTAGGTATTTAGGGGGTTTGGGACTTAGGACTAATGGGTTTAAGTCTTTAATTCCCTTCCCTTATCATTACTCTCCCCAACTCCTTAAATTTATGTCCCTTGCCCCTCCTCTTGTATCTCTCTTCTCTTTCACACCCCCTTTATCTCCATTCAACACTTAAATACATAATTTATGAAGTTCGTAACGCTCGCGCATTATGCGAAGAATAACGCACGAGCATTATTATTCGCGTAACGCTCACGTGTTATGTGAATAATAATGCCTGCGCATTTTGGATATACAAAAACGCTCAAGCATTTCTTCTAACACCAAGTGCGTGAAACAAATATTTGAATTTAAACATAATGTACACACGTTCCTAAGCACCTAATAACTACCCCCTCATGCACCCACGTGTCATCCATAGTCCTATGTGGTTGGTTCGTACTTACCAAACCTGTGCTATGGAATTTACTGAACCATAGCTAATTGGGCATTTCCACCATTTTTCTCAATATGCCTATCTTTCACCGCTCTCTATAGCATGACATACATGACCATTTTTTACGAAATTTTAGGCATAGATATCTCATTTTTTATGCAGATTCCAAATATGTAATTTTCTAAAAAAAATATTGATTTTTTCTATTTGTCTCCTAATTTTCTTGTGTCATCACTCCTTAAGTAAAAAAAAATGTTGTTAGTGTTTATTCCGTAACTTTTTCATTTCACAACCCTTTAAAAATAAATTGTATGTTGCACTAGTAGACATCGACCTCTACATGATATAAAAAATCCAAGTCAAAATAAATGCATTAAGACCTTCAAATGATACACCCACATTTGACATACCGTTCTCGAGGTTTGATCACTTAACATAATTAAAAAATAAATAAAAACTTAACATTTAATTTTGGAAAAATAGTGTTGCACTAGTGCTATGGGTTCCATATATGTATACCAATTTTGGTAGCCTAAAACCATCATTTAGGCACTCAAAGGATACACCAACAAAACATATACCTTATCATTTGCCAAAAAAATAGAACATGACTGTTAGAAACAATGAAATTTGACATAGTTATGTAAAGTTTCAATACATAAAAATTATATATTCTGAAACGTCATTCAATTTCCTACATTTCATATTTTTTACTCAATACAAGATATCTTGTCTAAGTACTTCAAAAAAATGAAGTAAGTTGAGTGATTCCTAATTTTTCAGTTTTCTATTGCATCTAACGTGCCAAAAGTGACCCTCATTAGCTTGCACTCACCCTCATATCGACTATTCATGCGCTGAAATGTAATCTTACATTGTTTCTATGGATTATTACTACATTGTTTTAGATGCTATAAAATATCCAGTCAAATATGGTATACTGGAGTTATAATCTTTTCTTGTATTTTAATTTTCCATGGTGATGTTGGTGTTAGACAATTTTCCTTATAGTATGAGTCCTCATATAATTTGAGGTATTTAATTTATAGGGTTTGAAGTTACGGGGATAATTTGTTGTGGAAATGAGGTGATTGTCACCCACCTAAGCCAATTCCTATCGGCGTTCACTGCCTGGGGAGTCACAGTTGTGCTAGTTATAATAATATTTATAATTTTTCCATTGATTATATGCTCACCATATCAAATACCCACTAAGATGTTTCATCACGTCGAAATCTTTATTGTGGAAAATGTAAAAGGTGATGATATTCATGCTCCTTAATTCTTAAAATGACATTGCAGAAACTTTAAATGATTGCGTCGAAGGGGCGCATTTTACAACCCAATAAGGGGATATTTGTAACTCATTGTGTGCTCATCCTATAGCTTTATTAAAAAAAATACGTTGGCTCAAATTAGATTTGAAATATTTAAAATGACATAT
Source organism: Larix kaempferi (assembly GCA_027924585.1). NCBI lineage: Eukaryota > Viridiplantae > Streptophyta > Pinopsida > Pinales > Pinaceae > Larix > Larix kaempferi. The sequence goes on from BSBM01000368.1 coordinate 1,433,280, forward strand.
ATGCACACACACACACACACACACACACAAATTAGATAAATTAAGACCATAAACATTGCATTACACACTTCCTCAACATTTTCTGTCTAAATAGGTTTTGCACCTCTAAGAGATTCGATCCCTCTCAGGACTTGGTAGATCCCCTTTTAGGATGGATCTATGATGGTATTCGTGCTTATTTAAATGGTAAAAGTGGAGGTGGATGGATATCTACAATTGGTTTAAAAGCGTTAGATATACAAGCACATCTACTTAATTTGTGTCCGGTGAACACCGATAGGCCACACGTTAAGTTAAGTGTCACAAATCAGGAATACGTTATCTATTACTTGTTTGTTGTGTGCCACGAAGCCCTTTATCCATGCATTAGTTACCAGTTATCCATGCATCAACTATCAGTTATTTTTGATATTATAATTGTTTATTTTAAATTTTGAACTACAACCATAAAATCAATCCTTGTAGTACACTTGTCTCATCCTCATGCAATCTAGAAAAAACATAGATACTAGTCCACCCCAAATTCTAAGATATAAACACCTATCGATGTAACTAAATAAATAAGGAGCCATGCATTTAAAATATGGGGTGACCATTGGGGGCCTTATCTTAATGAATGAACTATCAAAGAGTTTAATGCATCAATGGTGGAATTTATTAATTTTATCAAATAAATATAGTCATAAATATAAATATGATATCAAAAGTGCATTGTAGTTCTAAAGGAGTAGTCCACAGTTATAGGTGGATTGGAAAGTGGTAGTTAAATCTACATGGGATAGGTTATTTGTTCAAATCTTGTAGATCAGGGGTTGAAACTGAGAGCCATAAGAAACATATGAAAAATTTTCCATTGTACACTCAGGCTTACCTCCATGGAAGTTATATGTCCCTCCTAAAAGCATGGAGGATTCCTCGTCCTTTAAAAAACATAAAATAAAAAACACAGCCATGGATTTAAAATATGGGGTGACCATGCCGGAAATGCTGAGTCCTAACTGACGGTGTAGGCCACAAGCTTAAGCGTCACTTACATATGTTTAGACGTGATGCAATTGCCTTTAAATTATAACAAATCACAAAGCACATAGAGATCGATAGAATTCTTTTAACCATTCTTAAATGTGTTTTCTACATTAATTGTAATGATTTGAATCAGGGACTCCATGTAACCAATCAAGTTAGACCTGTTAAAGTAGTTGTGGTTTCATAATAAAGTTTAAACTTTGATAGAGTTGTTTACATATTGTGTGTTTATTTACAAAATAATAGTTTGTTTGAGGATATACCTTATTCTCACGTTAAAAAATATTTGATTTAAGAAAATCCAGTTGTGAAAAGCCTATGAAATTTGGAAAAGCCAGTAAAGCTTATGCTCAATGTAGAAGCATTAATGTATAACATTATGCTTTAGTATTGAAACCAGTTTCGAGTTCCAAATCCTGATTTATACTTTTACTTATATCTTTTTTAAGCATATATATAGGGAGTTTAATGCATGGTTTGATTGGTTGTCTAAGCTGGTCATGGTCGATATGGATGGTAGACTTTATTTTGAAGAGCTCAGGGATGGAGTGTTTCATTACTCTAGTTTTCTAAACATTTTTTGATGATTTCTAGTCTATGTTTCTAGCTGTTGATAATTGAAAAGAAATTATGTGAGATAACTTGTATGTTTTCTTGTTTCTTTTAGTATTGGGAGGTCCTACAGTTTTCTTCTGGTTAGTCAAGTGGAGTTTGGCTTTAGGTATTATTTTTGTTAAGAATCATGTGAAGATTGATGGTATTAGGCTTGGAGAATTTTGATGTATTAGGTTAGTAGAAGACTTTTTCTGTAGTCTTTTTTTGATGTATTGCTTGTCACAACTTTGATTTTATGGAATAACAAGTTGTATTTGTTTTTCTGTGTGAAAAATTAAGAAGAGTGTATTATGATCATATTTAATTTAAAATTGAGCTCTTAATTGTGGATTTTTTTCTTTACTTAGAGTGATCAAGATATGCCAATGGTTTTGAATTTAATATTCTGATTTTCAGATAAAAGTGTAAGCTTGGATGTATGTCATATGTATGTTTTCAACACCATTTATGTGTAGTTTGGAGAGCTTAGTTACAATATTTTTTATTTCATTTTTTTCATTATGTGATAAAATATTTTGAAGGTGTAACTGAAAATCTGTGTATATTTTCATTGGTCTAAATTATCTATTAGAAAGTGTTTCTTTTGTTTATGATTTATTTTATGTTTAAATATTTTGCCAAGAAATAATGTAGAAACATAAAAGAAAATATTATGAACAATGAATTAACACTATCAAATATATTATGAAAATTTTTCATATTAGGTGGGGTTCATTTTTTACCACAATACTAACATTGATGCTGAGAGGTGTTCAACAAAAATTACTAATACTCATCATAGTAATAATTTACAAATTTAAATCAAGAAACTTCAAGTTTAAATCTCCAATGCACTTGTCACTTATAAGTGATTCTCACTTAGCTATGAGTGGATGGGAAACATTCCTTCAACTTCATAAGTTAAATTTGTTTGAAACTTCATGATGAGTTATTTTCTAAAAGAAAATAATAATTGATAGAGAATGAGTATCTAAGGTGTAGGTAATGGAATATAATCACGGAAGGATTTTTCCACTATTGATGTTACACTGAATGTGGTGCTACTTAGGAGGACATACACTTGTTAAGGAACGATGGATTGACATAGACAAGAATTTTATATGAAGAATATGGGATCATTTTCTACCACTATGGAAAAGAGAGGAAAATGAGACTCAGGGAGATGAGATGGGATGAGGCCTTACTCATCTAGTGAGATCCAAGCTTAAGACCTCAAGATTCAGAAGGATGGAGGCCATGTGGGAAGATTCTTCCCAAACATCAACCACATTACTAACAATGATGATGAGAGGTGTTCAACAAAAATTACTAATACTTATCATAGTAATAATTTATAGATTTAGTAATATTTTATATATCACATATAAAAAAATTCAAGTTTTTAGTAATATTTTAGATATCACATATCATGAAACTTTAAGTTTAAATCTCTTTCAAGTTTAAATATCCACAAAACTTGTAAGATATAAAGTGCTTCTCATTTAGCTATGAGTGGATGGGAAACATTCCTTCAAATTCATAGATCAAATTTGTTTTGAAATTGTATGATGAGTTATTTTCTAAAACAAAAATTAGGAGTAGAATTGATAGAAAATGAGTATCTAAGGTGTAGGTAGTGGAATATACTCATGGATGTTTGAGAGTTTGAGTTAAGTATTATTCCTCTATTGATGTTTCAATGCGCGTGGTGCTACTTAGGAGGACAGAACTACAATGGAAGTAGGTTCTTAGTCATTAGTGTATTAGTAGATGTTAGTGATACAATGGTTAAGGAACAATGGATTGGAATAGACAAGAATTTTACATGAAGAATATGGGATCATTTTCTACCACTAAGGCTAAGAGAGCCAAATGAGACTTAGGGGGATGGGATGGGATGATGATGCAGGAGCATCAGGACCTAGGCGAAACAACCGAAGTTGATCTATAGGAGAAGTTGACCAAGCGGATTGCCGACAACCATTGGTGCGGAGGAAGATTGGATTTTGAATCCAAGAAGTTGAGCAGGAAGCTGTTGGCATGCAGTCGACAGGAGTAAGAGGTCGAGAGTCGACATGTCCAAGGTTGAAAAATGATAGGGTTGCAGCGAAGGCGTCGATGGTCGACATGTTGTCAAATCGCGAAACCAACAGGTTGAGGCAGAATCCAAGTGTGGAGGATGGGGCAGACTGGCAAGTCGTAGACGTGAAGTGAAGCCAACGGGTAAGGTCGACGGGTGACGAAGACACTATGGTCGCGATGTGGGGAAAACTACTATAGTAGAGTCAGAGAAGTTTAGAAGTCAAGGTGGAGTACTTGGTAGTTGTTCGGGTTTTCTAAGGAAGTTACAAGTAGTAATGAAGGTGGTTGGGATCATGACAGATGTCACCACAGGAAGAGGTTGTGCAACATGACGAGAGGGCACTGACAACTGCAGTTCTGTAGGGACTGGAAGATTCGGCGGACACAAGAAGAGTGTCTTGGGGAAAGGAGTGACCTCGGAATGAGCAACAGCATTAGAGAAGTAGTAGAAGATCAGTGCATAGGAATAGAAAAGGGAGAGTTCCAGTGGGGAAGTGAGGAGAGGTCGGATCCATCGCTCAACGAGCGCTTGCATTCATTCAGCAGAGGTCGTGAGAGGGAGAAGATCGCACACAGAGAGAACACACATTTACATCTGTATATTGTATCAAGATAAGGCCAACTAGTTTAGTTCATTTGCTTTGTAATCCGCATTGTAATTTGATTGAAGTAATAGAAGCTAGCTGCTGGCATCCTGTTTACACCAAGTCTGTGTGAGTGTCATGTGTTATTGTTAAGCAAGAAGGTCCAGTCGATATGACTTGTGCCAGTTGGTATTAGAGCCCAGAGCAAAATTCGGTGGAGCCAAATCATCCTATGAACGGGAGTGTGCTAATTGGTTGAGTGTATAAAACAACTCCAGTTGCGGTTGGGTAGAGTTGTGCATAGTTGTGAAAGTCCGATTGTGATTGGATGAGTGGGAGTTTCAGCTGTGGTTGAAAATGGCTCATAGAGGCGTAAATGTCCTAGGTATGGGACAAAGAGTGCATGGCGTAGCAGTCATAGTTGATCATGAAATGTTAGACGAGTGTATGAAAACAATGCAAAGATTTACAAGTGAGTCGCAACGATCAAGGAAATTCAAAGACATGGATGCATTCCCGATGAACTAGACTACAAAGACGAGGAAGTCAAAAAAGTGGGACCACGGGAAGAGGTAGTCGAAGAACCAGAAGATAGATTCATCAAGATTCTGACAAAAATGAGAGGTCGGACAAAGATGGATGTGCGTACCTACTCAAGAAGTCTGGATCTAGAAGACTTGATACACTGGTTCAGAGAAATGAAGAAATACTTCGACATAGAGAAAATTGAGGATTCGAGACGGATTAAAACTACATGTCTGAGGTTGAAGGGTCATGCCTCATTGTGGTGGGACAATGTATAGGTTGACAGAATCAAGAAAGGTAAGGAAAATATCAAGTATTGGGACAAGATGGTCTCTAAGCTGAAAGGGAAGTTCTTGTCGGGTGACTATGTGATTTCCTTGTTCTAGAAGTTGCAAAACTTTCGACAGAAAGAAATGACCGTGAAGGAGTACACATAAGATTTCTATAGACTGTCGATTCGGTCGGGAAAAACCGATGAAGGATAAGAAGCTGTCACAAGATATGTGAACGACTTGAAATATTCCATACAGGATGAGTTGAGCCTATCGAAATTCAGAGTAGTCGGTGAAGCCTATCAACTAGCTCTAAAGGCAAAAGAGAAACTGTCGAGGAAATCCGCATCGACCAAAGGCAGGGTGACTGGTCGAGGTGCAAAGACTATTTCTGTGAAAGTACAAAGTAGCGGAACCGGGAAGAAATCTATTGAATAAAACCTCCATGTGGAAGGGACATCGACTAGGGAGAAAGCACAAGGAAACTGACGATACATTCGAGAGACCCGCGGTCGGGGTGTGTTTGGTCGAAGTGGTCCAGCCGATAGAAAAGGAGCTGACAGACCAGCCATAGTTTGTTACAAGTGTCGAGGAGTCATACACAAGGCATATGAGTTCCTAGAGAACCTACATGCTGCAGAGGAGTCAAAAACCGGACATTGAAGATATGAGAAAGTCAACGAGAGGGAGTAGTCGACATCCGACAACAATGAATTTGGTAGAAGAAAAGGTCAAACCATGACGGCCAGGAATACGTTGGTTCAAGATGACCGACGTGATGAGAAAGAGTTGGCACAATGAAACGCCATCTTTTGAACCAGAGTGCTAATTGGTGAGTGGTATTGTAAAACCATAGTTGATGGTGGCAGTACGAAGAATCCTCTATCAATGGAGGTCATCAAAATTTTGGGTTTGAGATGTTGGGAACACCCACGCCCGTACAAGATCTCATGGTTGCAGAATGGTCACCATGTGAAGGTAACCAGACAGTGCATGATTAACTTCAAGGTCGAGAATCTTGTCAACAGTGTATTGTGTGACGTAATTCTGATGGATGCATGTCATCTGTTATTAGGGAGACCATGGAAATATGATCGGAAGATGAGCTATCTTGGTCGAGCCAACATATTCACAGTGTGGCGAATCGGCACACCGAGGAATCTGAAGATGAAGCAGGAGGATCGAGCCGACTGCAAGCAGGGAGAAAGAAACTATTGGGAGAAGCGAGTGTTGATATGCTCAGCTAAGGAATTCCTCGCAGAGGAGGAGAAACAGTTGGGATGTTTCACCATCATTCCGAAGGGACCATCTGTCAAAAGGTCGAAAAGGGAGAGGATTCCGGTCAAAGTCGAAAAGATGCTCGACGAGTTTCGGAGCATAGTAGTCGATGAAGCGCTGACAGGATTTCCACCGACGAGAAGCATATCCCATCATATTGACTTGATTCCAGGATCGAGTTTTCCAAACAAGGAACCTCAAAGAATGACTCCAACAAAGGGTCAGGAACCCAATCGACACGTTCAGGAGTTGTTGGACAAAGGGTTGATTAGCGAAAGTATGATCTCATGTGCGGTACCAGCAGTACTAGCACCAAAGAAGGGTGGAGAATGGAGGATGTGTACAGAATCTACAACCATCAACAAGATCATGATCAAGTATTGGTTTCCATTGCCGAGAATGGATGACTTGATGGATTGCTTGAGTGGAACAAGATACTTCACGAAGATCGACTGAAAAGTGGTTATCACCATATCAGGGTAAGAGAAGGAGATGAATGGAAAACAACCTTTAAGACGAAGGAAGGATTGTATGAGTGGTTAGTCATGCCATTTGGATTGACTAATGCACCCAGTACATTCATGTGGTTGATGAACGAGGTACTGAAGCCATTCTTGGGAAATTTTGTCGTAGTGTACCTAGCCGACATTTTGATTTTCAATCGAACCAAGACAGAGCACTTGGATCACATTCGACAAGTATTGCGAAAGATGCAGGAATAGAAGTTGATGGTAAACCTACAAAAATGTGTCTTCATGAAGGAAGAACTGGTGTACTTGGGATTTGTAATCTCGGGTAAAGGGTTAGCGATAGACCTAGAAAAGGTGAAGGCTATATTGGAGTGGCTAGAACCGACAAGTGCGACAGGAGTACAGAGTTTCCACGTAATTGCTAGTTTCTATTGGAAGTTCATTAGAGGATTCAGTCGGATATGTGCACCTTTGATAGAGTGCATGAAGAAAGGGGAGTTCAAGTGGAGAGAAGTTGCCCAGAAATATTTCGACAAGTTGAAGGAAAAGGTGACTGAGAGCCCAATGTTACCGCTCCCATATTTCGACAAAGTTTTCCAAGTTCATTGCGACGCGAGTGGAATAGAAATTGGAGCAGTGTTGATCCAGGAGGGCCAACCAATTGCATTCTTCAGCGAGAAGTTGGATGATGCAAAGAAGAAATATTCGGTCTATGAACATGAGTTCTCTGCAATTTTCCAAGCATTGAAGAAGTGGAGGCATTATTTGTTTCCCAAGGAATTTTTGTTGTACACAGATCACCAAGCACTGAGGTACTTGAATACTCAGTCGAAATTGAATTAGCGGCACATGAAGTGGGTTGAATTCCTGCAGGGATATACTTTCATGTTGCTACATAAGTCGGGCAAGTCGAACAAGGTTTCTGACGCGCTGAGTCGAAGAGTTTCATTGCTAAACACGATGATAGTTCAGGAAACAGGAATAGAGTCGGTGAAGATAGAGTATGTGACCGACGAAGATTTTGTGAAAGCATGGAAGGCGAGTAGCAAACCGTGAAGTGTCAAAAGAAAAACATACTTGGATTATTTTATCCAGGAGGGATACCTATTCAGGGGACAACAATTGTGTATTCCCATAGGATCCGTAAGAGAGAACCTAATCCGATAATTGCATAGTGGTGGATTAGCAGGTCATTGTGGCATCGACAAGACCAAGGCATTGGTCGAAGAAAAGTATTATTGGCTAGGATTGACGACAGATGTCAAAAAGTGGGTACGATAGTGTCGTTTTATCCAGTTAGAAAAGGGAAGAAATCAAAATACGAGGTTATATACGCCATTACCAATGCCGAATACCCCATGGGATCACCTAAGCATGGATTTTGTGCTAGGATTGCTAAATACACAACAAGGTAACAACTCAATATTTGTTGTAGTCGATAGATTTTCGAAGATGGAACACTTTATTCCATGTTGGAAGACAAGTGACGCCATAACCATTGTTGTACTATTCTTCAAGGATATAGTGAGATTGCATGGGTTTCCGAAGAATATCCTGTCATACAAAGATACCAAGTTTATGGGACATTTCTGGAGAACCCTGTGGAAGAAACTGGACACGAAGTTGTAGTTTAGCTCGACATATCATCGACAGACAAATGGATAGACCGAGGTGGTGAACAGAAGTTTGGGAAACCTTCTGAGATGTGTGACGACCGACAGTCCCAAGCAGTGGGAGACCATGTTGGTGCAAGCAGAGTTCCCGTACAACAATTATGTGAATCGGTTGATAGTTTTGAGCCCATTCCATATTGTTCAAGGACGTGGCCCACATGTAGTGGTAGATTTGGTAAAGATACCGACAGGAACTAGGAAGAGCACGAATGCATAATCATTCGCAGAGCACACGGAGGAAGTGCATGAAGATGTGCAAAAGCGCATTGAGAAAAGTAATGTGGCATATAAATTGAGAGCCGACAGAAAGAAGAGGCTACAATCGTCCAACGAAGGAGACTTAGTCTATTCACACTTGCAGAAGGAGATATTTACGACAGCAACATACAACAAGCTAAAGATGAAGAAGATTGGATCGTGTAATATTCTAAAGAATATTTCGGATAATGCTTATGTGTTGGAGATGTCGAAGGACTTGAGCATTTAACGAATGTTCAATGTCTCAGATCTGTACAAATTTGAAGAAGGTTCAACCAACAATAGCGTGGGAGTTTCGAACATTGACTGGACAATGCAAATTCTAGATGGACACAATAAGGAGAAAATTGCCGAAGTGTTAGAGGAATGCGAAGTCGGACGAACACGAAGTTTGCAAAAGAGGGAATATTTGGTCTGGTGGAAATATGATGAGTTGCAGGAGATGACATGGTTTTTCGAAGAAGCGTTCAGGAGACTAACAGAGAAATCAAGTTCATTTTCACCTGGGGAGTGTGATGTAGGAGCATCGGGGTCTAGGAAAAACAGTCGAAGTTGATCGAGAGGAGAAGTCGACCAGGGGGATTGCCAACGACCACTGGTGGGAAGGAAGATTGGTTGTCGAAGCCAAGAATTTGAGTAGGAATCTGTCGACATGCAGTCGATAGGATTAAGAGGTCGAGAGTCGACATGTTCAAGGTCGACAGACAACAGGGTTGCAACGAAGATGTCGATGGTCAACATGTTGTCGAACCGCAACATTGACAAGTTGACATGGAATCCAAGTGTGGAGGACGGGGCAGACTGGCAAGCTGTAGACGCGAAGTGAAGCCGAAGAGTAAGGTCGAAGGGTGATGAAGACAGTATGGTCGTGACGTGGGGCCGACTACTGTAGCAAATTCATAGAAGTTCAGAAGTCAAGGTGGAGTACTTGGTAGACGTTTGGGGTTGTTAAGGAAGTTATGAGCAGTTAGAAGGTGGTTGGGATCATGACAAATGTCACCGCCGGAAGAGGTTGTGCAACACAGCCAGAGGGCACTGAAAATGGTAGGTCTGCAGGGATTGGAGGATTCGACAGACACAGGAAGAGTGTCACGGGGAAATGAATGACCTCGGGATGAGAAATAACATCAAAGCAGTAGTAGAAGATTAGTGCGCAGGCACAAAAAGGGGAGAGTTCCAGTGGAGAAGTGAGGAGAGATCGGATCCATCACTTAGCGAGCGCTTGCATTCAGCAAAGGCTGTGAGAGGGAGAAGATCACACATAGAGAGAACACACATTTACTTCTGTATATTGTATCAGGAAAAGGATGACTAGTTTAGTTCATTTTCTTCGTAATCCACATTGTAATTTGATTGAAGTAATAGAAGCCAACTTCTGGCATCCTGTTTACACCAAGTCTGCGTGAGCGCCGTGTGTCGTGTGTTATTGTTAAGCAAGAAGGTCTGGTCGACCTGACTTGTGCCAGATGAGGCCTTATTCATCTAGTGGGATCAAAGCTTAATAACTCAAGATTTCGAAGGATGGAGTCCATGTGGGAAGAATATGTGGCAACAAAGAATTTGTCATGATAATCATATGAGGGCATGAATTGAGAGGAGAATGCACACATGTTTTTTGGGATTCAAGATTGTTTATTTTAAGCGACAAGTGTATAATGTAAATTATTAGTTGATGGCACACCTAGTGCTACATTACAAGGAAATGATTGTTAACCATTAATTTTGTCAAGAGGTACAACTTCACAAAGCATTACTATGATACCTACTATTTTAAAACTTTTCTACATAAGAAATTTAAGGCCCTAATTGAGTTTTGTTATGATTCCTTCATTTGAGTCTACCATCAACCTTGTTTATTAGCTAGCTTAACATCTACCCTATCTCCCACCACTTAGGATGGTTGGCCAATCTTAAAAAGTAACTTTTTAACTACATCATATATAATGTTGATTGGTAACGTCTAATTTTTATTAAAAAATGTATGTCCATAATTTTTATACTTATATAATAATAGTATGTTTTAATGGGAAAGTCAACTAGAGATGAATAACTTGTTGCCTTTTAAATATGAATCAATATAATATATACATAATATTGTATATCCAAAAGTTACCCCTCCATTCCTAATTAATTTCAATTTTTATAATTACATAATAATAATAGTATGTTTTAATGGACAAACCAACTAGAGATAGATACCTTGTTTCTTTTTAAATAGACATTAATATAATATATACCTATTGTTATAATATATACATATGGTTGTATATTAAGAAATTATCCTTCTGTTTCTAATTAATTTAATTTATAATAATGAAAAAAATTAATTTATTATTAATTAATGACTAAAACTATAACTTTGTAAAAACAATTGTTAAATAACTTAAAAAAACCTCATATATTGAATATATTAAAATTTAATTTAGATCATAATATTCAAAAAACTAATAAGCATCTAGTGATGTTTCATCACTTTGAAATCTTTTCACTAATGTAAAAAGGCATGACATTCAGGTTCCTTAATCCTCAAAGTGGAAGCTTTATCATGCTTTTTAATCCTCAAATTGGAAGCTTTATCATGCTCCTTAATCCTCAAACTGGAAGATTTAAAGTGGAAGATTGAAGTGAGGTTGTTTCCAAATGGACATTGAAAGGCTATGATGGATTTAACTACCTAATTGGAAGCATCGCAGGTGGAGTAGCATCTCCTTACGACAAACAATGTAAAACATAGCTTCCAGTGTAGTTTTATTTAGAAACGTGGTATCCATGAGTTGCAGTTTTTTCTTTTTTAAACGTGGCTTTTATTCTTTCATGGAAAACAAGTGTAAAGTATATTTTTATTATGTGGATTTCATAAGGCATTTGGCACAGTATAAGGTTTAAGGTCTTGGGTATCTCACTCTTACAGATATTGTTTGTTGTTGGTGATTTATTTTTATGAGATTTTTATTCGCAAAGTATGAATGAGAAATGTGTGATAGATTATGTTCATAGTATCAGGATTAAAAATGAGTATTAACTTTTGCTACACTTTTTGGAATTTATATTGATAAGTTTAGTGGAAATTATAACAAATACATTTGATTCCATACATGAATGTTTATTCTTTGGAGTTTTAATTGCTATTATTCTATTTGCAAATGACAATATCTTAATGTATGACTTAGCGAAAGGTCTTTAAACAAAATGGAAACCTTAGTCTCATTTTGTGACATTTATAAGCTTTAAGCTAACTTGGGATTATGATAATATTAGAATATTCAAAATGAGGTCCAGTTTAAGGTTTATGATGGTTTTATGGCGCTATGTTTGTGCTCATAAATCCATGCATATAACAACTTCCTTTGCGAGGGTTGGTAGTGGTAGCTTTTGCATTCTGTTAGCCTTTCGTGCATGAATATCAATATAAAATCCATATTGTGTCTGGATTTACCAGGTGGCAAAATAATCAAATTTCCTTATATACAATAAAAGATTGCACTTACTAAATTGAGAGTTAAAATGGATATATAATGATCTAATTCTTTTAAATTTTGAATTTAAGTCACCTTTATTTTTATAATTTAATTTATTAGATGTATCAAATTATTTTATGAGACATGTCCTTCTAAATGCACTTAATTACTCATTTCTATTTAGATACAAATCCATCCATGCACCCAATTCTTTTTGGTCATTGTAATCTAATCTCAACGTGTGTGCTGTTATTTTTATTTTTATTTTCTTTAAGAATAATATGAATTGCCTCACTTTCATGGGTTTACAATTTATAAGATGAAACTCATTTACTTATTTTTGTTCATCAATAACTCCATTCTCATCTAGAATTTTCTTTCCCATTCCAATGTTTCTCACCTTGTAAATCCTTTTGATTCCTCTTCATTTCCGCTTTTCCCTCTCAACATTTAAGATCTATATTTTCCTCTAGCTACAACTCATGGAAATATGCACGTGTTTCCCAACCTGCCATGGAGATGTGAATGCCATCCATTGGTGCATTATGAAGTGGCATTACGCTAAATCCCATTAGGTATCCATAAATAAGAAAGTACACACATGAAAGAATCGAATGGATGACACCTGTATATAATTTTATAATGGAAAATATACTTTACATATAATTGATAGATTGGAAAAATGGGTCTTGTAGTAATAAAATTACCATACTTTGAGATGGGATAAATGCAATGGATGTCACCATGGTCTCCAATTATGATTAGAAAGACACATTTCTTATCACATGAATGCTCCTTCTTAGGCATCAATCGTAAGTAACACCTTGAGCTACAATAATGATGACCTCATGTATCTGACCAAGTTTAAATAGTAGTAGTGTGGTAGTTTCATAATAAAATATAAAATTTTATCTTGTGTGAGAGAGAGAGAGAGACAGAGAGAGAGAGAGAGTAAATTACTTGAGCTAGCTCACCATGATGTGTGTGTATGTGTGAGAGAGATATTTTTCATCCTCTAAACCCAAAGTTTTTACAATTACCTAACCTTGATAACATAAATATGTTTATCATTAATCAATCCAAATGCTTATTTTAATGTGAAAATACTTTCTCATGTGCAAGATATCTATCATGTCATCAAGGAACCTGACCAATTTTTTACATGGAATCTAACCAAGTTTTTACACCCTATCCCTAATATTTACTTGTCCTCCCTTTCCTATTCTCTAAGATAACTAATTCTTAATCAAAGGAAATTCTTAATGATTTCGTTCTAGTGGGTAAATCCATTATTAACCTTCTTCCTTGAACTCTTGATCCAATATCAACATAATTCCAAGGCTAATGTATTTATGCATATAATAATTTGTTTCACAATATTCCAATTTTTACAAATCTTCATAAGCTTTTAGTTGCCATGGATTTAAAAAATAAATGAATGTTTTTCCATCTACCTTCTTTGGGATTTTCTATATATAATTCCATTTCACTAAAGGAATTCATTCTCTTTCATTTTTTGCATCTTCATATAATATGAAACATTGTTTCCATTTTTTTTTCTAGAACTCCTTTTGGGATATATGCCAAAGAGCCCTGAATATTGAGATTTCTTCCAAACCCAACCTTATTAATTTAAATCCCCCAACTAGAAACTATATATTACACTGTTGGTTTATTCTAGTGTCATGTTCTTCTTATAGCATAGTCGAATCTTTCTTCCCATGTCCATTTAGATTTAGAAAAAAACATCTAGGTATTTAAATCCTTCCTTAAAGTTAAAATGTTTGTATGGAAAAATTTGAATCAACTTATTTTCAATTTTAGGTTCCAACTCATTAAAGGACATTATAGATTTTTAGATTTTTACCTCCACGCCTATAACCACACTATATATGTTTCTAAAATTTCATGAAACTTTTTCACTTCTTTTGGAGATCCAATGTTGAACAATAGTACATATTCTACAAACATAAATTGGGTTAAAGTTAGTACCATATATATATATCTTAACCCTTGAAATAGATCCCACCATTCTTACTTCTAGAATGGATATGTACACAATCCTTCATCTACAACAAGGGAGAAAAGAGATATCCTTGTCTCAAACCCCTTAAGCGATTGAAGAACTTGGATGTTGACCCATTTATTAAAAATGCAAAATAAATAAGTATCCCATGATCCACTTGATTGTTGTAAGATTGAAACCCATTTGTAGAAGCATTAACCTGATGTATAACTAGCTTGTCTTGTCATATGCTTTTGACATTTCATTAATTACCGTTGTGTGTATTTTTTTGTTCTTATATAAGTAAGACCTTTTTATGTTTCTCAAGTAGCATCTTGTATCTATTTCCCCTTGGGAAACCCAACTTGCACAAGTAAGAAATAACTTTTGAAATTTTTGATTTACCCTTATAACTATGATCTTTTCAATTATTTTGTACAGATAGTTGCATAAGGAAATCAAATTAAAATCCTCCGAAAATAATCACAAGTAAGTGAGAACATCAAAATGTTTTTTATATCAATTTTTATTGGTTCTATAAAGGTAGATTAGAAGTGGGAAATCCCCAATTCTTCTAGCTCATGGAATTTAGCAGATTTGAAAGAGAAAAATTCCACACATAAACATTTCCAATCATAATATGGATCATAACAATTTATAATTGAAATATTCTAGCCTATCACTTCGAACAAAAAAATCATCCATATGGTCCTAATGCGAGGAAATAATTATTTTGTAGCAAAATAGACTTATTCCACATAGTTGTAATCTCAATCCTGAACTAACTACTACATCTATAGCTAATAAACCAAATTTCTTCATTACTTTTCCCAAAATTAGTATCATCTTTTGATTCTCACCAATTCTCTTTTGAATCAAGGTCACATCCATCCTATGCAACTCCTTTAATATTGCTAGAAAAAGTCATTTCTAGGGATTTCCCAACACTTTGATATTGATATATAAAATGATCACTGATTTACTCTAACAAGAGTTTAGGATTTTATTATACTCTAAAGGCCCCTTTAAATGACTTTTGCTTCCCTTATTGTATCTCCTACAAAAATTTTCCTTACCCTAACGGAGATAGGATTTCCTTTGTATGGTTGATGAGCAAAAATCTCTTATTATATAAATTTCAAGTACCCCTCAATACACTCTTCCCCCATGACCTTGTATCGGTCTCTAAACATGAAATGACAAATGGGTTTGGATCTAAATGAAATAAATCATCCAAGGTAGACTATGATGGACTATTACTATTGGTTATAAATACTTCACTTTTAGACTTTCCTGTTAGGATGATAAAGGCTTGTTTTATTTTCCATGAAGGATTTCATGAAAGTTTCTAAAAGTTCCATTCTTCCTTAGACCCACTAAAGGTTTTATACACATCTCTATTAGGGTAGGTCAACTTTCCATATTTTCAAAATAAAGAATTGCAATTTTTAAAGGAAGGATATTTTAGAAGGGTTGGGAATCAATGTTACCAATGTCCTTTGGCCTTTGAGCTTATAGGAGTATTGATCACCCATTGCATAGCCTTATAATAGTGTACCTCTCTCTATTCTTAAATAAAAATTCTAAAATTTGAAGAAATTATATTTTCAAAGGCCTCATAATCTAAGTTACCAATTTGTCCTTTGAGCTTGTAGGAGTAATGATAACCCTTTTCACTTCCTTGATAGGTTACCCCAATAGCTACAAAAAAATTATCATTCCAAATCTCGATGGGCAAACCTGGCAACTTGACCCAAATTAGTTACTTTGTTGTTTCCTTCAACCTTGGGTCAAAACATATAAACCACCTTTGTAATGAAAAAACCCTAGAAATTCATAGTCTTAAACCCTAGAAACTTTACTTTCTAGGGTAACAAAGATGTGTCCCCATTAAAAGGATTTATAGTGTAGTCCAATAATTGTTCCTACTAACTTAGATCTCACCAAACCCCCTACACACACTTGCATATATACATATATATTTAAAGATAAGCTCAATTGATTGAACCATAACAATATTGTTCCTACTAGCTTAAATCAACCCCTATAACAATATTGAACACACATATAACCCCAAATATTAACCCAATTGATGAACCACTTACAGAAAACCCAATTCCAATTCCAATGTAGATGAATAGATTAATTAATTTCAAACCATCCATCTAAACATAAATAACATATTCCTATTGTTTTACTAGTTTAAATCTCACCACAACCACCTACACACTTGCATATAAAATTAGCTCAATTTATTGAACCATAACAATGTTCATATAATCCATAAATTAGCTCAATTAATTGAACCATTGTTCAATGTGATGAATAGGCATAATTAACATGTTAAATTATAAAACTTTAAGCGTATGCCTGGCAAAAATCTTACTAATTAAAAAAATCAAAACTTATAAATACAGTAGATTTGGAAATTAGAATAACAACACTCTTTAGTTAAAAACCTTAGAATTTATCAGTCGCTGTCGCTATATTCTTGTTTTGTTGGCGTATCTAGTTGCTGTAAATCATAAAGTATAAAAAGCTGCTCTCTTGGCTGGAATCAGTCGGCATTGATTTTTACAGGCTCTTCACTAATGGAGGTTTTCCTTTCTTTCTTCAGAAGATGAATAAATTTCCGACGCAACTCATTTCTGGCTTTTATAGCTTTAACCTGCCTCCGAAAGTATTCTTTTTGGTTGGTGCCCCGATCTACTACATTTGGGGCGAAACTTATTTTCTTTTTCTCTTTTGGTTTGTCCCCTGCCAAAACATTGTATGATGAATTTTAATGTGTAGAAATTTTCATATTCACAATTAAAGTTAGCATAGCCACTTAACTTGTGTTTAGTGAAAATTGATAAGCCACAAGTTAAGTGACACAAATAAGTGAAAATTGATAAGACACAAGTCAAGTAAAAATACAAGCAAATAAAGTATACACATACCTGCAGGACGGGCAATGCATGATCGCAAATGAGTTGTATCCTCCACAGCTCTGTGAGAAAAGCTTTCAACAACTTTTAATTGCAATACAGAATCGGGCATGTTAGTTGATCCTAGCATGTCAATTGAAACAACTATCATGAAATTATAATACACTTGTAGCATACTCCTACAATTCCACCTAAAATTCTAAAATAAAAAAAAAACCTAAATTGTGTAATGAAAATACAAGCAAGTCAAGTATAAACATACCTGCAGGACGGGCAATGCATGATCGCAGGTGAGTTGTATCTTCCACAGCTCTCTCGGAAGAGCTTTCAACAACTTCTAATGGCGATACGGAATCGGGCATGTCAGTTGATCCGGACATGGATTTCTGTCTGCAAGAAATTAGGAAATCTGACAATAATTTCTGTTGCTTCTACCTCTGACCTCGACCTCGCTGTGCTTTGTTACGATGAATATACGCCATTGCATCACGTCCAAATATATAGATATATATATATAACAGTTCTGGCAGGATTTGTGAAGTGACGCGACTCGTTACAAGGATTTGGCAGGATTTGTGAAGTGACGCGACTCGTTACAAGGATTTGTGAAGTGACCTTTGATAATAACTCGCGTTTAGCTCGACTCGGTAATTGGGCACGGTTTTATCGGAGCTTTGGCTCTTTCTTCTGGGTTAGATTGGATTAGTTTGTTTCTAGATTCCTGCCTAGGACTTTATTGATTCCTGCGTAGGACTTTATTCATTTACATCTTCAGAGAATATAATTCGGAAGCAGATGAACTTTCGCGTCGTGGCATCGGTCTGCTCTGGATGGCTGTATTTTCTATGAGATTTGTTCTGGCCCCAGAGTCTGGCAGCTGGGATTCTGGCACTTGTTTTCTTCCTAGGCTACTATCTTTTTTTTGCGGCTGTATATTTTCTCATTTTCCCACTTTTTTTGACATCTAGATATGCCTGTGGTTGTACCTTTTTGTCTATCTTCTTGGTCTTTCTGTGTCCAGTTCCTTCTATCCTTATCGGGCTCTGGCTGAGATTCTGGCTTGTTTGTTTTTCTGATGGTTTATTGTGGTCTAGTAATGCCCCTCTTGATGTATCTCGAGTATATGGTATGTCTGATCGGTACTTTGTGATCTTGCTCTGTTTCTTTGTGGCCTATCCTGGAGACATTTTAGCTCTAGGTCTTAGCTACTGTAACTTTTAATACTTTAATATGAAGTATTGACATCTTTCTTGTGAAAAAAAGAAATCTATTATGAACAAACATTTTGCAATTGGTTGGATAACCATTAAAGAATACCCAAGCCACCTTTATCCAAAATAATGAGATCGTCTCAGTGCGTTTGTATTCCAAGAATTGTTTGCAGCTTTAATCTTCACTCTTCGACGTAACCTTCATCCAAGATCATGAGATTGTTTCTCGGAAGGCAACACGTTTGTATTCCAAGAATTGTTTGGAGCTTTGATCTTCGCTCTTTAACCTATTTTGGTCTTGGTTTTTTGATCCGACGTAACCTTCATCCAAGATCATGAGATTGTCTTTCGGAAAACAATGCGTTTGTATTCCAGTAGCTTTGATCTTCGCTCTTTAACCTATTTTGGTCTTGGGAGCTTTGATCCCAGGTGATAAACTTACCAAAATCATTATCAATAACTATAGAATGCACAGGATATTACCTTAACAATCTTTCTCATCTAAAAGCTATCATATATTACCAACATATTCTCTGTTTAAGTTGACTCCAAGGTCCCATAACTTGATAAAAAAGCTCACACCCTCCATGAACATGGATATATTTAATAATAACTTCTGTCACTTTTTAATATTTATAGCTCACTGAATAACAAATGTATCCTCTATAATAAGGAAAGCCATCTCTATTCAAGATTAGAGTTTTTGAGTGAGGGTCAAAGACCGTGGAAATTGCAAATTAGGCCATGTGCCAAAATATATGTCTCCTCCTGTGTTGGGGCAAGTTTTAGAATTACCATATAAGATTTATTTCTCACACAAAAATAAGGGATATTTGTTGTATGGGTGGTCTGGGTCAGCCAAAAGGAAATGGGAAAAAGTGTGAAATTTCTATGATATTTCTAAATTAAGAAGAGTTTTTTTTTAAAGATGAAACTTTATTTTCTATAGCCACATCTACTAAGAAAGAGTTTGGATGATTAGTGGAGGAGCTTAACCCTTTATGTTTAGTATCACCCTAAAATTGAATCACCGGTACATGGTTTACACATTTATAATATCGCATTGAGATAACATATAGTGATTTTCTAGTTATGCACCAACCAAAAGTAGTTGTCACTAAAAGGATGGAATACATTCCTTTCTCTTACTCTTTTCTTTATAGCTTGGTTCTTTTCAAAGTGAGCATTCTCCTTGCTAACAAAAATCAGAAGTTCTTTTCCATGGGAAAAAAGTAGTTTGTTTGCCAACATGATTTTTCTTAAAGAATTCACCAATGTTCTTTTGGAGTTGGCATAGAATTATTTTCGTCTCATCCATGCCTCTATTAAACTTTAGACCTTTATCCATCGAGTGTAATTGATTTGGAAATTTAGTTGGAGCATCATTCCTATAAGACCGGGATTGGATTGAATATTACTCAACACTCCTCCTAAAATATCAAAAGCTATATTAGCACTCATTGTTATATATCGAATTCCCAAAATAGTATAAAAATAAAAATAAAGAGTAACCAACATCTTGATAAAGAAATAAGAAATTAATAAGAAGTATATTTGAAGGAGAACCTCTTTATACAATGTATCAAATGCCTAAGACAAGATGAGATGATCCTAAAACTAAGTCTCCTTGGTCTATATATAGGAGACAGAGGATACAATTACAATTACCTAGCTTACCATGGAGTTTCAATTAAGATCCTAGCTGACCATGGAGTTTCAATTAAGATCCTAGCTGACTAATAAAAGCAATACTAATATAATAATAGAAATGTAATGTCACAATATATAGGGCTTAAAATGCCCTCCCCTTCAACAAGTGTTTTCCTCGACACTTGATTAAATCTGCATGTTTTGCATGAAGAACTCATCTTCCTATATCACCTTTGTTAATTTGAGGATGAAATACCTCAAAATCGACACTTTTGACCTTATGATTGGCTAAATCGAATAAATAGAATTAAAATCCAATTTATACTGAAACATAAAACATAAGAACTACCTCCTCACCTATAGTTCAAAAAGCACAAGATAACTTAAACAATTAAACCATATGTTCTGAATCTAAGTGCTTGTATATGTGAAGGATATGATTGCTTTATGCAACTTTCAGCTTTTGTTTGCTTCCTTTTAAATGTTATTTTGATTTTTTTTAATTTTAGAACTTTGAAAGAAATAAATAGAATATAAGAATAAAATAGACCGGTTTATCTATAAAGAAATGTAAAAATTAAAATAAAATAAAAGTTAATAATTAATAAAGTCATACGAAATAAGTGTTTTATTTTTATATATTTATGTTATAAAAGATTTTCATGTTTTTAGGATTTAAAATTTGAAAATAACTAAACTAATTAAATAAATCTTTCCATATGATAAACAAAAGGACAAATCTGTTATAGGTCAAATCTGCACTTCTCCGTTCTTGATCACATTTAGCTGTTGATCACACAAAAGGACAACTTGGATTGAAGCGCATGATGACCCTAGATGATGAATGGCGTGGACTTACCCCTCTGTAGCTGACAAAACCTTATTTTTACCTACTTTTAAGGAAAAACGCTACCCTACAAGCATGATAGTAGTGTTTGCCTCCAAAAATACTCTACTCCACTTCATTAAAGTAGTGTTTTCGCCTAGAAATACTCTACTTTGCTTCAATAGAGTAGCGTATAGCCTCAGAAATCTTGCAAACGCTGGTTGTAAAGCAGGGAAGTTGCATGTTGAATGCTACTCCACTTAAGAAAAGTAGCGTACACCTTAAAAAGTAATCAAAATATATTAATTTGACGAATTGGGATTAGTTGAAGTTGGTTTTGCAACTTCCCCAACTTCCCAATCAAACTACCTCTCGATCCAAACTGCCTACCTTGTCCCATAAATACAAGGGGGATAGATGAGAGAGGAAGGGAGAAACTATGCATTAAGGGTTGTTGTAACGCCCCGTTTTGACATTTCTACCTAAACTATTATTATATGTTGTGTTTACTTGATTATGGGACTTCGTCGGTTTCGTGACACTATGGACATGTGGTTCTATAATTTTCCCGACATATATATGTGTGTGTGTGATGTTAGTATTAGGATATGTAGTCATGTTAGATATGTATCAGGTGTTAGTTATGTCTCATATATGCAAGTTAATGAACGATGGGTACGTGGATACCGTTAAGTTATTGTTGAAAGAAAGAATGTTATAATACCGAGTGCATGGTGAAAATAATAAATTGATTATTGTTGTTATGTTATGACGAAATGTATGTGTACACGCACGATATTCGAGATTGTATGTCGAGGACTGACTTACAGGTTAAAAAGACTAAGTGATAGCTGGGTCCTACGAGGTGGGAGAGCCTCGGGGACATGGACTCCGAAAGATAAACGGTATGCAGGTGATGCATTATTTACTTTCACATGATTATTATGCTGTTTATTATGATGTATGGGTGGGGTAGGGTTTCATGAAACTCAACCGCCCAGATTGGTTATACGATGACAAACCGAGTACAATTGCAACGCGGTTATTATGTCGGGTAGACATAGTCCCTTGTTCCATTAGGGGGGTGGAGGCTTTACCCACCGTTTATCCCCGAAACCCAGAGTCATGGGAGGGCTGTGCTACGACGCGCTCCCCAAGGTGTGTGATGATGACTGGTGGTTGCCTGCTGGGGAAGTTTGGTCGATGTAGTCGACACTTCCGCTTACGGGTTCTAACTGGAGCCGGCCATGACTTGGCACTTCAGGGTATTCCAGCAGAGGAAGGATAGGATGTGGAAGTTAGTTGTGAACTAGATAGATGGAGTAGGTAGGTAGGTGTACCATGATGTTAGGAGGGAATACTTGATCGATTGTATATGTTGAGGACCTTGCAGATTCGTGTGTCGTAAATTAGTAACTGGTATTATTGTTCGTTAGTTAATGGTACTTAATTAAGCGAATGACCCAATAGTCAAATTATGTTAGGAATGCGTCAATAAACATTAACTTAATTAATTAAGAATGTTGCGTGGTTTAGTACTATTAGTGTACCTACACGAGGTATGTAAGCCGTAGCTACGCTTACATAACTCATCTACATATGTGTCAATTGCGTGAAATAATACTGAACTATAATGATTAGGCATTAATTACATTATTACTACTTATCTAAGCAGGAGATTAAATTTATACATTGAGTTAGTAATTTATGATTAAGATAATGGAATAGGTTGAATGAGTGACTTAGGTGGTAATGAATGATGATCAAGTTCTAATGTTGATTAGTGTTAATTATTGTGATTAATGTTGATTATTGTTGATTAATAAACATGTTATGGTTAACTTAGGTAGTAATTAATGCAATTGGTTAGTAATGCATGATTTAATATTAACGAATTTAATTAGTCAAGACTAAGGGTTAACATGTTAAATCGCTATTGTAATGTTAATTAAGGTAATATTAATTTGATAGGTTAATATTAATTACAAGGTAGTTAATTAATGAAAACATATGGATAAGAATTAATTTATTACTATTAATTTAATTATTGTCATGTCTAAGTTAATTAGAAAATAGGGTAAATTATAAATAGATATATTATGCAATTGATGAACATGTGTCGAAATGTACATTGGGAGATGTTTAATAGAAATTATAAATTAAATTATGAAACATTTAATTATAAGGTCATCGAGAGATGACTAGCAATTAATGGGGTAAAACATGTGAGTGTGAAACACTTATGGTTGATGTAAAATTTTAAATAACATTTTATTAATTATTAATCAAAATTTTGGAAAAGGAAAGAATGCTATAATATTGCCGAGAGATTGTCGGTTGAGTGTTGGAAGATGAACCAACCCAAACTTAAATTTAATAATAAAATAATACAATCTTGTTTTATGAGTCAAATGTTGGGGCTCGAGGAGGAATGGGAGTTGGATAAAATTAATGATGAGGATAGGGGTAGTTATGATAGGAGGAGTCGGTGGAAGGAGAAAGGAGGGGAATAAGGTCGAGAGGAGAAGGAGGAGAAGGGGTCTTCTTCACCTTGGATATTTTGGAGAGGGGAGGGAGCAGAGATAGGAGGAGAGAGCAGCAAAAGAATGGGGGTTCTTGTTGGAAAGTTTGCAGAAGGGAAATACCGGTTGGCTTGTACTCGGTTTGGGCTCGGGGGTCCAAAGGGGTACCTTTGGAGCTGGCTGGTCGGCAAGACCTCGCCAGTTGGCAGGGTGGCATACTTGTTTGGGCAGGTTGAGTTTCAAGGGTTTGGAAAGATATTGGTTGCAGGGCACCAAGTAGGGAAACAGCAAGCAGGGCAACAAAAGATGCAGCAACAAAAGAGGGATCTACTAGCTATCTACAGGTATTTCTCTTAAAGGTATACTAAGCAATTTCTAACCCTGTAAATCGTTTTATCAAGTTATTAATAAATGGTAATTTCGTGAATGAATACTCATGTATTGTTGTTACACCTGCACAAACATATATGGTTAGAAGTAGGAAAAACAGTAAATACATCTATTTCAAAACCTGCAAATGTAATTGTTATTGTTTTTACAGACCTGAAAATTGAACACAAACCCACAAAACAGAAACAGAAATTGACACAAGTGTAAAGAGAAATGAATGAATAGTTTATTGATAAACTGAGATTATCAAGGACCGGGGTCCTACATATGGTATCAGAGCCATGGTTCCAAATCTGGAACCAGAGGGCTCACTACAGTGAAAAGACATGTAAAAAAAAAAAACTAGGTTCTATGCCCAAGAGGAATGAAATTGGGTGCCATTAACCACTAGGTACCAACGACCATATTATTTTACTGCTTGTGTGCTGGAACTTTATTCTCCTTACCTGCAATAAGGAGAAAACAAAAAAAAATCATCATTAGAAGTCCATAAAAAGGAAGCATGGAATTTACAAGTTGAAAACAGTATATACAGAATGGAGGTAAGCTTTATATAACAAAAGAGAACTTTATTTTGGCAATAACAATTCTTATATATAAAGGGACTTATAACCTAATTGCTAATTAAGACAAAAATTAGCAAATTTTAACCAAAAAAAAAATTATTATTGCTATGCGTAAAAAAAAAAAAACATAAAACAAAATGTAAGTAACTTCTTGCTAACGCCTGCAAAAGAGGAGGCAATGATGTCAATGTAATAAATACGAGGTTTTATTCTATGGAATAGAAACAAAGTAGGGGGTTTAGAGAAAATTTATATATAGATACATTTAAAAACAACAACAAAAAAAAGGGAGTCTATATATATGTAAACCGAGAAACAAAAAAAATATGTATAAATTAAATTTTTAATTTAAATTTAATTCTACAAAAAAAAGGGAAGATATATATATGAATCTTTATAAAGACAAAAAAAAGAGATATAATTAATTAAATTTTAATGTTTTTTTTATGAACAAGATTTAATTTAATTAAAATTAAAACAAACAAAAAAAACAAAACTATCATAAATAAAACTAAAATTTAAATAGTAAAAAAAAAAAATAATAATAAACCATTTGAGGAAAAAAAAAAAACCCCAAGTCGATTCATATTTTTTTATAAATATGAAATATAGGTTGAAAAAAAAAATACATTTATATATGTCCAAAAATAAAAACTAAGGCTTACACAATTAAATTATTATTATTGAAATATATTAACCCAAAATTTTTCTTTCAAAAAAAATAAAACTTATTACGAATCTTTTTCTTCAATGTACAAAAGAAATAACTTTGAAAATTTAGGGCCATCTATCTTGTGTCACTACTGAAGTTGGCGGCGGCGAGCTCCCATCCTTGAACAGTGTGATCAATTCAGAATGCTATCTGTACAAAAAAAAAAGAATGGCTACAGGGCCATCCTGGGCCTTGGCACTGCGGCCATGGCGGCCCAGCCAGTTTGGCTCGTGGCCTGGGCAGGGATATAGGAGAGGGAGATGGAGGGCGGGAGCCGCGGCCACTCCACTCCAGCGAACTGTTTATTTTTAATAACAAAAAAATAATACATTACAAATTTGAGAAAAAAAAATATACATATATCAGCTAAAATACTTTTTTTATGAACTTGGCTCATAACAGGGGCGTCCATGGGCCAGCGTGGCTCTGGGCCAGCGCATGGGAAACCCGTCTTTGTGCAGATAGGAGGACTCTCCGTGTACAAAAAAAAATTTACATTAACAAAAATATATCTTACAAAAAAAAAAAAAAAAAAAATTTCGTTTGAATGTTTTTTTTTTTTTGGGCCGCAACCCCTGTGGCGGCCATGGGCCAGCCAGGGCGCAGCCGGCAGCCATGGGCCAGCCAGGGCGCAGCCCTGTGGCGGCCATGAGCCAGCCAGGGCGCATCCCTGTGGCGGCCATGGGCCAGCCAGGGCGCAGCCCTGTGGCGGCCATGAGCCAGCCAGGGCGTAGCCAACGGCCATGGGCCGGCCAGCCAAAAAATAAATATATATACATAATAATTTACGAAAACAAAAAAAAAAAAACTTCGTAATAAGTAAACCAATCTTCAGAAACTATCTCTAAATCTCTCTCGACTGAGCAAAATATGCGGCTCGCGGCCAACAGCAGAGAAAAAAAAAAACAGTGTAATATAAAAAAAAACCCTGTCAGCACAAAGGGGTATCCCACGGTCCATAACCGGGATGGTGCGTGGTAGGATCCACGACCGGCATTGGGGTTTCTATGAAATCTTGCAAGCAAGCGGAGGGAGGATGTAGCCTCGAACAGCCTTGGAGCCGTGACTCCCTACAGAGGGAGATACCAGCATCTCGGGCTGCCCTCTACAAAAAAAAAAGAAGAATTTAAACAGAGGAAAACAATATTATACTTGAAAAAAAAAATTTCATGGTCTGCGGCCATGGGCCAACAGTGGGAAGAATCCCCGACCAACCCAGAGTGAAGGGAAGGAAAGGAGGGCGCCCAGCTAGGCTACCTTAGCTTCGAGCTCCATGAAAAAAAAAAAAAAGGATAAATAAACGAGTGACAGTAATAGTAAAAGAAATAGACAAGGCCAGGGAAGATTTCACCTGAGAAGAATGCCGTGGGTTGAGCTAAGAGAAGCCAAGCATTCCACCTCCCATGGCCGCTTCGACTCTCTCTTACGAAACCCTAAACTGATCGAAAACCCTAAAGGAGATACATGCAGAGCAACACCCTCTTGCTAAAAGTTTGGAGAAGAAATGTCTCCGGCAAGGAGAGACAGAGGGTTTTGATCACCGACTCACGTGATTATTTTAATGATTGTATATCGTGGAGATATGAGGAGGGAACGCGTGGCCCCTCATGCAAGGGCCCGAGATGAACTAGATAGGGTTAATTCGTTAATGAAAACTATTAGTAAATTTGTCTAAATTGTTAAAATTAAATTAAAATTAGTTGATGTTTAATTTAGATTAATTAAACTATGTATATATATATCATATATGTTAAATTTAATTATTTAAATTGTTAATTATCAAACTTAATTATTTAAATTGTTAACTATTTAAATTTAGTTAAATTTAAATTTGTTAATAACTTATATTATGAGATTAAATTAATTAAGATTTAAGTCTTAGGTTGGATTAAAATAGCTCTAATCAATTAAGTAATTAACTTTACAATTTAAAATTCTAAGTTTATTACAAGATTTTTTTTAGATTATAAAGTTTTAAATGGAAAAGTAATTTGATTTGGATATATGGTTAGGAGGTGGCACCAATAAAACTGAATTTAAGTCAAATCGAGTAACATAGTAGGTTTATTCGGGAAACCATGACAAGTGTGACGCCGACGGTAGATGCGGGCATAGACGACAACCTAAGCCATGAGGACAAGTCATTTTGTCAGTAATAATTGCATGCTAGTAATTGTATATTGCAGTCATGGATCCATGTACGAAGTCAATTCTTAAATTTTGTCTGTGGTTGTAAAATTCTTGTCCATGGGGACATGGTGTGGCTTAGATAGGATGAATGTATGACTAGGTCTCAAGGGAACTTGGGATATGTAATAAAGACCAGGGACCATCGTGGTCAGTAAGATGTAAGTATAAGGATAGAGGAAACCATACAAAACTTAATTTAAGAGAATAATATATTTAATTGAAATAATAAGAGGTGCAATCGTGGATATAAATTATATTAATGGACCTATGGGTAACTAAGTCGTATCTTACAGTATGTGTCATAGCTAGGATGAAGAAAAATCATAAACCTTGCCTTTGCCGTGTTAGAATATGAGCTATATTACTAGGAATGAGAGCTTGATTGATAGGGACAAGCAAGAAACTCTAAAGTCTCTATATTTGTAAATAACAATTATAGTAATATCTTAGTAAATATTCATAAGTTAAGGAAGATGGTTGTATTCCAAACCCTACAAGGGTGTTCTATGTGTGGTATCAACTACCAACTAAAGGGAGAACCCTTTCAAAGTTGGCTTAAGCAGTAAAAGTTGTAACAAAAGACTGGTATATAGCCAATGGATAAGTAATTGGGTTGTTATTTAATGATGATTAGTCAAGTCTAGCGCAGTGATGACCTCGAGTAATAAGGAAGGGCATAGGTGGATTAACTAATTAACAAGTGGACGTGTTAAAATAAAATGGTAATGAGAGATTCATTAAGATTATGTAGTAATCACCTTAAGACATTCCTAGTTTATAAGATGATGAGATTAATTATGGATTAGTAGGCTCGTCTCATGACTAGTCATGTGTGTCAAGTGAGTAAACAAAATATTACGTTATCTAAAGGTTCCATTCATCTTTTAAGGATGCCCTAAGTTATGAATGTCAATCCTATGGTTGTATGAAGTACCTATGTAGGTATGGTAGGTCAGGATTCATGGGACACGTGAGTGATTGCATTGTGAAAAAAAAAAAAAAAAAAATTAGTGGTATTGTGAGAATGTGTTTGAATTAATGAAAACATTAAAGGTGTGAAGATATATTTTAAAGAGAGTTAAGGGGAGGAATTTGATATGAGGATTATGCATGTAAATTTGTGAGGACTAAAAGGTTTTAAATTAATAATAGTATCAATAGGTAAAAAGTTGTGACATGTTGTAGTGAAGCTAAATTAAAGTAGGCCAAGGGCAATGTGTTTTAAATGAAACCTAATTACCATAAGAGTGTTAGTGATAGAAAGAGTGTGGATAAATGAATTATAAATTTCGTTACGACAAATGATATGGTAGGCATGCAAGCTAAACGAAATAATATAAAAAGTGTGGCCATTATTGAAGTTACCAATAAATATATGTGGTAGATGTGGGGTGACATTATAGAAGTAATAGGATATATGATAGTTGTAATGAAGATAGAACGGAAGTAACACCACAGTAGAAGATAGAGTTGTGCAAAAAAAAAAAAAAATACTCGAAGGCATGCGTGGGATAGGAGTTGATAATAACATAAACGATGAGATAATCAAATGAGGAGCAGTAGTTGGCGAATGATGTACAGATAATGACTTGGAATAACAAAAAAAAATTAAGTGGCATTATCATTACGTCTAAAATGTGTGAAGCAAATAGATATCAAACCAACGAGGGTGTGAGGTAGCAATAGTGTAAAGTAACATGAATGCATTCGGACATTTAACTTAGTCCCTAACTAGAAGGGTTTAATGACACACAATATATATTAGTGAGAGGTTGTGGCAACTAAAGAAGTTCGCAGTAATAATAAAGAGAAGATTGTAATAGAAGAAATTGTGCATGTTTCATCAAGACATGGTAGGACATTAAATTAATTTTGGTATGCCAAGTAAATACATGGCCTTCATCTTCACTCTACGAGGATAAATTAAAAGTCGATCGACAATAGACAGGGTGGTAAAATTGTAAAATTCTATGAGAAACCTATGTAGTCATGCTGGGAAAAAAAAAATAAAAATAAAAGAATCGTGAGGGTGTGATGCTATCTTATAAGGGAATGACTTTAGGTCATAATATAAGTTGTAAACAACAAAAAAATGATATATCGTGAGATGCATAAGTCAGATTTCTTGAAAGTGGTTCATAATGTAATACATTGATGGGAAAATGGTGTGCGATGTATGACTTAGAAGTAGTCATTACTTATAGGTAATTGGAATTTTGGAACGAATTCGACTTGATTTGTTAACCTAATTACTATCCTTAAGTATGGTTATATAGTGTTTTGAAGGACATTGTTGAATGTGCCTAGACACAATAGGTAATATTGGACATTGAATGAAATTGTGTACATGTTTAAGAACAACAACAACATGAATGCAACATAACAATTATGGGCGCGTCAATGACAAATCACCGTTAAGATAAGTAAGGGGGTTAAACCACATGAACATCAACCATAGTAATTAGTATGGTGTGATAGAACAAATGATCTCATTAGCGTATTCTGATGAGATTTTGTTAATGCAGTATAGGTAATGATGAGTAATGACTATAATGTTAGTGTGCACAAATAAGTAAGAGTCATCATCTTGTGTAATTAAGGGAGAAAAAAAAAAAAAAAAAAAACTAATAAGTGTAACGTAGATACTAAAAGTAATAGAGTAGATAGGATTAGAATATCAACATAAAGATGTGAATAAGGAAATGGGTGTAGTGAAGTAGGGATAGTTAGCGAAATAGTATCAAACATAGGACAATGAGGTAAGGATTACAAGATGAATAGAAATGCAGTCGAAGATAAGTTATAGTTGGACTTGGAAAGTTGTTAATGATGATATGGAAGTTCTCCTTCATGCTTAAACAGTAGTCTCAATGGGTGTATCGTTAAACCAACAACCTCTAAATAAAGAGCATGATGGCTTCATAATTTATCACTAATAATAAATCTTGATATAGAGAAATGGCGTAAGTCAAAGTGAAATTCATTAAAGATGAGATCCGATTAAAGAGTCATGACAATGACTAAGAATTAAATTGAAAGTTATATGTAAGACAAGGTGTTCTTATGAATCACATTATAGAACGTACAAATTAATTTAATTTAACAAGGATGTTGAATATTCTATGGGTTAAGTGTGGTAATGAACCTTGAGTAGTCAAACCAACAACCTATGCAAATGTTAAACGAAATATAAGAACACCTCCAATAAGATTAAATGAATAGACTTTGTAGATGTCGTTATGTATATTTAGGAGGTGGCCCAGTAGGGAAAGTACACCCTAGGTTCAGCCACCTGGGAGGATGCACAGATCATGCATCGTGATTGATCCACACTATCTTGACCATAACTTCGGGACGAAGTTTCCTGAAGGGTGGGTGTATGTAACGCCCCGTTTTGACATTTCTACCTAAACTATTATTATATGTTGTGTTTACTTGATTATGGGACTTCGTCGGTTTCGTGACACTATGGACATGTGGTTCTATAATTTTCCCGACATATATATGTGTGTGTGTGATGTTAGTATTAGGATATGTAGTCATGTTAGATATGTA
This sequence comes from Larix kaempferi, assembly GCA_027924585.1. Lineage (NCBI taxonomy): Eukaryota > Viridiplantae > Streptophyta > Pinopsida > Pinales > Pinaceae > Larix > Larix kaempferi. The sequence goes on from BSBM01000368.1 coordinate 1,464,057, forward strand.
TCAGGTGTTAGTTATGTCTCATATATGCAAGTTAATGAACGATGGGTACGTGGATACCGTTAAGTTATTGTTGAAAGAAAGAATGTTATAATACCGAGTGCATGGTGAAAATAATAAATTGATTATTGTTGTTATGTTATGACGAAATGTATGTGTACACGCACGATATTCGAGATTGTATGTCGAGGACTGACTTACAGGTTAAAAAGACTAAGTGATAGCTGGGTCCTACGAGGTGGGAGAGCCTCGGGGACATGGACTCCGAAAGATAAACGGTATGCAGGTGATGCATTATTTACTTTCACATGATTATTATGCTGTTTATTATGATGTATGGGTGGGGTAGGGTTTCATGAAACTCAACCGCCCAGATTGGTTATACGATGACAAACCGAGTACAATTGCAACGCGGTTATTATGTCGGGTAGACATAGTCCCTTGTTCCATTAGGGGGGTGGAGGCTTTACCCACCGTTTATCCCCGAAACCCAGAGTCATGGGAGGGCTGTGCTACGGCGCGCTCCCCAAGGTGTGTGATGATGACTGGTGGTTGCCTGCTGGGGAAGTTTGGTCGATGTAGTCGACACTTCCGCTTACGGGTTCTAACTGGAGCCGTCCATGACTTGGCACTTCAGGGTAGTCCAGCAGAGGAAGGATAGGATGTGGAAGTTAGTTGTGAACTAGATAGATGGAGTAGGTAGGTAGGTGTACCATGATGTTAGGAGGGAATACTTGATCGATTGTATATGTTGAGGACCTTGCAGAGTCGTGTGTCGTAAATTAGTAACTGGTATTATTGTTCGTTAGTTAATGGTACTTAATTAAGCGAATGACCCAATAGTCAAATTATGTTAGGAATGCGTCAATAAACATTAACTTAATTAATTAAGAATGTTGCGTGGTTTAGTACTATTAGTGTACCTACACGAGGTATGTAAGCCGTAGCTACGCTTACATAACTCGTCTACATATGTGTCAATTGCGTGAAATAATACTGAACTATAATGATTAGGCATTAATTACATTATTACTACTTATCTAAGCAGGAGATTAAATTTATACATTGAGTTAGTAATTTATGATTAAGATAATGGAATAGGTTGAATGAGTGACTTAGGTGGTAATGAATGATGATCAAGTTCTAATGTTGATTAGTGTTAATTATTGTGATTAATGTTGATTATTGTTGATTAATAAACATGTTATGGTTAACTTAGGTAGTAATTAATGCAATTGGTTAGTAATGCATGATTTAATATTAACGAATTTAATTAGTCAAGACTAAGGGTTAACATGTTAAATCGCTATTGTAATGTTAATTAAGGTAATATTAATTTGATAGGTTAATATTAATTACAAGGTAGTTAATTAATGAAAACATATGGATAAGAATTAATTTATTACTATTAATTTAATTATTGTCATGTCTAAGTTAATTAGAAAATAGGGTAAATTATAAATAGATATATTATGCAATTGATGAACATGTGTCGAAATGTACATTGGGAGATGTTTAATAGAAATTATAAATTAAATTATGAAACATTTAATTATAAGGTCATCGAGAGATGACTAGCAATTAATGGGGTAAAACATGTGAGTGTGAAACACTTATGGTTGATGTAAAATTTTAAATAACATTTTATTAATTATTAATCAAAATTTTGGAAAAGGAAAGAATGCTATAATATTGCCGAGAGATTGTCGGTTGAGTGTTGGAAGATGAACCAACCCAAACTTAAATTTAATAATAAAATAATACAATCTTGTTTTATGAGTCAAATGTTGGGGCTCGAGGAGGAATGGGAGTTGGATAAAATTAATGATGAGGATAGGGGTAGTTATGATAGGAGGAGTCGGTGGAAGGAGAAAGGAGGGGAATAAGGTCGAGAGGAGAAGGAGGAGAAGGGGTCTTCTTCACCTTGGATATTTTGGAGAGGGGAGGGAGCAGAGATAGGAGGAGAGAGCAGCAAAAGAATGGGGGTTCTTGTTGGAAAGTTTGCAGAAGGGAAATACCGGTTGGCTTGTACTCGGTTTGGGCTCGGGGGTCCAAAGGGGTACCTTTGGAGCTGGGTGGTCGGCAAGACCTCGCCAGTTGGCAGGGTGGCATACTTGTTTGGGCAGGTTGAGTTTCAAGGGTTTGGAAAGATATTGGTTGCAGGGCACCAAGTAGGGAAACAGCAAGCAGGGCAACAAAAGAGGGATCTACTAGCTATCTACAGGTATTTCTCTTAAAGGTATACTAAGCAATTTCTAACCCTGTAAATCGTTTTATCAAGTTATTAATAAATGGTAATTTCGTGAATGAATACTCATGTATTGTTGTTACACCTGCACAAACATATATGGTTAGAAGTAGGAAAAACAGTAAATACATCTATTTCAAAACCTGCAAATGTAATTGTTATTGTTTTTACAGACCTGAAAATTGAACACAAACCCACAAAACAGAAACAGAAATTGACACAAGTGTAAAGAGAAATGAATGAATAGTTTATTGATAAACTGAGATTATCAAGGACCGGGGTCCTACAGTTGTTATGCTGGAGGAATTCCAAAGTTAGTGTGAAGAGCAGGAGCCCAGGATCCAGTTGCACAAGCACTCTGAATGATCAGGTATAATTGTACTGATTATTTGCTTTTGACAATAAAGGTTGAAATGCCCTTCCAGTCCCAATCAAATGTCTAATGGATTGCATATTTGTTTGGATTAAATGCTTGATTGTATTTGATGTTTAAATTGTATTTCAATTTCATCATTGTTTTATCATTCAAGATACTTTGAGGAATGTATCTTTGTATTGCAGGTTCGTCAAACGGAAGATCAAGTGGAGGATCAATCGAAGGAGCAAGCAAAAGCTAGGATCGAACTTCATTAATAAGGTATGCCTTCAAGAACCTTGATCTCTTTCCTTTTGTAGAATCCTATGTGATATGAGATACGTGATATGAGCAATGCATTTACCTATCACCCCAGAAGTTGGTAGTGTCCCTCTCCTCGCTATAGGGTAGAATTCATGAACAATAGACTGGCGACTCCACTGGGGATCGGTTGTTTTCTATTCTAGGAGACTCCTTTGAATTTCCTTCCAGTACTTTTTGATCTTTTTGATCCTCTGAGAGGCTCTGTAGGTTATTGTAGCCTGTTTCCATGGCTTTACTTACCTCAGTTTGAAGTTTTGAAGCCTGTTTTAAACCTTCTCTAGCAAAAATGCTAGTTTTCTATGCATACAGTAGCGTTCATCTCCTGAAAAACGTTGGCTTGCTTTTACACAGTAGGGTACACCTCCTGAAAAATGTTGGTTTGCCTTTACACAGTAGAGTACACCTCCATAAAAAAGCAGGTTTCTCTATTGCACAGTAGAGTATTTTCCTGTAAGTCTATGTTTGTTTTTGGGATTTGATTTTTGGCCGTTTGGCTTGATTTCCACCCTCTGTTTTTGCTTTCCCAACTGATCCTTGAGGTCTTTATGCCTTGGTTGAGTCTTGTTTTCCTCTCCTAAGTCCCTTAGGTCATATTTTGCTTGCATGAGTACTTTTTGAGGTGTCTTGTTTGTTTGTGGCTCTTTTTGGAAGTCGTGCCTTGTTCCTAGTTGAACATAGCTACATGTTGGTACCCTAGTTGCTTGTTGCAGGTATACAAACCTTTGTTTATCACATTTGTTGTTTGTTGCAACACCAAGCATACTTTGATGGTGTCTTAACCTTTGATTTAGGGTTTGAACCCAAGTAGGATTTTTTAGGGTGTTTTCAAAAGTTTTTGAGTCTAGACACTTCCTGATTGCTTTGTCAGTTTCAGTTTCAAGTAAGTTGAAATCTTTTAGTTTGCTTCCATTTGAGTCTTTGTGATTGTAAGGCCATATTTGGTTCGCTTTCCTACCATTAGTTTGGCTTAGTGTTTTTAGGGTTTTTGATGCTTTGGAGCAACCTTTGAAGTTTGTCTTTCCATTTTAAAAGCGCCTCTTATCCTTCTTTTCTTTCCACTTTTTCTTCCAAGCCCAAGGTTTTTTCATTTTAAAAGCTTTGTAGGACAAAGTTTTGTCAAGTAATCAAGTTGATTGTTATAAACCTTAGAGTTGTTTTTCCTTACTTACATTGCTCTTTTAGGTCTTACTTGCTTCCATTTTCGAGTTCTTTTTCTTTTGCATATATCAGAAAAAGCAAAAAATGAGTTTGGTAGTTTATTTCTTTTGCACTTTACTTTCTCAAACCATTTTGACACAATGCACTACCTCATTGAGTAAAAAGTTGCCTTAAAAAGAATTTTAATAAAATAAATCAGAAACATTTTCTTTTTAGGAATACATGACACCAACTAGCTTAGGGTATAGTTTCGAGCTTAAAACACCTTAAACTGCTCGGAACTAGTTTCATTATGCAACAATCATAGTACAACTTTCATTTAGGTAAAACCATATATATCAAATAACCCTGGGATGCTCTACTCAAACCAGAGTTAAGCACGAGGCCATGGAAGATCGAAATAGTTGAGGATAACCCCCTCGCTTTCCTTTTGACCATAAACCAGAGTCGATTCACGTACGGGAGTCCTTTCGGACTTCGGGCTTTGCTACCCTGTCCATGCGTTTTGACTAGGCTGATGACTGTCCCCCTAGGATATTTCATATGTATGGTAGCGTTAGTATTAGACCTTTAGGATCCTACATAGGTAGAGTGGGTGGTTATTCCCACTTCACCTAGGATAGGCGTGGAAGGTAACCCTTTGGCAGTACTCTTGGGAAAGCGGTTTGGTGATTCAAGCGCTTGCACCCAGTGGACCTCTGGTGGATGCCACGAAACTGGCCATTAGTACTCTATTAGTCTGTTCTGGGACCTAATCATCCCAGACTTACTTCCGAGAGTATTTGCTATCCGTTTGATTGGTTTGATTACTTAGGATTTTTTAGTGGTATGCTATTTTCCCCTTAGTCTTAGTGGCCACTAGGTTTTTACTTAGTGTTATTTGTATATAATTGTGGAAGACCAATAGCTTCGTAGGTCTCGGAGGTTGCAAAACCTTCCCCCACCCAGTGTGGAGCCACTACCACCACCACCACGATGGAGGACTAACTCCAGTGGTCTTTTTGAATCTACTGGTGAAATAGAGGTTCCTAGTGAACCACAACCTAGAACCCTGGATCAACAATTTTTCAACACTGTTGAGGTTGAGGATATCACTTCTAGTGATTTTAACACTCCTTTTAACCCTCCTCTTACCGAACTTAACGATCCGCTTCTGGTACCTGTTGGTTTCCAGCAACCCGAGTATAGTGCATATTTTTTCACACTTGGGCATATTATGACTAACCCAGGAGACGAACAAGGAGTCCCATAGACTCCCACAATCGGTATGAATACAAGTATTGTAAACCCTCCTTCCACTGCTACACTAAGTTCGACATAGACAACTTCTTGTTTCAACTCCATCCTTCAGTTTTAACACTGGTACATTAAGCATGCCAAGATCAACAACTTTGACATCTGCCTCTACCCCTACTTTTGGACCCAGTAATATAGTGAATGTCGTTCAACCTCCTATGACTCAACAGTCATACCATATACCTAGTACTTGGATTTCCACACCCAATGTAGGGCTGAATGCCTTTGCAACTATGCCTGTCATGAGTACCATGACTGCGCCGTCCACCTCGACTACCCCTAGTTTTAACACCTTTGTAGGTTACAATATGAATCAAAGTAATATACCTGCAAAAAATATCCCATTTTCTTTGTTTTCTAGAGGAGGGGGTGATATTTTTAACCAACAATATGGTAGGGCTAACACCTAGCCATAGTGGATGAATACGCAGGGCACCAACCCACTTTCATTCGGGTGGGGGAATTTCAACAACAATTTCACACAACAATAGATGGCTGGGGGAAACCCCTACCAGCAGATGGCTGGGGGAAACCCTAACCAGCAGTTTATGGGTCAAACGATGGGAGGTTCCCTTTTCATGACCCAAGCTTATCAAATTCCATCTTATAGGCCTTGTTTACCATTTCTGGTAACCCTGAATTTGCCATATCTTTCCAAGTTAACGAACGATCCGGTGTGCCATAATGTTACGTGGCCACTAGTTCCCACTAAGCTACCTTTGGACATTACTAAATTCAAAGGTAAAACTGGTGAGGCTGCTGGTGATCATGTTACCACTTTTCATCTCTAGTGTTCTTCGAACTTGTTGAACGAAGATTCCGTTAGGTTGAGACTTTTCCAAAGAACCTTAGGTTGAGAATTTTCCAAAGAACCTTAACCGGTGCTGCAGCCAAATGGTACATTGAGATACCTGCAGCCACCTTTTTTAACTTTCGGGATCTTGCCGTAGTCTTCTTGAACCACTTCCAGCTTCCTGTTCGGTATGATGCCGGAACAGATCTTTTGTCCACCTTTAGACAAAACAAAGCCACCCATTTATTTGATCACATTCAGGAATGGCAAAGACAAAAGAGGCTCATTAAGGCCAATATCCCCCCAAAATTCTTATTAGAGTGGTATCTGAAATCACTCCTTCCTTATGTTTCTAAGGAAGTAGCTACGTCTGGTATGTCATCGGAAGAAGAAGCCATTCTAAGGACCCAGCAACTAGACTTGGTTTACACTCAGTCTGGGCTCCTTTATGAGATTATACCTAATGCACCATGATCAAACATTGATCTAGGTAGACCAAAACTTGGACCACATGCTGACGGCATAGTAGGTTCAGTTGGTTCTATAACCTTCGAAGCATTGACTAAACAGGTCCATGCCTTATTGGTCAAACAATCGACTGCAAAAGTGACTCCCATCACAACCTCTCCTTCTACTACTGAATCTATACAACAAGTTCAGACTAATCAAAAGGGCCCTTGGCAGCCCAACAATAAAAAGAAGGGCAAGAAAGGAGAGGGGAACCAACAAAAGCCCAAAAACAAAGAAAATGCTGAGGAGGGTAACATAGAAAAGAAGAAGGTGAAGTTCCCTTACAAGCTTTGCAAGCAGGACCACCTCACTCACCAATGCTCTCTAATCGAAGAAGCCCAGAAGCTACTTCAAGAAAAGAAACCTATGTTGTTAATGCAACATCCCCCCCCATATTTTTTGAAAAACATTGGGGCCCCCATCCTTTTGTTTTTGAGAGAAAGTTTGCTTAAGAATATCTAAGCATCATAGTCTTTCCTTACTTAGATTTTCCCCTGAAGAAAGGTCTTTTACTCGCCTTACTCTTTGAGTTTATTTTATTTTTTGCCTTAAGTAAAACTCAAGATCCTAAGCCGAAATGGCGGAATTTCTAAGCTAACTTTTCTGCAACAGTGGAAGGGTTGGTCCAAACTTTTCGAAATGACGGAATAAAAGGACCAAGTCAAGCCGCGGAGGAAGACTCATCTTAAGTTTCCGAAAAGCAAAACCTTTGACCAAGTGAGCTCGCGGCGGAAGCAATTCAGCAAGCTTCTCCGCAACAGCGGGAGAATTCACCCAACTCTTCGGTAAGTGATCGAAAATTTACAAATAAGTCATCTTTGTACGAGGACTCATCTATCTTTCTCGAAATAGAGAAGGTCTTTAAGTAACTCTTTCGCAAAGGTGGACAAACTCACTTAAGTTGGCCGATGCATGGCGTCATGCTTTCCTTTCGCAGAAAAGTTCAGGCAATTCTCCCGCAACGGCGGGCAAACTTACCCTTTCTTTCCACAGGAGACGGAGACCTTAACCGAGTCTTTCCAATTTTTGGCGGTCGCATTTATTAAGAAAAGGGTCGATTTGACCCATCCATACGCTGCTTTAACCTTGTTTTAATAGCTTGCAACTACCCTAATAATGGCTCGCACATACCATTTTTATTTATATAGGGCATGAACCCTGTTGGGTTTTTCATTATTTCCATTGGTCAAGAGCGCTCATTCCGTTCTCATCCAAGTTTGCAAGCACCTGCTAGGCTCACCAATTCCTCCGAGGTATCGATGCCTACCTACCATCGTATTTCAACAAGTAAGCACCCTGTCAAGCCTCATGTACTAGATTGTGTGGTTAAGGTAAAGGTTATGTGCATCATTCTATTATTTTTTCCTTATCCGCGTCAAGTTGTGTAGTTTGACCACGGCCGAAGCAACCCATCCCTTTTTTTTTTTGTTCAAACACACCAAACTCTTGCTCATATAAACGTGGACACCCCGGGACCTTGAGCACCCATTAATCCGTCAGTTTTGTAAATCTCCAGATTAGCCCCGTCCAACCTTCTATGAAGAGCATTGGTATTCTTACCCAACTATGAAAGTTTACGCTGTTTTGCGCTTTGGAACGTAGTACTCAGAATTGCTTTGCGCTTACGATTTGCCATTTTGAAATGCATGTCCTTTATTTTCATAAGTCCAATATAGTGCCCTACTGAAACATTTTTAGTTTTGCACAGGGATTATGAAATAGCATATATAGATGTTTAAACTAGAATAGAAGAGCCATTTAAAGTTTGCAAATCAGTAGTGAAACGAATTTGAAGCTTTCAATCGGTATTTTAGGCCTCAATAATATGAGTAGAATGATAATCGCAAACATTGTGTCATATGCCTACAGGATTTTTCAAAAATGGCCAAAGGTGGCAAGAGAAAGTCAAAGGCAACTGACGAAAGCACAAGAGTAGAAACTACAATCTAGGATCCCAAGTGCACCACAAGCGTGCCCGCAGAAGTAAACTGGGGAGATGTATACCGTATGATAAGAGATCAGGACTTCCCTAAAGCTCTTCTTGAGGAAGAATATTTATATCAGAATATTAGAAACTCTTGTATATCCAAGGCGGCCACTCATCCAGAGCTCTTCCCATGCTTGAAAGTAATTGTATGGATTTTGCAGCATGCGAACACTGAGACAAGAGTTATAGAGATAGCAAAGGAAAAGCTTTTGCCTCATTTCACCCATCTTATATCTCAATGGCTTACAAGTTTCCCAAATCCCAGCAGTGGCTTGATGATGCATAGTTGGAATAGATCCATATGGATAATCTAGAAATGGCTAGGAAGCTGTTGATTTCGGGAAAACAAATTAGGAAAAAGGATAGTCAGGAGTACGAGGTTCAGAATCTGAGGCCCCCTTTCAGACTGATCGCTCTCATGTTCAGTAGAATCTTCGGAAGACCCGATGGGATGATGTTCATGCTGCAATGGGATCCCATCATCCACTACGTAGCTTTCAAAGGGATAATTTTCAACTAGGATGATATTCTCTCAAACAACCTGTCATCAGCTATAATGGCTGCACGAGAAGGGTTAGTAGAGAGGAAGGAAGAATGTTATATGGTATATTACTTGATAGATTGTGTTGTGGCGAAATGCCCCTTTCCCAAGTTGGGATGCATATGGAACCCAACGGATAGCTCAGTGTTCATCGCCTACAAAATCTTTTGGGCTCAAAATTACAAAATGCATTACAAACTCATTTGTGAGGAGTTTATCATGCCCTTATATGAATTAATGTTTAATGAAGAACCCAACTGCCTATCTGAGAACGCCATGGAAGTTTTGGAGAAATATGGTGATTTCTATTTTTCGCCAGAAGGTACCTACATAAGAATGTACGGAGGCTCCAAAACCCCGTATATCCTACCTAGGTATGCTGCAGATTATATAGTCCACAAGGAGGAAATAAGACAGGTTTTCATTGATGGAATTGGTAGTACCTTGTATAAGGCCAAGAAGGCTACTTTCCTTCCTTTACCTTTCTATGTTGGGGCCTACAAGTTCTCAGGAATTGCAACTATAGAATATTTTGTTGCAGAGTTGAAAAGCTTTCATTTTGGGGAAAAGATTTTTCACAGAAATGATCGACAAGGCAAAGCTGCACAACATTGCAAAGAAATCTCCACTCCCTTTGAATATGCTAACTATTATGATCAAGAGGAGGAAGTATATAGAGGGGTTAGCAATATGATTAAGTTTCGGATTTTTCAACTTGGCAAAGGAGGAGCCAGCTCAAGCTCTAATGTTGTGGAGAAAATAGATCAGCAGCGAGAAAAGGGTACCTTGGCGATTGCTGAGGCTCTCTCGAAAGAAGAACAAAGGCTCCAGGAACAAGCCAAAAAATCCAAGAGGAAGCTGGGAAAAGAATCAACAAGGAAAAAGAGGATAAACTCTGAGAAGAAGAGACTTTAAGAGTCCAAGCAGCTTAATCTGAAGCAAAGAGGATTCAAGAAGAAGAAAGGATTAGATTGGAAAGAAATGCGAAGCAGGAAGAAGAGTACAATTTGAGATGGGAACCAGAGGAAGAAGCACAAAGGAACGAAGAAGAAGAAAAGAAATCCAAAGAAGATGTTGACCCCAAAAGCCCAAACATGCAAGACTTAGATATGGGTTCCCCCATAAGGGACCTCCCCATTTTCCCTTTTACACCCTCCAAGAATAGTACAGTGTCCCAATGAGATAAGTTTACTTACAACAAGAAAAGGAAATACATCATTAAGGAAACAGTGACTAGAATGAAGAGGCATTTTCAACCAGACGTTGTCACCAGGCATGAAACCACAGTCATGCAAGGTACCCAACATGTGCACAAACTCATGGCATCTATCTCTATGGCCTCTGTTCTAGAAACTGTCGACAATGTCGACATATTATCAGATAAGTTGCAATCAGAAAAGGAGAAAGCCCATCATCTGCAGGAAACTCTGGTTAAAGAGCAGAATTATTCAAATTTGGTGGTTGAGAAATGTGACACCCTTGTGCAAGAAAAGGAAGAACTTAACAGAAGGCTTCAACATCTAGAAGCTGAAAAGAGAGCTTTGGTGATATAGATGAGGACTCTGGAGACGGAGAAAAAGGCTCTAAAAAGCCACAACCTATAGTTAGAGTCAAAGAAGTTTGATACCACTCAACAGATTGATGACCTAAACTAGAGCGTTGAGAAGATGGAAGAAAAGGAGGAATTGCTAGAGTATCAATTACAACTCACAACCAACAAGGTTGGAGACTTGGGACCCTTTCAAGAGCAGGCTTGTGAAATTATGAGAAAGACATATGATATCCAAGAACTCATGATGGAGGAGGTTTGCAAGTTAAAGCAAGTGGTGGCCAGAATCAAAGTAATAAATGCTGAAGCCACTGGGCATAGAAAAAAATATGCACGCATTAGTGAAGACATTCAGAGGAAAATGGAATGGAGAGAGGGAAGGTCAGGATTGCTGGAAGGACTCCCTCTCAAGTCTGTCTCTGGTTTCAAAGCAGATATCCGCTTCTTAGGGTTTTGCCAGAATTATGGAGTAAAGTTGAGCAAAGTGGCCTTGGCTATACTTGAACAGTGTGGGAATTTGTATGTGAAAATAAGAACCACCCATGATGAGTGCCAGGTGAAAATGCCTCAAACTATAAAGGAGTTACCAGACAAAGCCCAACGTTTGTCTGATCTAAAGGATGGGTTGAATATTGAAATAGATTATGTAAAGAAGATAGATGTTCTGACCACTGAGGATCTCCATGATTGGATTGGCCAGGCTGTGATTCGCACACATCTCCTAAGTGAAATTCTCTAAGCTTCAATGAAGGGAGTCACTAATATTGAAGAAGAACTGGCCAAGCATGAGGTTTCAACAAAAACCATGCTTCCCCTGGATGCAAACAATATCATAAAAGAAACCGGTGTCTGGGTGAAGCATATAGCAAAGATAGACAGTATGCTAATAGCTGGAACATAGCAAGTTACAGCAGGAGAAGTAGAAACATCAAATTCAACAGTAGCACCAGTAGTTCAAGCCCTAGTAGGATTCTCATCCTCAGCAGAAGCACCCAAGTCAACAAAAGGCATTAACTCGTGAAAAGTCTATCTTCTACCTTACTCTGTGGGTCTGCGACTAGCATCTATTCTTTCAGTCTTCCTATGTATTAATGATTAAATGACATTGGTCCCTCAGTAACGTCCATTTTTTTTAATATTTTGGGTTTTATTCTCTTTTTGTGACATGGGCACTACAAGACAAATTAGAGGAATATAAATGGTTAGGGTTTAGGTGGAAGCTCTTGGAGCATTTTGTAAAGCTATATATAGTGAAAGGACATTTCTCCCTTGCATGTGAAGTATTTCTGCTACATGAATAAGAAAATCATTTTGGCCTGTGGAATCCTACACAACACTTTGGTTGGGATCGTGTTGGATAATTGCTGAACTATTTTTGCATCTTTCATACATTTCCTGTGAGATATTTCTTGGATATTGTGAATTAATTCTCTGCTAAGAATGGTTTCATTTCCTTTGCAAAATTTCTATGTTAAATGGGTAATAGAGTGTTTGTCTCTATCAGAGCTATCTTTGATAATCTTTATATTCTGCTGTAAATGCTTCTTTCCAATTTAACAACTATCTGTGAAGTTCTTGGGTGCATTTCCAGTTTATTACTCATTCTTTAAATTTGATCCTTATAAGGATAAGTTAATTTAGACTTAATTAGCTTAGAATAGATTTGTTTGATGCATGCATTTAATTTAGGGCACATCCATATCATCTTAAACATAAAAATATAAATAGTGGATCGGGTCGCAATCGGTAAAATAAAGAAATCTTTAAAACTTACATGGTAGCCGGACTGTTAACCGGACAGATTCCCTACACCAAATGGTGGGCGATCTAATTGGGATCGCTTACTGGGGAGAATCCCTTGCTGATTGATGCTGTGATATTTGAGGCATCAACAGTTTTGTGGCGCTAGAAGGAGGGCCACCAGTGCATGGCTAGCAGAAAAGACCCTTTTGCTAGAAATTTTTCCATTGAAAACCCATCTGAAACTGTTATCCTGGACATTCCGGATCTGGAATCAAGAAATCAAGAAAATTGTAATTATGAGACAGAACAGCAAGAAACATTGTATGCTGTCCCTTTTGAGGAAGTAAATCCCTTTAGGAGACATAATCGCTCCTATGTTAGAAGTCTTGGAGGACTAACCACAGTTCCTCTGTTACCCAGAATCAGAGCTCCTCGAAAAAATCCTCAGTGTACAAGGAATTCCGTTCTCGTTCAAAGTATAGAGGAATTATTAGATTTATCTCTAGAATAAATCACTGAACCTTTTGATGAAGTTAGACCCGAGACTCCCATGAATCCAGAATAGCAGCACACTCCAAGGCATACTCCTCTCAACTCACCACCGCATACACCACCACGTTCTCCAACGAGAGTCATGACCGTACCCGCATGGAGAGCCAGGGGGGCATTAAATGTAGTCGGACCATTCCATGATTTGCCCAAGAACCTAGAAAAGGTTTTACCTAAGTATGACCCTGGCAAAGGAATTTCTGTTGAAGATCACCTTAAAAGTTTTTATTTAGTTCTAAATCTTCTAAATGTGGAATACGAAGACGTGGTTTGTCACCTCTTTCCTTATACTTTCAAACCCAAAGTATCTTCCTGGTATTTTAGTTTGCAAGCTAGTTCGATAACAAGTTGGGAAGATTTTGAGAAATGTTTTCTTAAAAAGTATGGCAATCAGAAAACTGTAGCTACTCTTATGAAGGAATTGTTGTCTATGAGAATGGAAAAGAATGAGAAATTTCAAGAGTTTAACCAAAGGTTCACGACATTGTTAAATAATTTTAGTGATGCAACAAATCCTATTGAGGAATGCTTAGTTGAATATTATACAATAGCTCTTAAATCCTTGCTAGCAATGTTCATCAAGAGAATGAAAAAACCTACACTGACAGAAAATTTTGAAGAAGCCAAGAAAGTAGAAGAGGAGGCTGACAGCATCGCCAAACATGCTCTCGATGTAGAGGCCAAGCCGACAGCTATTAAGAAACCTTTCCTGTTAACTAGGGATAAAGAAGAACCTACAACAGATTTAGAAAATGTCATAAAATTAATGCAGAAACTCTCCAATAAAATTGTGGATCTAGAAAAGGATAAGCCAATGAGTTCTTCAAGGCCACCTTTCAAGCCTTTCTATAAAAAGAAAGAAGAAAATGGATAGTCACCCCCACCACTAAACAATTATGTTGTACTAAATTTAAATGAATTAGGCATGGACCACTTCTGCACTTTCCATAAAAAAAAACACTCAAAGAAAAGTTGTCCACAATGGATCAATTCGATGAGCTTATTAATGAACCAAATGTTAGATGCACAACTGCCTGGGCAGACGAACCCCCAACAAGAACCAATTCTTGAGAGTAAAGAACCTGCTCCCGACACTATGATGATCCTTTGGGATTGGACTCCTACCCAAGAGCCATCTTGTGAAGATTTCGTAGATGAAGTGCAAACAACATCTATCAACATCACTACCAAAAGTAAAGGCCCAGTGATCGATCCCACAATAGAAGCACCTAAAGAAAGATCTAATAAAATAACGAAGCGACACATAACTGTCATTCCTCCCCAACCCAAGACAAACCCGGTAGTTGCTCCTACGGTGACTAAAGAACCAAACTAATAAATAATCAAACAACCACAAGATTCTTCAAACAAAACAGAAAATCAATCGAATATTTCAAAGGAATGTGACTTGAGATATGATATAATCGAGGATATTAAGAAAACAAAAGAAAACGTTTCCATTTTTTATATGTGTAGCTTACCGCAACAGAGGAAGAGATTGATGGAGGCATTTGATCCACAAACGAGTGCGTTAATAGAAAACACTGACGAGAACCCAGAAATTAACGAAGCAAGTATTGGCGGAAAATCGAAATCTCAAACTCTTCCTTTTCTCTTAACCTTTGAGATTTGTAATCACAATGTGCATAATTGTTTGGTAGACTCAGGTGCTAGTTCGAATGTCATGCCTTTGTCAATTTGCAAAAGGATTAATGGGCAACCAATCCCATCCCCATCTCAAATCATCCAATTAGATAGAACTGTTGTTAAGGTTATTGGTGAACTGAAAGATGTTCTTATTAGATTTTCATCCAATCCTAGAGTATGTCAATTCATTGATATAATGGTGGTTGATATCCCTGAGGCATATGGTTTAATTTTGAGTAGGGACTGGTCTACGAAACTGAATGGATATTTTGCAACAGATTGGTCTCATTTGTTGCTGCCCTATCAAAATAGGAAAAATCAGATCAAGATATTAAGAGAGCCACACATGAAACAGAATGTTACTCAGCTAGAGGAAAAAAATGAAGCTATAGCTTTCTCGTCTTCAGTTTTAGGAAATTACTTCTTGGAAATCGAACTTGGGAATTACCAATCAGAAGAGGTTAGCCATATTTCAGACAAACAGTCTGATCTCCTTAAGTTTTCACGGGTTGATGATATTGATTGCAACATAGTAGATTTAGTTACTAATTTAGATAGTAATGAAACTAACTTAGTTAAAGAAGAGAATATTTTATGGACCCTTTACTTTGATGGCTCCAAGACTCAGGAAGGATCCGGACCCGGTTGCATTTTAATTGATCATGATGGAAACAAACATTTTTTATCATGTAGATTAGAATTTGAGTGTACTAATAATACCACAGAATACGAAGCTGTCATTCATGGGTTGAAGAAAGCCATTGGTCTTAATGTCAAGTTTTTGAAAGTCTTTGGTGATTCTGAAATTGTTGTTAGGAAAATAAGAAATACGATTCATTTTCTTTCACCGCACTTAAAGGGTTATCAGGCTGAGGTTTGGGATTTGATTTCATGTTTTAATGCTTTCGATATTAATTCTATTCCTAGGTTGAAGAATGCTATAGCTGATTTGTTAGCAACCTCTGCTTCTAAATTAGTGCCTGTTGAGATATCGTAACTTCAAAGAATATTATAATTGTACTTTATTATTCCGGAGATGTTTCATTCCTCCGTAAAGATCTTATTGTATATCCGGAGATGTTTATTCCTCCGTCAGAATGTGGTAACTTGGGTTATTAGACTTCCCTAGTGGAGGTCAGCCCTTTATGTGTTATGTGGGTCAAAGGGTTATTAGACCACCCTAGAGGGGTCGGCCCAGTCAGTTGTAGTGGGGTATTTAACCCATTGGTTAAATACGAGCCTACGTGTACTTGTGTAAAATACATATCAGAGTAGTTTATAAATAGAGGAGGTGTGTTCCTCATTATACACACTCACTCACTTGAGGATAGCGCACTTGTGGAGGAGAGGTCTGCTACTGTGGAGGAGGAGATCATGTCTCAGGGTTTCATCTTTGTATATTGCTGGTTATCTATATTGAGGAAGCTTTGCTGGGTTTTCTACCCCATGAGGGTTTCCCAGGATAAATCTCTGTCTCTTGTGTTTATGCTGTGCTTGTTGTTTCTTCAGTGATCCTGTATATGCTATTATTGTGAAATGGAATGTAATGCTGTTATTTTCTGTCTTAGCATATTAAATCTTAACATGGTATCAGAGCTAACCTGAAGGAAGACAAGGTATGGCACTTACGACACTTGCTTTACTTACGACAATTTGAAGGTTAGGGTTTTACATAGCAAAAACCAGTCATCGTGGAACTTTCGCTATAACTCCATCTTGGCGAAGGTTCAGGGTCTAAAAAGTTTACAGGTCGAAGATAACATCCCCAGGTACCTTGTTTCCAAAGGGAATCCTCAGATTCATTGTACTTTGTAAGTTATGATCAGTACAAGTTAGGGTTTCTGCCTCTTCCAGATCCCAGTCAAAATCAGGTGACCTTGGAAAAAAGGTCATAACTTGGGATAGGAAGCTCCAAATGAAATTTCATAAAAAGTGACAGGTAGTACACAGACTGTACTATCTTAGGAAACGTTTTCAGAGGCCGAAGATGAACCAGTGACACGTGGCACTCTGTACAAGTTCGCTCTCCTGTTTTATCCCATAAACAGGTCACGTTGCAACACTTGGTATAATTTGGGCTAGGAAGCTCCAAATGAAATTTCGTAAAAAGTGACAGGTAGTACACAGACTGTACTATCTCAGGAAACGTTTTCAAAGGCCGAAGATGAAATAGTGACACGTGGCAAACCGTACAAGTTCGCTCTCCTGTTTTATCCCATAAACAGGTCATGTTGCAACACTTGGCATAACTCTCTCTCAGAAAATCCAATTGAGGTCAGACATGTCAGGATGGAAAGATGACAGGTCAGGATACTGCAAAAAAAGGGTTTCAGACCCTATGGAGCAAAAATTTCAGAGTTATAGCAGAAACAATCAGGTGCATATTTCTGTTAAAACATAATTATTTTTCGAGCACCTTTATTCATGGCTTCCGGAATTTAGGGTTTCGGAGAAAGTTAGAATTTTTGGAATTGGAGTCCACGGCTGAATGTTACTCAGGAAAATCAAAATTTAGAGACCAAGATCGAATTTTTTGGTTAGGTGGAAGACTAGGCTTGATCAAACCCCAGTTCGGGATTTTGATCGGAAAGATGGAAAATTAGGGCTTCAGCAAAAGTTGGAATTTTTTGAAGTCTGTAACCACGGCTGGAAACTCCTAAGAAAAATAAGAGTTTATAGCCTTGGATCGAACCTTTTGTTTGGGCAGAAGGGTGGGCTTCATCAAACCCTAGTTCGGGATCCTGTCCAGAAGATCCAGAAGTTTCAAAGGCAATTTTGAGGGGTCAAATTTTGGAAATTCCAAAATTGAAGTATGCTAGTTTGATCAGCTCAGCAAGACATATTCTTTCATCCATTCAGAAGTGTGAAAGTCAAAGATTGAATTTTTAGGGTTTCTCTAGAAAACCCTAATCAAGCTCCAGATCAAGTTTCAAGGGGAGTTGAGGCTAAGGCCTTACATAAGAAGACTACAAGAAGTCTCGACAGGTATGACTTAAGGAGGCTCAAGTATGTCTTGAAATCTAATTCTTGATTAAGTTCATGATGTGTTTGTCTTCATATTATTTATTAGTACAATCTTGATTAATGTTAGAATTATCTTATCACCCTAGTAACAGTATGAATGCATGTGAATGATCAAATACATTCTTTGATTAGGGCTATATGATTGTACTAATGCATTATGATGTTGTGTGAGGTTGATGTTGTTTGCTAACAAGATATAGGTACATCACAAAAGATAAATCAGGTTCCATGACCATGAAAACATGAAGACAAAGACTCATCCATAATCTTTGTTCTACTTATGAGGTATGTATGACTTTGTTATATTATGCTTAACCTATGAGACATGCAGGTTCTACCTCAGGATCTCTAAATCATTGAAGAGATTGTTTAGGTATGTTGTACATAACTAAGTAGGTATACTAATCCAGGTATGTTTCCCATGAATCTTACCTTGTGTTAGGATCCCTCATATAAGTATACTTGGTATGATTGGTTATGCTTATTCATAAAGTTAGTAATCAAGGGATTATGCATATTATGTCTTTTATCTTGATTGATGATATGCATGAGTAAAAGAAGACTTCCCTGAAATCTTGAATACTAATGTTTACTAACTATAATCATGACTTTACATTCTCAAGATTATTTAGAACTATAATGTTTTGATAACATTTAGTACATACTAATGGGTGTATGTTTGTGTATGAGATCATGAGGATGACACTTGAACATGCACAATGGTACAGAATGAATAGAAGATCGAAAGACATACAGAAGATCAAGCAGGAGGCAACCACACAAACATAAAAGATAAGTATTTGAGTTGTTATTTGAAATAGTAAATGATATTGCCTATAATAGGTTGTATGCATATTTGTATTCCTATAATATATCATGCTAAGTGTAAATATTCATAAAACATTGAACAGTATACGACTAATATGCATATGATTGGTAAGTTGGACAAACATTCCATTGTTGCTTGTCTAGAATGAAACCTCTTTGCTGACATGCTGAGAGTTGTGCACACTCTCGATAGTATGTTCTGGTAGAGATGGAAGGCATCTAGATAGCCACTGTATGCATACAGGATATGGAAAAGTGTTGTGCCAAAGTATTGGTCAAGATAATTGCATAACTATGTAAATGATATCTGTATGCATAATAGGTTATCATGTCAATATGATTTGATGATTATGAAGTATTACTAATCATGTACCTAATTTTGATTTGTAGGAAAAATCATGATGAATGATGAACAAGCGATGGATGTTCAACAAAAGGATTTACAATTCAAACACACTATAGAAGGCTTGTGGTCAGAATATTCTCTTAGAAAAGAGAAAGAGAATCATGATGAGATGTTTGTTCCAAGTGGATAAATAAAACAATTCTCTTAATGGTGTAATTAAAGAAGAAGTGTGATTCAGGTTTTGTATGGGTACCCAGGATCGGTAGTCAATTGATGAGCTTAATGATCATCATGGGTGATGTGGATCTCAACCCTTGCTACAAGGTTGAATATGGCTTCTATACACATATGACATGGATGCAAGAAGGAACTCACCATAGAGTTCGAATGACTTTGAGGCTCATATTAGTAGACCCATCTGACGAGAGATGGCACAGATAGATATGTAGAAGATCACTCAATGCAGAGTGTAAATAATGGACAATTGACAGCTTCATGACAAAGCTTGGGCTTTACCAGAAGTAAAGCTGATCCTAACCTTTACCTTAAGGTTGTGGATGATGAACCTATCATACCATTATTATGTGACGATGATCTCTTTCTGAGAAGGAATGAGAAACAGATCATGAAAATGGCTGCAGAAATAAAATGAAAGATCTCAGATTAATGCACTACTTCTTAGGTCTAGAAGTATGGCATGATCCAAAAGGAATCTTTTAAATCGAGGTAAGTATGCTGTGAAGTTTCTAAAAAGATTTGATATGTTGGAGTGTAAAGCCATGGCCACTCCCATGGACTCCAACTTGAAGTTATTAGTTAATGACTCATCGGATTTAGTGGACCTAACCCTATATAGACAAATCATTGGGCCAATGATGTATTTAACAAATACTAGGACAGATATATGCTTTGTTGTAAATGCCATAAGTCAGTATCTAGTAGAACCTAGAAAGGTTCACTTAATAGCTACAAAGCATGTAGTGAGGTACCTAAAAGGTACTTTAGTTTTTGGTCTATATAATCTTGGAGGTCATGAACCCCGATTACATGGTTACTCAAATTTTGATTGGGCAGGAAGTGTCTCAGACAGAAAGAGTACATCAGGTGGATGTTATAGTCTTGAATCTACCATGATCTCATGGTTTAGCAAGAAACAATCTAGTGTGGCTCTCAGTACTACTGAAACAGAATATATAGCTGTCTGCTCTGCCAGCTGTGAAGCAGTGTGGCTTCAGAAGCTATTATATGGAGTGTTTGACTTAGAAATGGATTCCACTGTGATTATGTGTGACAATCAAAGCTGCATCAAGATGATAGGAAATCTTGTATTCCATGATAAGTCAAAACACATTGAGATCCGATAATTCTATATACGAGATATGGTGCAGAGAGGAGCTATCAAGCTCGAGTATATAAGCACTGAGGATCAAATTGATGATATCCTGACCAAACCTCTGTCTCGAGTAAAGTTTGAACACTTCCGAGACAAGCTTGGTGTAGTTTAGAAGGACTCTCCTCGAAAGGGGGAGTAGCACAGTATCCGATAACAAGTCTATCTCATCAATGATGAGGTTACCCATTTACTGCACTTAGTTACCTAGAATTATTTAGATTTAGGACTCTTATATTCTTTCTTTTGATGATTAGATATACATGCTTTTGATGATAGATGTATACAGGCTTTTGATGATAGACGTATACATGCTTTTGATGATTAGATATACATGCTTTTGATGATAGACGTATACATGCTTTTGATGATTAGATATATATGCTTTTGATGATAGATGTATACAGGCTTTTGATGATAGATGTATACATGCTTTTGATGCTTTTGATGATAGATGTATACATGCTTTTGATGATAGATGTATACATACTTTTGATGATTTTGATGATAGATGTATACATGTTTTGTTGATGATACATGTTGTGGTTATACATGTTTTGATGATGATGATACATGTTGTGGTTATACATGTTTTGATGATGATGATACATGTTGTGGTTATACATGTTTTGATGATGATGATACATGTTGTGGTTATACATGTTTTGATGATGATGATACATGTCGTGGTTATACATGTTTTGATGATGAGGATACATGTTTTTGGTATACAACATGTGAAGGGATTGGATCATTCCTGGACTTCAGTCCGAAAGAAGAGCCGTAGACGTATGTCTTCGAAAATGAAGTTCTTGGTGAACATGTGAAGGGATTGGATCATTCCTAGACTTCAGTCCGAAAGAAGAGCCGTAGACGTATGTCTTCGAAAATGAAGTTCTTGGTGAACATGTGAAGGGATTGGATCATTCCTGGACTTCAGTCCGAAAGAAGAGTCGTAGACGTATGTCTTCGAAAATGAAGTTCTTGGTGAACATGTGAAGGGATTGGATCATTCCTGGACTTCAGTCCGAAAGAAGAGCCATAGACGTATGTCTTCGAAAATGAAGTTCTTGGTGAACATGTGAAGGGATTGGATCATTCCTGGACTTCAGTCCGAAAGAAGAGTCGTAGACGTATGTCTTCGAGAATGAAGTCCTAGATGGACGATGGAGGATTAAGTCATCCTTGGACGTGGTCCTAAATGTACGGTGGAGGATTAATTCATCCTTGGACGTAGGTCCTAAATGCACGGTTGAAGGATTAAGTCATCCTTGGACGTAGGTCCTAAATGCACGGTGGAGGATTAAGTCATCCTTGGACGTAGGTCCTAAATGCACGGTTGGAGGATTAAGTCATCCTTGGACGTAGGTCCTAAATGCATGGTTGAAGGATTAAGTCATCCTTGGACGTAGGTCCTAAATGCACGGTGGAGGATTAAGTCATCCTTGGACGTGGTCCTAAATGTATGGTGGAGGATTAAGTCATCCTTGGACGTAGGTCCTAAATGCACGGTGGAGGATTAAGTCATCCTTGGACGTAGGTCCTAAATGCACGGTTGAAGGATTAAGTCATCCTTGGACGTAGGTCCTAAATGCACGGTGGAGGATTAAGTCATCCTTGGACGTGGTCCTAAATGTACGGTGGAGGATTAAGTCATCCTTGGACGTGGTCCTAAATGTACGGTGGAGGATTAAGTCATCCTTGGACGTGGTCCTAAATGTACGGTGGAGGATTAATTCATCCTTGGACGTGGTCCTAAATGTACGGTATAGGATTGAGTCATCCTTGGACGTAGTCCTAAATGAACGGTTGAGGATTAAGTCATCCTTGGACGCTGTCCTAAATGTACGGTAAGGATTGGATCATCCTTGGACTTTGGTCCTGTAAACTGAGCCGTAGACATGTGGTCTCCGAGAACATGATAGGACTGGATCGTCCCTGAACTTCGGTTCAAAAGGTACATGACTGGACATAGAGAACTGCTGATGATCGTACGATGACGATGCTGATGATCGTACGATGACGATGACGATGCTGATGATCGTGTGATGGTGATGCTTATGATCTTGCGATGACGATGCTGATGATCGTGCGATGACGATGCTGATAACCGTATGATGATGATGACGATGTTGATCGTGATGCTGATGATCGCATGATGACAATGCTGATGATCGTATGATGACGATGCTGATGATCGTGTGATGATGATGCTAATGATTGTGTGATGACGATGCTGTTGATCGTGTGTTGACGATGCTGATGATTGAGTACTATCAACTCTGATGATGTTGATGTTCCAGTATTGAAGATGTTCCAGTAACTAGTTGAGTTACTGATGATGTTGAGAAAGCTTCCAATGATTTATAGATGTATCATGTATGATGTTGATGACTCCTTGCTCATGCAGATGCTGTTATAATATCCTTCTCGTTAAGGGGGAGTGTTGAGATATTGTAACTTCAAAGAATATTATAATTGTACTTTATTATTCCGGAGATGTTTCATTCCTCCGTAAAGATCTTATTGTATATCCGGAGATGTTTATTCCTCCGTCAGAATGTGGTAACTTGGGTTATTAGACTTCCCTAGTGGAGGTCGGCCCTTTATGTGTTATGTGGGTCAAAGGGTTATTAGACCACCCTAGAGGGGTCGGCCCAGTCAGTTGTAGTGGGGTATTTAACCCATTGGTTAAATACGATCCTACGTGTACTTGTGTAAAATACATATCAGAGTAGTGTATAAATAGAGGAGGTGTGTTCCTCATTATACACACTCACTCACTTGAGGATAGCGCACTTGTGGAGGAGAGGTCTGCTACTGTGGAGGAGGAGATCATGTCTCAGGGTTTCATCTTTGTATATTGCTGGTCATCTATATTGAGGAAGCTTTGCTGGGTTTTCTACCCCATGAGGGTTTCCCAGGATAAATCTCTGTCTCTTGTGTTTATGCTGTGCTTGTTGTTTCTTCAGTGATCCTGTATATGCTATTATTGTGAAATGGAATGTAATGCTGCTATTTTCTGTCTTAGAATTTTAAATCTTAACAGTGCCCACTAATAAAAAATGCTCCATTGAATTAATTTTCAGGCCCTCTGTTCCGGATAACATCACAAATCTCAGGGTATTTGATGATGATGATCAGATCATTAATTTCTTAAGAAATGAAGATGTCTTCCAAGAGGTTGTAATAGATGAGGCACATCATGATCTAGATTTACAGAATAAAGATGCTATAAAGGGAAACTTCATGCCCAAAGGCGTAAGAACTCTTGAAGCATTATTTGATTTACAGAGCAAGTTCAAAAGACCTATAAATGCTAAAACTCACAGCTCATCCACGCAGCATGAGTTAATAAATATGGGCACAGAAGCTGAACCGAAATATATTAATCTCGGTAAGTGCTGCACGCCGGGAGAGAGAAGTAGATTCATCAAATTGTTCCAGCAATATAAAGATGTGTTTACTTGGACCTACGATGATATGAAAACATACGATACCTGCATCATTCAACACATAATACCAATGAAGGAAGGTGTCAAACCTTTTCAGCAACAGTTAAGAATGATGCATCTGACACTCAAGCCTCTAATACAGAAAGAGTTAAAAAAATTGTTGGATGCCAAGATTATTTTTAAAGTCCGACATTCTAAATGGGTGGCTAATTTAGTTCCCGTGTGGAAGAAATCGGGGGAGATCATACTGTGTGTAGATTTCCAGAACTTAAATAGAGCTTTCGATAAAGACACCTATCCTATGCCCCCAATGGAACAAATCTTGCAGATGGTGTTAGGATAAAAAAATTTCTCTTTACTATATGGTTTTTCTTGTTACAACCAAGTGCTAGTAGCGGAAGCAGACTGACTCAAAACCACTTTTCATACAAAGTGGGGAACCTTCGCATATCGAAGAATGCCTTTTGGCTTAATCAACGCAGGAGCTACCTTTCAACGAGCCATGGATATTGCTTTCCGAGGATTGGGTGGTCAATGTGTTGTAGTGTACTTGGATGATGTCATAGTTTTCTTAAAGAAAAGGGAAGACCATATTTTTCACCTAAAGCAAATCTTTGATCACTGCAAAAAGTATGGTATCTCTTTAAACCCTAAGAAAAGTGTTTTCGCTGTTCTTGAGGGAAAACTTTTGGGCCATATCATTTCTAAGGAGGAAATATCGATAGATCAAGAGAGAGTACAAGCTATCGACAAGATTCCCATACCCCACAGTAAAATGTCTATGTAATCATTCATGGGAACCATAAATTTTGTTCGAAGGTTCGTACTAGAATTCGCTCAGATAGTTAAACCTTTGCAACAAATGGTCAAGCAGAGTGTACAATTTAAGTGGACAGACTTGGAAAAGGTTGCATTCAAAGAAATCAAAGCTGCTATAGCCAAGGCACCTTCTTTAAGAAGTCCAGATTTCGACAAAGATTTCATAATGTATACTTTTGCTTCTAATAACTCTCTCATAGTTGTGCTTACTCAAAAGGCAGAATCAGGAGATGAATACCCGATTTCTCTTATGAGCACTGGTCTGCAAGGCACTGAATTGAACTACCCCATGGTAGATAAGCAAGCATATGCAGTTTTCAAAGCAGTAAAGCAGTTCAGGCCATATATTCTAAAAAATAGAACTAAAGTTATAGTTCCTCATCCTGCTGTCAGATCTCTTTTCGTTCAGAAAGAATTGGGAGAAAGAAGAGGAAATTGGGTCACTACACTTCAAGAATATGACTTAGAATTCAAACTAGCTACTATTATCAAAGGCCAAGGTTAATGCAAATTGCTCACTGAAAATCCAGTTGATGAAGAGCTAGATTGGAGGGATGAAGCTGAACTGAACATGATTGATGTATGTCCAATTTTTACGACATCGGAGTCTTGGTACAGGGACCTAGTGCATTATCTACAGTCAGGTTACTTACCAGAGCACTAGAATCCAAAGCAAAGAAGAGCTCTCCGTCTCAAATCAGAAGCATACCAAATCATTGAAGGATTCCTCTTTAGGAATAATTATGATGGCATTTTCCTCAGAGGTTTGGAAAAAGCATATGCGAGCAAAGTGGTCAAAGAATTACATGATGGCCCTACTGGGGGACATTACTCCGTAGATACTACAGCTCACAAAATTCTTAGAGCTGGATACTATTGGCTCACTCTTTTTAGGGATGCCCACACCTATGCCAGAAATTGTGACATATTCCAAAGGAGTGCCGAAAAATTACCAATGGCAGCTGGACCCTTGCATCCAGTTATTATCTCTAAACCATTTGAGCAATGGGGTATAGATATTATCGGTGAAATAAACCCCAATTCCTCTCTCCAACACAGTTATATTATGATGGTCACAGATTATTTTACAAGACGGGCTGAAGCTATCCCACTATGTAAAGTAAACGAAGACACAGTTATCAATTTCCTGGAGGAACACATCATAACCAGGTTTGGGGTTCCAATTTCCCTAGTCTTTGATAATGCACCTTATTTTTCGTCAATAAAAATTAATGAATTCATGTATGAGAAAGGAATTAAATTGCATTATTCAGCCAATTACTATCCCCAAGGGAATGGATTAGCTAAGTCTACCAATAAAAATCTCATCCAAATTCTGAAGAAAACTGTGATTGAAAACCAGAGAAGCTGGCAGATAGCCCTCCCGAATGCTCTATGGGAAGATAGGGTCACTCCCAATAATGCCTTAGGCAGTTCTCCTTTCACTTTGGTCTATGGTAAGGAAGCCATTCTCCCTCCAAATAGTTTACTCCCATC
Source organism: Larix kaempferi (assembly GCA_027924585.1). Lineage (NCBI taxonomy): Eukaryota > Viridiplantae > Streptophyta > Pinopsida > Pinales > Pinaceae > Larix > Larix kaempferi. The sequence continues at coordinate 1,490,113 of BSBM01000368.1, forward strand.
CTTATAGCTATCCCAAGATTCCCGACATTCTAACAGTCAAGCCCTCCAATCACGAATCGACACACTGCTGAAACTTGAAGAATCACGACAAAAGGCCAAAGACCAATTCCACCATCACCAAGACATAGTCAAAAGATGGTTTGATAAGAAAAAATCTGGTAAGAGGAATTTCGAAGTAGGTGATTTAGTTATAAAATGCGACCACCAGCATGATAGTAGGGGAATGCACACAAAATTTCAACACTTATGGGTTGGACCTTACCAAATTTCCAAAAATCTTGGCCCGTCGACCTATAAATTGAAAGACCTACAAGGGGAGGAAGTAAATCTCCCTTTCAATGGCCTCGCCTTGAAACAATACTTCGCATGAGTCCTAGGAGGTCTCTTGTCCATAAATAAAGCACTATCTTTTCTGTTTTGGTTTGTTTCTTTTCTTTTGTTTATTTTAATTGCTTTGATTATCATTTAGTTTGCTAGTTAGCTTGATTTGTTTTCTTTTGTTTTTTTTGTTTCTCTTTTTGATTAAGTACTTTGTTTAAATAAAGCCAAGCTCAATTGTGGTGTAGCTGAATGAATGAGACTCCAAAAAAACTCAGAAAGATGGTCATAAAGAAGCTCACTGATAAAGGGAATACATATTTGTAGCTTTGCTTTCACTGATTATTTTCCTATAATGCAACGATCCTCTTTTCTGTTTGGTCAAAATGACCCCTGTCAAATAGCTAAGATCTAGCATTTCCTTCTGATTATCTTAGGGCCCCATTCACTCTAACATTAATAGCTGTCTCAAGAAGTTAACTATGGTGGACCCATGGAAAGGAAGCATGTCTCACAGATATATGGTATTTAAAATAATCCCATGCTGCAAGTAAATCCAAAAGGCATATGTCAAAGAGTCTGGTTTCCAGAAATTCTCACCTCAATTAAAGCATGGCTGAGAAAATAAAAGAAACTTGTAAATCAAGGAAGCTAAAGGAAGCTGTTCAAATAAACCATCCCAGCAAGGTTCTTCTCCGTCCATGAAGCATGAAATCAAATAAATATTCTGCTCACACAAAAGGACATTTTGGATTGAAGAACTTATATCAAAATTTTGAAAGCAGGAGAAACTTATTTCTGGAAGACTCAAAGCGGCTAAAAGTCGTGAATTAAAGAAACATCCAAAAGGATGTAAAAAGCATGGGAATGAGGAACAAACGAATATGCCTATGGAGTCCTATACTAGTAAGCTTCTGGAAGACAAAATTTTAAAATAAACCCCACACTTTGGCCCTTAGAGAGTTTTAAAGAAAGCTGAGTCAAAGTTGCCTTTCCCTTTATCACCATTATGATAAGAGTGATCAGTGCATTCTTTGAAGTTGAACTATGGAGACATTTGGTTGCACATGTAGTCAGCACTTTGTAAGTTTGTTGACCTTGAGATAAGTTTGTTTCGGAGATCTGTGTTTGCTAGCGAATCACCATTTGTTGTTGCTGCAACATCCCCCCCAAGATTTTTTGAAAAACATTGGGGCCCCCCTCCTTTTGTTTTTGAGAGGAAGTTTGCCTAAGAATATCTGAGCATCATAGGATTTACTTACTTAGCTTTTCCCCTAAAGACAGGTCTTTTACTCACCTTACTCTTTGAGTTTATTTTCTTTTTTGCCTAAGTAAAACTCAAGATCCTGAGCCAAAACGGCGAAAGTTCTAAGCTAACTTTTCCGCGACAGCGGAAGGGTTTGTCCAAACATTCCAAAACGGTGGAAGAATAAGACCAATTCAACCGCGGTGGAAGACTCATCTTAAGTTTCCAAAAAGCAAAACCTTTGACAAAGTGAGCCCGCGGCGGAAGCAATTCACCAAGATTCTCCGCAAGAGTGGGAGAATTCGCCCAACTCTTCCGCAAGTGATCGGAAATTTATGAATAAGTCATATTTGTGGTAGGACTCGTCTATCTTTCCAAAAATAGAGAAGGTCTTTAAGTAACTCTTCCGCAAAGGTGGACAAACTCACTTAAGTTGGCCGATGCATGGCGTCACGCTTTCCTTTCATGGAAAAGTTCGGACAATTCTCCCGCAACGGCAGACAAACTCGGTCTTTCTTTCCGCAGGAGACAGAGACCTTAACCGAGTCTTTCTGATTTTTGGCGGTCGCATTTATCAATAAAAACGTCGATTTGACCCATCCGTATGCTACTTTAACCCCGTTTTAATGGCTTACAACCACCCTAATAATGGCTCGCATGTACCATTTTTATTTATGTAGGGCATGAACCCCATTGGGTTTTTCATTATTTCCATTTGTCAAAAGCACTCATTCCATTCTCATCCAAGTTTGCAAGCACCTGCTATAGGCTCACCAATTCCGTCGAGGTATCAACGCCTACCTACCATCGTATTTCAACAAGTAAGTACCCTGTCAAGCATCATGTACTAGATTGTGTGGTTAAGGTAAATGTTATGTGCATGGTTCTATTCTTTTTTCCTTATCCACGTCAAGTTGTGTAGTTTGACCACGACCGAAGCAACCCATCCTTTTTTTTTTGTTCAAACTTACCAAAGTCTTGCTCGTATAAACGTGGACACCCCGGGACCCTGAGCACCCATCAAGCTGTCAATTTTGTAAATCTCCAGACTAGCCCCATCCACCCTTCTATGAAGAGCGCCAGTATTCTTACCCAACTGTGAAAGTTTATGCTATTTTGCGCTTTGGAACATAGTACTCAGAATCGCTTTGCGCTTACGGTTTGTCATTTTGAAATGCATGTCCTTTATTTTCATAAGTGCAATATAGTGCCCTACTGAAACATTTTTAGTTTTGCATATGGATTATGAAATAGCATATATAGATGTTTAAACTAGAAGAGAAGAGCCATTTAAAGTTTGCAAATCAGTAGTGAAACGAATTTGAAGCTTTCAGCCGGTATTTTAGGCCTCAATAATATGAGTAGAATGATAATCGCAGCATCGTATGCCTACAGGATTTTTCAAAAATGGCCAAAGGTGGCAAGAGGAATTGAAAGGCAACTGACGAAAGCACAACAGTAGAAACTACATTCCAGGATACCAAGTGCACCACAGGCATGCCCCCAGAAGTAAACTGGGGAGACGTATACCGTATGATAAGAGATCAGGACTTCCCTGAAGCTCTTCTTGAGGAAGAATATTTATATCAGAATATGAGAAACTCTTGTATATCCATGGTGGCCACATGTCCAGAGCTCTTCCCATGCTCAGAAGTAATTGGATGGATTTTGCAGCATGCAAACACCGAGACAAGGGTTATAGCAGACAACAAAGGAAAATATTTTGCCTCATTTCACCCATCTTATATCTCAATGGCTTACAAGTTTCCCAAATCCCAGCAGTGACTTGATGATGCACGGTTGGAATAGATCCAGATGGATAATCTAGAAATGGCTAGGAAGCTATTGATTTCCGGCAAACAAATTAGGAAAAATGATAGTCAGGAGTACGAGGTTCAGAATCTGAGGCCCCCTTTCAGACTGATCGCTCTCATGTTCAGTAGAATCTTCGGAAGACCCAATGGGATGATGTTCATGCTGCAATGGGCTCCCATCATCCACTACGTAGCTTTCAAAGGGATAATTTTTAACTCGGTTGATATTCTCTCAGACAACCTGTCATCAGCTATAATGGCTGCACGAGAAGGGTTAGTAGAGAGGAAGGAAGAATGTTATATGGTATATTACTTGATAGATTGTGTTGTGGTGAAATGCCCCTTTCCCAAGTTGGGATGCATATGGAACCCGACGGATAGCTTAGTGTTCATCGCCTACAAAATATTTTGGGCTCAAAATTACAAAATGCATTACAAACTCATTTGTGAGGAGTTTATCATGCCCCTATATGAATTAATGTTTAATGAAGAACCCAACTGCCTATCTGAGAATGCCATGGAAGTTTTGGAGAAATATGGTGATTTCTATTTTTCGCCAAAAGGTACCTACATAAGAATGTACAGAGGCTCCAAAACCCCGTATATCCTACCTAGGTATGCTATGGATTATATAGTCCACAAGGAGGCAATAAGACAGGTTTTCATTGATGGAATTGGTAGTACCTTGTATAAGGCCAAGAAGGCTACTTTCCTGCCTTTACCTTTCTATGTTGGGGCTTACAAGTTCTCAAGAATTGCAACTGTAGAAGATTTTGTCGCAGAGTTGAAAAGCTTTCATTTTGGGGAAAAGATTTTTCACAAAAATGATCGACAAGGCAAAGCTGCACAACATTGCAAAGAAATCTCCACTCCCTTTGAATATGCTAACTATTATGATCAAGATGAGGAAGTATATAGAGGGGTTAGTAATATGACTGAGCTACGGATTTGTCAACTTGGAAAAGGACGAGCCAGCTCGAGCTCTAATGTTGTGGACAAAATAGATCAGCAGTGAGAAAAGGGTACCTTGGGGACTGCTGAGGCTCTCTCGAAAGAACAAAGGCTCCAGGAACAAACCAAGAAAATCCAAGAGGATGATGAGAAAAGAATCAACAAGGAAAAAGAGGATAAAGTCTGAGAAGAAGATACTTTAAGAGTCCAAGTAGTTGAAGCTGAAGCAAAGAGGATTCAAGAAGAAGAAAGGATCAGATTGGAAAGAAATGCAAAGCAGGAAGAAGAGGACAAACTGAGACGGGAAAGAGAGGAAGAAGCACAAAGGAAACAAGAAGAAGAAAAGAAATCCAAAGAAGATGCTGACCCCAAAATCCCAAACATGCAAGACTTAGATATGGTTTCCCCCATAAGGGACCTCCCCATTGTCCCTTTTACACCCTCCAAGAATAGTACAGTGTCCCAATGGGATAAGTTTACTTACAACAAGAAAAGGAAATCCATCGTTAAGGAAACAGTGACCAGAATGAAGAGGCCTTTTCAAGCAGACATCCTCACCAGGCATGAAACCATAATCATGCAAAGTACCCAACATGCGCACAAACTCATGGCATTTATCTATGTGGCCTCTGTGCTAGCAACTGTTGACAATGTCGACATATTATCAGATAAGTTGGAATCAGAAAAGGAGAAAGCCCATCATCTGCAAGAAAATCTGGTTAAAGAGAAGAATTATTCAAATTTGGTGGTTGAGAAATGTGACACCCTTGTGCAAGAAAAGGAAGAACTTAACAGAAGGCTTCAACATCTAGAAGCTAAAAAGAGAGCTCTAGTGATACAGATGAGGACTCTGGAGACGGAGAAAAAGGCTCTAAAAAGCCACAACCTACAGTTAGAGTCAGATAACTTTGATATCGCTCAACAGATTGATGACCTAAAGGAGAGCATTGAGAAGCTGGAAGAAAAGGAGGAACTACTAGAGTATCAATTACAACTCGCAACCAGCAAGGTTGGGGACTTGGGACCCTTTCATGAGCAGGCTTGTGAAATTAGGAGAAAGACATACGATATCCAAGAACTGATGATGGAGGAGGTTTGCAAGTTAAAGAAAGTGGTGGCCAGAATTAAAGTAATAAATACTGAAGCCACTAGGCATAGAAAAAAATATGCACGCATTAGTGAAGACATTCAGAGGCAAATGTAATGGAGAGAAGGAAGGTCAGGATTCCTGGAAGGACTCCCTCTCAAGTCTATCTCTGGTTTCAAAGAAGATATCCGCCTCTTGGGGTTTTGCCAGAATTATGGAGTAAAGTTGAGCAAAGTGACCTTGGCTATACTTGAACAGTGTGGGAATTTGTATGTGAAAATATGAACCACCCATGATGAGTGCAAGGTGAAAATGCCTCAAACTATAGAGGAGTTACCAGACAAAGCCCAACGTTTGTTTGATCTAAATGATGGGTTGAATACTGAAATAGATTATGTAAAGAAGATAGATGTTCTGACCGCTGAGGATCTCCATGATTGGATTGGCCAGGTTGCGATTCACACACATCTCCTAAGTGAAATTCTCCAAGCTACAATGAAGGAAGTCACTAATCTTGAAGAAGAACTGGCCAAGCATGAGGTCTCACTGAAAACCATGCTTCCCCTGGATGCAAACAATATCATAAAAGAAACTGGTGTCTGGGTGAAGCATATAGCAGAGATAGACAGTATGCTAAAAGCTGGAACACAACAAGTTACAACAAGAGAAGCAGAACCATCAACTTCAACAGCAGCATCAGTAGTTCAAGCCCCAGCAGGAGTCTCAGCCTCAGCAGAAGCGCCCAAGTCAGCAAAAGGCATTAACTCGTGAAAAGTCTATCTTCTGCCTTACTCTGTGGGTCGTCGACCAACATTTATTCTTTCAGTCTTCCTATGTCTTAATGATTAAATGACATTGGTCCCTCAGTAACATCCATTTTTGTAATATTTTGGGTTTTATTTTCTTTTTGTGACATGGGCACTACAAGACAAATTAGAGGAATATAAATGGTTAGGGTTTAGGTGGCAGCTCTTGGAGCATTTTGTAAAGCTACATATAGCTGAATAGAGGAGAATAGAAGGAATTTTGGCAGGTGAAAGGACATTTCTGTCTTGTATGTGAACTATTTCTGCTACATGAATAAGAAAATTGTTTTGGCCTGTGGAAGCCTGCACAACACTTTGGTTGGGATCGTGTTGGATAATTGCTGAACTATTTCTGCATCTTTCATATATTTCCTGTGAGATCTTTCCTAGCTATTGTGAATTAATTCTCTGCTATGAATGGTTTCATTTCCTTTGTAAAATTTCTATGTTAAATGAGTAATAGAAAGTCTGTCTCTATCAGAGCTATATTTGATAATCTTTATTTTCTGCTGTAAATGCTTCTTTCTAATTTAACAACTATCTATAAAGTTCTTGGGTGCATTTCTAGTTTATTACTCATTCTTTAAATTTGCTCCTTATAAGGATAGGTTAATTTAGATTTAATTAGCTTAGAATATATTTGTTTGACACATGCATTTAATTTAGGGCACATGCATATCATCTTAAACATAAAAATATAAACGGTGGATCGGGCCGCAACCGGTAAAATAAAGAAATATTTAAAACTTACATGGTAGCCGGACCGTTAACTGGATGGATTCCCTACACCAAACAGTGGTCGATCTAATTGGGATCGCTTACTGGGGAGAATCCCTTGCTGATTGATGCTACGATATTTGAGGCATAAACAACCTACCGTCCTTAAAGATCCATTTCCAAAACGGCAAGGATTAGCTTCTCGCACCTCCAATGCTGGGGGCACCACCCATGCTTCAATTGATCAAACTTTTATTAATATGGTTAATTCAGACGCTCTTTTACAAACGCGGGAAAGAAATTATACCCCGGATTCGCAGAATAAGGATAAAGATGTTCCTGAATCTTCCACTCCTCTCCACATACCTATGGACCCACTGCCCAAGATCCCGAAAGGTGTCTTGAAAAGGGCTTCGCACAATCCCAATGCACGGGATGCTGCCAACTACAGTGTGGTTGAAGATCTAGCCAAGACCCCTTGTGCTATGTCCACCTTAGAAGTCTTGCAAAGTTGTCCATTACAACGAAATGCACTTCTGGCAGTGATTGGAAGTATGAAATCATCCAACATGACTGCATGTTTTGATATGTCTAATGTCAAATACCGATTTTCGTACCACATTGCCCTTCAGATAGAGGTAGCTCATGGTCCTATGACCATGAGACGAGTTGTCATAGATGAGGGCGCATCTACGTGCGTAATGTCAATTTCTTGTTGGAAAGCTTTGGGTTCTCCCGAGTTAGCCCCCTCTAACACATTGCTTACTGCCTTCGATGGCAGGACTTTCCCTCCACATGGAGTTATACCATCGTTTGAAATTACACTTGCCGGTAAGACAGTTGCTATAGAGATTGAAGTTTTGGACACTTTGCTTGATTACGATATGTTGTTAGGTAGGAGCTGGACATATGCCATGAGAGCCATTGCATCGGTAGTTTTCCGAGTTGTTATGTTCCCCCACGAAGGAAAGATCATCACGGTTGATCAACTTTCGTTCTCTCGGTAAAACAACTAGAATTCATCGGAATCCACTGTTCCTTTAGTTGATCAATTGGCCCTAGTAAGCGAGGGTTTAGGAGCAGGGCTTTACGGGTCACTAATAGGCACTTTTGACCTACCCTCTCCCATTCTTTTTATGTGTTCTGATGAAGATACATCTACTGAAATTTTCATGGTCAGTTTAAGGACTGATCCGTGGATCCCTCCTACTGTATCAGAAACCTTAGTGCCTTTATCCATTGCAGAAGTAGCATACATGGAAGCACAGCATGCTGCAACGGAACATATCATGACTCCGCCAGTCTCTGCTGAGTTGGATATGGACTATGCTCCTGCATGGTCAGTAGACTCAACCCACTCTTTTGACTGTTTAGACACGATTTTTCCTTCTGACGAAGCCATTTTGGAAGCCATGATGGGCCTAGACCAGCCTTGGGAACACATGCACAACAGGTCCTACCTACTTCCAAATCTAGATAGGATAGAGAGAGGAGAGTTTTTTATGAGACCTGGTGGGAATGTTGATTTGTCCTCTTCAACTTCAAGTACTGTTTACATTGAAGGGAATATGGCTAATATATCGAGAACCATCCCGATTAACATTTCCACCAGACTCGGGGTTGTGGAAAACATTTTTATTGGAGTAGATTGTTCTCCAGAGGAGATTGCTCTGTATACCAAACTTTTTAAAGAATTCAAGGATATTTTTTCCTGGTCTTATGAGGAGATGCTAGGCATCGATCCAGCCATCATTGAGCATGTCATCACAACGTATCCTGATGCGAAACCTATGAGACAAAATCTCAGTCCAGTAAATCCACGAAAAGCGGCCACCATTAAGGCGGAGGTTGAAAAATTACTTAAAGCCGAATTTATCTATCCGATCGACATGATGGAATGGGTTTCAAATATTGTTCTAGTTGATAAAAAGCAAGGTACCATTCGAGTCTGTAGTGACTTTCAGGATCTAAACAAATCCTATCAGAAAGATAACTACCCCACACCATTTATTGACCAAATCATAGATGCATGCACGGGACACGAGATGTTTTCTTTCATGGATGGATTTTCGGGATATAATCAAATTCAAATCAAACCCGAAGATCAACACAAAACAACTTTTATTTTCCCGTGGGGAACCTTTGCTTATCGGAAGATGCCATTTGACTTAAATAATGTTGGAGCTACGTTCTAGCGAGAAATGAATTTCTCTTTTCATGATATCAAGCACATAGTTGAACCCTACCTGGATGACCTCCCGACACGATCTCGCAAGAGACGGGATCATCTAGATCATTTAAGACTTGTGTTTGAATGGTGTAGACAATACAAGATTCGATTGAACCCTAATAAGTGTGTATTATGCGTCAAATCTGGACGATTACTAGGTTTTATTATATCTAGTCGTGGCATAATGGTCGACCAGTTAAAAGTCGAGGTGATTGTAAATCTTCCTCCTCCTCGCACCTTGAGACAACTTCAAAGTCTGCAAGGCATGTCTAACTTTCTACGATGTTTCATTATAAACTATGCCAAAATTACAAAGGGTTTCATGAGACTGCTTAAACAAGATACCTACTTTTTGTGGGATGAGGTTGCTTAGCAATCATTTGAGGCCTTGAAAAAGACATTACTATCAGCCCCCTTGCTAAGCCCGCCTGATTATACAAAGGATTTCCTCTTATATCTGGCGACATCACTTTACACAATTGGCATATTACTAGTTCAGGAGGATGACACGCTCCAAGAGAATGTCATTTATTATCTTTCGTGCGCATTGATAGCTCCTGAGATTAAGTATTCACATATTGAGAACTTAGCACTAGCTGCAGTCTATGTTGTGCAGAGGATTTGTCACTATATCCTTTTACGAACCACTACTGTGATTGCGGAGGTCAATCCTTTCCAATATGTTCTCACTCAACGTATCATCGGTGGGAAATACAATAAATGGACTGTAATCCTGCAGGAGTTCGATTTGGTTTTTCAGTTTTCCAAGTCGAAGAAATCACTAGTGTTCGCTGAATTAATTTCAGAATTTTAGAGTGACTTAGTGCATATTGAGGAAGAGTCATCATTCCTGGATGAACATATCTTCCTTATTGCCTCCTCTGACGCATGGTACGGGGCTATTTTAGTATATCTCTAGACTTTGAGGTGTCCTACCACTTTTTCTAGAGAGGAACAACGCAAACTGAAAAGTCATGTGAAAAAATATCTCATTATTTCTGACACTTTGTACAGACGTAGGATAGACTCCATTTTACGACGTTGTTTGACTTTAGAAGAAGCAAAGTTAGTATTGAATGACGCTCATAGTGGATCTTGTGGGGGTCATCTTTCTGGGTTGGCAACAGCTCAGAAAATACTCTGTGCTGGGTATTTTTGGACTACAATCTTTAAAGATTGAGTGGAAGCTGTGAAACGCTACCATCCATGTCAGTTTTTCACTAGAAAAATGAGAGCACATCTAGCTCCTCTTCATCCTATGATCACAACAGGTCTCTTCACCAAATGGGGGGTTGATTATATGACTTGTAATCTAGTTTCGGCTAGAGGCCATCATTATATTATCGTTGTCATCGACTACTTCACCAAGTGGGTCGAGGCAATGCCTACTATTAGAGAGGATGGAGAAACTGCCACTTATTTCGTATTCAATCAGATTATCGCAAGGTTCGGCATACCCAAAGTGATCGTGATAGATCATGGTCGTCATTTTCAGAACAATATGATGACCGAGCTTTATACCATGCTAGGTTTTCGTCAGGAGAATTCGTCTTCATTCTATCCACAAGCGAATGGTCAGGTCGAAGCGGTTAACAAAACTTTGAATACTATTCTACAAAGAACCGTTAATGTCAGTAGAAATAGCTGGCACATCATGGTGTATCCTGCTCTTTGGGCTTACCAAGCAAACGTACAGACTGCTACTGGGTTCTCTCCCTTCCAACTTGTGCATGGGATAGAAGAAGTCGCTCTGATTGAATGCGAGATTCCCTCATTAAAGTTGGTTGTCCAACTATTACCAGAAAATTCAGTACTAAAAGAACGTTTTCTACATCTAGAACATCTAGATGAGCAGTGCCACGATGCACTCACAGCAAATGAAGTCCATAAGAAACAAGTCAAAGGACAGTACGATAAGTCTGTCAGACCTAGGTTTTTTCTCAAAGAAGACCTTGTTCTGCTTTGGGATCAAGATAAGGAACCTTTAGGGGCTGGCAAGTTCAAGTCCATGTGGCTGGGTCCTTACATAATCTCGAAGGTACTGAAGAAAGGAGCTTATGAGCTAACGGACTACAAGGGTAATAAGCTACCCGAGCCTAGAAATGAGCTCTACCTGAAGAAGTACTATGCTTAGGCATGTGTGCTTTTTCATGTATTATAGTTGTACATTTTGTAGAACTAGTTTTTGATTGTGATTGTTAGTTGACCTTATCTGTGTTTTCTCGCTTCGTGTTTCAGATGTTGACTGAACACTTTTTAGGATTTGCTGATGGCGCCAATCGCCACACCAGACAGTTGGCTTCAACAGCTTGGGTCATTTACTCACCAACTGGCCAACTGGTTTCTTCAGGGGGGGTTTGCTTGGGTCCCACAATGAATAACGTAGCTGATTACAGTGCGGTCATAGAACTTCTATGAGATGCTCTTGTCTAGGGCATTTCACATTTGGAGGTAAGACTTGATTCGCAACTAGTTGTATTTCAGTTGACAGGTGTTTATCAGATCAGAGATCTTGTTTTGCTACGACAGTTTTTGCGAGTTAAATTATTGGAAAGACAGTTTGATTCCATCATATATCAACATATTCCAAGAAATTTGAATGCATTAGCTGATTCATTTGCAAATTATGTTTTAGATTGGCATTTGTATCATACATGTCCATAAATAAACATTTGCACATAAAGTTAAACACACACATGTAAATATAAGCCGATACTGTATATATATCCGATATTGTATTAAAAAATAGTTTGAGTTTGGAACATAAGTCTATCACAGAGTCATGTCATAAGATACAAAATTGGGCTCGATGGCCTCAAAAATATACATAAAATATCCTTCTCCTATGGAGAAGGTGGGGCCTCATCAGCATCCACTGCCTCTCGGTAGCATATGACCATCTTGGATACCTTCTGCAGCAGCCTAATCCAGGATAGGGGCACACTGACTACATCCTCTTGCATGTCTATGGGCATCCGCTCAATACGATATGTGGGAATGTCATGAGTCAAATGATTCATCTTCCTCTATATAGCCCCTAGCGTAGCATCAGCTGCACCCACATCAACGGGCCTCACGAAAGTAGTAGGATGTCCCTCAAGATGAACTGGTCCAGCATCTACATATGACACTTTGTTTTAGAACTTCAAACTCATCATAAAAATAATATACTTTAAAATTGAAAAAATTAAATAATTTTCAAAACATAAACATACCTATGTCTCCCCAGGCACCACCTAGAGGAAGTACTAGCTCTGGATCATGATAGAAGTCTAAACTAGCATATGAAAAATGCTCAAATGCTGGCACCTGTCTCTCCCACCATTCCTAGAAATCATCGGTGTGATAGAAAAAGTGGCTTTCACCACCACCTTGGCGGAGAAAAATGTCACCCCAACGGCCCAATCTCGGCTCACGAGGAATGACTAGGGGAAAAGGCATGCCCAAGCTAAGAGTAGGTGCCCTCTCGAAGAAGAAGATACAAAGGATGCTGCCATATCCAAAGTTCTTCATTCTCTCAGTCTTACACCCCGAGAGTTGAAGCTTCATGTTTGCTAAGAGACTTGTGCACCAATCATATACATGACCTTGCAAGCATTCGACATCAATATACATGTAGTTCTTTGAGGCTAAGTGCTGTGCAGCACTCCCTCCCATTCGATTCAACATACTTATAATAACCTCCAGAGGGAGGCTCGTAAGAGTAGAAATGATAATTTGACTTCCACATTTCTCAGCACCTTCCACACAATAGGAATTTACATAATTTTGCATAGACATGGCACCCACATTTCGTGTAGACCCTTTCAGGTTTACAGGATCTCCCCTCCTCGAGAGCCCTGTAATGAAGTATATGTTGTCAATAGTGAGGTCCAGGGTCTCTCCCCGGATATTGAACACATTGGCATCGGCATCCCAATATTGGATGAGTCTTTGAAGTAAGCGGTTGAGTGCCCTCATGTTTACGGTTCGGTAGAATTTCAATAAACCACACCTTCTAAGCGCATGAAGAGTGGTAGGATCTTGCATAGCCACCCTATCCATATATTCATGCTCCCTCTCCCTCTAAATAAGTGCCATCCTGCCAAAAGAAGGGTCAATTTTTAGTTTTTGAGCATTTTCTACAGACTTTCAGGCAAAACACTACTCTACTAACTACATAGTAACGTTTGGATGCTACTCTCGTTGAGGAATAGTAGTGTACACCCTTAAAAATACCCTACTTTACCTCCTAGATAGTAGCGTACATGAAATTGACGAGTTGAGCATGGCTAGATAAATATTTTTAAGCATAAAAATTGACAAATTAACCATCAAAATGCAAGTAGGGATGAAAATAAAGTTACTTGGAAGAGGTTTGATGTTGAATGGTGGCCCGATCGGATCGCTATGAATGGTTGAAGATCAAGGGTTTGCTCCAAAACTTGCCCTCCAAATTCCAAATGTGATATTTGAGTTTTCAAAATGAAATTACATATATGAATTTGAATTTGATTTTTTTTACCCACTTTTTTGAAAAGTCTGTAGTTTCAAATCTCATAAAAAAGGGTTCTATTTAATCATTAATATCTATAAATGTTGATGAGGTGAATTTAACCTATGCTTCTCAAATTTTCACTAGATTTTCGTAGCATCAATCCATTATGACTTAATTTCTTTACTAACGGACCATGTTAAGTACTTGATGGTTGAAATTTTATGCCATTGAAGATCTTTTGTCGTTAATACTAACTTGGTTGTTGAGATCCTAGTCTTTGGCAGGACATGAGTCATGATCCTAGAAGCTGTATTTTAAGTCATTTTAAGCTCTTGTTTAGATTGTTGAAACTTAAACAAGATGGCTGAGCAAACTTGTCCTCTTCAAGCTTGTTAAAGGAACTGAAGGCCCATCTGCTTAAGTATAAGTTTAACCCTTTTCCGAACTTTTACGGATTACTTACGAAAAAGGAATACTCTAGTCATCCGTGGCTAGAAGAGTTCTTCTTCCATTGTTTTACACTTTTTTCAGGGGAGGAGACTAACTTTACGAAAAAGGACCTTATGGAGCCTTCTTAAATAGGAAAACACTAGCGAGCATTAACCTGCTTGGGCTCAATATTAAAATCCATGAGTAGGTGAATGGAGTTATTGTTTAAGTTTTTCAGACTCCTTAAAATTGAAAACACCGGCGAGCAAGAACATATCTCGGCTCGATATTAAAATCCAGATATCAGTACTATAGAGTAATCTTGTATCTCTTCTTCGAAATCTGTAAACAATGAAGAAGGTCCTAAGTCTTCCTCCCATGGGCTCATTAAACTCTTTACATGGTTGGATCTATTGAGTTTTCATTCTTTCTTGGACTCATTAAAACAACAATAAAGGTATTCTTTTATCTAAAGAGAATAAGGGATAAGAAAGGTATATCACATCTTACAGTTTCAAAGGAAGTTCAGTCAGTCCTATCCTTGAACACAGCACCTACTTGAGTCCATCATGTCAGTTGGGTTTTAGTTTTTGACTTTAGGGTGAACCTGATCTCCAAGTTGTTTACTCCCCCAGTTGGTTATTCTTCCAACCATATGGAGGGTATGCTGTTGAAAACTGCCTAAGTCACTTTGTGTCGTGCTCACTGTTCAAGGATACAGCCTGTGTCGGCCATTCTGCAGTTTACCTTGACCTCATGTGTTGGCCATCCTAGTGTCAATCTTGTTACTTGTACTACTCCACATCAGCTCATACCATTTGAGTGTTCCTCGTGTTGGATGATGGAGGATGCCTTAAGCCCTCCCTTCCAACGGACTTCTTCCCATCAACATCGACTCATTTTGCTCTGGGAATGAAGTTTAGAGTTTCGGTTAGTACCTTGAGGATTGCAATCACCAGTGGCAGTTTCTCTCGCTGTTGAATTATGAGAATACATGAATGTCTCTTATTTGATAGGTTCCTCAAGTGTTCGACGTGAAGTCCATTTATTCACACTTGTTGGATCGTACTAGGTACCTTGGGCCCCATTATCATTATCGGTGGAAGCCCTCGCGTTTGTTAACGGTATACATCAATGACTGGTAATCAAACAATACCCCCCATGTTTGACTTTCAGCTCATTTATTCACATGGTTAGGGTTTGTACCTTGGGTTGTTTGGATGAAGACCTTGGGATTTTGATAGCATTACCTCATTATGTTATCACCCAAGTTGCGCAAGACTGAGCCTTACTCATTTTTGGCTCTCCATGAGACATAGATCGAGTTTGTTGTTATGGCTATGATCTCTCATTCTGACATGGATCCACGCTTGTATTTCAGTGGCCATGCTATATATACATCATCTAGTTATGTATCAGAGATCATGTTGTATCATGCTACACATCTATTTGATTTCAATATTGTAATTGCTTGTTGACCTTGATCGTTATTTCAGGTACTTTTGTGATTTGGTTCTGTGGTTTCTTGCTCCTCCGCTGACTTGGAATTATAATGTATTTCGGCCATCGTTTCCTTCTGACCTCACACATTAAGGGGCATCTGTTATAGGTCAAATATGCACTTCTCCATCCATGATCACATTTATCTATTGATCTCACAAAAGGACAACTTGGATTGAAGAGCATGATGACCCTAGATGATGAATGGCCTGGACTTACCCCTCTGCAGCTGACAAAAAATTCTTTTTACCTACTTTTAAGGAAAAAACGCTACCCTACAAGCATGATAGTAGCATTTTCCTCCAAAAATACTCTAATCCACTTCATTAAAGTACCGTTTTCCCCCAGAAATACTCTACTTTGCTTCAATAGAGTAGCGTACAACCTCATAAATCTTGCAAACACTGGTTGTAAAGTAGGAAAGTTGCATGTTGAACGCTACTCCACTTAAGAAAAGTAGCGTACACCTTAAAAAGTAATCGAAAATATATTAATTTGATGAATTGGGATTAGTTGAAGTTGGTTTTGCAACTTCCCAATCAAACTACTTCTCGATCCAAACTGCCTACCTTGTCCCATAAATACAAGGGGGAGAGATGAGAGCGGAAGGGAGAAACTATGCATTAAGGGTTGTTATGCCGGAGGAATTCCAAAGTTAGTGTGAAGAGAAGGAGCCTAGGATCCGGTTTCACAAGCACTCTGAATGATAAGGTATAATTGTACTGATTATTTGCTTTTGACAATAAAGGTTGAAATGCCCTTCCAGTCCCAATCAAATGTCTAATGGATTGCATATTTTTTTGGATTAAATGCTTGATTGTATTTGATGTTTAAATTGTATTTCAATTTCATCATTTTTATATCAATCAAGATACGCTGAGGAAGGTATCTTTGTATTGCATTTTCGTCAAACGGAAGATCAAGTGGAGGATCGATCAAAGGAATAAGTAAAAGCTAGGATCGAACTTCATTAATAAGGTATGCGTTCAAGAACCGTGATCTCTTTCCTTTTGTAGAAGCCTATGTGATATGAGCAATGCATTTACCTGTCACCCCAGAAGTTGGTAGTGTCCCTCTCCTTGCTATAGGGTATAATTCTCGAACAACAACAATGGGTCAAGTGTTTTCCCTAAGCAAAATGGTGATACTGTAGATCTTTCCATACTTCATAAAAATGTCATAATTTATGGAGCTTTATGGCTATCATCCTTCTTTCATCACATCATCCTTGAAAGAGAAAGCTAAGCTTCAAGTAGTGGAGGATCAAATAGAGCACCAAGAAGAGGTTCTCAAACGATTGAAATATAAATTGGTTAACACAAAATAGTATGAAACAACAAGCAGATCAACGTCACAGTGAAAGGAAATTTGAAGAAGGGTTTGGGTATTTTTGAGGCTATAGCCATACAAACAAATGTCATACAAGCAGTAAACGAAGGACAATAAATTAATAACCAAGTAATATGGTACCTATAAGGTGTTGCAAAGGATTGGAAGTATGTCTTACAAATTGGAGTTGCCTCCATCTTCACATGTACCTCCAATATTTCATGTTTCTTGCATTAGAAAAGTAGTTGGTAAAAAGATCCTGGTTTAGACTATTTTTCTAAAGATTGTTGAAGAAGGGAAATTGATACTAGCTCCTAGAAAAAGCCTAGATAGAAGGATTGTAGAAATGTGAAATCGAGTAATTGCTAAGTACCTCGTCAAGTGGAAGAACTTGCTAATAGAAGATGTGACATGGGAAGATGAGTTCTTCGTGCAAAAAGCATCCATAGTTAATAAGTGTCAAGGAAAACACTTGTTGAAGGGGAGGGGCATGTTAAGCCCTTTATATTGTGACATTACATTTATATTATTACATTAGTAATGTTTTTATTGGTCATCTATGACGTTAATTGTAATTTCATGGCAGGCTAGAACCTTAATTGTAATGTATTCGTTGTCTCCTATATATAGACCAATGAGATCTCATTTTAGGATCATCTCATCTTGTATTATGCATTTGGTACATTGTATAAGGAGGTTCCCCTTCAAAGACTCTTCTTATTAATCTCTTATTTCATTATCAAGGTGTTGGGTTACTCGTTATTTTTATTTTTATGCTATTTTGGAAATTTGATACATAACAATGAGTACTAATAGAGTTTTGGATATTTTTGGAGTGTTGATTCATATGCAATCCAATCCTGGTCTTATATAAATAATGCTCCAACTAAATTTCCAAATCAAGTACACTTGATGGATAAATCTCTAAAGCTTAATAGAGACATGGATGAGACAAATAATTCTATGCCAACTGCAAAAGAACATTGATGAATTCTTTAAGAAAAATCATGTTGGAAAACAAACTACATTTCATAGGGGATTCACCTTGTTGACTAATATATTACCACATTCATCCATAAAGGGGGGGTTTTAAATTGTGAAAAATAAGGTCAATATATTGTAGGTATTAGGGGGCATGGAATAGGGTATAGGGGGTTTATAGGTATTGGTTGGTTATAAAAATGGGTATCTATTAAAATAGGGAATATCTCATCAAAATATGCCTTTTTTGAATTGGAAATATGTATTGGGTGGGGGCTCAACAAAAGTATTTTGGTAGGTATTTATCCGAAATATCTAGTGAAATTAAGGGTAGTCTTTAATATCCTATGAACGGAGGTGTTGTGACCATTGAGTGAAGACCCTGTGAAATGACATTTTTCCCATGGAAGAGAACTTTTGATTTTTGTGAATCCTTTCACAAGGAGGACACCAAAATATGTTGAAGACCGAAGATCAAAGTTCCAAGCAATTCACAGAATACAAACGCATTGAGACAATCTGATGACCTTGGATAAAGATGGCTTGGGAATCCTTCATGTTAAGATTAAATATGCTAATACAGAAAATATTAGCATTACATTTCATTTCACAACAATAGCATATACAGGATCACTGAAGAAACAACAATCATGGGGTAGAAAACCCAGCAAAGCTTCCTCAATATAGATGATCAGCAAATACAAAGATGTAAACCAAAGACATGAGCTCCTCCTCCTCCATAGAAGACCTCTCCCACACAAGTGCGCCACTCACAAGTGAATGAATGAGTGACATAAGTGAGGAACATCCTCCTCTACTTATACTTGTTCCCCGACTGACTTTTACACAATTTAGGTCGGCCCCAACTTAATTACTAGGCTAAACACCCCATTACAACTGACTAGCTCAACCCCTCTAGGGTGGTCTAATAACCCTTTGACCCACATAACACATACAGGGATGACCCCCACTAGGGAAGTCTAATAACCCAAGTTACCATAATCTGACGGAGGAATAAACATCTTCGGATATACAATAAGATCTTCATGGAGGAATGAAACATCTTCGGAATAATAAAGTACAAATATAATATTCTTAGAAGTTACAATATCTCAACACTCCCCCTTACCAAGAAGGATATTATAACAACATCTGCAGGAGCAAGGAGTCATCAACATCATACATGATATATCTTTAAATCATTGGAAGCTTTCTCAACATCATCAGTAACTCAACCAGTTACTGGAATATCTTCAAGATCTTCAATACTGGAACATCAACATCATCAGTACCGAATCTTCTGCAACACTTGAACAACTACAGCAATATCATCATCTGGATCCTCACGATCAACAACATTGTCGTCACATGATCATCAGCATCATCATCACATCATCTCGATCTACAACATCTGGATCATCATCAATCTATAGCATCTGGATCATCTCGATCTACAGCATCTGGATCATCTCGATCTACAGCATCTGGATCATCTCAATCTATAGCATCTGGATCATCATCTCGATCTACAGCATCTGGATCATCATCTCAATCTACAGCATCTGGATCATCTCGATCTACAGCATCTGGATCATCTCGATCTACAGCATCTGGATCATCATCTCGATCTACAGCATCTGGATCATCTTGATCTACAGCATCTGGATCATCATCTCGATCTATAGCATCGTAATAGCATCATACCCTGCAACACACATGATCCTTCCTTTCGGAATTATGGGATCAATCTCATCACAATCATGTTTAAGACTATCCTTCCTTTCAGAATTACTGGATTTACTGTCTAAGGATGATTAATCCAATCCTTCCTTTTGGAATTACTGTATTTACTGTCTAAGGATGATTAGTCAAATCACAATCACATTTAAGACTATCCTTCCTTTCGGAATTACTGGATTTACTATCTAAGGATGATTAGTCCAATCACAATCACATTTAAGACTATCCTTCCTTTCGAAATTACTGGATTTACTGTCTAAGGATGATTAGTCCAATCTCAATCACATTTAAGACTATCCTTCCTTTCGGAATTACTGAATTTACTGTCTAAGGATGATTAGTCCAATCTCAATCACATTTAAGACTATCCTTCCTTTCAGAATTACTGGATTTACTGTCTAAGGATGATTAGTCCAATCACAATCACATTTAAGACTATCCTTCCTTTCGGAATTACTGGATTTACTGTCTAAGGATGATTAGTCCAATCACATACATTTTGAACCAAGCACTCAAGGACGATGTAGTCTTATCATGTACATTTTGAACCAACTATTCAAGGATGATGCAGTCCTATCACGTCCACTAGGGACCACTTCTCGGAGACATATGTCTACGGATCTCTTTTAGGACATGTGTCCAAGGATGATACAATCCCTCTCATCCACTAGGGACCATTTTTCGGAGACATGTGTCTGCGGATCTCTTTTAGGACATGTTTCCATGGATGATACAATCCCACCTAGTCCACTTAGACAAAGTCTAAGGACCATATATCGACCTCATCGTCGGAACCGGTAACCTCATCATCAACCTCATTGTTGGAACAGGTAACCTCATCATCAACCTCATCGTTGGAACATGTATGCTCATCATCGATACAAGTATCCACATCATCGATAAAGTATCCTCATCATCGATACAGTATCCTCATCATCGATACAAGTATCCACATCATCGATACATCACTCCCCCTTTCAAGGAGGGTCCTTCTGAACGACACCAAGCTTGTCTTGGAAATACTCAAACTTTACTCGAGATAGAGGTTTGGTTAATGCATCAGAAACTTGTTCGTCAGTGCTCACATACTCGAGCTTGATAGCTCCATATCTTGTATATAAAAATATCGGATCTCTAAGTGCTTTGACTTATCATGGAACACTGGATTCTTTTCCATCTTGATATAACTTTGGTTGTCACACAGGATCACAGCGGGGTCCATCTCTAAGTCAAACAATCCTGATAACAACTTCTGAAGCCATATCGCTTCACAACTAGCAAAGCAAGCAACTATATATTCTGTTTTAGTTGTGTTGAGAGCCACACTAGACTGCTTCATGCTAAGCCACGAGATCATGGCAAATCCCAGACAATAACATCCACCCGATGTGCTCTTCCTGTATGATACACTTCCTACCCAATCAACATCTGTGTAGCCATACAATCTGAAGTCATGATCTCCACGATAGCGTAGAACAAAATCTATCGTACCCTTTAGGTACCTCATCACATGATTTGCAGCTATCAGGTGAACACATATAGGTTCCACTAGATACTGACTCAAGGTGTTCACAGCAAAGCATATGTCTGGCTTGGTATTCATCAGATACATCAATGACCCAATAATCTGTCTATACAGAGTCACATCCACTAATTCTGAAGAGTCATCAACTAATAGCTTCAAGTTGGAACCCATGAGAGTGGCCATGGTTGTACATTCCAACATATCAAATCTTCTTAAGATTTCCCTAGCATACCTTCCCTGGTTGAGAAAGATTCCTTCTAAGCCTTGCCATACTTCTAGACCTAGGAAGTAATGCATCAATCCAAGATCTTTCATCTCAAACTCTGAAGAGAGATTCTTCTTTCACTCGACAATTTGTTTCTCATTTCCAGTCAGAAATAGATCAGCAACAATATGATAGGTTCATCATTCATAATAGATCAGCTTTACTTTTGGTAAATCCCAAGCTTGCCAAGAAACTGTCAATTCTCCCTCTGTGACTGAGCATCATTCACACTCTTTTGCATATCTATCTGTGTCATCTCCTGTCAAATGAGTCTACTGATATGAGCCTCAAGATCATTCGAACTCTATGGTGAGTTCCTTCTTGCATCCATCTAAGAGAAGAATGTCATCTGTATATAGAAACCATCTTCAACCTTGTAGCAAAGGTTCAAATCCGCATCACCCATGGTGATCATTAAGCTCATCAAATGACTATCGATCCTGGGTACTCGTACAGATCTTTCTTCAATTGAATCCTGGGAGTTTTCTCGATTCATACTTCTTCTTCAATTACACCATTAAGAGAATGGTCTTATCTCTCCACTTGGAGCAAACATCTCGTCATGATCCTCTTCTTTCTAAGAGAATCTTCTAGCCACAAGCCTTCTATAGTATGCTTGATTTGTAAGTCTTGTTGTTGAACATCCATCACTTGTTCGGTGTTCATCATTCTTCATGATCTTTCCTACAAATCAAAGTTAATTACATGATTATTAATACTTCATAATCACCAAATCATGTTTGACATGATAATCCATTATGCATATAGATATGATTCACATAGTCATGCAACTATCTTGACCAGTACTTTGACACAACACTTTTCCATATCCTGTATGAATATAGTGGCTATCTATATGCCTTCCATCTCTATCAGAACATACTATTGAGAGCGTGCATAGCTCTCAGCATGTCAGCAAAGAGGTTTCATTCTAGACAAGCAACAATGGAATGTTTGTCCAACTTACCAATCATATGCATATTAGTAGTATACTGTTCAATGTTATATGAATGATTACACTGTAACATGATATATTCTAGGAATACAAATATGCATACAACTATTACGAGCAATATCATTTACTATTCAGAGATTCAAGAAGTAATTCAAATGACAACTTAAATACTTATCTTTTATGTTTGTGTGGTTGCCTCCCGCTTGATCTTCTATATGTATTTTTAACTTCTACTCAATCTGTACCACTGTGCATGCTCAAGTGTGCACTAGTGTCATCCTCATGATCTCATACACAAATATACATTCATTAGTATAATATTATAATTCTAAATAATCTTGAATATGTATGGTCATGATCATTCAATACATGGGTATACTAAGATCCTATCACAAAGTAGGATTCTAACTTGACATAGGAGAACATACCTGGATTAGTATACATGCTTAGTTATTTCTAAACAATATCTTCGTTGTTCTCTTCAATGATTTAGAGACCTTGTGCTAGAACCTACATATCTCATAAGTTAAGCATAGTAGAACAAAATCATACATACCTTGTAAGTAGAGATTCTATATGGTCAAACATTATGGACGAGTCTTTATCTTCATGTTGTCATGGTCATGGAACTTGATTTGTCTTTCGTGATGTACCTGTATCTTGTTAGTAGACAACATCAACCTCATACAACACCAAAATGCATTAGTACAATCATATAACCCTAATCAATGAATGTCTTCTATCATTCACATGCTTTCATACTTTTATTAGGGTGATAAGACAATTCTAACATTAATCAAGATTGTACTAACCTAAATAATATGAAGACAAACATATTATGAACTTAATAAAGAATCAGATTTCAAGACATACATGTATCTCCTTAAGTCATACCTGTCGAGATTTCTTGTAGTCTTCTTATGTAAGGCCTTAGCCTCAACTCCCCTTGAAACTGGATCTGGAGCTTGATTAGGGTTTGTTAGAGAAAAACTAAAAATTCAATCTTTGACTTTCACACTTCTGAATGGATGGAAAGATGTGACTTGCTGAGCTGATCAAACTTCCATACCTCAATTTTGAAATCTCCAGAATTTGACCCCTCAAAAATTGCCTTTGAAACTTCTGGATCTTCTGGACAGGATCTTGAATTAGGGTTTGATGGATCCCACCCTTCTGCCTAATAAAAAGGTTTGATCCAAGGCTCTAAACTCTTATTTTTATGAGGAGCTTCCAGCCGTGGTCACAAACTTCAAAAATTCCAACTTTTGCTGAATCCCTAATTTTCCACCTTTCCGATCAAAATCCCGAACTGGGGTTTGATCAATCCTAGTCTTCTACCCAACCAAAAAATTCAATCTTGGTCTCTAAAATTCGATTTTTCTAAGTAGCATTCAGCCATGGACTCCAATTCCAAAAATTCTAACTTTCTCCGAAACCCTAAATTCCGGAAGCCATGAATGAAGGTGCTCCAAAAATAATTATGTTTTGAAAGAAATATGTACCTGATTGTTTCTGTTGTAACTCCGAACATTTCGATCCACAGGGTCTGAAAAAGTATTTTGTGGTATCCTGACCTGTCATCTTTATATCCCGATAGGTCTGACCTCAATTTTATTTTCTGAGAGAGAGTTATACCAAGTGTCGCAACGTGACCTGTTTATGGGATAAAACAAGAGAGCGAACTTGTACGGCGTGCCACATCTCACTGGTTCAACTTTGGCCTCTGAAAATGTTTTCTGAGATAGTACAGTCTATGCACTACCTATCAATTTTTACGAAATTTCATTTGGAGCCCCCTATCCGAAGTTATGACTTTTGTTTCCTAGGTCACTTGATTATGACTGAGATCTGGAAGAGGTAGAAACCCTAACTTGTACTGATCATAACTCACAAAGTACAACGAATATGAGGGTGTCCTT
Source organism: Larix kaempferi (assembly GCA_027924585.1). Taxonomy (NCBI): domain Eukaryota; kingdom Viridiplantae; phylum Streptophyta; class Pinopsida; order Pinales; family Pinaceae; genus Larix; species Larix kaempferi. Next base: position 1,514,402 of record BSBM01000368.1, read on the forward strand.
TGGACACAAGGTACATGGGGATGTTATCTAAGACCTGTAAAGGTTTCAGATTCTGAAACTTCGCAAAAAATGGATTTATAGTGAAATTCCCACGATGACTGGTTTTTCTATACAAAACCCTAACCTTCAAATTGTTGCAAGTGAAGCAAGTGTCGTAAGTGCCATACATTTCCTTCCTTTAGGTTATCTCTAATACCATGTCAAGATTAAATACACTAAGACAGAAAATATCAGCATTACATTTCATTTCACAACAATAGCATATATAGGATCACTGAAGAAACAACAAGCACGACATAAACACAAGAGACACAGATTTATCCTGGGAAACCCTCACGGGGTAGAAAACCCAGCAAAGCTTCCTCAATATAGATGATCAGCAAATACAAAGATGTAAACCAAAGACATGATCTCATCCTCCTCCATAGCATACCTCTCCCACACAAGTGTGCCACTCACAAGTGAATGAATGAGTGAGATAAGTGAGGAACATCCTCCTCTACTTATACTTGTTCCCCGACTGACTTTTACACAAGCTAGGTCAGCCCCAACTTAATTACTGGGCTAAACACCCCATTACAACTGACTGGCCCAATCCCACTAGGGTGGTCTAATAACCCTTTGACCCACATAACACATACATGGCCGACCCCCACTAGGGAAGTCTAATAACCCAAGTTACCACAATCCGACGGAGGAATAAACATCTCCGGATATACAATAAGATCTTCATGGAGGAATGAAACATCTCTGGAATAATAAATTACAAATATAATATTCTTATAAGTTACAATATCTCAACACTTCAATGGTTATCCAACCAATTGTAAAAGGTTTTTTCATAATAGACTTCATTACCGAGTCAAACCGAACACAAGTTATCATCAAAGGGCACTTCACAAATCCTTGTTACGAGTCGCATCACTTCACAAATATTCCCATGAACTGTTATATATATTTAGATATATATTCATGCTCAAATTCATTGAATCAAAGCACAACGAGGTCAAGGTTGAACCAACAGGAGTTCCTTCTTATTATTGTCATATCTCTTAATTTCTTGAAGACATAAATCCATGTTTAGATCAACTAACATGCTCAATTCTATATTGCCATTAGAATTCATTGAAAACTCTTCCATGAGAGTTGTGGAAAGCATGAAAAAGGAATAAATAATTCACCTACGATCATGCATTTCCCATCCTATAGGTATATGTATACTTCACTCACTTGTATTTTCATTTTAACGTGAATGTGAAAATTTATGGCTTGGTGGAATTCATGGTACAAGGTTTTGGCAAGCAACAAACCAAAGGTGAAGAATAAGGTAAGTTTCTCCCGAGTTGTGGTAGATGTTAGATTTTTTAGGATAATATAGTAGTATAAATTTATTCATTTGCAATGGAATCAAAAACAGGATTACTGAAAGAATAAGCATGCAAAAGAACAAGAAGACACATATGTTTATCGTGGGAAACCATTCAAGGGAAGAAAACCCAACAACCTTCCTTACTCAAAGAAACAGAACATGATCCAAATTATATCAGATGTACAATAAAAAAATTAAGCCCTATAAAAGTCTTCTACTGTCCTTGTCTTCTCTACCCTCCACTTGCGCATAAAATAAGCTAGCTTGAGCAAGAATTGGATGCCCAAATAAGTGAGAAGTCACATATATTTATACTTGATTGATGGTTAAACATTCCATATTTCTTGGGGCCAAATTGCACATTTAAATAAAATAATAAAAAATTATTATTATTTCCTTGGGGCCGAATTGAGGATGAGACCTACCGACGCTGCAAAAACCAACACTCCCTCTTAGTTAGGGAGGTATCATCATGCTGGAACACATTTGGATGTCACCTAAACATCACAGCTTGTCTTGAACATCTCATCAGTGTAAGGAAGGTCCTCAACATAACTCAATCCGTCGAGAATGATCATATAGGAGAGTCAACCCCCTCTCTCTCCCTCTCAAGGGAGAGTCACACCATTCTCCCTATCTCAGGGAGAATGTCTCATCGATGCTGCAATCATCAACTTTCCCTCTCAATGAGGGAGGCATTCTTCACCACTCCAAGACTGTTACAAAAGTACACAAAATAGGCATATGCATCTCGAGTCTTATTTAACTCCTTTATGGACCTCATCCACCAAGATATCCTTGGAGGAATATTTACTAAATTCAACACTTCAATTCTCTTCTCAAGACTCTACCTAGGTCTTCTCCTTAGTAAACAAACCAACCGAAGAATCATCTCTATGATGACATCCCCAATGTTATCACTTCAAGTCTCTTCTCGCGACTCTACATAGAGCTTCTCCTTAGTCAAAAGACCAACCAGAGAATTGGCTCTATACTGACATCCCCAATGTTAGCACTTCAAGTCTCTTCTCAAGACTCTACTTGGAGCTTCTCCTTAGTCAAAAGACCATCCAGAGAATCAACACTATGCTAACATCCTTGATGTTAGCACTTCAAGTTTCTTCTCGAGACTCTACCTCGAGCATATCCTTAGTCAAAACACCAACCAAAGAATCAGCTCTATGCTAACATCCTCGATGTTATCACTTCAAGTCTCTTCTCGAGACCCTACTTAGATCTTCTCCGTAGTCAAAATACCAACCAAAGAATCATCTCTATGATAACATCCCTGATTTTATCACTTCAAGTCTCATCTCGAGACTCTACCTGGAGATTTTCCTTAGTCAAAAGACCAACCAGAGAATTGACTCTATACTAACATCTTGGGTACCAAAGGAGTAAGATGACATCAGGGGTTATTCACCATTAGTCAAGGATGCATGGGTGAATATATTCTCGGTGCTTTAAATCATCATTGCCAACAACATGTGATGAAGGTACTCCGTTAGTGTTGGAGCACCCTTCTCCATCTGCAGTTGGACAGTCAGCTCCCTCTACAAATGAGTATCATGTTCCCTTTGTCAAAAAATCCATTTTGCTACCTTTTCATCTGGTTAGTCATCACTTGTTCTTTGGAACATATCTCATCATCCTTCTCTTGTATGCCATATCACATGGTATTTCCTACAAGATAAATTCAGTCAAATAGCTAGCAACATTGCATAATCATGAAATTCAATCAAATCATATTGACATTTCAATGCAATGGCGATAGTTTAGATAGTTATGTAAGCATATTAGCCAATGCTTTAGCATAACACCCATCCATATCCCAAACACACTATTAAGAGCATTCATTGTTCTCAGGATGTTAGGAAAGAGGTTTCATCCTAGACTAGCTCCATCTAGGGATTATGGAATGTTGTGCAGCACTATAGGCTATTTACTCCACATACACATAACATTCACTACATGAGCCTACTGGTCATTAATCTTAGTCATATATAAATGCATAAGGGAGAACTTGTATCACATATCTACATATCACTGTTATGAAAAATATCTTTTAAATACGTTCAAAACACTTATAAATGTAAGGAATAACTCAAATGATAGTGGGTCCTCATACGACGTTGAGGGACCTTTTAGATGCAATCGTGCTTTCATGAAACGTGTTAAAGTTTAGTAAAAAGAAAACGCGTAGGCATTTCTATGAACTAGGCATGGCTGGGCATGAGCCTTCCATGTCAGTTAGCACGGAGGATAGGAAATAATATTGCATGAGCATTATGAATGAAATAACGCGCGAGCGTTATAGAAATACGTCACACTTGAGCGTTATGTATCACTATAACACTCGAGCGTTATAGTGATACATAATGCACGCACGTGATGGTTAATATATTAAAATCCAAAAAATAATATGCTTTCGCATCCACTGTTCATTGACTGAATTAACCAAAATGCTTGAGAGACCAGAGCTTCCAACGTCGACGTGGAGAAGTGGAAGGAGGGTGAATTCAAAGAGAAAGGAGGGTGAATTCGAAGATCAATGAGGATTGGAAAGGTAGGCATCCAAACGTTCATCATTTCATCTTTTCCTCAATAAAAATATAAATTTTTATATTGCCCTAAATTAAAAATCCATTTAAATGAAATTCCAAAACTAAATTTTTTTAAAATTGTTATTTAAAATATGACAATTCCTCCATACTATCAATCCCCTTAATGAATTTTGCATCCACCTCAACAATAAGGGATTTGAATCCCAACACCAACTTTTCTTCAATATTTTTTCCACATCTATTACAAATTGGAAAAGAAAATCCATCCACCATTTGGCTAGGAAGAGGAACTATGGACTATAACCTAGGCTTGCTTTCTAGACTTGAATCAACTAAACCCTATGTTTTTTCCCACACATTCTTTTACCCTAAAAATTTCCAACCAATGCTTGTGAATCCAACCCAATGGCATGATGGACTTTACATTATCCCCCAAAACCCAAGGGGCTAGGTTACAATCCTTTGCAGACACACCGCTTACTTTGTTGCTAAGATGAACTACCACATCTTTTTTTACCTCCTTAAGACACTCAATCGATGGATTTGGGTCTTCATACCTAGCAACCAATAAGAGATTTACTTCATGGAACAAGCGTAGATCAACCCTCACATTCAAAATATGCCCCATCTTAATTATGCAGAGGACTTTACCACGAAATCTTCCTCATCATACACTAGATTCTGAGCAAGGAAAGGGCCATGAATATGAAATGATTTAGATACAAAAGAGAAATTTATGAAGGTAGAGGATGATGAATAACATCTTCTCCTATTTATAGAGTGCCATACGTAGAGAAGGATTTTAGAAGAAGAGAGGATATGCGTTAGTGAAATGAAAGTTCTCGACGTTTCAATCCTTACTGTAGGATCATCATCAGGAGACAGTGAAGTCTGAAGAGAAGATTGTGATTGCCCAATGACCTTTGTATATGTAGTGGTGGTGGTGGTTTGGTAGATGGAGGTAGGTTAGGTGTCGGTTTGAAGTTTTAGGGTTTTGTTGGTTTATAGGAGAAATTAAATGATTTTGTGTATTCTTTTAATTAAATTTTAGAATTTTATTTTAATTAATTTAATTCATTGGATTTTTATTTAATTTTGATTAATAAAAATTATTAGGGTTATTAGTTTGAAGGTGTAATTAATTGTTTTTTTTATTTTTAGAAGATGATATTAATAATTAATTTTTAATTTTTAGAAAGTTCAAATTAATAATTAGTTTAAATAAATTTTTATTTTTAAATTTAGTAATTAAAATGATGACCTAATTTTAATAACTTAATTGAAAGTTACTAACTTCATTAATTTTAACTTTAATAACATGATTAATTGATTGAAGTTAACTTGATTTTAATCACATAATTAAAAGTTTGATAAGAATATATTTTTAATATTAATTGAAAGAATACACAAAATCATTTAATTTCTCCTATAAACCAACAAAACCCTAAAACTTCAAACCGACACCTAACCTACCTCCATCTACCAAACCACCACCACCACTACATATACAAAGGTCATTGGGAAATCACAATCTTCTCTTCAGACTTCACTGTCTCCTGATGATGATCCTACCTCAGATCTAGAAAGGTGTACATAAAGTGCTTTTAAGGCCCCCATTGTCTCGATCCTTCAGTATTAATTGAATTAGGATCTCTCTACCATTAATCATTAACTGATTCACATTTAGTTGATCCTCACCTTCCACTTTGGTTTACATGTAGTCGCTATTATAGTATATTGAGATGATATTTATGTTTTTAATCTATTCGTTCTAGCAAAAAAAAATTTCATTTTTCATTTTTGAGAGATGTCATTATAGAACATGTATATGTTTCTAGTGATTTGTTTTTTTATTTATTGTTTTACTACAGTGACGACCATGGATGCACATTCATACATCCAAAGAGAAATTGAGAGGCTCAGAGACATTCGAGCCTCAATAACAATTGTTGATGATAGGAATCGTATGCTTGCATCCAAGTTGGATGCAATGATAGAGAACTTTATTAGGTCAAATGGTGCACTACAAGATATTGCTACATACAGAGAGAAAAAGAGGCAAGTATGTGCTGATGGAATTAGCTACAAAGAAGTTAAGAATTTGAAGATAAGGAAATAACATATCTTTTCCCTTTCTAGAGATCCACGAACGGGTGAAATTCTGAATGTAAAAAAAGGAATATTTCTATCGTGTGGTGTACATATCAACCATTCATAGTGTTAGTGCTAAAAGATGTACTCTGACTGCTGAGAGGGCATGGCTAGCACATCTTGATGCTCAAGGCTTGGATAAAAACTGAATGAGTTTGGTTTTAAATAACAAAAGAGGGATATTGAAGGGATGGATGATTGATTCAGCCTAAAACACAGACCTATCAGCATAAAAAAGATAAACCAAGATGATATAAAAACATGTGTCTACAAACAGTAGCAATGTCAGAACCAGTTGAACAGCAAGTTATGTAATCACAAACAGTTGACCGTATAACCAATAAACATTCTTCAGACAGAAATACATTCTGCAGAAAGAATTACAAACATTGGCAATCTGTAATAAGAAACTAGGACAGAGACACCGTCCATCATAAAAATTACTACAGACACAAACAATATTTGCATGAAAGGAAGACAACAATGGCTCATAAAAAGATCTCTCATCCTCAATACATTTCCAAAATATACTAACAGGAAGGAAAGAAACTTAGATTGATAATTTCACCCTTTACAATAACACACACAGCCTCCCAAGCTGGAACCTCTCTCCTAGTTTATCAAAATGCTTTACAATTTATAAGAGTAAATAATTCTAGAAAGTTGCTCTAAATCAAGTTTGCTAGGATCTTATCATCCCAAAAATATAATTTGAAAGACAAGTGTAATAAGTTTGAAAACAAATCTGAAATGACAAATATTACTCCTAATGTAAATCGACTTGTGAGATTAGATTTGCCTAGTTGCCTGAGCTAGTTCTATGACTTCATTCCCTTCTCAATTAGTCTTTACAGGGGTCTTGGCATATCTGGTGGGAAATAGTACTTCACCATCAGAAGCACTCAAAATAATATCCCTATCTTTCTTCTCCATCTTAAGTCTCTCAAATATTGGATTTACTGAATTACCATATGCAACTAAAACCATCATAGAATCTTCAATTGTTACATCTTGTAGCCTTGCTGCAAAAATGCAAAGATTACTATTCTACCTAAGATTTGTAGCGAGAATTTCTACTTCCTCTAAAGATACTGTAACTTTAGAAGGTTTTTCCAAGCCCAACTCTTGTACACTCTGTCCATGCCATATATAAGCAACTCCCATTTCTGAGACAGCAAGAACGCTTAAGCCCTCAGTCGTCACAGGGTTCGAACCAATATTGGCAAACTCACTCTACATCTGACCATTTACCATATCCCATATCTTGACACATCCATCTCCAGTTGCAATGGCAAGAAAGTCTGCGAACGGACTGAATGTTGTAAGTCTTTCAAATTCAGTGGATCCATGGATATAATCAAGTATACAGCCAACAAATGAAGGATACAGTCTTTACAAAACAGTGGTACGGTCAACAAAAATGGAAAAGCAACCTCCTTACTCAACTCCCACAAACTAGCAGAGTGTGGCTCGACCTCTTCTCAGCTGAAACGACCCATAAAAAGAATGGCGACTCCCTTTCCAACGAACAGCTAACTGAATAACCAGCCTCTTCAACACAACAACAAGTGCGCCCTATTCATACCACCACATAACTGATCCAATGTGTAAATCTCCATGAATAAGTGCTTGTGTCCTCTCACAAAACTTTGATTTCTATTTAGCAATTTCCACCTTCAATTTATTATCCTCCCGCACATCCTTGGCATTTTCATCAAGATAAGGAGAAGACCAATAGTTGTTTGGTGCTGACATTTATGGATATGAAAATATGACCTATTCGGTCAACCTACACATTTGGTACCAACACATAGATAATTGGATGGAATGATGGTACATGGTATTTGATATACCAACACATAAAAACAGGAAAATGCCTCTATATTTTCTTAGAAACATGTATGCAGAATTTGTTTTGGGGAAGCATGTTAATTATTTTGATATCTTGGAGTACCAGGGCGTTGGGATGGGGATGCATCAACAATGTCCCAATGTGAGGCACATAGATCCCAATCTCCTAGTAGCTCCACCTCGCAGGAAGCTACCGAGGCCAGATGTGTCGCCTGCACATCAATTGATCCCACAGACGCAGGAGTCATTCCTACTGTTGGCATAGGCGTTTGTTCACCATAGCACGTATCTTCAAGGTATGTACTAGGTAGGGACATCAAAGCCACCATCTATGGTTGGAGTAGAGCCACTATCTCCTAGTGGGGTAGATCCACCACCTATCGGTGGGGTAGATCCACCACGTCCCGGTGGGGTAGATCCACCACCTTCCAGTGGTCTAGGAGCATCTAGTAGTGGTACTAGACGTGCACATCATGAGCACATATGAGATCCCCACCCATGCACAGTATGCGACTATCCTTGCTTTGGTCTTGTCAAGACAAATGGTAGATTTACTAGGTATTTTACACAGGTAAGTAAATGGTTAACAATTTAGTGTCATTTGTAAATTAATTTTCCTTACTATACACGTATATAGATTGCTAATATTTTTAATGATTTTAAAACTTGTAGTTTCTACAAGAAGGGGACGAGGGGCATGAATTTTCCACTGATGATGCAGAGGATAGTCCAGAGGCTCATGCACCAGAACCATCTGATGTACAAGATGTTGTCATACCTTCAACGACAACAAATCACACTGAGGTAACTATTTCAACATGACATTATTCTAATACATGCTATTTTGTTATCACGTGTTACTTAATTAATTATACACGATCTAATATTTACAATTTTCTAAATTGTAGGTTGTAGATCCCCCTCGGAGGGAAATGATTTCATCTAGTGAGCTCCCCCCTGGTGGGAATACAAGCCTTAGCGTTCCCATAGAGACACAATGGGTGGCATAACATTTCTTAGAATTGATTGAAGTATACAATACACCGGTATGTATTTCATCATTGCCAGTTTGCTAATACATGTTATTTCATTGACCAATGCATTTCTAACTACATCAGTAATTGGTGATTGTAGCCACCAACTTCTATATTTAGGAAATAATCAGCAGTTGCCTCTCCTCGTAGTCCAAATGTGAAAAAGGTACAAGTGTATGATAGAGGATCCACTCCTAGAAAGGGTGTGGATGTCCTCTATAGCAGACACACAGAGATATATCTACCCCTCACCTAACAAGGGTCATTGATGTCGCAGTTAGTGCCACATCTGTAATAGCAACAATTCATATAGAGGTAACTATTTCAACAATTACAATGCATAGTATTTAACCATGTTACTATATTGTTTATTCATGCATGTATAACTATTTCTACATTTGGTGATTGTAGGCATTAGTGGCAGCAGTGCGCGGCCCCTCCACTCAATCCATTGTTGTGACCAGGTCTCCTCTTGTGGTGAGATGTTCATTAATTACCAAGTATTTTTATTCAATTTACCCAAACATGTTGATCAATGTTGAATTGTTGAATTAATGGAGATATGATCTTTTATTTGCAGAGCACAACTATAGAGATTCCTTCCATGAGCACACCACAAGCATATATACCCTGACTAGATTTGGTGAGTGTTTGTCATAAATAATTTGGCAATAAGTTAATTTTTTAAGTTTGTTAATGGTAGGGTATTAGTGCAGTTATTTGATAAAAATAATGATATTTTTTTGGCAGACTCCTGAGATGCAGAGCGATCCTAGGGAGATGGTTGATAGAGGAAATTCAAGGAAAAACAAGTGAAAGATTGATTTTTTATGTTGCATAGTCTTGTATATATGTATTTTGACATACATGTACATTTTTGTACTTAGGGATACATGTACATTGACAAGCCATTTAAGGGCCAGCTACATTGCCATATTTTGTATTACAAACATTCGGCTATCAATGCATGATACAATATATTGCATATTTTCTCTTGAGTTTCCACTTGTTCTTGTGATGATTTATCTCTTCCACAAATTGAAAAATTATTCTATTGAAATTTATATAATTACATTTTAATCAATATTTATTCTCTTACATTTATTGCATTGATCAAGTAACATCTCACCATTGTGTTATGAAAACATTATCCTAATGGAACAAACTAATAATATCTTTCAACAGTTCAATGAACTGAATACATGTATGCTAATTTGATATCTAATTTAAAATTGTGGTTTTTTTGAACTCCAAGGGTTCATACTCATTGATCAGGATTATTGTTGCAAGGAAAATATGTTGCAAGGAAAAAAAAAGTTAACAAAATAAGTCAAAAAATGTTTGAATAACCTATGTCATGTAAAACATGCTACACATATCATCAATGTAATCCTATGACATTTTCACAAACTAAGAGGAAGTCTAATAGATGTTACAAATTTCATCAATGCTACCGTATTTCATCAAACGATGCGTGCATTAGCATGTATGCAGTTCAGTTGAAGTGTGCCTACTCTAGCACGCTAAAAACAATGGCAAAGTATCAAGTACAATGGAAAGGAATGAATGAACTAAAGTGTAATAAAATTCATTAGGCCTTCATGTACATATGGTCAAATATACAACAAATATACCCTAGTTTGTTCCAATATGCTAACCAATAGCTGGTCATGAATTCACTCTCATAAAATCGTTGAAGATATAAACCCTATCCTTACTAAACCCTAGTATGTATGACCATGGTTTGTGCTTTACCTCGTTCATATGTCCATTTTCCACTTGTCATAAGGCAAAAGTAATCATACAAAATCCATGGAAAATGAAATACCTAACTAGTTTAATTATCTTCCTTGATAATGTTGTTATGATGAAGGAGAATAATATGTTAATGGTCCTATGTTTGTAAAAAGGATGGATTATCCTCATATGAAAATGTATTTAAAATTGAATGTACTTGATTGATACAAATGATGATGTAATGGTTGTTCATTGTGATTTGGAAAGTATTCACCCATAACTTGATGGCAAAGGTTCATAGGGATATCATCGATGAAACAATGCCTCCATTTTTTATTTGGAACTTTGAATTATTAAAAATGACACTAATTACTCAAAATGCAAATATGGTGGAACACTAAGGAGATGTTAAATGATGTGGCACACTAAGGACATACAAATATACTAAGGGTGCAGAGTGGTAGGTTTGAATGCCACTCTTTGAATGTCTGGTTCTAGAATCAAAATCAAAATTTTGCAAAGTTGACCCCTATGTGCAAAACTACACAGTCCCTTACTGAAAAAAACCCTAGTTTCCAAAATGGACCTAAACGTTGACACCTGAGCCATGGGACCGGAGGATAGGGGCACCCGTATAACTATCTCAATGTCCTGAATCCAATGGAGTTGATGGTTTTCGATCCAAGCCATAGTCATCATTCTATGGCTCATTCCAAATCGCATCCCAAAGGCCTTTAGGGACACCGATTGGATACCTACTGGGGGCATAGAATTCCAACCATGCAACAAAACTAGGTTCCGGGAAGTCTTGGAAGTGTGTCAAGGAAGATTCAATTTTGGAATGCTAGCCATAAGTCTCCAGTCAATTATTTTTCAAAGTTGACCCATATGTGCAAAAATTGCACAGTCCCTTACTGAGTAAAACCTTACTTTTCAAAATGGACCTAAAAGATGATACCTAGGCCATTGGACCAGAGGAGAGGGGCACCCCTAGCAGTATCCTGATGTCCTAAATCCAAAGTAGTTTATGTTTTGTCGATATGAGCCATGGTCATCATTCTATGGCTTGTTCCAACTCACATCCCAAAGGCCTTTAGGGAAACCTATTGGATACCTACCGGGGGCATAGAATTACAACCGTGCAACAAAACTGGGTTCTGGGAAGTCCTGCAAGTGTGTCTAGGAAGGTTCCAACTGGGAACGCTAGCCATAAGTCCCCGGTCGATGATTTTTCAAAGTCAACCCCTATGTGCAAAAATTGCACAGTCCCTTACTAAGAAAACCTTAGTTTCCAAAATGGACCTATAAGATGACACCTAGGCCATGGAACCGAAGGAAAGGGGCACACATATCACTATCCCGATGTCCTGAATCCAACGGATTTGATGGTTTGTCAATTTGAGCGACGATCATGATTCTATGGATCATTCCAACTCGCATCTTAAAGGCCTTCAAGGACACATGTTTGATACCTATCAGGGCATAGAATTCCAACCATGCAACAAAACTGCGTTCCGGGAAGTCCTGCAAGTGTTTCTAGGAAGGTTCCAACTGGGAACACTAGCCATAAGTCCTTGATTGATGATTTTTAAAAGTTGACCCCTATATGCAAAAATTTCACAGTCCCGTATTGAGAAAAACCCTAGTTTCCAAAATGGATCTACACGATGACACCTGGGTCATGGGACCAGAGGAGATGGGAACCCCTATCACCATGCCGATTTCCTGAATCCAACGGATTCGATGGTTTGTCGATCCGAGACACTGTCATCATTCTATGGCTCTTTCCAACTCGCATCCCAAAGGCCTTCGGGGACACCTATTGGATACCTACCAGGGGCATAGAATTCCAACTGTGCAACAAAACTGAGTTCCAGTAAGTCCTACAAGTGTGTCTAGGAAGATTCCAAATGGGAATTCTAGCCATAAGTCCCTATTCAATGATTTTACAAAGTTGAACCCTATGTGCAAAAATTGCACAGTCCCTTACTCAGAAAAACCCTAGTTTCCAAAATGGACCTAAACGATGACACCTGAGCCATGGGATTGGAGGAGAGGGGCACCCCTAGCACTATCCTGATGTCCTAAATCCAATGGAGTTGTTTTTCGTTGATCCAATCAAATACCACCATTCTATGGCCTGTTTAAACTCACACCCCAAAGGATTTCACAGACACCTACCAATGGATATACGGGAGAAAATCGAACAAAATAATAAAGGTGACTATACTCATAATTTTAAAGGGTAATTGTATCATCCATTCGAGTTCCCATTGAGTTCAAAGGGATATTAAAATTATGTCATGATTATTTTTAGATTATTTTTGAACCGAAAATGAAGTGATGCCTTCGTAATGCCTTTTAAACTAACGATTAATTTTGATTCAAAAATAAAAATAATTTAGGGTACATATGGTGCAATTACGAAGTAGGGAGGATTATCGAGGATTTCTATAAGAAGCACTCCTAGTTGGTTCCTGTAGACCCCATCGTAGGATTTTTTATAGTTTTTAGTGGGGTAGACACCAAGTAAGAAATCCCTCACACAACAAATCACATATCGATTCACTAATGTACGATGAAGGTCCAATTTGGGAAACGGTAACAATGAATCATTGATATTAGCAATTGGTCAGCCATAGTTAGTGGCTAGAAACTAGGGTTTCTAGGATTTTGAACACAACGCAGGCTCTAGGCTACAAACTAGGGTTTCTAAGGTTTAGAATTCAAATTAGGGTTTATGATACAAAATAGGGTTTCTAGGCTAGGATTTCTAGGCTATGGGTTTAGAATACAAATTATGGTTTCTTGGACTAGTTTTTTTCACATGGTTTAGGTTTCTATTATTATGGATTAGGTTGCTAAGGTTATATTTTTGTTTCTAGGGTAGACTAGATTTATAAGGATATATTAGGTTTCTATGTTCGTGGTTTGGGTTTCTAGGTTTCTAAATTAGGTATCTAATGATTATATTTGTGTATATGATGGATGAGAATCTTATGGTGAAAAAGGGGATGGTGATGGTGACAACATGGGTAGGAAGAGCATGGTGGTGATGTTCATGGTGGCATGGTGATGGCAACAATTACCATGGGGATAGTGATAATGAGCATGGAGATGTTGATGGTGATAGTGAGCATGAAAATGGGAATGAGGATGTAGATATTATGGTTTACTTATATTGGAGAAAAAAACAAAGAAAACAAATCCATGACAAAACTTGACCAATTTATCAAGTTGTACCAAGTCTACGCAATTTATCAATCTATCAAGTTATCAATGTTTGGATAGGATTTCTAGGCTCATTTAAGCTATAGAGAAAATGTGTTTGACCTCTATGATTGAATGGGGAGGATGGCCCTACTGAAATAGATCTATTGCAACTAATGACATGTCCTTTCAATGCACAATTTTCATTTTGTGCCTCCAATTTCATTTAGGTCAAGTGTCTCAAGGAGAGATGGAAAATTCATCCTTGGGAATAATAACCAAACCAAGCAAAAAAATTGAATGTTGTAATTTTTGGAAAGTGTGTTTGGGAGAGACCAACATGAGCGCATTGTCCATAAACTCTAATCCAATTTTTTTATGAATTTGGCCTTTTAATGCAAAATCTTCTTTGCCTCTTAATGAGAAAAACCCTAGTTGGATACGGGTTCCAATAAGATGTTTTTTAGTCCACATATGGGTACTCATGACTTGTCCATGATCATGGAAGGGAAACGATAGACTTAGGTACTTGACCATGCTTAGAGGAGAAAACCAACAACCTTATCCCTAAATATAACTTCTTAGGCTCAGCCTTCATGAATGTGTCATTGGACCTCCACATAGGACAATGAATGCATTGTGGGGTTTTAGCCATCATCAAGTGATGAAACAAGTGATTTATGATCATATTAAATTTTCTAAAGATTAAGGGAATTGGAAAATTCCTTTAACAAGAAAATAAGAAATTTGTAGGGGGTATTTAACATCTAAATGGGATACAAGTGCCATTAGAAGGTTTTGTGCACTATAAATAAGTGTTGATGAATAAACATGGTTGGGGAGACAATGGATTTAATTCCAAGCTTAACATTCTTGAGCTCAAACACCATGATAGAATCCCTCTCCAAGGAGTATTTGGAATTCAAGTTGAATATGGACACCATGATCAAGTCTTGGGTGTCTTGGATAAGTCTCAAGTCCTTAACTCTACTTTGGGGAGGGAAACAAGAGCATCAAGTATTAAACCTTCCTTCTCATTTGAAAGAACCATTTATGAGTCCCCAAAGCACCACATTAAACTTATATAGGTTGATAATCACCTCCAAGGATGTTATTGCCACCATGACTAGGTTATTTGTGAACCAAGAATGGGTCTCGAGGTGTACCAAGTGCAAGTAAGGAAAACAAGGGGCACATTCCCTAAGTGACACTTCTTAGGCTCAATCTCCATGAAAAATATCTAGAATCCACAAAACATTCTCATTCTCGAAGATTCTTTAATGGTAATTAGGTCTTCAGTAGCATGGATGGGTCTTGAGCCCTTTACAATAGTTGAGATGGAAAAGATATCCTCTCATGCTAAACCTTGCTTCTTAGGATCAAGCACCATGTACGAGCCCTTGAACCACATGTGTACATTAATTATCACTTGCAAGGGTGATATGGGTACCATGACTACATTACTTGTTAACCAAGAGTGGGTCTCTAGGTCTACCAAGGTTAAGGGAGGAGAACAAGGGTTTTGTTTCCTAAATTTTGCTTCTCAAATTCAATATCCATGAAACACACCTAGAATCAATACAATCTTTGTCAAATATGCATTAAGCAGTTTAGAATACAAATTATCGTTTCTTGGACTCTTGTGCATATTTGTAGTACAATGGTTTAGATACAAGTGGATGCACGTGAATATATGAATTTTTTTGGCATGCATATATTAGGATTAGGTTGCTATTGTTTTTTTGGCATGCATATATATTAGGATTATGACTAGGCTTTTTGGCATGGTTTTTACGTTTCTATTGTTATGGATTAGGTTGCTAAGGTTATATTTGTGTTTCTAGGGTAGAATATATTTCTAAGGCTAGATTAGGTTTTGGTTTCCGGGTTTCTAAATTATGCATCTAATGGCTATATTTGCGTGGATGATGGATGAGAATCTTATGGTGAAAAATGGGATGGTGATATTGACAACATGGGTAGGAAGAGCACGGTGTTGATCTTCATGGTGGCACGGTGATGGTGACAACGACCATGGGGATAGTTATAATGAGCATGGAGATGGTTATGGTGATAGTGAGCATGAAAATGGGAACGAGGATGCAGATGTTATGGTTTACTTAGATGGGGGAAAAAACAAAGAAAACAAATCCATGACGAAACTTGTGTAATTTATCAAGTTGTACCAAGTCTATGCAATTTATCAATCTATCAAGCTATCAATGTTTGGATGCAATAGTCAAAATATTAATGTCAATACTCAATGAGACCACGAAACAAAATCATAGCATACATGTACACCACATACCTATAACATAGTACACAATACAACATGCAAACCCCATACCAGATTACCTACCTATGGTCATTCGATTAGACCATCAGGATCACCTCGAATGCCAAGGGTTTACTTTAAACTCTCGTGCTCAAATTAAGGAAATAAGTATCGTTCCTTTGATGAGTTCTTCACTGGCATTGTTTGCAGTTGGAGGTTTGTGCCAATAACTAATATTGTATAATGGTATACAATATCACTTGGTCTATAATCTTCATATTTATACCCTTTTCTATTTGTAGAGTGGGAAACCTGGTTCAAATATTCTCCTTTTATAACCATCGACCCAATCGAAAAATCATTGGCCTCAGAGTCCTGTAATGGGACATTTAGGGTTTGCTTCCCCTCTAAACAATGTGCCAACCAATAGTTGGTGCACCATGCATTGCATCTCAGGGGAACTACTATGTATATGTTCCCTAGATAAAATATAGTCCCAATGTTTGAGTCAACTAATTAGACACAACTAGTTGTCAAAAATATCAAAAATATCAAAAATATACAAAACTAATTAGACACAACTAGTTGTGAAAAATATCAAAAGTATAAAAGTATTAATCGAACCTGGTTGTACGAGATCTGATATGTGGTCCTAGTCTGGTGAAATACTTGATTGGTCCTCCTCCAACTGGGATAATTCTGTAGCTATACATTGACCAATGGGGAATGATACACGGTCCCATCTATCAACCCAATCTGTGGATTCACATTTGTCCTGTTCACCATTACTACATGGAGAACAAAAACATGAGAGTTTCCTTGTCCACATTTCAAGTATAGCATTGTATGATGTTCTAACTGAATGAAATGTACGATTTCCTTGGATGGTCTTGAAATCATATAACTGTGATCGATCTACATCCATCACCTCCCAAAAATTTCTATGCACATGTGCTTTCCTGGTTAAGTGATCTTCCGTCCTTCTTGATCCCCCCCCGATGACTTAAGCACACCATTCAACGGTGGTTTTTCAAAAAATATCTATGTACATGTGCTTTCCTGGTTAAGTGATCTTCCGTCCTTCTTGATCCGCCCCCCAATGACTGAAGCACACCATTCAACGGTGGTTTTTCATCTCAGATGAGTGAAGCACACCATAATGCAGTCTTGATGCACACACCTGCTCCATCATGTTCACCTTTTCCGTGTTCAGTCTCAAAATAGTTCCAAATATGTGGCACCTTGTGCCTTTTGTGGAGCATGCACAACCATTGGAAGACAAAGGCATTTTTTAATTGCCTTACACAACCGTAAGACCAAATCCAATGTTGTTCCATCCATATATTCTTTTCCTTCAAGTGATTGTATAACAGTTGAAATCTGTGTTGTACAAAATCCAAGTCGTGACACCTATCATCACTTATGTAGAAGTAATACTCCTTCAATATAACCCTTTTGTAATCATTACCATCTGCCCCATGTCTATAGGTGATATGGACCATTATGTTGACCTGGTTTGAGTGATAGTATTGAATCTGAATCTCATTTTGCGGTTGAAGAGTGTAGTTTTTCGCAAAATTTACCACTGACAGGATAGTCCCAATAGGAAATGTATCCCTGCATGTTCTAAATTGCTCGTCTTGCCAACGAGCCACATGTACATGATTTACATACTGTTGTGTCTTTTCAAAGAATTATTCCATGAAGTCACAAACCAATACTTGGTAGATCAACAATAAAGACATTTATCAATATATTGTTACATACAAAATTGCAATCTAAAGAAAAATAGTATTCAATAACTCATTACCAACCTGAAAAGTGACCAATTGTATTTTGTTTATTTCTTTCCCTCCATCAATATCATACATGAAATATTTGAATGACTTCAAGTTCACCTCCTGGATCCCAATTTCATGCTCATTGGTCATATGTATACATTTTTCCAATAATGCCAATCCACCACACCTTGGGAATGTCCCATCTATCCAAGTTTTTTGATAAAATGTGCAATTGTTTGGCCTGCTACACAAAATGCTATGAATAAAGTCTCTAGATGACATCGATGGTACTGTAGCTGAGTATTCCTGCACAAGAGTGTTATGCAATACACGAAAAATAAATGTATATGTTTCATAATAGTAACCATACTCAATGTGGTATCGACAACAACATGTGTTACGAATTGTGTTTATTTTAATATACCGTGGTTTGCATTTTTCAAAGGATCTTTGGCCCAAGTTAAGTTCATTATGTTCATTCCTAAATATCTCATATAATTATGTTTGTGTCATATCAAGAAAATGTTTAATGTGTGGTTCACAATCCTTTGAACCCCTTCTCAATTTTAATACCTCTTTTTGGTTGGAAGAAGGTCTAGTGTTGTCATGCCAAAAAGATTGCACTAATCCCTTTACCACATCAATGATCTTCATATCAGAGCGTGGCAGCTTGCCAATGAAGGCCCAAACATCTGTTTGAAGGGTTTCAAGTTGTTCTCTTCTAACAAAATACCTATGAAGTGTCTTCGCATTCAAATTAATAATTTTGGAGGTAGGTTTAAGAAAACGAAGTTCCCTAGTGTTTTTTTTCACTATTTATTGTGACAACACATGGTGAGCCGCATTGCAATCCTTTGAGTGAGATTTATTTCCAATTGTACTAAATGCATCTACTAAAATTTTAACAATATGAGAACTTGGTTCTACATTTTTGGTCATCTTTATCCTTAACGTTCTTCTAACAACAACCATAGACCTATATTTTAACAATGATAAAAATAATTTGCACTTATCCCCATCACATTTAGAATCAAAAAAGTTATCAAGTATTTGTCGAGTTTGATCAACAATAGCACGTTTAGACAACGTACCTTCAAGTGAACTAATGGGATTTTCATCAACCTGTATACCTTTTCGAGTTCTTCGGCATGTAGTTTCTAATGGAGGTAAGGGTGTTAGAACTGGAGCATGTACAACATCACCAGGGCACTCCAGCATTTCAATAGGAACCTCTTCTCTTTCATTCTCTTATTGGTAGTTGGATGTGGAAGATTGGACTTTCTCTTCAACGGTCTCCCTAACATTTTCTTATTTCATTGTAAATCCTTAATTCAATGCCTCCCTAACTTCGTCGCTTGTATATCCACAGCCCAACAAGTCATTCACTACCATAGTATGAGTTTGAATTGATGTGGGAATTGAAACATCTCCCAATGAGCACCTACGTTTTACTTCTTGACTAGTGCCATGGGGTGCTTGTTCATCAAATGTTATTGAAATTGAGGGCCGCTCTAGTGAATTTTTCCATTTTTCTTGTTGTGGATGGGTAGGAACGACCATGGCATCATCTATGGTTGGAATTGGATGAGTTTTCAGGGAATTCTTTCGATTCCACATGTCCAATCTTTTCTTTTCTCTAACTTCTTCAATGGTTTCTTGAGGCCTCTTTTTCCTTTCCAATTTCCTTTTCCGATTGCATGATTTCCCCATGACAACAATGAGCAATACTAAGAAAATAGATTCTAGAGGTGTGCTCAACTATTCAAATATCCAAATTCTTTCTCAATTGTGAATATAGGCTCTTCAAGCTTGGTCAATTGGGAATATAGATACTTCCTCAATTGTGAATATAGATACTTCCGCAATTGTGAATATAGATTCCTCAAGCTTACTCAAATGTGAAAGTAACTTCTACCTCACTTATGAATATAGAAAATTATTCATTTGTGAATATAGTTTCTTCAAGCTTGCTCAATAGTGAATGTAGATTATTCTTCAATTGTGTTCATATAGATTCCTCAATCTTGCTTGAAATTGTGAATGTAGAATCCTCTTGAAGCTTGAAATTGTGAATGTAGAATCCTCTCGAAGCTTGCTAATTGTGAATATAGAATCCTCAATTCCTAATGATAACTGTAGAATCCTGTTCAAGCTTGTTGATCGTGAACATATAGTATCAAGCTTCCTCAATTACCTTGATTGCTGATTGTGAACATAAAGTATCAAGCTTTTTTGCAGCGCTATTGGGGAGACAAAACACAAACTTCAGGTATGAAATAAGCAAAGTATTCTGCTGAATTTTTGCACAGACAAAACGTGCTAGCATTATTGCGCTGAGAGGCACTCTACAACCTAGTATGAGGGAGATCTTATGAGTCGAGTGTTTGTCGATATTGTCGGCCATAAATAAAATGTAATAATTAAAAGAAAAAAGTAATAATATGAGGGAGATCTTGTGAGTCGAGTGTTTATCGATATTGTTGGCCATAAATAAAATGTAATAATAAAAAGTAAAAAGTAATAATATGAAGGAGATCTTGTGAGTCGAGTGTTTGTCGATATTGCTAGCCATAAATAAAATGTAATAATATGAGGGAGATCTTGTGATTCAAATTTTTATTGATATTGTCCGCCATAAATAAAATGTAATAATAAAAAGTAAAAAGTAATAATATGAGGGAGATCTTGTAAAAGCTCCTTGAGTGCAATACCTGAGAAGAGGTTTGCACCTCAGAAGATTTGATCCCTCTCGACACTTGATAGAACCTAGGATTTGGATCTAGGCTAGTGGATACACAAAATGCGCTAGTGTTTCTTAAAACTATAATGTGCACGCATTTCTTAAAACTATAACACGCACATGTTTCTTCAATGTTAAAAAATTCGTAGGCAATTAATATGTTTGGTGCAGGACTAAATAACATCTAGTGGCCAAAAACAGATGAGCTTTTCTTCATCAAATAATGCGCAAGCATTTCTGCATCAAAAAACGCGATAGTGTTATGGTAATCTACACAATTTGCATTTTCATCAAAACCTTATTTAATAGTTTCTTCCAAAGAAAATAAATTTCCTTTATTTCCCTAGATCCCTACTTATCTTGAAAGGTTTTGGGCTTCATGTTCTATGGGTTAGGAGGTTAAATAGGGATTTGGTGTTAGGGGCTAACGGGTCAAGGGGTTTGACTTCAAAGGGCTTAGGGGTTAGAGATGGGGGGTGGTTAGTGGTAGGGGAAGGGGGATTAGGAGAGACAGATGGGGGGAGTAGGAGAGAGAGAAAGAGGGGGGATTAGAGAGAGAGAGGGTGAGTAATAGTTAAGGGGGGGAGAGGAGGGAGAGAGAGAGAGAGAGAGAGAGAGAGAGGAGAGGTTGTTAGTTGTAGGGAGTGATAAAGAGAGATGGGAGGTGTGGTTAGAGGTAGGTGAAGGTGTAGGGAAAAGAGAGAGAGACTAAGAGAGGGGGTTATTAAGGGATTGGGAGAGGAGGGGGTTAAGGGCTAGGGGGAGTAGGAGATATATAGAAAGAGTAGGATGGTTAGGGATGGAGGAGAGGTTAGGGAGAGGGAGAGGGGGTTTAGAGAAAGAGAGAGAGAGAGGTGTATAAGTATGGAAGAGAGAGTGAGAGAGGGGGTTTGTAAGGGTTATGAGGAGGGAATAGAGAGAGGGGGGTTAGGGGTATGTGGAGTAGGAGAGACAATAAGAGAGGGGATGTTGTTAGGTGTGGGTGGGATGTGGTGGGGTGGATTAAGGGGTTATAGAGAGATAGAGAGGGAGGAGGGTGTCAGGGGGTTAGAAGAGAGAGAGGGGTGGTGGATAGGGGTTGGTGGAGGAGTACAAAATAGATAGAGAGAGTGGGGGTTAGTAATGGTTAGGTGTAGGAGGGGAGAGAGTGAGCGAGGGTTAGTAGTGACAGGATTATGAGAGAGATAGAGAGAGGGGGGTTTAAGAGTGGTGGGATTAGGGAGAGGGAGAGGAGGGGTTAGAGAGAGGGGGGGTGGTGGTGGTGGGTAGGGAGGTATTTTTATGGAATTTCAGATAGAGAGGGGTGGGGGTTATGAGTAGGTGGAATATGGGCTTAGGGGTGGGGGTTATGAGTAGGTCGTAATGGTTTAATTGTTTCTAGGGTTAAGGGCTTAGAGATTTAGGGATTTGATATTTTTAAGTAATATGGGTTAGACTGTTTAGAGGTTAGGGGTGGGCTAGGTATTACGGAATTAGAGGAAATTTGGATGAAAAATGGGCCTCCTAAGGAAAATGGTAAAAAAAGCCATGTAGAAATTTTTTTATACTATTTCATTTTTATCAAAGCTGCGAAGGTTTATTTCACTTTTATCATAGCTACCTTAGATATATATTTTATATTAAAATAAATTTATGAGGACGAAGTTCAATGTAGTGTTTTCACCCAAAATAAGGAAAGAAAATTAAATATGCAATGCCAACTTAAAATTTATTGGGTCATGTATTACCTAAAATATGGATGGTTATATTAGTTATGATATTAGTTATTACGAGTTTTAATTATTTTAACGGTTATTATAAAACATTAATTAAATATAATATTATTATACATTAGTTGTAATATTAATTACTATTACTATTATATATTGGACATGTATTATCTAAAATGTGGATGCATATATTAGTTAAGAATTATTATGCCCAACTTTTGATGGTTATTATAAAATATTAATTATTATATATTAATATTACTATTATATATGGTCACCTATTATCTAAAATATGGATGTGTATATTAGTTATGGTATTAGTTAAAAGTTATTGGACCTAACTTTTGACGGTTATTATAAAACATTAATTATAATATAATATTATTATATATCAGTTATAATATTAATTACTATTACTATGGTCAAATATTACCTAAAAGATTGATGGATATGTTAGTTATGATATTAGTTAAATGTGATTGGACCTAACTTTGGATGGTTATTATAAAATATTAATTATAATATAATATTATTATATATTAGTTGTAATATTAATTACTATTACTATTATATAGTGGTCATGTATTATATAAAAGATGGATGAGTATATTAGTTAAAATTTATTATACCCAATTTTTGATGGTTATTATAAAATATTAATTATAATATAATATTATTATATATTAATTGTAATATTAATTACTATTACTATTATATATTGGTCATGTATTATCTAAAAGATGGATGGGTATATGAGTTATGATATTAGTTAAAATTTATTGGACCTAACTTTTGAGATTATTATAAAATATTAATTATAATATTATATTATTATATATTAGTTGTAATATTAATTACTATTACTATGGTCAAATATTACTTAAAAGATTGATGGAGATTATTATAAAATATTAATTATAATATTATATTATTATATATTAGTTGTAATATTAATTACTATTACTATGGTCAAATATTACTTAAAAGATTGATGGGTATGTTAGTTATGATATCAGTTAAAAGTTATTGGACCTAACTTTTGATGGTTATTATAAAATATTAATCATAATATAATATTATTATATACTAGTTATAATATTAATTACTATTACTATTATATATTGGTCAAATATTACCTAAAAGATTGATGGGTATATTAGTTATGATATTAGTTAATATTATATGTTATATATTAGTTATAATAATAATAAAGGTTATTTGAACCAATAATATTATTATATATTAGTTATAATATTAATTATTATTACAATTATATATTATCTATGGATCGCCTATTACCTAAAATCAATTAGCATATTAATTTCATTATCAATATCCAAGATAATTTCATGGAGTGGGAGACACATTATATTATTAATAAAGTTCACTTATCTCCAAATTATATAATAAAAAATTATTCAAGAGGTGCTCCCTTTTTTAATTTTAAAGCATTTTGATTGGCTAATACATGATGACATGGAATTTGAATTAGGGTTGAAAGGCCCATTTTTCATTCAAATTTTCTCTAATAGTTAGGGGTTGTGGGATTACAGATAAAGTGGCTCAGGGGTTTAGGGGTTAGCAGCCTTAGGGGTTAATTGAATTAGTGCTCTAGGTTTAGCATGTTAGGGTTTATGAGGTTAGGCATTTGTTAACACCCAAAAAGTGCTCACTAGCTCATTTCCTTATTCACATGACCCATTTGTCCACTTTTTCACCATTTGAGCCTCTAAAGCCACCAAAAGGTCACCAAAAGACCTTAATACACCCCTTTTTCCACTCAAAATGAATATTTTTCCTCAAAAACCATAAAAAACCCTCAAAAAGGGTCCAAAATTCTCAAAAATATTAAAAAGGGAATAAAAATATTCAAAATATTCAAAAAAGGAAAAAGGAGGGAAAAGGTACCTAAACCATGTTGGTCAATACCATTGGTTTCCTCAAAACCATAAATGGTATTCCCCACCACCAAAAACTATAAAAAGGTGGTAGGGGCTCCTCACTTTCCATCCATCCATCATCCTATCCTCATGCTGCCAAAATCCCTTTTGAGCAATTGCCCACCTTTTTGAGCCTTGCACAAACCAGAAAGCATTGGAGAAGAAGAGACCTTTGGAGCTTGGAGCTGCTCACCCTTGGAGCTACTCAACAACCTTCACCATTTGGAGGTATTACTATTGCAAGCACTTGCTTTCCCTTATTTTTAATACAAAACTCTTTTTTGCAGATTATCAATCGTTTTTACTTTCCATAATGTTTCGATTATTTGCTTCATAGATCCATGATTAATATAGTTTAGATTAGTTTGTTGTTTATTTCTATTGAAACTGCTGCAACTAGTTAGCAGGTGCCCATTGCACTAAGCTTGGTTGCACAACCAAGCCAACAGCATTGATGGTGAATGAGTTAAAGGCTTAAATGCTTATAAGGGGTAAATTAGATCTTAAAGAGGCTAATGCACAAGCCCAAGAAAGAATGTCAAAACTGAGAGAGGAGCGATAAATCTAGAGGGAAAGAGCTCAAGCAAACATAGAGATCTCATGAAAACAAAGACCACACATGCAAACGTAGAGCGTACAATAAAATGTAGGGCTCACTAACACAAGGGAGGTCGCACATGCAAAAGTAATGCAGAGGTAAATAATTATTTTACCTGTATAGGGTAAACTAGAGCTTATAGGGCTAATGGTTAAAGGGTTACAGGTAAACAATTAAAGGACTTAAGGGGTTTAGTAGTTTCGGCTTTAGGGGTAAAGGGATTGAAGACTCTGGGATTTGGGGGTTAGGTTTTAAGAGGTTAAGAATTGAGGTCTAAGGTGTTCTAGTGTTAAAGGTTTAGGGAATTAGAAGATAAGGAAAAGAGTGAGGGGAGATAAAGGGTTAATTAAGGGACTGTGGATTTAAGGAGTAATACATTTATAGGTTAAGGGATTTAGGATCAACTATTAATGTGGTAACAGATTATGTGTTAAGGGATTAGTTGCTTAGGGGTGTAAGGATTTAGGGGGTTTGGGAATTAGGACTTATGGGTTTAGGCCTTTAATTTCCCTCCCTTATCATCACTCTCCCTAACTCCTTAAATTTATTTCCCTTCCCCCCCTCTTATATCTCTCTTCTCTCTCTCACCCCCTTTATCTCCATTCAACACTTAAAAACATAAATGTGTGAAGTTCATAATATGCACGCATTATGTGAATAATAATGCTCGGGCATTTTGTATATACAAAAATGCGCGCGTGTTTCTTCTAACACCAAGCACGCCAACCAAAATATTTGAATTTAAATAGAATGTGCACGCGTTCCTGAGCACCTAATAACCCCCTCCTCTCGTGCCCACATGTCAGCCACAATCCTATGTG
Source organism: Larix kaempferi (assembly GCA_027924585.1). Taxonomy (NCBI): domain Eukaryota; kingdom Viridiplantae; phylum Streptophyta; class Pinopsida; order Pinales; family Pinaceae; genus Larix; species Larix kaempferi. Next base: position 1,540,182 of record BSBM01000368.1, read on the forward strand.
GTTGGTTCGGACTTACCAAATATATGCTATGGAATTTACTGAACCATAGCTAATTAGGCATTTCCACCATTTTTCCCAATATGCATGTTTTTCACCGCTCTGTACAGCATGACATACACGACCATTATTGACAAAATTTTAGGCATAGATATAATTTTGTATGTAGATTCTAAATATGTAATTAAAAAAAAATATTGATTTTTTCAATTTGTTTCCTAATTTTCTTGTGTCATCACTCCTTTAGTCAAAAAACATGTTGTTAGTGTTTATTCCGTAACTTTTTCATTTCACAACCATTTAAAAAGAAAAATGTATGCTGCACTAGTAGACACGAACATATACATGCTATAAAAAATCCAAGTTGAAATAAATGCATTAATACCTTGAAGGATGCACCCACATTTGACGTGTCGTTCTTGAGGTTTGATCACTTACATAATTTTTTTTTTTAAATTAAACATTTAATTTTGGAAAAATAGTGCTGCACTAGTGCTATGGGCTCTATACATGACTACCAATTTTTGTAGCCCAAAACCATTGTTTAGGCACTCAAAGGATGCACCCACAAAAACATATACCTTATCATTTGCCAAAAAAATAAAACGTGTATGTTAGAAAAGATGATATTTGACATAGCTATGTAAATTTTCAATACTTAAAACTTATATATTCAGAAACGTGACTCAATTTACTACATTTCATCTTTTTTACTCGATGCAAGATATCTTGTGTAAGTATCTCAAAAAAACCAAGTAAGTTGAGGGATGCCTGATTTTTCAGTTTTCTATTGCATCTAACACACCAATAGTGACCATCATTAGCTTGCACATGCCCTAGTACAAATACTTATATTTTATTTTGGATCCTTAAATTTATCCTCAGTTAATCAATAGATATCATGTATAGAATTTGGCTCTAAATAAGACCCTTATACATATGACAGGTCTCTATCCATGCCCTAAGCTTGGCCTATAATCTTTGCATTTGAATGACCCCTCCAACATGCTCTTATCGGCCTTACTAAGTCTACTGGCAGTAACCTTTCTCGGCTATAGATGGTAAGAATGTCTTCGTGGTGACCATATCATGGTCACCACACAATAAATTCTAGGCACTCTTCAAATCGATCCATATTTTTCACCAAGCATGATGGATCAATCGCAATTATCCACAACAATCACTTGCATGGACTCCCAACCAAAATATTCGATAGTCCATCAATCAGTTATTGTAAATAGTTTTTGTCTCATATGGAGACAACAACAGTAACATGTGACCATCACTAGCATATCTTCCATGAACTCTTTATACTAACATATTTCATTAGAAGCTTGCTTCAATAGAGGAGCAACATGATTCCATCACATGATTTCATAGTCATCGAATTCATCTTCAAAGGAATTGAAGAAATCAACATCAAAAGGCTTGCTATTGGGGAGCACATCATTCATGGTGATCATCGATCTGTGGTTCAGTCTTGTTTCCTTTCGGGGAAGACTGCTTATTTTTTATATTGGGTCTTTTTTTCCAGTCTTGGGAGGGCCCTGCACTCTATATTTCTTTCGGATGGCAATATAAGGTTCGGCTCTAACTTACAAAAAAAAAATCGATTGGGGTTTTAATATGAAATCTCACATAGAACACAGAAAACATAGAAGTGTATTGTGCTCTTTTTACTGTCTATGGATTTGATTAATTCTATAATAAAATTATTATTTTCTTCAAATTGATTAATTCTGTAATAAAATTATTATTTTCTTCCTTCAAATTGATTAATTATGTAATAAAATTATTATTTTCCTCAAATTTAAGATTTTTTGTTAATGATATTTGAGATCATTCAACCATTTAACCAGAGTTTTAAAAAACCTTAAATGCATGTTAGACAATATATTGGTTAGTAAACATATTTTTAATTTTTTGGATTTTTATATTTTAATTTATTTTTATGATATTTTCAACTTAAATAAAAAAAAAAAAACATATTTCTTGCTATTCCAAAAAATCAAAATAAACATATTTTTTAACTATTCCAAAAGACCAAAATAAACATAAATTTTACAATCTCATATATCATCTTCCAGAGGGGTTATGCCTATCATAAATATCATACCATATCATCATATATAGTATAAAACAAGTTATCTTAAGTTGACTTACAAAACATTCCTCCACACTAAAACCAATTTTTGCAAACTCTACATATGCTCAGATAATAAATCTATTTTCCAACGAGACTAAACCAAAATAATTGTTCAAAATACCAAAATATACCGTCATCAACATATTTTAAATTATATGAAAAAATCATATAAGCCTTCATATGTAAGCTCATCCTCTAGATATTCTTCAAAGAAAAGTGTATTCTTGAGCTTTTGAATTGTAATCTCTCAAACATATTTTAAATTATATGAAAAAATCATATAAGCCTTCATATGTAAGCTCATCCTCTAGATATTCTTCAAATAAAAGTGTATTCTTGAGCTTTTGAATTGTAATCTTTAGAGATGTAATTAATAGAAAATTTATTAAACCAATTCCATAACTCACACGTAACATGTAATTATGATCTATATTAATCTTTATGTACAATTTTCTTTCTTAACTTTAATCTCTTTTCTCACACACATATATAATTGTTTTTTCAATAATGAAATTTATCATAATTGATTTGTCAAACACATCATAAAAGTAGTTATTATAGTTATTATTAAGTGTTATCGACAAAACAATTTTAAATCTTTCTTAACTTTAATCTCTTTTCTCACACATTTTTTTTCAACCAAAAAAAAAACGTACTATTGTTATTCCTCGAATCAAATAGTACAAAGATATTCACCTTTTGTAACCAAGGTGCCATCTGGATATACATGATAGTGGACTATCGACCTCCTCAAAATTTACATCATAGTCCATACAAAATTTACAACCCGTAATGACTGTATCCTTACAAATTAGAACCAACAAAAAACTTGTCATAAACAATCTAGAAAAAGAAAATATCACCACATATATATATATATAATTGTTTTTTTTAAATAATAAAATTTATCATAATTGATTTGTCAAACACGTCATAAAACTAGTAATTACAAACTGCTATCTATCGACAAAACAATTTTAAATCTTACTTAATAACTTTTATTTTAGTTTATTTTATAAATTTATTATTATATTATTAATTAAAAACTATTTTATATCTTACTTTGACCGCTTTTATTTTTATTTAATTTATAGTTATATTATTAATTAATTAATTAAATTTTTATATTTTATTTTTTATTAATAAAAAAATTATGAATTTTATAAATTAATTTGTTTTCATTTCTTTATCATAGCCATGTATATAATAATATCTAAGATAGTGAATGTGTACATATAGAATATGCCCAACTACTTGCTATAATTGGACAAAGGATCATTCCCAGGGGAATTATAATGGAATGGTGGATCTTGTATGACTAATTATTGCGCTGAGAGGTGCTCTACAACTCAGTATGAGGAAGATCTTATTAGTAGAGTGTTTGTTGATATTGTTGGCCATAAATAACGTTTGTATGAGGGAGATCTTGTAAGTAGAGTGTTTGTCGATATTGTCGGCCATAAACAAAAAAATACAAAGTAAACAAAAAAGAATAATACAAAGTAAAAAGTAATAAATATTGTGTCGGCCATAAACAAAAAAGAATAATACAAAGTAAAAAGTAAATATGAGACTTAAAATAGAGACTTTAGAGCTTAGGATTAGGTGATAAATATTATGTCGGTCATAAACAAAAAAGAATAATACAAAGTAAAAAGTAAATATGAGACTTAAACTAGAGACTTTACTTTTTACTTTTAATACAAAGTAAAAAGTAAATATGAGATTTTAGAGTGTTTGTCCAGTTTGTCAAATAACAAAATAATACAAAGTAAACAAAAAAGAATAATACAAAGTAAAAAGTAATAATATGATGTCTGCCATAAACAAAAAAGAATAATACAAAGTAAAAAGTAAATATATGAGACTTAAACTAGAGACTTTAGAGCTTAGGATTAGGTGGTTCAAGTATTGCACTCAAGAAGCTATTCAAGGAGAGGTTTGCACCTCAAGAGATTTGATCCCTCTCGGCACTTGATAGAGCCTAAGATTTGGATCTATGTAGGTATTTATGCAAATCCAGGAATTATTAAGGATTGGGTTGAATAAGAACTTTATTCGAAACATGGGATCTTATATGACTAATTATATTTATGAAAATCCAAGAATGATTCAGGATTGAGTTGAATAAGAATTTTCTTCAAAATGGGTTTCAAAGAGATTTATAATCTCAATTCTATAAAACCTATAATAAATATTCTTAAAAATTTATTATTTGAAAAAATTGAAATGTGATAATAAATTATAAGAAGAAACTAAAGAATAATAATCAAGATTAATTCCAATTGTATACAATGAAGCCACCCCATCTTCACCTTTAATGGCTTGCATTCTCCATGGGGTGAATCTTAAATGTAGGTGGTTCATGGGGTATCCATCTTCCAATTTAAAAGATAGCTCACTAGAATTTTGGTTGGATTGGAAAATGAGGGAGAATAAACACCCAATGGAGTTCATCCTCATTCCTTCCCCCTAGAATATGAAATTGTTGTTTGGCAGTCATAAGCTTGACCAAAATCATTAATGACTTTAACTTGAAATGTCCCCTTAATCTTTGTGTTGGATCTCCATGGTATAAATGACCTTCAATTATCACTATTGAGTGGGGATTATCACATTCCCCATGTACACCTCACTTGATGGTCTATATCGCAACCATTGTGAGAATATTTTGACCATGAGAGCAAAGGCACCCACGAGACGGATTCCACTCAACTATCGATGTTGGGTGACAAATCATCTATATTCATGTCACCCCTTTATTTCACATGCAATTCATTTGATTTTTGTTGGATTTATCCCCTTGACAAATGCAAATTTTAAACATGTGCAGAGAAGAAAAGAAATATATTATTTTAAGAAAAATAGAGATTGCACCACAACATTCACACATAATACATATAGATTTACCCTGGAAACCCTTAACCGAGAAAAGCGAAAAAACATAGAGCTGCACCTCTTATTTTCTAATTATGATTATTAACCACTCACAATACAAATATAGGTATTCCACATCATCCAAAACCCTAATCCTTTAACCTATATTAGAAATAGACCCCAATCCTTTAACTGGGATTAAATTACATAATTTTAGAAAAACCCAAAAATAGGCCAAAAAATAGGGACTAGATGGTGGGGATCGTCAAGTGTGCCATCGTCAAGCGCACCCCCCACACACACATGCAAAGAATATAACACATACCCAAAAACAAACATGAACCACATTTCTTATATCTTTTCTTTAGTGACTCCATTCCCATCTAGGTTTTTCTTCATCTCTCCGTCAACATTCCTTGCCTTTTAAATACTCTTGATTCCTCTTTGTTTCTCCCTCCCCTTCTTTTGTTATTTTCCTTCAATTACAAATCATGTAAATATGTCATGGTTTCCAAACCTCCCATGAGTATATGTGCATCATCCACTGGTGTGTCGCCAACCTTTTGAGTGTTGTGGCATCACTCTAGGCCCACTAGGTAGCAACAAACAAGACAATAGACACACGAAAGAAACATACGGATGATACCTTCATAGAAGATAATAAAAAATATCTTTTTTTTGTTTATGTTGACATACATATATTGGCTCTAAGAGATAGGTAAAAGGTTTCTCGTGGTGGAATCGCCATACATTGACACAACAGATGGGACTGGCACTACCTTGTTCTCCATTTCTAATAAACTTAATTTAGCATATATTGCCACATGAATGCTCCACCAAGGCATCAGTTGTAGGAAACTTCTGTAGCTTCAAGAGCAAGGACATCAATTTATCCCATCAAGTTGAAGTAGTGGTGGTTTCATGATAAAGTTTAAACGTGTATATAGTTGTTTATGTATAATGTGTGTCTATTTATCAAGTGATAGTTTTTCTACGTGTATACTTACAAGTTTTTAAGACATCTTATTTTGTCAATTTCATAGTTGTTTAATGTTGATTTTATTGGTTATGAACTTTTTGTATCGACGTTGAATTTGCCCAAATTTCTCAATTTCTCTTTCAAATCTTCATATTTTTATTGCAATGATTCTTTATCATATTAGATAGCAACTTCTTGCACATCATCTATATCTTCTATGAGAGAACTATTGCGATGCGATTCGACTATGAAGTTCTCTAATGTTATGTTCTTTCTATTATAAAAAAATGTCAAATATTTCCTTTTTAAATTAAGGTGATACTGCCAAATGCTTCCATCCATGTCTAACCTATAATCATGTTGGTGTTTTCAGGCATACATACATTACACCTTGGTGGCTAGTCACCAATTAACATTTATAAATATTTTATATCATAATGTTTTTTATTCTAATAATGTATTTTTCTAAGAAAAATAATTTCTTCATTAATATAATCGCCATTTCTTAAAAAATGATGATAATAATAATGTTTTTTTTTCAATTATTATCCCTCTTACTTTAAAGAATCGCATATTTTAAATGTGATAGAAATAAATCTCTTTTTCAACATCACACTCCAATAATGAACGATACATGGAGAAGCAATTTATGGCCATGGTCATGCGAAATATGGTGGTTGAGGATGATATATCTTCTTCTCATGGAAAAAAAATATAACATCTAGTAATGAAAAGCTCTCTAGATTTTGGATAGGCATTGTATAAGATTATGCTTTAGTCCCAAAACTAGATTCAAGTAGATTAAAAATATAATAGTAATGAGTATTAAATTCAAGGGTTTCTAAATCGTTTTGTTTAATAAATGTATTATGATCAAATTTAATTTAAGTGGCCTCTTACGCGAGGATCCCTTCTTCTTTGCTTAAAGTGAAATATGTCAATGGCTTCAAATGTTATATTCCGATTTTCAAATTTTTTTTTTAACACCATTTATGTTCAGGTTAGAGAGCTCACTTACACTATTTCTTATTATGTGATAAAATATTTTGAAGAGTGGTATAATTAAAAATGTGTATATATTTTCATTGATTCAGAAAAATCCATTAAAAAGTGTGTTTCTCATTCATTCATATATCTATATATATATATTCTTTTATATTTATATATTTTATCATAGTAATAATGATGAGAAGTGTTTATTGAAAGTTATTAACACTTGTTACACCGATAGGTGTATTATTTCAAATTTGGGGTGGGTGGGAGGTTCCATGTTTTTTTTTAAATGTGAACAGACAAGATTAACTGAACTTGAATATTCTTCCTACGGATGAGATCTAATCTTAGGGATTGATATCCCAATTAAAATATATTTAATTCAAGATTACCTGCCATTTTGCAGCGCACATTCTGTAGGTATGAGTATGCTTCCGACCTTTATTGTATTTTCATTTTAATGTGAATGTTGAAGTGTCTGCAATTAAGTTCACGGTCTAAGGTTTTCGCAGGCGAAAAAGCAAAGATGAAAAAGGTCTGTTTTAGGTAAAGCCCCGCTCCATGTCTGTTTCTGGTAAAGCCTTGCTCCAATAATGAAGATACAGGTGGAAGCAAGTTACCGTTATGGCCGTGATACATACCATGGTTGAGGACGAGTTATATACTTTGTATTTAATCAGTACCTCCAATAGTAAAAAATTCCAAATCGAAGAAAAGAAGGGAAAGCTTTCAGGGAACAGAGCGACATTCTATAAATTTATGCTTTGGGACCTCAACCAGATGAAGTAGCCCCAGAATATAGTGAAAGAGACTAAGGGTTTACAGATCGATGAGGTTTTAATATGAAATATATTGAGATTTCATATTGCATAGGAGCCTTTTGCTTTCTTTCTCTCTATGGATTTGGTTAATTCTATAACTAGCAACAACCGCATTAATAATATTAATGTGTCTGAATACGTCGATAGACGTAAATTTTGCACATACTATAAGAAAAAAACATTAATATGAAAAGTATGTGCCGAATTTACAAATTTTTCTTATTCATATTTGAAACTCTTCAGCCACTAAACTCAAGGGAAAAGGGGGGCACGCAGAGTCAATTAAAAATTCACTACGTGATGCATGAATATCTTCTTTTCTTTTGCTAAGGACATGAGCTAGACCTAGCAAATACTTTGATTTAGTTTTCTTCCACTTTTTATAAAACACTTTACTTCACAGAATGATTGTGCGGAGATTACATGCATGATTCACCTTCACCCTTTTACCGTGTGCAGATTAACTGCGTGGATTCAACCTTTTACTGCGCGCAGATTAACTTTCTACTGCACAAAGATTACTGTGTGATTTCTACTACGCACTTGAACTTTGCGCAAATGCACAAATCTTGACTTTGTGCAATACTTTACTTTGCATAAATGTGCACTCTTTGCGGAACTTGACTTTGCGCACTTTATACAAATTACTTTTTCACACACTTTAACTTTTACAAAGATTAACTGCGTGGTTAACTTTGTCTACCAATCTAAGTGTGTACAACTCAAACTTAAATAAACTTTGAGTTAAGATATTTTATGCTAAAACATAGGAACCCAAACTCATGTCCAAGTTACTGTGCGGTAATAGGGAACATTTACCATAGTGAATTACTTGAGAATTCTTGATTTGATTTACTGCGCGTAAAAGTAAACAACATTCACACAACTAAATATGAAATAGATGTGCACACAACAACATTTAACATTCTTGAGAATGAATGTACATGAAACTATAGACTTATATATATTACTCAGTCAAACAGAGTAACATTGCTCACTTATAGAGAGATGATATTAACTTCAGTCTTTCACCATTTACACAGAGCTTGGGCTCTTGAATTACTTCACGGGTTTTCACTTCTTCTTCTTCTTTCACTCCCTCACTTCTTCATCTCTTATCAATCTACTGTGGGAGATATCTATTTATACAAAAAACTTAGGTTTTAGCTTTGCTTGGAAGTTGCAGGTTTGCATTAAACACATAAATAAATTTCTACCTAAGAAATCTGATCTTACCAAATACAAGAGCGGCTACTTAAATACTAACTTGCCGTGATTGAGATTGGTTGCAAATTGACTGTCATACCAACATCTCAGGCTCTGCGCGCTGACACAAACTGACTAACAGGGTGACTGACAGAGCAGCGTAAATCTGATATGCTATCAGCTCATTAATTATGATATTTCCAACACTCCCCCTTAATTATGAGCGGATGGGGATCATTAAACAAAAATACAATATTACAAAAATATTTCAGAGCTGAAACATGCTTTGTTCATGATAGAGTTCACTACGCAGAACTTGTCACTCCCAAACAACATTGCAGAAACTGGAATGGGTCCTTTTCCAATGGTTTTGTAAATATGTTTGCAACTTGATCTTCAGACCTGCAAAATTCTAAACAGATTTCCTTGTTGTTGATTAATTCTCTGATGAAGTGATACCTTGTGTCAATGTGCTTATTTCTCTTGTGAAACACATGATTCTTTGATAGTGAAATAGTTGAATTGTTGTCGCAGTAAATGACGGTGGGTTCTTGCTGATTCTGTGATAGATCACTTAACATCCTCCTCATAAAAACTGTTTGACATGCAGCGCTTGTAGCTGCAACATACTATGCTTCTGCTGAAGAAAGAGTTACTATGGGTTTTCTCTTTGAAGCCCATGATACAACACCTGTTCCTACATGAAATGTATTCCCAGATGTGCTTTTCCTGTCATCCATGTTGCCTCCACTATCGCTGTCAATGTATCCAATGAGTTTGAAATTTTCTGAGGTTGAATACAAAATACCAAAGTCTTTTGTTCCACTTACATACCTCAGAATTCTTTTACTTGCTTGCTAATGAGATTCTTTTGGTGACTCCATGAATCTTGAGATTAGGCTGACTCCATACATGATGTCTGGCCTTGTTGTTGTAAGATACATAAGGATGCCAACTAGTCTTTTAAACAGAGTAGGATCTACATTGGATCCATCATCATCCTTGCTCAATTTCAAACCTATTATCACTAGTGTTGGAGCTGTCTTGCAATTTAACATCTTGAATCTGGTCAAGACATCACTTGCATACTTTGACTGAGATATGAAAATACCCTTTTCATTCTGCTGGAATTCAATGCCCAAAAAATACTTCATAAGCCCCAAATTAGTCATTTCGAATTCACTCTCCATTACTGTTCCAAATTCTTCTATGCCAAAATCACCAGTAAATATTAAATCATCTACATACATGCAGACAATCAACTTATTATCTTCCTTGGTTATCTTTGTGTACAGCGTTGGCTCACATTCATTTCTGTGAAATCCATTCTGAATGAGGTATGAGTCAATGCACCTGTGTCATGTCCCAAATTTGGCATTGGGTCACAATGGCCTAATCACATTGGCCCTATTCATTAGAGTTTGTCAAATTGATGCTAAAGGTCAAATAATTGCCAAGGAGGAAAATTACTAGTTTCCTAAGTTTGGGGTGGAAGCTTTGGGATTTGGAATAATGGGGATAATAAATGATGTTTGAACATTAGAATGGCATAAATATTTAATAAAGAAGCTAAATAAATATATACAAGTGAAAATCAAAGTGGAATTTGATCATGAAGACACATGGAGGAAGTGGGACCCACATATGGCTAGATTTCCCCACTACACTTGGCATCATTCTCTCACCAATTCGAATTCAAGGTGAATGGTGACATACTTGGGGGAGTCCAAAAGGTATTATTAATGGAATGAATCATCCAAGGTCGAAATATAGAGAAAGAGTAACTCCCATGGAAGATGAAGAGGCAAGTTGGATCTAGTGAGACACTTGGGCTAGCTTCCCTAGCTCTATGACAACAATGATGAAGATGCTACACCTATGAAACAAATCAGACCTGAAGGATGAAATATGACATATATGACATGTCAGGGCTAAAAATAGACTCAAAGAGGGAGCTCAAGGGTGTTAGGGAAGCTAAGATGCTTCCACATGTGATTTGGTGGAAGTGGGAGACTAGGAATTGGTGTACAAGTGGCATTCTTTGGAATCTCTGCCCAACTTGAGTTGGCATGAGTCTCTTGGAAGAAATTCGACCCATGGAGGACATTAGAAATTTATAAATTTCAATAAAAAATAATGAAACCAGCTTTTGATCATTTGTAGAATTTGCAATTGCATTTGTGAAGAGGGAGAGCTAGTGGATGACTAGTTTCTTGCCTTAGCCAATTTCGAGGGTGAAAGATTCCCATCCAAGTTGGTAATTAGAAAGGCCATTCAGACCTTTCATTTGGAGATTTAATGGAGTCTTTATTTGCAAGTGTAATCTACAGGGCAGCTCATAATTTCTTCTATTGCAGCTCACTCCTTCAACCATTTCCAGTTTTGATGGCATATTCTTGATCCTTGAGGGAGGGCGTTTTTGGTGAGCTATTGTACTCTTTGGGGGAGCTTATAATGCCCCATTTATTTTGTAATATGAATTAAATACTTTTTTCTTCATCTCTAGAAAGTTTCAGGTCGAAATTCCAAGTAGAAATGTATAAATCTCAATTTTAATGAAAGAACAGTGCCATTTCCCCACTACCTTGTTGTGAATCAATGTAATGCTGATGATTTCGAATGAATGGATGATTCTCTGATATATTTGTGATCAATATACTACCATGGATATCTTCTGCAAGTTTCATGTACCATACTTGAGCATTTGAAGTATTTTTACTCAGTTTAATTGCATTGGGAGAAGAAATAGTGCCATTTCCCCAAGGGTTGAATTGGTGATTTTTGCAGTTGAATGGGAGAGGGTTGGAACAGATATATTAATCAATTAATGGTGCACATGAGACCTTAATAACATCCTTAATACATTCCCTATCTCTGTTCAGAAATTTGAGTGGGTTTGGAAGCATTTGGGAAGCCATTTTCAGTACTTACCCCAAGGGGATTTGAACCCCAAATTACTAGTAAAATTACATACTTGGTACAGAATACTAAGAGAGTTTTCAGAGGTGTTTTGGTGGCCATATTTCATCCCTTAACATCATATTCAAGTCCTAATATCATTCATACACCTTCCTTGAATATTTGAAGGTATTTGGAGTCAATTTGAGACCTAGAGACCAATACTAGTCAAAGGGAAATCACTAGTAAAGTTGCCTACATCATTTGTAGAATTATTTTAAAGGTGTAAAGGCATCCCTGAAACACATATTTATGTTCTAATATCATTCATATACATTATCATAATATTTGGGATCATTTGGGGCAAATTTGGGACCTAGAGATCAAAACTAGTCAAAGGTCGAACTAGGGAAAAAAGTGAAAAATTGCCATTTTAATAAAATTCCTAACAAGGGACATTACAGTGGTATCAGAGCATGGTCCTTTCACCTGTGGATTAGGTACATACATTCAAGAATAATTGGAAACCATGTCTTACTATTATGATGAATCCTATGAGTACAATTCTTATGAGGAATATCCAGATGCTTATGAGCAATATGAAGCAGAATGTGAATGGTACGAGGAAGAGGTGCCATCATGCAACACTTCTTACAATTTCAAGAGAAATGAAGATTATTCTTATGACTTTAAATCTGATGAATATGAGTGTGTCACACCAACCAAGGATAATTCTATGAGTGAGTTCCAAAGATGGAGAGCAAAATATAAAACCTTACCCCAACAATATCAAAAATATCAAGAATATCTTGCTTCGAGCAAAAATACACAAAATGCCATGTCTTTTGAGTACTATGCTGAACATATTTTTGAAGATAGGCCCAAAAATGAAGATGCAGAGTTAGTAAAGAAAGGTTTATGCCCTTCTTGTAAATAACCTTGGAGTGAGTATCATATATGTGTGCATGAAATTATGTCCCACTTGAGGAGAGCTTTTGGGAATTCTTCAAAAAGAGATTCCAAAGATATTGATCATAAGGAAAACAAGGGGCAAAATGCATCATCTTGCTTGAAGGATAAAAATGAAGAGACATCACAAGATCATGAAGAATATTCTATTGAAAATATGGAAGATCATTTCGAGACACCTTCTAGCTTAGACATGAACCAAAGAGCATCTACTGATGGATGCTTAAACTATGAAGGAGTAACTACTGATGGGTGCTCACACCTCTATGTTGGTGACATAGAGATTACTTTTAAAAGTGTTGCTGCAAGCCCAAGTTCCATTAAGCATGATAATGAAGATCTTGTAGCAGTTGAAGAAGAACCAAGATCAACTTCCCCATCACCACTTGAGCTTCATGAAGTTGGTCGAAGCAAAATTGAAGAAGATGAGGAGGTTCATTTGCAAGAGCCTCATTTTCTTGAAGGGTCCTTAAAGATGAATGAAAAGAAGATCCAAGAGTCCCTCAGCATTCTCCATGACACTCAAGCATTGGTGTCAAATTCTTGTTGGAGAGCTACTTCATTGGAGGAAACATCCTTCCTTGAAGACATGGAAAATATTCAAAGAGCAATGTGCCACATCAAAGGTAATTTCATGTCTTTGATTTTTGATAGAAACCATTTGTTTGAGCTTAATGAATTGTTACATGATGCATACTTGAAGAATAATGAGGATAATCATAAGCTCACAATTCAAAATGAGCAACTTCTTGAAAAGTTGCAAAATACTTGTTTTTCCTCCTATGTTTCAGATTGTCAAATGGTAGATTGTTTGGAGGATTCTCATGACATGGTGGATCATGAGAAATGTGAAAATTTGAATGTTCTTGATATGTTTGAATATGAACTTGAATAGATCCAAACACTTGATGTGGTAGAAGAGGAACTTGAATTGTCTTTTGATGAAGGTTATGCAATTTTTTAAGAAGAGCATGATTCCTCTACATTGGAACCAATCTATGACAAAGGTTTCACACTTTTGAAGGAGCTGCATGATACCACCCATATGGATCCTTCCCATGATGAAACTTCTGCACTTTTTTATCATTTGTGTGAGTTAGTTCATTCTCCTACATCCTACAATTCCATGTTTTGCAGCATTAGTCTCAATGAAGTATGGGTGAAAGTGTTCTTTTTGATGATGCCACATGAGGATTATGGAACTCCTAGATTTACCTTTTATGATGACATGGTTGTAGCACATTCTTATTCACATTTGCAGCAACATTATTTGTCACTTTATGATGATTCAAATCTACATGGATGCACCTATGATATGCATTTGAGTCACTTGAAGACTCATGGTTTTTCTTGCTCAACACTTGATTCATTTGATGTTGGAGGAACTTCATCCAACACTTGGGTGAATAGATTTATGATTGGAGAACATTTTTATTGGCAGCCACATACTTTGGTATATCTTTATGATTCTCACATTCAGGGATGTATGGGTGAGACTTCTTTGAGTCATTTGAAGTCTCCTTGTTTTTTCCGCTCATTATTTGGTTCAGATTTTAGTGGAGATTCTTCATTCACTTATTGGATGAAAGAATACATGGATGAATATTTTGATGCATATCACATCCTTTTGGAGCAGCATTATAGGTCATGGGATCCTCATCTATGTCATTGGAGCAGATTTTATGGGCCACTTGAAGATTGTATGCACTTTGAAAATGGTGGTCTACTTTCTTGGAGGTATAAGCACTTTCATGACTCTTTGATGAAGCATCTCCTTGATGTACATTTTAATTATGTTGTTATATACTTTGATGATATATTTTTGGTACTCATGATGTTTGGAAGAATGCATACAAGAAAATGGGATCCAGGAATCCTCTTATCTAATGGTGTGGGTTGGAGAGCACTCTTAATTGTGGGGGTGCAATACAAGCAATGGGACCCTGGAATAATCTTTATCTCATTGGTTTCAAATTTTTTGGGGAAACAAGTAGTATGGGAGATGGATTTCCCACTTAATAAAGTGATTTTTATCAAAATAGTGAAGTAGCAAGCATGGTGGTTCCTCTCTAAAATCTTCATGGAAACTCAAAGACTCAAGGTTGGGAAACTCAATGGCAACTTCAAAGAATTATACAGAAAGCAGGTTCTTCAACACCCATGTTTAAAATTGCTTGAGGACAAGCAATATTGGGAAGGGAGGATTTTTCATGTCCCAAATTTGGCATTGGGTCACAATAGCCTAATCACATTGGCCCTATTCATTAGAGTTTGTCAAATTGATGCTAAAGGTCAAATAATTGCCAAGGAGGAAAATTACTAGTTTCCTAGGTTTGGGGTGGAAGCTTTGGGATTTGGAATAATGGGGATAATAAATGATGTTTGAACATTAGAATGGCATAAATATTTAATAAAGAAGCTAAATAAATATATACAAGTGAAAATCAAAGTGGAATTTGATCATGAAGACACATGGAGGAAGTGGGACCCACATATGGCTAGATTTTCCCACTACACTTGGCATCATTCTCTCACCAACTCGAATTCAAAGTGAATGGTAACATACTTAGGGGAGTCCAAAAGGTATTATTCATGGAATGACTCATCCAAGGTCGAAACATAGAGGAATGTAACTCCCATGGAAGAGGAAGAGGCAAGTTGGAGCTAGTGAGACACTTGGGCTAGATTCCCTAGCTCTATGACAACAATGATGAAGATGCTATGACACCTATGAAACAAATCAGACCTGAAGGATGACATATGACATATATGACATGTCAGGGATAAAACTAGACTCGAAGAGGGTGCTCAAGGGTGTTAGGGAAGCTAAGATGCTTCCACATGTGATTTGGTGGAAGTGGGAGACTAGGAATTGGTGTACAAGTGGCGTTCTTTGGAATCTCTTCCCAACTTGAGTTGGCATGAGTCTCTTGGAAGGAATTCGACCCATGTAGGAAATTAGAACTTTATAAATGTCAATAAAAAATAATGAAACCAGCTTTTGATCATTTGTAGAATTTGCAATTGCATTTGTGAAGAGGGAGAGCTAGTGGATGACTAGTTTCTTGCCTTAGCCAATTTCGAGGGTGAAAGATTCCCATCCAAGTTGGTAATTGGAAAGGCCATTCAGACCTTTCATTTGGAGCTTTAATGGATTCTTTATTTGCAGGTGTAAGCTACAGGGCAGCTCATAATTTCTTCTATTTCATCTCACTCCTTCAACCATTTCTAGTTTTGATGGCATATTCTTGATCCTTGAGGGAGGGCGTTTTTGGTGAGCTATTGTACTATTTGGGGGAGATTCTAATGCCCAATTTATTTTTTAATATGAATTAAATACTTTTTTCTTCATCTCCAGAAATTTTCAGGTCAAAATTCCAAGTAGAAATGTATAAATCTCAATTTTAATGAAAGAACAGTGCCATTTCCCCACTACCTTGTTGTGAATCAATGTAATGCTGATGATTTCGAATGAATGGATGATTCTATGATATATTTGTTATAAATATACTACCATGGATGTCTTATACAAGTTTCATGTACCGTACTTGATCATTTGAAGTATTTTTACTCAGTTTAATTGCATTGGGAGAAGAAATAGTGCCATTTCCCCAAGGGTTGAATTGGTGATTTTTGCAGTTGAATGGGAGAGGGTTGGAATAGATATAATAATCAATTAATGGTGCACATGATATATTAATAACATTATTAATACATTCCCTACCTCTGTTCAGAAATTTGAGTGGGTTTGGAAGCATTTAGGAAGCCATTTTCAGTACTTATCCCAGGGGGATTTTAACCCCAAATTACTAGTAAAATTGCATACTTGGTACAAAATATTAAGAGAGTTTGCAGAGGTGTTTTGGTGGCCATATTTCATCCCTTAACATCATATTCAAGTCCTAATATCATTCATACACCTTCCTTGAATATTTGAAGGTATTTGGAGTCAATTTGAGACCTAGAGACCAATACTAGTCAAAGGGAAATCACTAGTAAAGTTACCTACATTGACCAGAATTGAAAGAGGATTTGTAGAAGTATTTTAAAGTTCTAAAGGAATCCATGAAACACATATTTATGTTCTAATATCATTCATATACATTCTCATAATATTTGGGATCATTTGGGGCAAATTTGGGACCTAGAGATCAAAACTAGTCAAAGGTCGAACTAGGGAAAAAAGTGGAAAATTGTCATTTTTATAAAATTCCTAACAAGGGACATTACAAACTGTACCAAGCTCTGGGAGCTTGCTTCAAACCATACAGTTCCTTTTTCAGTCTGTATACTCTGTGTCCTTGTCCTAGAACTTCATAGCCTTGTGGTTGATCCACGTATACGTCTTCCTCCAAATAACCATTTAAGAATGCAAACTTAACATCCATTTGATAGACAGGCCATTTCTTTTGTGCTGCGATGGCCAAGACTATTCTGATTGTGTCCATTTGTGCTACAGGTGCAAAGGTTTCATTGAAGTCTATGCCAGGCTGCTGAGTGAACCCTCTTTCTACCAATCTTGCCTTGTGCTTCTGCACATTCCCATCAGCATCTTGCTTGGTCTTATAAATCCATTTCACGCTTATCACATCCTTGTCCTTAGGAACATCAACTAGTTCCCATGTTTGATTCTTCTCAGTGCATTCTATTTCTTCATCCATGGCTTGTGCCCAAACTTTGTCTTCAACTGCTTCTTCAAATGTTAGCAGATCATTAACTTGAGAAAATAATGCAAAACATGAAAATGAATTAGGTGTACCAACCTCATATATATCACGCAAACTTCTTGTCTTTGGTGGAGTTGCTGGTGTCGAGCTGTGCGAACTGCTTGATGGAGTTTGCTACCCACTTGGTGTGCTTGTCGGAGTAGCTTGTGCTGCACCTTGTGTTGGAGTTTCTTGTGTTGGAGCATGTTGCACAATCCTTTGAGTAGATGGAGCTGCACAATTATGATTTACATGCGGTGTCTCAACCACATATTCTACGCTGTCATCATGTTCAACATGTGACACAATTTTCACATTATTCTCTACGGTTCCATCCCATGCTTCATTTTCCACAAACTGAACATTGCGACTGATGATGACTTTCCTTGCAATAGGATCATACAAATTGTATGCTTTTGTGTCTTCACAATATCCAATAAAGATGCATTTCTACCCTTTATTGTCTAATTTTCTTCTCAACTCATCTGGAACATGTGCGTATGCTACACAACCAAAAACTTTTAAATGTGAAACACTATGTTTCATACCTCTCCATGCTTCTTGCGGAACTTTGTTCTTCACACTCTTTGTTGGACATCGATTCATGATGTATACAGCAGTTGCCATTGCTTCAGCCCAATATTCATTTGATAGATACGCGGCTGCCAACATGCTGCGCGCCATCTCCATAATGGTTCTGTTCTTCCTCTCTGCAATACCATTCTGCTGCAGTGTATACCGCGTAGTGAACTGCTTCTGTATGCCATGATTCTGGAAAAAGTTCAAGAAATCATTCAAAACATACTCACCACCTCTAGCTGTTCTTAAGATCTTGACGCTGTAACCACTTTGCTTCTCCACGAGTGCCTTGAACTACTGAAAACAATCAAATGCATCAGATTTATGTTTTAGAAAATAAAACCATGTATTTCTTGTGAAATCATCTATGAATGTGAGAAGATAAGTGCATCCTCCCATGGACGGGGTTTGCATCGGTCCACAAATGTCAGAGTGCACTATTTCAAGTGGTGTGCGCGCTTTGTATGACTTTCTGACTGGAAAAGTCTCTCTATGCTGCTTTCCAAAAATACAACCTTCACAAATTCTCTCTAGCTTTTTGATCAATGGAAATCCTTTCACCATGTCCTTCATGTGCAGTAGCTTCAGCCCACGGAAATTCAGATGTCTAAATCTGAAATGCCATAACTAGGATTCATCCTTCATCTCTGTTTGAAACTCTACTTGCATTGTGTTGTCCTTCTCTTCCTCTGCGCAACGAATGTCTGCTTCTTTTCCCTCTGCGTTGAACACAGATCCAGAATTTTCATTCTATCTTTCATGAACAACTTCAGTTGTTTCTCCTCTCATGATGGGTCTTATCCTCAAAGGAAATAAGCGATTGCTTGTCATCTGCACCTCTACAATTAATTGATTGCTGGGGTATATATCTCTGATCACACAGTGCTTCCCTACCATGTGAACTCTGTAACCTTTTTCCATCATCTCTTCAATGCTCATCAGGTTATGCTTCAAACCTTGAACATAATACACATCATGCATATATTTCTGCTCCCCTGTTTGGTTAGAATATCAACAGTACCCTTACCCAAAATAGTGACTTGAAAATTGTTTCCAAGTGTTACATCGGTTTGAACTCATTTATCTAGACTAGAAAATGGATTTACATTACCAGTCATGTGATTGCTACAACCTAAGTCTAAATACCATATGTCATTTGGACTTTCTTGGACAATATTGCATTCCAGTGGTGATGCGCATGCTAAGAACAGTGAACTGTTTGGAGCGCTATTGTTGCTTGACTGAGCTTCACCTTGCTTTCCTTGGTCATACTGCTTCTTCCTGCATTCATATGGGAAGTGACCATACCTCTTACAGTAATGACATTGAATTTTTTATTTGTCATACGTTCATCCACTTGGCTGATTGGTGGTCTGATTCTGGCCTCTACCAGTGCCATGTGCAGGGCTGCTACTACGATCTCCTCTGAATGAACTTCATCCTCTGGCTCTGAATGAACTTCATCCTTTGCCTCTTGAATTTGATCTTCCTCTGCCTCTTCCATGACTTATGGATGACTGTGCTGCGAATGCACCTTCTAGTGATGTATCTGAACCGCTGATTCTATGTTCATGATTAATTAATGAGGCTTGCAACTCATCAATAGTAAATTGGGACAGATCTTTGTTTTCCTCCAGGGTCACAACCAAAGATTCAAATTTCTTTGGCAGAACTCTAAGAACTTTCTCAACAACTCTTTGGTCAGTTAGAGTTTCTCCATGAGACTTTATTTGATTAACCAGACCAATAACACGAATATAAAATGAATCTACTGACTCTGTGTTTTTCATTGACAGAGATTCAAAATCTCTTCTAAGAATCTAAATTTTAGCAGTCTTTACCTTGTCCAAACCTTGATAGGAAGTTTTCAGTGTGTCTCACGCTTGTTTTGCTGATTGCGCTGTTGCTACTCTTGGGAGTATGGATTCATGTGTTGCTTGATGTATGTGGAACAACACCTTTCCATATTTCTTCCTCTATTCCCTCAGAACATCTTTCTCATCTTGTGTGAGATTGTTGTATGCTATTGCATTTGTTGGTTCTACATAGCCACTCTGGACTATTTCCCATACATCTTGACCTCTAAACAAAGCCTTCATGGTTAGAGACCAATATTCATAATTTTTACCAAAAAATATTGGGGTTTGCATATTACCCAAAGTGGAAGCCATACTTAATCACTTTCCCCTTATGTAAATACAAATTCTACTTTCCGTAAACCAGGCTCTGATACCAAATCAAGGGAAAAGGGGGGCACGCAGTCAATTAAAAATTCACTACGCGATACATGAATATCTTCTTTTATTTTGCTAAGCTCATGAGCTAGACCTAGCAAATACTTTGCTTTAGTTTTCTTCCACTTTTTATAAAACACTTTACTTCACAGAATGATCGGGCGGAGATTGCATATGCGATTCACCTTCACCCTTTTGCCGCGCGCAGATTAACTACGCGGATTCAACCTTTTACTGCATGCAGATTAACTTTATACTGTGCGATTTCTACTCCACACTTGAACTTTGCACAAATGCACAAATCTTGACTTTGCACAATACTTTACTTTGCATAAATGTGCATTCTTTGCGGAACTTGACTTTGCGCACTTTATACAAATTACTTTTGCACACACTTTAACTTTTACAAAGATTAATTGCGTAGTTAACTTTGTATACCAATCTAAGTGCGCACAACTCAAACTTAAATAAACTTTGAGTTAAGATATTTTATGCTAAAACATAGGAACCCAAACTCATGTCCAAGTTACTGTGCAGTAACAAGGAACATTTACCATAGTGAATTACTTGAGAATTCTTGATTTGATTTACTGCACGTAAATGTAAACAACACTCACACAACTAAATATGAAATAGATGTGCGCAAAAAAACATTTAACATTCTTGAGAATGAATGTACACGAAACTATAGACTTATATATATTACTCAGTAAAACAGAGTAACATTGTGCACTAAAACAGAGTAACATTGTGCACTTACAGAGAGATGATATTAACTTTAGTCTTTCACCATTTACATAAAGCTTGGGCTCTTGAATTACTTCACGGGTTTTCACTTCTTCTTCTTCTTTCACTCCCTCACTTCTTCATCTCTTATCAATCTATTGTGGGAGATATCTATTTATACAAAAATCTTAGGTTTTAGCTTTTCCTGGAAGTTGCAGGTTTGCACACAGAAATAAATTTCTACCTAAGAAATCTGATCTTGATGAATACAAGAGTAGCTACTTAAATACTAACTTGCTGTGATTGAGATTGGCTGCAAACTAACTGTCATACTAACATCTTAGGCTCTGTGCGCTGACACAAACTGACTGACAGGGTGACTAACAGAGCCGCGTAAATCTGATACGCTATCATCTCATTAATTATGATATTTCCAACACTCCCCCTTAATTATGAGCAGATGGGGATCATTAAACAAAAATACAATATTACAAAAATATTTCAGAGCTAAAACATGTTGATCTGTTCATGACTGAGTTCATTGCGCAGAACTTGTCACTCCCAAACAACTTCGCAGAAATTGGAATGGGTCCTTTGCCAATGGTTGTGTAAATATGTCTGCAACTTGATCTTTAGACCTGCAAAATTTTAAACATATTTCCTTGCTGTTGATCAATTGTTTGATGAAGTGATACCTTGTGTCAATGTGCTTGATTCTCTTGTGAAACACATGATTCTTTGACAGTGCAATAGTTGAATTGTTGTCGCAGTAAATGACTGTGGGTTCTTGCTGATTCTGCAATAGATCACTTAACATCCTCCTCATCCAAACTGCTTGACATGCAGTGCTTGTAGCTGCAACATACTCTGCTTTTGCTGAAGAAAGAGTTACTATGGGTTGTTTCTTTGAAGCCCATGATACAACACCTGTTCCTACATGAAATGTATTCCCAGATGTGTTTTTCCTGTCATCCATGCTGCCTCCATTATCGTTGTCAGTGTATCCAATGAGTTTGAAATTTTATGAGGTTGAATACAAAATACCAAAGTCTTTTGTTCCACTTACATACCTCAAAATTATTTTACCTGCTTGCTTATGCGATTCTTTTGGTGACTCCATGAATCTTTAGATTAGGCTGACTCCATACATGATGTCTGGCCTTGTGGCTATAAGATACATAAGGCTTCCAACGAGTCTTTTAAATAGAGTAGGATCTACATTGGATCCATCATCATCCTTGCTCAATTTCAAACCTATTATCACTGGTGCTGGAGCTGTCTTGTAATTTAACATCTTGAATCTGTTCAAGACATCACTTGCATACTTTGAATGTGATATGAAAATACCCTTTTCATTCTGCTGGAATTCAATGCCCAAAAAATACTTCATAAGCCCCAAATTAGTCATTTCGAATTCACTCTCCATGACTGTTCTAAATTCTTCTATGCCAAAATCACCAGTAAATATTAAATCATCTACATACAGGAAGACAATCAACTTATTACCTTCCTTGTTGATCTTTGTGTACAGCGATGGCTCACATTCACTTTTGTGAAATCCATTATGAATGAGGAATGAGTCAATGCAACTGTACCAAGCTCTGGGAGCTTGCTTCAAACCATACAGTGCCTTTTTCAATCTGTATACTCTGTGTCCTTGTCCTGGAACTTCATAGCCTTGTGGTTGCTCCATGTATACTTCTTCCCCCAAATAACCATTTAAGAATGCAGACTTAACATCCATTTGATAGACAGGCCATTTCTTTTGTGCTGCGATGGCCAAGATTGTTCTGATTGTGTCCATTCATGATACAGGTGCAAAGGTTTCATTGAAGTCTATGCCAGGCTACTGAGTGAACTCTCTTGCTACCAATCTTACCTTGTGCTTCTGCACATTCCCATCAGCATCATGCTTGGTCTTATAAATCCATTTCACACTTATCACATCCTTGTCCTTAGGAACATCAACTAGTTCCCATGTTTGATTCTTCTCAGTGCATTCTATTTCTTCATCCATGGCTTGCACCCAAACTTTGTCTTCAACTGCTTCTTCAAATGTTAGCGGATCATTAACTTGAGAAAATAATGCAAAACATGAAAATGAATTAGGTGTACCAACCTCATATATATCATGCAGACTTCTTGTCCTTGGTGGAGTTGCTGGTGTCGAGCTGCGCGAACTACTTGATGGAGTTTGATGCACACTTGGTGTGTTTTTCCACGCTTAAAAAGATAAATAAATGAATAAATAAAGAAAAAAATCAATTTGGAAATCATTTCATGGAGAATCAATCCTCACGGTGCATGAGTGGAGCTTGTGTTAGCCTTGTTCTGTGGCGATTTTATTAATTGGATTAACTATAAGAGAAAGTCCATGTGAAAGTGGGGAGAGAACTCCCAAAAATTTGAACAACTGATGTTGAAATTTTTCACGAGCACTGTTGATATGCCGATAATCTGGACTGTCTGATTAGTATATACATTTACTTTAAATTCCAGTATTTTGTCCTCCTTTTCAAGTGTATAATTATTGCTTTCTTTAACTTTTTCGTTTCATTCAAAATAATTAAAAACTTTCAAATTTAAAGATATTAATTTACTTATCACCTAATAATATAAGTGGTCATAACTCTTTTAATTATGATTATGGTTATTTGCTTTTTTTTTCCTTGAAAATACAATGATCAGTAACTCCTCTTCATATTACAACGATTGAATTGAGCTTTACTATGGACAATAATTTGATTTTATACATAGTTAGTAATTACGTTGGTCTGGTCTGTATGGAGTTGAACGATTGAATTGAGATTTACTATGGACAATAATTTGATTTTATACATAGTTAGTAATTACGCTGGTCTAGTTTGTATGGAGTTGAGCTTAATTACAACATACTTTTTATTAGGTCAAAAGAAGCAAGGTGAGAGGAGACAAAATAAATTTAATAAATGAAAAATGCTTACTAATTTTAAGACATTTATTTATTCTTATTAAAGAACCAAAAACATGGAACCCTGTACTTAATTGTGGTTTGTTATCATTGTATATTAGTTTTCTCAAAAGGTACATGTGGAATATTTTTGTCTACAATTTTGTTAGAATTAGTAATTACTTCAGTTAACATTAGTTTTTATTCGTGACATTCAGTCAATAAATGCAACAGCATGCTTTGCATGCATGCAAAAGCTAGGTTAAAGCTTTTAGAGTTTTTCATAAGTGTTTAAATACACATTACGTTCTTGATTGCAATACATCAGTTGATCTCCGTTTATGAATAAAGATTGAAGAGCCATAGCTCATTCCGCATTATCTTTGTTTTATTTCTGCCTCCAACCTTCAGTTTGGTATCAGAGCATAGGAGAAGATCAAATTGGTAGCATCAATTTCCAGAGAATCCAAAGCCATAGCTTTGAAGAATTGTAAGTTTTTTTTGAAGAATTTTTACAGAATTTGTTTTTTGGATAATTAAATAGAAAAAAAAAACTAGTTTTTGGAACTACTGCGCCCTCCCTATAGTCCACAGAGTGGTACTTTTGGAACTATCATGCCCACACTATAGTCTAAAGCGTGGTAGTTTGGGGATAGAGGTCTAATTGCAGACCTAGATGAATCAGTGAGGACAGAGGTCAAATTTGGCACAGATGAGGTAGTTCCAGTTCTTGGCAAATGAGTGGTCAACATTCTGATCAAAGAAGGCCAACAAAAGACAATCTTAGATGTCTATTATGCTCCAGGATTGAAGCATAATCTGCTCAGCATTGGGCAACTAATTGAAAATAAGTACAAACTTGTCTTTGATGGATCAGATTGTGAAATTTATGACCCAAATCGACATTTGATCATCAAAATACAAGTGACTAGGAATGGGATGTATCCACTAGTCATGAATTGTAGCAGCAAGGTAACCTCTTTTGCTCAAAAAGCCACTTGCATGGATGATTATTGGTTGTGGCATTTTAGATATGGACATCTTCACTTTGGTGGTCTCAAGTTTTTGCAGCAGAAAGAGATGGTAAAGGAATTACCCCCTATGAAGGAGCTAGAAAGTAGTTGTGAGTGTTGCATCATTACAAAGTAGCACAGGGATAGCTTTCCTAAAGCTATGTCTCGAAGGGCACATGCACCTTTAGAACTTATTCATACTGATCTAGTTGGACCAATGCAAACTCAATTGATTGGTGGAAGCTATTATTTCCTTACATTTATTGATGATTTCAGTAGAAAAACATGGGTGTATTTCCTTTGTCAGAAGTTTGAAACTTTTGGCAAGTTCAAGGAATTTAGGGCTCTGGTTGAAAAATAGAGTGGTTATCAACTCAAAGTATTGAGATCTAATGGAGGGGGGGAGTATGAATTAAAGGAATTTCATGATTACTGCAAGCATCATGGAATCAAGAGGCAATTCACTACAAGATATACTCCTTAGCAGAATGGTATTGCAGAATGCAAGAACATAACCATCATGAATATGGCAAGGAGCATGCTGAAAGGAAGATATGTGTCCCATGAATTTTGGGGAGATGCAATGGCTTGTGCTGTTCATGTGATGAACAGATCTCCCACCAAAATTGTGAAGAACAGAGTACCAGAGAAATCTTGGTCAGGTATGACTTGTAATGTTTCTCATTTCAGAGTATTTGGTTGTGTTGCTTATGCTCATGTTCCTAAACAACTAGAAAAGAAGCTAGATGACAGTAGTGAGAAATGTATATTTCTTGGATATAGTGAACAAACAAAAGCCTACAAGCTGTATAACCCTATTACCAAAAAGGTTATTCTCAGCAGAGATGTTTTGTTCAAGGAGGAAGAGTCATGGAATGGAACCATAGACAAGGGTATGGGAGCTGCAATACCCCAACCAGAAGATAGAGAAGATGAGGAGCTGATTGGACAACAAGATCCAGTATCATCTTCACCAGTAGCAAATACTCCAGAAAGAACACCTAGAAACTCAATTCGAGGTGAAGCATCAAGTCCGCAATCAGGTAATGAATTTGATCACAGTAATAAAAAGACTAGAAGATTGACAGATATTTATGATGAATTGGATGCAAATACCAATTATGTTTTTATTGCTAGTGAACCTTTGTTTTATGAAGAGGATGTAAAACAAGAGCATTGGGTAAATTCTATGGACGAAGAGATAGATTCCATTGAGAGAAATGATACATGGGATCTAGTTGACCTGCCAAAGAATAAGAAACCCATTGGTGTGAAGTGGGTTTATAAAACCAAACTCAATGAAAAAGGTGAGATTGATAGGTACAAGGCAAGGTTAGTATCAAAAGGTTTCTTGCAACAACCAGGATTTGATTTTGGAGAAACTTTTGCACCAGTAGCAAGATTGGACACAGTAAGAGCAGTCCTAGCAATTGCAGCATAGAAAAAGTGGAAAGTGTACTAGATGGATGTCAAGTCGGCATTCTTGAATGGAATTCTTGAAGAAGAAATTTATGTGGAGTAGCCACATGGGTATGAAATAAAAGAACATGAAGAGAAAGTTTACAAGTTGAAGAAAGCTCTATATGGGCTCAAGCAAGCTCCAAGAGCTTGGGAAAGTAGAATTGATTCTTATCTGATAAAAAATGGTTTTAGCAGAAGCAGCAGCGAACCAACACTTTACACAAAGGTAAATCAACAAGGAAAGATTTTAATAGTTTGTTTGTATGTTGAAGATATGATTTTTATAGGTGACCTCTCAGTAGATGAGTTCAAGGCAGCTATGAAGAAAGAGTTCGAAATGACAGACCTTCGATTGATGAGGTTCTTTCTTGGCCTAGAAGTAGAACAGTCAGAAAAAGGTGTATTTATCTCTCAAAATAAATATGCTAATGAAGTTCTTAAGCGATTCAGAATGATTAATTGCAAAACAACACCTACACCAGTGGAAATAAGTACTAAGTTGAGAAAAGAAGATAGCAGTCCCAATGTAGATCCAACATTGTATAAGAGACTTGTAGGAAGTCTCATGTATCTCACAGCTACGAGACCTGATATTATGTTTGCTGTCAGCTTGATTTCGAGGTTCATGGAGTCTCCCAAACACTCGCATTGACAAGTTGGAAAAAGGATATTACGATATGTTGCAGGGACTTCAAGCTATGGAATTTTATACTCAAGCATTGAGTATGATGTTTTGACATGTTTCACTGACAATGATTTTGCAGGAAGTTTGGATGACAGGAAGAGCACTTCCGGTCATGTTTTTCATCTTGGATCAGGGGTGATTTCATGGGCATCCAAGAAGAAACCCATTGTAACACTTTCATCAGCAGAAGCAAAGTATGTAGCAGCGACATCAGCAACATGTCAAGCAGTCTGGTTACACAGAGTTTTAGAAGGTCTTCAACAGAAACAAGAAGGACCAACCACAGTTTATTGTGACAACAATTCAGAAATTGCTCTATCCAAGAACCATGTTTTTCACCAGAAAAGCAAGCACATTGATACCAGATATCACTTCATAAGAGAACTTGTGAACAATGGTGAAGTTCGTGTTGAGCATTGTAAATCGATTGACCAATTGGCTGACATATTCACAAATCCATTGGCAAAAGATATTTTTTAAATTCATAGAAATAATTTAGGCATTGTAAAAGCTTTAGTAGTCAACAGTAGTAATTAAGAGGGACTGTTAGAATTAGTAATTACTTCAGTTAACATTAGTTTCTATTCTTGCCGTTCAGTCAATAAATGCAACAGCATGCTTTGCATGCATGCATGCAAAAGCTAGGTTAAAGCTTTTAGGGTTTTCCATAAGTGTTTAAATACACATTACGTTCTTGGTTGTAATACATCAGTTGATCTCCATTTATGAATAATGATTGAAGAGCCATAGCTCATTCCGCATTATCTTTGTTTTATTTCTGCCTCCAACCTTCAAATTTCTTAGTCCAAATCCATGGCCCGTGACCGTAGGGTAAATGTATCCTCCGTAGGATCTATGTTGTGAATCAAACAATAAGCTTCCTAGAAACAGGGTGTCTCTATACAAGAATGAAAGGAAAAGACTACAAATCAGGGATATAAGGGTTATAATGAAAACCCAAAAATATTATTTATAAGTCATATGGAAATGATCAATAAGGAAGTAGTTGAGATTGCTTCTTGGCTAGAATCCAACGCATCCAGACTATTCTCTCAGGGATTGAAACTTGAATTACAGGCTTTGAATGTTTCCATAAAAGATTAAATCATGTTCTCTAATAAATCTAAAACGATGGGAATGCTTAGAATCATAAATGCAATTTCCACAGTGCAAGAATTAATGTTCATAAATGAAATAATGCAAGGACTTGGACAAAATATTGCATAGAAATTAATGAGTAGAGATTATAAACTGAAAACATTGGTTCACACAATTCACTTAACGTTTAAGGTGAAGAAGGAATTAGAATGAATACCATATAGGGAGGCACTCGTGAACTGAAGGGTCGATATGGCTAAGGTTCACGAGAAATGGAAGCATTGTTTTCTTGATTCCAAGAAAACTTTCATGATCTGCCTTTGCTGCTGACGACGCTGAGACTTGCAAGATGATAATTCTTGCGGATTGGTAGTATAAAACCATTCAAATAGACAAATCATGTAACAAGTCTCTTAAAAGAACAAATCCCTATTATTATTTCCATAAATGATTGAGGAATAACCAGCCTAGATCCAAATCCTAAGCTCTATCAAGCACCGAGAGGGATCAAATCTCCCGAGGTGCAAACCTCTCCTTGAATAGCTCTTTGAGTGCAATACCTGAGCCACCTAATCTTAAGCTCTAAAGTCTCTAGTTTAAGTCTCATATTTACTTTTTACTTTGTATTATTATTTTTTGTTTACTTTGTATTATTTTGTTAGTGGACAAACACTCTAAAGTCTCATATTTACTTTTTACTTTGTATTAAAAATAAAAAGTAAAGTCTCTAGTTTAAGTCTCCTATTTACTTTTTTATTTGTATTATTCTTTTTTGTTTATGGTTGACATAATATTTACCACCTAATCCTAAGCTATACAATCTCTAGTTTAAGTCTCATATTTACCTTTTACTTTGTATTATTCTTTTTTGTTTATGGGACATATTATTTATTACTTTTTACTTTGTATTATTCTTTTTTTGTTTACTTTGTATTATTTTGTTACTCGACAAACACTCGACTCACAAGATCTCCCCCATACTGGGTTGTAGAGCGCCTCTCGACGCAATAAAGCGTGTAGAAAACCTCTTCATTTAACGATAGTTTAATAAAGTAAATAGATGTATTCAAATGCCAATAGAGTTATGATTCTACTCATTATAAGCTTGAATTCAACTTTACTATTAAATCCAATTTAATGCATATCCATTTATATATATGTAGCTCTGAATTTAATGGATATCCATTTATATATGTGTACCAGAGGTCGATGGGAGGAGGTAAAACATCGACACCAAATAATTTACCATTCTATAGAAACAAAAAAAAAATAGTAGAGTTGCATTCATAACCAATAATACAATGATCAATGTAATAATATTTGCTCATTAAAATTTCTTAATATTTTATAGATAGAGACCAATAATCAGGACATCAACTAGTTTATAAAATATTGTATTCACTTTCCAAATATTCGAAAAGAGAGAGTCTTATCAAGGTGTTGATGCTTATTAATGTTGATTTCATAAATTGCGGTTGTGAATCAAGTGAGGGCCATCTTTACTTTCTCCATGCACTACCATCTTTTCTGCCGCGGATGACATACCTCAATGCTTCTGCCACTGATGACATACCTCAATGCTCGTGCACAAACAGATGGCCGTCTGCCCGAGCATGCACAGACAGATGGTCTTCCCAGCCTTGCCGCCGATGACAAACTTCAATTCGATCAATGTAACAAAGAGCTCAATGGTGCATACTATGCAGAAAAAATATTGCATAATATTTTGAAAATACTTAAAAATGTATTGAATATTGAAAGGAGAGAACAAACAAATTAAACTCCAAACTCCCATAAAGTGGCAGGCTGTCGAGAATAACAAACACCACGCAGCAACCCTAACGGAGATAACGTGGCAGACTAATGAGAATAACAAACACCACACGTCAGAGGAATTTATTTTTTTTCTCTCTTCATCAGCATGGGATGTTGGAGAATTAGATGTGCGCTATCTCAGCTTTTCTGGAGATTTTAGTGCATTTGTTGGGTTTGTTCTGAACATTAATAGCAGAGTTCTCCTATTTTGAGATATTTACCAAATTTTAATGAGTTGCAATTAGGGTTTCAGATATACAATAGCAGCTTGGGATTTTCTTTGTGGTCTGAACCAAAATAAATCTATAATTTTTATAGTCTTTCATTGCAAGTACAGTCTTTCATTGCAAGTACTGTACTATGGGAAAATGCCAGGCTACAGATGCTGCAAGTGTTATTATTGAACACCCAGGGGGTAAGATTGAAAAGATTTATTGGCCAGTTAGTGCTAATAAGGTCATGGTTTCCAATCCCGGAAACTATGTTTCTCTGATCATAACAGATTCAGTTAAGGATGAATCCGATGGTGGTGCTCCTCACAAGCATCTGAAGCTTCTTCGATGAGACTCTGCTAGGCCATAAATATCGCCTGGTTAGGTTTGAAGGTATATTTTTGGATATTTACATATGGATAGAGTATTTCTGGTGCAAAAATTTCCCCAATTTATCCATTAGTTTCCATTTTTTGCAAGTAGTTTTTTAGGTTGCTGAGTTTTTCGACTTTTTCCTAGTTTTTCAGGTCCTAGATCATGCTTTTCCCAGTTTTCTTTCCCCCTCGATTTTTCCCTTTTCAATTTTTTCCCAATATTGCAAAGCTTTGGTATAGGTAAGGATCATTAACTAAAGAAATTAACAGCAAAATGAAGAAAAAATTGGCCAGGAAAAACTGGTCTAACATAAACTCAGATTTGAAAAAAAATAAAAAAAACTTGGAAAAATCAAAGAAAAAAATTGCAACATTGGAGCCCAGAATTCAACACTTCTGGAAGTCTTAGCTGGTAGAATAAATCCCACCAACGGCTGCAACGCTGGTAGAATAAAGCCCACCAGCGGCAGTAGCTCCATTCTAGTGAATCAACAACATATGGACGTTAACCATTTGAGAAGAATCTCTAGCTACGTAATGTAGGCAGGGCGACGCCTTGTTCCCGAAGATTCTCTGGCTACGTAATGTAAGCAGGACGATGCCTTGTTCCGAATTCTCACATTTGAAGAGATGCTCATACTCAGTGCCTTCCTCTAGCTCCCGGTTACTGTCCTGGAAACCGAGAAGACGACCCGACTGAAGTTCTCTCAAATGGCTCGGTCATGCACCACAGTTCACTGGAAATGCTCGAGATGGGACTCGTCCTTTTAGGCCACCGGACTCCCCTTCATTTAAAAATCCTCGAATATGCCATAGATACACTGCTTCACTGGAATGGGTAGAGAAGACTAACTATGCACGACCAAGACACAGTGGAGGTCGAGCACACGGTGGATGATGTCGATAAATCTGGGCCGCAAGGCTGGAAGGTTGAATTGAAACTCGGATGAATGGGAATACTAGGATGATAAATTCCTGGACTCCCCTCCATTTAAACATCCTTGAATATGACATAGATATACTACTTCACTGGAATGGGTAGAGAAGACTAACTATGCATGACCAAGACACAGTGGAGATCGAGCACACAGTAGATGATGTCGATAAATTTGGGCCGTAGGGCTGGAAGTTTGAATTGAATCTCGGATGAATGGGAATAATAGGATGATAAATTCCAATGACAATACACATGTATCCCATGCCCCTCATCTCAGATTCCACGTTTCAGGGAAATATCATGCCATATCATGCCAGCTGACAGCTCACCCATGCAACACATCAGCTGGATCACCCATGCAACACAACAGCTGGAGCCACCGGAGCAACACATCAGCTGGATCACCCATGCAACACAACAGCTGGAGCCACCGGAGGGATCATGTAGCCTTTGCCACCAGAGGGATTGTCTAGCCTTTGCCTCGCCTAGTGATGAGGCCCTTTGCCTCGCCTCGTGATGAGGCCAAATAAGGCTTCCAGTTTGGGGATTGGTTTATAGGTAAAAATGGGGATTGGTTTATAGGTAAAAATGAGTTTAAAACTTTAGTATAAAATGCATTGGGAATTGTGCCAAATTAATATATTTGCATCAAATCGATTCTTATAGTCCCTTGTTCCTGCGGGCAGGGACTAATAAGAGTACATCCCTTGCTCCTATGGGCAGGGACTATTAAGAGTACATCAATAATGAGTAATAAATTTTAAGGATTTCGAAATCTTGATTTCTACTTTTACTTATATATCTTTTAAGCATATATAAAGGGAGTTTAATGCAGAGGTTGATTGGTTATCAAAGCTGGTCATTGCCGATCATTGTTGATATGGATGGTAGACTTTATTTTAAAGAGTTTAGGGATAAAGTGTTTCATGATTTTTTGATTATTTTTTTATGATGTCTAGTCTATGTGTATAGCTAATGATAGCTGAAAAGAAACTGTGCAAGATAACTTGTATGTTTTCTTGTCTGTTTTAGTATTGGGAGGTCCTACAGTTTTCTTCTGGTCAGTCAAGTGGAGTTTGGCTCTAGGTATTATTTTTTTTAAGAATGATGTGAAGATTGATGGTAATAGGCTTGGAGAATTTTGATGTATTAGGTTAGTTGAAGACTTGAATTAAATAATCTGATTTTCAGACAAGAGTGCAAGCTTGGATGTATGTCATATGTATGTTTTCATGTATGTTTTCAACAGCATTTATGTGTAGTTTGGAGAGCTTAGTTACAATATTTTTTGTTTCATTTTTTTCATTATGTGATAAAATATTTTCAAGGTGTAACTGAAAATATATGTATATGTTCATTGGTCTAAATTATATCTATTAGAAGGTGTTTTTTTTGTTTATGATTTTCTTTATGTTTATGTATTTTGTCATAGAAATAATGTAGAAACATAAAACGAAATATTATGAACAATGAATTAACACTATCAAATATATTATGAAAAATGTTCATATTAGGTGGGGTTCATTCTTTACATCATTACTAACATTGATGATGAGAGGTGTTCAACAAAAATTACTAATACTCATCATAATAATA
Organism: Larix kaempferi; assembly: GCA_027924585.1. Taxonomy (NCBI): domain Eukaryota; kingdom Viridiplantae; phylum Streptophyta; class Pinopsida; order Pinales; family Pinaceae; genus Larix; species Larix kaempferi. Next base: position 1,573,433 of record BSBM01000368.1, read on the forward strand.
ATTTACATATTTAGTAATATTTTACATCGCATATAAAAAAAAACTTGATATTGCATATCAAGAAACTTCAAGTTTAAATCTCCAATTCACTTGTCACTTATAAGGTGCTTCTCACTTAGCTATGAGTGGATGTGAAACATTCCTTCAACTTCATAAATTAAATTTGTTTGAAACTTCATAATGAGGTATTTTCTAAAACAAAATAATAATTGATAGAGAATGAGTATCTAAGGTGTAGGTAGTGGAATATAATCACTGAAGGATTTTTCCACTATTGATGTTACAATGAATGTGGCTGTAATGTCCCCTCCTATCATACCATGATAGAGATGGTCATTTTGCTAAAACCGGGCATCTAACCCCATAAATCGTGGACCACTAAGCATTCCCATAATATAACAGATATATAAGGATGCATAATTATCAGAAATCACAGTAGAATTAACTTATGAAATACACAATCATCACACATTCAAGATATTCATCAATTAAACAATTGCAAGATAGCACAAGAAAATACTTATCTTAATGAAGTAGTACCAAACAACTAGCTACACTTCTGCAACATTCCACCCAACCGTAGGCCAGTGTGCTCCTCAATCTCTCAGCACCACTGCCACCCCCGAGCTGGGCATGATCTCCACAAGGAAAAGGGGAAAACAGGCTCTCACATAGCCAAAGGTATATCAAAATCAGCCAAGCCAATCAACAATTGGGTTTCTCAGGCTGTTAAGAGATGGGAGCATGTATCATCAAAAGCATAAGTGTTGGGCATGAGAAGAACGCTTCTATAGTGAAGTTCCCAACAATGGGTTCCTGACCGTTCCAGAAAATGTGGGCAACCAAAACGAAAAGGAGAAAATGGGAATTCAACCCCAGGAGAGCATAATCATTTTCAGAAGAATGCTCATGGGCATTTCGTGGGCAGAAACGGCCTCCCTAACCCCAAAAATCGTGGCTTTCTTCTCCCATCCAATGAGCTAACCAAAAACGAGTTTGAAGGCATGGAAAAACGCAGGGAAAGGTGAAAACGTGAAGGATAAAACCCCAACAGGCTCAGACTGCGTGAGAGGAAGAATGCCATGGGTGAAGAATGGCTTTTGGGCCAATTTCGTGGGGGTTTTCTTGCCCCACAAGCAAAAACACGATTTTCCAAGTTGATGGCTTGCCCATGCACGAAAATTGACAGCCATACCTCTCCCATACCAAGGCATTTATTGTCTCAACCAATTCTTGGAAGGATTAAGTGATTGGGTGCATGAGACCAAATGGGTAGTTGAGAGTTCATGGGTTTCCTCAATGAAATGGATTAACACCATGGGCTCAAGGGTTTGAATAATTTCCCTCCCTATTCCTTGTAGAATCATGCCCCATCTCTTTGTTGCATTGCATAGCTAGTTGTGGGTGTTTTCATTAAAATTTCATATTTACATGGTGTCTTATTTACATTGTGCCCATCTCGCACAAGAACCATAGGCATCTATTCTAATTGCCGATACATAGAACATTAAATCAATGGCAGGGCCTTGGCCTTGAGCTCCTCACCATGACTAAATAACAATATTTACATCATTTACAATATTAATGCAATAGGGTCAAGCTGGGGACATTACATTCCCCTCCCCTTGGAATAACACTGTCCTCGGTGTTCCAACACTTCGAAAAATAAATACCCACTTTACATATGTCCAAAATTCACAAAAACTTTGCAGATCTGCCCTGCATTCTGTTCTTTACATTGAACTTTCAGGACCAAGTCCTTTGATCTTCAAGAGCTGCTCCTGCTGATTCGGATCTTCTAGCTCATCCATAAGTCTGAAAACTTTATGGCTGCTACCCTCTTGAGGTTCTCTTGTTGGGCAGTTGCGGAGGTAATGATCCCCCTCACAATTCCAACACTTCACGGGTTGCTTCATCTTTATCTGCTCAATTTCCTTTGAGTCTTCCCACCTGGAGCGTTTCTTAATCGGACGATTGGATGAATGCTTCTTCACTGATACACCTTTCTTTCCCTTGCTGATTGCTTTCATAATGCTTTTTACCTCTTTCTGCAGACGAATAGAGTCCTGCAAGACCTTGTGGTTCATCTTGTTCTGCTGCTTTTGCATCTTGAGCATCTCTCCAAGATTTTCTTGGGTCTTGGCAATTGTTTGAAGAAGACTTCCGGCCAATCCTAATAGCCCTTGGTCTGCCGCCATGGTTAATGGAGACAACTGACCACACTTTTCTCACTAGCACACCTTCCTGTACCGACTGCAACCAATTGATTCAATTTCACCTATGAAATTCATCATTACAATTCTCGTTAGGTCAAGCATAACCCAAAACATTAAAAATCAGTCAATGGTTTTTCCCCAGTTGACATGGATAGTCCATGCTTTACTCATGAGACTCCCACACTTTTTATGCTTGCCCAACATACACATGAATTCCTTCATGTTTATCCATTCACAGGAAATTCATTACTTAGCATTCACAATTCACTTTAATCAAATAAACACACTTTTACTTTCAGTCATGCATGCATTCAGCATTTTTCTAATTCTATAATTGCATCAATAAAAGGGAAAGAGAGAGAGCAGTAAGAGTTTCTCCTCTTAGTCTTGTTCCATTCTGGAACCCACACCACCACTGCGGTTTTTTCTGCTCTTGTCCTTTTTCACTTCATCGTGAATGCTTGACCTTCTCTTCTTGGCTATGACACGTAGTGTCTATGGTTTATTCTAGACCTCTCAACCATGGATTTTCTCCACTTGGTTGGTCTAAGTCTTGGCCGCTAGGACTCACACAGCTCCACTAGCCCCATCCTTCATTACTGCTCATGTTGAGCCCTTTAGGGTGGTTACATGTCCACATGCATCCTTAAGATGCTTCAAGGTTCTTGCTTCCAACAATACCTACGTTGGATGTCTTCGCTTTATTCCATAGGACCCTTCTTTGCTCTACAGGCCTTGGATCTCTTATGGGTACAATAACGAATGTTGGGATAACACGCAGGCTACTTCTCAACATCAATTAATCAATGCTCAACCAGCCACTTTCTGGATTTACCAAGCAGCTTTCAGTTCTTTCAGGGTCCCTGCTTCCTGCATTGACCAAGGTTTTCAACAGAGAAACAACAATGCATCAACTCACTGTTGCAATATTTATGTTTGAAACCTTCAGTTTTTCAAATAAGAAATGAATGAAATTGAATACTTATATGTATTGTGCATTTCCTCGCTACTCCACAGGTTTCCTTCTCTGCTTTACAAGCCTTGGATCACTTATGGGGTGGATTCTTGGCCAGCACACATGCTGCTCCACAACATCATCCGAATAGGAAATGCCAAGCTAGTGCGCCGACTGGGTTTATCAGGCATCCCAAAAATCAGTATGCTAAGCCAGTACGCCGACTGGGTTTATCAAGCATTTCAAAGATCAGTATGCTAAGCCAGTATGCCGACTGGGTTTATCAAGCATTTCAAAGAACCATTTCCAAGCCAGTTCTCCGACTGGGTTTGTCAGGAAATAACACCCTTCACCAATACTTCCACATCATGCAAGTAACTGATGCCAAGCCAGTACACCGACTGGGTTTATCAGGCATCCAGCAACCTTTCGCCACAACTCCCGAAATAACCAATGCCAAGCCAGTACGCTGACTGGGTTTATCAGGCATACAACAACCATTCGTCACAACTCCCAAATAACCAATGCCAAGCCAGTACGCCGACTGGGTTTATCAGGCATACAACAACCATTCGTCACAACTCCCAAATAACCAATGCCAAGCCAGTATGCCGACTGGGTTTATCAAGCATACAACAACCGTTCGTCACAACTCCAAAATAACCAATGCCAAGCCAGTATGCCGACTGGGTTTATCAGGCATACAACAACCATTCGTCACAACTCCCAAATAACCAATGCCAAGCCAGTACGTTGACTGGTTTATTAGGCATACAACAACCATTCGTCATAACTCCCAAATAACCAATGCCAAGCCAGTACGCCGACTGGGTTTATCAGGCATACAACAACCATTCGTCATAACTCCCAAATAACCAATGCCAAGCCAGTACGCCGACTGGGTTTATCAGGCATACAACAACCATTCGTCACAACTCCCAAATAACCAATGCCAAGCCAGTACGCCGACTGGGTTTATCAGGCAATATGAACAACATAATATGATTACGTGGCTCCTTCCCTTGTGCAACCAGCGGTTCCCTCCAGAAACTCCATAGGTGACTCACTTGACTGCAGGCTAGCATGGCCCCACAATACCCACTCACACTACACAAGGATGATACCCCTTTTCTGCAACACAGCTCCTCGGGCCTATCCATCCCTTCTAGTGTCCTTTAGTGTGAGCGTAGAAAAGTTACCACTTCCCATACAGTCCTCTTTGAGCACCCTTCTTCACTTTGCCCCTTACGTGAAACACCAAGTTGCATTTGTGTAAGCTGTTAGCACAAGAAGGATAAGCAGGCTCATCAGTATTACTGCCCAAAAATTGTAATCATATTTCATATCATTCACTATCAAGTATTGAAACACCAGGAATGCGTCCATTCCCTTAGGGTGTAGTCAATATTGAAAACCCTACCATGACCCAGCACCAGAAAAGGTGTGCACCCCCTTTCTGATGTGTGCCATGTAGGCCCTAATCATACTCAAGCAGTCTGGAACAATAATGAAATAATAAAACATGCTCTTCATATTAAATCTAATAATTTAGACATGCATGTTCTTGTCTGGGGTCACAGAATACTCATTCATTTTGCATATGTGTCTCACATGCCTTCTGGGCATAGCTTTACCATCTCACTTTCATGGTTTACCGACATGCTGTTTGGTTGAGACAATGGCGTTTCACCTGAAACCCATTTCCAAAGCATGGAATCCTTCCTATCTAGTTTGGCTTCTGCAGGCCATCACACATGATCTTCCTGCAATGTGTTATCCTAGCACACTTTATCAAATATCCAAACAGTCAGCAACATTTAGCAATAAGCTTCAAATATGATTGTTCCATAACCAATCAATAGCATTAATAATTAAATTCAATATGAATTTACAATTCTGTCTACTACAGAAATTGGTTTTCTTATCCATGAGGCTATCCTCATATTGTTTGGCTTCTGTAAGTGACACCACTCTGCCCGTTATGGCCTTATGCCCACTGCCATACGGGAGCATCCCCTTACAGCATGTCCTCAACTATTCTTACTAACATAACTTAGAGCTCTCAACCCTGAGATTCCTTCTCATAAGCTCTAGATCAAATTTCACAGTCATATCATTCATACAACTCTGTCCTTCCACAGAGCATTCTAGCAGCCCATCGATCATGATTGGGATCTTCATGCACTTACTATTCTGCATTCATAACAGCCCATAAAATGGTCCTAGAATTATCATCAATTCATCATTTCATTCATTATTTATTTTGCAATGACATATGTATCATCCCTATGCATTCATACAATGCATCATAGGATTTATAAAATCTCTTAATGCACATCTACTCAATGATACCTTGCATTGTTTCATGAGTACTATGTAGTCAAGCATATTATGCTTGAAACATGACTATCTCATATAACCTCCATTACCATAATTAGGACCACCAGTCCTCACTTGCTTGGGTTATTAAGCACATAACCAATCATACGCATGGCATGATATAATTTCACGTGAATGCATTGAGATTTCTAAACAGTCATAGGGTGTAAGGGTCATCCTCTTCACTTACCCACACCTCACCAAGCTTGGTAGGTTAACAGCCCCAGTCGATATTCAATATTACATGCAAATTAGCTCAACATAGCTCAAACATAGTTGAAGAGATCTTACCAAATCCCCTTTCAACATTCATGCAATTTATGCACCAATAACCATTACCTGTATGGCTGTCGTTTACACCACTTGATGTTACCTGACCAATTGGCCTCTTACCAATGCTACGCAGTCCTTTTGCCAACCTCGTGATCATAGGTTTGTTGCGCCATCATTTCCGCATAAGGTTGTTGGCTTCATGCAACAACATCCTCAGAACGTTTAGCCATGCTCTTTGTTATCTTTGGTCCTACAACCAATACCAACATCAATAGTGATTATCAACCACAATATTCTCCATTAGTGGTTTATTGCATATGCCGACTTCATTATTCTACCAATGTGCAATATCCCATTTATGCACAAGTATTTCTATATGCACTATGCAATTTGTTAAGATGCCATCTAGTGCATATACATCTATGTAATCCTTTACATTTTTAACATTTTTATGCCATATGACAATTTCATAATTATAAGTATGATAACAAACAGAGGTTTAAGAAATTCTTCCCTTTTCGGTCCCTCATCGTGACATGAAATTCCTCTTCCATATCCTGCAATTGTAGAAATTGCCCATATTGACAACAAAATTTGTTTGTCAAAACAGCCGCTGGCACTCTTCTGCACTAAATATCTATGATATATATAGACCTCCTTCAAACTCTGGTCATGCATCATTGTTCCCTGCTGGACAAGCTTTCCAATGCCTATCTTCATGCTCCATTCTGACATCAGGTGCAGGAACTGCATCCTTTCAAAAATGACAACTTTCACTCCCATTCTGCACATTTTACACAGCTGCATTCTATTCTCCGAAGTTCACAAATTACTTCATGCACGTGGGAAGAATGCCATACTGACAATTCGTCAAATCACAAACAAAGACACATGAGGGGGAAATCACACCGCATCGGGCGGTTCGCGAAATCCTGCCGTAATGGGCAGTTCGCTGAATCCTACCGCGATGGGTGGTTGGCTGATTGCTCCCGCAACTGCGGGGCGGTTTGGCGACTGCTTCCGCAATTACGGGGCGCTTGGCCGAAGCCTTCCGCAATTGCGGAACGATTCGGCGAAGTCTTCCGCAGTTGCGGAATGATTCGCCGAAGTCTTCCGCAGTTGCGGAACGATTCGCCGAAGTCTTCCGCAATTTTCGGAACGACTTGCCGAACTCTTCCGCGTGCGAAACGATTCGCTGAATCCTTCCACAATTTCGGAAGAGAATTCCTTCCGAAATTTCGGAAGAGAAATCCTTCCAAAAAATTTCTTTCGACGCCGACACGTAGAAAATTTTTCACTTAAAAAAAAATTTCTCCACTGTTTCGGAGCCGTTGGCTGAATTCTTCTGCAATTGCGGGAAGGTTCGCCGAACGCTTCCGCAATTGCGGGAAGGTTCTCGGAACTCTTCCGCAATTGCAGGAAGGTTCGCAGAACCTTTCCGCAGTTTCGGGACGACTTCCCGAAACAGTTTTAAAACAAAAATTTCCAGAAACAGAGTTAAAACAAAATTTTTCAATACTCTTAAGGAAGAATTTAAAATCTTCCCTTCTAACTGCTATCAGGTTTGGCCCATAGAGGCCCAATGCTGCAACGCAGCTCTGATACCAAATGTAATGTCCCCTCCTATCATACCATGATAGAGAGGGTCATTTTGCTAAAACCGGGCATCTAGCCCCATAAATCGTGGACCACTAAGCATTCCCATAATATAACAGAGATATAAGGATGCATAATTATCAGAAATCACAGCGGAATTAACTTATGAAATACACAATCATCACACATTCAAGATATTCATCAATTAAACAATTGCAAGATAGCACAAGAAAATACTTATCTTAATGAAGTAGTACCAAACAACTAGCTACACTTCTGCAACATTCCACCCAACCGTAGGCCAGTGTGCTCCTCAATCTCTCAGCACCACTGCCACCCCCGAGCTGGGCATGATCTCCACAAGGAAAAGGGGAAAACAGGCTCTCACATAGCCAAAGGTATATCAAAATCAGCCAAGCCAATCAGCAATTGGGTTTCTCAGGCTGTTAAGAGATGGGAGCATGTATCATCAAAAGCATAAGTGTTGGGCATGAGAAGAACGCTTCTATAGTGAAGTTCCCAACAATGGGTTCCTGACCGTTCCAGAAAACGTGGGCAACCAAAACGAAAAGGAGAAAATGGGAATTCAACCCCAGGAGAGCAGAATCATTTTCAGAAGAATGCTCATGGGCATTTCGTGGGCAAAAACGACCTCCCTAACCCCAAAAATCGTGGCTCTCTTCTCCCATCCAATGAGCTAACCAAAAACGAGTTTGCAGGCATGGAAAAACGCAGGGAAAGGTGAAAACGTGAAGGATAAAACCCCAATAGGCTCAGACTGCGTGAGAGGAAGAATGCCATGGGTGAAGAATGGCTTTTGGGCCAATTTCGTGGGGGTTTTCTTGCCCCACAAGCAAAAACACGATTTTCCAAGTTGATGGCTTGCCCATGCACGAAAATTGACAGCCATACCTCTCCCATACCAAGGCATTTATTGTCTCAACCAATTCTTGGAAGGATTAAGTGATTGGGTGCATGAGACCAAATGGGTAGTTGAGAGTTCATGGGTTTCCTCAATGAAATGGATTAACACCATGGGCTCAAGGGTTTGAATAATTTCCCTCCCTATTCCTTGTAGAATCATGCCCCATCTCTTTGTTGCATTGCATAGCTAGTTGTGGGTGTTTTCATTAAAATTGCATATTTACATGGTGTCTTATTTACATTGTGCCTATCTCGCACAAGAACCATAGGCATCTATTCTAATTGCCGATACATAGAACATTAAATCAATGGCGGGGCCTTGGCCTTGAGCTCCTCACCATGACTAAATAACAATATTTACATCATTTACAATATTAATGCAATAGGGTCAAGCTAGGGACATTACAGTGGCACTACTTAGGAGGACATACACTTGTTAAGGAACAATGATGGGATCATTTTCTACTACTATGTAAAAGAAAGGAAAATGAGACTTAGGGAGATGAGATGGAATGAGGCCTTACTCATCTAGTGAGATCCAATTTTAAGACCTCAAGATTCAAAAGGATGGAGTCCGTGTGGGAAGATTCTTCCCAAAATTCAACCACATTACTAACAATGATGATGAGAGGTGTTCAAAAAAGTTTACTAATACTCATAATAGTAATAATTTATATATCGCATATTAAAAAAATTCAAGTTTGAAGTAATATTTTAGATATCACATATCATGAAACTTCAAGTTTAAATCTCCAATGCACTTGCCATATATAAAGTGCTTCTCATTTAGCTATGAGTGGATGGGAAACATTCCTTCAAATTCATATATCAAATTTGTTTTGAAACTTCATGACGAGTTATTTTCTAATGATAAGTTATTTTCTTAAACAAAAAATGAGTAGAATTGATAGAAAATTAGTATCTGATGTGTAGGTAGTGGAATATACTCATGGATGTTTCATATTTTGGGTTAAGTATTTTTCCTCTATTGATGTTGCAATGGACGTGGTGCTACTGAGGAGGACATAACTACAATGGAAGTAGGTTCTCGGTCATTAATGTATTAGTAAATGTTAGTGATACAATGGTTAAGGAACGATGTATTGGCATAGATAAGAATTTTACATGAAGAATATGGGATCATTTTCTACCACTAAGGAAAATAGAGGAAAATGAGACTTAGAGGGATGAGATGGGATGAGGCCTTACTCATCTAGTGGGTTCAAATCTTAATAACTCAATATTTACAAGAATCGCTTCCATGTGGGAAGAATATGTTGCAACAAATAATTTGTTATGATAATCATATGAGTGCATGAATTGAGAGGAGAATGCACACATGTTTTTTGGGATTAAAGGTTATCTATTTTAGGAGACAAGTGTATAATGTAAATTATTATTTGATGGCACACCTAGTGTTGCATTACAAGGACATGATTGTTAACCACTAATTTTGTCAACGGGTACACGCTCACAAAGCATTACTAAGATACCTACTATTTTACAACTTTTCTACATAAGAAATTTAAGGCCCTAACTGAGTTTTGTTATGATTCCTTCATTCGAGTCTACCATCAACCTTGTTTATTAGCTAGCTTAACATCTACCCTAGGTCCCACCACTTAGGATTGTTCGCCAATCTTGAAAAGTAATTTTTTAACAACATCACATATAATGTTCATTGGTAACACTAATGGTGACGTCCAATTTTTATTGGAAGATGTATGTCCACAATTTTTATACTTATATAATAATAGTATGTTTTAATGAAAAATCCAACTAAAGATGAATAACTTGTTTCCTTTTAAATGTGAATCAATATAATATATACATAATATTGTATATCCAAAAGTTACCCTTCCATTCCTAATTAATTTCAATTTTTATACTTACATAATAATAGTTTTTTTTAATGTTTTTGCAATTTAGTGAGTAGTAAGGTTCAAGCTCTGTCCTAGCTTGTCATTTAGGGTTAGGGTTTCCCTAAAGGTTTCCTGCAGGTTCTCGGCAGACCATGGTTGTGCCTTCGATTCTAGACCCAAAGGCCTCTCCCTCTCTGGATGAACTTTATCGAAGAGTTATCTCCTCCGTTGTGGCTTCGATTCCAAAATCTACCCCCCCTCAGGACTCGCTGAAACAAGCTTTAGCTCCGGTTTTTAGACTCACCTCTTCCGCTTCTAAACACAAGATCATTGCACTCTCAGAAAAAGGGCTGATTGGGTATTTCACCGGGATGTGGCCATATCCAAAATCAATCAAGGTATGGTTGAACAAAACCTGGAGACTGCTGATAAAAGGGGATTTCATTGAAAAGTTATGTGGAAAGGGTTTCTTCATTTTTATTTTTGAACATAAGGAGGATAGGGACCTGATTTTTCGTAGCGGCCCTTATTTCCTTGGACCTATAGGAATGTATTTGAATTAGTTGAATGCATCCTTTGACCCCAAGAATGAAATTCCTTCTGTTGTCCCAGTATGGTTCAAACTCCCTCACCTTCCTCTACATTGCTGGGGAGATGAGGATCTAAGGTCGATTGGAAATACTCAAGGGAAGTTCATAGATAGAGCGGAGCCTAGACCCCCTCTTTTTTCTTGTGCTAGAATATGTGTGGAAATAGATCTGGAAAAAGTACTTCCAAAGGATATCAATCTCTCAATGGATGGGTGGAATCATCTACAGAAAGTTGATTATGAATAGATACCCTTCAAATGTAAATCTTATCATGAGTATGGCCATTTCACTAAAGGATCCCAAAAAGGAAGGAACAAGAAGGAGACCAACAGGAATAGGGGGAATGGAACAAGGTATCAAAAAAGGGAAGGAAGCATCTGAAGGTAAGACAAACGGTAAGAAGAGTCACTTCCCAACTAAACGAGTTCACGGCTAGCCTGGGTTGGCATTCCCATCAAAGAACTTATTCACCCTCTGAATCTATGTGGATCTAAAACTTAATAGTTTTGAGCTCTCTTCAGTCCAAAATATCTTTATGTCCTATATGGGTCCTCAACATACCCCAAAATGACTTTCATGACTGGAAGAAAAAACACTCACAATGTCTTCTCTTTTTCGATGGTGCGTCTAAAGGAAACCCAGGGGTGGCAGGTGCGAGAGGGGTCGTTTATGATCCTGGAGGTAAAATGTTATTTCAGTATGTGTGGGGATTAAGAAGGAAAACAAACAATCAAGCAGAATGGGAATCTCTCCTCCAAAGGGTCGAAACAAAGGTATCCCTGCATATAGATCATTATACCATCCTCAAAGACTCCAAGATTGTTATACAGAAAATGATAAACATCCAAAGATGCCATGATAAGCATATGTGTTACTTGGATTTTCACCCAAGCTTGTGCAAATGGGCACCTACTAACTTCGTAGTAGCAGTTTCAATAAAACAGTAAAAAAGCTAATGTAAACAGTAAAAACTAATCTAACATGTGCATAATAAACTTGCAGTAAATAGTAAAACATTCAGATCTTCCATGTAAAACAAATGTTATTTATAAAAAATAGATTTACAAATGAAAGATTACCTCAATGCTGAGGTTGGTTGAGCTTGAGCAGCTGCTGGGATGAGTTGCTCCAATGCTCCAATGGTTCCTTCTCTTCTCCAAATGCAAATGGGGATTGGCCAAAATGGCTCACTCTAATGGTAAATCTAAGCACAAATGGAGGGCTTAGGTTCTTAAGAATGAATTTGGCAGCATAAGGATAGGCAAGAATGTGGATGAATAATGGGGGGCCTCTATCACCTTTTTATAGATTATGGGTGATGGAGAATACAACCATGGTTTAGAGTAACCAATGGTATTGGTAAAATGGTTTAGGGTTTCTTTTCCTCTTTTTCCCTCTTTTTTCCTTTTTTGAATATATTTTTGATTTTATTCCCTTTTAATTGGGAATTTTTTACCCCTTTGGAGGGTTTTTGGTATTTTTTGAGGAAATTTAACTATTTTAAGGAGAAAAAGATGGATTTTGGCCTTTTTAGTGACCACTTGAGAGTTTTTTGAGGTTTTAGAGGCTAAAATGGTAGGAAAAGTGGACATATGGGTCATGTGACTAGGGAGATGAGTTAGTGAGTATTTTTTGGGTGTTAACAATATGAACATAATACAAAAATGAATTGTATCAACCATTAGTGACATCTCTAGGATTTAGTTCTACCACATTGTAAGGCACAATAATGTGGAGGCTGATATCATGGCTAACCAAGGAGCAAGGTTAAAAGAAGGGCTTATTGTTTTGAACCATGATCCTCCTTACACCAAATGGTCCTCATGTTTTTTATCTTCAACTTCCTAATGCAGGTGCACATGTAAATATTCCCTCTCTTTATGTGGACAAGCGGATTACACCATAGTTCAAGCTTTAAAGATTTCCTTCGGACTTCTCCTCACATTAATGAAGGTTGGTGTGGCAGTAATATGGATGCATGCGAAGTAATATTCAATTCTCGAGACTTCCAATCGCACGATCTGTTTCAGGTAGATGGTACTGCAACTCATTTGGTGGTGTTGGCAATAGAATCCCTCACTTGCGACGGTGGAGCTTTTGTTGTTGGTCTGCGAAACTTACCCTGGCCTATCACAACCTGCAGGAGAACGAATATCGAGAACATGGCAAAGGAACTCAGGGAGATCAAGGAAGTTCATCAGGACATCAAGAAGAATGCTTGCAATACTTACGAAGTTTCTAAAGCCACTCTGGAGGAGAGCAGAATAATCGACCTAGATATCAACCAAATGGAGGATGTGGAATCCAATGTCTATGTCCATGTGGGTGAGCTCGAGGTAATGCAGAAGGATGTTAAAGGCATGAAAGACCACCAATGGAACAACTTTGAAGGTCTCAAAAAAAAATTGTTTTCTCTGAAAGGGAAGTTAATTGATACCCTTCAAAATGGAAATGACAAGATTGAGGATCGTCTGGCTCAGCTGGAAGAGTCCTTGAGTGACTTGAGGGATGAATTTGGGAAGTACACTGAACCAACAGACCCAGGAAACCAACGTGAAGATAATTCTCTGATGGAAGATGTCTCACAGACCCATGAAGGAATACCACCAACTTAATTCCAAGAATGTTGATGTGGACTCTCTATTTTGTTTTGCTAAATGTTTTTTGTGCTTATATATGTAATCAATATGTCAGGATATACTCAATAAAAGACAATAGATATAAACAGTTACGAAGAACAATGCCCTGAGATGAAAAGCTAAATTTTTCAATATTGGATTACTCATTACCTAGATTATGGTATATCGTATTAGGAAGGGATTTTTGTAACTTATCCTTTGTTTAATACAATCTATTTCACGTTTCTATTAAAAAAATAATATGTTTTAATGGACGAACCAACTAGAGATAGATATCTTGTTTCTTTTTAAATATGCATTAATATAATATATACATATTGTTTTATATTGAGAAATTATCGTTTCATTTCTAATTAATTTAAATTATAATAATAAAATAAATTGATTTATTATTAGATAATGACTAAAACTATGACTTTGTAAAAAAAATTGTTAAATAACTTTAAAAACATCATATATTAAATTTAGATTATAATATTTCCAAAAGTTAAATTTAGATTATAATATTTCCAAAAGCTAATAAGCATCTACTGATGTTTCATCACTTTGAAATCTTTTTCACTAATGTAAAAAGGCACGACATTCAAGCTCTTTAATCCTGAAAGTGGAAGCTTTATCATACTCCTTAATCCTCAAAGTGGAAGCTTGAAGTGATGGACATTTAAAGGCTATGATGGATTTAACTACCTAATTGGAAGCATCAAATGCAGGTGGAGTAGCATCTCCTTACGACAACCAATGTAAGACATAACTTCCATGGATTGAGGTGTAGTTTTCTTTAGAAACGTGGTATCCATGAGTTGTATTTTTTTTAAAACGTGGCCATTATTTTTTCATGGAAAAAAAGTGTAAGGTGTATTTTTATTATATGGACTTCATAAGGAATTTGGTACAGTATCTCAATATTTTTTAGTTTAAAGGTTTAAGGTCTTGGGTATCTCACTCTTACAGATATTGTTTGTGATGATTTTTTTATGAGATTTTTATTGGCAAAGTATGAATGAGAAATTGTGTGATATATGATGTTTATAGTATCTAAAAATGAGTGTTAACTTTTGATACACTTTTTGGAATTTATATTGATAAGTTCAGTGAAAATTATAATAAATACATTGTATTTTATAGATGGATTTTTATTCTTTGGAGTCTCTATTGTTATTATTCTATTTGGAAATGACATTATCTTAATGTATGAATTAGTCAAGGGTTTTCAAACAAAATGGACACCTTAGCTTCCTTTTGTGATATTTATAAGCTTTAGGTTAATTTGGGATTATGACAATATCAGAATATTCAAAATGAGGTTCAATTTAAGGTTCATGATGGTTTTATGGCACTATGTTTGTTCTCATAAATCCATGCATCTAACAACTGCCTTTGCAAGGGTGGGTAGTGGCAGTTCTATGCATTATGTTAGACTTTAGTGCATGGATATCAATATAGAATCCATATTATGTCTAGATTTACCAGGTGGTCAAAAAAATCAAATTTCTATATATATGCAACTGCGCATTGAGCAAAGTCTTACTTGATTTTTTATTCTTTCTTTGCAATCCCTCCGGCACGGCTATGTCGGGATTCTTCCTCTTCTCTCCTATTGGAAAATCAACAGTTTGTTGTTGTTCTTGTCCTTGATCTTGTTCCTGTTCTTGAGAATTTTTTAGCTCTTCTTATTGGTCGTGGGTGTCATTTTCATTTGTGCTTTCCTCTGATGTAGTGATCAATGTCTTTGGTGCATCAATATTCTACTCGGGCGGCCAATATTCAATGATAATATCAACCTTATGTGCGTCCAGTTGGTATTGTTCCTCAAACCATTCTTGATTATTTGGTGGTTCTCTAGGCTGGATGAAAATAAAGTAAAGGTCGGCTTTGAATCTCATCTTGCGAATATACACTGTTGTTATTTCCTTAGGGATACGCGAAGTGTGCTTGATTACTTCGCATAGCTTCTCATAATATGTATACAACTATACATTATTTAGCTTTTTATCTGACCGGATTCAAATTGGCCCACATGTTTGCAAATATAGGTCCACGACAATCTCCAGCAAACACCAATACAGTTTGTCGATACTTAGGCTCTTTCCAGCCTATAAACGCGATTAAAACTAACAACTAGCTATAACGGAATTGATGTCCATTGTCTTGCATATCCGCAACATCATCTAGGAACTCATTCAGAAGGTAACTTTCTCAATTATACTATATTCCATCCTTGTCCTTCGCAGATAAGGATATCACAGGGGCCGACACCTCGGTTAGTCTGCATTTGCCTAGTACTTTTCCTGCGAGCAGTTGAACCATGAAAATCGTTGTGACATCCTTGATTTGATTTGCTTGATATCCACGGGTTTCTTTTACCAAGCCGAATTCATTCTTCATCCTCCTTGCAAGTTCTTTGTCTTTGTTATTGCCTACAAATTTTGTTGCAAGGTCAACGCCTCTTTTGCTCAAGTGCATAATTCTATAAATGAGGTCTATGTTGATATCAATCTTGCATTCTAACCACAAGTAACCCTAGTGCATACATGAGAGAATTGTTCGCACAACCACTATGAGCTCCGAGATTCTATCAAAATGCGAAATTCACAACAAATTCAACAATCCTGATGGTTGCAATGGCGCAATCAAGTCTTGCACTTGAATTTTAATTTTCTTACTGGTTTCATCATGTCGCCTACACATGTACTAGTCCGGCTGAAATTGTGGGTACTTTGTTTCATGTAGTAGGTCATGATCTAAAAACTTGCATTATGGAATCTTTCCTAGCAAAATCTATCTTTCGCGCACATGACTCGACATGGGTGGTAGCAGGATCTCGTAATGCGGGTTCCTCTTGAGTATCACAACTGGTGCATCCTCTCTTCTCAGAGGGATGTACTCTGGTATCAGCAAAATCATCCTATCGCAAGGTCGTTCTAGTGGATACTCCTTTGGAATTTTTTCGTCCTTTGGCTTCTCTTGCTCAGTGGCCTTCTACTTGTCTTTCTGCGTCTGCTGTTGTATATTTTGTGGTGAAGCTCTAGAGGTTCCACCTCTCTTTGGGACTGCTTTCTTCATTGGTGTCTTCATAATTCCTTCCAAACCAGAATGTTGGAATTCTCTTAATATCTCCTCTAGGATTTCTTGTTCAGACATACACTATCGGATTATTCTTTCTCTTGACTGGTAAAAAGCTCAGAAATTACATGCGGTAAAAATTAAAAGTCACAGTAAAACCAGTAACTATGCATTTCTTACTAATTATAGGCATAGTGACACTACGACGTGCCAAAAAATGAATAAATTAGCATTAAATTCCATGTCCGCTGGCCAAATATTTCTTAGATATTGGTCCTTTCCCTTCTTTTAATGTGTCTTCAACGGACAAATATTCCTTAAAAGTGGAAAAATCCAGTTCCCAAAAGTACTGCACAACGACTACTTTCTGAACAAAATTGTAACAACTAGTTTCCTTTAACTTCACTGATGATTAGGTGAATGGAGAGGTTCAATTCACATTCCCATTATTTTAATTGAACTTTGCAATGTTACTTCCTTCTTTAACTTCGCAACTTATCTTGTTATGTGCATTTCGCAGCACATATTCATATATTGTAAAACTGCGCATTTTAACAAAACTGTTGTGTGCAGACTCTACCCTCTGTTTTAGTGTCCAATTTCAACTGCAATTGACACTTAAAACCTTCTTGCATTGTTTAACTTATGTTCATAGAAGTAGGGCCATCCCTATAAGGATTTAGTCTATTCCCATTGACAAGACCTTGCGAGTTTTCACCAAGTAATGTGGATAGCTTAACTACACCACCATTAGTGACATGTTTGACAATGTATGGTCCTAACCAATGCATTTTGAATTTTCTAGTAAATTTCATAAATTTTCTATCATATAGGAGGATAAGGTCTCCTACCTGGAATAATTTGTGCTTGATGTGTCTATCATGCCATACATTTTCTCTATCTTTATGCACTTATTGGTGAAAGCCTGCAATGAAGCGATCTTCCTCCAATCCAATTAATTGTAGTGGTCTTTCATCGATTGTCTCATCATCAGCCATATCTGTGAATGTTGTAATTCTCAATCTTAGTACTATGTATTCCATGGGCATGACAACTTCCTATCCATATGCTAATCTGAAAGGTGTATGAACTGTCAACTTTTTACAAGTTGTTATATATTCCCATAATACTAATGGTATTATAAGATCTCAATCATCCCTATTTGTATTGCATACTTTGGTCAATGCATTCTCCAATAATTTATTAAAGGATTCTACAATGCTATTAGCTTGTGGATGATATGGTGTACTTTTATGATGGTAGATCTGAAATTCTTTTGTTAGGGCTGCAATAGTTCTGTTCAGGAAACGGGTTCCCTGATCGCTGATTAGAATCTTTGGACATCCAAAACTTGTCAAAATGTTCTCTAAAATGAACTGCATTGCTATAACTATGCTACAGTCCTTCATTGGTTTTTCCTCTGCCCGTCTGGTTAGATAATCTATAGCTGTGATGATATATCTTGAGCCAGTTCTCTTCCCTAGTGGGTTAATAGGTCCCACAAAGTCAATAGCCCATTTATCAAAGGATTTCAATGTCAGTTGTGGAATCAATGGCATATCATTTCTACAAGATGGCTTCCCTATTCTTTTGGATACATCGCAATTCTGGCAATGTTCTTTTTAATATTTGTGTATTGTAGGCCACCATAGTTCTGCTCTCAAACTTTTCTATGCAGTAGCTCTTCCTGCATAGTGTCCTCCAGATACTCCTGAATGTGCTTCAACAAGTATGATAGGTCCCTCATGTTCTAGTAAGCATCTACGCAATACTTCATCTAGTCCTAGTTTGTATAATTGTCTTGCAATTAGGGTAAAGTCAGCTAATCTTACCACTAATTGTTTCTTCTTCTTCCTAGTAAGTTATGTAGGTGCTAATCATGTAGTTAGAAATTATACAATATCTATGAAGTAGTCGTTTGCTATATGGATAGAAAACAACTGCACATCTGGTAGATTATCAACCAAATTACTAAGTTCTTCTTTTGACTCGATTCTTGAAAGATGGTTAGGTCTTGCATTCAATCTTCCTGGTTTCACTATGATCTCAAAATCACATTCCTGAAACAGTAAAATCCATCTGCATATGCTTCCCCCTAAAACTGGTTTATTGACCAAGTACTTCAAAGCTGAATGGCCAGTGAACATACAAAAATGTGAACCTAGTAGATAGTGTCTAAATTTCTACAATGCGTACACCACAGCTAATCCTTCCCTCTCTATTGTGGTATAATTCTTTTCTACTGAAGATAGATTTTTGCTTGAAAATGCAATGGGATGATCGATTCCTCCACCACCTGGTTGTACTAATACAATGTCAAGTTCTATAGATGAAGCATCTACATGTACATGAGATAGCTTATTCCAGTCAGGAAAGACAAGAATAGGTGTTGTAACCATTTTCTCTTTTAATGTGTACAATCCTTTTTGGCAATATTCAGTCCAATTGTACTTCGCTTCTTTCTTCAATAGTTTCTCCATAGGCATAGTGATCTGCACATATCCTTTAATGAATTTTCTATAGTATCCTATGTGCACCAATGTAGTGCGTAGATGCTTAACTGAATTAGGTGCTGGAAGATTTACTATGATTTCTATCTTCTTTGGATCAACCATCAATCCTTTCTTGCATACTATGTGTCCCAACAAAATACCATAAGGAATACATAATACACTTCTTCAGGTTTAGGGAAATCTTATACTGTCTACACTTTTCTAACATCATTCTTAAGTTCACATGATGGTCCTTCAAAAGGCCAAATATTGTCCAGTCATCAAAGTACACTTCTAATAATTTGTGAATATAATCCTTAAATGCAGCTAAAACCACTCTTGAAAAGATAGTAGGTGCGTTTTCAATCCAAAAGGCATAACAGTGTACTGAAATGATCCCCATTCAGTAGAAAATGTAGTCTCATGTTTGTTTTCTGTAGCAATTTTGATCTGATGGTAGCCCGAAAATCCATTAGTGAAAGAGTATGCCTCCTATCCACCTACGTTATATAGCACTTAGTTTATGAATGGAGTAGGAAATGGGTCATGCAGAGATGCATCATTCAATTTTCTAAGGTCCACACAAATTCTGATTTCACCTTTAGCTTTATTGTCTTGAATTACAATGGGACTTGTCCATTCTGATTCTTCCACTGGTTCAATGATTCATGCCTCAATCATTTTGTCAATTTCTGCTTTCACGCTTTATTTATATGGGGTTCAATCTATAAGGTCTTTGCTTAATAGGCTTCGCATCAAGCTTGAGAGTTATTTTCATAACTCTCAAGTGACCTAAAATGCCTTTCTTTTCAGAAAACTTGGTAGGGAACAAATATTGATATTTGCGCAGTATGTTTGTAGTCTGTTCTACTATTTCTTCATCCCAGTAATCCCCAATAGAAGCAAAATTTGGTTCATCATTGGTACTAATATTGATCTTTCTGGTCTTCACAGGGTTACTCAGATCTGGGATTTCCAAATCAGGTTCTTGTACATTGCAGTTTCCTTCAGACTAAGGTATATTCACATCATGAGGGTCTTCATCTTCATCTTTGTCTAGTGAGAAGTTATAACATTCAAGGGCATGTTCTAGCTATATTTCCCAATCTAGTTGATTATACACAAGCAACGAGACATAATCAAATATCTTCTTTTTAATGATCTGTAAAGCCTCATTGACACTCGGAAAATCATCCTCTAAACTGAAAGTTGATTGAAATTTCTTTATCATCATGTGCCAATGTTTTGTGCCTTTGCGAAGCTCTGATTCTGTATACCAGTTCTTTGGTATTTGGTCCAATGTGTGCACAAATATATGAACCCATTCTGTCTTTGGTATATGCATCTATGCTTTCAAGCAAGACTCTATATGATCTCTAGGATCAATCTATCCATTGTGTTTTGCTTGTACAACCTTAGTTTTTTCTACAAATATGATTTCCATTAAGTGCTTACATTATTCCCATGTGTTCAGGTTGTCTTTGTGCATAACCCACCACCTAGCAGGTGGATCTCACAATGCTATATCTAAAGCTACTAGCTTATGTTCATTTGAAATTGATGCTAAATATTCATGAAGGAATGCATGGATATTACCCAAACCATCATAAGTAGGAATTGGACTTACCTCTATTCCAATCCAACGCAATGACTTCGTTATCTTCGCACATTGTCTAGTTGATACTTCATGCATCCGGCTCTTCCATTTATCCAGCACTATGTCTGATTCTGATACACAAGAATTGTCACATCTCCATTTCAATGTTCCATCATCTCTGGGGTTAGTGTAATCTTCTTGATTCACTGTCATCTTGTAGATATTATCAATTTCTTGAGCTCTATATTCTTCTCTTACTGGTTCAACATACCTTGTTCCTTGTGAAGGATCCAAGAGTGCGATAACCCTGATATCCAGTCCTTCAAATATCATTTGTTTTTCCTTCAGGTTGATAATGGAGAGGTTATCATTTGCCCAGTCAATCCCCAATAATGCACGATAAGGATTGTCGTCATATATGATCTTAATAACCTCAAAGTCTGCGTTACTTTGCACTCCATCAATGCCAACAAGAACACTTGATAGCCTCCCAAAAGGTATAACCTTCTGCTGATTAGCTAATCTCAACTGTATAGGAGACCAACATAGCTTTGGATTCCCCATTTGTTCCCATGTTTTTTTTGTTAGCACGTTCACCTCTGAGCCCAAGTCAAGAATGACCTAGTTCATTTTGAAATATCCAATCTGCGTGCTTAGCCTCATTTCTCTTCCCTTCCTTCTATGGTTCTTGATATGATGGATGACTCTATGTGCATCATTTACTATATTACGTTGTTCGTAATGCCCCAACATGTTTTGTAATTACCCTAGGGCGTTTTCATGCCTCAGCAACTTTATGCAGCTCTGTAGAAACTATGTGATAGGACTTGTCTGTTCTGGCGAAGTTCACAATCCATCATACAAGGTCGGCATATCTAATACAGGTGTCCGATCACTTCACAATTGGATCCTTGTGGTCGAAGGCTATGAGTCATGAAATCCTTTTCTTGCTTCCATGAATACCTTTTTTTCTTGGTTAGGGTTGAATGTAGACATTTTTCCAACTGATTTTCTTACCCAAGGCCCATCAGTAGGCTTTGGTCTGTTTATGTGATCATCAGAAGTCGAAGCTTCATTCGTCCTGTCATTTCCTGTCAAAGATCCACTTCGCGTAACAACATGGATGTTGTGATATTCATTTCTTTTCTCATATGCGATCATCTAAATATGTTGGTTCTGTCCTTTTGTTCTTTTTTATTACATTTTTCCTAGCAAAATGGGTCATGCTTCAATGATGTGGTCAAATTATTTACAGTACTTACAAGTAGTGCAAGGGTTTTGACAGTCTCTTGCTAAATGTCCAGGTTGAGCACAGTTATAGCTTACAATCTGACCTCTTCCTCATCCTTGGACAATGTTACGTCATCTTCCTATGAATCCACTTGATATGAATTTCTATCACTTCCTAACTTGGTTTCTAGGAATGTGCGAGGTTCAACTTCATGAGACCTCTTTCTAGCGCTAACTTTATATCTTTTTCCACTACACAAAATGTCAATGTCTTCGTCTATGTCACTATCTATACTTTTTAACATTACAGACTCAAACCCTAGGAATCTTATTACATTCTTAAGACACTGTTTTCAGCTAATAGCATTTTAATGCATAAACTCAGGTTTTTCAGGTACTTACCTCTAAATCCTTGGAAACAATATCCTTCTGCTGCACTGTAAGTCTTCAAAGTGTCCACAACAAACTCTGTAATATAGCCTTCCAGTAAGTTATCCAACCAAATGTATATTGCTCTTGAAATCTGGTTGCCAATCCCTTTAATCCTCTGAATCAACTCTAGATTCCAAATTGTAGGTTATGCACCCTGAAAACAATTTTTCTGTTTTGCTATCCTTGTTATACATTCATGTAGCTCATTATAAAAATATGCGAAGAAAACTTCATGCAAGTCAGTGAATACATACTTCTGCAACCATTGTTCTATGGTAAGACGTGGATGTTTGTTTTCTTTCTTCTCAAACTCACATTCTATATGGCTTACCTAGTTATGTATTTATTTCTTCTTTGGATTCCACATCAATATGATACATCACCAAAATATCAGTTCAAGCATGGCATGGAACCATTTGTTCGTATGCTTAACTGTATATATATAGTGCAACAACGAAACCATCTGTTGGTTCTCTTCCCTTCTAGGATGACACATCATCATCGCACATCACCGGCATGACAAGTCTAAAGTCGACAACATAACCATTTGTTGGGTCTCTTTACTGGGGCTGACCCAGGTTCGGAGAGGTTCCTTTAGACCCAAAAAATACCCCTTTCATTGGCCCTTTTGGCATCAACCTACGAGCATGATGAAGTCTCACCCAAAGTGAAGATGGGGGTTTACAGAATCTAGTTTCTGTAAATGTGGTGATGCGGAGATGTGGTAAATGACCTCACACTGTGTTCCTTGCTTAGCATCTACTTAACATAACAACATCAACTTGTGACTATGCACTTTGCAATTATCAACAACCTACAAACTTTGCTGAATTGCTATTGTCTTTTATCTTATAACTACGCATTCATCATACTTACGTTACTTCATAACATTCATACACATGTGTTCTGCTTACTTAATATATGATTCCCATTCACATACATATGAAATCAAATACATAAACATACCATAACATGAACACAAAACCAATCATAGATTCATACACATAACACAGGGATTTACGTGGTTCACCCCCCAGATGGGAGCTACGTCCACAGGAATTGTTTTTATATTACTTGGAAGGGGTAACGGTTCCAGTCTGCGCACTCAGTTGTAGACTCTTCTCTACAATAGATCTCTACGCACTCAACTATAGAGTCTTTTCTCTCTTAGATCTCTCTCTCAGTCTAGATCTAGCTCTCTAATGTCTCTATCCCTCCAACCCGTCCTCATACAAAAAATAACCCTTTATATAGATGTGCCCAAAGGTCACATATTACAATAACTATGGGCCAGCCCCCATAGTACCCTTAAACCCAAAACGACGTGGTTCTCCTGTTGACCACGCTTTTCCTTAACTTCATTGTAACTCCGTTGTCTTTTTTCATCGCTTCTTTTAACTCTGACGCTTCTTCTGGCAGTGCAGTTATGACCATGTGGCTCTGACTCTACAATGGCGCATCCTTTGCACCATTCCGCTTCTTTCCTCTCTGCTCCTGTAGCTGTCAATTCGTCGCTTCATCCTTAATTTCTTCAGCTACCTCCGGTTGTCCTTAGTACTTCGTCTTTACTAAGGGACATGTCCTTTCCTATCAACTTCACTTCGCTCCATACCCTCCTCCCAGGAATTGCGAAGTTGTTTCTCCCAAAACTAGTCAATGTTAGGCCTTGCCTAACTATACCTTTGCCATCAAAACTTCACGTACTTGGGCTGCGCCCAACACTATATATGTTTTTAAAATTTCATGAAACTTTTTTACTTCTTTTGGAGATCCAATGTTGAACAATAGTACATCTTCTACAAACAGAAAGTGGGTTAAAGTTAGTACCATATATATATCTCAACTCTTGAAATAACTCCCACCATTCTTACTTCTAGAATGGATATGTACACAATCCTTCATCTACTACAAGGGAGAAAAGATATATCCTTGTCTCAAACCCCTTAAGGGTTTGATGAACTTGGATGTTGACCCATTTATTAAAAATACAAAATAAATAAGTATCCCATGATCCACTTGATTGTTGTAAGATTGAAACCCACTTGTAGAAACATTAACCTGATGTATAACTAGCTTGTCCTATCATATGCTTTTGACATTTCATTAATTATCATTGCGTGCATTTTTTGTTCTTATATAAGCAAGACCCTTTTATCTTTCTCAAGTAGCATCTTGTATCTATTTCCCCTTGAGAAACCCAACTTGCACTTGAGAAATAACTTTTGAAATTTTTTATTTACCCTTATAACTATGATCTTTTCAATTATTTTGTATATATAGTTGCATAAGGAAATCAAATTAAAATCCTCCTAAAATAATCACAAGTAAGTGAGAACCTCAAAATGTTTGTTATATCAATCTTTATTGGTTCTATAAAAGTAGATTAGAAGTGGGAAATCCCCAATTCTTCTAGCTCATGGAATTTAGCACATTCGAAAGAGAAAAATTCCACACATAAACATTTCCAATCATTATATGGACCATAACAATTTATAATTGAAATCTTCTATCCTATCTCTTTGAACAAAAAAATTATCCATATGGTCCTAATGCAAGGAAATAATTATTTGGTAGCAAAGTAGACTTATTCCACCTAGTTGTAATCTCACTCTTGAACTAACTACTACATCTATAGCTAATAAACCAAATTTCTTCATTACTTTTCCCAAAATTAGTATCATCTTTTGACCTTCACCAATTCTCTTTTAAATCAAGGTCACATCCATCCTATGAAACTCCTTCAATATTGCTAGGAAAGGTTATTTCTAGGGATTTCCCAACACTATGATATTCATATATAAAATGATCATTGATTTACCCTAACAAGAGTTTAGGAGTTTATTCTACTCTAAAGGTCCCTTTAAATGACTTTTGCTTCCCTTTTTGTATCTCCTACAAAAAATTTCCTTACAATTGATGAGGAAAAATCTCATTTTTATATAAATTTCAAGTATCCCTCAATACACTCTTTCCCCTTAGCCTTGTATCGGTCTCTAAACATGAAATGACAAATGGGTTTGGTTCTAAATGCAATAAATCATCCAAGGTAGATTATGATGGAATATTACTAATGGTTATAAATAATTCAATTTTAAACTTTCATTTTAGGATGATAAAGGTAGATTATGATGGAATATTACTATTGGTTATAAATACTTCACTTTTAAACTTTCCTTTTAGGATGATAAAAGCTTGTTTTCTTTTCCATGAAAGATTTCATGAAAGTTTTTAAAAATTTCATTCCTTAGAACCACTAAAGGTTTTATACACATCTCTATTAGGGTAGGTCACCTTTCCATATTCTCTAAATAAAAAATTGTAATTTTTAAAGGAAGGATATTCTAGAAGGTTGGGAATCAATGTTAGTAATGGCCTTTGAGCTTGTAGGAGAATTGCTCACCGATTGTATAGCCTTATAATAGTGTACCCCTCTCTATTCTTAAATAAAAATTATAAATTTTGAAGAAATGATATTTTTGAAGGCTACATAATCTAAGTTACCAATTTGACTTTTGAGTTTGTAGGAGTAATGATAACCTTTTTCACCTTCTTGATAGGTTACCCCAATAGCTACAGAAACATTATCATTCCAAAGCTCGATGGGAAATCTTGTCAACTTGACACAAATTAGTTACTTTGTTGTTGACTTCAACTTTGGGTCAAAACATATAAACCACTTTTGTAATGACAAAACCCTAGAAATTCATAGTCTTAAACCCTAGAAACTTTACTTTATAGGATAACAAAGATGTGTCATCCCTTAAAAGGATTTATAGTGTAGTCCAATAATTGTTCCTACTAACTTAGTATCTCACCAAACCCCCTACACACACTTGCATATACACATATATTTTTAAAGATAAGCTCAATTGATTGAACCATAACAATATTGTTCCTACTAGCTTAAATCAACCCCTACAAATCTCTATACACACATATAACACCAAAGATTAACTCAATTGATGAACCACTTACAAAAGACCCAATTCCAATGTGGATGAATAGCTCAATTAATTTCAAACCATCCATCAAAACATAAATAATATGTTCCTATTGTTTTACTAGTTTAGATCTCACTACAACCACCTTAGCTCAATTAATTGAACCATAACAATATTCATACTAGCTTAGATCTCACCAAAAGTCTCTACACACTTTCACATACACATATAATCCAAAAATTAACCCAGATCTCACCAAAACTCTCTACACACTTTCAAATACACATATAATCTAAAAATTAACCCAATTGATTGAAGACCCCAATGCCAATGTGATGAATAGGCCTGATTAACATGTTAAATTATAAAACTTTAAGCATATGACTGGCAAAAATTTTACTAATTAAAAAAATCAGAACTTATAAATAGAGTAGATTTGGAAATTAGAATAATAACACTCTTTAGTTAAAAACCTTAGAATTTATCACTCGCTATCGCTATATTCTTGTTTTGTTGGCGTATCTGGTTGCTGTAAATCATAAAGTTATAAAACGCATCTCTGTTGGCTGGAATCAGCCGGATTTGATTTTTACAGGCTATTCACTAATGGCGGTGGTGCTTATGTTTTCCTTTCTTTCTTTGCAAGATGAGGAATTCTCCGACGCAACCCATTTCGGGCTTTTACAGCTTTAACCTGCCTCTGAAAGTATTCTTTGTTGGTGCCGTGATCTACCACATCTGGGGCGAAACTTACCTTCTTTTTCACTTTTGGTTCGTCCCCTGCCAAAACATTGTAGGATGAATTTCAATCTGTAAGAAATTTTTATATTTATAATTAAAATTAGTATAACTACTTGATTTGTATTTGGTGAAAAGTGATATAAATAAGTTCTAGTCTGTTTTTAGTTATGAATAGCCTGATCAGCTAAGAAATATCTATGGATCAATTACTAGTCTTTTTTTTATTGTTTATTTTAACTTTAAAACCACTACTATAAAATTAATCTGGATAATACACTTGTTACATACTTAAATAATCTAGAAAAAACATATGCACACATACCTGCATGACACACCATGCATGATCGCAGATTAGTTGTATCTCGCACAGCTCTCTCAGAAGAGCTTTCAACAACTTCTAATGGTGATCCGGAATCCGGCATGTCAGTCGATCCCGGCATGTCAGTTGATCCGGACATGGATTTCTGTCTGCAAGAAATTAGGAAATCTGACAATGAAGTCTATTATGAACAAACTTTTTGCAATTGGTTGGATAACCATTGAAGGATGCCCAAGCCACCTTGAGATCGTCGCAGTGCGTTTGTATTCCAAGAATTGTTTGCAGCTTTGATCTTCGCTCTTCGACGTAACCTTCATCCAAGATCATGAGATTCTCTATCAGAAGGCAATGCGTTTGTATTCCAATAATTGTTTGGAGCTTTGGTCTTCGCTCTTTAACCTATTTTGGTCTTGGTTTTTGATGCCAGGTGATAAACTTACCAAAAACATTATCAATAACTATAGAATGCACAGGATATGACCTTAACAGTCTTTCTCATCTAAAAGCTATCATATATTACCAACCTATAACAGTATAACTTTGTAGGATAAATACAAAAACCCAATAACCTTCTTTACTCAGAGAAACAGATCAAGATCCAAATTATATCAGAAATACAATAAATAAATAAAACCTGAAAAACTCTTCTACTGTCCTCGTCTTGTCTTCTCTGCTCTCCACTTGCATAACTTGAACAAGAATTGGATGCCGAAATAAGTGAGAAGTCACTTATATTTATACTTGATTGATGGTTAGCCCTTCCATATTTCTTGGGGTCAACTTGCACATTTAATATAAAATAATAATGAAATAATATTATTTCCTTTGGGCCCACTTGAGGATGAGACCTCTCGAGGCTACAAACACCAACAGTAGCCAACATAGATCCATCTTAAACCCGCATTTATCAAGTACCGAGGGGGATCCAACTTTTTTAGGTGGAATTTTTTTTTTTAATTTAAACTCAATAAATTTAATCTCTCTTGGTTAATAGATCCGGGGACCGGTTTAAGTTCTATAGACAAACATCCATTTTTCATAATTTTTTATTTTATGAGCTAACATGGATTCTTTTTAAATATTTTCCATAACTTTTTATTTTATGAGCCGACATAAATTTGCACCTCCTCGGTGCAATCAGAGACAAGTGATTTCTTCTTCTGAAAAAAGATAACAACACTAACAACATAAGGATGACAACAACAACAACATAATAACCACCTCCAATGAAGAGATTGTAAAATCCCGGATATACCAACAAAGCAACAATATAGCGATAACCAGGGATAAATTCTAAGGTTTTGAACTAAAGAGTTTTGTCATTCTAATTTCCAAAACTAATCTATTTATAAGTGTTTATTTTTTTAATTAGTAAGATTATGCCTATTCATCCACATTGGCATTGTGGTCTTCTACAAATGGTTCAATCACTGAGTTAATCTTATGATTATATGTGTATGCACAAGTGTGTAATGGGTTTTGGTGAGTGGTTCAATCACTTGAGTTAATCTTATGATTACATGTGTATGTACAAGTGTGTAAGGGGTTTTAGTGAGATCTAAGCTAGTCTGAATATTGTTATGGTTCAATCAATTGAGCTAATCTTGTATGTAAATGTGTGTAAGTGATTGTGGTAAAATCTAAGTTAGTAGGAATAATTTTTGAAATACACTGCAAATCCTCTTTTAAGATATGACACATCTTTGTTACAAAGAGAATATAAAGCTTCTAGGTTCTAAGACTGAGTTCTTTACCATGAGGACTTTAGTTAGACATAATAAAACTTTAGAAAATGGGTAAAAATGTGGCTCCAACCAGACATAAATGAAGTCAATGAAATTGACAGGTATGGTACTAATGAGGTTGGTACATGGTATGAGTTAGTTGGAGGCTATCAAAATGTCGCCCCAAATAGAGGCAAATTTAAGATATTGAGAGTTAAGGAGTCAGTAAATAATAACTTAACACATTATGAAATGGTAGTAATGTCGCCTCAAATAGAGGCAAATTTAAGATATTGAGAGTTAAGGAGTCAGTAAATAATAACTTTAGCACACTATGAAATGAACTTATTGGTAGTAATGCGATGGTATATGGTATGGTGGTTTCATATAGCACAAATGTTGTGATCCAATCTCTCATATGAGAGTGAGAGTAAGGTGTAATATATTGGCACCGCCATCTTTATTCCTAGATTCCCATTCTAACATCCAACAACCTCCTCTTATTTCTCATGCACATCCATTATTTACTCAAATCATTCTCATGCACATCCATTATTTACTCAAATCATGATGTTTACTTGAGTTATGTGTCAAAGAAATTATTACGAAGCAATGCATATATCAGATCTCGTTATAAATGCCAAGATTGTAACCTTCTTCCTAGATGCTTGAGTTCAGTGCAGTTTAACACCTATGAATGATCTGCATATCTATAATTTCATAACTCTTCATCTCACGTTCATTCTTATGCTTTAAACCTTTGTCCATTTGAATTTCATCTTTGGGCATTTGTAGGCATTTAATATAATATCATTTATTATTGTCCATTAAAATAAGTGTGTGATGGTCATAGGTCCAAGAGACTCATTTGGCCTGCAGTGCCTAATAGGTCTACTATGTGACCTTCGAAGCAGGCCATGGTACCCTTTCTTATTATGCGAGAGAACTAGGAGAAGGAAATAATTAACATGTCGCTTACCCCACTAGGAAAATCTTTTTGGAAATCAAATGATAAAGGTTGGGCATCTTACAAAGAAAGAGGAATAAGAATCTCTAGTCCTCATAGGCCATAAAGTCTAGAGAGAGGTAAGTGAATCCCTGAAAAAAATAACAAAACCATCTTCTCATCTCATAGAGGGGAGAGCATATGAAAATAAAGTGGTTATTATTCTAAGGGTTTAAGGAGAAAACATGGGAATTTGGTGCTCCCTTGGAATTTGGTATGTCCTAATGCAAAGATGGTGGGAAGAAACTCTGAGCTAAGAAAGAGGAACCCTTAAGCTACATGGCTAGTGGATTCTGGTGTATACCAGGGTTTGGATGAATCCATCACTAATATGAAGATATACATCTACATAGTGTTGAAGCTCTAAAGGAAACAACTCTCTAGACTCAAGCCATGTGGACTCGAGATAAGCTTTATAGATCTCAAAACAAATGCCTTTATTTAATTCTTCCTTTGAGATATCAAGGGCATCAAAACAAAAGCTAAGTGGGGGTGGTGTCTTAAATTTATCAAGGCCAAAGGGATGAAGTAATGAAGAGGCTCTCGCATACCTACAAGAATCAACCCCACACCCTACCAACTTCTTGAAAGAACTGAAATCAAGATAAGGATTATTGAGATGAGCACTCTTGGAGTTTCCCATCTATCTAAATCTACATAACATTGTCACCATGGAAAATCATTGAAGAAATGAGTGTCACTTGGACAAATTCTACAAGGATGTTTGGATGTATGACTAACCTCTTTGTATGAAGATGTTTTGATAAAATTGTGACAAACACTCTCTAACCGGTTTTATTCCCTAGCCTGATGGTATGGTCCCCAATCTTCACAACCACACAAAAGGGTAGGTGTGATCAATAAATGAAAGAGGAATATATTTGTTTGAATGCCCTAGAATTGAAGCTAGAAACATTGCTTTCCAAGATTGGTAAGAACAACAAGGATGGCCTAGTACCAACCAATCAAAAAAGTGGGAAGCACAGTTTTTGTTTTCTTGCAGTATATATTTTTAGTAGTCTTTGAGCTAGGGTTTTCAAAACATTTTGTTTGTTGGTGTTGATGTGACAGGTTGCTTTTCATCTTAGTGGCTTCTAGGCTGGGTTTTTTGGCTGTTTGGTGGGGTTTTCTCAATGCTGAAAAATGTATTGGTCGTCGAACACGTGCTCCACCAACTTTTATATTGAGAAGGGAGAGTTGGAGGCACATCTGAAGTCAAAATTTACCTCTCCTACTTTTTCTCCAATGCACGTAAGGACTAACCCTAGTTCCAATGTTATTTTTTCGTCCCCATTGAAGAGGGAGTGGAATGGTTCTCCCTTAAGCATGCTCCTTCATCTGTATCGAAAGAGATTTACTTCTCCGGTAAAAACTGTGATTCAAATCAGAGTAAAACTGAGAACCAGGGCATAGTTAGGGTTCGACATAAGCTCATCAGTGAAAATACAAGAGTGCGACAAAAGGCCAATATGGAGAAGGCAAGAAAAGGTAGAGTTCTGTGTGTTTTAGGGAAGGATGTTACCATGGACATGGGACATGATTTATCATCTAGGGCTCTCCTTGGGAAGTTCAAATATATCAATTTGAAGAGGGTTGAAATCCTAAATTGGATTTCAAAGGTGCTAGTGTAAGATGCTGATAAATTATGTGTCGAAAGTTATCATGCTTGTCAATGGCTGGGTGCACTTTCATTTTCTCTCTGAGGATTCTTTGCAATTGATCTTGTCCAAGTTCTAGGTTATTGCAACAGGATCTTTGGTGTTGTGTAGATGGCACTTGACCTTCAACCCATGGAAGGAGAAACTTAAAAAAATGCATTTATGAGTGATGTTTCCAGGATTTCCACTATATTGTTGGAGTTTTCAGGAATCATGAACGTTGAGAACTCCATTGGCCTATTTATTTTGATTGAGGAATCAAATTTGTTGGCTATGGATTGTCAAATTCCTAGGGTTTTGGTTGATATTGATTCTTCTCGAGGATTACCTTAGGAAGTTGAAGTCAAATGGGAGGAATCAATTTTTATTCAATGACTCGATTACTGGAGAGTTCCATTTAGGTGTTTTCGTTGCCATAAGACTGACCATCTGCATCAATATTGTAACTCTGATTTAAATGAAAGGGCATATGTTTCGACTGAAGATTCTTCCTTCGGTGATGAGCATGAAGATATGGAGCAAAACTTATCCTTTCCCATTCCTTTAGATGAAAGCTCGGCCAAATATTTTATGGGTAAGTTTCGTATATTCTTGCCTATTCTTCTTAAATCCCTTTCATTTGATGAAATTTTGGAATCTATGAAAATCTCTAAATTGGCCTCTCTGAGATTACCCAATTCTCATGTTTCATCGGTTCAACAATGTATTTTTTCATCATCTGAGAAAGTTCCTGAACCTGATTTGGAGGGTTCTAAATTGGTTGATAGTTTCCATCCTAACATTTATAACAACTACACCTTTGGGGGGGGGCAGGTGGTG
The DNA here is from genome assembly GCA_027924585.1 of Larix kaempferi. Lineage (NCBI taxonomy): Eukaryota > Viridiplantae > Streptophyta > Pinopsida > Pinales > Pinaceae > Larix > Larix kaempferi. The sequence goes on from BSBM01000368.1 coordinate 1,605,889, forward strand.
ATAGTAGTTTTATAGTAGGGTTAGAAAACAACTTAATCATCTCAACTTCTCCATCTCCAATTGATGATGGACCTATTCGGGGTTTGGATGAGCCACCTTTGAATGCTTATAAACCTAATTGTATTCCTTCCTCTTTTAATGTTGGATCTATTTGGGTCTCTGAATATTTTCCTTCGGATGGGGATTTTCCTATATCAAACCCTTCCATTTGTGATATATAATGATCCCTATCTATGGTTTAAATCCTGGGGGATCTGAGGATGTTATTCCCGTCGAGTCAATTAGGAAATCCAATATAACAACCTCAAAGAAATTGGGTAGACCAAAGAAGATTGATTAGGAAATATCTAGGGATAGAGATAAATGGGTTAATCCTAAGGTATATATAATGTTACCTCTATTGCATTAGCACTAGTTTTTTATTCTCCTATGGGGCCACTTATAGAAAATGTGGGCCATGAAAGTGTTTCTAAATGATTCTTTTGTCCTTTAACATCCATGGGATTGGAAGTCATCAAAAGAACCGCCTTTAGGAGGTTACTAGACTCTACTAGACCTGACATTGTAATGCTACAGGAAACCATGGCCACTGGGGTCAAGGTTTGCGAATTTTTCCTTAAGATGAGATCGGGTTGGAAGTGTTGTGGGGTTGATGCCAATGGACATTCGGGGGGATTGTTAGTATCTTGGAATGCTTTGGTTAATGAATGTTAGAATTCTGATTATTTCATTCAAATATTATCTAGGATCCTACTAAGAGAATAACATGCACAACATAGCAATCATAAACACAAGAGACACAGAGTTTCCTCGGGGAAAACCAAGAAGGTGAAAAATGTTGAAATATTGTAACTTCTAAGAATATTATATTTGTACTTTATTATTCCGGAGATGTTTCATTCCTCCGTGAAGACCTTATTGTATATCCGGAGATGTTTTATTCCTCCATGGAGAATGTGGTAACTTGGGTTATTAGACTTCCCTAGTGGGGGTCGGCCCTGTATGAGTCATGTGGGTTAAAGGATTATTAGACCACCCTAGTGGGGTAGGCCCTGTCACATTATGTTAAATGGTTAAGTTGGGGCTGACCTAGTCAGTGTAAAGGTCAAGTCGGAGTTGTGTATAAATAGAGGAGGTGTGTTCCCCATTTAACACACATTCACTCACTTGTGAGTGGCACATAGGTGAGAGAGAAATATGCTATGAAGGAGAAGGAGCTCATGTTTGGGATCACATCTTTTGTATTTGCTAGTCATCTATATTGAGGAAGCTTTGTTGGGTTTCTACCCCATGAGGGTTTCCCAGGATAAATCTGTGTCTCTCATGTTTATGCTGTGTTTATTGTTCTTTCAGTGATCCTATATATGCTATTGCTTTGAAATGGAATGTAATACTAATATTCTCGGTCTTAGCATATTAAATATTGACATGGTATCAGATCTATCCTAAAGGAAGGCAATGTATGGCACTTACGACACTTGTCTCACTTGCGATAATTTGAAAGTTAGGGTTTTTTATAGAAAAAACCAGTCATCGTGGAAATTTCACTATAAATCCATTTTGGAGAAGGTTCGGGATCTGAAACCTTTACAGGTTTTAGATAACATCCCCCTATACCTTGTGTCTGAAATACAGCCTCATATTCATTGTACTTTGTGAGATATGATCAGTACAAGTTAGGGTTTCTGCCTCTTCCAAATCTGAGTCATAAACAGGTGACCTAGGAAAAAAGGTCATATCTAGGGCTAGGAAGCTCCAAATGAAATTTCATAAAATGTGACAGGTAGAGAACGGACTATAGTTTCTCAGGTAATTTGTTTAGAGGCTGAAGTTGAACTAGTGACACATGGCACACCATACAAGTTTGCTCTCTTGTTTTATCCCATAAAAAGGTCACGTTGCGACACTTGGCATAACTCTCTTTTAGAGAATCCAATAGAGGTTAGACCTGTGGGGTTGGAAAGATGGCAAGTCAGGATACCATAGGCCAAAGTTTCATACCCTATGGATTTGTAGTTTCATAGATGCACCAGAAACAATCAGGTGCATATTTCTGTCAAAACAGAATTGGATTTTGAGCACCTTCATTCTTGGCTTGTCACTGCTACGGGAATTTAGGGCTTGGGAGAAAGTTGGAATTTGTGGAATCGGAGTCCACGGCTGAATGATACTCATCAAAATCAAAATTTAGAGACCAAGATCGAATCTTTTGGTTAGGCAGAACGTCCGGCTTGATCAAACCCTAGTTCAAGATTTTGATCGGAAAGGTGAAAAATTAGGGCTTTTGCAAAAGTTGGAATTTTTTAAATCTATGACCACGGCTAGAAGCTCCTCAGAAAAATTGAAGTTTAGAACACAATATCGAACCTTTTGGATGGGAAGAAGACCAGGCTTTATCAAACCCTAGTTCGGGATCATGTTCAGAAGATCCAGATGTTTCAAAGGCAATTTTGAGGGGTCAAATTTTGCAGTTTTCAAAATTGAAGTATACCAGCTTGATCAGCTCAGCAAGGCACATCTTTCCATCCATTCATAAGTTTTAAATTCAAAATTTGAATTTTTAGGGTTTATTTGACAAACCCTAATCCAGCTCCAAATCTAGTTTCAGCAAATCAAAGTGGATTTGGTTAAATCCTAGAAGAGAATGAATTGGACACCTGCATAAGTGAAGAAGTTCCCATTCCAAAGGGAGATGAGGTAAGGCCTTACATAAGAATACTACGAGAAATCTAGACAGGTATGACTTGAGGAGATACAGGTATGTGTTGAAATATGTTCATGATTAAGTTTATGATATGTTTTTCCTCATATTATTGAGGTTAGTACAATCTTGATTAATCTTAGAATTGTCTTATCACCCTAGTAAAAGTATGAATGCATGTGAATGATAGAAGACATTCATTTATTAGGCTTATATGATTGTACTAATGCACCTGTGGTGTTGTATGAGGATGATGTTGTCTGCTGACAAGATACAGGTACATCAAGAAAGACAAATCAAGTTCTATGACCATGATGACATGGAGACAAAGACTCATCCATAGTCTTTGACCACATAGAAGCTCTACTTACGAGCAATGTATGACTTTGTTCTACTATGCTTAACCCATGAGATATGCAGGCTCTAGCACAAGGTCTCTAAATCATTGAAGAGAACAAAGAAAATATTGTTTGGGTATGTTAAGACATAACCAAGCTTGATAATCCAAGTATGTTTTCCTATATCAAGTTAGAATCCTACTTTTTTAGGATTTTAGGTAAGTATACGTGTGTATGAAATAATCATGACCATACATACTTAAGATTATCTAGAATTATAATGTTTTGATAGTATTGAGATTATACTTATGAATGTATGTTTGTGTATGAGATCATGAGGATGACACTAGTGCACACTTAAGCATGCATAGTGGTATAGAATGAATAGAAGTTCAATAGAGATCAAGTGGGAGGAAACCACACAAACATAAAATATAAGTATTTGAGTTGTTATTTGAATCTCTGAATAGTCAATAATATTGCCCGTAATAGTTGTATGCATATTTGGATATATCATGCATAGTGTAAGCATTCATATGGCATTGAACAATATACTACTAATATGCATATGATGGGTAAGTTGGACAAACATCCCAGTGTTGCTTGTCTAGAATGAAACCTCTTTGCTGACATGCTGAGAGATGTGCATGCTCCTGATAGTATGTTCTGGTAGAGATGGAAGGCATCTAGATAACCACTGTATGCATACAGGATATGGAAAAGTGTTGTGCCAAAGTATTGGTTAAGATAGTTGCATAACCATGTGAATCATATTTGTATGCATAATAGGTTATCATGTCAACATGATTTGATGATTATGAAGTATTACTAATCATGTAAATAACTTTGATTTGTAGGAAATATTATGAAGAATGATGAACACCGAACAAGTGATGGATGTTCAACAAGAAGACTTACAAATCAAACATACTATAGAAGGCTCATGGCTAGAATATTCTATTAGAAAGAGGAAGAGGATCATGATGAGATGTTTGCTCCAAGTGGCTATATAAGACCATTCTCTTAATGGTTCAATCGAAGAAGAAGTGTGAATTGAGAAAACTCCCAAGATTCAATTGAAGACAGCTCTGAATGGGTACCCAGGATCGATAGTCATTTGATGAGTTTAATGATCACCATGGGTGATGCGGATTTCAACCTTTGCTACAAGGTTGAAGATGGTGTCTATATACAGATGACATTCTTCTCTTAGATGGATGCAAGAAGAAACTCACCACAGAGTTCGAATGATCTTGAGGCTCATATCAGTAGACCCATCTGACGGGAGATGGCATGGATAGATATGCAAAAGATCACTCAATGCAGATTGTGAATGATGTTCAGTCACAGAGGGAGAATTGATAGATTCTTGACAAGATTGGGCTTTACCAAAAGTAAAGTTGATCCGTTATGGATGATGAACCTGTCATACTATTACTGTATGTGGATGATCTCTTTCTGGTGGGGAATGAAAAACAGATCATGGAAAGCAAGAAGAAGATAGCTACAGAATTTGAGATGAAAGATCTTAGATTGATGCATTACTTCCTAGGTCTGGAAGTATGGAAAGGCCCAGAAGGAATATTTCTCAACCAAGGAAAGTATTTTGTGGAAATATTGAGAAGATTTGATATGTTGGAATGTAAAGCCATGGCCACTCCCATGGATTCCAACTTGAAGTTGTTAGCTAATCAGAGTTAGTGGATGTGACTCTGTACAGGCAAATTATTGGGTCATTGACGTATCTAACAAATACCAAGCTAGATATATGCTTTGCTATGAACACCTTGAGTCGGTATCTAGTGGAACTTAGGCATGTTCACCTGATAGATACAAAGCATGTGATGAGGTACCTAAAGGGTATGATAGACTTTGGTCTATGTCATCTTAGAGATCATGACTTCATATTGTATGGCTACACAGATGTTGATTGGGTAGGAAGTGTATCAGACAGAAAGAGCACATCGAGCAGATGTTATTGTCTGGGATCTACCATGATCTCGTGGTTTAGCAGGAAGCAGTCTAGTGTGGCTCTCAGCACAGCTAAAGCAGAATATATAGCTGCTTGCTCTGCCAGTTGTGAAGCGATATGGCTTCGGAAGTTATTATCAGGATTGTTTGACTTGGATATGGACCCCACTGTGATCTTGTGTGACAACCAAAGTTGTATTACTATGAATAAGAAGACAGTGTTCCATGATAAGTCAAAGCACATAGAGATCTGATATTTCTATATATGGGATATGGTGCAGAAAGGAGCTATAAAGCTCGAGTATGTGAGCACTGACAAACAAGTTGCTGATGTATTGACCAAACCTCTATCTCAAGTAAAGTTTGAGTATTGTCGAGACAAGCTTGGTGTATTTCAGAAGGACCCTCCTCGAAAGGGGGAGTGATATGGTTGATGATGTGGATACTGTATCGATGATGAGGATACTTGTATTGATGATGTGGATACTTTTATCGATGATGAGGATACATGTATCAATGATGATGTTACCTGTTCCGACGATGAGGTCGATGATGAGGTTACCTGTCCCGATGATGAGGTCGATGATATCAACGATAAGGTTGAGAAGTGGTCCCTAGTGGACGAGAGGGATTGTAAATTCCCTGGACTTCGGTCCCTGAATTGATCTGTAGACATATGTCTCCAAGAAGTGGTCCCTAATGGATGAGAGGGATTGTATCATCCTTGAACTTTGGTCCCTGAATTGATCCGTAGACTCTTCTCTTCGAGAAAGATGTTGTTGAATGATGTAATGTGCACTCCTGGACTGCTCAGCATAGTAGTAGGTGATCATTCATAAAAACTGTAATGATTTAATGTTCGCTCCTGGATTAGCAGGTGATCATTCACAGGTTGTAAATCCTAGATCTGATCTAGGTCACACCCCAGTTGAAATAGTACTGGCTCTGTGGTTGACTGGAATGATGTAATGTTCACTCCTGTACTGCTCAGTGTAGCAGCAGGTGATCATTCGCAGGTCCTGTAATGATGTAATGTTCGTTCCTGGATTATCAGGTGATCATTCACAAGTTGTAAATCCTAGATCTGATCTAGGTCACACCCCAGTTGAAATAGTACTGGCTCTGTGGTTGACTGGAATGATGTAATTTTCACTCCTGAACTGCTTAGTGTAGCAGCAGGTGATCATTCGCAGGTCCTGTAATGATGTAATGTTCGCTCTTGGACTGCTTAGTGCAGCAGCAGGTTATCATTCACAGGTTGTAAAATCCTAGATTTAATCTAGGTCACATCTAGTATGAAAAATGATTGGCACTGTGGTCGGGATTGCATCGTCCCTAGGCATGAGAGATGTCTTAAAGTGATAAGGATTGATCATCCTCTAAGTAGATTGGGATTGCATCATCCCTAGACATGAGAGGTGTCTTAAAGTGATAAGGATTGATCATCCTATAAGTAGATCAGTATTGCATCGTCCTTAGACATGAGAGATGTCTTAAAGTGATAAGGATTGATCATCCTGTAAGTAGATCGGGATTGCATCATCCATAGACATGAGAGGTGTATTAAAGTGATAAGGATTGAGCATCCTGTAAGTAGATTGGGATTTCATCATCCCTAGACATGAGAGGTGTCTTAAAGTGAGAAGGATTGATCATCCTGTAAGCAGATTAGGACTGCATCGTCCCTGAACGTTTGGTTCAAAATGTACGTGATAGGACTGCATCGTCCCTGAACGTTTGGTTCAAAATGCACGTGATAGGATTGTATCATCCTTGGACTTATGTCCTAAAGTGAGCGGGATTTATCATCCTGTAATTGGATCTTGTACATTGCAGAGTATGCTGCTATGTTGATGCTGTTGATCGAGAGGACCCAGATGTTGATCGTGATGGTCTAGATGACGATGTTGTTGATTGTGATGGTCTAGATGATGATGTTGTTGATCGTGATGGTCTAGATGAAGATGTTGTTGATCGTGATGGTCTAGATGACGATGTTGTTGATCGTGATGATCTAGATGATGATGTTGTTGATCGTGATGATCTAGATGATGATGTTGTTGATCATGAGGATCCAATACCGATCCAGATGATGATGCTGTAGCTGATCGAGTGCTACAGAAGATGAAGACTCAATACTGACGATGCTGATGTTCCAGTATTGATTATGTTCCATTAACTGAATGAGTTACTGATGATGATGTATAAAGAAAGCTTCCAATGATTTATAGTCGATGACTCCTTGCTCCTACAAATGTTGTTATAATATCCTTCTCGTTAAGGGGGAGTGTTGAAATATTGTAACTTCTAAGAATATTATATTTGTACTTTAATATTCCGGAGATGTTTCATTCCTCCGTGAAGACCTTCTTGTATATACGGAGATGTTTTATTCCTCCGTGGAGAATGTGGTAACTTGGGTTATTAGACTTCCCTAGTGGGGGTTGGCCCTGTATGAGTCATGTGGGTTAAAGGGTTATTAGACCACCCTAGTAGGGTCGGCCCTATCACATTATGTTAAATGGTTAAGTTGGGGCCAACCTAGTTGTGTCAAGAGGCGCTCTACATCCCAGTATGAGGAAGATCTTGTTAGTCGAGTGTTTGTCGATATTGTCAGCCATAAATAACATTTGTATGAGGGAGATCTTGTAAGTCGATTGTTTGTTGATATTGTCGGCCATAAATAACATTTGTATGGGGGAGATCTTGTAAGTATATTGTTTGTTGATATTGTCGGCCACAAACAAAATAATACAAAGTAAACAAAAAAGAATAATACAAAGGAAGAAGTAATAAATATTATGTCGGCCATAAACAAGAAAGAATAATACAAAGTAAAAAGTAAATATGAGACTTAAACTAGAGACTTTAGAGCTTAGGATTAGGTGATAATTATTATGTTGGTCATAAACAAAAAAGAATAATACAAAGTAAAAAGTAAATATGAGACTTAAACTAGACTTTAATTTTTACTTTTAATACAAAGTAAAAAGTAAATATGATATTTTAGAGTGTTTGTCGAGTTTGCAAGTAACAAAATAATACAAAGTAAACAAACAAAAAATAATATAAAGTAAAAAGTAATAAATATTAAGTCGGTGATAAACAAAAAAGAATAATACAAAGTAAAAAGTGAATATCTGACTTAAACTAGAGACTTTAGAGCTTAGGATTAGGTGGCTCTATGTGTTGCACTCAAGGAGCTATTCAAGGAGAGGTTTGCACCTCATGAGATTTGATCCCTCTGGGCGCTTGATAGAGGCTAGGATTTGGATCTATGCTTGTTAGTGTAAAGGTCAAGTCAGAGTTGTGTATAAATAGAGGAGGTGTGTTCCTCATTTAACACACATTCACTCACTTGTGAGTGGGGCATAGGTGAGAGAGAGATCTGCTATGAAGGAGGAGCTCATGTTTGGGATTACATCTTCTCTATTTGCTGGTCATCTATATTGAGGAAGCTTTGCTGGGTTTTCTACCCCATGAGGGTTTCCCAGGATAAATCTGTGTCTCTTATGTTTATGTTGTGCTTATTGTTCTTTCAGTGATCTTGTATATGCTATTGTTGTGAAATGGAATGTAATACTGATATTCTTTGTCTTAGCATATTAAATATTAATAAAAAACCCCACAACTTCCTCAGAGATAGAATGAGCACCAATACAAAGATCACAAATATCAAACCCCAAAAGATAGATGTCTTTAGCAGCTACTCCTCCTCCACGTGTGCACACTCCTCTCTCTCAACTATGCGAGTTGGATGAGTGAGTGAATGAGTAAAATGAGAGAGTCACACTCTCTATTTATACAACAACTTAACCTGCCTTTAACCCTAATTGGGCTGACTTCCTAAGGAATCCTAATAACCCATCCACATGACTCATACAGGGTCGACCCCACCAAGGTGGTCTAATAACCCACAAATATAAGTTACAACACTTACAATGTAACTTGCAACACTTGCAAATACAAATGACGACACTTCCAATCGGAGGAATAATACATCTCCGTTGGGGATACAATAAGGTACAAATGTAATACATACAATATACAAGTGAATATCTTCCAAAGTTACAAATACATCAACACTCCCTCTTAACTAGAAAGATATTCTATTTACATAGGTCATCAATACATATAGGCACAAGTCTTCAATACTGGAGCTGGATCATCATCACTGGATCACTGGAGCATCATCGTCACTGGATCACTGGAGCATCATCGTCACTGTTGCTATACTCGATCACTGGTACTATCTCTCAATTATTCTCATCATAGGAAGTTCTACAGAGCCAACCCTTTTTCATGCTAGATGTAGGCCTAACCTCCTGTAGGTCTTCATCATATCTATGAGCGATCATCCTGTGGAATCTTATGGCTAATTATGTGCATCTACAAAACCTCGAAAGAGAATCCTAGGACTGATTACGAGCTTACTACTCAACCTATAGTATCTCCCAGGGACACATTATATGCAGACTTCGCAAAACCTCGAAAGAGCATCCCGGGACTGATTACAAGCTTACTGCTCAACCTATAGGATCTCCCAGGGACACATTATATGCGAACAAGAAAAACCTTGAAAGAGCATCCCAGGACTGATTACGAGCTTACTGCTCAACATATAGAATCTCCCAAGGACACATTACATGCTATCTGGAAAAACCTCGAAAGAGCATCCCAGGACTAATTACGTGCTATAAGGAAAAACCTCGAAAGAGCATCCTAGGACTGATTACGAGCTTACTGCTCAACCTATAGGATCTCCCAAGGACCCATTATATGCCAAGCACAACCTGCAAGATCTCCCAGGGACTTATAATATGCCACTGCACAACCTGTCCATGGTCGCGGAGTATCATCCCGATACTCATGATCAACCTGATCATCCTCGCACGGAGCATCATCTTGATGCTCATGATCATACTGATCATCATCATCCTAATGCATATCATCCTGATGCAAATCATCACCACATGATCATCCTGATAATCATCATACATAACATCATCCTGATGCATATCATCATCACATGATCATCCTGAACATCATCATACATAGCATCATCCTGATGCTCATCACACAACACTTACATCCACATCCATGGGGAGGATCCTCCTACCACCATGATTGGAAGGGTTCCTACAAATGTGTCCCATCACTTCCTCCTCGAAGTGTCTTCTATCTGAAGAAAACCAAGCCTCTCTCTCAAGTACTCAAACTTCACTCTAGCTAGTGGTTTGGTCAACACATTTGTTATACACTCGTATGTCGCAACATACAAAAGCTTCACTGCTCCTCTCTGCACCATATCCCTGATATAGTGATACTTGATCTCAATGTGCTTCGACTTGTCATGGAACATTGGGTTCTCAGAAAACTTCACACAACTCTGGTTGTTACAGAAGATACAAGTAGAATCCAACTGGAGATCAAACAAATTACATAGTAGCTTCCTTAGCCATACTGCCTCACAACTAGTCGAACAAGCTGCGACATACTCTGCTTCGGCTATACTTAGTGCTACGCAAGATTTATTCCTACTATACCAAGAGATCACACCTGATCCCATACTAAAGCAACACCCCGAAGTGCTCTTCCTATCTGCAGCACTGCCTGCCCAATTTGAATCAACATAACCCTCCAGGTTAAACTTTTTATTTGCATCATACTTGAGCCCATAATCAATCGTACCCTTCAAGTACCTCAGAATATGCTTTACAACAATCAAATGAACATGTCTAGGATCTATCAGGAACTGGATCAAGGTGTTCACAGCAAAGAAAATATCTGGTCTCGTGTTCATCAGGTACATCAAGGACCCAATCATCTGACGATACATTGTAGCATCAACCAATTTTGATGAAGCATCACTCAATAGCTTTAGGTTTGATGCCATAGGTGTGGTCATGGCCTTCCAATCCATCATCCCGAACTGCTTCAGGATATCCATTGCATACTTCCCTTGTCCAAGGAAGATTCCATCTGCACTCTGCCACACCTCCATACCTAGAAAGTAATGCGTCATACCCAAGTCCTTCATCTTGAACTTGGCAGCAAGCATCCTCTTTGTGTTGTCAATCAACCCAATCTCACCTGTCACAAACAGGTCATCTACATATAGTAGGAGTATCACTGGATTGCCTTCCTCAACCTTGTAGTAAAGGTTGGAATCTGCTTTACTCTTGGTAAAGCTCAAACTGGACATGAAGTTGTCAATCTTGCTGTACCAAGTCCTAGGTGCTTGTTTCAAACCGTACCAGGATTTCTTCAATCTACACACGTATGACTTCATGTCATGTGTCTCAAAACATAGTGGCTGCTCCACATACACTTCCTCTTCGACTACACCATTCAAGAAAGTTGTCTTGACATCCATCTGGTGTATCTTCCACTTCATCACTACAGCCAAAGCAAGTACTATTCTGATGGAAGTGTATCTGGCTACAGATGCAAAGTCTCTTCATAATCTATCCCTTCTTTCTGGGAGAAGCCACGAACCACAAACCTTGCCCTGTATTTCTCTATGCTACCATATACAGCATGCTTGATCTTGTAGATCCACTTGGAAGTCACAACAAACTTCCCTTCTGGTCTTGAGACCACATCCCAAACATCATTCTTCATGATCGAGTGGTATTCCTCGACCATGGAGTCCTTCCATTCTTTCTTTTCTGCTACTTCTTCATAACTGGAAGGTTCTTTGTTCATTATGTCACAGAGTAAGGCAACATAGCTAGTGTGTGACCTTGTCATTTTTCTTTGTCTGTGTTCCTCCTTTGGAATACCATACCTTTATGCATATTGGATGAGCTCTCTAGCCCATGTTCGTTTCCTCTTGTGAGAGTTCTTCTCACGTGGTGGATCTACAGGTTATTGTGGATCTTCTATTTCACCATCCTCTTCTGGAACTGCTTCATTCATGGTGGTGTCTTCTATTCTAGGTACTCTTGGTTCTTCATTGTCTTCAAAAGGTGGCTTCCTCGATTTGATGTATGCTAAGACTTCATCAAAAGTTACATCCCTGTTGATGTCAATCTTCTTGAACCCTGGAAATTAGATTTTGTATGCTTTCGAATTCTCACTATAACCCACAAATATACCCTTCTTTCCTTAAGGATCTAGATTTGTCCTCTTTTCTCTTGGAACATGTGTGTATACTGGATAGCCAAATATCCTGAGATGGCTCACTTCGAGTTTCTTACTAGAGAAAGCTTCTTCTGGTGTCTTGTTGTCAAGTATCCTGTGTGGTGTTCTGTTCTGTACATATACAGCTGTCCTCGTTGCTTCTGCCCATAGATGCATAGGCAGATCTTGGTCATGAAGTATTTCCTGTGTTGCTTCCATGATAGTTCTATTATTTCTTCCTACAACTCCATTCTGTTGTGGATTGTATGGAGTGGTCAACTCCCTCTTAATCCTTGAATCACTGCATAACTTCTTGAAGTCCCCTGAAGTGAATTCTCCGCCATTGTCGGATCTAAAGGTCTTGATCTTCTTATCAGTTTGGTTTTCTATCAAGTCTTTGAATTCCTTGAACTTATCAAACACTTCATCTTTGTTCTTCAAGAAATAAACCCAAGTCTTCCTAGATAAATCATCAATGAAAGAAACATAATATACATAGACACTCAGAGAACTGGATGACATCAGACTGCATACATCGGAGTGGATAATCTCCAAGATTCCTTTTGCCTTACTTTCACTACTTGGAAATGCCTTCTTTGTGTTCTTTCCTTTTGCATATCCTTTGCAAACACCTTCATGCTTTGACTGGATTTCGGGAATACCTTCTACTGATTTGCTTGCAATTGGTAGTGCTCTATAGTGCACATGTGCAATCCTTCTGTGCCAAAGTTCACTTGGCTCCATGGATTCATGTACCATGGCTTGTTCAAGTTGTCCCTTCAATTTGTACAATCCTCCCTCTTGCTCTCCAATCACTATTGCATCATCTATGATCTTACCTTTTATACACATAAGTACTTTTCCATCCACAAATGCAACTCTTATGCCTTTTGCATCTAAAGATGATATGGAAATAATATTCTTCTTAAGTCCAGGTACATATAGAACATCTTGCATCTTTAAAAACTTCCCAGAGTCTAATTTGTAGGAGGATTCACCACTTCCTTTTATTGGGTATTGATAGTCATCCCCAAGTTTCACCTTATGAGGTGACTCATGTTCAGATAAGTCCATAAGATATTCTTTAAATCTCGTCATATGTTTGGAAGCCCCACTATCAATAAGCCAATCATTACACCCATGTGTAACAGTACCTGTGAGAGCAAAGATTAGAACATACTCGTCGTCACTTGAAGAGTCATCACTTTCCACTCTAGGCTTCTTCTTGGGAGGTTCATCATCCTCTGTAGCATGTGCATGATACCTCTTCTTGTTCTTCTTGTTGTTGATGATGGAGCCTTTCTTATTTTTGGGACAATATCGAGCAAAGTGTTCCTTCTCATCACATGTGAATCATCTTAGATCTTTCTTCTCCCTTTGATGTTGGTGAGAAGATTTCTTGTGATGAGGTTGCTCCCTCTTGAACTTACTTCTCTTGGTGTGTATCATGAGAGCTTGATCTTCAATTCCCATATTTTATTCTCGGGCCACAAGTCTAGCTTCTTCTTGTGAGCATTCCTCCCACAATCTACTGAAAGTGATCAATTTCTTTCTTGCACAGATTCCTTGGATGAAGGAGTCCCATGACCTAGGTAGGCCATTTAATGTGGTCATCACAATTTCTCCATTCTGCACTACTTCATCCACAGCTTCAAGTTGTTCTTTGATTTGAGAGACTTTAGTAAAGTAGGATGGAATGGTCTCTCCATTCTGTATCTTCACACCTTTCAATTGGTTCTGCAGTGTCATCTTCTGATTTATATTCTTTCCTTCAAACAACTTGGTCAAGGAGTCAAACATCTCCTTAGGTGTCTTTAGAGAGGACACATGGGGACCGAGATGGTCTTTGATAGAATCTGCAATGATTCTCTTGGCCTTGACCAAGTTCTTCTTATGTAAGGCCTTAGCCTAATCTCCCTCTGGAACTGGAACCTCTTCACTTATGTAGGTGTCCAATTCATTCACTTCTAGGATTAACCCAATCCTATACTTCCATGCTCGGAATTTATCAGCCCCTTCAAGCTTATCCTCAAGCTTGGTGTGGTGAGACATCTTAATGAGAAACTCAAATGGAAATAAAAGATTTAGGGCTTACCACTTGATTTGTTGAAATTGGATCTGAAGTTGGATTAGGGTTTGTCAGGGAAACCCTAAAAATTCAATCTTTGAATTTCAAACTTCTGAATGGATGGAAAGATGCACCTTGCTGAGCTGATCAAGCTGGTATACTTCAATTTTGAAATCTTGAAAATTTGACCCCTCAAAATTGACTTTGAAACTTTCGGATCTGCAGTTTCTGTCAAAATCTAGTTTTCTGGTTTTCTGGTCAAAATCATGAACTAGGGTTTGATAGAGCCCAGGGTTCTACCCGACCAAAAATTTCGATCTTGGTCTCTAAACTTCGATTTTTCTAAGGAGCATCCAATCGTGGTCTCGAATTCCAAAAATTCCAACTTTTTCAGAAACCCTAATTTCCCACAGTAGTGACAGGCCAAAAATTGAAAATGCTTAGAATTGAATTCTGTCTTGACAAGAAGATGCACTGTTGATAGGAGATTCAGTCTAGCCTCTTTCCTTTGATGAAATGTGGAGAGAAACCCAAAAATTAAGAAGCCCTAGCTTTCGCAGCTGCAAAGTGTCTTCTTCTTAGTCTTGCTCTGATACCGTGTTAGAATTCTGATAATTTCATTCAAATATTATCTAGGATCCTACTAAGATAATAACATGCACAACATAACAATCATAAACACAAGAGACACAGAGTTTCCTCGGGGAAAACTAAGAAGGTGAAAAACCTTGCAACTTCCTCAAAGATAGAATGAGCACCAATACAAAGATCACAAAGATCAAATCCCAAAAGATATATGTCTTCAGTAGCTACTCCTCCTCCACTTGTGTGCACTCCTCTCTCTCAACTATGCGAGTTGGATGAGTGAGTGAATGAGTAAAATGAGAGAGTCACACTCTCTATTTATACAACAACTTAACCTTCCTTTAACCCTAACTGGGTCGACTTCCTAAGGAATCCTAATAACCCATCCACATGACTCATACAAGGCCGACCCCACCAAGGTTGTCTAATAACCCACAAATATAAGTTGCGACACTTACAATGTAACTTGCGACACTTGCAAATACAAATGACGACACTTCCAATCGGAGGAATAATACATCTTCATTGGGGATACAATAAGTTACACATGTAATACATACAATATACAAGTGAATATCTTCCGAAGTTACAAATACATCAACACTCCCTCTTAACTAGGAAGGTATTCTCTTGACACAGGTCGTCAATACATATTGGCACAAGTCTTCAATACTGGAGCTGGATCATCATCACTGGATCACTAGAGCATCATCGTCATTGTTGTTGTACTTGATCACTGGTGCTATCTCTCAATTGTTCTTGTCATAGGAAGTTCTACAGAGCCATCCCTTTTTCATACTGGATGTAGGCCTAGCCTTCTGTAGGTATTCATCATTTATGCAAGCGGCCATCCTGTGGAATCTCAGGGCTGATTATGTGCATCTGCAAAACCTCGAAAGAGCATCCCAGGACTGATTACGAGCTTACTGCTCAACCTATAGGATCTCCCAGGGACACATTATATGCAGACTTCGCAAAAGAAGTCTACAGGAGAAGTTTTTGGGTTCTAGTAATGTGTATGATATATCTCCTTCTGGATCCTAATCTTATTCATGGTGGCTCCCTTAACTTGATCGTGTCTACAGAAGAAGTTTTGGTTTCTAGTAATGTGTATGATCCCTTGGCTACTTATTTCAAGTAAATTTTTTATTCTAATGGGCTTATTGATATTGTTCCTTCGTATTTAGTTCCTCCATGCAATACTAATGGTCGTGTGGGAAAGGCTAGTATTGCAAAATGTTTCGACTGGTTTCTAATGAATGGTAGATTGGGCTCAGAAATGGGGAGATATCGTTCCTCGAGTATTCCAACCGGTGTTTTTGATCATAGGGATATTGCACTCTAGTTGGATTTTGAGGCCAAATTTAATTTCAACAGTACATGGCTGGAAAATAAGGTCTTTTGTGATTTTTGTAAAGAGCGTTGGTTTTCTCTTTCTTGTGAGGAGCATCATTCTCCAATGCATTTATTAATGAATAAGCTCAATTATCTTTGATTTGATGTTCTTAAGTGGGATAAACAAGAGAAGAAATCTATGACTGAGGAACTGAGTATCATTGAAGATGAGCTTCTCAAGCTTGAAAGTCCTATTGTTGATGACTATTTCTCAGTGAGTAGGAAAGATAAATTTTTGAATATGGAGCAACAGAAAGCCTTAATCTTAAACCATATGGAAAACACTTGGCATCTTAAGAGTAGGGCAACATGGGTTGCACAAGGTGTCCAAAATACATTTTTTTTCCAAAAATATGCTACTCAGAGGATAAACATCAATTCTATTTGGGAAAACAAAAACCTTGAAGGTAAGTTTCTATTTGAAAATTACTCTATAATGAATGTTATTGTTACTCACTTTAAAGGTATATATAACCAAGAAATAGTAAACAACCTGGACGATCAAATAAAAACCATTAAGTTGTACCCTAAAATCTTTAATGATGATGAAGGTGCAAAGGTTGGGTGTGAGCTTTCTTTGGAGAAAATTAAAGAGGTCCTAAGAAATTGTGTTAAGGAGAAAATTCTCGGTCCAGATGGCTCGACCGTGGAATTTTTCCTTCATTTTTTTAAATACATTTTTTTTTCCAGAAATATGCTACTTAGAGGAGAAACATCAATTCTATTTGGGAAATCAAAAACCTTGAATGTGAGTTTCTGCTTGAAAATTCCTCTATAATAAATGCTATTGTTACTCACTTTAAAGGTATATATAAGCAGGAAATAGTAAACAACCTGGAGGATAAAATAAAAACCATTAAGCTGTACCCTAAATTCTTTAATGATGATGAAGGTGCAAAGGTTGGGTGTGAATTTTCTTTGGAGGAAATTAAAGAGGTCCTAAAAAATTTTGTTAAGGAGAAAAGTCCCGGTCCATATGGCTTGACCGTGGAATTTTTCCTTCATGTTTTTAATCTTATTGGCCAGGATATTTTAATGGTGGTTGAAGAATCCAAGAATATGACGTATATTTATGAAAAGTTGAACTATACCTACATTAATCTGATTCCAAAGAAGGATAAGCTAGAGGAATTCAATGAATTTAGTCCTATATCTCTGTGCAACCTAATATATAATGTCATACAAAACATCTCCAACAGAATTAAGCCTTTTTTGGCAAATTCTATTTCCATGGAACAATTTGAGTTTCTTTACAATCATCAAATCCTTGATGCTATTGGGGTGGCTCGGGATTGTATGCATCCTATCAAAATCAAGGACCTTCAAGATTTTATCTTGAAGATGGATTTAATTAAGCCTTATGATCGAGTTGATTGGTCTTTTATGAGATTTGTCTTAATTCAGATTGGTCTCCCGGTTGAGGTATCAAATTAGATAATGACATGTATTTGATCTTCAACATTTTCTATTTTGATTAATGGTTCACGTACTAATTTATTCTCTAGTTCCATAAGCATTCATCAAGGATTCCCATTATCGCCATTATTGTTCATAATTGTTATTGAAGGCTTAAGAAGACTTATTGGTGAAGGAAAAAACTCTTTAAAGATCAAAGGTATCAGAATTTCAAGATCATTATCCATAAATCACTTGCTTTTTGTTGATGATGTTTTGACTTTTGGTGATGGAACCGTTAATGAATAGAAGTCATATAAATCTATTTTTGAGGTCTTTTGTACTGCCACTGGTATGGCCATCAGCTTTCAAAAATATAGATTCCTTTTTAACTATTTTGATACAGGCTGTTGTGAAAAAATTAAGTATTTTCTACCTTTCAAAATGGAAAAGTTGGAATCAGGATTCAAGTACCTTAGGTACTATCTCAATCCAAATAAATATCAGATTGAACATTGGTGCTGCTTGTTACAGAAAGTTGATAGGAGGATAAATAACTGTGTATTCTATTGGCTATCTACTGGTGGCATACTTGTATTGGCCCAATCAATTTCGCAGACTATTCTGGTGTACTGGGTTGGATTGATGAAGGTTCATATGGCTATCATCAACTCTATAGGTAAAAATATTTTTCATTTTATTTGGCACGTAAGCCACATATATCCAAATTCCACCTCTCAAAATGGGAAATTATCTCATGGCCCACGAAAATGGGGGGATTATGCCTTCTAAATTTGGATTGGTTTTTCCAGGATCTTCAGATGAAGATCATATGGAGGGAAATTTTAGGAAACGGCTTGTGGAGCACTGTTATAAGGATCAAATATTTAAAAATATTTTCTGCAATTCAATGTATTAAAAAAACCTATCTCGTATTATCCGAATGCTTCTAAAATTTGGATGGGTGTAATCAAAACATTTCCATACATTGGGGTTTATTTAAACTGGAGAATTGGCAGGGCCCAAGCACAAGTTTATATTGGTGTAGACCCTGTCATTGATGCGGGAGATAATTATAAATTATCTACATAGGTTTTGGCGCAACTCCATTCAATGAATATTTTAGTACTGTTAGAAGTCTTCCATGTTGATGTATATGTAACTTCGGAATGTATTTCATATATATGTATATTGTATTCCTATAGAGATGTTATTATTCCTCTATACGGGAGTGTCGTCATTTATATTGTAAGTGTCGTAACTTATACTTGATGGGTTATTAGACCACCTTGTTGGGGTCGGCCCTGTATAAGTCATGTGGGTCAAAGGGTTATTAGACCACCCTATTGGGGGTTGGCCCAGTCAGATTTATGTTATCTGGTTAAGTTAAGGATGACCTAGTAAAGGTTATTAGGCAAGTCAAGTCAAGTATAAATATAGTGCCAGAGGCACTATATTTGATCATTATATTCTCAAACACACTCTTTGGAGAGTGGCGCACTTGTGGAGGAGGAGAAGCTGCTACTAGGAGATGCTTATCTCTTATTCTTGGGTTGTATCATTGCTCTATCTATATCTGAGGAATTTATTGGGGTTTTTCACCTTTATGGTTTTCCCCAAGTAAACTCTGTGTCTCTTGTGTGCTTGCATTATTATGTCCATGATTGATATGTTGTAGATATTCTATACATGTTATTCTCTCAGTTAAGATCCTAGATCAGATTGAAATTTCTAAGAAACTAACATGGTATCAGATCTAGCCTGAAAGAAGGCATGGTATAGCATGTATGACACTTGTTGCACTTGCGATGTTAGGGCTTGATATAGCAAAAACCAGTCACCGTATCCCTTTTGCTATAAATCCATTTCGGAAACGTTTCAGGATCTAAAACTTTTACAGGTCGAATATCAGATCCCCATGTACCTTGTGTCCAAAGGACAACTTCTAATTAGTTTTACTTTGTGTTTTATGATTTGTACAATCAAGGGTTTCTATCTCTTCTAGATCTGAGTCATAAACAGGTGACCTAGGAAAAAAGGTCATAACTTGGGCTAGGAAGCTCCAAATGAAATTTAGTAAAAAATGACAGGTAGCGCACGGACTTTACTTTCTCAAGAAACTTTTTTAGAGGCTGACACTGAACCAGTGACACGTGGCACGCCGTACAAGTTCACTCTCCGGTTTTATCCCATAAACAGGTCACGTTGCGACACTTGGTATAACTCTCTCTCAGAGAATCCATTTGAGGTCAGACATATGGGGTTGGAAAGATAACAGGTCGGGATACCACAGGTAGAAGTTTCAAACCCATTGGATTCATAATTTTGGATTTACACTAGAAACAATCAGGTGCATATTTCTGTCAAAACATAATTGGATTTTGAGCACCTTCATTCATGGCTTCGGGAATTTAGGGTTTCGGAGAAAGTTGGAAATTTTGTAATCGGATACCACGGCTGGATGTTACTCATAAAAATCAAAATTTAGAGACCAAGATCATATTTTTTGGTTGGGCAGAAGGCCAGGCTTGATTAGGCCCTAGTTCAGGCCTTTGATCGGAAAAGTGGAAAATTAGGGCTTCTGCAAAAATGGGAATTTTTGAAATCTATGACCACAACGGGAAGCTCCTCAGAAAAATAGAAGCTTAAAGATTTGGATCGAACCTTTTGATTGGGAAGAAGGGTGGGCTTTATCAAACCCTAGTTCAGGGTCATGTCTAGTGAATCCGGAAGTTTCAAAGGCAAATTTGAGGGGTGAAACTTTGCAGTTTTCAAATTCTGAGTATACCAGGTTGATCAACTCATCAAGGCGCATATTTATATCCTTTTAGAAGCTTGAAATTGAAAGTTTGAATTTTTAGGGTTTCCCTGACAAACCCTAATCCAGCTCCAGATCCAGTTTCTGCAAATCAAGTGGATTGGGTTAATCCTAGAAGAGAATGGATTCGTCGCTTGCAGAAGTAAAGAAGTTTATGTTTCAGAGAAAGATGAGGCTAAGGCCTTACATAAGAAGATTACAAGCAATCTTGACAGGTATGACTCATCCAGGTATGTTTCGAGATATGTTCCTGATTAAGCTTGTCGTATGTTTGTCTTCATTAAGGTTAGTACAATCTTGATTAACCTTAGACTTGTCGTATCACCTTAATAAAATTATGAATACATGATAGAAGATATTCATTGATTAAGGTTTTGACACTTATGATTGTACTAATGCATTGTGATGTTGTATGAGGTTTATGTTGTTCGCTAACATGAAAGGTACACCAAGAAAGACAAATCATCATGGTGACATGAAGACAAAGATTCATCCATTGTCATGGATCATCTACTTACGAGGTATGTATAATTTGGTTCTACAATGGTTAACTTATGAGACATGCAGGTTACTAGCACAAGTCATTGAAGAGAACCATAAGACATCATGCGGGTATGTTAGACATAACTATCTAACATAGTAATCCAGGTATGTTTTTCCTATATCAAGTTAGAATCTTACCTTGTGTTAGTATCCCTTATATAAGTATACTTGGTATGATTGGTTATGTTTATTCATAAAGTTAGAAATGTAAGTAATCAAGGGTTTATACATATTGTGTCTCTTATCTTGATTGATGATTTGACTAACTAGAAGAGTCCTATGATCAAATAAGAATATGCATGAGTAAAAAAAGCCTTCCCTGAAACCTTGAATACTAATGTTTATTATCTGTGTTTGAAATAATCATGACTATACATGTTTAAGATTATTGTGTTTTGATAGTATTAAGATTATACTAATGAATGTGTGATTATGTATGAGACCTCGAGGATAACACAATGATGATACTAATAAGCATGCATAGTGATTAAGGATGGATATAAGTTCAAGGACAAGTAATCCAGGAAGCAAAGATCAAGAGGGAGCACACTTCAGTAGTTTTTGCAAGGATGCAGATATTCAGAGGGAGTTGACCACTTCTCACAATCCACATCAGAATGGAGTTGCAGAAAGGAAGCAAAGACTGAGAGGGAATGAACCCAACAAACAAACAAAGATAAGTATTTGAATTATCATTTCTTTCATATTTGATTGTTTAAATAATATTGTTCAATAATGTATATACTTATGTTCCTAGAATTAGTTTGTGTATTATGCATATTAGAATAGTTGCATTGATGAACAGTATACTACTAATATACATGGGTAAGTGGCCTATGGCATTGTACAACATTCCATTGCTACTTATCTAGAATGAAACCTCTTTGCTGACATGTTGGGAGTTGTGCACACTCTTAACAATGTTCTGGCAGAGATTGGAAAGCATCTAGAAAGTTACGGGATATGAATAAATGCTGTATTGAAGCATTGGCTAAGATAATTGCATGACTGTATGACATATTTATTTATGTGTAAGAATTTGTTCTGAAAACTATGAGATGTTTCTAATCATGCAATTTAACTTGTTTTGTAGGAAAGATCGTATACGAGCACCTACAAAAGAAGGACTACAACTTTTGTTCAGCAACAAAGTTATCTATTGAAGATATTGAAGTTCCCACGATTCGGGAAGAATGACATGATCGAGGAGTACCAGTCGATCATTAAGAATGATGTTTAGGATGCAGTCCCAAGACCTGAAGGGAAGTCTGTTGTGACTTCAAAATGGATCTATAAGATCAAGCATGATGCAGATGGTAGCATGGAGAAATACAAAGCAAGGTTTGTAGCTCGTGGCTTCTCCCAGAAAGAAGGATTGACTATGAAGAGACTTTTGCACCTATAGCCAGGTACACTTCCATCATATCAGTACTTGCTCTGGCTGCAATGATGAAATATAAGATACACCAGATGGACGTCAAGAAAACCTTCTTGAATGATGTAGTCGAGGAGGAAGTGTATGTGGAGCAGCCACTTGGTTTTGAGACACATGACATGAAGTCATATGTGTGTAGGTTGAAGAAAGCCTTGTATGGCTTGAAGCAAGCTCCTAGGACTTGGTATGGGAGGATAGATAGCTTTCTATCCAGTTTGGGATTTACTAAGAGTAAAGCAGATTCCAACCTTTACTACAAGGTTGAGGAAGGCAATACTATGATACTACTGTTGTATGTAGATGATATGTTTGTAATAGGTAAATGCTAGTTTGATTGTCGATACCAAGAGGAAGCTTGCAGCCGAGTTCAAGATAAAGGACTTGGGGATGATGCACTATTTTCTAGGCATGGAGGTGTGGCAGAGTGCAAATGGGATCTTCCTTGGACAAGGGAAGTATGCAGTAGAGATCTTGAAGAGGTTTGGGTTGATGGACTGCAAGGCCATGGCCACACCTATGGCATCGAACTTGAAGCTTCTGTGTGATGCTTCATCTGATCTGGTTGATGTCACGATGTATCGTCAGATGATTGGGTCATTGATGTACCTGACAAACACGAGACCAAATATTTGCTTTGCAGTGAACACATTGAGCCAATTCCTGACAGATCCCAGAGTTGTTCACCTAGTTGCTTGAAAGCATATTCTGAGGTACCTGAAGGGTACGATTGACTATGGGCTCAAGTATGATGCAAATCAAAAGTTTAACCTACAGGGTTATGTTGATTCGGATTGGGCAGGCAGTGCTATAGATAGGAAGAGTACTTCTAGGTGCTGCTTCAGTATGGGATCAGGTGTGATCTCTTGGTTTAGCAGGAAGCAGTCCTGCGTAGCACTGAGTATAGTTGAAGCAGAGTATGTTGCATCTTATTAAACTAGTTGTGAAGCAGTATGGCTTCGAAAGCTACTATCTGATTTATTTGATCTCCCATTGGAGGCTACTGGTATATTTTGTGACAACCAGAGTTGTGTGAAGCTATCTAAGAATCTGGTGTTCCACGATAGGTCGAAACACATTGAGATCAAATATCACTATATCAGGGATATGGTGCAGAGAGGAGCAGTGAAGCTCCTGTATGTTGCGACAGATGAGAAAGTTGCAGATGTGCTGATGAAGCCACTAGCCAAAGTGAAGTTCGAGTACTTCATAGAGAAGCTTGGTGTTCTTCAAATTGATGACACTTCGAGGAAGATGTGATGGACTCATTTGTAGGAGCCATTCCAAGCATGGTGAGAGGAGGATCCTTCCATGGCTATGGATATAAGCACTGGATGATGAGCATCAGGATGATGCTCCAGTTACTGCTCTGTATGTATATGTATGCATCATGTTGGATGTTGGATATGATCAATTGGATCATTTATATGTATATGTATATGTATGCATCATGTTGGATGTTGGATATGATCAGTTGGATCATTTATTTGTACGCATCATGTTGGATGCTAGATCACGTGTATGTATCTGTAGATGTATCAGGTGGATACATTGTATGATGAGGTAGATCATGTATGTTGATATGTATCAGGTATGATCAAGTGGATCATGTATTTGTATATGTATCAGGTGGATACATTGTATGATCAGGTAGATCATGTATGATGATATGTATCAGGTAGATGCTGTGTATGCATCAGGTGGATGCATTGTATGATCAGGATGATCATGGATGACGAACTTTAGGATGTTGCTCCAGATGACATGCATCGGGACGATGCAGTGTTGGTGATCATGATGATCATGTGTACATCAGGATGATGTATGGTGAGTATCAGGTTGATACTCTGTGGCTATGGACAGGTTGTGCAGATGAGCATGTAAGTAGACCTGGGAGATCTGGACAGGATGAAAAAGTCCTCAGATGCTCTTTCGAGGCATTGCTCTGGGAGGACATGTAAGTAGACCTGGGAGATCTGGACAGGATGAAAAAGGCCTTAGATGCTCTTTCAAGGCATTGTCCTATGGCTTGTAAGTAGACCTGGGAGATTTGGACAGGATGAAAAAGGCCTCAAATGCTCTTTCGAGACATTGCCATGACCACATGTAATCAGACCTGGAGATCTGGACAGGATGAAAAAGGCCTCAGATGCTCTTTAGGGTTCTTGCTTGGCAAGACACCCTTTTAAGGTTTTGTGGTAGGAGTCACATGTAATTAGACCTGGAGATCTCGACAGGATGGAAAAGGCCTCAGATGCTCTTTAGGGTTCTTGCTTGGAAGACACCCTTTTAAGGTTTTGTGACTGTCACATGTAGAAGATCCTAGGAGATCCTATAGGTCGGAGTTGTGTACCCGTAACATCCTAGGATGCTCTTTTGAGGTTTTGTGACGCACGTAATAAGTCCTGAGGATTCCACAGTATGGCCAGTGATGATGAAGACCTACAAGTGGTAGGCCTACATCTAGTATGAAAAAGGACTGGCTCTGTAGAACTTCCTATGATGAGTAGATTCAGAGATTGATTGAGATAGCAACAGCAATAATGATGATGATGATTCGATGACGATGATCTAGAGAAGAAGACTTGTGCTAGAAGACCTGTGTCGAGAAATACCTTCCTAGTTAAGAGGGAGTGTTGATGTATATGTAACTTCGAAATGTATTTCACATATATGTATATTGTATTCATATAGAGATGTTATTATTCCTCTATACAGAAGTGCCATCATTTATATTGTAAGTGTTGTAACTTATACTTGATGGGTTATTAGACCACCTTATTGGGGTCGGCCCTGTATAAGTCATGTGGGTCAAAGGGTTATTAGACCACCCTATTGGGGGTCGTCCCAGTCAGCTTTATGTTATGTGTTTAAGTTAAGGCCGACCTAGTAAAGGTTATTAGGCAAGTCAAGTCAAGTATAAATAGAGTGCGGGAGGCACTCTATTTGATCATTCTATTCTCGCACACACTCTTTGGAGAATGGCACACTTATGGAGGAGGAGAATCTGCTGCTAGGAGATGCCTATCTCTTATGCTTGGGTTGTATCATTGCTCTATCTATCTCTGAGGAAGTTATTGGGGTTTTTCACCTTTATGGTTTTCCCCAAGTAAACTCTGTGTCTCTTGTGTGCTTGCATTATTATGTCTATGATTGATATGCTATACATGTTATTCTCTCAGTTAAGATCCTAGATCAGATTGAAATTTCTAAAAAACTAACATTCCATGCTGGTGATGTTGATTCGCCACCTCATTGGTTAAATGTGGATGAACTGGGTTTATCCGAGGATGTTGCTATGGAATGGAATTCATATTTTAGAAGACACACTTTTTCAGGTATAGTTCTTCCAGATGTGTAGGATCAACTGGTATGGGATTGGAAATATTCCAATGGAATTCTTTATGTAAATAAGGCTTATGACACTATTCTGAACAACCACGATCTTCCCTCTGCTAAATGGTGGCATAGAAAAATTTGAAATTGGAAAATTCCAATGAAAATTAAATGTTTTGCTTGGATATATTTAGAACAAAAAATTGTCACTTGGCATAACTTACTTAAGAAGGGATTTAATGACCCAAGTATATGCTTTCTTTTCAAAATGGATTCAAATGATATCTCTCACATCTTTATTCATTGTCAATTATTTAGAGGCATCTAGAATGAATTTCAAAGACTATTGAAACTATCTGAAGATTGGTATGGTATCTCATTCCATGATTTTATGCTTAGTTGGTTCCAGAAAAAGGTAAAATATAAATTCCTCCCTATTTTCACTATTTGGGAGATTTGGAAATGCATAAACAAGTTCATCTTCAAGAATATTGTACCCTCTCAATATGTCATTTGCAGAAGAGTATTTTATTCAGTGTGTGAATATCCTGTTCTTGAAAGGAAACATTGACACAGATTTATTTCGAGTCATGTAATGAATAGTGATTCCTCTTAAGGATTTTTTGATGGTGTGAATAAGAATGGAATATGTGGAGAATGTATGGTTTTATTCATAAAAAAGATCACAAGATTTTTCTCAAGATGGGCATTGTGAAATGAAGTAGCGTAAGGGAAAAACTTATTTTCCTTTGGGGATTGATGTGGTTTGATTTAAAATGAGGGATGTATCATATCAAAATATTTGGTGACTCAAGAGTTATCATTGATTGGGCAGATGGAAATTTTGATATTCACACTCTCCTTTTGGAACATTGGCTGCTTAAAACCAGATATCTGATCAATACTTTTGAGGACATTTCCTTTTCACATATTTATCATAAGCTCAACTTGGAATATGACAGGTTATTGAAGTAAGCTTTGGGGCCTATGGAAGGTTATCTATACTTTGAAGAATATGTTTAAGATACCATTGTTGACAATGGTACTGTTTCTATTTTCTAACTTTTTTTCCCTGCAAGCTATCAAGAGAGACAATACTGCATAGTGTTTTGTTGAATGCATCAAGGCTGATTGTAGTATATTTTTGAGTAGTATATGATCTATTGGAGACATCGGGAGTTTTGTATCCAAGTATTACTGAAATGAGATGTTTCAATCTCCTTTGTTTACCTTTTGTAACTTTGATTTTCAAAAGGAAATAACAAGTTGCATATTTTTTCGTCTGAAAAATAAATATGATTATGTACATATTATATTGGTGCATATTCAAAAGGAAACAAGTTATCCATATCTAGTTGGATCTTTCATTTAAACATACTAACTATAAAATTTGTGGATGTACAACATTTTTCAATAAAAATTGGGTAGGTTTTTATATGTCATCATCAATATAAGTGAGCTTGTAAAATGATCTTCAAAATCTAATTGTCAGATACCACATCAAAAAGTGAATCAAATAATTGAGACATCGCCATTAGTATTATAAATCAACATCATATGTGATGTTGTTAAAAATTACTTTTTAAGATTCGCAAACCATCCTAAGTGGTGCGACCTAGGGTATATGTTAGTCTATCTAATGAACTAGCTAGAGGGTAGACTCGAATGAGAGAATCATAGCAAAAGTGGGTTCGGGTATTTAATCTATTAAGTAGACAAGTTTTGAAACAGTAAGTAGCATGGTAGTTCTTTGTTAGCTTGTACCCATTGAAAAAATTAGTGGTTAACAAACATATCCTTGTAGTGTCACTAGGAGTGCCATCAATTAATAATTTACATTATACACTTGTCTCCTAAAATAGGCAATCTTGAATCCCCAAAAACATGTGTGAGTTCTCCTCTCAACTCATGCCCTCATATGATTATCATAACAAATCCTTTGTTGCATTAACATAGTCTTACCACATGGCCTCCATCATTATGAACCTTGAGGTATTAATCTTAGATCCCATTAGATGAGTAAGGCCTCATACCATCTCATCCCCATAATTCTCATTTGACTATCTTTTCCTTAATAGTAAAAAATGATCCCATATTCTTCATGTAAAATTATTGTCCATGTCAATCCTTTGTGCCTTAACCATCATATCAATAGCATATACTAATACACTAATGAGTGAGAACCTACCTCCATCGTGTTAAATTTACATCATCACAAGTCATTCTCCAATCCAATCTTGTGCAACCAGGATCGGGCCTCATGTGTTGAGGTAGGGAGACTGTTTTGGACTCGGGAACTTGGAGTAGATTCTTGAGTTGGAATCAAGAATGATTAAGCCTTCAATTGTAAAAGGTTATTTGTCATGTGTTGAGTTGAATTCTTTGATGTCGCAAAGTGATGATGTTGTAAAGTCTTGTTGGACAAGGCTCAGGACTTGTGTGTCAAGTCAGATTCTCATGTGAACCTCCAGTTATAGTAGG
Organism: Larix kaempferi; assembly: GCA_027924585.1. Lineage (NCBI taxonomy): Eukaryota > Viridiplantae > Streptophyta > Pinopsida > Pinales > Pinaceae > Larix > Larix kaempferi. The sequence goes on from BSBM01000368.1 coordinate 1,634,077, forward strand.
TACCCATGGGGTGGACCTCTAGTTATAGAGGTAGATTCTTTGCATGTTGAAGCATTAATGTTGTGTCATGTATTACTAACCATGGTCACTGATTGCTATTAAGTCTCCCTTAGAGACTGGCCACCTCTAGAGTGAATTACTTTAGAATATGATCATTTGGTCCGAGAGTAATATAATATGATCAAAGAATCTGACAAATATTCTGAGTATAATATGATATGATAGATAATTAAAGTTAACACATATTGACCATGCATATAAGAAAAGAGATAAAGATAAGATGTGATAAGATATGAGAGAATTCAAATTGCACACAAAAGAATGAATTAAGTGATCCCATAGTAGGGATCAAAATGTCGAGAACCTATCATTGCAAAACCCAGATCCTTCTTCTCTTAAAAGAAAGAATCTGTTAAAGAGAGTTAACTAAGTGATAACAAAGAATATCTAGTTAACTAAGTGTTATTGCATGATGACACTTATGTTAAACTAAAATACGACACTTATGTTAAGCTAAAAGACAACACTTCAGTTGTGACACTTGCATGATGACACTTAAGTTATCCACTTGTCATGTCCCCTCCCATAGATCCGACACAAGGAAGGGAACATGACTACCATTCTAGACTTTTAGAAAAACTCATCCCCATTCATTATGAAAATATTCATAGAAAATAAAACACATGTGTACAAATTCCATTCAAAATAAACATGCACAGCGGAATTAAACTATCCACACACATTTCACATGCATTCAACATATCAATAAAAATCATCAAATTAAAAACATTGCATAGTTTAATACGCATAGAGAATACTTATCTTGATTGTGAAGTTGACCCAAGCAACTAGCTACACAACTGCAACATTCCACCCAGCCATAGGCCAATTGTGCTCATTAATCTCTCATCACAGTTGCCACCCCCGAGATGGGCATGATTTCTACAAGGAAAGGAAACTTGCAACTGATGCACAACAAAAATAACACCACATCTAAGCCAATCTAGTCTACAGTTGGGGTTTATCAAGCCAAAAATGAACCCTCTTCATTTCTGGATGCTTGCACTCAAATTCAATCCAAAACCATGGATACACATAAATCCAACCACAACAATCTCTCCCACACACAACAAGCACAACAAGCACATATGTTGGGAATATAAAATCTTTTTTAGCTATGGGATTCACAAACAATATGTCCAAGGGTTTTTCCCCAAATTGTGGCCAGTCAAAAACAGATTGTGGGAAGGAAAAATCAACCATATGGAGCAAAATCGATTTATCCAATAGGTATATAGGTGTTTCAATGGAAAAAACGACCTCCCAATACCCCTAACTCAGATTCCTCTGTGAGATTTTCAATTGCTAGGAACTAGATTCATAAGACAATTTCACATGGAATATTTCAGACAATGAGAGAAGAAGAATAGAGAGAATAAACTGTGGAAACCATTATGTATCTTATTCATTGATATGATAACAATATATAATACATTCTCCATGGATAAAATCGAATTCCTTTGAGGCAGTTAGGAAATACCAAAAAGAAAAGGCTTAGAAAAGACAAAAAAAAAACCTAGGTGACAAAAGCAGTTTCCAAAACTGTACTAGAGGCTCACGAATTGGATAAGTATGGTATGGAAGCTCATGAGTGAGGTAAATAGAATGTGTTGATGGATTTAGAAGGTTAGATATGATTTGGAGGTTGAATTGGTAAAGTGGCAAAAGATTCTAAGTCAACTAGCTTTACCTTTTCCACTAGAAAGCAGAAAAAATAGGACAAAGCTAACTAAATCAGGAAAGCACCTTCTAAAACAGAAATGGAAAGAAATCAGATAGAATCCAATGAAATCTTATCCAAAATATTCTCTAAGGCACCGTAGTGACTTAGGATGGCAAGTGGTCCACTAAAAGACAAATATAACCTATTTTACCTAGTCAAAACTCAAGAAATTAATCATAAATGGTTAATTAATTTATCCTAAATCTAGAATGACATAGTGGGTTTTTTAAATATTCCAACACCCCCCATTAAGCCTGAATTTATGTGATGGGAATCAGAAATATAGGGTCCAAGCAACAAGGATTATCGTCACCCCAATACAAAAATAACTAGTCCATGTAAGCTGAGGAAACATGGAAAAACTCATGGGAACAAAACCCTCCCTCAAAAAACGGACATGCTTGATGTCTTCATACTATCATGTTGCTCATTTGAATGAGATGAATGAGTTGAATGAGTTGAATGGGATGCTTTTGAGTAACATCTTTGATGAAGAGTTTGTGGATGTCATGATCATGCATCGATGCATCAATGTTGTGTAGGCAAGAACCATGTGTTGAAGCTCTATGAAGCTAATATTCTGATGATGGAGGAGAATCAAATGAATTTTTCTTGTTGTTGTAACATATATAATCATATCTAAAAAAATAATCAATGATGGAAAGAATATCTATGCTTAGTCCTTCCCAAGGAGAAACAATGAACTCAACAGGATCAATTTCTTCTATAGCTGCAATGTGGTGCACTAGTTCTTGTACCTTCTTCTCAAACTGATGTAGAACCTTTCTAATATTAGAAATGAGATCATGCATCTCTAAAATATCAGAATCTAAGTCATATGGAGCAAAACCAATAAATATGTGAAGTCTCCATGATTGAACAAAGTTTCAGCAGGAAAGTGTGAGAAACTAGATCACACTAACAACTGAGCGAGCCTAGAGAGTGTGAGGACTTGAATTTTGAACTATGAGTGATGGTGTCAGGTCCAGATGTGTGGAATATTAGTCCAAAGAATGCCAAAAACATGGTTGTACAACCAATGAAATATATGCAAGACAAAATTGCAACAGAGGCAAGTGACACAGTGTAGGAAAACATAGAATTGTGTAGTTTCTTAACTGAAGAACTTGGGAGTTATGGGGTCTTTAGTGCATCTAATGGTTGGGAAAATGGTGTCGGAGATGTAATGACCTGCATATCATACTGTAAATCATCTTCCAAATCAGAATATAAAATATTTGAATGGAGGTGGTGTCATGTCCCAAATTCGGCATTGGGTCACAATGGCCTAATCACATTGGCCATATTCATTAGAGTTTGTCAAATTGATGCTAAAGGTTAAATAATTGCCAAGGAGGGAAATTACTAGTTTCCTAGGTTTGGGGTGGAAGCTTTGGGATTGTGAATAATGGGGATAATAAATGATGTTGGAACATTAGGATGGCATAAATATTTAATAAGGAGATAAATAAATATATACAAGTGAAAATCAATGTGGCATTTGATCATGAAGACACATGGAGGAAGTGGGACCCACACAAGCTAGAATGTATGTGCCACATGGCATCCTCTTCTTGCAATTTCGAATCTATGGGAAGCCTAATGTTCTTGGGATGAGTTATAAGGTCAACAATACTTTTCATGAGTCAATGAGGTCAAAATATAGAGGAAGATTAACTCCCATGGAAGAGGAAGAGTCAATTTGGAGCTAGTGAGACACTTGGGCTAGATTCCCTAGCTCTATGACAACAATGATGAAGATGCTATGACACCTATGACACAAATCAGACCTGAAGGTTGAAATATGACATATATGACATGTTAGGGCTAAAAATAAACTCCAAGAGGGCGTTCAAGGGTGTTAGGGTATCTAAGCTACTTCCATATGTGATTTGGTGGAAGTGGGAGACTAGGAATTGTTGTACAAGTGGTGTTCTTTGGAATCTCTTCCCAAATTGAGTTGGCATGAGTCTCTTGGAAGGAATTCGACCCATGGAGGACATTAGAAGTTTATAAATTTCAATAACAAAGAATGAAACCATCTTTTGATCATTTGTATAATTTGCAATTGCATTTGTGTAGAGGGAGAGCTAGTGGATGACTAGTTTCTTGCCTTAGCCAATTTCGAGGGTGAAAGATTCCCATCCAAGTTGGTAATTGGAAAGGCCATTCAGACCTTTCATTTGGAGATTTAATGGAGTCTTTATTTTTAGGTTTCAGCTACAGGGAAGCTCATGGTTTCTTCTATTGTAGCACATTCTCTCAACCATTTCTAGTTTTGATGGCATATTCTTGATCCTTGAGGGAGGGCGTTTTTGGTGAGCTATTGTACTCTTTGGGGGAGCTTCTAATGCCCCATTTATTTTCTAATATGAATTAAATACTCTATTATTCATATCCAGAAATTTTCAAGTCGAAATTCCAAGTAGAAATGTATAAATCTCATTTTTAATGAAAGAACAGTGCCATTTCCCCACTACATTGATGTATAGCATGATAATGCTGATCATTTTGAATGAATGGATGGTTATATGATAAATTTATGATTAATATACTTCCATGTATGTTTTACAAGTTTCATGTACTGTACTTGAGCATTTGAAGTATTTTTACTCAGTTTAATTGCATTGGGAGAAGAAATAGTGCCATTTCCCCAAGGGTCGAATTGGTATTTTTGCAGCTGAATGGGAGAGGGTTGGAATAGAGATAATAATCAATTAATAATGCAAATGAGACCTTAACAAAATACTTGAGACATCCCCTACCTCTGTTCAGAAATTTGAGTGGGTTTGGAGGCATTTGGGAAGCCATTTTCAATACTTACCCTAGGGGGATTTGAACCCCAAATTACTAGTAAAATTGCATAATTGGTCCATAATATTAAGAGAGTTTTCAAAGGTATTTTGGTGGCCATATCTCATCCATGAACATAATATTCAAGTACTAATATCATTAATACACCTTCCTTGAATATTTGAAGGCATTTGGAGTCAATTTGAGACCTAGAGACCAATACTAGTCAAAGAGAAATTACTAGTAAAGTTCCCTACATTGGCCAGAATTGAAAGAGGATTTGCAGAAGTATTTTAAAGGTCTAAAATCATCCCTGAAACACATATTTATGTTCTAACATCATCCATATACCTTCTCAGAATATTTGGGAGAAATTGGAGCAATTTGGGGACCTAGAGCTCAAAACTAGTCAAAGATCTAAGTAGAAAAAAAAAGTGAAAATTCGTCATTTTAATAAAATTCCTAACAAGGGACATTACAGTGGTATCAAAGCATGGTCCTTGCACCTATGGACTAGGTACATACATTAAAGAATAATTGGCAGCCATGTCTTACGATTATGATGAATCCTCTGAGTACAATTCTTATGAGGAATATACAGATGCTTATGAGCAATATGAAGCAGAACGTGAATGGTACGACGAAGAGGTGCCATCATGCAACAATTCTTACAATTTCAAGAGAAATGAAGATTATTCTTATGACTTTAAATCTGATGAATATGAGTGTGTCACACCAACCAAGGATAATTCTATGAGTGAGTTCCAAAGATGGAGAGCAACATATAAAACCTTGCCCCAACAATATAAAAAATTTCAAGAATATCTTGCTTCGAGCAAAAATACACAAAATGCCATGTCTTTTGAGTACTATGCTGAACATATTTTTGAAAATAGGTCCAAAAATAAATATGTGGAGTTAGTAAAGAAAGGTTTATGCCCTTCTTGTAAAGAACCTTGGAGTGAGTATCATATATGTGTGCATGAAATTATGTCCCACTTGAGGAGAGCTTTTGGGAATTCTTCAAAAAGAGATTCCAAAGATATTGATCATAAGGAAAACAAGGGGCAAAATGCATCATCTTGCTTGAAGGATAAAAATGAAGATACATCACAAGAGCATGAAGAAGATTCTATTGAAAATATGGAATATCATTTCGAGACACCTTCTAGCTTAGACATGAACCAAAGAGCATCTACTAATGGATGCTTAAACTATGAAGGAGTACCTACTGATGGGTGCTCACACCTCTATGTTGGTGACATAGAGATCACTTTTGAAAGTGTTGCTGGAAGCCCAAGTTCCATTAAGCATGATAATGAAGACCTTGTAGCAGTTGAAGAAGAACCAAGATCAACTTCCCCATCACCACTTGAGCTTTATGAAGTTGGTCCAAGCAAAAATGAAGAAGATGAGGAGGTTCATTTGCAAGAGCCTCATTTTCTTAAAGGGTCCTTAAAGATGAATGAAAATAAGATCCAAGATTCCCTCATCATTCTCCATGACACTCAAGCATTGGTGTCAAATTCTTGTTGGAGAGCTACTTCATTGGAGGAAACATCCTTCCTTAAAGACATGGAGAAGATTCAAAGAGCAATGTGCCACATCAAAGGTAATTTCATGTCTTTGATTTTTGATAGAAACCATTTGTTTGAGCTTAATGAATTGTTACATGATGCATACTTGAAGAATAATGAGGATATTCATAATCTCACAATTCAAAATGAGCAACTTCTTGAAAAGTTGCAAGATACTTGTTTTTCCTCCTATGTTTCAGATTGTCAAATGGTAGATTGTTTGGAGGATTCTCATGACATGGTGGATCATGAGAAATGTGGAAATTTGAATGTGCTTAATGTGTTTGAAGATGAACTTGAAGAGATCCAAACACTTGATGTGGTGGAAGAGGAACTTGAATTGTCTCTTGATGAAGGTTATGCAATTTTTAAAGAAGAGCATGATTCCTCTACATTGGAACCAATCTATGACAAAGGTTTCACACTTTTGAAGGAGCTACATGATACTACCCATATGGATCCTTCCCGTGATGAAACTTCTGCACTTTTTGATCATTTGGGTGATTTAGTTCTGTGATGAACCTGCAATAATTAATTAATGCAAATACACGAGATATCATAAATAATAAAACTCAGAATCATTTTTATATTGATCACGGGCCACTTCGAGGGGGCAACCTCCTTTGAGAAAGATCAATACAATTAACTTCACGGTGCCTTCATAGGCCTCAACACACACTTATATACTAAGTCTAGGCGCCAATACCATGGGTCAATACTATGTGTCAATACAAACCATGGGCTGAGTCTAGGCGCCAATACTATGAGTCAAAACCATGGTCCAGTCTAAACTATGGATCAACAAAACTATGGGCGACTTACAAAGCATATGTGCCAACAACAATAACACAAACTATGGATCAACAAATACTATAGGACGACTTACAAAGCATACACGTCCAACAACAATATACTAACAAAGTAAAGACATGGGTTCCTAACAAGTTCATTCTCCTACATCCTACAATTCCATGTTTTGCAGCATTAGTCTCAATGAAGTATGGGTGAAAAGGTTCTTTTTTATGGTGCCACATGAGGAGTATGGAACTCCTAGATTTACCTTCTATGATGACATGGTTGGAGAACATTCTTATTCACATTTGCAGCAGCATCTTTTGTCACTTTATGATGATGCACATCTACATGGATGCACCTATGATATGCATTTGAGTCACTTGAAGACTCATGGTTTTTCTTGCTCAACACTTGGTTAATTTGATGTTAGAGGAACTTCATCCAACACTTGGGTGAATAGATTTATAATGGGAGAACATTTTTGTTGGAAGCCACATACTTTGTTACATCTTTATGATTCTCACATTCATGGATGTATGGGTGAGACTTATTTGAGTCCTTTGAAGTCTCCTTTTTTTTTATGCTCATTATTTGATTCAGATTTTAGTGGAGATTCTTCATTCACTTCTTGGATGAAGGAATACATGGCTGAATATTTTGATGCATATCACATCCATTTGGAGAAGCATTATAGGACATGGGATCCTCACCTATGTCATTGGAGCAGATTTGATGGGTCACTTGAAGATTGTATGCACTTGGAAAATGGTGATCTACATGCTTGGAGGTATAAGCACTTTCATGACTCTTTGATGAAGCATCTCCTTGATGTACATTTTCATTATGTTGTTATGTACTTTGATGATAAATATTTTGTACTCATGATGTTTGGAAGAATGCATAAAAGAAAATGATATCCAAGAATCCTCTTATCTGATGGTATGGGTTGGAGAGCACTCTTAATTGTTGGGGTGCAATACAAGTAATGAGACCCTAGGATCATTTTTGCCTCATTGGTTTCAATTTTTTGGGGAAACAAGTAGTATGTGGGATGGATTCCCCACTTAATAAAGTGATTTTAATCAGAGTAGTGCAGAAGCAAGCATGGTGGTTCCTCTCTAAAATCTTCATGGAAACTCAAAGACTCAAGGTTGGGCAATTCAATGGCAACTTCAAAGAATTATATAGAAACCAGGTTCTTCAACACCCATGTTTAAAATTGCTTGAGGACAATAAATATTGGGAAGGGGGGATTTTCATGTCCCAAATTTTGAATTGGGTCACAATGACCTAATCACATTGGCTATATTCATTAGAGTTTGTCAAATTGATGCTAAAGGTCAAATAATTGCCAAGGAGGGAAATTACTAGTTTCCTAGGTTTGGGGTAGAAGCTTTGGGATTGTGAATAATGAGGATAATAAATGAAATTGGAAAATGAGGATGGCATAAATATTTAATAAGGAGATAAATAAATATATACAAGTGAAAATCAAAGTGGCATTTGATCATGAAGACACATGGAGGAAGTGGGACCCACACAAGCTAGAATGCATGTGCCACATGGCATCCTCTTCTTGCAATTTCGAATCTATGGGAAGCCTAATGTTCTTGGGATGAGTTATAAGGTCAATAATACTTGTCATGATTCCATGAGGTCAAAATATAGAGGAAGAGTAACTCACATGGAAGAGGAAGAGGCAATTTGGAGCTAGTGAGACACTTGGGCTAGATTCCCTAGCTCTATGACAACAATGATGAAGATGCTATGACCCCTATGACACAAATCAAACATGAAGGCTAACATATGACATATATGAAATGTTAGAGATAAAAATAGACTCCAAGATGGCGCTCAAGGGTGTTAGGGTAGCTAATATGCTTCCACATGTGATTTGGTGGAAGTGGGAGACTAGGAATTGTTGTACAAGTGGCTTTCTTTGGAATCTCTTCCCAACTTGAGTTGGTATGAGTCTCTTGGAAGGAATTCGACCCATGGAGAACATTAGAAGTTTATAAATGTAAATAACTAAGAATGAAACCATATTTTGATCATTTGTAGAATTTTCAATTGCATTTGTGTAGAGGGAGAGCTAGTGGATGACTAGTTTCTTGCCCTAGCCAATTTCGAGGGTGAAAGATTCCCATCCAAGACGGTAATTGGAAAGGCCATTAAGACCTTTCATTTGGATATTTAATGTAGTATTTATTTGTAGGTGTAAGGTATAGGGAAGCTCATGGTTTCTTCTATTGCAGCACATTCTCTCAACCATTTCCAGTTTTGATGGCATATTCTTGATACTTGAGGGAGGGCGTTTTTGGTGCGCTATTGTACTCTTTGGGGGAGCTTCTCATGCCCCATTTATTTTTTAATATGAGTTAAATTCTTTTTTCTTCATCTCCAGAAAGTTTCAAGTCGAAATTCCAAGTAGAAATGTATAAATCTCATTTTTAATGAAAGAACAGTGCCATTTCCCCACTACATTGATCTATAGCATGATAATGCTGATGATTTCGAATGAATGGATGGTTCTCTGATACATTTATGATTAATAGACTACCATTCATGTATTTTACAAGCTTCATGTACTATACTTGAGCATTTGAAGTATTTTTACTCAGTTTAATTGCACTGGGAGAAGAAATAGTGCCATTTCCCCAAGGGTCGAATTGGTGATTTTTGCAGCTAAATGGGAGAGGGTTGGAACATAGATAATAATCAATTAATGATGAAAATGAGACCTTAATAAGTTCCTTGATACATCACCTATCTATTTTCATAAATTTGAGTGGGTTTGGAGGCATTTGGGAAGCCATTTTCAATACTTACCCTAGGGGGATTTGAACCCCAAATTACCAGTAAAATTGCATACTTGGTCCAGAATCTTAATACAGTTTAAATAGGTCTTTTGGTGGACATATCTCATCCCTGAACATCATATTCAAGTCATAATATCATTCATACACATTCCTTGAATATTTGAAGGCATTTGGAGTCAATTTGAGACCTAGAGACCAATACTAGTCAAAGAGAAATTACTAGTAAAGTTCCCCACATTGGCCAGAATTGAAAGAGGATTTGCAGAAGTATTTTAAAGGTCTAAAAGCATCCATGAAACACATATTTATGTTCTAAAATCGTCCATATACCTTATAAGAATATTTTGGAGCAACTGGAGTAATTTGGGGACCTAGAGCTCAAAACTAGTCAAAGATCTAACTAGGAAAAAAATTGAAAAATTGCCATTTTAATAAAATTCCTAACAAGGGACATTACAGGTGGAAAGACCTTTAAGAAGACAAGTCGGAATCTAGTAAAAAATGACTATTTTTGAGAGTAGACTTGGATGAACTGACTGAAGACTGTTCCAAGGAAGAGTTGGATATTTCTGATTTTGATAGAACATAATGTGAATCAATATCAGAGACGTTAGAATTATATTTCACTCTATCACTCAAAACATAAACATGATTACCTTTGGGAGAGACTTGGAGATAGTGTTTTTGTTCTACAGCAAGCTTGCCTTGTTCTTTCTTTGCAAAGTTAGGAACATCTATGTTATGCTCTTCAAGCATCTTAGCCATGATGTCCAATTTATTCTTGATTCAATATTTATCAGGATGAGTGCCTTTGCAGCAATAAGAACACCTGGGCTTCTCCTTCTTCATCTTCTTGGATTTGGAATCTCTATCAGAATCCTCTTCATCTAACAATATCTTCTATTTGGATTTGTCATTCTTGAAACTCTTTGTTCTATGAGCAATAAGTGCAAAGTCTTTGGAGGGTGATTGATCCCTCATTTGGACTAGCTTTTCCTTCTCATGAGTGAGCGAATCAATGAATGCATCCAAGGTCAGCATATTCCACTTGGGAACTACAAGTCTTGTAGAATGAAAAGTAGACACAAATACTGAGTATTCAAAGCTCAGTTTTGACAGAATGGTAAGGATTAATTGCTCACCCTTCTTCTCTATACCACATTTCTTGAGTTGAAGCACTAGGTTCTTGAATTTTGAAATGAACTCCTCCATAGAATATAAATTACTTGGACTAAGATAGATCAACTCAATCTCCAACAAATGACCTCTAATCTTGTCCCATTTTCCAAAGAGAGATTCTAGCTTTGTTCACACTTCATTTGGAGTGGATAGAGAATCAATATGGAATAGAATATCTAGAGATATAGAGAGACAAAGTAAACTATAAGATTCATCAAGCCTATTGAACCATTTGGATTTAAATGCAACATCTCTTGGCTCAATTTCAATCCCCATAGTGTGTTGGTAGTCGATTAGGATGGGTCATTGTCGCAGCACCGCGAGCGCTATGATACCACAAAAGGCGGAAAGTTGAGCACAGATATGATATTTTATGTAATTTTTGGTTAGTTGTACTGCAGTATGTGGGTTTTTGGGTCCTTTGGACCACAATAGATAGATTTTGGGTCATTTGCTTGAAGTGTCGATTAGGAAGTAGTTAGAAAGTGGACAAGCAATGTAAAGGCGGAAGCCTATAAATAGATGTAGGATTATAAGTGTTGAATCATATTATATCTTATATCTTATATCATATCTTGGATCATGTGTCTTAGATCGGGAGATACCTATTGGATCTGTCTTTTGTGGAGTATAAGCTAAAGACTGAATATTTTGTATCTAGGTTTTTGCAGAATTAATATCATGTGACAGAGTTATTGAGCAGAATCCTTGTGTTTTCCTGTTTATCTATGGTATGCATTTCATAATATGAATATATGAATGATGCGATGTTTCCTTGCTACGGTTAATGTTTTATTGTAATATTTGCTGCGATGATGAATGGTTCTGTTGAATAATGCTATGAATGTAAATGATGTCTGAGTTAAATGCATAGATCAATTTCTGAAATGTTGTGATAAGTTAAGTAATTGAGCCGCAACATCCTCCTTCAGTTGGTGGAAACATGGTTTTGTCGACTCTCCCTTGAACATCTCGGCCGAGACCTCATCTGCTCCACGGGTGTTGTTGGACAGGGTAAAACCTGTCCGGGCTGGTGCTAAGGGAGATCGCAATGGGTTGGTGTCGACAGTGTTGGGAACCCCTGTCGACTGGGTTTGTGTCAACAAATGGTTCCGTTGGCAGGACCCTGTGTGAAGTGACAGGAGGATATGTGGCATCCGACGAAACCAAAGATCCAATATTGGTTTGACCTAAAACTGTAAGAGTTCGCTGAAAAAGAAAACAAGAACCTAAGGTTGACAACAGACTGGTGGTTAGAGAAGTATATTCACGACGGTCGGCACGAATACTTTTTCTGCGAGTTCCCCATCATCCTGTATGAGTGGTTAGCGAAGTTGAATTTTTAGAAGAGGAACTTCTAGGGTGGTGAACCAACAGCCTAGACCCCTGAATTGATCCAAGAGTTGCAGGAAGTTGACAACAAAGCATCGCGGGCTGTTTAAGTTTGGCTTGATAGCATATTGGAAGGCTATATCACTGAATTTGTAGTTGATACGAACAAATCCTATAGTGAGGTTGAAATATATTTCTTCCACGGACCCCAAGGAAGGTTTCTGTTATCGCTACAGCTGTCTATTAAGATGCTCATTTGCGAAAAGGGCATATTGAAGATGCATCTTGATCAGTAGAAACTATGGTGGGTGGAGGCCATGGGTGCCGTGACAGTAGGGGGGTGATACATGGAATAGTAAGGGGTAGATAGGTGCAAGTCGCGACGAGACTGTGAGTGAAGCCAAGGAAGAGAGTGGTCTTACAAGGGGAGGAGCAAGGTTTCGACAGGAAAAGAGGCAGAGGATAGGAGAAGGTCATGTTTCGATCGAACCGGAAGACCGTGAAGGAAGACCACACGAGACGAAGCAACCTCACAGTCCAAACAAGGACAACCAGGCTATGCCCAGGATAGAGGCAGGACCAAACCCCAGCAGCAACGTGCCCACACCTCCTCTCACTATCTGTCAACCAGTAAGAAACACAACTTCGATAGCACCATGTCAACAAAACTTGATTGCTAATAGTTTAGTGACTGCAGGAAGGAAGCCTAGGATGGCGGGAAAGGATACGAAGTTGTCGTTGTTCCATGGAATTGGAATAGATAATCCTGAACAATACTAGTTCTTATGTGAAGCAGTATGGACCGTAAAGCAGATTACTGATGATGATGCTAAGAAAGGACATTTAGAGACAACTCTGCAAGGTCGTGCATTAGACTGGTTTATGAAGTTTGTTTTATTCCCTACAGGAGCTCTAGAAAAGACATTGGACGATATCAGGAAAGGATTGGTTGAAGAATTTAAAAAACCCAAGTCTGAAGCACAGTATATTACAGAATTAAAAGAGATTAAGCAGTATCCCAATGAAACGGTGTGGGATTTTGACCAGCGATTCAAAACTCTAATGGCATGAGTCAGCTTTGATATGAGTGTTGTCCAACACAAAGAATGGTTCATCGCAACATTATTCCCGCATATTTGTCTACCGTCGATGCAATAGAACATTACAACACCTAGTGAAGCCTTGGAAATCGCAATGCGGTTAGAAGCATCGCCAATCAAGGAAAATGCCATTGGGATGTCGCAGATTCAAACACAGATGGCTAACCTGACCATACAGCCGCAAGATCTTAAGAAGGGAAAGGAACAATGAGAAGAAGTCTGGTGTACGCGATGTCACGTAAAGGGGTATACTAAGGATAGTTGCCCAGACTTATGCAATTATTTGGTTTCAGGGACACTGAACCCGTTGAATGGCGGTGGTATTCCATGATGTCGCATCTGCTAGGTATATGGGTAACGCCATGAGGAATGCCAATACATGCAGAAGATGGTCACTAAACCAATGAATCTGTATTGTACATTCTGTAAATTTGTGGGACATGAAGACAAAGATTGTCATGCATATGGGTTGCTTCAGGAGAGAACGTATGATGCATTCTATTTGAAGGACAACCAATGTGCTGTACAACAACCGCAACCACATCCACAAGTATCCCAGCCGCTACCTCAACCATAGGTGCAGTTTTTACCACAATAGTTTATGCCTCAATATACTCTGACATAGATGGCTCCACAGTAGCCACAGTATGTTCAAAAACCCCAGTATGTGCCGCAAGGGAAAGGCATGCAACCAAATCCTATGCAGCAACAGTTTAATCAACCATAGTACCAACCGTAGGGCGGATTCTGGAGAGGATTCCGGGGCAGACGTGGCAGAGGATTTGGTTATGGTGGAGGACGAGGAGGTCACGGACCTATTCAGTGCTATCACTGTGCGGTATGGGGACACTACCAGCGAGATTGCCCACAGTTGCAGATGCAGTGTATGTTTTGTTTTGTTACAGATCACACACTAGAGAACTTTCCCCAGTTGATTGCGCGACGGCAAGCGGGGAATGTTCCGCAACTATAGAACCAGAACCAGGTGCAACAACCAGTGCAGAACCAAGTACAACAACCAACGCAGAATCAAAACCAGCATCCAAATTAGAATGCTAACCAAATTGTGAATCAACCTGGGAATCCACCGAACCAAACCCAGGGAGTGACTATTGCGACAATTTCCGCGGAACCAAGGCCACAAGATACTTTTGGCACAGTTATTACTCGAGGAGGTGCAACAACGAGAGAGGATAGCCCGCATCCACTTATTCGTTTAGCAGGACAGAAGAAGGTGTCGTTTGACATTGATTCCGAGTGTGATGCATTCTTTCAGGCGTGATGGACGATGGAAAAGGCTCAAGGTAAGGCTATCATCTGTGACATGACTCCTATTTTTTAGGCCACTTCAGAGGTCGGTCCATCACGGCAGTCCGAAACCTTGCAGAAATTATTTGAGAGTTGTTTATTGCTAGCAAGGGATCCTAATGCTCTTGCCGAGATTGAGGGGCTATTGCAGTGACCGGCCAAGGAACGACAAGATTCTGTGGTCAATTCTTTAGAGCAGTGGAAGATAGGTAAGGAGATGCATATGAACATTCAAATTGGAGACTATGACGTTGATTCAGCTATTCTAGATCTTGGTTCGGATGTCAACATCTTAACCAAGCAGGCCTCGCAGAAAATGGGGAGTCCCACGTTAAGCTGGTCTCCCGTACAGCATCGGCTAGCTAATCAGGCCAAAGTGACATCGATTGGGAGAGTTCCACGGCTGATGGTGGACATTGAGGGAATAAAGACATATGCCGACTTTGATGTCATCGAAGTAGTTGAACGGGGAAGCTCTTATCCTGGGTTTCTCGAGATTTGATGGGATAACGACAGTGGAGTAGTAATCAACTTCAAGAGGTGGATGATGACTTTTGAGAACCGTGATCTCAGAGTTATAGCCTCGTTGGATCCGGCTGAAGGACGCAGATACATCGAACTAGTAAAGGATGAAGATCCTAGCAGATGGGACCATGTCTTCAACATTTCCAAAGATTATATTCATTCAACAGCAAACGGTGACCTTGGATGGCGCAATGCCAGCTCTGCATCTTCTGACTCCGATGACGCTTTAGAACATTGGTAGAATTGCTTGCATGAGGCTTCATTCAGCAAGTGTGGCTTGGTCACACAGTCATTATCCCGTGTTGCGATTGAGACGGTCACATTACCCATATAAGAAGGGCTACCTGGCTTGTCTGACTTTCTAGCGGTGTTCGAGGAAAAAGTTTTAGAACCATAGCGACTGTTGGCATTGGAGGAAGCACTGAAGGCTTCTCCAGCATGCTGGTGGGTGACACATAAGAAGTCGATTGCTGGTTGGCCATAGTGTCGGTGATTGATGATGGTTCATTTTGGTGATACCGAGGTTTACCACACAGGAAAATATGATGGTCGGAATGACCCTGGCAATCATTTGATGGAGTGTCAGACATTGTGGGAATCACAATCAAAAGACAAGTGGGTCCATGCATTTGTCCATACTTTGGACGAGATGCCGAGATCATGGTACACTGCAGCTGAATTGCGGGGAGAAATTACTACTTGGTTGGAGTTGATAGTTTGTTTTACTCATACGTTTAGCTTCACGGATGCCAACCCAGATGTCCATAATGCTTTGCAGCTCATCTGCAATGTGGTTCTGAAGGTTGTTCCAATGGCATATCCTACAGATCCGCATACGCACTGCCAGATGAAATCCATGATGGAATGTTATAATATCACTGGTGGGCCAGAAGACGGTGATGATCTGCGGAATGTCAATATTCTGGAATCTAAAGGAAGTCACGATATCGTAGAACCTGATGCGCCAAGTGATCCAATTAGCCAACCATTAAAGCTATGTAAGGTCAATATTGGGACAGAGGCCAGTCCCAAGTTTGTGAATGTTGGGGATTATTGGGATGATGAGATGATGGGAAAGGTCACCGACTTGCTACATGAATTCTAAGACTTATTTCCTACTATTTTTTCTAAGATGAAAGGTATTTTGGGTGATTTAGGGGAGATGAAGATCCTGCTGAAACCAGATGCCAAGCAAATCAGACAGCGCCCATATCGACTGAATCCACTCCATAAGGAGAGGGTCAAGGTAGAACTTGATCGCATGTTGGACGCTGGCATTATTGAACCAGTCAAGGAGTCAGAATGGATCAGTCCTATGGTGGTGCAGGACAAGAAGACTGGCGAAGTGCGCTTTTGTGTCGATTTGCAAAAGTTGAATGATGCATGTTTGCATGATCCATTTCCAACCCCATTTACTAACGAGGTGCTCGAAGGCATGGGTTGCCAGGAGATGTATTCTTTCACGGATGGGTTCTCTGGCTATCATCAGATCCTAATCGCTAAGGAAGACCGCCATAAGACAACGTTTGTGACAGAATGGGGTTGTTTTCAGTACATAGTGATGCCATTTGGGTTGAAGAATGCACCTGCGATATTCTCGTGGGTTGTTGTTGTCGCGTTCAGGGATTTCATTCAAAAGTTTTTGTAGGTATACATGGATGACTAGACAGTTTATGGCTTGATCAGTGATCATTTGGAAAACCTACGGTTAATGTTGGAGTGTTGTCGACAGCATTAGATATCGCTAAACTTGAAGAAGTGCATCTTTTGTGCACAATTCAGAATACTGCTAGGTCACATTGTGTGTAAGCAAGGATTGTTAGTCGATCCAGCAAAGATTGTGCTTATTCTGAGCTTAACACCGCTGACTAATGCTAAGAAGTTGAGAGCGATGTTGGGATACACCAAGTATTATCGCAAGTTCATCAGGGGTTATGCAGCAATCATGGCCCTTATGGAGAAGTTGCTGAAGAAAGATGCGGTATTCCAGTGGAGTCCTGAATGTCAAGGCATTTTTGAAACTTTGAAGGCTAAGATGGTTTCAGGGCCCATACGAGTATTTCCGAGTTAGAGCAAGGAGCTCCATGTCCATGTCGATGCCTCATCGATTGCATTGGGAGTGGTGTTTGCACAACCTGGGGAAGGGGATCTGGATCACCCCATCGCGTTTGCCAGTCGGAAGTTATCATCTGTAGAAAGGAAATATACCAAAATAGAGAGGGAAGGTCTAGCGATGGTCTATGCACTGCAGACGTTTCGGCACTACTTACTGGGAGGACACTCTAAGATGTTTACCGACCATTTTGCATTGAAATACTTTGTCAATAAGCCTTTGTTTGGGGGGAAGCTATGTTGCTGGCTACTTCTATTTCAGGAGTTCAATTTTGAAGTAATTGCGAAACCAGGACGTTTGAACGCAGGACTAGATCATCTGTCGCAGATTGAGACAAGGGAGGAGCCAACCAACATCGACGACGGATTGCCTGATGCGCAGTTGTTTAAGGTTGAGGTAGTTGATGAATATTATGAATACATCATTTGGTTCCTGGTGACAGGTACTGCACCGGAGGGATTTACAACCAGTTAGAAGAAACAGTTGGTGGTCAAGGCCCCCGATTTCCACCTAATCCTAGGTGAGTTACACAAATTGAGCTTTGATGAGATATTGCAGTGTTGTGTTTTGCCTCATGAGGAAGGGAATATCTTGTCAGAAGCACATACTGGAGTGGATGGGGCTTCACTATGGTGGTCGTCCAACTTCGAGGAAGGTGCTTCGTGCAGGGCTTTGGTAACCCACGCTTCACAATGATGCGATAGACTATGCGCGGTGGTGCGATGTTTGTCAAAGAATTGGGAAGCACTCCAGAAGGGATGAAATTCCGCTAATACCTCAACTGACACTGTAGCCATTTGACAAATGGGCAGTGGATTTCGTGGGACCAATCAAACCACCTGGGAAGCGCACTGGTGCAAGATACATCATCATGGCAATAGATTATTTGACAAGATGGGAAGAGGCTGCACCAGTCATTGATAGCACTGCTGCAACAACAACACGCTTCTTATTTGAGAACATTGTCACTCGGTTTGGATGCCCGAAAGTGTTGATGAGCAATCAAGGCAGTCACTTCATCAATCGCACCATCAGTGCATTAACAACAGAACTACAGATACAGCACAAGAAGAGCACACCATATCATCCATAAGAAAATGGAACAGTAGAAGCATTCAACAAGGTTATGGAGCATGCGCTGACGAAGGTGTGCAATGCAAACCATGATGACTGGGATTTGAAGATCCAAGCAATCTTGTGGGCGTATCGCACCACCTGTAAAAGGCTGATAGGCCAGACACCATTCAAGCTAGTATACGGGCAAGAAGAAATTATGTCGATGGAGTACATCGTTTCGAGTCGGCGCATCGCAGTAGCAATAGGTATGGATGATGCAACGACATTAGGTGAACATCTAGTGCAGCTGGTACACCTTCAAGAAGATCGCTTTCTCACAGGGTTCCACCAAAGCATGGAGAAGGATCGATAGAAGGCTTGGCATGATCGCCACATCCAAAATAAACAGTTTCAGCCGAATGATTTGGTGCTATTGTATGACAACAAGTTTATGAAGCATCCAGGGAAGTTGCAGATGCATTGGCTTGGCCCATATCACGTCAGTAGCATTACTTCAAGAGGGGCAGTCTAGTTGCAGTAGTTAGACGGAGCAATGCTCCCAAAGTTTATCAATGGTAGCAGGTTGAAGCCCTATAGATTGGGCTCGGAGCAACGCAAATCCCTGAGTTGCATCGGGGGAAAAAAAAGTTTTGCAGGAAGGATCGGCGATAGGATGGCACGTCGTCAAAATCATAATGCGCAGGTAGAAGTGCTTTCATCGTAGTATTGGGAGCAGGTTCATGACAGTGGAAGGGTTGCGACCGAGTCAAATCAACAATAATCAACAATAAATTCCAAAAGTTCCAGATAGTTAATTACCAGCAGTTGTTCGAATGATGAGCATTAATGGCGAATCCGGTTGATCGGATGATAGGATCGACAGTGGATTTGGGTCATTAAGACAAGATTTGGTCTGAATTAATGCATGATTTAGTCATGATTATGAGGGATTGGATTTGGCGCTATAAGAACCGATCGAGGCTGGTCAGAAGGCACTTGTTCGTAACGAGTGAGGTTAGTTTCCCACTGTTGAATTGTGTAAGGTTGAGTTATGTTGCAGAGTGCAATTGAGCCACATCGGGAAAGTTCTTGAGTAGGGATAAGCTTGAGCCATACGTTGGCATTGCGGGGATTAAGTATGGCATGTTGGGTGAGCCGGATACAATGGAGATTTCAAGTGAAGCAGAATCCCCCATCCTCGCAGTTAATATTGAGGAGGAGGTCAATCTTCTGCAGGAAGTTGCTAGCATGCCTATGGGATCATCTTCTGTTGTGAGCCAAAAGGGGGTAGGGACATAGCCTAGATCCCCACAACCCGAGAAGAGACAGACCCGCTCCATGGTACAAGTACGGAAAGGGGTCCCAGAGGCGAGCCCATCGACCTCTGGTGTTGTGGAGTCTGTAGTTCGAGCCGGTGTCTCTGCTGTGGATATCCCGGGCTGTCAACCTCCATGTCACCCTGGGATATAGCCAAGGAAGCCCATGAAGAACCAAAGATACCAAATCTGAATGTCAGCAATTCCATCAGGTATGAGCTGCACCACCGACATTGTGCCCATGCTAATGCAACTGAGGTACGATGATCATGATCTGTTGGAACTGGAGGATGTTATGACAAATCCCTTTAAGCCATAAGCACCGGGGAAGACTAGACCAACGCCACACATTCCACATGACTGGGTGCGTGGTTTGGAGAAGGCTGGGTTGTTGGGGTTGATCAACCTGCCACACTTTGGGCAGTTGACGAAAGTGAATGCTTGCATGAAATAGCTACTGGCCTGTTTTCATGGCGACATTCTATGGTTGGATAGGCAGGTCACTGTCACATTGGAATTGATTTCTGAAACCACCAGGTTGCCCAAGGCCGGTTTTGACCCATCGCAATATTTTTCAGGGGAAGAACAATAACAAAAATCTTGCGTCCTGGTTGTGGAAGCAATAAAAAATCCAGAAAGATGAACGGGCCTATCGCTTAGACATCATCAATGATCCTGTATTTAAGATTGGGGCGCAGATTCTGGCTACCAAGATCGTTCAGAACAATCGGCCCAACCAAGGCAACTCAGGGGTGTCGCATGCGGAGAACTCTGTGGGGAAGGTGTGCAAGTAAATTGGTCCCTATTTTTGCTTAACTAGTTGATGGAGGATGCATTGGCAACCCAGGTGGGACAATGGCCATTTGCATATAGCTGGTTGCTAATCCTCATTGCGTTGGTCACCTGGATGGAGCCCGACGACTAACAAGGAATGGAGGTGGACGCGGTGGAAGAGCAAAAGGGGGCACACTACCAAAACTTGTGGTGGGTGCAAGAACCGAAGCACCTTAGGGAGTGTGCCATGCAGTTTTGGCTCTATTGGGAAGCACTACAAGTGGCAGCTGAGCGGATTCCGTGGCTGACTCAGGCAGCGGTTGAGAAGTACAAAGGGATCGCCCGGTTTGTGATAGGAATGCACAGTATCTATGTGCAAGCGCGACGCAATAAGGATCGATAGTGGTTTCAGACCACATATAAGCTGTCAAATGACGAATTAGATGTGATCATTGACGAATGGCTGGTCGACTGGAGAGAACCAATTGTTCAGGAGGAGGAGTCCACCGGGATACCGTCAGATGCACCGGTAATGGACTAGCAACATCCCGTGTCAGACCAAGAGTCATCATAGACCCCTACGGATGATGAGTGCGAGCTTGAAGAGGGCAAGACGAAAGGAAACTATGACCATGGGACAATCAGTGGGATCCCCCTGACGTCAAAGGTGCACCTTGGCTGACTACTCCTCGCTATAAATAATGTAACCAATGTAGCAGTTCACACAATGACGATAAAGCTGGATAAATGATTCCATGCGATCACTGCCTGTCTGGATTCCTTGTGCAACATTATTTTGAAGAAGGCACCCGAGGGAGCATAGGTGCAGGAAATTGGCGCAATCAGCACTGAGCCGCGGGTCAGGAATGTCAATATTCCCCCGACTGCGATTGTGACCGATAATGAGGCTTTGAAATCCTTGCTACATCCATTAGAGAAAGTGACCAGCAACATCAATGTGCTGTCAGCGAAGGTGTTAATAGATATCCAGGCAGTCGCTAGCAGGGAAATGGCAAACATAATGCATGAGATCAGTGGCAAGTTCCTGTGCTTGTAGGAGAGTGAGGCAACTGCTAAGGGAGCGGTTGAGGAGTTAACTAGGTGGGCCGCTACAGTGCAACAGGGCATAGATGAGTTGGTCGTGGATGAGTTGGCCGCGGACATATAGAAAGAATAGGCTGAGAAGACTTGAGTGATTGAGGACTTAAAGAATGAACATGATTTGTTGATAATGAAGAAAACCACCCTATGGAACAGCAAGGTGCTCCTAGAGGAGGCCATTGCGAAGGCATGTCAACATGTACTAGAGCCGACAGAGGTATTGGATCCGGTCGAGCGAAGGCAGAAGCTGGGATCTGTCGTTGTCGCGTTGCGGGTGGAAAATGCTACTTTGTCTCATGCACTCTAGCCGGCCACACCAAAGGAAGTCATCACAACGCAGAAGAGCATCATCGAAGACTTGGCGACTCAACTTGGCAAGTTAGAACAAGAAGCGCTCAAGATCACTGCCGAGATCGCACTATTTTTGGGTAGCATTGTTTAGGACGAGCCTTTGGAGCAGCTAACCAAGCTACAACATGAGACGAAAGAATAGTTGGAAACATTGAAGGCATCCATGTGCATGATGCCACCAACCGCGTAGGTATCCAAGTCAGTAGAACTCAAGGAATTGAAGCAGCGCGTCACTAAAGTAGAACAACATCAGAAGCAGTGCGCTGCACTATTGGATGAGTTCCAAGACCTCGGAGCATAGTTTAATGCTG
Organism: Larix kaempferi; assembly: GCA_027924585.1. Classification (NCBI taxonomy): domain Eukaryota; kingdom Viridiplantae; phylum Streptophyta; class Pinopsida; order Pinales; family Pinaceae; genus Larix; species Larix kaempferi. Next base: position 1,656,310 of record BSBM01000368.1, read on the forward strand.
CGGCTGACTCTGCATTGCAGGCGGTATAGGAAGGCTGGATGAAAGTTGATGCGCACCCGGTTGACCATCCATTAGCACAGGAAGTAACTGAATGCCAGGAAGTTGCCGCCACTTTCATGCAATAGGTTAGCGAAATTTGCCAGCAATACGAAGACATCTGGGTCAAGACAACTGAGTACACCATGTCCTGCTAATGTGACTCAAGGGAGAGCCACAAGATTGTGTTGGGGGGCTATTGGCAGGCGATTAGGATGGGTCATTGTCGCAACACCGCAAGTGCTGCGATATCGTGAAAGGTGAAAATTTGAGCACAGATGATGATATTTTATGTAATTTTTGGTCAATTGTACCACAGTATGCGGGTTTTCGGGTCATTTGGACCACAAAAGATAGGTTTTGGGTCATTTTCTTGAAGTGTCGGTTAGGAAGTAGTTAAAAAGTGGAAAAGCAATGTAAAGGCAGAAGCCTATAAATAGATGTAGGATTGTAAGTGTTGAATCATCTTATATCTTATATCTTATATCGTATCTTGGATCATGTGTCTTAGATCGGGAGATATCTGTTGGATCTGTCTTTTTCGGAGTATGAGCTAAAGATTGAATATTTTGTATCTAGGTTTTTGTGGAATTAATATCATGTGACAGAGTTATTGAGCAGAATCCTTGTGTTTTCCTGTTTATCTATGGTATGCATTTTGTAATATGAATATATGAATGATGTGATGTTTCCTTGCTGTGGTTAATGCTTTATTGTTATATTTGTTGCGATGATGAATGGTTCTGTTGAATAATGCTATGAATGTAAATGATGTCTGAGTTAAATGCATAGATCTATTTCTAAAATGTTGCAATAAGTTAAGTAAATGAGCTGCAACATCGTCCTTCATTCGACGGAAACATGGTTTCGTCGACTCGCCCTTGATCATCTCGGGTGAGACCTCATCTGCTCTGCAGGTGTTGCTGGATGGGGTAAAACCTATCTGGGTTGCTGCTCAGGGAGATCGCGGTGGGTTGGTGTCGATAGTGTTGAGAACCCCTGTCAACTGGGTTTGTGTCAACATAGTGACTCTATACAATCCTCTGCTTCGAATCTGAATGATCATATGCACCTTCCAGTGAAAGAAATTTAAGGGAGTGAGAGTCACAACTTTGTCTTGATTTTTCTCCATACTGATGCACTCCTAGTGATGGAAATACCTGCAAAAAGCACTCTTGGAAATTTTTTTGAATCAAGCTAGCTCTGATACCATTTGAGATTTTCAATTGCTAGGAACTAGATTCATAAGACAATTTCACATGGAATATTTCAGACAATGAGAGAAGAAGAATAGAAAGAATAAATTGTTGAAATCACTCTGTATATTATTCATTGATATTATAACAATATATAATACATCCTCCATGGAGAAAATTGAATGCCTTTGAGTCAATTAGGAAAGAGCAAAATGAAAAGGCTTAGAAAAGACAATAAAAACCCTAGGTGACAAAAGCAGTTTCCAAAACTATACTAGAGGATCTCGAATTGGATAAGTATGGTATGGAAGCTCATGAGTGAGGTATATAGAATGTGTTGATGGCTTTAGAAGTTTATATATGATTTGGAGGTCGAATTGGTCAAACTAGCTTTACCTTTTCCACTAGAAAGCAGAAAAAACAGGACAAAGCTAACAAAATCAGGAAAGCACCTTCTAAACCAGAAATGGAAAGAAATCAGATAGAATCCAATGAAATCTTATCTAGAATCTTCTCTAAGGTGCCCTAGTGACTTAGGATGGCAAGTGGTCCACTAAAAGACAAAACTGGCCAATTTTACCTAGTCAAAACTCAGGAAATTAATCATAAATGGTTATTTATCCTAAGTCTAGAATGACATAGTGGGTTTTTTAAATATTCCAAAATCCTCTTCTTCCCCACTATTCTATATCATAAAAATGCCCTTCTCGTATCTAGAAACCAAGGAAAAACAAGAAAAACGTGGAGGGAAAACACCTCACCAGCTAGAAATTCGTGAGAGAGTGAAATTGTTGATTAATAATGGCTTGGGGAGAAAAATCATGGCTCTTTTCTTTCCTAAGAATCCAAACATGGATTTCCAAAAATGGTCACTTTCCCATACCCAAATTTGGACAGCCATACCTCTCCATTTCCCCAAATAATAACTATTTCAACCAACTCTTGGGAGAAATAAATCATTGGGTACAAAAGTCAACATGGGTAGTTGATAGTTCATGGATTCTCTCATTGACACTTGGCTTGACTTTATTAGTCCAAGGGTTTGAATATTTCCCTCCCAATTCCTTGTAAAAATAATGCACACATACTCTTGTTGCATTGCATTGCATAGCTAGTTATGGGTAATTTATTAAAATGCATATTTACATGATATTTACGATTTCTATTGTGCTTGGCTAGCACACAAATCACATGCATCAATTTTAACACTAAATCGATGGTGGGGCCTTGTCCTTGATATCCTCACCACGATTTCATAATGATATTACATCATTTTACATGTTAAATGAAATGGGGTCAAAATAGGGATATTACACCACCTAACTAAGTGGGAAAGCTTTCAGTTAAGGGGCGAGTTCATCCTAATACTCAGTTCAACATGAGAAGAGGGTTTCTCTTCTTCATGCAAGATTGATACATCCAGATGGAGGGCGATTTAATACTGAATTCATAAGACAAAAATAGAAGTCGATTCATGTGAAGAATGTAGAAATGTGTTATATAGGATTGATGAATTCAGTGTGAAGAGAATTCTCCTCTCCCTTGAAGGTCAGACGCTTCTCTTTGTGCAGGATATTATTCCTAGTCTCTCTTATTTATCTTTCTCTTTCTCTATAATTGCATCAGGGGTGTTTGATTTAAAATACATTCTCTGCAATCTGTCAATAAACTATGAATATTTGCTGGGGTTTTTCATCCTGATTGTTTTGAGGGTTTTCCCGAGGGTACATCTTGCGTTATGGTTGAATTTTTCATGTGATTGAATGGTTCATTGATTCAAGTATTTAATATTTCCGCACTTAAATTTTTAAAGTTCAAAGCTTGTTATATTTGCTAAAAAATTAACATGGTATCATAGCTCAAGGCATGAAGGATCTAATATTTGTCAAGAAAACTTGAGCCTACATAGATCCTAATGAGTTGAGCACAATACTTGAGAGCCATGGCATCAATATTTGCTCGACGGGAAGACCGTATTGAGGTGCAATTCGAATTTCAACACTGGGAAGGCAAGGGTGTTGAACATATTGGAGGAACATGACTTGTATGGCTACGTATCCACTGTGGTAGAGGAGCCTAGATATAATGTAGGGCACATCAACTTCAAGAAGAACCAATCTAAATCCAAACAGATCATCTATGATTCGGTAAAGGAAAATTTGATGTCTTTGATCACTCCGTTGAAGACCGCAAAGGATTGTTTTGATACATTGACAAATAACCTATATGAAACGAAGGCCCTGAGTCAAAAGAGATCATTGGAGAATAAGCTTCGAAACCTAAAGATGGATAAGGATGAGACCGTGGCCTCCTTCTTCCATAAGATCTCTCAGGTAAGAGATCAACTTGCTAGTATTGGAGTAGTGGTGGATGAAGATGATCTTATTTAAACTATTATTGATGATCTCCCATCATCATGGGATACATTCTTGGCTGCAATAAATGGTTGATAGGTACAAAATAACTTCGACATGTTGTGGCATGATTTCCTCCAAGAGGAGGGGTGAATCTAGAGCAATTTAGTGTGCATTAAAGAAGAAAACCTTGCCCTAAAAACAAGGATGAAGAAAGGCAAGAAGAAATTTTCTCAAAAGAAGTTTTCCCATTAGAAGAACATGGTATACAAGAAGTAATTTGAAAAGTAGAAGGTTAGATGCTACAACTGTGACAAGAAGGGACATTATGCAAGGGAGTGAAATGTAATGAAAAAGGGAAAAGGAAGGTTTTATTCTTCTACCCCTATAGAAGATGAAACTACTCAAAAGAATGCACCCGAAGAAAAGGAGACAAGGAGGGAGTATTACCTAGTCTTAGTACTTTCTGGATCCATTATCACAAGTGATGACACATGGTTGGCTGATAGTGGCGCATCCAAAAATATGACTGGTTATAAGAGTTCCATCACCAATCTCAAGAAGAAAATTTTTGCATGCAAGGTCGATTTGGGAGACAACACAACCTATTTGATCCAAGGAATGGGATCCACTTCCTTCTAGCTGAGTTCAAGAGATATTTTACATGTGGAGGAAATTATTTATGTTGCATGATTGAAGAAGAACCTCCTATCTATTTCAGTTCTTGAAGATCATGGATTCAGATTTATCTTCATGGATAATCAAGCACTATTATGGATGAAGAACAAAGACTTGAAATATGCAGCAGTGATTGGAGTTAGAGAGGGAGGTATCTACAAGGTACCCAGGAAGTACATTCAAGCTATGGTTCACAACACTATCGATCCTTGCAAGCTATGGCATAGGAGGCTTGGTCACCTCTACTACAAATCACTCCCAAGATTACAACAAATGGTGAAAGGTATGATCGTATTTTATTTTGAGCATGATAGTGTGTGAAGGGGTTGTGCACTAGAGAAGAATATTAAAAAGAGTTTCTCTAGCAGTACTACTAGATCTAAAGGGATTTTAGATTTAATACATTCTGATTTATGTGGTCCCATGTCATCCCCTTCCCTGAGTGGCTATTTATATTATTTACTGTTTATAGATGACTTCTCTAGAAAGTCATGGATTTATTTCCTAGAGACTAAGAGCGAAATATTTAGCAAGTTTCAGGAATTCAAAGCCCTAGTTGAGAATCACACAGGAAAGCACATCCGTGATTTGATATCTAACATTGGTGGTGAATTTGATTCACATGCATTTAATGAGTTCTATAGTGATGCAGGAATTTGTAGACAATTGACTGTACCCTACAACCCTCATCAAAATGGGGTTTCTGAAAGGAAGAATAGAACCATATGTGAGGCTGCAAAAGCCATGATGCATGCTCAAGACTTGTATACCTAATTATGGGTAGAAACCACCAATACAACAATATATATATATATAATAGAATTCCTCATGCCATTCTAAATGAGAAGACACCTGAAGAATGTGAAAATACTCACAGCAGATCTAAGAGCTGATGTATACCTCACAATGAAAGAATTTAGGAATAAGATTAAGAGTGGTCAATGCAGTAAAATGAGCAACAAAATAACAATATAGTAGAACTCGGATAGAAGCAAAATAACTTCACACACACTAATTCATTAATACAAATGGACAAATAAATAATACAATGCATGAGGATTCGAATTCCAAGGTGGCAATTCAAATTAGCCTTCATGGAGAGATCAAAATATTACTAGAGTGTCATCGGAGCACAACTAAAAGTCTTCATCATCATCAGTGGAGTCATCAATGCACAAGTAACTGTCAATGATCAGTCAAACTAAGTCTAACTGAGTGTGGTAGGTGTAACTAGCACATGGAGGCACTAACTGAATGAAGGAGGCTCAGTGGAGGGCGCATGAGGAGATAACTGGAGTCAAAATGGGCATTCTAGTCTCACTGGAGGTCTATCAGAGTGATACAGTCAGTTGAGAGTCAGTCTAGCCTTAAATCAAGGAAAGAATTGAAGATAACTGAAGTACAATTGAATGGTAGGTGAGAGAGGGTGCATGAGATGCATGCAACTGCATGAAGGGCGCACTAAGAACTAGGAGGGATAAAAATGATCAATGAGAAGCTCCCAGGGCTAGCTAACTGAGGGCTAGGTGCTAGGACTTATGAATGGGATGCATGCAATTGCATACATGCATGCATAATGCATGTTGCATGCAGAAATGCATGCAAGACTGAAAATGCAAATAATGAAAATGTTGGTAGGACTAGGATGGAGTATAGGAATATCCTAACACCCCCCCCCTTAATCCATCCTCATCCCTGGTAACTGAGACCAAAGGTCATCCAATACAATGAATAATAATAATAGTCAATAAACCGAGGAAATGGGGAAAACCTCATGGGAAAAACACCCCCCCTCAAAATAGACTGTAAGGCACATAAAAAAAAGAAATGCTCTAAACTCAAGCAGGTGTGATGCTTGGTCATATGTCCGGAGGTATATTCTTCTTGGGAAGAAGTGGTTCATGCTCAAAAGGCATGTGCTTGTACTTGCTCTTTAGATCGAATGTGATTAGAACAAATCCAAAAGTATGAGGATGATCCTTGAACCTGTGATTTGAATCAATTGAGGTAGGATGAAATCCATGAATATGCAGATAGTCTTTTGTTTTCTCCTTTGAACCATCATGGGTGAGATTATGCCCAAAAGAACCATCAAATATCAGTGATTGGTTGGAATCGAAATCAGATCCAAGACTTGAATCATGGTTGCTTAAGATCTCCTTTGAACCAGTTGAGGTGAGATCTAAACCAGTAAATGCATGAGAAATTATCCCAAGCGAATGTCAATGGCCATCATCTTCAATAACCTTCTGAAAGCATGAAATAGTGATCATATAGTAGTAAATAAGAGGTGATTGATCAAGGAGAGCGAATGCATTACCTCCAATGGATGATTTTACCTCCAAAACATTCATGAGATCATGATGCAAACCAACAGACTCTAGTGCAAGAGAGGATTTAGGAACCTCTGCAATTTCTAGAGTGTGAGCTAGCACAAAATTTGAAATAGAAGAAATGAGTGTAGAATCTGAAAGTTCTTCTTCTTTGTGGCTAAATTCAATATGATATATGTTTGATACTGATTCATGATCAATGAGATCATCAAGGAGGGTGAATGCATCACTGGGCTTGCTCTCGAAAGGGTTTGGACCAATCCCTTCATTCTGCTTGCCAAATATTACATCCAGTTGGGCCCATAGCTCTTTTGGAGATTCAGCGAAATCAATGAAGTGGGGTGCCATGCATCGAGACATAGTATACATCATGGCTGCATAGACACTGTCACCTTTATTTAACCAGTCATTCTCTTCTTCAGAGGATTCGAACTCTCTTTCAAAACAATAATCAAAGAGATCATGGTTCTTCAAATATGCTATCATTTTTTGTTTCCATTCATCATAGTTGAATGGAGAAAGAGGAGGGATTTCTTCTGAATACATGGAAGCTGTAGAAAACTTGCAAAAACAATAGAAAATATCTGCAACTACTACCGCTGCAAAAATGCAGAAACTACTGCAACTGCTGCACTCGAAATTTGGATAATAACCTGCAACAAACTCTCAGGAATGGAGATAGACAAAACTCTCAACATGCTCTGATACCATGTGAAAATCCTCATAGCATATCTAAGATCTGATGTATACCTCACAATGAAAGAATTTAGGAATAAGATTAAGAGTGGTCAATGCAGTAAAATGAGCAACAGAATAATAATATAGTAGAACTCAGATAGAATCAAAATAACTTCACACACACTAATTCATTAATTACAAATGGACAAATAAATAATACAATGCACGAGGATTCAAATTCCAAGGTGTCAATTCGAATTAGCCTTCATGGAGAGATCAAAAGATCACTAGAGTGTCATCGAGCACAACTAGAAGTCTTCATCATCATTAGTGGAGTCATAAATGCACAAGTAACTGTCAATCATCAGTCAAACTGAGTGTGGTAGGTGTAACTATCACATGGAGGCACTAACTGAATGAAGGAGGCTCGGTGGAGGGCGCATGAGGAGCTAACTAGAGTCAGAATGGGCAGTCTAGTCTCACTGGAGGTCTATCAAAGTGATGCAGTCAGTTGAGAGTCAGTCTAGCCTTAAATCAAGGAAAGAACTGAAGATAACTGAAGTACAACTAAATGGTAGGTGAGAGAGGGTGCATGAGATGCATGCAACTGCATGAAGGGTGCACTAAGCACTAGGAGGGCTAAAAATGATCAATGAGAAGCTCCCGAGGCTAGCTAACTGAGGGCTAGGTGCTAGGACTAATGACTGGGATGCATGCAATTGCACGCATGCATGCAGAATGCATGTTGCATGTAGAATTGCATGCATGCAAGACTAAAAACACAAATAATGAAAATACTGGTAGGACTATGATGAAGTATAGGAATATCCTAACAAAGATGTGCTCACTGGTGAAAAACTAGATATTTCACACCTAAGGATCTTTGGGAATCATGTATACTTTATTTGGATGATTATTTAATTAATGCCAATTTTATTAGTCACTACAATACTTTTAAATTATTTTCCTAATTTTTTTTATTTAGTTAGATGATATTTTTATTATATATAAATATTTAAATAGAAATGTGAGTAGGTTTAATATTTAAGAATGTGTGTAACTTTAGCAACATGTTTGGATTTGGATATATACATGTGAGTAATATATTGTTTATGGATATTTTTACACCACTCAAAAGTATCAACAATTATCATTCTCACTACAGGGTTAGAGATTGGGACAAAATGTACAATTGCTTTTATGAAACAATTATCATTCTCACTATAGGGTTAGACATTGGGATGAAATGTAGAATTGTTTTTATGAAACTATCACTATTTTGAACTAGTTAGTTAAACCAAATTCCTCACTCTTGTAGCTAGAGGAGATTCTTACTACTAGTTCCTAAGGAAGCATTCATGTGACCAGGAATGTTATTAATTTAATCATGAAGGTGACCAAGGAAAAGTGGATATTTCATTACAAGATTCCTACAACTAGTTCCTAGGGGGGAACATTCATGTGACCAGAAATGTTATTAATTTAATCGTGAAGGATACAACACAAAGTATGGTGATTTTATTAAAAGACTCCTTTTCTTAATCTTCTAAGATATGTTCGCAAGCATGCATGCATACATGATACTTTGCACTATCAAATTCTATAAAGGTATCGTTGATTTGTTCATTTCACGTGTCTAATTTATTATTTGTGGCTACTTATTGGGATTAGAATGATAGGGAGGGGAAAACAAATAAGAATGGGAATTTAAAAGGTGAGAACTATTGAAGAAGAGGGAAAGGTAATTTTGGATGGGAATGGATTTATTGATGAAATTATAAGAAGAAATGAGATTCATGTTATATATTTTAAATTTTTAAGAAAGTGAAATAATGCAAAAATATTTTTAAGCAAAAAAAAAATAAGAACAGTGGTATAAATATAGTACATAGAGATTCACCATGAATTCTTTGAATGGAGAAAATGTTAAATTTTGAGCATTAATTCACAATACTCTTGGATCTTTACTGAGATAATAACATATACAGTATATCAATGCATAACAATCACAATAAGCATGACAAGCATCACAAGAGTCAAAAGCATGAGAGACAAGAGACACAACATTTCCGTGGGGAAAACCCTAAGGTGAAAAACCCCACAACTTCTTCAGAGATAGAGAGAGCAATGGCTCAACCAAAGTACAACCAAAATACACTTGAGATAGTCTCCTAGTAGCAGATGATCCTCGTCCTCACTAGTGCGCCACTTTCTGAGAGAGAGAAGTGTGTCTTTCTGAATGATCAAAATAGAGATCTCCCAATCTCTATTTATACTAACCTGTTTGACCAATTACACTATGGGGCCGACTTGTCTATCTAGATACATCCACAATATAATATATATTTTAGGGCCGACCCCACACATGGTGGTCTAATAACCCATCGCCAAGTACACACACTTGCAACACTTGTCAATCCACATGATGACACTTCCTTATAGAGGAATAACACATCTCTAATAAGGGTACAATAAATATATGTGAAATACATTCCGAAGTTACATATACATCAACACTCCCTCTTAACTAGGAAGGTATTTCTCGACACAGTTATGCTAGACAAGTCTTCTTCTCGGGATTATCATGATTGATGCATCATCATCACCATCACTCTACTCGTCATAGGAAGTTCTACAGAGCCAGTCCTTTTTCATACTAGATGTAGGCCCACCACCTGCAGGTATTCATCATCACTGGCCATACTGTGGAATCCTCGGGACTTATTATGTCTGTCACAAAACCTGGCTGCAACATCCCAGGCTATTACGAGCACACGGCTCTACCTATAGGATCTCCCAGGAGCACATTACATGTGACCCATCACAAAACCTGGCTGAAGTATCCCATGCTATTACGAGCACACAGCTCTACCTATCAGATCTCCCAGGAGCACATTACATGTGATCTCACCAAAAAACCTAGCTGAAGCATCTGAGGCCTTTTTCATCCTATCCAGATCTCCTAGGAGCAAATTACATGTGGTCCACCACAAAACCTGGCTGAAGCATCTGAGGTCTTTTTCATCCTATCCAGATCTCCCAGGAGCAAATTACATGTGGTTATGGCAAAACCTGGCTGAAGCATCTGAGGCCTTTTTCATCCTGTCCAGATCTCCCAGGAGCAAATTACATGCCATAGGACAAAACCTCACAAGAGCATCTCAGGATGTTACAAGTACACAACTCCGACCTGAAGATCTTCTAGGGCACAAATTACATGTCCTCCCAGAGAAATGTCTCGAAAGAGCATCCCAGGCTGTCATGGGTACGCAACTCCGACCTATAGGATCTCCCAGACATGCTCATCTGCACAACCTGATCCACAGCCACAAAGTATCATCTGATACTCACCATACATCATCCTGATCATCATCACTGCAACATCCTGCTACATGTCATCTGGAGAAGCTCATCATCCACGATCACCCTGATCATACAATGCATCCATCTGATGCACACCAAGTATCTACCTGATACATATCATCATACACAGTGTATCCACCTGATACATAGATACATGATCCACACAATGTATCCATCAACATACATGATCTACTTGATCATACCTGATACATATCAATATACATGATCTACCTGATCATACAATGTATCCACCTGATACATATACAGATACATGGTCCAAGCATCCAACATGATGCATATACAAAAATACATACAAATGACCCAATCGATCATATCCAGCATCCAACATGATGCGTACATACATATAAATGATCCAACTGATCATATCCAGCATCCAACATGATGCATACATACATATAAATGATCCAATTGATCATATCCAACATCAAACATGATGCGTACATACATATACATATAAATGATCCAACTGATCATACAAAGCAGAAACTAGAACATCATCCTGATGCTCATCATCCAGCGCTTACATCCATAGCCATGTGAAGGATCCTCCTTCCAACATGCTTGGAATGGCTTCAGCAAATGTGTCCATCACTTCTTCCTCGAAGTGTCCTCGATCTGAAGAACACCAAGCCTCTCCCTGAAGTACTTGAACTTCACCCTGGCTAGTGGCTTCATCAACACATCTGCAATCTGCTCGTCCGTTGCAACATACAGGAGCTTCATAGCTCCTCTCTACACCATATCCCTGATATAGTGATATTTGATCTCTATGTGTTTCGACCTGTCATGAAACACTGGGTTCTCAGACAGCTTCACACAACTCTGGTTATCGCAGAATATACCAGTAGCATCCAATGGGAGATCAAATAACTCAAACAATAGCTTCCATGGCCATATTTCCTCACAACTAGTTGAACAGGAGACAACATACTCTACCTCAGCTGTACTCAGTGCTACACAGGACTGCTTCCTGCTAAACCAAGAGATCACACCTGATCCCATACTGAAGCAGCATCCAAATGTGCTCTTCCTATCTGCAGCACTGCCAGCCCAACCTGAATCAACATAACCCTGCGGGTTAAACTTTTGATTCACTTCATACTTGAGCCCATAATCCACTGTACCCTTCAGGTACTCAGAACATGCTTTACAGCAACCAGGTGAACACTCCTCGGATCCGTCAGGAACTGGCTCAATGTGTTCACAGCAAAGCAAATATCTGGTCTCGTGTTCGTCAGGTACATCAAGGAACCAATCATCTGACGATACATAGAGACATCAACCGGCTCAGATGAAGCATCACATAGAAGCTTTAGATTCGATGCCATAGGTGTGGCCATGGCCTTGCAATCCATCATCCTGAATCTCTTCAAGATATCTACTGTGTACTTCCCTTGACCAAGGAAGATCCCACCTGCATTCTGCCACACCTCCATACCTAGAAAATAATGCATCATTCCCAAATCTTTCATATCGAAATCAGCAACGAGCTACCTCTTTGTATCACGTCAAGTTCTGGGAGCTTTCTACAAGCCATACAAGGCTTTCTTTAATCTGCACACATGTGACTCCCTGTCACGTCTTGGGACTGCATCCCAAACATCTTCTTCATGATCGACGGATCATGGCATTCCATTTCTTCATCCCAGATCCTGGGAACTTCAATATCTTCAATAGATATCTTTGTTGCTGGAACAAATGTTGTAGTCCTTCTTTTGTAGGTGAAGATATACAGTCTTTCCTACAAAGCAAGTTAAATTGCATGATTAGAAACATCTCATAATTTTTAGAACAAATTATTTACACATAAAGAAATATGTCATGCAGTCATGCAGTTATCTTAGCCAATGCTTCAATACAACATTTATCCATGTTCCACAACTTTCTAGATGCCTTCCAGTCTCTACCAGAACATTGTTAAGAGTTTGCACTACTCCCAACATATCAGGAAAGAGGTTTCATTCTAGATAAGTAGCACTGGAATGTTGTACAGTGTCATAGGCCACTTACCCATCACATGCATATTAGTAATATCCTGTTCATTAATGCAATCATTCTAATATGCACAATACATCTCCTAAGCATAATATTATTTAAACAAAAATAGGCAAGAAATGATAATTGAAATACTTATCTTTGTTTGTTTGTTGGGTGGACTCCCTCTGAGTCTTTGCTTCCTGGAAGGAGCTGCTGAAGTAGCTTCTTCTACACCTTTTTGTTGTGGAATGTAGGAAGATGGTCAAGTCCCTCTGAAAATCTGCATCCTTGCAGGAGCTGCTGGAGTGTGATCCCTCTTGATCTTTGCTTCCTGGATTACCTGTCCTTGAACTTGTATTCATCCTTGCTGATATCAATCTTCTTGAACCCTGGAAAGTATAATATGTAAGCCTTCGAGCTTTCACTGTAATCCACATAGATACCCTTCTTTCCTGAAGGATCTAGTTTGGTCCTCTTTTCCTTTGGGACATGAGTGAATACTGGACAACCAAATATTCTGAGATGGCTGACTTCAGGTTTCTGACTAGAAAAGACCTCTTCTGGTGTCTTGTTGTCCAATATCTTGTGGGGAGTTCTGTTCTGCACATATACAGTTGTTCTAGCTGCTTCTGCCCATAGATGCATAGGTAGATCCTGGTCATGTAGCATTGCTCTTGTTGCTTCCATGATTGTTGTGTTCTTCATTTCTGCAACTCCATTCTGTTGTGGATTGTAAGGAGCAGTCAACTCCCTCTTAATCTCGGAATCACTGCAAAGCTTCTTGGAGTCACCTGAGGTGAATTCTCCACCATTGTCGGATGTGAATGTTTTGATCTTCTTGTCAATTTGATTCTCCATCAAGGTTTTGAATTCCTTGAACTTATCAAACACCTCATCTTTGTTCTTCAAGAAGTATACCCAAGTCTTCCTGGAGAAGTCATCAATAAATGAGACATACTAAACATACCCACTTAGAGAACTGGATGACATAGGACCACATACATCTGAGTGGATGATTTCCAGGATATCCTTTGCCTTGCTTTCACTGCTTGGGAAAGCCTTCTTAATTTTCTTACCTTTTGCACATCCTTTGCAAACACCTTCATGCTTGGTCTTGATTTCAGGAAGACCCTCTACAGCCTTGCTTGCAATTGGAAGTGCCCTATAGTGCATATGAGCAAGTCTTCTATGCCAAAGTTCACTTGGCTCCATGGATTCATGCACCATGGCATGCTCAGGTTGTCCCTTCAATTTATACAAACCTCCCTCTTGCTCTCCAATCATTACTGCATCATCTATGGTCTTTCCCTTTGGCCACATTAGGACTTGGCTATCCACAAATGCAACCCTCATACCTTTTGTATCCAATGCAGAGATGGAGAGTAAGTTCTTCTTGAGTCCAGGTACATAAAGGACTTCTTTCATCTTCAAAGATTTTCCAGAATCTAGGTTGTAGGAAGCTTCACCACTTCCTTTGATTGGGTATTGATAATCATCTCCAAGTTTCACCTTATGGGGTGATTCATGTTTAGATAGGTTCACAAAAGATTCCTTAAACCCAGTCATGTGTTTGGAAGCCCCACTGTCAATTAACCAATCATTACAACCATGGGAGATAGTACCTGTGAGAGTAGAGATCAGAACATACTCTTCTTCACTTGATGAGTCATCATTACTATCATCACTTTCTGCCCTAGCCTTCTTCTTGGGTGGTTCATCATCCTCGGCAGCATGAGCATGAAACCTTCTTTTGCTACCCTTCTTCTTCTTGTTGAAGTTGTTGTCCTCCTTATTGTTCTTGGGACAATTTATGGCAATATGTCATTTTTCATTACCGTTGAAGCATATTCTTCTTTCTTTGAAGTGATGTGAATATTTCTTGGAGTGAGATGGCTCTCTCTTGGACTTCCCTTTCTTGGTGTGAGTTGTGAGAGCTTGATCTTCATTCCCCATCTTTTCTTCTCGTGCCACAAGCCTTGCTTCTTCTTGTGAAAATTCTTCCCGTAGTCTGCTGAAGGAAATCAACTTCTTTCTTGCATATATTCCTTGAATGAAGGAGTCCCATGACCTAGGTAAGCCATTTAGAGTGGTCATGACAACTTCACCATTCTCCACCATTTCATCCATTGCTTCTAGTTGTTCCTTGATCTAGGAGACCCTTGAAAAATAAGATTGAATGGTTTCTCCATTCTGAAACTTTACTCCTTTCAATTGGTTCCGCAGGGTCATCTTTCGATTTATGTTCTTCCCTTTAAATAGCTTGGTCAAAGAGTCAAACATCTCTTTGGGTGTCTTTAGAGAACACGCATGGGGTATGAGATGGTCTTTAATAGAATCAGCAATGATTCTCTTTGCCTTGACCAAGTTCTTCTTATGCAATACTTTAGCCTCTTCATCCTCTGGGATAGGAATGTCTTCTTTTATATATGAGTCCAACTCATTTTCTTCTAGGATTAACCCAATCCTATACTTCCAAGCTCGGAAGTTATCAGCCCCTTCAAGCTTATCCTCAAGCTCGGTGTGGTGAGACATATTAAAGAGTACTTCAAATGGAAATAGAAAAGATTTAGGTCTTACCACTTGAAATGCTGAAAACTGGATCTGGTCCCGGATTAGGGTTTGCCGAAAAAACCCTAAAAATTCAAAATGTGAATTTCAACTTTCTGAAAGGATAGAAAGATGCGCCTTGATGAGCTAATCAGCCTGGTGTATTCAGAATTTGAGATCAACAAAGCTTTACCCTTCAGATTTTCCTTTTTGTCCTCCCGGGTTCACTAGGGAGAGCCCTAAATTAGGGTTTGAGTTTCCCGGAGATCTACCTAGCCAAAAATCTCGATCCAAAGCTCTAAACTTTTATTTTTGCGAGGAGCTTCCAGCTATGTCTTCAGATTTCAGAAATTCCTATTTTTGTGGAAACCCTAATTTTTAGGGCCAAATCTGAAAATGTTCAGAATTGAATTCTAATTGGACAGATGGATTCTCCTTGATGAGTAGAGTCAATCTACTATACTTCTTTTCCAAAATCTGTGGAGAGAAACCCAATAAACAAGAAACTCAAGCTTCTATCACTGCAAAATGTCTTCTTCTCAGGTTAGCTCTGATACCATGTTAAAGTTTGAGCATTAATTCACAATACTCTTGGATCTTTACTGACAGAATAACATATATAGTATATCAATGCATAACAATTACAATAAGCATGACAAACATCACAAGAATCAAAAGCATGAGAGACAAGAAACACAGAGTTTCCGTGGGGAAAACCCTAAGGTGAAAAACCCCACAACTTCCTCAGAGATAGAGAGAGCAATGGCTCAACCAAAGTACAACCAAAATACACTTTAGATAGTCTCATAGTAGCAGATGATCCTCCTCCTCACTAGTGCGCCACTTTTTGAGAGAGAGAAGTGTGTCTTTCCGAATGATCAAAATAGAGATCTCCTGATCTCTATTTATACTAACCTGTTTTCCCGGTTACACTATGGGGCTGACTTGTCTATCTAGATACATCCACAATATAATATATATTTCAGGGCCGACCCCACACATGGTGGTCTAATAACTCGTCGCCAAGTACACACACTTGCGACACTTGTCAATCCACATGACGACACTTCCTTATAGAGGAATAACACATCTCTAATAAGGGTACAATAAATATATATGAAATACATAGATGAAATGCATTCCGAAGTTACATATACATCAACAGAAAACTAACATAGCTTAGAGTTGCACTTGCATCTTCTTTATAACATTAACTTGATAGTTGTCCTTAATGGAGAAAACTAACATAACTTAGAGTTTCACTTGTATCTTCTTTATAGCATTAACTTGATAGTTCACAATATAATTACATCGAGAGGAGTGAGGCACTCTACAACCCAGTATGGGGGAGATGTTGTCATGTAAGGTAATGTAACGTAACGTAACGTTACATTACCAAAAATAAATAAATAAAATTAAAAATACACGTTGGCTTATAATATAAAAAATTATGAACAGTAATTTAAAAAACCCACGTGTGCCAATAAAATAAAAAAGTAAAACTTAAGCATGAATCTATCAAGCAAGAGAGGGATCAGTTAAGGTAAAAAAAAATTACACATCAAAAAGTTGGATCCCTCTTGGTGCTTGATAGATCCGGGTTTAAGATGGATCTATATTGATATTTTGTAACATCCAACCCCTATTCCGGTAAATCAAATTAGCATACAACCCTAATCTCTTGACCAAGTTTATGTTACAATTGACCAAGAAATCATTACAAAAACATGCGAAAAACTAACAAAAAAATGAATTTACACCAATATTTCGGCAACTTCCCTTTACCTCGACTATTTAATCAAAGTTCTAAAAAATTTATGATCTTCAATATACATGTACGCATTTTCAAAATAATTATCTTTTTTATTACAAATAATTGTACTTTAACATACATTATATTTGTATTGTCATCATTATATGTTAAATTACATCCATTTAGATTCTTATTACTTCATAATATTTCCATAAATCTTATGTTAAATTACATCCATTTAGATTCTTATTACCTCATAATATTTCCATATGATTTAGTGTCCACTTGTATTCTATAATCATAACACATACACATAGAAGTATAATAACATACTGATGTTTAAAACAATTAGTATGCTTTCTTTGTTTGATTATATACGCATAGAAGTATAATAACATAATGATGTTTAAAACAATTAATATGCTTTCTTTGTTTGATTATATTCAATGTTCAATGAAATGGGAAATGTTGCAGGTTGGTATTGGTATAGTGTACGATGTCCTTATTATATAGTTTATGATTTATTATTATTATTATTAGTGAAATAAATGAAGTTTGTTTAAAATATTATAATTATAATTATTAATATTTCTCAATTTATTATATAGATTATTATAGTTATAATAATAAAAATTAAGGTATTATAATTAAAAATGATTATTTTAAAAAGTATTGTGATGTTTGGAATGATTCGGTTAGGTAACTCTAAGTTTCAAAGAATTTAGAATAATGTATTAATATAAGATTGCTTACCTTTTACTTTCATCTTCCAAACTATCTTATTTTCAATTACTCTTCATTTATTTTAAATAACTAAAAACATAATCAAATATTTACAATATTTATACATTAACTATAATAATCTAAAAATAAGTTACGTTAGCATCCAAAGTTTATCTTAATTCCAATGTCCAAATTATCATATTATAATGTAACTCTAAAAATTAAAAAGCTTTTTCAATCAATATCAAAATATCTACTTAAATAATTATAATTAAAACAACTAAAAAATATATTTTTCAATATCTACTTGAAGAATTATAGTTAGCTAAAAAATGAATTTTTAAATCAAAGTTGATGATTTCCTTAGAATTAGGCTAGCATTGGAATTTTGTCTTGATTCAAAGGATCAGATTCATGTCCAAATTATGAGATTACAATGTAACACTAAAAAGCAAAAAAAATCCTATTAATATTAAAATAATTGCTTGAAGGATTATAATTTTTTTTAACAAAAACAAGAAGTAATATTATATATAAAAAAGTGGAAATATAGATGGTCCTAGGGAAACAAAATTCAGAACATAGATATGCGAGTAGAGTTTCAGTACAAACAAAACTAACAAAAACTTTTATCAGGTCTCAGATTTTTCGAGCTATTACAAAACTAGTTCTACTACTTCTTACAGAGTAAATTTTGATGAAATTTGCTCTTAGCAGTTTGCAAAAAAACATCTAAATAGACTTAAGAAAAAAAGAAAAGAGGGACTAGAAAATCATTCCTGGACCAAATCTTCATCAATTTCAGATTGCATAATAAATGCATCATCCATTAGAGAAGCTTCTACATTCTCCCTGGTTGGCTCGTTGTGTCCTCGATATAATCCATTATGCATTTGCATATGCTTGAATTTATTCTAAGAATTCCTTCAATTGAAAAAATATATTTTCATTCTGTTCAACCAAATTCATGCTCCATTCCTGCATGACCCTTACATGATTCATCACTATTAAAATATTCTTGATCGTGTCCATTACATGAAGGGTTGAGATTAAAATGGTTATCTCGTGTTTTTTTAGATACTCTCATTAATCTTCCATTTAATTAAACCGCCACGTGAATCAGACACATACATGATAAATTTTGTCTCTCGTTTCCGCATGTGCCTTTTTGTTTGGTTTTCGCATATACGTTGATCCGATTGATATGTGCCTTTTCATTTGTTGTTTTCATATAATCTTGAGCAACTGAATGGGATGGGATGGGATGGGATGAAATCCTCTTTGCATTATGATTTAATATCTTTTACCTCAAAGTTCACACAAAATTTCATTCAACGTTTTTGTACAAAACAATATAGATAATAAGTTGTTTTATTTTTTCACATGCTCAATATAGATCATAACTTGTTCTATTTCTTCACATGTTATTTAGGGTTTTTTTTGGAAATTGCACAAAATTTCATTCAACGTTTTTGTACAAAACAATATAGATAATAAGTTGTTTTATTTTTTTACATGCTCAATATAGATCATAACTTGTTCTATTTCTTCACATGTTATTTAGGGTTTATTTTTGGAAATTGCAGGGCTAGCTCAAGAAAATCATTCATTTCAATAATATTTAAAGTAAATTTATTTTGTCTACTTGTTTAGTAATTTTCATGTTTATGGTTTGTTTTAAGAGGTTTAAAATGGATTTCTAGTTTCATGTTCAATGTGATTTGTTCATTAGGTTTTGTAATGTTGTGTTTGTTATATTATTATTATTATTATTTGTAAAACCATGTTTTTAAAAGAAGTTAGCATTATATTTAATGGAGGATAGATTACAAGTAATGGAAAAACAAAGCCAAGGACCTAAACAATCAACTCAACAAGGAGATGTTGATACATTACAAAATTTTAAATGGATGAGCATGTTTAAAGAGTTAGAAGAAAAAGTAAATAAAAATATGACCCTAAATAATCTTGAAGGTAATATTGATATCAAGCCCATTAAGGAGAAAATGGATAGGATTTTGGAGTTGACCATGAGCATAACAAAGGAGCTTTGAACCTCTTAATGTTTGGTTTAAAGGAAAAGGAAGATAAATATACTTTAGTCGTAGTCAAGGAAGAACTACATAATAGGATACATATTGAAACAACTTGCCTAAAAAAAGCAAAGAGATTAGGGAAATTGATTGAGAATAAAAAAAGGTTGATCTGGTCAGAGTTATCTCTACTGACCATAAGTATAACATTCTCAACAAAACCTCAACTCTAAAAGGGTTGAGAATATTTTTAAATGAGGACCTCGTTTAAGAAGACCAAGCTAAATTAAGAAAGGAGGTCCAAAAGATAAAAGAAGCCAGGAAGGAAGGAAAATGGGCTCTAATTAGAAATAGAAAATCTATTATCTAGGATAGAAACAAAAAATATAACAAAAAATAACAAATAGACATGCTCGAGATCCTCTCTTGGAACTGTCGAGGTTTCCTTTGGAACAAGGCCCCAAGCTAAGTTGGATCCTAAATGAAATTGATATTATTCTTAAGGTTGAAACCTGGGAGCATGAAGAATCTAAGGTCCCTAACATAGAGTGATTTGTTCTTTGGTCAATTTGGAACAAGAGATCCTCCCACAGAGGTATTGGAGGTATAGCATGTTACATTAAAGAAAGCATCTTCCCCAATACTAAGATCTATAAGAAATACCCCCACAACTAGTATATATGGATATAAATAGTTGACATAATAATAAGAAAACCTACATTGCGATATGTTATTTTCCCCCTATTAACTCTAACTTTTATGAGAAACAAAAAAATATAAAAACTGCCATTTCAATTGTTTAGAAAATGATATTGATAAATGATGGAAATATTCTCTTAATGGGTGACTTTAATGCTCATACTTTGAGTAACCAAGATACTCTTCTAAGAAACTATTCCAAGCCTAATCCTCTTTGTTTGGATGAATATCCCACTCTAAACACTCAATTCAAAAAAAATTCTACAGGCCTAGGTGAAAATTTGTTCAGATTTGAGTTAGTCAATCTTTGTAGTGCTCAAAGCCTTATAATTTGTAATGGGATAAAATAGTGTCCAAATTCTATCGAAATGACTTGCATTAATGATCTAGGTATTAGTGTGGTAGATTACATCATATCTAATATCCCTTTATATAATAGTATGATAAATCTATACATTTTGCTCGACCATGAGCCTGACTCATATCATAGACCTCTAGTTGTAACCCTCAAATTTTCCATGGATAGAGATCACACATAATACAATTCTCACAGTCAAAATCATTTGATATTTGATAGAAATAAGGATGATATTTTCATAAATGATTAAAAAAATAACTTGGTTCCTCTTTCTAGTATAGACAATATAGAATTCCTTTATCATAATTTCACCACAACCCTCTCTTCTTCCATTAACAAGTTCTCCATCGGAATTTTGGGTAAAAGGAATAACAGGAAAGCCAACCCCTGGTATGGTAATAAATGCCAAAATTCTAGAAGAGCCAGCAAGGAAGTGACTAAAGCGTCTCTAAAACTTGACAAGATAAATAATTACAAAGCCCTAATTAAAATAAATAAGAGGCATTATATAAGTAACACGCATGAGAACCTTTTACACCTCTCTAAGGTGGCCCCTAAGAAATTCAGGAGACAAATTCTAACTAGTAAAAATAAAGAGAATAATAATATTGCTTTGAAAGATTGGGATTCATATCTTAAAAGGATTTACAAATCCACAAATGTCATTAATAACACTCAAAACATTTTTACAAGGAAATGAGTTTTCTTGTTAGAAGACATTGGAAAGCTAAAGACATTGAAGGATATCAAGCAAAAATACAAAAACTTGGAGGAACCGTTCTCATTCCTCACATCCAGAAGCTTTTCAATCTAGTGGTCTGGAAGCTTTTCATTCCCTATTCCTTCGACCCAGAAACTCATTATTCCTATCTTTAAAAGCGGTGATAAAAATAACCCCTCTAATTATCTGACCATTATGATCATCCCTCTCTTATCCTAGCTATATGGTATCATTTTAGAGAAGAACGTCATTGTATGGCTTGAAAGTGAAGGTAAGCAGGCTAAAGGCTAGGCAGGGTTTAGAAGGCATCACTCTACCAAATACCACCTCATTACACCTAGGATAATTGTTGAGGATCACCACAATATTAGCTAGATTATATATTTTTCTTCTTTGTATACTTTAGGAAATATTTTGATACACTGCCTAGAAATAACTTGTGGAATAGAGTAGAAGAGGTAAAATTTCCTTTAGAGTTGAGAGCTACTGCATTAATGTTGTACGATAAATTCATTTCCAAATTTAAAACTAAGGGATGGTATAAAGATATTAATTGTAATATTGGATTCAAACAAGGATTCCCCCTCTCCCCTACCCTTTTCGGCATTTACATCCAAAAGATATAAAGTTTTTTAGAAGAAGCAGGCTGCGCTTGTTGGATGGAAAATTATCATATGACTAGGTTGACATCACCAATGTACTGGGGTTGAATAAGATGGACATATAGGGCTTTACATAAAGAAAATTAGGGTTTATATTCAAACAAATCCGAAACCAAGGTTTACAAGATAGAGAGTCATGTACCTTGTTTATGGATTTTCATCCTAGATTTTGTTGCTCCAAGAGTTGCTCCAAACCTTCAACCCAACAACCTGCAAAACCACTATAGTACCTTCCTCAAACACATTTGGATACAAAATATTATTGAAATTCAAATAAAGCATAGAAATACACAATCTATTCAAATGGACATCATCATGTAAATAAATCCGTGATAATAATCAACATAATAGTTAGGGAAGGGAAGATCTTCAATATTTATTCAATATAGAAGAAAGTGAAAAATATACCTTTAACTTCCAGGAACCTTTCGAAACCTTGACTCCAGATGTCCTGTTTGTCTCCTCCAAAAATTCCAACCAAAGCTCCAATGCATAAGGGTTTGAAACTAAATAGGAAAACAACTTCAAGACATAGGGCATGGACAACAAGGGATAGAGAGTAGCAATTCCTCCAGAATAACAACACTTAGGACAAAAATCCCCCCTCCATGGTTCATATCCCTTGCTTTAATACTAAGTAGAGATAGTTACCTTCGGGTAGGAGCAATTGTAACCAAGAGGATGTTTCCAAAACCACCCAAACTGCTCAAAATTTTTAGTTTTTAATATTTTTTGGCATTTTAAGGGGAAAATGTTGGCGAGACAAAGGAAACCCATGTGTAACACACTAGTGAGACAAACAAAACCCGTGTTTTCAAGAAAAAATGTTAGTGGACATCTCATTAGGGGTGTTTTTGTCTCCAAACCTAGTTATAGAGCTTCTAATTGCTAGGGAATCACTAGATATGTTAAGGTCATAACATCAAGCACCAAATTAGGGCTCTTCCATCCATAATGTCCTTTTTTGTGAGAAATAGAGTTGTCATGCAAGTGTTGTCATGAAAGTGTGATCATGCGAACATCATCATGAAAGTGTCCTCACAGATGGAGAAGTTTCAATTTGGGATATAAAAAATGCCCCCTAATGTATGAGGTCAGAGGGGAACATGATGGCTAAAATACATTATAATAATCATGGGACTGGGATTTGGAGTCAACAAAACCGGAGAAACAAAAAATCTTAGTCTCAACAAGTTACCTAAAATAGAAAAGGATTTCAGATAATATTATCCATGGGGTATATGTCCATGCTAAAAATGAGAAAACATGACCTCTTGAAAGATATAAATAAGATCCAATACATATGTATAACTGATGCAAATATCATGGCCACAAAAATACAAAGTGGATCCATGTGATATAAATATGTCATTGCCATGACTGAACAAAGTGGATCCATGCCCAACAACTGATCATAGACACAAGAGATACAAGGTGGATTTATGTCAAAACTGGAGATCATAGCCATGGCAGAACAAAGTGGATCTATGTCTCATTAGGTGCCAAATAAAGTGTGGAACAGTCTTGTACAACTTATGAAATAGAAAAATATGAGGATACTATTGTTGGTCCAAGGTCTTCAATCCAAAACACCTAAAGGTACAAATCCTAACCATGCGAATAAATGAGATGAAGTCAAACATGGGGGAAACCGTTTGATTACCGGTCAATGATGTAAAATGTTAACAAATGCGAGGGAACCCTCTAATAAAAAATGGGCCCCAAGGTACCTAGTACATTTTAATAAGTGTGAATATTTTTTCTTGAATTCGAACACCTGAAGAATCCATCGAGTAGGAGACATTAATGTATTCCCACTACCCGATAGCTAGGTAAATTTCCATTGATGACTACAATCACCAAGGTACTACCAAGACTCTAAACCTCATTCCTAGAGAAAAATGAGTTTGAATTCATTGGGAAGAGGCCCATTAGAAGGGAGGTATTAAGGAATCCTTCATCATCCAACATGAGGAAGGCTCAAATACTAAGTAGATTTGGAGCAAGAATGAATACATGATGAAACATACTAACACTAGGCAATTTCTGACATATGAAGTCAAGGAAACTATAGAATGGCTGACATAGGTTATATCCTTGAACATTGAGAATGAAACAATGGTGACTTAGGAAGATTTGAACACAAAGGGACCAATGATATAAATCCACAATGTAGAAGATATTGACAGATTCTCCATATGATTGGAAGAGTAACCAACCAAAGGAGTAATAACTCTGAGATAATGTTTACACTAAGGCCAAAAACTAGAACCCAAATTGTTTGAGCGACTCAAAACTAGTGCTTTTTTCAGGGACAAATTTGACTTGCTGCCATTATATTGAAATACATTTGAGATTCGTCCCTTCCCTCTTCTATTTTTAAGTACCTTCTTCATTTTTTAACGAGCTTGAAAAAGAGATAAAAGCATGCTCGATAAGATATTCTTTGTAGGATTAACGAGTCCGAGAAAGTAAACTCGAAACTTTATTCCATTTTTTATGAAATTGAATAAGAGATAGAAAGATGCTCAAAAAATTATTGATCTATGGATTTTATATCAAGCATGGATCAGTTTGTGCTCACCAATGTTTTCAATTTTAACGAATCTAAAAAACTTAAACAACAACTCTATATACCATCCCATGAATTTTTATCGATCTTGAGTTGGTAAATGCTTGCTAGTGTTTTCATATTTAGAGAGTATGAAAAATTTCAAGAAGACTCTAGGGTGTTATTTTTCATAGATTTAGTCTCCTACACCCGAAGAATGGTAAAAGAATACGAGGGAGAAATATTATATCCAAGGTTGACTAGAATATTCCTTTTTCGTGAATAATCTAGGTGGACCGAAAAAGGGTTAAACTTATATTGGATGGATGTTTCTTCGAATATTTTAACGAGTGTGAAAGGAAAAAGATTGCTTGACAATATTTTCAATTTTAAGGAGTCATAAAAGAGCTTAAAGAGGTATCCATGCCTCCTTTTGTTTTTAATGAGCTTGAAGGAAGAATGGAAGAATGCTCTTAACCTGGGAGGAGACGAGTGTCAGGGACATGCAAAGCTAGTTCCAAGCGCATGGAACAAACCTATGCATAATTCAAGGAACATGAGAAAGATAAGGACACTTTGTGAAATTCAACAAGATAGATCACACAACTATAGTAAACCTCACAAATCTCACTCAAGAATTGCAGATAAGAAGAAGAATAAATGAATCAATTATCACTCATGAACTCAGAAATGGAGAAATCTGCAGTATAATCATACATCAGCTGTAAGCTGGCACTGTGAAAATTGAGTACAATGTTAATGTTGTCAAGTGAATTCGAATTATCCAAAGTTGATTCCAATTCTCCTCAATGTGTGGCTTGGATAGCATTGGAGACATCACCCAATCAATGGTAGTAGTCACAAATAGTCAAAAGTTAGTCAAATGATTCTAACTGAGTCTAACTGAGTTATGTGAGCACAACTCAAGGGATGGAGACTCCAAGGAGGGCACATGAGGCTATCAGTAGGTCAAGTGGCACTCCGATACAGACAACTGAAAGCTACAGGCAATTAAATTGAGCAATAAATGCAATAACTGGTCAATCAATGTTGCAACCGAATGTTAGGAATCCAAGTAGTGTAGTAGGGCGCATTTGTCATCTAGGTGAGGAAAAAAAGGCGCACTAGGTAGGTAGGATGGCTACTGAGGGCTAAAAATAGGCTCTACAGGGCTGAAAATAGGCTCCAGGTGCTGGGGAGACTACCATACTGATGATTGGATGCATGCATGCAAATATAAATAATGATGGTGAGAATATTCCAACACCCCCCTGCAAGCTATACTATGAGGAAATAACTGAAAACTAGTAGTAGGGCCCTGGTGACTGAGACCAAAGTTCACCCCATACGACAATCTAAATAAATAAAGTGAGGAAAGAGGGAAAACCCAGTGGGAAGAAATCCCCCCCCCCCAAATTAGACTGAAGGATTCTAATGTAGCATGGCATCACTCACCCTAGAAGGAGGTAAGTGACCTTCATTACCAAAGAAGGATCGATTGGAAAGAAATGGATCACTGTGTGAATGATCAATGTGAGAAGGATGAAACCTTCCATTCTGGAAATCAGATCTGGTTCTCCTTTGATCAAGTGGATCACCAACAAGATCTCACGAAGATCTAAGAGTAGTGGATGCCCATCTCGGAAGAGGACGATCATCAATTGCTAGATATTCAGGTTCTTGTGGATCTGGATCTAACATTCACTCATATTCACTGTCAGTTGTTATATCTTCAGGTTCTTGTGGATCTGGATCTAACATTCTCTCAAAAGGATTTGTCTTCCTCTGAGGAAGAAGTGGATCATGCTCCAAAAACATGTGCTTGAGTTCTCCAACAATGGATGCAAGCGAATTTGGAGGTTTCCTGAACTTGCTCTTCCTACCAAGCATGGTGAGAACATGTAACACCCCCTGGCCCAGGTTAGAGCTGATATTGTATTTTGAACAATTTTCTATGAAGTATGTACATAGCGGGATATTATATTTTAATAAAAATACCAGTCGGTTTCATGTGGAGCGATATGCTGAAGAGGGGATCCAGATATTAACCAAGGGTTGTGAGGGGGTAAGGTTGACTTAGGTACCTTGTTCCCTAATCCGTTGTTCTAAAACCTTATGTTAAACCCAAAAAATGCCCCTAAGCCTTATCCTTAGTGGGGCAGATTAATTATTAATTATTAATTAATCTAATGAATTAGGGACTAATCGTGCTTAAGGATGGAGAGGCAACGTGTTCCTCTAGGACAGCCACTTGGGAACCCTGAGGGGACACAAGGATGCCTCAATGGTCTAGGTGGACGTGGGGGAAGACTGATGCCACCCACGGACTGGGTGGTGGGATACCAATCCATCACGAGGGGGGGAAGGATGTAGCAGGAGGAACATAGAGGTGGCTACTAGCTGGTCTAGAGAATGCACGAAGAGCACGGGAAGGTGTTTGTTGAGTGCAAGAGAAAATGTCTGTGAGTGAAGGAAAAACGGGGAGGGAATTCCCAAGATAAATATGGACCCGAAATGCAGAGATAAAATATGAACCTGAAATGCAGTGTTAACCGAACCAGCCATGATTTCCTTGGTCGAATTAACCAGTGAATTGGAAATGAGGCATGAAGCCCAGAGTGAATCCCAACGCTTGCAGTGAAGTACATCGATGAGCGTTTTGGGAAGGAACTCAGGTCGGTCAATTGCATAATTGACAAGGAATTGGTTACCCATTTGATGTTTGATGAACCCTGTATATGTCGTTACCTTTGTTAATTCCACCTTAGACTCTGAGAGTGAGTTGGGGGGGAATTGGTGAGATACCTCTAGTTATAGTCTGGATCCCAACTCGGGGGTGAACTTGGGATCTGAAATAGTACAGGATGGACAAGTTCTAAGGTTGGGTGGATCGTGGCTCACATGTAGCCAGTTTCCACATTCACGTGTATTTCAGATAAGTATCTGTGTATGAATTCTAATATTCTTGTGTTTAATTATGTTTAATATGTTCAGTTTATGGAATGAATGTGTAAATTAATGTAATTCATGAATAATCTATGTTAAGCCTGTTAGAAGGTTGTATTCAAGAGTATGGTTGTTTTCAATTGCATAGGTTGTCTGTTGTATGAATTTGTATGTGAAGGATGAATGGCTCAACTTCATTTGTGAAAGACATGTTTAATGGCTATTTGTAGTTCTTAATATTGAATGCAATTCAGTGTATGGGTTAAATATCGGCGTAGTTCCCTGTATATGTTATATCCTATGAAATTCATGTTATGGGTTTAAGAAAGGCGTAGATCGCTGCAAGTTTAATATTGAATGCAAATATTTTGATGGGTTAAGAAGGGCACAGAATTCATGTAGATTCTTTCGTTTTATGTTTATGGGCTTGATAATGAGAATTATGAAGCTATTAATTGGATTCCTAATGGACGTTGTTATGAGATTCAGTGAATGATAGGAATTAACCTGGGAATTAGCTTGGTTTCCTGATGTTCATAGAATGGTAGGAAACAATTCGATGATATGTTTGCATGCCTTTTTGGGAGTCTTTTCTATGAATATGATTTTTTGTCATGTGGTGTGGTTTAACTCTGCCAGCTATGATACCCCTATCTAGCTCAGAGTCTTTCCTATGTTTTCTTATGGGCCACTATTGGGTCTTTTGGTGTTGTTAATTAGCTACTCAAAAGAAAAAAATTAGTTGCATAGTTTTACACTGTAATTATGAGTATGTGTAAGGAGGGTATGTTACAAATTAGTATCAGAGCACCAGTTGCAGCTCTCAAACCTATGGGATTGGAATTATTTTCCTAACAGAGATATTCGAATGTATGTTGTAATTAATTTTTAGACTGATAATACGTGTATTTCAAATTGCTAGAAATATACAGGAATATTCGGTCATTGGAATTGCATACTGTCAGTAAAGAGAGACAAACATAATTGAAGAGATGGCAGAGGCTCCTGAATTCTCTAATTTTTGGGAAGGCATCGGCAGTGAAGAACAAAGTAACGAATCCAATGGTCGCCAAGGTGGGTCAAGGACCATGGATGTTTTGCAAACTATGAGGGATTTGAAGTTTGGAAATGAAATAATTTTACAAAATTTGGAACAATAGAACCAAATTAATCAATAATTACTACAGAGTTTGGTTCAGATACAAAATCAGATGCAGCAGGTCACACCCAATAGAGAAAGAGGTGAAGATTCCATGAATAGGTATCAATTCTCTCAGGAAGGAGAAGACAACAGAACGAAAGTACATTCCCATCATAAAACCAATGAAATTTCTCACGAGTATAAAAATAACCAGCGGATTGAATTTCCTAGGAGGCGGAGAAAGAGAAAGCAAAATGCAATGCTAGAAGGCGAACTTAGAAAACTAAAACCTCTGACCTTTGATGGAGAGAAGGCCGATGATTATGTAGAACTATGACTCATGGAAATGAACATGTATTTGCATCTACATGACTACTCATAAAACCAAGAAGCACAAATTGCAATCTATAATTTGCAAGGAAAGGCTTATAAATGGTGGAAACAACTTGAATAAGTGGAAGAATTGGATGAGAAGCGGATTTCTTGGAGAAAATTCCAAAAACTCTTCAAGAAAGAATATCTATCACAGCAGTACTATGATAAAAAGACACCATAATTCTTTGAGCATAAATTGGGAAATATGTCCATGGAGGACTATGAAAAGAAATTCTTGGAGCTGCTGGGTTATGTGGATTTTATCTAGGATGAAAAGGTGAAGGTACATCATTTTATAAGTGGCTTTCCTGTGTTTTATAAAGATAGATTGACTTATGATGAACCTCACACCTTGAAGGATTGCTTCTGAAAGGCTAGATGCTTGTATGATAAAGGCCAAAATAGGCAAGAAGTGAAGAAGGTTTGGAAAGGAAGGTTGGAAGAGAAGAAAGATCTGAGAAGAAAGGGTTTAAGCCTCTGGTTACAAAGAAGGACACCTACTATTCTTTTAAACCACCATTACCGAAAGAAGAATCCAAGATGGGTAATTCTTCTGGACAGAAGAAACCAACCCAAGGTAAATTTTGGGGATGTGGTGGTGACCATTTCTTAAACAAATGTCCTGAAAGAAGAAATAAGGGAGCCGGTGTGTATAATATGCAAGAAGCTTCTACTGTTGGCGATGTTGCAAGAAGTGTTCCTCGCATCTATGTAGCATTGGATAATCGCCAAGATGATCATCAATCTTCTATGATCGAGATTGAAGGTAAACTGAATGATGTGCCTATTTCAATTTTAATTGATTCCAGAGCTTCTTATAGCTATATTAATACTAACTTGGTTAAAAGATGTAAATTGATGACTCATAAGGTTTCTAAGTCTAGAATGGTTCAATTGGAAACTGGTATGAAGAGGAATATCACAGCTATGGTCAAAAGTTGTTGTTTTTAAATGAATGGAAACCAAACCTGTTCAGATTTGGACATTCTTCCTCTTGGATCATATGATTTGTTGATCAGTATGGATTGGCTTGAGAAACACTTTGTTGTGTTAGACTACCACAGTAAAGTTATTACATGTTTGAATGATGATCGCAGCAATAATTTACAAATAAGAGGTATTCAAAGACCCATATCCTTAAGACAAATTTTTGTTTTGCAAATAAAGAAGTGTATCAGAAAAAGGTGTCATTTGTATGCTATTTAGGTAGAAGAATTGTCTATTGAAAAAGAATTAAGTTTGGATGAATATCCAGTATTGAAAGAATTTGAAGATGTATTTCAAGAAGTTCCTGGGTTACCACCAAAGAGGGATATCAATTTCACAATCGATTTGGTTCTTGGATCTGTGCCAGATTCAAAAGCACCATACAGAATGGGTACTCCGCAGTTAAAAGAATTGCAGATGCAACTTGAGGAGTTGCTAAAGAAAGGGTATATACGACCTAGTATATCACCTTGGGGTGCTCCAGTTATTTTTGTAAGAAAGAAGGATTGCACACTTAGATTATGTGTGGAATACAGACATTTAAATGAATCCACAATTAAGAACAAGTATGCTCTACCTAGAATTGATGATATTTTTTATCAATTAAGATGTGCAAGAATATTTTATAAGATAGATTTGAGATTTGGATATCACCAGATGCGCATTAAGGATGAAGACATCTGTAAAACAACATTCAAAACTAGATATGGGAATTATTAATTTATAGTACTTCCTTTTGGTTTAACAAATGCTCCTGCTACATTCATGTGTTTTTGGATAAGTTTCTAATGGTATTTTTGGATGATATACTTATATATTCCAAAACCGAGGAGGAGCATGAAGAGCATATTAGGATTAATTTGGAAATCTTGAGGGAAAATCAATTGTATTCCAAGAGCAGCAAGTGCACGTTCTATCAAAAAAAATTGTTATATTTGGGCCATATCATTTCTGAGGAAGGTGTGGTTATGGACCCAGTTAAAATTAAGGCTATTTTGGAATGGCCTACTCCCCGCAATGTCTTTGAGGTAAGATCATTCATGGGATTTGTTGGTTATTACCGAAAGTTTATAAAATATTTTTCAAAAATAACAAATTCAATTACATCTTTGCAAAAGAAAGGTGTACCTTTCATTTGGAGTCAGAAATGCGAAGATAATTTCAGAAATTTAAAGGAATTGCTTACATGTGCGCCTGTATTGAATATTTATGATCCTGATAAAGACTTTCTGGTATGCACTGATGCATCACTTGAAGGATTGGGTGGATTTCTAATGCAGGAAGGACATGTGATTTTCTATGAATCACGGAAGTTGAAGGAGCATGAGAAGAACTACGCTACTCATGACTTGGAACTAGCCGCCATTGTTCATGCACTTCACATGTGGAGAAACTATCTTTTGGGAAATAAGTTTGAGTTAAGAACTGATCATAACAATTTAAAGTATTTATTTGATCAACCTCAACTTAATTCCTAACAAGCTAGGTGGGTTGAATTATTAAGTGAGTTCAATTTTGAGATCAAGTACTTGAAAGGAAAAGAAAATTGAGTAGCAGATGCACTCAGCAGAAGGGGACAACTAATGCATGTTTCAGCCATCAGCAATTGGAATTCTGATTTACAAATATGATTGCTTGAAGCTTCGAAAAGTGCTAAAAATTATTTGCAAATGACAACAACATTGCTAGAAGGAAGTGAAGCATTAAAGTTCTGCAATTTCGCAGTACCTAAGAATGGTATCGTTCATTTTAAGGATAGGATCTATGTACCTGATCATGAAGAGTTTAAAAGAATAATATTGTGGAAAATGCATAATGTACCTTATGTAGGACACCCTGGATATCAGAAAACTCTTACAGCTGTGAAGAAGAATTTTTATTGGCCAAACATGAAAAAGGAGGTGGCCAATTACATTGCTCTTTATTTAGAATGCCAAAAGGTCAAAGTAGAGCATCAATGGAAATGGGACACTGTAACTATTGATTTTATTACAGGTTTTTCGAGAACCATGAGGAAACATGATTCAATCATGGTAGTGGTTGATAAGTTAACCAAATCAGCTCATTTTATTCCAGTTCAATCAAATTTCAAGGCAGCTAAAATTGCTAAGATTTATATGAAAGAAATTGCTAGGTTGCATGGAATTCTGAAAGCCATGGTGTCGGATAGAGATCCGAAATTCACCTCTCATTTTTAGAAGGGTTTGTTTAAATAGTTTGGGACTAATCTTAATTTAAGCACAACCTATAATCCCCAAACTAATGGGAAGACTAAGCGTGTAAACCAAGTCATTGAAGACATGCTTACGATGTATGTCATGGACAAACCAGACAGATGGGAAGAGTACTTGTACTTGGTGGAATTCGCTTATAAAAATGGTTATCAAGAATCTTTGAAAATGAGTCCATTTGAAGCCTTATATGGCAGAAAGTGTAATGTTCCAATCAATTGGGATAAACCAGTAGACAAGTTAACCATTGGGCCTAAAATGCTTCAGGATATTGTGAAGATAAAAAACAATTTGAAAATGGCACAAGATCACCAAAATAGCTATGCAGATAAAGAAGGACACACAGAGAATTCCAAGTTGGGGACATGGTGTTCCTGAAGGTCATAGGAAAGAAAAGTTCCTTGCAGTTGGGAAAATGCAATAAATTGGCCGCTAGATTTTTTGGTCCATTCGAAGTCTTGAGCAGAGTGGGATCAGTAGCTTACGAGATAGCACTACCTCCAACTATCAAAATACATAATGTGTTCCATATTTCATTTCTGAAAAAGTATGTTTATGATATTAATCATGTGCTTGATTGGTCTCTTCTTCAAGTGGAACCAGAGGAGGAAATGCAGGTTCAACCAATCTGCATATTGGATCGCAAAAGCAGGATAATCAGGAACAAAGTCATAGGGAAGGTAAAGGTCCAGTGAACCCATTACAGTCTTATGGAATCCACTTGGGAACTGGAAGATGTAATGTGGAAAAAGTATTTGCATTTATTTTGAAAATGTGTATATAATAAAAATTACTACAATTAATTTGTGTATATGTTTTGATACAATGTACAATCATGGACGATGAAGAATCCAAGGGGAGGGGAATTGTAACACCCCCTGGAACAGGTTAGAGATGATATTGTATTTTGAACAATTTTCTATGAAGTATGTACACAGCAGGATATTATATTTTAATAAAAATGCCAGCCGGTTGCATGTGGAGCGATACGCTGAAGCGGGGATCCAGATATTAACCAAGGGTTGTGAGGGGGTAAGGTTTACTTAGGTACCTTGTTCCCTAATCCCTTGTCTAGTTTGGAGAATGCACGCAGGGCATGGGGAGGTTTCTGCTGAGTGCAAGAGAAAGTGTCTGCGAGTGAAGGAAAAACAGGGAGGGATTTCCTGAGATAAATCTGAACCCGAAATGTAAAGATAAAATCTGAACTCGAAATGCAGTGTTAACCTTAACATTGTTATGATGGGATAACTGAACTAGCCATGATTTCCTTGGTTGAATTAACCAATGAATTGGAAATGAAGAATGAATCCCAGAGGGAATCCCAACGCTTGCAGTGAAGTATATCACTAAGCATTTTGGGAAGGAACTCAAGTGGGTCAATTGCAGAATTGACAAGGAATTGGTTACCCATTTGTTGTTTGCTGAACCCTGTATATGTCGTTACCTCTGTTAATTCCACCTTAGACTCTAAGAGTGATTGGGGGGGGGAATTGGTGAGATACCTCTAGTTAAAGTCTGGATCCCGAATCGGGGGTGAACTTGGGAGCTGAAATAGCACAGGATGGACAAGTTCTAAGGTTGGGTGGAGCATGGCTCACATGCATCCAATTGACACATTCACGTGTATTTCAGATAAGTATATGTGTATGAATTCTAATATTCATGTGTTTAATTATGTTTAATATGTTCAATTTATGGAATGAATGTGTAAATTAATTTAATTCGTGAATAAGCTATGTTAAGCCTGTTATAAGGCTGTATTCAGGAGTACGGCTATTATCAATTGCATAGGTTGTCTGTTGTATGAATTTGCATGTGAAGGATGAATGGCCAAACTTCATTTGTGAAATACATGTTTAATGGATATCTGTAGTTCTTAATATTGAATGCAATTCATTGTATGGGTTAAATATGGGCGTAGTTCCCTATAGATGTTATATCATATGAAATTCGTAGTATGTGTTGAAGAAAGGCGTAGATCCCTGCAGGTTTAATACTGAATACAAATATTTTGATGGGTTAAGAAGGGCGCAGAATTCCTGAATATTCTTATTATATGCAATTTGTTTTATGTTTATGGGCCTGATAATGAGAATGATGAAGTTGTTAATTTTATTCCTAATGGAAGCTATTATGATATTGAGTGAATGATAGGCATTAACCTAGGAAGCTTGACTGCATGATGTTCATAGAATGGTAGGAAACAACTAGACGACATGTTTTCATTCCTATTTGGGAGTCTTTTCTATGAATATGATTATTTGTCATGTGGTGTGGTTTAACTTTTCCAACTATGATACCCCTATCTAGCTCAGAGTCTTTCCTATGTTTGCTTATGGGCCACTATTGGGTCTTTTGGTGTTGTTAATTAGCTACTCAAAAGAAAATTATTAGTTCCATAGTTTTACACTATAATTATGAGTATGTGTAACGAGGGTATGCTACAGAACAAATACAAAAATATGAAGATCATTATGGAGCTTGTGATTCGAACCAACTGAGGTAGAATCAAATCCATGAATGCGTAGATATTTCTTTGATATCTCCTTTGAACCAACATAGGTGAGATCATAACCAAATGAACTATGATATGATGATGGTATCTTGGACTTCAAATCAGCTCCAAGAATTGATAAATGGTTTCTTATAATCTCCTTTGAACCAACAGGGGTGAGATCAAAACCAAATGAACCATGACATAATGGTGATGGATTGGACTTCAAATCAGCTCCAAGAATAGAAAGATGGTTTCTTATGATCTCCTTTGAACCAGCAGGGGTGAGATCAAAACCAAAATCACAAGGATATGCATGAGACTTGAACCCAAGCGAATGATGGTGTCTTCCATCTTCGGTGAAACTCTGAAAACATGTTCCAATGACCAAATAGGAGTCCATAGGAAGCATTTGATTAAGGAGGGCGAATGTATCACCTCCAAAATCTGATTTTACCTCCAAAATACTCAGTAGGTCATCATCTTGCACATCAGCAAGCTCATGGGAAGTATACACATCAGCAAGAGTGGTAGCCAACATATCTTGCTCATAATTCGAATCAAAAGATGGATCAATTCCATCAGTTGTGTTACTTTCATGCAATAGTATACTCTCTTCATTTTCATGTGTGTGAAGAGCAGATTGTTTGGAGAGAGGTAGAAAGTGAGAGACCTCATAGAGTTTCGACTTGTGGTTTGCAACACCTTTTGCAATGATATTTCATGATACCATATCTTGTATTTCGACTTCATCTTGAACAACTTCATCATGAGAGATGATAGAGGCCGAATCATGAATAGAGAGAGAACTTGAGGTAGTAGTATTGGGCTTGTTCTCCAGATGGCTAACATCATCCTCTACCTTCTGCTTTCCAAATAATCTGCCCAATCTTGTCCAGTTATCACTTGGATTTTCTGCAAAATCAAT
Source organism: Larix kaempferi (assembly GCA_027924585.1). Taxonomy (NCBI): domain Eukaryota; kingdom Viridiplantae; phylum Streptophyta; class Pinopsida; order Pinales; family Pinaceae; genus Larix; species Larix kaempferi. The sequence goes on from BSBM01000368.1 coordinate 1,692,095, forward strand.
GAGGTGCTCCATATTGGAAAGCATGGCAGTACATATTGTTGTTGAGGCTAGGTCACAATCATCCAGCCAATCTTCTTCCTCTTCATAGGAAGAAAAATCTCTCTTAACACCAATACACATATCAAAAAGACCATATCCCTTCAGGTATATTGTCATATTTGGTTTCCATTCTTCATAGTTGTATGAAGAGAGAGAAGGAACTTATTTCAGATTCATGGAAGCTGTTGTTGAATTCGAATTTATTGCTACAACTGCAGAAAACTACTGCAACTGCAGAAAACTGCTGCAACTACAGAGAACTGCTGCAACTGCAGAAAAACTGCTGCAGCTATATAGAACTTCGAAACTGCTACAACTACAGAAAAATTCGAATAACCTGCAAAAACAATGGATATCCATAGTAGTTGTTGAATTCAAATCTGTTGAAGATGTGTTGTTGCAGCAACATCCCCCCCAAAAATTTTGTACATATTGGGGCCCCTTCTTTTATTTTCTAGAAAGACTGCCTTAAGAGGTCAATTCTCCTTTTTACTTTGTTTTCAACTGAAAAACCTGCTTTGAGAATTCCAAGTTTTTCTTCTAAGGATAAAATTTGTGAAATCTTCTTGAAGTTGCGGAACCATTTGAGAAAGCCTCCCGCAGTTGTGGAAGTATTCAGGTTTCTCTCCCGAAATCCCGGAGAGTCTTCCTCTCGAAATTGCGAAATCTTTCAAGTTATCCTCCCGAAACTGTGGGAGCCATTCGAGTTATCCTCCCGAAACTGCGGGAGCCATTCACATAAGCCTCCTGAAACTACACAAAAGACTTAGAAATTATTTCTGAAGCTGTAGAAGCTATTTGGGAAAGTCTCTCGAAACGGCGAAAAAATTCAAGAGAGCCTCCCGAAGCTGCGGAACCATTCAGGTTTCTCTCCCGAAACTACGGGAGTCATTCGCAAATCTTCCCCGGAGCTACCGAAGGATTTAGTCTCTTTGAAAAAATCTTAAGTCTTTTTCTCTCGAAGTTGCGGAAGCTATTTGCGAAAGCCTTCTGAAACGGCGGAACCTTTTAGGTTTCCCTTCCGAAATAGCGGAATCTATTTGTGAAAGCCTCCCGAAACTACGAAAGCATTCACATTATTCTCCTGAAACCACGCCTAAAGACTTAGACATTTATTCAAGTTGCGGGATCCATTCGCCAATCCTTTTCGAAACGACGAAAACCTTCACGAAATTGTTCCGCAATTGCGGAAGCAATTGGCCTATCTCCATCAAAAAATTGTGGAAAGAAATCTTATGTTCTCCCGAAACTGTGGGACGACTCACCGAAACCACTCGCGATAAGTCTCCAAAGGTCACATTTCGGAAGGATTCACCAATCTCTTTCGAAATGCCAAGGGATTTCACCATAACGTTCCGCAATTGCGGGTGAAATTCGCAAGTCCTCCCCGCATGTGATGGTCGCACACGAATGCCGAGACGGCTTGAAAAGACCGCGTCGTACCAAATTTAAAACCCGTTTTAATGGCACGACCCACCGGATTAACGCCACATGTGTCTAACCTGTTTAAAAGGACGGTGGGGGTTTGGGTTGGTCACGTTGTTAGTTTGCGTTCAAACAAACGCCGTTGGGAAAACCGCGCCGGACTGCTCCAGCTCAGCTCGTCCACGACCACGTCCGCCTCACTCAGCCAATATCTCATTGCCAGGTAGCTTTTTTAACCGTTATTTTTGTCTCATCTCCACGTCGAGTTACCTTTGAGTTTTTTTTTTTCGTCTTTAACGTGGCCGATAGACATTGGTTGCATATGTCGTTATTTTTGTTTTTAAAGCCACTGAGGCCCCTTGGGTTTCTCGTTCCCATTAGTTGAAAGCCATAACTATGACCACCCGAGTTTTTTTTTACCGGCCACATTCCAGGCATCGTCACCCTCATTCAAAATTTGAGCCGGCCACAACGCCTCGTAAATGTTACTAATAACCGTAGTGGTCAGCTGAACCCCATCACCTTTTGATAAATGTGGAAAGCGGTCCCTTGTTTCATCATAATATCGTTTCAATCCAAGCTCACCCGCCATTAAACATTAGAACTGCAATGATGAAGGATACCCTCTCTCCTAGGGATAAATGGGGAGCAGGTTGTTTCCACGTCGTATGCTTACCCTTTCGAAAACATTCCAAACTTTGTCTCCTTAGGATAATCGAGTCCAGAACTATATTTCTTGTTTGGAGTGGTTTATTTTGCTTCCCCAACATGCAGCTTCATAATTTGTCTATATATCTCATTAGCATGTTGAAATGGTCCTTCTTTTTGTTAAAATCTCATAACAGGTTGCACATTTTTATAATGACTTGTATTTGGTTACTAGCAGGGATAAGCCAAGATGCCAAAAGGTGGTAGAAAGAAAGCTAAAGTGATGGAACCAGAGCCAGTACTACTTAGGACTGAAACTATGTTCCAAGATACTAAGTGTACCACCGGCATTCCTCCTGAAGTCCACTGGGGCGATATTTACAAGATGATCAAGGACCAGGATATCCCAGATGCATTATTGGAGGAAGAACAGATCTACCGCAACATCAGAACCTCAGGCATAGCTAGGGCTTCTACCCGCCCTGAATTGTTCCCATGTTCTGAAGTGATCGGGTGGATATTGGAACATACTAATGCGAAGACAAGAGTATTACATGACAGCGGGGGAGTGGCCATTGCCTCATTCCACCCAGCATATATTGTTTTAGCCTATAAATTCTCACGTCCCCAGCAAGCTCTGAGAGATGAATGGTTGGGCCAGATGAACAATATTGAGATGGCCAAAAACTTATTGGTCGCAGGAAAGCACTTAAGAAAGAGAGGTAATGATGAATACGATGTTCAGAACCTAAGACCTTCTTTTAGGTTAATCGCCCTGATGCTATGCAGAATTTTCGGCATGCCCAATGGCACTGTATACAGGATACAGTGGGCTCCCATCATACACTACGTAGCATTCAAAGGGACTGTGTTTGACTGGACTACTATACTTTCGGACAGTTTGGCATCCACGGTGGCTGCTACAAGAGAAGGTCTAGCCTTAAAAAAGTCAAAATTTTACATGTCTACCTATCTCATTGATTGTGTTTTGGCCAAGCTATCTTTCCCCAGCTTAGGTTGCACATGGGATAAATCCAACACCCCGGTCTACACTGCTTACAAGATAATGTGGGCTCAAAATTACAAAGCTAGCTATAAGCTCATCTGCGAGGGGTTCATCATGCCTCTATATGAGCAGATATTCAAGGAAGAGCCCAACTGTCTGTCCGAAAATGCCATGGAGATCCTGGAAAACTATGGAGATATTTATTTCTCAGAACAAGGCACCTACATCAGGATGTTTGGAGGGACCAAGGCACCATATATTTTGCCGAAGTATGCTACTGACTATGTAGTCCTCAAGGAAGCAGTGAGACAAATTTTCCTTGATGGAATCGGAGCAGTGCTTAACAAGCAGCATAAGGCTTCTTTCCCCCCTTTACCCTTCTGCATAGGAGCCTACAAATTCTTAGGGGTTGCATCAGCTGAGGAGTTTGTTCAAGAGCTGAAATCTTTTCACTTTGGCGAAGTAATTTTCCATAGAAATGATAGGCGGGGGAAAGTTTCCGAGCATTGCAAAGAAATTTATGCGCATTTCGAATATGCTCATTATTATGATGCCAAGGATGAGGCATTCAGAGGCATCAGCAACATGACTGAGTTGCAGATTTGTCGTCAAGGCAGTGGGGCAAGCTCTAGCTCTACCAAGGCCTGAAAAACCAGCCAGCAGAAAGAGAAAGAAGCAGATGATGCCCGAGCCCAAGAAGAGCAAAGGTTAAAAGAGGAAACAAGGGTGCAGCGAGAGGCTGAGGAAGCAAGATTGCAGCAAGAGGCTGAGGAAGCAAGATTACAGCAAGAAGCTGAAGTAGCAAGATTGCAGAAAGAAGCAGAAGATGCAAGGCTGCAGAAAGAAGCAGAAGACGCGAAGCAGAGGGAAGAAAATGAAAATCAGCCGCAAGCCGAAGAAGAAGAGAGAGGGCAACAAGCTGAAGTGAAGCAAAAGATGGAAGAAGAACTCCAGACAGTTGAAGATGCCCAGGAAGGTGGCTTCGGCACCCAGGATATGAAAATAGACGTATCTCAAGCAGGTGTCTCCAGCACTCAAAATGTGGAGGCGAACACAGCACAAGCAGGTGTCTCTGGTACCCAAAATGTGGGAACGGATTCAGCTCAAGAAGTCCAGACCCCACCCGTAGAAGCAGAAATAAATATAATAGATCTCCCAATCGTCCCTTACACTCCATCAGAAGAGCATACTGTGTCTCGATGGGATGAATTTGTGTATGATAAGAAGAGAAAGGCAGTGGTCCTAAAATCGGAAGAGAGGATAAAGAGACTCTTCCAAGAAGATATTTTTACCTGGCGGGAGACAATAATAATGCAAAATACAAATAAGGCTCCCTTAGCTATGGCATCTGCCGCTGTAGAAGCAGCAAAAGCAATGCAGGACAATGTGGCTGATATAGTTAGAGAAGTTGAGTCAACAAAGAGGAGAGCTCGCATGTTACAACATACCGTGGCTAATGAGCAGGCTTACAGGGATCTCATGGTTAATAGGTATAATCGCCTGTCTGTTGAGCATAAGGAAGTATCAGACAAGTATAACCACTTAGAAGAAGAAAAGGAGCACCTGGCAGTCCAGATGATGGTTTTAGAAGCGGAAAAGAATGATGCAAAAGCTAGAGTGTCCCATCTGGAAGTAGATAAGCAGGCATTGGTTGAGCAATTAGAGCAGGCAGAGAGCAGGGCGATAGATATGTCTCCTTTCCATGAGCTGTCATGTAGCATCCTAAAACAAATTCATGACACTCAAGAGCTGATTTCTGAGGAAGTATGCAAGCTCAAAGCCATGGTGGTTAGATTAAAAGAAGTTAATACAGAGGCCAATAGGATTAAGGCTAAATATACTCGGGTTAAAGAAAATATCCTGAGCCAGATAGAATGGAGAGAAGGAAAGGTGGATTTCCCCAAGCATCTCCCATTCAAATCTGTAGATGGTTTTAATGAAGACATAGCCCTTTTGGAATTTTGCAGGAACTGTAGCCTTAAGCTAATGGCTAAGATCCAAGGGACAATGGAGAAAAGTAATAGTCTATATCAAAAGATCCACGAAGTGCATGATAAGCGCAAGTTGAGTTTCCCTCAGTCCCTTGATGAGTTCCCGGGAAAAGAGCAACGTTTGTCTAACTTGAAGGAGGAACTGGATACCCAAACAGAATATGTAAAGAAGATTGATGTCTTGGCCATTGATGATCTCCATCATTATATTGGGATGTCATCAATACACAACCATTTTCTTATAGAAATCCACCAAGCAGCAGTTGTGGAAATTCAGGGCATTGGAGCAGAGCTTAGTAAAGATGTGACTTCCCAAAACATCTTGCTCCCTTTTGCAGCAAATGTAGTTATCAGAGACACTGGTGTCTGGTTCAGTTACATTGCTGAAGAAGAAAAGAAAGCAGCAGCAGCAGCAGCAGTAACAGCCAGGCCAAGTGCTTCTCTCCCAGCAGTAGCAAAAGTAACAACTAGCCCAAGTGCTTCTCTCCCAGCAGCAGCAGCAACAACATCCAGCTCGAGTGCTTCCTTCCCAGCTGGAGCGCTTACCCAAGAGTGAACACGCTGATATTAAGGCGTTGATTCCTATTTTTTGTATTTTGGCTTTCATATGTCTAAAAGCGTAGAGCCATGGGACAGCTGTCCTTTTCTTTTTTAAGTAATTTTCTGTTAAGAAAGGGTCACTTTTTTGTCTATTAAAAGGAAAAAATCTGTAGGAGACAAGTGTAAAGAGCCAGGTGGCAGCCCAAAGGGAATTTTTTAATATTATAAATAGAAGTTTAGGAAACAGTGTAAGAAGGACTTTTGGTAGGGAAATAATTTTCTGAACTTGTACGAGCTACCTTGCACTTGTTTCAAGAAAATAAAATCTACCTAATAAGAGCCTGGAGAGGACGTATTTTGCATGGAAATGGAGTTTGGATGCATGTTGGATTATTCCTGTGGCTTCTATACTTTGTTGTGAGATCTTTCTGTACTGTCTTGAATTATTTCTTTGTATTGAATGATCTTACTTCTCTCTGTTTTAGAAGCTATCTTCTAATATCTCTTGTTTCTGCTGTGGATTTATCTTTAAGATTTAATGGTTGTCTGTTGAATTTTAAATAACTCTTCCAGCATATTACTCATATTCACAATTTGCTCCTGGCAGGGATAGTTTAGATTTATCTCAGTTTTAGACATAGCTTTGTTTTCCAGTTCTGAATTTAGATTAAATTAGTCTAGGCACTTGCATATCATTCTAAAACATAAAATCAAAAGAATGGTGGATCAGGCCATAACCGGTATAACTGGAGCAAATCTCCAAACCCACGATTGCCGGAACCGCTAACCAGACGGATCCCCCACACCAAACGGTGGACAATCTAATTGGGATAGTCTACCAGGGAGGATCCCTTTCTGATTGATGATGCGATCTTCGAGGCATCAACAGTTTTTGGCGCTAGAAGGAGGGCCTGAAAGTGCATGGCTGATAAAGGAAAATCTCCCACTGTCATAAACTTTACTGAAATCCCGCTTAAAGAAGGAATTTCAAATAGCTCAAATATTGAAGTAGCAAATCAAGAAAGCCTTGTTTCTGATCCTGAGCCTCAAGAAGCATTATACGCTGTACCTTTTGTAGAAATAGAATATTTGAGGAGGCATACATGATCTTACGAGAACTTATTACTCCAAAGAACACTCCACTGAACTCACCTTACAATTCCCCACCAGATTCTCCACATAGAAACATGGTTGTACCTGCTTGGAGAGCAAGGGGAGCGTTGAATCTAGCTGGGCCATTCCACAATCTTCCAAAAAATCTAGAGAAGGTCTTGCCTAAATTCGACCCAGGGAAAGCCATTTCAGCCGAAGATCATCTCAAGAGCTTTTATCTAGCTCTGAATCTTTTGAATGTGCAGCATGAAGATGTAGCCTGCATACTTTTTCCATACACATTCGAGCCAAAAGTATCATCCTGGTATTTTAGCTTACAACCTAGCTCGATCTCAAGTTGGGATGAATTTGAAAACTGTTTCTTAAAGAAATATGGAAACCAAAAGACTGTAGCTACACTTATGAAGGAACTCTTGTCCATGAGAATGGAAAAGAAAGAAAAGGTTCAAGACTTTAACCAAAGGTTCACAACACTCTTAAATAATTTCAGTGAAGCAAATAAACTAGCAGAAGAATCTTTGGTTGAATATTATACAACATCTCTCGAAGGACCCATAGCAATGTTTGTTAAAAGATCTAAGAAAACCACCCTGATAGAGAATTTCGAAGAAGCCAGAAAGGTGGAAGAGGAGGCGGATAGCATTGCTAAACATGCCTTAGATGCTGAAACAAAACCAGCAGTTAGTAAAAAAACCTTGCTGCTCACTAGAGGTAAGGAAGAGTCATCAACAGACATGGAGAATGTAGTTAAGATGATGCAGAAATTATCCAATAAAATTGTAGATCTCGAGAAAGATAAGGCACCTAGTACATCTAGGAAACCTTTCAAGCCATTTTACAAAAAAAGGGAAGACGACGATCAACCTCATCCACTACTTCCCCTGCTTTAAACCTCAATGAAATCGGGATGGAAAACTTCTGCATCTTTCATCAAGAACCACATTCAGAAAAGAGCTACCCACAATGGATTAACTCTATGAGTTTAGTCATGAATCAAATGTTGGATTCACAGATCCCAGACCAAGATGAGCCTCTAGAATAATCGAGCCCTGAATTAGAGGAACCAACCCCAGACACTACTATGGTACTGTGGGATTGGGTACCTATAACTGAATCATCAAAAGAAGATCCCATAGAAAGCTCTCCCTCTGCTGTGAATATTAATACTCGCAGTAAAGGTCCTATTGCGGATCTTGTGAAAGACTCGACTCCCTCCAAGCCTAAAGTCTCAAAAGAACTGCCTAGAAGGCATATAACAATTATTCCACCATAGCTTAAAGTTATCCAAACAACGACCAAGCAGCCAAACATTGACACCATAGTTCAGCCACCTAAGGTCACAATGAGTAAAACAGATCATCCAGCCCGAATTGGGAACGAGTCTGATATAAGATATGACATTATTGAGGATATAAAGAAGGTCAAAGCAAATGTGTCAATATTCGACATGTGTAGTTTGCCTCACCAACGAGACAAGCTGCTACATGTTCTACAACCCCAGACCAGCACTCCATTAATAGACTCTCAAGAAGATCCCGAAATTAATGAGGCTAGTATCGGCGGGAAATCTAAATCTCAAACATTGCCATTCCTATTGACCTTTGAAATTTTCAATCATAATGTCCACAATTGTTTGGTAGATTCTGGAGCATCTTCAAACGTCATGCCACTGTCAATTTGTAAAAAAATTAACGGGCAACCTGTGCCATCTCCGGCCCAAATTATCCAGTTAGATAGGACTGCTGTCAAAGTGATTGGGGAGATGAAATATGTTCTCATTAGATTATCAGCCAACTCTAGAGTCCGTTAGTTTATCGACATAATGGTAGTTGATATTCCTGAAGCCTATGGTCTGATCTTAAGTAGGGACTGGTCTACCAAGCTGAATGGTTACTTTGCAACTGATTGGTCTCATATGTTGTTTCCTTACCAACATAGGCAGAATCAGATCAAAGTCCTGAGAGAACCACACATGAAGCAAAATGTAACTCAACTAGAGGGAAAAAATGAGGTTGTAACCTTCTCATCCTCGGCTCTAGGGAATTATTTCTTAGAAATTGATCCGGGTAATTATCAGTCTGAAACCATCAGCCATGAATCAGATAAACAATCCGATCTCCTTCATTTCTCTCGGACTGATGATGTTGACTGTAATATAGTTAGTTTAGTCACTGAATTAGATCATAGAGATACTAACTTAGCTGAATCGAAAGATATTTTTTGGACATTATACTTTGACGGTTCTAAAACTCTAGAAGGATCTGGAGCCAGTTGTGTTCTGATGGATCCACGAAGAAACAAGTATTTTTTGTCTTGTAGATTAGAATTTGATTGTACTAACAACACAGCTGAATATGAAGCTTTGGTACATGGATTAAAGAAGGCCATTGGTTTAAATGTTAAATACCTGAAGATTTTTGGTGACTCAGAAATAGTTGTAAGACAGGTAAGGGACACCATTCATTGTCTCTCACCTCATTTGAAGGGTTATCAGGATGAGATATGGGATTTAATTATGCATTTTGATGCTTTCAATATAAAGTCTATTCCTAGATTACAAAATTCTGCAGCTGATCTGTTAGCAACATCCGCTTCTAGATTGGTGCCATCAAATAACAAATGCTCAATTGAATTAATTTTCAGGCCTTCCGTTCCCGATAACATCACAAACTTCAGAGTTTTCGATGACGACGAACAGATCATCATTTTTCTAACAAACGAAGACAACTTCCAAGGAGCTGTGATAGATGAAGAAGAGCACGATTCTGATTTGCTAAAGAAGGAGGCAGATAAAGGAAATTTCATTCCCAAAGGGGTAAGGTCACTTGAAATGTTGTTCGATATTCAAAATAAGTTCAAAAGGACAGCTAATACCAAAACTAACAGTTCATCAATGCAACACGAGTTAGCTAATTTGGGTACCGAGGCAGAACCAAAATTTGTCAACCTTGGCAAATGTTGTTCACCGGGAGAAAGAGATAGGTTCATCATACTGTTTAAGCAATATAAGGATGTTTTTGCATGGACCTATGAGGACCTGAAAACGTATGACGTCCGCATTATTCAGCATGTTATACCGATGAAAGCGGGTGTCAAGCCATTTCAACAGCAATTAAGGAGGATGCATCCTACTCTGGAACCCCTGATTCAAAAGGAATTAAAGAAGCTCCTGGACGCTAAAATAATCTTTAAGGTCCGGCATTCTGAGTGGGTTGCTAACTTAGTTCCCATAAGAAAGAAGTTAGGAGAGATAAGACTATGTGTAGACTTTAGAAATTTAAACAGAGCTTCGGACAAAGACAATTACCCCGTCCCTTCAATGGAAAAAATCCTTCAAATGGTATCGATATCTGAGCTATTTTCTCTTCTCGATGGTTTCTCTGGCTACAATCAGGTATTAGTAGCCGAAGAAGATCGTCTTAAGACTACTTTCTGAACTAAATGGGGAACTTTCGCATATAGAAGGATGCCATTTGGTCTGATAAACGCAGGAGCTACATTCCAACGAGCAATGGATATCGCCTTCCGAGGATTGGGTGGACAATGTGTTGTTGTATACTTAGATGACGTGACAGTCTTTTCAAAGAAAAGGGAAGATCATGTTGTCCATCTGAGGCATATTTTTTATCGCTTTCAGAAATATGGTATTTCTTTGAATCCCAAGAAGAGGGTGTTCGATGTTCCCGAAGGCAAACTTTTGGGTTATATCATTTCCAAAGGGGGAGTGTCAATAGATCAGGAAAGAGTACAAGCTATCAATAAGATTCCAATGCCTTACAACAAAAAATCTATGCAGTCCTTTATGGGTGCTATCAATTTTGTCCGCAGATTTGTTCCAGATTTCGCACAAATTGTTAAACCGTTGCAACAGATGGTTAAACAAAGCATACAGTTCAAGTGGACAGATTTAGAAAAGGATGCTTTTAGAGATATTAAGGCAGCTATAGCTGAGGCTCCTTCTTTAAGAAGCCCAGATTTTGATAAGGATTTTATCCTGTATACCTTTGCTTCGGATGACTCCCTCGCAGCTGTACTCACGCAAAAGGTGGAGCTGGGAGACGAATACCCAATCTCGTTTATGAGCACTGGTCTGCAGGGGGCTGAGCTAAACTATCCCATGGATGACAAGCATGCATATGCGGTCTTCAAAGAAGTCAAACAGTTCAGGCCATATATTCTTAAGAACAGAACTAAAGTTATAGTTCCCCACCCAGCTGTTAGGCCCCTTTTCGTTCAAAAGGAACTAGGAGAAAGGAGAGGGAACTGGGTCACAGCTCTTCAAGAATATGATTTAGAATTTAAACCAGCCACGATCATCAAAGGGCAAGGCCTGTGCAAATTACTTGCAGGAAACTCGATTGATGAAGAGCAACATTGGAAGAATGAAGCTGAGCTGAACTCGGTTGAATTATGTCCTATCTTCTCAACTCCTCAGTCATGGTATAGAGATTTGGTGCATTATTTACAGCAAGGATACCTACCTGAGCAATGGAACTCTAAACAAAGAAGGGCACTCCGTCTGAAATCAGAACCTTATCAAATCATTGATGGGATACTTTTCAGAAAGAATTATGATGGAGTTTTCCTTAGATGTCTAGAAGAGGAAGATGCAAGTAAAGTTGTTAAAGAATTACATGATGGCCCCACAGGTGGACATTATTCAGGAGAGACAACAGCACACAAGATACTTAGAGCTGGATATTATTGGCCCACTCTGTTCCGAGATGCCCATACATATGCACGAAACTGTGATGTATGCCAAAGAAGTGTTGGGAAATTACCTAAGGCAGCAGGACCCTTGCAGACGGTTATTATCTCTGAGCCTTTTGAGCAGTGGGGTATCGATGTTATCAGAGAGATAAATCCAAATTCTTCTTTGCAACATTGATACATCCTGACGACTACCGACTACTTCACTAGATGGACGGAGGCTATCCCGTCGCGCAAGATCAATTAAGACGCGGTCATCAGCTTCTTGAAAGAGAACATCATAACCAGGTTTGGGGTTCCAATTTCCCTTGTTTTTGATAATGCTCCCTATTTTTCGTCTTTCAAAATAAATGAATTTGTTTATGAATGGGGAATTAAGCTGCATTATTCAGCCAACTATTACCCTCAAGGGAACGGATTAGCTAAATCTTCAAACAAAAATCTTATTCGAATTCTCAAGAAAACTGTGATAGAAAACCAGCGAAGTTGGCATATAGCTCTCCCAAACGCCTTATGGGCAGACAGGGTGACTCCAAAGAACGCATTAGGGGTTTCCCCTTTCACTCTTGTCTATGGCAAGGAAGCCATCCTTCCCCCAAACATCTTGCTCCCATCCTTACAGTTATCCGAAGCCTCTCGGGGTTCTGGTAGCCAAGTCTTACAATCCAGGATCAATACCCTGCTTCAACTTGAAGAAGCCCAACATAAAGCTAAAGACCGATTCCATCAACACCAAGACATGGTTAAGAGATGGTTTGATAAGAGGAAGTCCGGTAAAAGAAGTTTTGAAGTTGGGAATTTAGTCCTGAAATGGAACCATAATCATGAGGGCAAAGGAATGCATACGAAATTTCAACATTTATGGGTAGGCCCATACCAAATTTCGGCAAAAATAGGCCCATCCACTTATAAGTTGACAGATCTCGAAGGAGAAGAAGTAACCCTTCCTCTCAATGGCCTCGACCTGAAGCAATACTTTGCATAGTCTCACTGAGACTTTCTGTACATAAATAATTTTTTTCTTTTATGTTGCTTTAGCCTTTTGTTTCCGTTATTTTTTAGCCATTTTGCTTCTTTTCTTGTCATTTGAACCTTTGCACAAAATTTGCTTTCTGAAAGCCCCTGCGGTTGAGTTTCTCATCAAGATAGGTCTCTTAAAGAAATATCACAACCCATGAGTCCGGAACTATGCTCGAATGAAATTTTATCTATGTATTGTGCTCTTGCTGAACTCTTTCAGAAGGAAGGAAGCCTACTCTGCTAGTCACACTAATCCTGTTTAAATAGCAGAGACCTATGACCATCTTTAGTACTATCTTTGGGCTCCACCCACTCTCACACTTAAAGGCATCTCAAGAAGGTTATTAAAGTTGGACCCATGGAAAGTAGCACATCCCGAGGACATAGGGTATTGAAATGACTCCATGCTGCAAATTTTGAAGCCAAAATGGCTTATATTAAAGGGTCTGTTTTCCAGAGATTCTCGCCTCAATTAAAGCATGGCTGAGACAAAAGAAAAAACATGTAAAATCAAGAAGGTTGTCCAAAAGACTCAGCCCAAAAAATAGGCTCCTCTCCATCCGTGAGGCTTGATCAAACCAATAAAATCTCTCACTCACACAAAAGGACATTATGGATTGAGGAGCCTAAATCAAAGATCATGTCTAAAGAAAATATCTCTGGAAGGCTCAGACAGCAAAGTTGTCCAAAGTACAAACATCCAAAAGGATGCAAGTGGCATGGGAATGAGGAACAAGAGCAATAATGTCCATGAGAAAGTGTTGCAAATCCTGTGGAGTCCGACAGTAGTAGCCATCTGAAAGGTGAATCTTCTAAAATGAATCCCATATGTTGGCCCTTTGAGAGTTTTAAAGATGTCTCTGTCAAAGATCCCCTTTCCCCAATGATTAGCAGATAAAGTGCCTTCTTCCTTCACCGAAATTCAAGTGCTCAGCTGAATATTGCATATAAGATGGATGTCTTTTAATAAGGTTTCGGATCATGGAGAGGAATTTTTCAGAAATCTGTGTTCACCAGCGACTCGCCAATTGTTGTTGCAGCAACATCCCCCCCAAAATTTTTGTACATATTGGGGCCCCTCCTTTTATTTTCTAGAAAGACTTCCTTAAGAGGTCAATTCTCCTTTTTACTTTGTTTTTAACTGAAAATCCTGCTTTGAGAATTCCAAGTTTTTCTTCTAAGGATAAAATTCGTGAAATCTTCCTGAAGTCGCGGAACCATTTGAGAAAGCCTCACGCAGTTGCGGAAGTATTCAGGTTTCTCTCCCGAAATCCCGAAGAGTCTTCCTCTCGAAATTGCAAAATCTTTCAAGTTATCCTCTCGAAACTGCGGGAGCCATTCGAGTTATCCTCCTGAAACTGTGGGAGCCATTCGCATAAGCCTCCCGAAACTGCACAAAAGACTTAGAAATTATTTCTGAAGCTGCGGAAGCTATTTGGGAAAGTCTCTCGAAACGGCGAAAAAATTCAAGAGAGCCTCCCGAAGCTGCGGAACCATTCAGGTTTCTCTCCCGAAACTGTGGGAGTCATTTGCAAATATTCCCTGGAGCCGCCGAAGGATTTAGTCTCTTTGAAAAAATCTTAAGTCTTTTTCTCTCAAAGTTACAGAAGCTATTTGCGAAAGCCTTCCGAAACGGTGGAACCTTTTAGGTTTCCCTTCCGAAACTGCAGAAGCTATTTGTGAAAGCCTCCTGAAACTGTGGAAGCATTCACGTTATTATCCCGAAACCACGCCTAAAGACTTAGACTTTTATTCAAGTTGCAGGAGCCATTCGCCAATCCTTTTCGAAACGGCGGAAACCTTCGCGAAATTGTTCCGCAATTGCGGAAGCAATTGGCCTATCTCCATCAAAAAATTGCGAAAATAAATCTTATGTTCTCCCGAAACTGCGGGACGACTCACAGAAACCACTCGTGACAAGTCTCCAAAGGTCGCATTTCGGAAGGATTCGCCAATCTCTTCCGAAATGCCGAGTGAGTTCCCCATAACGTTCCGCAATTGCGAGTGAAATTCGCAAGTCCGCCCCGCAAGTGACGGTCGTGTACGAATGCCGAGATGGCTTGAAAAGACCACGCCGTACCAAATTTAAAACCCGTTTTAATGGCACCACCCACTGGATTAACACCACACATGTCTAACCTGTTTAAAAGGATGGTGGGGGTTTGGGTTGGCCACGTTGTTAGTTTGCGTTCAAACAAACACCGTTGGGAAAACTGCGCCGGACCGCTCCAGCTCAGCTCGTCCACGACCACGTCCGCCTCACTCAGCCAATATCTTGTTGCCAGGTAGGTTTTTTAACTGCTATTTTTGTCTCATCTCCACGTCGAGTTACCTTTGAGTTTTTTTTTTCCATCTTTAATGTGGTCGATAGACATTGGTTGCATATGTCATTATTTTTGTTTTTAAATCCGTCGAGGCCCCTTGGGTTTCTTGTTCCCATCAGCTGAAAGCCATAACTATGACCACCCGAGTTTTTTTTTACCACCCACATTCCAGGCATCGTCACCCTCATTCAAAATTTGAGCCGACCACACAACTCCTCGTAAATTTTACTAATAACCGTAGTGGTAAGCTCAACCCCATCACCTTTTGATAAATGTGGAAAGCGGTCCCTTGTTTCATCATAATATCGTTTCAATCCAAGCTCACCCGCCATTAAACATTAGAACTGCAATGATGAAGGATACCCTCTCTCCTAGGGATAAATGGGGAGCAGGTTGTTTCCACGTCGTATGCTTACCCTTTCGAAAACATTCCAAACTTTGTCTCCTTAGGATAATCGAGTCCAGAACTATATTTCTTGTTTGGAGTGGTTTATTTTGCTTCCCCAACATGCAGCGTCATAATTTGTCTATATATCTCATTAGCATGTTGAAATGGTCCTTCTTTTTGTTAAAATCTCATAACAGGTTGTACATTTTTATAATGACTTGTATTTGGTTGCTAGCAGGGATAAGCCAAGATGCCAAAAGGTGGTAGAAAGAAAGCTAAAGTGATGGAACCAGAGCCAGTACTACTTAGGACTGAAACTATGTTATAAGATACTAAGTGCACCATCGACATTCCTCCCGAAGTCCACTGGGGCGATATTTACAGGATGATCAGGGACCAAGATATCCCAGATGCATTATTGGAGGAAGAACAGATCTACCGCAACATCAGAACCTCAGGCATAGATAGGGCTTCTACCCGCTCTGAATTGTTCCCATGTTCTGAAGTGATCGGGTGGATACTGGAACATACTAATGCGGAGACAAGAGTATTGCATGATAGCGGGGGAGTGGCCATCGCCTCATTCCACCCAGCATATATTGCTGCAGCCTATAAATTCTCACGTCCCCAGCAAGCTCTGAGCGATGAATGGTTGGGCCAGATGAACAATATTGAGATGGCCAAAAAATTATTGGTCGCAGGCAAGGACTTAAGAAAGAGAGGTAATGATGAATACGATGTTCATAACCTAAGACCTCCTTTTAGGTTAATCGTCCTATTGCTATGCAGAATTTTCGGCATGCCCGATGGCACTGTATACAGGATACAGTGGGCTCCCATCATACACTACGTAGCATTCAAAGGGACTGTGTTTGACTGGGCTACTATCCTTTTGGACAGTTTGGCATCCACAGTGGCTGCTGCAAGAGAAGGTCTGGCCTTAAAAAAGTCAGAATTTTACATGTCTACCTATCTCATTGACTGTGTTTTGGCCAAGTTATCTTTCCCCAGCTTAGGTTGCACATGGGATAAAGCCAACACCCCGGTCTACACTGCTTACAAGATAATGTGGGCTCAAAATTACATAGCTATCTATAAGCTCATCTGCGAGGGGTTCATCATGCCTCTATATGAGCAGATATTCAAGGAAGAGCCCAACTGTCTGTCCGAAAATGCCATGGAGATCCTGGAAAACTATGGAGATCTTTATTTCTCAGAACAAGGAACCTACATCAGGATGTTTGGAGGGACCAAGGCACCATATATTTTTCCGAAGTATGCTACTGACTATGTAGTCCTCAAGGAAGCAGTGAGACAAATTTTCCTTGATGGAATCGGAGCAGTGCTTAACAAGCAGCATAATGATTCTTTCCCCCCTTTACCCTTCTGCATAGGAGCCTACAAATTCTCAGGGGTTGCATCGGCTGAGGAGTTTGTTCAAGAGTTGAAAGATTTCCACTTTGGCGAAGTAATTTTCCATAGAAATGATAGGCGGGGGAAAGTTGCCGAGCATTGCAAAGAAATTTATGCGCATTTCGAATATGCTCATTATTATGATGCCGAGGAAGAGGCATTCAGAGGCATCAGCAACATGATTGAGTTTCAGATTTGTCATCAAGGCAGTGGGGCAAGCTCTAGCTCTACCAAGGCCCGAAAAACCAGCCAGTAGAAAGAGAAAGAAGCAGATGATGCCCAAGCCCAAGAAGAGCAAAGGTTAAAAGAGGAAGCAAGGGTGCAACAAGAGGCTGAGGAAGCAAGATTGCAGCAAGAGGCTGAGGAAGCAAGATTACAGCAAGAAGCTGAAGTAGCAAGATTACAGAAAGAAGCAGAAGATGCAACTCTACAGGAAGAAGCAGAAGGCGCGAAGCAGAGGGAAGAAAATGAAAATCAGCCACAAGTCGAAGAAGAAGAGAGAGGGAAACAAGCTGAAGTGAAGCAAAAGATGGAAGAAGAACTCAAGACAGTTGAAGATGCCCAGGTAGGTGGCTCCGGCACACAGGATATGGAAATAGACGTATCTCAAGCAGGTGTCTCTGACACTCAAAATGTGGAGGCGGACACAGCACAAGCAGGTGTCTCTGGTACCCAAAATGTGGGAACAGATTCAGCTCAAGAAGTCCAGACCCCACCCGCAGAAGCAGAAATAAATATAATAGATCTCCCAACCGTCCCTTACACTCCATTAGAAGAGCATACGGTGTATCGATGGGATGAATTTTTGTATGATAAGAAGAGAAAGGCAGTTGTCCTAAAATCGGAAGAGAGGATAAAGAGACTCTTCCAAGAAGATATTGTTACCCGGCGGGAGACAACAATAATGAAAAATACAAATAAGGCTCCCTTAGCTATGGCATCCGCCACTGTAGAAGCAGCAAAAGCAACGCAGGACAATGTGGCTGATATAGTTAGAGAAGTTGAGTCAACAAAGAGGAGAGCTCGCATGTTACAACATACCGTGGCTAATGAATAGGCTTATAGGGATCTCGTGGTGAATAGGTATAATCGCCTGTCTGTTGAGCCTAAGGAAGTATCAGACAAGTATAACCACTTAGAAGAAGAAAAGGAGCACCTGGCAGTCCAGATGATGGTTTTAGAAGCAGAAAAGAATGATGCAGAAGCTAGAGTGTCCCATCTGGAAGTAGATAAGCAGGCATTGGTTGAGCAATTAGAGCAGGCAGAGAGCAGGGCGATAGATATGTCTCCTTTCCATGAGCTATCATGTAGCATCCTAAAACAAATTCATGACACTCAAGAGCTGATTTCTGAGGAAGTATGCAAGCTCGAAGCCATGGTGGTTAGATTAAAAGAAGTTAATGCAGAGGACAATAGGCTTAAGGCTAAATATACTCGGGTTAAGGCAAACATCCTGAGCCAGATAGAATGGAGAGAAGGAAAGGTGGATTTCCCCAAGCATATTCCATTCAAATCTGTAGATGGTTTTAATGAAGACATAGCCCTTTTGGAATTTTGCAGGAATTGTAGCCTTAAGCTAATGGCTAAGATCCAAGGGACAATGGATAAAAGTAATAGTCTATATCAAAAGATCCACGAAGTGCATGATAAGTGCAAGTTGAGTTTCCCTCAGTCCCTTGATGAGTTCCCGGGAAAAGAGCAACGTTTGTCTAACTTGAAGGAGGAACTGGATACCCAAACAGAATATGTAAAGAAGATTGATGTCTTGGCCATTGATGATCTCCATCATTATATTGGGATGTCATCAATACACAACCATTTGCTTAAAGAAATCCACCAAGCAGCAGTTGTGGAAATTCAGGGCATTGGAGCAAATCTTAGTAAAGATGTGACTTCCTAGAAAATCTTGCTCCCTTCTGCAGCAAATGTAGTTATCAGAGACACTGGTGTCTGGTTCAGTTACATTGCTGAAGAAGAAAAGAAAGCAGCAGCAGTAACAGCCAGGCCAAGTGCTTCTCTCCCAGCAGCAGCAGAAGTAACAGCCAGCCCAAGTGCTTCTCTCCCAGCAGCAACAGCCAGCTCGAGTGCTTCCTTCCCAGCTGGAGCGCTTACCCAAGAGTGAACACGCTGATATTAAGGCGTTGATTCCTATTTTTTGTATTTTGGCTTTCATATGTCTAAAAGCGTAGAGCCATGGGACAGTTGTCCTTTTCTTTTTTAAATAATTTTCTGTTAAGAAAGGGTCACGTTTTTGTCTATTAAAAGGAAAAAATATGTAGGAGACAAGTGTAAAGAGCTAGGTGGCAGCCCAAAGGGCATTTTGTAATATTATAAATAGAAGTTTAGGAAACAGTGTAAGAAGGACTTTTGGCAGGGAAATAATTTTCTGAACTTGTACGAGCTACCTTGCACTTGTTTCAAGAAAATAAAATCTACCTAATAAGAGCCTGGAGAGGACGTATTTTGCATGGAAATGGATTTTGGATGCATGTTGGATTATTCCTGTGGCTTCTATACTTTGCTGTGAGATCTTTCTGTACTGTCTTGAATTATTTCTTTGTATTGAATGATCTTACTTCTCTCTGTGCAAATGAATTCTCTCTTTCATGAGTAATAGAATATGTTATATCTGTTTTAGAAGCTATCTTCTAATATCTCCTATTTCTGTTGTGGATTTATCTTTAAGATTTAATGGTTGTCTATTGAATTTTAAATAACTCTTCCAGCATATTACTCATATTCACAATTTGCTCCTTGCAAGGATAGTTTAGATTTATCTCAGTTTTAGACATAGCTTTGTTTTCCAGTTCTGCATTTAGATTAAATTAGTCTAGGCACTTGCATATCATTCTAAAACATAAAATCAAAAGAAAGGTGGATCAGGCCATAATCGGTATAACTAGAGAAAATCTCCAAACCCATGGTTGCCGGAACCGCTAACCGGATGGATCCCCCACACCAAACGGTGGACAATCTAATTGGGATAGTCTATCGGGGAGGATCCCTTTCTCATTGATACTGGGATCTTCGGGGCATCAACAAGATGGATTCAAATGATGGGACAAACCTGCAAAACAATTGAAATTGTTGATGGATATTTGCTGCAAATCGAGAGAACACTACCTTAGGACAATGATCACATGTGACTGAATCCTTCACACCTGGCTAGACCTCATTGGATTTCTCCAGTGAATTCAAGACAATTGCACCAGGAATTACTGTGGAAATCCAGAGGCTTCTGGTGCTCAATGAACTGCTGCTACTTCTACAATTCGAATAGCTGACTCCATATATGATACCATGTGAAATTCAATAGGATATATCACACAACTAGAGTAAACCTCACAAATCTCACTCAAGAATTGCAGAGAAGAAGAAGAAGAAATGAATTAATTATCACTCATGAACTTAGAAATGGAGAAATATGTAGTATAATCATACATTAGCTGTAAGCTGGCACTGTGAAAACTGAATACAATGATAATGTTGTCAAGTGAATTTGAATTAGCCAAAGGTGATTCGAATTCTCCTCAGTGTATGGCTTGGATAGCATTAGAGACATCACCCAATCAGTGGTCGTAGTCACAAATGGTCAAAAGTTAGTCAAATGAGTCTAACTGATTCTAACTAAGCCATGTGAGCACAAATAAAGGGATGGAGACTCCAAGGAGGGCACATGAGGCTGTCAGTAGGTCAAGTGGCACTCCGGGCAGTTAAACTGAGCAATAAATGTAAGAACTGGTCAATCAATGTTGCAACTGACTATTAGGAATCCAAGTAGTATAGTAGGGCACATTTTTTATCCAGGTGAGGAAAACAAGGTGCACTAGATAGGTAGGAGGGCTACTGAGGGCTAAAAACAGGCTCTAGGGGGCTAAAAATAGGCTCCAGGTACTGGGGAGACTACCATAGTGATGACTGTATGCATGCATGCATGGAAAATGCATGCAAATATAAATAATGATGTGAGAATATTCCAACACACTTAAGGTGTATCTCCTCCAGCTAAAGGGTGTCAAGTTGCAGAGGAAAAATGATACAATGTTGAGTGAAAATGATATACAAGATGAGGGATTATATAATGAGATAAAAGCATGGAAGCCGACTATTACACCTCATTTTTTCACTTGCATTATTTATGTCCCATCACCATGAAGATTAAGTTCCCTAAGCAGGTTGGAACATATTGTTTGTTGGATTCTCAGTCAGCATAATTATCCTGAGAACATCCCATGTCATCTGGATACCAAAATACATCTCACACATTTATTTCTAAATCCTTGAGGGATACTTCATCACGCCTTGCTGCATGTCTAGGAAGCAATTATCGCTCCTCTTCCGGTCAGCATAGCATGAAAATATCCCAATCATTGTGCATTGTGCACTTTACAAAGCGTGAAAAAGCCTCTTCATCGTGTGCTGCCTCATATGCAGGGCACGGTAATGTTGGTTAGGAGGAAGCTCCATGGTTTTTGGATCTCATCCCTTTGAGGATATTTTTGTGGGATTGAGTTACCTTTCAAATCCTATCCTATTTTTAACCTAAGAACGCTCAAGATCCCTTGATCCACCTCATTCTCCTTTGATCCAAATATCTCTCCTAATTGGTTTGGATTCCCTAACCTATATATGGAACTCCTACCCATGGCCAACGGGAGAAGACTTAGAGAGGTGGAAATTATGATCTTAAGATTCTTGAAGGAGCACTGAAGGAGATCTGGAGGACTCCTAATCAACCATTCAGTCAGGTATAACATTTTATTATGTACTTGTTCATGGCTTTCTGATTAATAATAACTTGTCCTATTATCCCATATTGTGTTTCTTGTTATTTGATATGCAATATGTTGTAGATTAGATGTAGCCTAGTACATCCATCTGCTTGGAATTTTTGGTCCTTTTTCTTGTTTCACAAGTTCAAGCTTCGGATATCAAGCTTGGATTAAGCACTCAGATAACCTACAACTTGGAGGTAAGATCTACCTCTTCCTCTTTCTTTCCAGGCTTAAATATTTATGTGTGAACTAGATCTAGGAGTTTAGATAACCACTTTGTTTCTTTCTGTCTTTGGTTAGGTGTCTAGGGACCTCATTAATCCCAATTAGAGGATTTAACTATCTGTAGGAATAATTATCTAGTACAAAAATTGGTGACTCCTAGTACTGAGTCATCCTCCACCTGAGATATCCTCATGTATACTGAGGATGTTAGTATTTCTACCAGGTCAAATCCTTATGAGTCTATTCCGAATTCGAATGAAAATGGGAGTTCTAAAGATAAATCTCCTATGGAAGATTCTTCTGCCACCCCTCCATCTTCTGGCTCTCTTCAAATTGAAATGCCTATTCCTAACACTATGATGTGCCCACCAAAGGACACCAAGTGTGCGAGCTTCTAAAAAAGAAACATTCAATCCAAGTGTTTGAGCTACTCAAAATTACAATATTGTTGAGGACTTAGATCAAGCACCCTGCTCCATGTCAACTCTTGAAATTCTACAACATTGTTCTAATCAGAGTAGAATCTTGTTATTATCACTCGGAGCCATGGACCTCAACACTTCTAACACCATTATGTTTAATTTGGAATATTTCAAACCGAGGATTTCCCACCAATTGAATTTCCAGATCCATAGTAAAATCCATGGGAACAAAATCCATCGTACCGTTTTGGATGAAGGTGCCTCCACTTCCATTATGTCCTTTTCCTACTGGAGGGCTATAGGAACTCCTGAAGTAACTTAGTCTCCCACTACTTTAAAGGCCTTCGACGACCATGGCTTTAAACCGTATGGACACATCCCATCATTAGCTATAGAATTCGGGGGAAAGACTGTATCCATCCACGTGGAAATAGTCGATGCCCCATTGGATTACAATATCTTACTTGGTATAAATTGGATTTATGCCATGACTACAGTAGCATATTCGGTCTTTCCCCTGGTGCAGTTTCCTCATCAAGGAAATATCGTCACCATCGACCAACTTGATTTTTTCACACCGAATATTCATTCGAACAACACTAACAATGTCCCATTGTTAGCAAAACCGCAACATCATTATGAAGACATTGACATTGGAATTTTGAAAGACTATTCCATTATTAGAGTCTTCCCAAAAATTCCACCCCAAGTTTCCACCATCAATATCATCTCTTCTAGCATGCAACAATCCCATGAATCTCACAATTCTTGGGTAGTCTCTAGTCCATATGAATGTGAAATGATTGAAAACTGCATGCCTTTTAACATAAATGAGGCAACTTATCATATGATTCAGTCTGTTTCAGACTGTGCCAACACTGATGGCCACCATCCTATGGGATCAAAGCACGATCCTCCGTCGTCCTAGATAGATTCATATTTTCCTTCTGATGATCATCTCTTGCATACTTTTCCTTCAGATGAGTCTATCATGGAAATAATGAGCATCGATGAATCTCCATGGGAATATCACCATCATAGGTCATCTTACCTTCCCAATCTCTAAATGGTGGAAATTGATATCAAATCCATTGTTTCATCTGATATTGTTCCAAATCCTCAATATCCCATCCTCACTCGCAATGTGTTATCCGAGGGAAATTTAGTTAATATTATAGAAACATTTCCTATTAACATATCAGTGAAACTTGGTGTCGTGGAACACATCCAACTCGAAAAAACTTGTACACCCATAGAGGTGGAATTTTATAAAGCCTTGTTTAAGGAGTTCCACTACGTATTTGCTTGGAGTTATGAAGAAATTCCGAGAATTGAACCTTCTATTGTGGTCCATGAAATCAAAACTTATCTCGATGAAAGACCTGTTCGGCAGAAAATCCGACCCATTCACCCCATAAAAACTGTGGCAATAAAGGCAAAAGTTGAAAAGCTTCTTAGAGATATTTTTATCTATCATATTCCACGAACAGATTGGGTGTCTAATATTGTTCTTGTAGCTAAGAAACATGGTATTATTAGGGTTTTCATTCATTACAAAGATTTGAATAAGGCCTATCCTAAGGAAAACTACCCTACCCCTTTCATCAAACAATTCATCGATAACTGTGACGAGAGTGCCATTTTTTCTTTTATGGATGGCTTCTCTGGCTATAATCAAATGTAGATACTCCCGTCTTACTAGCATAAAATCGCGTTATCTTCCCATGGGGAACTTTTGCATATTTAAAGTTACATTTTGGCCTTAAAAACACTAGGGTTATGTTTCATCGGGAAATGTCCTATGCATTTCACGACATCAAGCATATTGTGGACCCTTATTTGGATGACTTACCTGCTCATTCTACTCAACGAGAAGATCATCCCAAACACCTTAGAGAAATCTTTCTATGGTTTCTTGTGAGGAACCTGCAACAATTAATTAATGAAAATGCACGATATATCATAAATAACAGAACTCAGAATAGATTTATTGATCGTGGGCCACTTCGAGGGGGCAACCTCCTTTGAGCAAGCTCAATACAAAAAACTTCTCTGTGCCTTCATTGGACTCAACACAAACTTATATACTAAGTCTAGGCGCCAATACTATGGGCTAATACAAACTATGGATCAACATATAACACTACAGTATGGATTACAAAGAATATGCATCCAACAACAATATACTAACAAATTAAAGAGAACGGTTGACATGGGTTCCTAACATCCCCTCCCCCTTAGAAAAATATTTGTCCTCACAGCTTTAGATGTGGAAATTGTTGTTGAATCTGAAGGAGTGGTTCCCGTGTAGCATCCTCTGGTTGCATTTCGTGCCACTGAATTAAGACCTCTGTGATAGAGAGAGAGCGAAGTTTACGAGTGCGTCTATTGAGGACAGTCTCCGACTCCAAAAGGATGGATCCTTCATTATCCAGTTCTGGTAAAATAGTTTTTCCTCTGATGTTGGTTCCAAGAACTTTCTTTAGACAAGAGACATGAAATACTGGATGAATGTAGGAAGACAGAGGAAGTTCCAATTTATAAGCAACGGACCTAATATTCTAAAGAATCCTATATGGACCATAGAACTTTGGAGCGAGCTTATGAAGCCCTTTGGGTTTCAGGGAGGATTTCTTGTAAGGATGTAGACGAAGAAAAACCATATCACCTACTTGAATAGTGCACTGAGAACGTTGTTGATCGGCTTGTTGCTTCATTCGATTTCTTTCCATGTGAATATTGTACCGCAAAATGCGAAGAATATGATCGCGGTTTCGAAGGACCGTGTCAACTGCCTGAACTAGTGAACTGCTGGGGGTGTGCGGAAGAAGAATTGGTAGTTCTTGACCATAGATTGCTTCATATGGAGTCATTTTAGAGGCAGTGTGGGTGACTCCACCTCGTTGATTCGTTGATTTTAGTTGCATCACGATCCGAGACAATGGAAGAAGGGATTCCATGAAGACGAAAGATTTGGTCCAAAAAAATTTGTGCAACTGATGAGGCTATATAGGGATGGTTGAGGGCACAAAAATGATTATATTTGGAGAGACTATCAACCACAACCAAAATCACTGTATTCCCTCCCTATTTAGGGATCCCTTCAATGAAATCCATAGAAATATCTGTCCAAATCCATGTAGGGATGGGAAAGTGTTCGAGCAATCCCAAAAGGAGTTTCATTTCACCCTTATTGCACTGGAAGGTATCACATTCAGCCACCATCTATTAAATTTTCCTTTTCATTCCCTGCCAAAATAAGTTATGCCGTGCCCGCTCATACGTTTTGAGGAACCCAAAGTGCCATGCTGATGAAGAAGTATGGAGTTCATAGAAGACAACCTGTTGAATATATGTGCTCTAGGGAAGCACTAGATGACCCTTGTATCTCAAGGAAGCACCATCCCAAGAGTAATGTGGTACAACAAAAGGGTTTTTGGCTAAGCATTGGATGATTTGAGATAATGAAGAGTCATTGACATAGCCATGTTGAACATATTGCAACCAATTTGGAATAGGCATAGAGATAGCTGAAAGAGAAACTTGGTCATCAAATGTGAGAGAAAGAGCATCCACCACAATATTGTCCTTACCCTTCTTGTAAGTGATCTCATTGTCATAACCCGTGAGTTTTCTAACCCATTTCTGTTGTTCTGGGGAGGATACACATTGTTCCAAGAAATATTTCAGACTTTGGTGATCATTCTTGATGCATAAATGATTCCCTAATAGGTATGGTCGCCACTTCTGTACTGCATGCAAAATAGCCATCATTTCCTTCTCATATGTAGAGGAAGCTAAATTCTTACCGGAAAGGGATTTGTTCATGAACGCAATGGGATGTTCATCTTGAAGGAGAAAAGCACCAAGTCCATTTCCGTAAGCATCACTCTTAATAGTGAAGGGCTTGGAAAAATTGGGCATAGCTAGAACAGGTGTAGTACACATATCTTGTTCCAGTTTGTCAAATGCATACTTAGTAGCACGTGTCCATGTAAAGGCATAGTTTTTAAATAGAGCAATTAATGGAGCTACAATCTTCCCATAATCCTTGACAAACTTGTGGTAGTAGACAGTCAATCCCAAAAAACCATGAAGGCTCTTCAATGTCTAAGGATGTGGCATATTGTTCATGGAAGATATTTTGGAAGGATCCACGCGAACCCCTTGTGCTGAAATAATGTTCCCGAGATACTCTACTTCCTTCTTTCCAAAAACACATTTAGACGGTTTGGCATGGAGATGATGGTAAGAGAAAAGTTGCATTACAAGATCCAGATGCTGGAGATGCTCAACCCATGTTTTACTGTAGATGAGGATATCATCAAAGAAGACCAGAATAAATTTCCGCAAGTAGGGACAGAATATTTTATTCATCAATGCCTGGAATGTGGAAGGAGAATTAGTGAGGCCAAAGTTCATGACCAAAAACTCATAGTCGCCATCATGTGCACGGAAATCTGTTTTAGGGATATCATCCTCATGAACCTGAATTTGATGATACCTAGAACAAAGATCCAACTTGGACAAAAATTGAGCACCATGAATCTCATCAAAAACAGGAATTGGAAGCTTATCCTTGATTGTGAGGTGATTAAGTGCTTGGAAGTCAATGCAGAGGCACCATGACCCATCTTTTTTTTGGACAAGAAGAACTGGTGAAGAAAAGGAACTAATACTAGGGCGAATAATACCTTGCTTCAGTAAGTCCTGAACAATCATTTCAATCGCTATTTTTTGGTGAAATGGGTAGCGATAGGGCCTAATGTTGGGAGGAATGCTTCCAGGAAGGAGCTAAATATGATGGTCCTCTAGACTTGAAGGTGGAAATCCCATGGGTTCAGCAAACACACCTATATATCTATCCACAATTTGTTGTAGATCCAAAGGAGTAGTGGATACCACTGATGGTTGCATCTGAATGGAATGGATCTAACCGA
This sequence comes from Larix kaempferi, assembly GCA_027924585.1. NCBI lineage: Eukaryota > Viridiplantae > Streptophyta > Pinopsida > Pinales > Pinaceae > Larix > Larix kaempferi. The sequence goes on from BSBM01000368.1 coordinate 1,719,074, forward strand.
TGACACCATGTGAATTATTCTTAAGGATATTTTCCATGCGATGTGAACTGATGATGCTAAGAGACCCTGGTTGTAATCCTGTCAATGTGTGTTTTTTTCTATTGGTTGAAATTTGCATCCAAAGTTCAGCAAAATCCCATAAGATGGGTCCAAGTGTGCGTAGCCATTGAGTGCCCAAAACCACATCACATCCTCCTAAGGACAAGGAAAACATGTTAGAGCACAGGTTATAATCTCCCATAGAGATACGCACATTGCGACACTTCCCCTTGCAAGGTAAGGGGACCCCATTGGCAATCATGACTTCAAAGTTGGAGCAATGATGGACAAAAAAATCAGCCTGTTTGGCGATCCAAGGGTCAATGAAGTTATGAGTGCTACTAGAATCAATGAGTATTGTAAGAGGAATCTTCTTGAAGTAACCCCTGAACCGCATTGTTTAGGGGGCCGTGACTTAGGCTAAATCATGGAGAGATATCTCGGGGTGGTCATCTTGAGACAAAGGGTCAATAGGAAGCTCCTGAATGTCGAACTGATCATCTATTGCATCTGGAGCTTCTTGACCAATTTCAGAGGAAGGCATAGAATCCACATCCAAGAGATAGAGCTTTTGCTCAACACATCTATGTTCCCGAGTGAATTTCTCATCACAGTTATAACAAATCCCTTTTTCTCTACGTTCTCGCATCTCTGTTCAGACAAATGCTTGATAGGAGTTGGTCAAGGAGCTGGCAGGATGGCAGGTCGTTGGGAACCCACATTTTTTAAGGGAACAAAAGTGGGTTTGGAGCGTTGTTGGACTGCGATCTTGTCCTCTGCGAACTTCGCCAAACCCAGGTCTTCCATCATTGTGTTGGGATAGAACATTTTTACCTCAGATCAGATTGCATCCTTTAGACCACTAAGAAAACAACTCCTATAGAAGTCATCAAGAAATCCTTCTATGTGATTGGCTAGTTTCTCAAATTATGTTTGATACCCTCTCACATTGCCAATTTAGCGAAGTTTAGTGAGGGATCCTATGAATTCATCAAAATCACTAGGACCAAATCGTTGCAAAAGGTGTTACCGGACAATCCACTCGACCGGAGGCGAGCCAGATCTCCCTAGCTCAATGCAAGTCTAGAACAAATAGAACAGACTACAAACACGTTTCCTAGAACTACTTAAGGATCAAGTACTAGATGTCTTACCTCTTTGATTTCGATATCCTTTCTCCCGAATGTTGCTCCATGTCCCGAGGTCGTCAAATCCAAGCTGCAAGACCTATTAAGACACAGAAAAGAGAAATGAGTAAAGAGCATCTATACAATAAGAGATCTATGTAAACAGTTAAGCAGGTAAACAACACAACATCATCACACATTAAGAATAATATTGGTGGAAACCATTTGTATTACTGTAAATAGAAGAGTACATGATAGAGATATAGAACTACAACCAATGACTTAACGTAGTAGCCCTTCTCCACACAAGCCAATTTCCAAGCCCTTCCAAGGAAGCATAAATTCTCCAAGAGGTGAGTGAAGGTGTCCCAAGAGAGATTTCACCAGCATGTAGATACCATAGTCTTCCCCCCCTTTGGCATGGGAGTGAGCCTCACATATCTAGGACTAAGTGGATGACGTTATGGATAGGATAGGATGAGAGATGGTAGGAGAGAGATAGGGGATCCTCCCAATGAGTTAGGGGTCGAGTACCAGCTCTCCAAGAGATCAGGGATAAGCCCCCAAATGGACAAGCTTCGAGAAAGATCTCGAAATGGCTATTTTTTCCCATTAACAGACCTCGTCGCACCCTTCTATGGAGAAACCTGCGACGTCGCATGTTGCTAGTGTGCAACCTGCGACGACCTCTCAAAAGGGTGTAAAAACTGAGTACAAATCCTCCAAATGAGCACTTGGTCCAGATGACTTCAGGGATGTATACACTAAATCATGATGATGGGTATATTTTAGGTGTAACAGAATGCCCCCCAAAGCATGAAGCTGTTGAGGATGTACAGCTAAAATGCTTTGATAGAAATAATGGAAAAAGACTTGTCGGATGAAGGACGCTACTACAGTACAACTAACTTTGAACTGACAATCTAATATGTAGTACAACATGGCTGCCGACCAATACATTGCAGATCCATGGGAGTAATGACCAACTGAACACAATCATGGCTACTAGACACAAGCGTAGATCCATAATGAGATGATAACACAACCACAACCAATACAAAAGTGGATCCATGTAATATGACTCAATACAAACTCCATCGCAACTTGTGTAAAACATGACACCCCAGGGTCTTCAAGCTGAACCCACAATGATACGAATCTATCCATGTGATTACAAATGTATTGACGTCAAACATGGTAGAAACCAATTGATTATCGATCATTGATGTGAACCATTAACAAGCGCGAGGGAGATCACCATTAATGTCAATGATTCCGAAGGTATCATAGTACATATCATCGAGCGTGAATAAATGAGTTGACGTCGAACGCAAGATGAAATATTTCAATCAAGAGTCAATGATGTGAACTCATGATGAAAGCAAGGTAACCTGCCATTGAGGCATGTAGGACCAAGGTACTTGACTGGTTTCTAGATTCAATCCTTGGATGATGAGTTGAAGTCAACAAGGATGAATTCGTCGAAGGAGGGTCATGATGAATCCCCCATCAATCGACACGAAACATGACAAAGGATGTGTAGAGTGGATCGGATGGTACAATAACATGTGAAACTGACTCAAAGTAACAACGGCATGACAACGTGTGTACTGACTGAAAATGATGAGTGATGAATGTGTTCTTGAACATGGGCATGGCATGACTTGGCAGTATTGACATGAGAATGACACAAACTTCTAATGCAACTGATAGTGGAAGCTTTCTCCGAATGACTCATAGGAGTAACAGGACTCACAAAGTAAGCGAGGACTCATAGACAAACAGATGATCGAAGTATCAGTATGCAAATGCAGATGAGTGCCATGTTCAAGAACGACTATATACTGCCACTAAGGTATGTAACACAAACACTTTCCTTTTTCCCCATCATGAACGATGAGTGCCTCATGTGTTTTTTAATGAGCTTTATGAGGGTAACCAGATGCTCGGTATAGCTCATCTCATAGATGAGTCCAATCCAAAATATTTTCCGAACCTAGGATAGGAGGGGTTTGTCCCATGGCAGGCCCTTCAATGTGAAAATTTAACGAGTCCATAGAAGATAAACTCGGTCGTCATTTCATATTTAGAGAGTCTGAAAAGAACTAAAGAAGACTCCAACGGTCCTTTTTCGTAAAGTTAGCCTCATCACCTGAAAAAGGGTAAAACAACGCAAGAGAGGACTCTTCCAGTCATGATTGGCTGGAGTATTCCTTTTTCGTAATTAGTGCCCCCTGGTCCGAAAAAGGGGTAAACTATCACCAGGAAGACGACCATTCAAATACTTTAACAAGCGTGAATGCGACAAGTTCGCTTGGAAATCTTTTCAATTTTAGCGAGTCTGAAAAGAGCTTAACTATGGACTCCGGGGGGTGTCCTTTTCTGTGGAAGTTTAACAAGCCCGAAAAAGTGATAAATCATAACTCGGTACTTCTTCTCCTGGTTTGATGAGTACGAGAACAAACGAAGAGTAAACTCATCCTCATGCAATAATTACGACTAACTAAAAATAATAATGACAAAACGATCAAAGGAGTGTTCATACCTGTAATTACCGTTGGTAATGTGAGAAACACTACAAAAGACCACTTTACAACTCCTGTACACTAGAGAAAGTGTCAAATAGCCCCAAATATAATGACAAATGGTCAAAACTATAGTAAATGGCCCAAAAGCATCAAAATATTTGAAAAGGAATATTCCATTTCATTCTATAAATAGAAATATGGGCCAAAAATAGAAACATTGTCCAAATTGCCAATTTGGGTGGAGAAGTACCAATTTGGAGCCAAAACTTCCACTGCCGATTACGGGAGCTACGATCCGCCATTTCACTAGCCGTCCAAACTAGGTAGGCCTAAATCTTGTCTTGCAAATGGTGTGAGGTTCTCCTCGCAAACATCCGAGCTCAGCTGACCAAGTGTCGGCGCGGAGAGCTCAAGCAGTTTGGATATGGATCAATCATAGTGTCGTTCCTCTTGGAGCGGGTTCCTCTTCTACGCCCGCAGGTGGTACTGGATGACAGGGATCTGAGAGATCCTCACATGCTTAGGTGGGCAAAGGTGATGACCCGCCATGGTGGGGTCCCATCATCAGTTTTGGTCCCGAGTTTTTCAGCTGGCTAGAGGGCCAGTTAGTTATGGTTGAGGACTTTCCTTACAGCGGTACAGACTTCCGGGAGGATCCCAACTTAGCGCTACCAGAGGGTGCAGCATGGGGTGATATCGGTAAGAACAAAACCCTTGTATTTTTTAGTTTTGTGAATTATATTATTTTTTTGATGTAGTGCTGACAAGTACTTTATATGTGTGTGTAGATGTGGGTCCCGTGCGACCAGTAGGTCTCTCTCTTCTGGCGAGGAGAGACAGAGGTGGAGAGGTAGTGGTTCCTGCAGGTGCTCATGCTACCATCGAGGAGATGGAGGAGGTATACCGGAACCTGTCCGAGCTGACTGTGGAGGTCCTAGAGCCTGCTATCGATGACCTACAGAGTCCCATGCAGAGGTATGGGGTTGGAGCATCCATGCGCTTCAATGCCTTACTCTACAAGGTGGCTCGTACTGTAGACTACTTTCTCACCCAGCGTCAGAGAACTGTTAGAGGCAAGGGTGGTGTATGGGTCAAGCATACAGCCTGATTGCACTTTTAGACTTGTACTGAGAGCTTAGAGGCCTCAGATTTATGTACTTACTAAAATCTAATGATGCTTCAGAGTTTTGTAGAGACTCACTGAAAGCCATCTTGCTTCAGATTTTGTACCAGCACTACTTTTGAGAGATTTATATATATATACATTATTGGCGGTTTATACATTATGTGTTCTTCAAATGATTAGTGATGTGATCTTGTTTATATGTTTGCTTCTATACATTATATTTACATGTTGTGAATGCTTTTACATATTATGGATGTTATGTGTGTGCAATGTACCAATCCAAAATGAAATTGGCCATCAAGTCAGCAACTATGTTTAACTCTCGTGGAATGTGTAGTTGTTGAACATATTCAAATGACCTTTCCAGGATACGTACTCGTCTGAAGAGACGGAGTAAGATGGGATCACGGATGGCGTATATCCGATTCAGATGAGAAACCACTAATTGAGAATCCATGTGGATGACAATGTGGTTCATACCCAAGGAAATGGCATCAGCTAGGGTTCCGATTACTGCCTGATATTCTACAGCATTGTTGGTCGCAAACCCTACGAAACTTCCTCCTGAGCTAATGAGCTCACTTGTTGGGGAATATAGTACCTAGGCTTCCAAAGAAAGGTGAAGGGAATGCCGGCTGGCACCGTCCGCGAATCCATAGCACGTTGCCATCTGCACATGCAGACAGAACATGGTATGAGAAGCGGAAACAAGATCAAAATACACTTGAAAAGAAATGCATCACACCACACAAAAACACGCGATGTACAGTATATACAAGCAATTCTATGCATGAGAGATCAAGCGTAGTATCTCTTCAGGTAAACCCCACTGCGGGGTTCACCCAAAGAGATTCCATCATAATCTTCAAGCTCGTAGGAACCTTTTTCCAACACACATTTTATAACGTAGGGTCCATGCCACATGGACTCAAACTTCCCTGCTCCTAGTTTAACGTGCTTCTGGTCATAAGTGAGGACCAGATCACCCTCATTAAAGATACAAGGTTCAACCGACTTATCGTATTGGGCCTTGATGCGTTTCTTATGTGCTTCATTAGCAAGAGCGGCATCACGGCGAGACTCGTCAAGTTGGGCTAGGTGTAAGAGACATTCTTCCTCAGCAGTAGTGTTAGGAAGAAGTACGACCGCGAGCTGTAAAGATGGGATTTCGCACTCTATCGGAAGAACAACCTCCAATCCATATACCAATTGGAAGGGAGTGAAGCCTGTGGTGGTTTTAACGGTAGTTTGGTAGGCCCATAATGCTGAAAAGAGCATATTATGCCAGTTGGACTTTTGTGTCCCTACCATCCTTTGGATCATAGTTTTCAAGACCTTGTTAATTGCCTCGACCTGTCCATTGGATTGCGGGTAGTAGGGTGTTGAGTTTTCATGTCGAAAACCCAACCTGTCGCTCAATTCATCAACCATATGGTTATGAAAGTGAGAACCATGATCGGTAACTATGGCCTGCGGAACTCCAAACCGCGCTAGCACATGATTAAACATGAAGAGTGCAGCGGTTTGTCCATCGTTTTGGTATGTAGGCATAGCCTCGACCAAGTTTGTGAAGTAATCCACACCTACAATGATGTAACTATGCCCCCCGGCTGGGGTAGGCTTAGAGTGCATAAATCGATGCCCCATTTTGCAAATGGGCCAACGACAATAACTGGATGTAGTGGGGCAGGATGAGTGCACTTATTCGTATGGAAGTGTTGGCAAGGAGGACATTTTTTAACAGCCTCAATACAATCTTTGAAGATAAGAGGCCAGTAATATCCTGCGTGCAAAATCTTCTGGGCTATAGCCATCCCAGAGAGATGACCGCCACATGCCCTAGCGTGACAGTCATTCAGAACGCGTTCAGCCTCATCATGAGTGAGACAACGTCGAAGGATTGAATCGACGCCACGACGATACAAAGTATTATTGATGATTAAATAATACTTTGCATGGTGATGAACATTACGATGATCATTGTGGGAAAGTTGAGGATTGAAGCGTTGGGTTTGAAGATACAACAGAATATCGCCATACCAGGGGTCAGTCGTACTGATGAGAAACAATGATTCATCCAGAAATGAATCATTGTGCTCAACTTCTGCATCAAGATGGGGAAGGTCGCAAATGAGCTCGGCAAACACCAAAGAATTTTTAGACTTACCCTTCTCGAAAAGAAGATCGAATTCTTGCAGTATCACAATCCAACGTCAATACTTTCCCCCAAGCACTTGATGTGTTAGTACATGGTGCATGGGGTTCGAGTCGGCAATGATAGTGGTGGTGCGGAGCAAGATATAATGACAGAAATTCTGGACGGCAATGACTGCCGCGAAAGCAAGTTTTTCGACATGTGAGTATCTAGTTTCGGCGTCAGCTAGAACCTTACTTGCATAGTATATCACATGTTCCTGAGCATTTTGATCCTCCTGTACCAAAACCATGGAGATAGTGGTAGGAGAAGTGGTGAGATATAAAATATAATATCGATAATAATTAGGCGGTTGGAGAATAGGGGCATGGGTGATGGCATGTTTTATACTGTCAAAAGACTTTTGAGTTTGGTCGTCCCAGATGAATGGGACGTCCTTCTTAAGCAGTCTCATATAGCCCTGAGTTTTCTCCGCCAAAATTGCACACAAAACGTCTGAGGTAAGTCGCCTTCCCTTGGAGACTTTGAAGTTTCGCAACATCAGTGGGGGGTGGTAGGTTGATGGTGGCCTCCACCTTTAAGGGATCAATGCGGATCCCATCCTTCGAAACGATAAATCCTAAGAGGCGTCCGGACTCAATGCAAAAGATACACTTGTGAGGATTCAGACGGATATTGTACCATCTGCATCTGAGGAAAATGGCTGTCAGATGATCGATGTGGAACTCATGCTGCTTTGAATGAGAAGGGAGATCGTCCAAGTAGGGTTCCACAAAGTCCTTAATATCGTGGAAGGCATACGACATAGCCCGCTGAAATGTGGTGCCAGCATTTTTAAGGCCAAATGGGAACTTGCGATAAGCGAATGTACCCCATGGGAAGATGAAAGCCGTCTTATGTTGGTTGGCTGGGTTGATCTCAATTTGGTTGTAACCAGAAAACCATCCATGAATGAGAAGATGACGCTTTAGGCACAGTTGTTGATGATCTGGTCGATGAAGGGGGTCGGGTAGTTGTCTTTTGGACAGGCCCGATTAAGATAATCAACACAGACATGAATGGTGCCCTGCTTTTTGTTCACAAGAACGACGTTTGAGACCCAATCCGTCAATGGGACAGGATAAATAAAGCCAACCTTTAAGAGATTTTCAATTTTTTCCTTTATTGCCGTAGTCTCCCGGGGGTGTACCAGTCGCAACTTTTGACATACAGGTTTGATGTTGGGATAGGTTTTTATTTTGTGAGAAACAATTGTGGGGTCTATCCCAGGCATTTCCTTATAGGACCAAGCAAACACGTCTCAAAATTGCTTGAACAAGGCCGTGCTAACAACGATTTCTTCAGGGGAACACTTCTGGCCTATGCGAATGTGTTCCACTATACCTGGTTTCATGGACATGTCTACCTCAGTAGTTGGTTCAATGTTAGCCAAGTTGCCCTCCATGTCTGTAAGACATGTAAGGATGGGAAAATGAGGGGATGGTTAGATATCCGGTGAAAAAAGGGTATGAATGTTGTCCTCTACATACTCCCATGGAGGAAGAAAAGATGACCTGTGATGAAGCTCATCCCACGGACTGTCGTCCACATTCATTACTTCCATGATGGACTCCTTTGAATGAAAAGTCCGAAGGAAGAGATCAGGTAGAGAGGGTGCTCGTCGTAGAGAACAAGAAGGAGGGTCCATGGATGGACGGTCCTTCGATGCTATTTGGATAGCCTCATAAATACGTTCAGCGGGTGAAAGAGGCATCACGTCTCCAAACAGGTGTGTTGTGGCTTCATTTGGTACAAGCCAAGCATCGTTCGAGTGAGATAAAATATTAGTGGAGATCATGTTCACCGTGGCGACATGATTAGGGGGGTCCGCGGCTGGAAAAATACCCATGAGAGATGAATCTTTCAATAGGCCAACCCCTACACTCTCATACTATTTTGACATCTGTCCAATGGAAGGAATATCGTCAGCAGGATGAGTAGTGGTGTCCGGTGTACAAAAATCTAACTGGTCGATAGTAACAATTCGGCCTTCGTGGGGGAATTGTACTGTATGGAAGACTGAACAGGATACCGCCTGCATGGTATAAAACCAATTGTGACTAAGCAAGAGATTATAATATAACGGGGCCGAGACCACTTCCACATTAATGGTTACAATCTTTCCACCCAACTCAACTGCAAGAGCTTGTAAGATCCCATGAGGTTGAAAGCCATGCCCGTCGAATGCTTTCAACAAGGTAGGAGAATGATTCAATTCAGGGGAGCCAATGGATCTCCAACAAGCGATGGACATGACAGAAGTGGAGGATCCTTCGTCCAAAAGAGTGCGATGGATAATTTTCCCAGCAAGGTTCGCAGTAACTTGGAATGCGAGCTGGTGTGAGAGCCTCGGCTTAAGGTTGTCAAGACGAAACATGATGGTGTTTGAGGAATCCAGGTCAACTACACCAATAGCTGCAAGGAGATTTCTGCGTTGATTAGGACAATTCTGCAAAACTTCCAGCGTGGACATGGCGCAAGGAGCTTGGGCCTAGTCTTCTACGATATTGTAATTTTTTGTCGCGCGAGCATTAGGATTGAAAACAGCTTTTCGAATCGTGCTCTTGGGCGGACGCAATATCGAATCTAAAGAGGGTCTCTCGATGGTGAGAGAAGTTGATGGTACAGTGACATCAGGTAAAGAGTCGGAAGCTTTTTCAGTATTACTTCCGACGGTTCCTTCGAAGGGACCTATTCGTAAGATCGTGAGCGAGTAGTTAAATTGATCACCTTGTTACGCAACATGAGAACATGCGCGGTATTGAATGGTTCCCCCTAGGCTGGGGAGGTTTGAGCAATCATCTACTGATTTTGAGCAGGAAACAGATCGTTGAGGACTGCGGGAGTTGGTTTACCCCTAAGAAAATTTTGTACTTCATCTCTATGGGGGCACTCTTTGGAGAAATGATCTTCTCCACATAGTAAGCAAGGATACTTCAGTTTCCTTTTCTACTTAGTATCTTCAAGAGTGCTCTTCGTTTCCTACTGAGCAGAAGACTTCTTGGGTTTCCCCTTGTTCTTCTTTTTGCCATTAAACTTCCAAGATGAAGTTGATTGGACAGAATTCACCTCTTCAGTTACAGTAGGAGGAGTGGACTTGGCGGTGCTGCGTCCAGCCGGAGTTGGGTTGGATGATCCAACAGTGCTAATAGCAGGCTGGGTGGTAAGCGAACCAATGATTCCATCAGCTTGGGGTCGCTTATGTGGTTTCGTGGGATCTTTAATGTCCCGGGGTGCGTCAGGCAAAATATTGAATAGAGTGCTAGACTGGGTATAAACCAGGTCTAACAGATGAGCACTTGCGATGGCTTTTTCTTCGGTGACAGCACCTCGCATGGAAACATCTTTTGCTATGACAGGAAGGAGTGACTTTGTAAACTAGTCTGCTAGGAGCTGATCTCGAATGGGAGCTTTAATGAGATGTCGTCTCCTTCGCCACTCATGGATATGATCTAAAATGTGAGTGGCGGTATTCTGACGGAGTGAGTTTAAAAGATCAGTACCAGTCTCATACCGTATAGGAAACTTGAAATGTGTCAAAAAGTTCATAGCAAGGGAGCCAAAATCAGGAAAAGTGTGCAGTGGCAACTCGATGTACCACTTGGCAGCCGAACTGGTGAAATTCCTTTGGAATAATCTAAGACGAATTGAATCGTCCATTAAGGAATTAGATGAACACCATAAATGGTATGTCATCACGTGGTTCTTGGGGTCTTCACCTAGCTTACCGTCGAACTTGGGGATATCAGATGAAAGTTTCACCGAAATTGGTGGCCAGTTGGATCCATGGTAAATGGGATCGTTGGTTAAACGAGAGAGGTCAGGTAGGTCCAAAATAGACAAAAAGGGCAGTTGTGGATTAGGCTGCGTGTATTGATAATACGGATATGGCGTGTAAGGACTAAACTGACCGTAAGGTGTACTAGGATAAAATTGACCGTAGGGGGGTGTGTCTCCCGGACCGTAAGGAGGTCCGCCACCATAAGGTGGTCCATTCCACTAGGGTGGGGGTCCACCTCCACCTCTGGGAGGGGGTGGAGGTCCGCCGCCACCACCGGGAGTAGGTGGGGGTCCATAACCATAATAAGGTGGCCCACCAAAACCTCCTCCTGGAGGGGGTGGTGGACCACTTCCGCTACCAGATGGGTGGGGGCCCCCACCGCCTCCGCTGCCGAAAGGATGAGGGTTTCCGCCACCAGGGTAATTAGGTCCTCCACCGCCTCCACCTGGAGGGGAAGGTGGACCACCACTACCACCTGAAGGGAAATTTCCTCCTCCACCATGATAAGGTGTTCCGCCTCCTCCTCCACCTCGAGGAGGGGGTGGACCATTCCCGCCACCGCCTGAGGGGTGAGGGGTCTTGTAGGTAAAATGAGGTGGGCCTCCACCAACATTAGGCGGGGGCCCGCCGCCTCCAACAGGAGGTGGGGGAAGACCGCTTAGGGTCCGTGTTGCAACACAGGTTGTTGCCCCCATAGAGTGTAAGGATTTCCGGGATAAGGTATCCCATATGGTGCGCTTCCGGGATTAGGTTGGCCCGGTGCAGGGTTAACGGAACCTGGATACGCTTGACTCCATGAGGGTTTGATTACATTTGACGTCCCTCCAACATGAGATAATCCCATGGTGGATGGTCTAGTGGGTTGGGTAGGTCCAACAGAAGGCCCATTGGGGACTCCACCAACGTGCTGGTTTGGAAACGGGGGTTGCCCCCCCAGCCACAATAGGCTGAACACTATTCAAAGGTTGAACCAACATGGGTTGTTAACTAGCTACTGTGGTAATAACATTACCAATAAGATAATCTGTAGGAATGGAGTACCCTCCCCTCAAATTTTGAGGTGGGGGAGGAACTGGTAAAGTAATCGTGGTAGTGACAGGTGTATTGGACCGTTGTCCTTCCACCGGTTGGTTCACTTGAGGTGTAGGACTGGATTCCTGCGAGTGTTGACCAGTCTCATTAGTGGTCACGGGGTGGGGTGCTTCAAGTGATCCGAAAGATATCGAACGAACTGGGATGGGTTGATAAGGGGGTAACGATGGGTCTTCAACCCGTCGTTGGAGACTTGACTGCTGACACTCTTCAGCCATGAAACGAAAGTGAGCCAATTGGTCACGAAAGTAGGCTAAAGTGTCTTCCGGAGTAGTCTCACTAGGTGAGGATGAGATGGAAAAATGAGCCACTAGATGGTCTATAGAAGATGTCCAGTAAGCTGCTGAAGGACCAACAATTACTGTAGGGTCATCCTGGGGTTGGTTTATCCATTCCAACGATCCAGGTTCTCCTGAGATGATGGGAGAAAGGTCATGTGAATTGGGGGTGTGAGCTTCCTCATCCCACGTGGGATGAGAGGCAGGTGAATCTGGTGGAAACAAATGTCCGCCAATATTCAAGAGGGGGTTCCCTACTTCAGTAACTACGACCACGTTATGCTGATCCATTCTTACCCTCGAAATAACCTCTGAATTAAGGGGAAATTCGGGTGGTAATTTCAAGATCCTATGGGACCTTTCCAGGGAAAATCTGCCAGAGTATCAGCAAAATCATCCAAAAAAGGCCGAAACAGCGTTTCTCCTAAAGGTAAACTAAAAGAAAAGCAGTCCAAGAAAACCTACTCAAACTAAGGCAACAAGCAAACTTATGTGACAGAGTGGATTCAAAAGTCTGGAACCTCACGGGATTATCAAGGCATCGCAAACAGCAATATACTGCAGGGTCCAACAGTATGACGCGACAAGGAGGATTGGGACTGTACCCTTGCCTGCATACCCGACTACCTGGACAGGACGTGCGTGCTAATCTCCCTGAGTGTTGTTCTCAATGTATTGCTTTGCCAAGACGGCCAAATGGTTAACTCGGTTGGTTTCAGGAATCCTAATGGTGTCTCCCAATATACGCAAGGTACGTGGGAGCTCAAATCCGTAGTGGTGTTGTCTAATGCACAGCCGTTGGCACGAGACCTTCTGATATATGTGTCGAGTACGTGATACACCCTTCGATATACGCCAAGTACGGATTATGGTACTTGGTGGGTATGTGAAGGAGCTCGATATACTGATGTACGTGGAAGACTACAATACCCCCGAACTATAGTGCTGGCAAGTCACGACAGCTGCCACACTTAACAACGCCGAAACGCGTCTCTAACTTACACACAAGTTACTAAAATTTTTACCTAGTTCTACCGTTTATTTTATCTTGGACGGTTAGGTGAATGCATGAGGTGAGTACATAATTGGAAACAGAATGCAAGTCCTAGCTACATGCACGAAATATTCTTTTCTTTTGATGAATTCTACCTATGGTAAGGAGAAATCTTTTTCCAATGGCATTGCCAAAGAAACTCAATGCAACACAATTCCCAATGCAAACAAATTTGACAATGAAAGTACTCTTTTCTTTTTCAATGAAACACACAAACGTACGCAACACTACTATCCAAATCAAAGTATTTTTCTCTTTTCTTTTCTTTTTCAAATCAAAACAACACTAAGTAATAAGATGAGAGGATTCTAAAATGGAAATGCAAGCTTTTCACTTTCTCTTTTCAATGATCTAAAGGCAACAAAAATAAAAAAAAATGCACCTATCTTTCCTTAGCATGGAAACAACTTTTGAAAGAAAATGAAATGTACTAGAGCTTTTCAAGAAGATGAATAACTCATAATTCAAGAAAAACACAATCAATCATATTTCCATTCATCTTTTCCAAAACATTCCAATGTACAATGATCTTTGTTCAATAACTTTCTTGAGAAATAACGGGAAAGAAGCACTTTTAATCTTTCAATGGATGTATCAAAGCAATAAACTTGAAAACAACTTTGCTTTCAGATCTAAATGACTGAAAAAAAAATGTTACTTGTGGCACTTATACACTCAGAAAAATCAAGAATAGACAAGCACTCAACCAAGCAGAAATGACACACTTAACTCAAAATCAAGTAGCAGCAAGCAAACTAAGCAAGCACAGCTCAAAACAAAAGTAGATGAGGTCTGGAAGCTAATCCAATGCAATGATCGGATCAGGGATGGAAGGAAGGGAATGCAAAAGTGTAAAGGATGAAGGTGAAGGAGACAAAAGTGTCCAACACTACCAATCTCAAACTCATCCAAAGAGGAACCCAAAGTCAATCCAAACAAACCAAACTCTCAACACACAAATCAAAAATGGGATCTCTGGCTGAATGATGCAGCACAGGAAGAGTTCATACACCAAACCAAGGCTCAGACTGTCAGATGAGGGAATGAATTCCCATATGTCAAGTCTCGACAGATCGGCGCACTTTGTCTTTGAAAATAGTGCGACATCGCAGGTTACCTATACGACAGGTGCGACGGTGTCGCAGTTCACTAATGCACAGGTCGTGACGAGCAAGCAACAGACAAAGGACAGAGGCTCAGGAAAACACAATGTCGCTCCGTTTTCACTGCCCAGGTGCAATGGGCGAGTTCTAGATTCAAAAATTAATTAGATCTCTTAAAAATGAACCAGAAACAGGTTTGAAACTGAGTTGTATAAACTCAAGGGAAGAAGATCAGGATATTCAACGTGAAGATCTGACAATGGAATCAATCCTAAGAAGGAAAATGGCAAAAAAAATGACAACAAGGCTTGTGACAAGTAATCAACTGAAAATGACTCAGAATAATGATCACTAAACAAGAATACTCCCCAGTATGGTCGCCAGATTTGTTACCAGACAATCCACTCGACCAGAGGCGAGCCGGATCTCCCTAGCTCAATGCGAGTCTAGAACAAATAGAACAGACTACAAACACATTTCCTAGATCTACTTAAGGATCAAGTACTAGATGTCTTACCTCTTTGATTTCGCTATCCTTTCTCTCGAATGTTGCTCCACATCCCGAGGTCGTCAAATCCAAGCTGCAAGACCTGTTAAGACACAGAAAAGAGAAACGAGTAAAGAGCATCTATACAATAAGAGATCTATGTAAACAGTTAAGCAGGTAAACAACACAACATCATTACACATTAAGAACGATATTGGTGGAAAGCATTTGTATTACTGCAAATAGAGGAGTACATGATAGAGATATAGAACTACAACCAATGACTTAACGTAGCAGCCCTTCTCCACACAAGCCAATTGCCAAGCCCTTCCAAGGAAGCATGAATTCTCCAAGAGGTGAGTGAAGGTGTCCCAAGAGAGATTTCACCAGCATGTAGATACCATAGTCTTCCCCCCCTTTGGTATGGGAGTGAACCTCACATATATAGGACTAAGTGGATGAGGTTATGGAGAGGATAGGATGAGAGATGGTAGGAGAGAGATGAGGGATCCTCCCAATGAGTTAGGGGTCGAGTACCAGCTCTCCAAGAGATTAGGGATAAGCCCCCAAATGGGCAACCTTCAAGAAAGATCTCGAAATGGCTATTTTTCCCCATTAACAGACCTCGTCGCACCATGCTATGGAGCAACCTGCGACGTCGCATGTTGCTAGTGTGCAACCTATGACGACCTCTCAAAAGGGTGTACAAACTGAGTACAAATTCTCCAAATGAGCACTTGGTCCAGATGAGTTTAGGGATGTATACACTAAATCATGATGATGGGTAGATTTTAGGTGTAACAGAATGCCCCCCAAAGCATGAAGTTGTTGAGGATGTACAGGTGAAATGCTTTGATAGAAATAATGGCAAAAGACTTGTCGGATGAAGCATGCTACTGCAATACAACTGACTTTGAACTGACAATCTCATATGTAGTACAACATTGCTGCCGACCAATACATTGCAGATCCATGGGAGTAATGACCGACTGAACACAATCATGGCTACTAGACACAAGCGTAGATCCATGATGAGATGATAACACAACCACAACCAATACAAAAGTGGATCCATGTAATATGACTCAATACAAAATCCATCGCAACCTGGGTAAAACATGACTCCCCAGGGTCTTCAAGCTGAACCCGCAATGATACGAATCTATCCATGTGATTACAAATGTCTTGACGTCGAACATGGTAGAAACCACTTGATTACCGGTCATTGATGTGAACCATTAACAAGTGGGAGGGAGATCACCATTAATGTCAATGATTCCCAAGGTATCACAGTACATATCATCGTGCGTGAATAAATGAGTTGACGTCGAATGCAAGATGAAATATTTCAATCAAGAGTCAATGATGTGAACTCATGATGAAAGCGAGGTAACCTACCATCAAGGCATGCAGGACCAAGGTACTTGACTAGTTTCTAGATTGAATCCTTGGATGATGAGTTGAAGTCGACAAGGATGAATCCGTCGAAGGAGGGTCATGATGAATCCCCCATCAATCGACACGAAACACGAAAAAAGATGTGTAGAGTGGATCGTATGGTACAATAACATGTGAGACTGACTTAAAGTAACAACGGCATGACGGCGTGTGTACTGACTGAAAATGATGAGTGATGAATGTGTTCTTGAACATGGGCATGGCATGACATGGCAGTATTGACATGAGAATGATGCAAACTTCTAATGCAACTGATAATGGAAGCTTTCTCCAAATGACTCAGAGGAGTAACAGGACTCAAAAAGTAAGCATGGACTCATAGACAAACAGATGACCCAGGTATCAATATGCAAATGCAGATGAGTGCCATGTTCAAGAATGACTATATACTGCCACTAAGGTATGTAACACAAACACTTTCCTTTTTCCCCATCATGAACGATGAGTGCCTCATGTGTTTTTTAACAAGCTTGATGAGGGTAACCAGATGCTCGGTATAGCTCATCTCATAGATGAGTCCAATCCCAAATATTTTCCAAACCTAGGATAGGAGGGGTTCGTCCCATGGTGGGCCCTTCAATGTGAAAATTTAACGAGTCCATAGAAGGTAAACTCGGTCGTCATTTCATATTTAGAGAGTCTGAAAAGAACTAAAGAAGACTCCAATGGTCCTTTTTCATAAAGTTAGCCTCATCACCCGAAAAAGGGTAAAACAACGCGGGAGAGGACTCTTCCAGTCATGATTGGCTGGAGTATTCCTTTTTCGTAATTAGTGCCCCCTGGTCCGAAAAAGGGGTAAACTATCACCAGGAAGACAACCATTCAAATAATTTAACAAGCCTGAACGCAACAAGTTCGCTTAGCAATATTTTCAATTTTAGCGAGTCTGAAAAGAGCTTAACTATGGACTACGGGGGGTGTCCTTTTCCGTGGAAGTTTAACAAGCCCAAAAAAGTGATAAATCATAACTCGGTACTTGTTCTCATGATTTGATGAGTACAAGAAAAAATGAAGAGTAAACTCATCCTCATGCAATAATTACGACTAACTAAAAATAATAATGACAAAACGATGAAAGGAGTGTTCATACCTGTAATTACCATTGGTAATGTGAGAAACACTACAAAAGACCACTTTACAACTCCTGTACACTAGAGAAAGTGTCAAATAGCCCCAAATATAATGACAAATGGTCAAAACTATTGTATATGGCCCAAAAGCATCAAAATATTTGAAAAGGAATATTCCATTTCATTCTATAAATAGAAATATGGGCCAAAAATAGAAACATTGTCCAAATTGCCAATTTGGGTGGAGAAGTACCAATTTGGAGCCAAAACTTCCACTGCCAATTACGAGAGCTACAATCCGCCATTTCACCAGCCTTCCGGACCAGGTAGGCCTAAATCTTGTCTTACAAATGGTGCGAGGGTCTCCTCGCAAACATCCAAGCTCAGCTGACCAATTGTCGGTGCGGAGAGCTCAAGCGGTTTGGATATGGATCGATCATAATGTCATTCCTCTTGGAGCGGGCTCCTCTTCTGCGCCTACAGGTGGTACTAGATGACAGGGATTTGAGAGATCCTCACATGCTCAGGTGGGCAGAGGTGATGACCCACCATGGTGGGCGTCCCATCATCAGTTTTGGTCCCGAGTTTTTCAGCTGGCTAGAGGGCCAGATACCTATGGTCGAGAACTTTCCTTACAGTGGTACAGACTTCCGGGAGGATCCCGACTTAGCGCTGCCAGAGGGTGCAGCATGGGGTGATATCGGTAAGAACAAAACCCTTGTATTTTTTAGTTTTGTGAATTATATTATTTTTTTGATGTAGTGCTGACAAGTACTTTATATGTGTGTGCAGATGTGGGTCCCATGTGACCAGTAGGTCTCTCTCTTCTGGCAAGGAGAGACAGAGGTGGATAGGTAGTGGTTCCTGCAGGTGCTCATGCTGCCATTGAGGAGATGGAGGAGGTATACCGGAACCTGTCCGAGCTGACTGTGGAGGTTCGAGAGCCATCTATCGATGACCTATCGAGGCCCATGCAGAGGTATGGCATTGGAGCATCCATGCGCTTCAACGCCTTACTCTGCAAGTTGGCTCGTACTATAGACTGCTGTCTCACCCAGCGTTAGAGAGATGTTAGACACAGGGGCGGTGTATGGGTCAGGCACCCAGCCTGATTGCACTTTTAGACTTGTACTGAGAGCTTAGAAGCCTCATATTTTTGTACTTACTGAAAGCTAATGATGCTTCAGATTTTGTACCAGCAACTGTGTTTAACACTCATGGAATGTGCAGTTGTTGAACAGATTCAAATGACCTTTCCAGGAGACATACTCGTCAGAAGAGATGGAGTAAGATGGGATCACAAATGGTGTATATCCAGTTCATATGAGAAACCACTAATTGAGAATCCATGTGGATGACAATGTGGTTCATACCAAAGGAAATGGAATCAGCTAGGGTTCCGATTACTGCCTGATATTCTACGACATTATTGGTCGCAAACCCTAGGAAACTTCCTCCTGAGCTAATGAGCTCACCAGTTGGGGAATATAGTACCCAGGATGGCGAAGCAAGGTGAAGGGTATGCCGGCTGGCACCGTCCGCGAATCCATAGCACGTTGCTATCTGCACACGCAGACAGAACATGGTATGAGAAGCAGAAACAAGATCAAAAGACACTCGAAAAGAAATGTGTCACACCACACAAAAACACAGCATGTACAGTATATACAAGCAAGTCTATGCATGAGAGATCAAGGGTAGTATCTCTTCAGGTAAATCCCATTGCGGGGTTCACCCAAAGAGATTCCATCATAATCTTCAAGCTCATAGGCACCTTTTTCCAACACACGTTTTATAACGTAGGCTCCATGCCACATGGACTCGAACTTCCCTACTCCTAGTTTATCGTGCTTCTGGTCATAAGTGAATACCAGATCACCCTCGTTAAATATACGAGGTTCAATCGACTTATCGTTTTGGGCCTTGATGCATTTCTTATGCGCTTCATTAGCAAGAGCGGCATCACGGCAAGACTCGTCAAGTTGGGCTAGGTGTAAGAGATGCTCTTCCTCAGCAGTAGTGTTAGGAAGAAGTTCGACTGTGAGCTGTAAAGACAGGATTTCGCACTCTATCGGCAGAACAACCTCCAATCCATATACCAATTGGAAGGCAGTGAAACCTGTGGTGGTTTTAACAGTAGTTCGATAGGCCCATAATGCTGAAAAGAGCATATTATGCCAATTGGACCTTTGTGTCCCTACCATCCTCTGGATCATAGTTTTCAAGACCTTGTTAATTGCGTCGACCTATCCATTGGATTGCGGGTAGTAGGGTGTCGAGTTTTCATGGCGAAAACCTAACCTGTCGCTCAATTAATCAAATATATGGTTCTGAAAGTGAGAACCATGATCGGTAACTATGGCCTACAGAACTCCAAACCATACTATCACATGCTTAAACATGAAGAGTGCGGCGGTTTTGCCATCGTTTTGGTATGTAGGCATAGCCTCGGCCCCCTTTGTAAAGTAATCCACAGCTATGATGATGTAACTATGCCCCCCGGCCGAGGTAGGCTTACAGTGCATAAAATCGATGCCACATTTTGCAAATGGGGCAATGGAAATAACCGGATGTAGTGGGGCAGGATGAGTGCGCTTCTTCGTATGTAAGTGTTGGCAAGGGGGACATTTTTTAACGGCCTCAATACAATCTTTGAAGATAGGAGGCCAGTAATATCCTGCGCGCAAAATCTTCTTGGTTGTAGCCATCCCAGAGAGATGACCTCCACATGCCCTAGCGTGATAGTCATTCAGAACGCGTTCAGCCTCATCATGAGTGAGACAATGTCGAAGGATTGAATCGACGCCACGACGATACAAAGTATTATTGATGATTAAATAATACTTTGCATGGTGATGAACCTTACGACGATCGTCGTGGGAAAGTTGAGGATTGAAGCGTTGGGTTTGAAGATACAATAGAATATCTCCATACCAGGGGTAGTCGTACTGATGAGAAACAATGATTCATCCGAAAATGAATCATTGTGCTCAACTTCTGCATCAGGATGGGGAAGGTCGCAAATGAGCTCGGCAAACACCAAAGACTTTTTAGACTTAGCTTTCTTGAAAAGAAGATCGAATTCTTGCAGTATCACAATCCAGCGTGAATAATTTCCCCCAAGCACTTGGCGTGTCAATACGTGGTACATGGGGTTCGAGTCGGCAATGATAGTGGTGGTGCGGAGCAAGATGTAATGACAGAACTTCTGGATGGCAATGACTGCCGCGAAAGCAAGTTTTTCGACATGTGAGTATCTAGTTTCGGCGTCAGCTAGACCCTTACTTGCATAGTATATCACATGTTCCTGAGCATTTTAATCCGCCTGTACCAAAACCATGGCGATAGTGGTAGCAGAAGCGGCGAGATATAAAATATAATCTCGATAATAATTAGGCGGTTGGAGCACAGGGGCATGCATGATGGCATGTTTGATACTGTCAAAAGACTTTTGAGCTTGGTCGTCCCAAATGAATGGGATGTCCTTCTTAAGCAATCTCATATAGCCCTCAGTTTTCTCCGCCAAATTGCACACAAAATGTCTGAGGTAAGTCGCCTTCCCTTGGAGACTTTGAAGTTCCCCAACATCAGTGGGGGGTGGTAGGTTGATGATGGCCTCCACCTTTAAGGGATCAATGCAGATCCCATCCTTCGAAATGATAAATCCTAAGAGGCATTCGGACTCAATGCAAAAGATACACTTGTGAGGATTCAGACGGATATTGTACCATCTGCATCTGAGGAAAATGGTTGTCAGATGATCAATGTAGAACTCACGCTGATTTGAATGAGAAGGGAGATCGTCCAAGTAGGGTTCCACAAAGTCCTTAATATCGTGGAAGGCATATGACATAGACCGCTGAAACGTGGTGCCAGTATTTTTAAGGCCAAATGGGAGCTTGCGATAAGTGAATGTACTCCATGGGCAGATGAAAGTCGTCTTATGTTGGTCGGTTGGGTTGATCTCAATTTGGTTGTAACCAGAAAATCCATCCATGAATGAGAAGATGACGCTTCCGGCACAGTTGTCGATGATCTAGTCGTTGAAGGGGGTCAGGTAGTTGTCTTTTGGACAGGCCCGATTAAGGTCCCGATAATCAACATAGACACGAATCATGCCCTGCTTTTTGTTCACAGGAACAACGTTTGAGACCCAATCCATCAATGGGACAGGATAAATAAAGCTAGCCTTTAAGAGCTTTTCAATTTCTGCCTTTATTGCCGCAGTCTTCTGGGGATGTACCAGTCACAACTTTTGACGTACAGGTTTGATGTTGGGATAGGTTTTTATTTCATGAGAAACAATTGCGGGGTCTATCCGAGGCATCTCCTCATAGGACCAAGAAAACACGTCTCGAAATTGCTTGAACAAGGCTGTGCTAATAGCGATTTCTTCAGGGGAACACTTCTGGCCTATGCGAATGTGTTCCACTATACCTCGTTTCACGGAGATGTCTACCTCAGTAGTTGGGTCAATGTTAGCCAAGTTTCCCTTCGTGTCTGTAAGACATGTAAGGATGGGCAAATGAGGGGATGGGTAGATATCCGGTGAAAAAAGGGTATGAATGTTGTCCTCTACGTACTCCCATGGAGGAAGTAAAGATGACCTGTGATGAAGATCATCCCATGGACCGTCGTCCACATTCATTACTTCCATGATGGACTCGTCTGAATGAAAAGTCCAAAGTAAGAGATCAGGTAGAGAGGGTGCTCATTGTAGAGAACAAGAAGGAGGGTCAATGGATGGACGGTCCTCCGGTGCTGTTTGGATAGCCTCATAAATACGTTTAGTGGGTGAAAGAGGCATCACGTCTCCAAACAGGTGTGTTGTGGCTTCATCCGGTACAAGCCAAGCATCGTTTGAGTGAGATAAAATCTTAGTGGAGATCATGTTCACCGTGGCGACATGATTAGGGGGGTCTGCGGCTGGAAAAACGCCCATGAGAGATGAATCTTTCAATAGGCCAACCCCTACACTCTTGTACTATTTTGACGTCTGTCCAATGGAAGGAATATGGTCACCAGGATGAGTAGTGGCGTGCGGTGTACAAAAATCTAACTGGTCGATAGTAACAATTCATCCTTGGTGGGGGAATTATACTGTATGGAAGACTGAAGAGGCTACTGCCTGCATGGTGGTATAAAACCAATTGTGACCAAGAAAGAGATTATAATCTAACGGGGCCGAGACCACTTCCACGTTAATGGTTACGGTCTTTCCGCCCAACTCAACTGCAAGAGCTTGTAAGAGCCCATGAGGTTGAAAGCCATGCCCGTCGAATGCTTTCAATGTGGTAGGAGAACGATTCAATTCAGGGGAGCCAATGGCTCTCCAACAAGCGATGGACATGACAGAAGTGGAGGCTCCTTCGTCCAAAAGAGTGTGATGGACAATTTTCCCAGCAAGGTTCACAGTAACTTGGAATGCAAGCTGGTGTGAGAGCCTCAGCTTAAGGTTGTCAAGACGAAGCATGATGGTGTTCGAGGAATCCGGGTCAACTACACCAATAGCTGCAAGGAGAGTTCTACGTTGATTGGGACAATTCTTCAAAACTTCCAGCGTGGACATGGCACAAGGAGCTTGGTCCAAGTCTTCTACGATATTGTAATTTTGTGTCGCGCGAGCATTAGGATTGAAAACAACTTTTCGAATCGTGCTCTTGGGCGGACGCAATATCGAATCTAAAGAGGGTCTCTCGATGGTGAGAGAAGTCGATGGTACAGTGACATCAGGTAAAGAGTCGAAAGCTTTTTCAGTATTACTTCCGATGGGTGCCTTCGAAGGGGCCTGTTCATAAGATCGTGAGCGAGTAGTTAAATTGATCACCTCGTTACGCAACATGAGAACATGCATGGTATTGGATGGTTCCCCCTGGGCTGGGCGGGTTTGAGCAATCATCTGCTGATTTTGAGAAGGAAACGGATCATTGAGGACTGCGGGAGTTGGTTTACCCCTAAGAAACTTTTGTACTTCGTCTCTATGTTGGCACTCTTTGGAGAAATGATCTTCTCCACACAGTAAGCAAGGATACTTCAGTTTCCTTTTCTGCTTAGTATCTTCAGGAGTGCTATTTGTTTCTTGCTGGGCAGAAGACTTCTTGGGTTTCCCCTTGTTCTTCTTTTTGCCATTAAACTTCTGAGATGAAGCTGATTGGACAGAATTCACCTCTTCAGTTACGGCAGGAGGAGTGGTCTTGGCGGTGCTATGTCCAGCCGGAGTTGGGTTGGATGATCCAGCAGTGCTAATAGCAGGCTGGGTGGTAAGGGAACCAATGATTCCATCATCTTGGGGTCCCTTATGTGGTTTCGTGGGTTCGTTAATGTCCCGGGGTGCATCAGGAAAAATATTGAACAGAGTGCCAAACTGGGTATAAACTAGGTCTAACAGAAGAGCACTCGCGATGGCTTGTTCTTCGGTGATAGCACCTCGCATGGAAACATCTTTTTCTATGAAAAGAAGGAGTGACTTTGTAAACCAGTCTGCTAGGAGCTGATCTGGAATGGGAGCTTTAATGAGACGTCGTCTCCTTCGCCACTCGTGAATATGATCTGAAATGTGAGTGGCGGTATTCTAATGGAGCGAGGTTAATACTATGGATCAATACTATGGGCTAATACAAAATATAGATCAACATATAATACCATGGGATGACTTACAAAGCATATGCGTCTAACAACAATATACTAACGAAGTAAAGAGAAGGGTTGACATGGGTTCCTAACATGTCTCCACTACAAGATCTGCTTGAATCCTCATAAATGCATTTTCTGCATTGATGCTGATAGACTATTAAGCTTCATTGTCTCCAAGGACAGAATTCAAATAGATCCATTGAAGGTTGAGGCCATTTTATCCTTACCTTCCCTGACATATATCCTAGAACTTCAAAGTTTGCAAGGGAAGGAAAACTTTTTACGCCACTTCATTTGCAATTTCGCTAAGTCGATCACTCAGGGATACATGAGACTGCTCAAGAAAAATGTCCCATTTGTTTGGGATGATGAATCTCAAAAGTCTTTTGATAATCTGAAAAAGGCCTTGACAAATGCACCTATGTTACAACCCCCCCTAATACAAATTTGATTATATTTTGTATCTTGCATCATCCACTTCCACCATTAGAATGGTGATAGTACAAGAAGACTATAGTGACCAAGAACATGTGATATACTATCTAAGTAAGAGTCTCATTGATTCCGAATTCCAATACTCACATGTTGAGAAGTTAGCTCTGGCAGCCGTTTTTACTGTCTAGAGGTTTCGTGATTACATATTGATCTGCAAGACAACTGTCATTTCCAAATTTAACCGCATGTACTACATATTGACACATCGGGAACTTGGGGGAAAATACTCTCACTGGATTGTGGTCCTCTAGGAGTTCAATTTGGAGTTTGAAAGGGATAAATTCAAGAAATATTTGGTTTAGCAAAGAAATATTTGGTTTTTGTTGAGCTAATATGCACACTTCCCCATGTTAATGAAGAATATGAGCCCATTGAATCTCTTCTTAAAGAGTCTTTGTTCATCATTGGCACGACTGATCCTTGGTATGGAGATATTGTTTTGTATCTCCAAACACAACGCTTTTGGCTTGATATCACTCATGATTAACGATGTTGCATTTGACATCATGCCAAATACTACCTCATCATTGGTGACACCTTATATCGCCGAGGTATCGATACTATTTTGCGTCGATGTTGTTTGAAGACACTCCATCTATGTGGACAAGGACGAAGCTCTCTAGCCTAAATGATGTAGATATAGAACAAAACATGAGAATGTGAGAACAGTTAACCGTTTTACTACGCATCATGAGAACATGAGAAGTCGTGGATGTTTCTCCTTGTGAAGGATTTTGTTGTTGTGTAACCATATATTGTTGTTGTGTGGGGAATGGGTCTGTTAAATCTACGAGTTAAGGGTTTCCTTTTAGGACCTTTTGGATTTCTTCACAATGTGGGCATTCTTTTGTGAATTGGTCATCAACTTTATCCTTCTATTTTGGTTTGGAATCAGTGGTGTACGATTGGTTTTTTGTTCCTCCTTATTAGAAGATTTTTTGGATTTACCTTTATTTTTCTTCTTACCACCGGATATTTGAGATGAAGCAGATTGAACTGAATTCACCTCTGCAGTGGGATCAGGACTAGGTGAATGGTTGATTTTATTACCATCCTGTAACGCATTTGGATTTGAAACCATATGGATTTGTGGTCCAATAAATTAGGTGGCAGGATGGGTTTTAACGGAACCAATTATGCCATCCGCATGTTATCTCGTAGGTGGTTTCATTGGGTCGTGAGCGGGGTGAGGGGCATTGGGAATTATGTCATATAAAGTGCCATATTGAGCTTAGAATAAGTCTAAATAATGGGCACATGCAAAGGATTGTCCCTTTGTAACCGCCCCTCCCATAGAGAAATCTTTGGCTATGATATGAAACAATGATTTGGTGAACTAATCAACCAATAATTGATCCAGAATAGGAGCCTTAATTACCCGATGTCTTCTCCTCCATTCATGAATATGATCTGAAATATTAGTGGAGGTATATTTATAGAGTGAGGTTAAAAGATCCGTGTCGATTTCATAGTGTATTGGTAATTGGAAATGTGTAAGAAAGGCCATAGCCAAAGATCAAAAGTCTGCGAAAGAATGTGGTCATAATTCAATATACTGTTAGAAAAAAAGGATAGCATAGAAATACTAATAAACAAGATGAAAATATAAATAACATAAAACACATTACAAGAGAGACACCAATATAACACGGTTCACTCAAGATGGGATATGTCCACACATAAATTTCCAGTCCTTATTATTATATCCTCCAACAAATGAAGGGATACAACTTACAACACATCTGCTGCAACTTCCTCTTCAATATCTCATGGTCTCTCTCACACAATCATATAGATATTTATAAAGCTACAATACATAACCATATAACAATGCATTCCTTTTAAAGAGCGATTACAATGGGAAAATACTATGGAACACCCAATACCATGGGCCCATAAATCACCCATTATTGACCAAGTCATGACTATGAAATTAAATATTTTACAAGGCATTTTTTTTCTGAAATTTTCGCTACGGGAGAGCTGCCCCCAAATCCCCACCAAGGGGGGCTCCCAAACTGGTCACTGCCACCCCTTGTACCCGCCATGGCGACTATTTTTTTGTGGGAACCCCGCCCAAACCCCCCCGCTGAGACCTTTGAATCTCTTCTTGATGAGTCTTTGTTCATCATTCGCATGACTGATCCTTGGTATGGAAATATTGTTTTGTATCTCCAAACACAACGCTTTCGGCTTGATCTCACTCATGATTAATGAAGCCGCATTTAACATCATGCCAAATACTACCTTGTCATTGGTGACACCTTATATCGCTGAGGTATTGATACTATTTTGCGTCGATGTTGTTTGAAGACACTTCGTCTATGCAGACAAGGACGAGGCTCTCTAGCCTAAATGATGTAGATATAGAAAAAAACATGAGAATGTGAGAACAGTTAACCGTTTCACTAGGCATCATGAGAACATGAGAAGTCATGGATGTTTCTCCTTGCGAAGGAGTTTGTTGTTGTGTAACCATCTACTATTGTTGTGTGGGGAATGGGTCTGTTAAAACTGTGGGTTGAGGGTTTACTTTTAGGAACTTTTGGATTTCTTCACAATGTGGGCATTCTTTTGTGAAGTGGTCATCAACGCATAGTAAACATGTATATTCATCCTTTTGTTTTGGTTTGGAATTAGTGGTGTACAACGATTGGTTTTTTGTTCCTCATTAGAATATTTTTTGGATTTACCTTTATTTTTATTCTTACCACCGGATATTTGAGATGAAGCAGATTGAACTGAAATCACCTTCGTGGTGGGAGCAGGACTGGGTAAATGGTTGGTGTTATTACCAGCCTGTAATGGAGTTGGATTTGAAACCATATGGATTTGTGGTCCAATCAATTAGGTGGAATGATGGGTTTTAACAGAACCAATTATGCCATCCGCATGTGATTCCATAGGTGGTTTCGTTGGGTCGTGAGTGGGGTGAGGGGCGTTGGGAATTATGTCATATAAAGTGCCAGATTGAGAGTAGAATAAGTCTAAATAATGGGCACGTGCAATGGATTTTTCCTCTGTAACCACCTCGCCCATAGAGAAATATTTGGCTATGATATGAAACAATGATTTGGTGAACTAGTCAACCAATAATTGATCCAGAATAGGATCCTTAATTAGCCGACGTCTTCTCCTCCATTCATGAATATGATCTAAAATATGAGTGGAGGTATATTTCCAGAGTGAGGTTAAAAGATCCATGTCGATTTAATAATAGATTGGTAATTGGAAATGCGTAAGAAAGGCCATAACCAAAGATCGAAAGTCTACGAAAGAATGTGGTCGTAATTCAATATACTGTTAGAAAAAAATGATAGCATAGAAATACTAATAAACAAGATGAAAATATAAATCACATAAAACACATTACAAGAGAGACACCAATATAACATGGTTCACTCAAGATGGGCTACGTCCACACATAAATTGCCAGTCCTTATTATTATATCATCCAACAAATGAAGGGATACAACCTACAACACATGTGTTGCAACTTCCTCTTCAATATCTCATGGTCTCTCTCACACAATCATATAGATCTTTATAATGCTACAATTCACAACCATATTACAATGCCTTCCTTTTAAAGAGTGATTATCATGGAAAAATACTATGGAACACCCAATACCATGGGCCCATAAATCACCCATTATTTACCAAGTCATGACTATGAAATTAAATATTATACAAGGCATTTTTTTCTAAAATTTTCGCTACAGGGGCGTTGCCCCTAAATCCCCACTCGGGGGGCTCCCAAACTGGTCGTCGCCACCCCTTGTACCCTCCATGGCAACTATGTTTTTGGGGGAATACCTCCCAAACCCCCCCATCATGGGATGGGATCCAGACACATCTGAAACACGGCCTCTGGATAAGGAAGATCAGGCTCCACAACCAACAGTCTCCCACTTGGAGACTGGTCACAACAATTCCACCACTGCTGCACTTTATGGACTATGATCTGAACGTTGGATCTAGAAGATTTCTCATCTTCACCTTCATGATTGAAGGCCAATTGAAACCGAGCAGGAACTCAATTTGTCTCTGGTTACTACCTTTGTCAACATGTTTGAAGGATGCTGGCTAGTGTGTATCTTTTCCATCTTCAACAGTTCATCTTCTAGAACAGACCATATGAAATGGTACTTGATCTATATATGTTTAGTATTAGAATGGAAGGATGAGTTCTTTGCAAGATGAATGGCACTCTGTATTTCATTGTACAACCTTCTATTCTCCTTCTTCTTACACAATTCCTCCATGAACCTCTGTAACCAAATCATCTCTTTACTAGCCTCTGTAGCAACAACATACTCCACTTCCATTGGTGAAAGTGAAACAAACTTTTGGAGCTTCGAAATCCAACTCACTATCATTCCACCTATAGTAAGGACATAACCTGTGGTTCTCCTCCTACTATCTTTATCACCTTGCATATATGCATCAACATATCCATGTAGAATAGTGTTTCAACCTCCAAAACATAATGCATGAGTGGTAGTACCTCTCAAATACCTGAGAATCCATTGTAATGCCTTCCAATGTCATTTACCTGGATTGTTCGTATACCTGCTCACAACTCCCACTGCATGTGCAATAGCTGGTCTTGTGCACACCATGGCATACATCAAGCTTCCAACTGCTGATGAATAGGGAACCCTGGACATGTAGTCTATCTCTTCTTGTGTCTTGGGACATATCTCCTTACTTAGTTTGAAATGGTTGGCCAAAGGTGTACTAATTGGTTTTTTATTCTATATTCTAAACGTCTCCAACACATTTTGTATGTACTCACCCTGAGACAATGTCAATTTGCAATTTTTCCTGTCTCTTGTTATTCTCATGCCAAGGATTTGCTCTGCAACACCCAAATCTTTCATCGCAAATTAATTAGCTAACTTCCTTTTGAGCACATTTATATCTTGCATGTTAGACCCTATGACAAGCATGTCATCCACATACAATAACAAGATAATATATATTCCATTATCTAGCCTCTTGAAATAAACACAGTGGTCAGAATGAGATCTACTATAACCTTGTTCTATCATAAACCTATCAAATTTCAAATACCACTGGCTTGGAGATTGCTTCAGGCCATACAAGTTCTTATTCAACCTGCATACCAAATTCTCCTTCCCTTTGACCTCATGTTGGTACTATTTTGGATGAATCGAGTTTGGTGAAGTTATTGTAGACACAACAAAACCCTTTTCACTGGCCCTTTCGGCATCAACTTGTAACAGGATCACATATCACCCAAAGCGAAGTATGGGGGGTTATAGAATCATGTTTCTTTAACCGTGGTGATGCACGAATGTGGTATGCAACCTCACAACATGTCCCTTTCTTAACATATACTTAACATGACTATATAAACAGATGACTTCTCACTTCGCAGTTACCAACATCCTATAGAAGTATGTTGAATAGTTGTTATCTTTACCGGATAACTATGCATTCATCATACTTAGTATTACTTCGTAGTATTCATGCACATGTGTTCTGATTACTTAACATACGATTTCCATTTGCATACACATGAAAGAAAACACATAAAAACACAATAACATGAACTCAAAACAAGCCATAAAATCATACACAACACACAGATTTACGTGGTTCACCCCCAGGAAGGAGCTACGTCCACAGGAACTGTTCTTATATTACTTGGAATGGTAAAAGTTCGAGTCTATGCACTCATCTACAGACTCTTCTCTACAATCAGATCTCTATGCACTCAATTGTAGAGTCTGTTCTTTCTTAGATCTCTCTGATTTCTAACTAACCAAAACCCAGTCATACATCTAACCCTTCCTTATACAAAAATACCCATATATATAGATGTGCCTATGTGATGAACCTGCAATAATTAATTAATGCAAATACACGAGATATCAGAAATAACAAAACTCAGAATCACTTTTATATTGATCACAGGCCACTTCGAGGGGGCAACCTCCTTTGAGCAAGCTCAATACAATTAACTTCATGGTGCCTTCAATGACCTCAACACACACTTATATACTAAGTCTATGCCCAATACTATGAGTCAAAACCATGGGACATATAATACTACGGGATGACTTACAAAACATATGCGTCCAATACTATGGGTCAATACTATGGGCTAATATAAACTATGGATCAACAAATACTACGTGACGACTTACAAAGCATATGCGTCCAACAACAATATACTAACATAGTAAAGAAAAAGGTTGACATGGGTTCCTAACATCCCCTCTCCCTTAGAAAAAGCTTTGTCCTCAAAGCTTTGGTTAGAGAAATTGCTGCAGAATCTGAAGGAGTGGTTCCCCGGTAGCATCCTCGAGTTGCATTTCGGGCCACTGACACCTTAGGAGTGTCAAGGAGGATTTCTTGGAAGGTTGTAGATGAAGAAGAACCCTATCAGCTGTGTGGAAAATGCGCTCAGAATGGTGTTGATCGGCTTGTTGTTTCAAGCGAATTCTAGCCATGTGAAGATTGTCCTATAGAATGATAAGAATCTGATCGTGGTTTCGAAGAACCGAGTCAATTTCCTGAACTGGGGAGCTGCTAAGGGTGTATGGAAGAAGAAATGGCGGTGTCTGTCCATAGACTGCTTCATATGGTGTCCTTTGAGATGTGGTATTGTACCACCGGAGCGCTTCTAGGAAATCCATAGAAATAGTTGGCCAAAGCTGGGTAGGGATGGACAAGGGTTTGAGCAATCCCGAAAGGAGTTTCGTTTCACCCTTGTTGACCTGGAAAGTATCACAATCAGCCACCATCTGTTGAATTGTGATTTTCAGTCCCTGCCAAAAGAAGTTACATTGTTCCCAGTCATATATTTTGAAGAACCCAGAGTGCCCTGCTGATGAAGAAGCATGGAGTTCATAGAAGAGATAGCGATGTTGAACATATTGCAACCAATTTGGAACAAGCAGAGAAAGAGCTGTAAGATTAACTGGGTCATCAATTGTGCGAGAAGGAGCATCTGCCACCATATTGTCCTTACCCTTCTTGTAAGTGATCGCATAGGGATAACCCATTTCAGGTGTGTTGGGGAGGAGACCCATTGTTCCAGAAAATTTTCCAGACTCTGGAGATCAGTCTTGATGCAGAAATAATTCCCTAATAGGTATGGCTGCCACTTTTGTACTGCATGCAAAATAGCCATAATTTCCTACTGAGAGGTAGAGGTGACTAAATTCTTACCGAAAAGGTCTCTTGAAGGCGGCAAGCTCATTGGTTCAACAAAGACACCTGCATATCTATCCAAGGAAGTAGTGGAGACTATTGATGGGTGCATCTGAATGGAATGGAGATGAGCGATGACACCATATGAATTCTTCTTAAGGATTTTTTCCAGGCGATGTGAACTGATGATGTAGACAGACCCTGGTTGTAAGCCCATTAATTTGTGTTGTGCCCCATTGACTGAAAACTGCATCCAAAGTTCAGCAAAATGCCATAAGATGGGGCCAAGTGTGCGTAACCATTGAACACCCAAAACCACATCACATCCGCCTAAGGACAAGGAAAACATGTCAAAGCGTAGGTTATAATCTTCCATAGAGATACGCACATTGTGACACTTCCCCTTGCAAGGTAAGGTGCCCCCATTGGAAACCATAACTTAAAAGTTGGAGCAAGGATGGACAAAACAATCAGCCTATTTGGCAATCCGAGGGTCAATGAAGTTATGAGTGCTACCAGAATCAATGAGTATGGTAAGAGGGAACTTTTTGAAGTATCCCCTGACCTGCATTGTTTGTGGGGTTGTGACACCAGCTACAGCATGGAGAGAGATCACGGGTGGGTCGTCCTGAGATGGGGTGTCAACAGGCGGGTGCTGAATGTCGACCTGATCATCTACTGTATCTGGAGCTTCTTCACCAAGTACAGAGGCAGGCAGAGAATCCACATCTAAGAGATAGAGCTTTTGTTGAACACATCTATGTTCCCAAGTGAATTTCTCATCACAATTATAACAAAGCCCTTTTTCTCGGCGTGCTTGCATCTCGGTTTCAGACAAATGCTTGATAGGAGTTGGTCGAGGAGCTGGCAGGATGGGAGGTCGTTGAGAACCCATATTTCGGAAGGGAACAAAACTGAGTTTGTAGCGCTGATGGGCTGCAATCTTGTCTTCTGCCAACTTAGCCAAACCTAGGTCTTCCATCATTGTGTTGGGACAGAACATTTTAACCTCTGACTAGATTTCATCCTTAAGACCACTGATAAAACAACTCCGATAGAATTCATCAGACAATCCTTCTGTGTGATTGGCTAGTTTCTCAAATTCTGTCTGATACTCTCTCACTGTGCCAGTTTGGTGAAGTTTAGTGAGTGCGCCTGTGAATTCATCAAAAGCACTAGGACCAAATCGTGGCAAAAGGAGTTGGCAAAAATCTGTCCAGTTTGGCTCGGGATGAGCTTTGATGTACCAACGATACCATTAAAAGGCTTCCTGTTCCAAATGAAAGGATGCAAGTGGAACTTTCTGGACATCAAAAGTATTATTCATACTAAAATATTGTTCTGCTCAGTATATCCATCCAGTCGGATTAGTACCATTGAAGCGAGGAAAATCAAGCTTCAGCCCACGAAAATTGTTGGAAGAAGAGAAACCGGTGGCTGCAAAAGATTCTAACTGTCAGTTATTGTTCATGGCTGAGTGCTGAAGATGGAGGCTGAGAAATTTTTCATCCAGATCTTGGAGTTTGGTTTGGATGGCTGCAAGTGCTTCTTCCATGGTTGTTGCTCCTGCGCGGGTGACAACCACAACCACAACCAGGAGTTTTTTTTGTTTTTGTTTTTTTTTGTTTTTTGGGAAATGGATAGAAAAACACAAACAAAAGATTATTTAGTAAAGGAAAATTTGGATTTGGGAAAAACTCTGATGGGTAATTGGGGTTTGACTAGGTTTTGGACACTTTTTGATGGACAGGGAAGCAAAAAATGGGGATTTCAGAAGCGGGGTGCAAGAATGAGAAAATTTGGTAGAGAGGGACAGAGAATCAGAATTAGGAAAGGAACACGGTGGCAAAATTTGAAGGCTTTTGGGTGAAAATTGAAGGAGTTATGGAAAACCCTAAAAATAGACAAATGTGCGATTTCTAGTCTTAGGAAGTGGAATTTGGGATAGGGTCTTCAGGAATGAAATATGCAGAATGGGATTGCAAGGGTGTCAGTGAAGTTTCAGGGAAAACAGAGTTGAAACAAGGGAGATATGGCTGAAAAATAGAATTTTATACTTCTTTTTTTTTCTGAAATGGATCGACAATGGCACGGAAGGGATCCGCAACAGATGGATCTGCAATGGCTGGATCTGAAAAGGCGGTTGGATCTGGAACGACTTTCAGAATAGATTTGAAAGGGCTGGATCTGGAGCGGAAGTGATCGGCAACAGTTCAGCTGAAAATAGATATGGACCCGAGGTATGTGCGGCTTCCTAACAGTTCAAGGGTTTCACTCGGCCACCAATGATATCTGATGGCTTGCGTATTGGGGCAGTACCCCTCACTCCACGGCTCAGGTAAAACTGATAACCGCTTTGCCACAAACGTCAGCTCTTGGTTTACCTCATGGGTGGGAACTAGTCAATCAGGTAGGGGTCGTTGCTCGTTTCGATGGTAGGTCCTCTCAATGGGCCAACTACTTTGGGGTTCCTGTGGTACTCCTCACAATGAGTTTTAGCGCTTATGCCCAAGTACTTCCCACAGTTAAGCGGATAGGGATTATTCCCAGATCCGAAGCTGCAACAAATGCGAAAACAAATTTGGCAGAAATTTCACCCAGCGAGCCCAAGAAAGTGCTCTGATACCAAATGTGATGAACCTGCAATAATTAATTAATGCAAATACACGATATATCAGAAATAACAGAACTCAGAATCACTTTTATATTGATCACAGGCCACTTCAAGAGGGCAACCTCCTTTGAGCAAGCTCAATACAATTAACTTCACGGTGCCTTCAATGACCTCAACACGCACTTATATACTAAGTCTATGCCCAATACTATGAGTCAAAACCATGGGACATATAATACTACGGGATGACTTACAAAGCATATGCGTCCAATACTATGGGTCAATACTATGGGCTAATATAAACTATGGATCAACAAATACTACGTGACGACTTACAAAGCATATGCGTCCAACAACAATATACTAACATAGTAAAGAAAAGGGTTGGCATGGGTTCCTAACAGCCTGAAGGTCACATATTACAATAACTATGGGCCAACCCCCATAGTACTCTTAAACCCAAAAACCCCATGGTTATCCTATAGACCACGCTTAGCTTTGAATTTGTTGTCCCTTCAGTGCTGCTTCTTCTGACTTCTGACGCTTCTCTGACATGCGTAGTTCTGACTTCTATAGTGGCGTGTCCTTTACAACATTCTGCTTCTTTACTTTCTTCTCCTAGAGCAGTGTAGCAGTCAGGTTGTCACTTGGTCTTTAACTGCTTCAACCACCTCTATCTTTCCTTAGTACTTCATCTTTACTAAGGAGACATGTTCTTTCCTATCGACTGTACTTCGCTCCATACCCTCTGCCTAGGATTTATGGAGTCGCTTATCTCCAAAATCAGTTAATGTCAGGCCTCACCTAACTATACTTTGCGTCCAAAACTTGCTTTAATTGGGATGTGCCCAATAGGCTCCTAACACTTACTTGTGGCTCATCCCCGAGCCACTTACAATAGGCTTCTTTGGCTTCGTAGAACTTGGTGTGTTCATATTCGCTGCAAACTCTTGGTATGCTATGCTTAGCTTCGCAACAACATCCTTATTCTCTTGCTCATATTCTTTCACCATGTCGAGCAACATCGCAGAGATAGGTTCTTGCATTTAGTCCTTTACTGTGCTCTCTGTCGATCTAAGCTCTTGAAGCTTCACCTCTATCTCTTTAGAGAGTGCCAATGCATATTCTTGCATTAAGTTGCAACTTTGCTGAAGTTTCCGCTTCCTTTGCTCTCAATGCCTTCAACTCTGTCTGAATTTATTTTGTCTCTGCGAACTTCTATATTCTTTGCCTTGGCAGAAAATTCTTCATATCTGTGTTCATTGTGTCGGTCCTTCTACTTCATTTGGAATTCATCCTAGATTTTCTCTAAGTCTAGGTCTTTTTGCAGCATGGCCCCTGACTTAGTCATTTCGTCTAGCAAGTATTGACATCTCATGACTTCTGCGGAGATGTTCTCAATTGAAGTCTTTAGTTCTTCAGCCCTTGCTTCCTTTACATCTAGCAGAGTGCCAATTTGTTTCCTTGACTCTAAGTCAACAATATTTTCTTTGTAACCAATCTCCATATCTTCCATTTTTGCTTTGAGATTTTATACTGCAACACGAATTTTAACAATGGTTTCTTCCACTTTTGGTTCTTCTTCGCAATCTGGGATCTTCGTGCAAACTTCTGCTACAACCTTCTTTAGATTTTTATGCTTCTCATGAGAATTTTCTAGCTCATTGGTCTTCGCTTAGCATTCATTCCCCAACTATTTATAACTTTCTTCTAACTTAAGATTCTAGTTGTATGAGATCATATCTTTGTCCTTGATTTCTTCTACAACTTGCAGATGTATATTGTGCAATCCTCAAATGGGAAACATTCCCACATTAATGTCCAAATGTGCAAGCTACTTCGCACCTTCAATGATTTTTTCAGATGGAAATATCACATTAGTTGGATCTATGTGGACTAACCAAGGTTGCATTTTTAGTTTGGGAACTTTTCTTTTTCTAGGCTTGACTCCTCTGATCTATCTTCAGAGTTTGATTCTCTTATTAAATTTCTATGGAATTTCTCTACCCTTGCCATCATGCTCTTCAATTCTGCGAGGCTCTCTACCATACTTGCTTGTAGTTTCTCTTGATTGTTGTACTTTATTGTGAGCGTCTCTTCAATATGCTCGTGGAATATGGATGTGATGCAGTCATAATCATTATCATGCAACTTCGCATCGAGCGGGGTCTTACTTGCTTTCTGCTTCTTCCTTTTCGATCCTTTCGGCACAACTATGTCGATATTCTTCCTCTTTTTTCCCGCTGGAAAATCAGCAGCTTGTTTCTATTCTTGTGCTTGATATTGCTCTTCTCCTTGCTCGTGGGTGTCACTTTCATTGGTGCTTTCCTTAGATGTCATGACCAGTGACTCTGGCACATCAATTTTCTATTTGGGCGGCCAATCTTCAATGATGAGGTCAACATTTTGCGCATCCAGCTAATATTGACCCTCATAGTACCATTTTGGGTTTGTTGGTACTCTAGGATGTATGGGGATAAAGTGAAGTCCCACTTTAATTCTCATCTTCTGGATGTATGATGTTGTTATTCCCTTTGGAATGTGTGAATTACGCCTCATTACTTTGCACGATTTCTCATAAAATGTGTACAACTGGACATTATTCAGTCTTTGTTTATCTGTGTTTGAATTGCTCCACATGCTCGCATATCTAGGTCCACGAAAATATCCAGTGAACACTGGTACACTTTGTTGATATTTAGGCTCTTTCCATCCCTCGAATGCGATCAAGACTATCATCCAGCTTTAGTGAAACTGATAGCCGTTGTCTTGCGCATCCGCTACATCATCTAAGAATTCATTCAAAAGTTAACTTGCCTAATTTAATTGTAATCCATCCTTAGCCTTAGCATCTAAGGAGATCAGAGCGTCTGACACTTCTGACTATCTACTTTTCCTTAATACTTTTCCTACGAGCAACTGAACCATGAACCTCGTGGAAGCATCCTTAATCTAATTCGCTTGATAGCCACGGGTTCCTTTTACCAAGTCAAATTCACTCTTAATCCTCCTTGAAATTTCTTTGTCTGTGTTCTTTCCTACAAACTTTGTTGAAGGGTCAGTGCCTCATTTGCTTAAGTGTGCAATCCTGTATATAAGGTCAATGTTGATATCAATATTTCAGTCTAACCACAAGTATCCTCGGTGACAACATTACAACAATTTCCACACAACTGCTGTGAGCTCTGGACTTCGGTCAAAATGTGGAATTCACAGTAAATTCAACAATCCTGAAGATTGCAATGGCGCAATCCAGTCCTACGCTTGAATTGTTGTTTTCTTAATGGATTCATCATAGTGTCTGCACATGTATTGATTCGACTGAAACTGTGGGTACTTAGTTGAATGCAACAAATCATGGTCTGAAAACTTGCATTCGAGAATATTCCCTAGCAAATTCTCCTTCTCTCAAACATGCATTAGCATCGGTGGTAGCGGGATATCATATTGCAGATTCTTTTTCAGTATGACCACCGGAGCATCATCTGTTCACGGAGGGATGTAATCGAGTATCAGCACAATCAGACTCTCATGAGGTTGTTCAGGAAATCTAATATCCATTAAGTGCTTACATTCTTTCCAGGTGCTCACTTTGTCTTTATGTGCAGTCCACCACCTAGTAGGTCTAGCTCGCAATGCTATGTCTAGAGATAATAACCTATGTTCTTCTAAAATGAATGCTAGATATTCATGAAATAATGCATGGATATTACCCAACCCATCATAAGTAGGAATTGGAACTACCTCTGTTCCAATCCAGCGGAGTGAATTTGTTATCTTTGCACATCTTCTAACTAATACTTCATGCATTATGCTCTGTTGGTTTTCCAATCCTGCGTCTGACTCTGATAGGCAAGAACTATCACATCTCCAGTTTAATGTTCTGTCCTCTATAGGATTAACGTAATCTGCTTGATTAGCTGTCATCTTGTAGATGTTTTCAAGTTATTGAGCTCCGAACTCTTCTCTTATTGGCTCAACATACCTTGTTCCTTGTGAAGGATCCAGGGGTGCAATAACCTTGATATCATGTCCTTCAAATATCATTTGTTTTTTCTTCAAGTTGATAATTGCGAGGTTATCAATTGCCCAATCAATCCCTAAAAATGAAGAATAAGGATTACGGTCATCTATGATCTCAATAAACTCAAAGTCTTCTTTACTTCACAATCCATCAATGTTAACAGGAACGCTTGACAATCTCCCAAAAGGTATAACCTTCTATGGTTAGCTAATCTCAATTGTATAGGAGACAAAAATAACTTTGGTTTCCCCATATGCTACCATGTTTGTTTTTTTAGCACGTTCACTTCTGATCCTAATTCAAGCATGACCTAGTTCATTTCAAAATCTCCGATCTACATGCTTAACCTTATTTCTCTTCATGTCCTTTTATGGTTCTTAATGTGATCAACTACTCTATGTGTGTTGTTCACTATACTATGTTGTTCATAGTATCCCAGTACGTTATATAATTATCCTAAGGTGTGCTCATGCCTTAGCATTTTTATGCAGCTCTGTAGAAACTGTCTTACAGGACTTTTCTGCTTTGGTGAAGCTCGTGACCCATAATACAAGGATGGAATACCTAGTACATGTGTCTATTCACTTCTCAAAGGGTTCCTTGCGGTCGAAGCTCCTGAGTCCTAAAATTATTTTCTCGCTTCCATGAATACTCCTTTTTCTTTGTTAGGGTCAAGTTCATGTATCTTCCCAACTGATTTTCTCACCCAAGCACAATCGGTAGGATTTGATCCATTTATATTATTATTAGAAGTCGAAGCTTCGTTTGTTCTATCATCTCCAATTAAAGATCCACTTCGCATCACAACATGGACATTACGATATTTGTTTATTTTCTCAATTGTGATCATCTGAATATTATGGTTCTATTCTTTTGGTATTTTTTCTTGCATTTTTCCGAGAAAAAATGGGACATGTTTCAATGATATGGTCATAGGATTTACAATACTTACAAGTAGTGCATGGGTTCTAACAATCTCTTTCCAAATGTCCAGGTTGAGCACAGTTATAACATACAATCTGACCTCTTCCTCATCCTTGGCTAGTGTTATGTCCTCTTCCTCTAAACCCACCACATCCTCTATATGTACCTTGATCATACTGCGCATTCTCATTATTGTTTTGTGTTTCTCCTTGGACTCTGTACATATCATGTTTTCTTTCTATCATAAGGTCATATGCTCTATACTTGGTATCATCATGGCCAACTGACTTACAAAATGTGCAGTACAAGTTCTTTGGTTTCTGTACATACTTCTGAAGTATGTAATAGTCCTCTGGTCGATGTCCTCTACATTGGAAAATTTTGCACCATGGTCCTTGAGGTTGGTTTAATGGATTTGGTGCCCCAATAGCAAGGTAATATATGAATATAGGACAATGTTCCTTGGAATGTCCTTCTTCTTTACATTTAGTGCACCAAACCTCTTCTCTTACTTCTTTTCCTTTCTCTATATCATGTAAATGTAATTTCAGGTTTGCTAGTTTTGTTTGTATATGTACCATTCCTGTGTTGGTTTCTGCTATGGGAGAAAATTCTAGCTTCATTGCAATTTCCAATGCTTATGTTTGCAAGGTAACCTTTTGTTGCATCAATGGTAATCTAATGAAATACTATACTAGTTCCTGCGGAGAGAAATGTTTGAGTTATACCAACACTCAATTGATTCTTTGTGCTTTTTCCTGCAGTTTTGCTGCTACTAGCGTTCTGCGAACTAGCACTATCGTTTTCAACAGGTATAGGTTTCTATGGAGTGATAGGATAATAGCCAATATGTCTAAGTTTTGTCTCACTATCAGACTCAGCTTGATATGAATTTCTATCACTTCCTAACTGAGTTTCTAGGAATGTGCGAGGTTCAAATTTTCTAAATCTCTTTCTGGTGCTAAATTTATATATTTTTCCACTACGCAAAATGCCTATGTATTCCTATCTTTCACTATCTGTTTTTTTGAACATTAGAGACTCATAACATCTGACTGCATTCTTAAGACACTATTTTCAGCTAATAGCATTTAAATGCATAAAATCAGGTTTTTCAGATACATACCTCTAAATTATTGGAAAAAGTGTAATTTACTGTGTTGTAAGACTTCAAAGTGTTCATAAAAAACTTTGTAATATATCCTTCCAACAAGCTATCCATCCAAAAGTCTACTGCTCTTGAAATCTGATTATTAATCCCTTTAAGCTCCTAAATCAACTCTAGATTCCACTGTAGGTTCTTCACCATGGAAACAGTTTTTTCTTTCATCTACCCTGGATATCCACTCAAATAACTCGTTAGAAAAGGATGCGAAGAAAACTTCATGCAACTCTGTAAGTATATGTCTTTATAGTCACTATTCTATAGTAAGCCCAGGATGTATGTTTTCTTTCTTTGCAAACTCGCGTTCTATTTGACTCACCCAGTTCTGTATTTCATTCTTCTCTGGATTCCACATCAATATAACACATCACCGATATGATAGTCCAAAGTCAGCAACATAACCATTTGTTGGTACTATTTGGGATGACCCAGGTTCGGCGAAGTTATTATAGACACAACAAAACCCTTTCACTGGCCCTTTCGGCATCAACCTATAAATATGTTGACGTCTCATTTGAAGCGAAGTATGGGGAGTTATAGAATCAAGTTTCTGTAACTGTGGTGATGCGTGGATGTGGTATGCGACCTCGAAACATGTCCCTTTCTTAACATATACTTAACATGACTATATAAACAAATGACTTCCCACTTCGCAGTTACCAAAAACCTACAAAACTACACTGAATCACTTTTATCTTTACCGGCTAACTACGCATTCATCATACTTAGTATTACTTCGCAGTATTCATGCACATATGTTCTGATTACTTAACATACGATTTCCATTCACATACACATGAAAGCAAACACATAAACATACAATAACATGAACTCAAAACAAGCCATAAACTCATACACAACACACATATTTACGTGGTTCACCCCCAGGCGAGAGCTACTTCCACAAGAACTATTCTTATATTACTTGGAAGGTAACAGTTCTAGTATATGCACTTAGCTGCAGACTTTTCTGTACAATCAGATCTCTATGCACTCATATGTAGAGTCTTTTATTTCTTAGTTCTCTCTGAGTTCTAACTAACCAAAACCCACTAACATCTAACCCTTCCTTATTCAAAATACCCATATATATAGATGTGCTTGAAGGTCACATATTACAATAACTATGGGCCAACCCCCATAGTACCCTTAAGCCCAAAAACCTCATGGTTCTCATGTATACAACGCTTAGATTTAACTTAGTTGTCCCTTTAGTGCCGATTCTTCTGAATTCTGATGCTTCTCTGATAGGCGTAGCTCCGACTTCTGCAGTGTCGTGTCCTTTACACCATTCTGCTTCTTTAATTTCTGCTCCTGTAGCAGTCAGGTCGTCGATTGGTCTTTAACTGCTTCAACCACCTATGGATATCCTTAGTACTTCATCTTTAATAAGGAGACAAGTTCTTTCCTGATGACTGTACTTCACTCCATACCCTCTTCCCGGGATTTGCAGAGTCTCTTATCTCCAAAATTGGTCAAAGTTGGGCCTCGCCTAACTGTACTTTGCGTCCAAAACTTGCTTTACCTGGGCTGTGCCCAACACCTCATATCCTTGTGGCTGTTGCATATAAATATCTTCCTCCAAATCCCCATGGAGAAAGGCTATTTTTACATCTAACTGTTCAAGATGCCAATCTTCTACCGCCACTAGACTTAAAGTAGTTCTAATTGAATTCATTTTAACAAGAGGACAAAATATTTCATAAAATTATATACATTTCTTCTATGCAAACCTCTTTAGAATAAGTCTAGCCTTGTACAACATCTTTCCTCCATCTTCTTCCTTCAACCCGTAAACCCATTTATTCTATAATGATCTTTTACTAGCAGGAAACTAAACCAAATCCCAATCCTAGTTTCTTACCAATGAGTCCATCTCCTCATTCATTCCTTGCTCCCACTTCTTTCTAGTTTCCACCTGCATTGCTTCTTCATAATATTCTGATTCACAAGAATCAGTTATCAATAAATAATACATTGAAGGAGAGAATCATTCAGGGGTTCTACTTAACCCGGTATATATTCTAACACTTGCAGAAGTTTGAGGTACCTCCTTCTATTCTTTATTTTTCGACACCTTTGGAACTTCATTTTTTTTCATTTTATCAAGCATTGTGTACTCTGTGTTTTCCTTTTCCCGTTTCTTTCCCTGCAACTGATCTTTATACATGACCTTTTCATTGAATACCACATCTCTACTCCTTATGATTTTGTTATTTTCATAATCCCATAAGCAATAACTAAAATCATCAACCCCATAACCAACAAAGGTACATTTCTTGGATTTAGCCTCAAGTTTTGTTCTAATTTCTTTATCAATATGGACAAATGCCTCACAACCAAAAGTTATAAGAAAATATTAGTTTACCTTTTTACCTGTCCATGCCTCGTTTGGAATACCACCATCCAAAGTACTTTAAGGCCCTTTGTTTATTAAGTAAACAACAATATCTACAACATCTTCCCAAAACTATAAGGACAACCCTGCATGCAATCTCATACACCTTGCATGCTCCATGATTATTCTATTCATCCTTTCTGACACACCATTTTCTTGTGGTGTTACTGGGACTTTATTCTCTCTATGAATCCCATGGCATGAAAAATAACTATCAAACTCCTTGCCGCAATATTCACCTCCATTATTAGATCTGAGACACTTCAACCTTTTTCTTGTCTTGTTCTCAACAAAAGCTTTCCATTTCTTAAAAGTGGAAAACACATCAGATTTATGTCTAATGCAATAAACCCAAGTTTTTCTAGTTGCATCATCAATAAATGTAACATAATAATGAGAGCCACCAAGATAGTGTACATGAGCTAGTTCCCATACATCTGTATGTACAAGCTCTAACTTTTCACTCTTCTTCTATTTCCCAACCCTGAGAAATATGACTCTCTTTTGTTTTACATAAAAATAGTTCTAATAGAATTCCAAACTTACCTGCTTCAGATTTGGAAGCAACTTCCTTGAGTGGAGAATCTACATTTCCTTCTCACTCATGTAGCCAATCCCATGATTCCACAATGTTGTATATGTTCATGTGGAAGCTAGAGAGATAGAACAATGAGTATTATGAGTACATAAATATAATGTACCTATCATGTCTTCTTTTTCTATCACCATTGATCATTTAGTGATATTCCACCACATTTCTCCAAACATAGATAAACAACCACCGTCTCCCAAATTCCCTATTGAGATCATCTTTCTTTTCATAGCAGGAATATGCC
Source organism: Larix kaempferi (assembly GCA_027924585.1). Taxonomy (NCBI): domain Eukaryota; kingdom Viridiplantae; phylum Streptophyta; class Pinopsida; order Pinales; family Pinaceae; genus Larix; species Larix kaempferi. Next base: position 1,762,685 of record BSBM01000368.1, read on the forward strand.
TTACATCTTTCAGCAGACATTCACCATTCTTTAACTTTATCTGTACCTTACCCATTCCAACAATTTTACATGGTTCATCATCACCCAACAAAACATGTCCAAAATTGCCTGGAATATAATCATGAAAGAATTTCCTATGGGGTGTAGCATGACATGGATCCCCTGAATATACTACCCAATAATCACTAGAATGATTTAATGTAAGAATCAAAGCATCTTGTAACACATCACCTGCTAGATTTGCTTCCTGAGTAGTCTCCTACTATCCATCTACTTTCTTCTTTAGAGATCTACAGTCTTTCTTCAGATGTCTTTTCTTTCCATAGTTCTAGCACTCTATATTTTCCAATCTAGACTTGGATCTTCCCTTCCTATACTTGTTGCGATAACCTGGGATCTTTTCTCTCTCCCTTTGTCTTCCCCTTCTCTCCATGGTCAATGCATTACCTGATGTATCACCTATGCTTTTCCTTCGGATTTCTTTGCTAAGAATAACACCAACAAAATCATCAAATTTCAAAGTGTTTGAGCCATAGATAGAGTTACTTACAGCCATGACCAATCCATTCTATCTTTCTGGAAATGAACACAATATTAGAAGATCCCTAACCTAATCATCAAATTTCTCTTTTACATAACTTAGCTGATTTGTAATTGTATTAAGTTCATTTAAATGATCAGCAATAAATCCACCGTCTGACATCTTCATATTAAATAAATGCTTCATTAGAAATACCTTGTTGAAGGCCTATGGTTTTTCATACATCTCATCCAATACGCTCATCAGACCCTCCATTGTATTTTCTTTTGAAATATTGAAAGCCATCGAAAAAGCTAGGAACAACTGTATTGTTCCCAATGCCTTTCTGTCAAGAACATCCCATTCTTCTTCCTTCATAGTCGTTGTTTGTTTTACTTTTCCTCCCAATGGTAGGAATAGATCCTTCTGGTACAGATAGTCATCCATTTCAATCTACCATGACTATTAGTTTTGGATGTTAAATTTATCGACCTTAAAATTTCCTTCTTCTGCCATTGCTCTCACTCAAAACATGAACCCTTCTTTCCTATGATTTTATCTGCTAAATAGACCTTTGGATTTGATACCAATTGTTATAAAAACAGGAGCGCAGAGGAATAACAATAAACAATAGCAAAGGTAAATCACATAAAACAAATTACAAGAGAGACACCAATATAATGTGTTTCACCCAAGATGGGATATGTCTACACAGAAATTTCTAGTCCTTATTATTATATCATCCAACAAATGATGGGATACAACCTGCAGCACATCTGCTGCAACTTCCTCTTCACTCTCTCACAGTCTCTCTCACACAATCATAGAGATATTTACAATGCTACAATACATAGTCGTATTACAATGCCTTCCTTTTAAAAATCAATTACAATGGAAAAATACTATGGAACACCCAATACCATGGGCCCATAAATCACCCATTATTGACCAAGTCATGACTATGAAATTACAACATTTTACAAGGCATTTTTTCTGAAATTTTCGCTACGGGGGCGCTGCCTCCGAACCTCCACCAAGTGGGGGATACCAAAATAGTCACCGCCCCCATGGACCCCCCATGGTGACTATTTTTTGGGGGTGAATCCCCCCCAAACTGTAATATTCCAACCAAGAATTGGCCAAAATACTATCTCCAGCTTCAAAGTTGATCAGGATTTTAACTAGCAATTTTTTTACAATTTTCTTTATGGTGTGCAAGGTGTAAGTGAGGAGTACTGGTTCACTGATCAAGGATGGTAGGGATGAATTTTGGTTCTATATTTTATATGTAAAGTGTGAAGTAGCGAGTCAAGTCAAGTCTGAACAGTGATTCCTATGCACAAGGTACTGGAGCCTTACACTTTTCAACAACATACAAGTTTGTTGTCTACTTCGAGGCTTCCTGGGCTTCCATCATATGCATACTAGATTGGGGATTGGTTCTGGATGGAAGTAAAGTTTATTCTCATTCAATAATATCAATAAAATGTAATGGATCATATTTCATAATATTTTGGGAGGTTGTAGGTGGAGTTGGAAGCAAAACTAGTCAAGGGCGCTACTAGGGATTGCACAGTTAGGAGATTTCCAGGCTTTTCCAAACCAGATGTAATGCATCCAAAAACTCAGGAACAGAGCATGGGATTATTTATTAGTGTTATTATTTCTGCGTAGAAACATTATATCATTAATTTGAAGCATAGGTAATTCATACAGAAAAATATGCCAAAACTAGCTAGTTAAAACTGCTCGTTGAGCTAGTCTTCAATTCTGAATGGTAAAAAATCATTAAAAGAACATAATACTCTATTTTTCATAATTTAATTGATCTTTTATAACTTAATTTAAATCCTATGTTCAAATCATAATTTTTCTTAAAGATATCTCAAATATTAAGACTCCTCCATTAACTACAATTTCCACAAAGCTAGAAAAGCTAGTTTCAATCACTAGAAGTGCCAAACTCATCCTCAAACTTCAAATATCAGATATAAGTATGTAAATACCTCTAATATCATATCAAAATTATTTTTAAGTCTAAATCACAACAATGGAAGAATTAGTATAGACAATCTCTTCAACAGTGCCTCGGGAGGCCTCCAATAACTAGTTTTCCCCCACGGGGAAGGAGAAAGGGTTGGAGGAAGGGTAGAAGGATCATATCTATGATATATCTAAATGATGAGATTCTACAGGTGTAGAACAGATCTCATGGTCTGCACACTGCTTCTCTCAGATGATCTGGGCTCCTCCTTCAATAATGGGAGCTTTCTCCTCACTAGATCTACAACGGTTTTCACTTCAAGCACTTCTGGATGATGGGATCTCTTTTGATGGATACATAATATTCAATTATGGCTAATGAACATCTTATCAGTAGAAACATGAACCTCTGGAAGTAGACTATAAACCTTTCAAGAACTTGGGGCACATATCCCAAGGTTGTTGAGGCACATCTCTCAACACTAGAGAAGCCCAGAGCTATCACAAGCAAAAATTCTCAAATGATCAAAATTTGTTAAGGAGAGAAGGATCCATTCTTTATAGATTTGGATAGCTTCTCCTTCAAGATACTCACACGTTTGAGAGAGGGAGGCACCCTCCTTGAGAAATATGGAAACTTCTGTCCTTTCCTAGCTTTCCTTGCATTGTTCCTTCACTAGAATTGGCAAGTGCGCCCTCCTTGGACTAGGATGTTTCCTTCTTTTGCCAACTGTTAGCTTTTGTTGCTCTTTCCATCTTCCAAAAATTTCCAGCTTTGTGCTTTTGCCATTTTTTCTCCATCTCTTTTTTGTTTTTTGCTTCTTTCCTGCTTTTGGCTGACACATTGATGTTTCTACTTCTTGTCATGGGAAGGTGAGGTACAACTTGACCCTATTGCGCCCTCCTAGCCTTGTACACAACATCAACTTGCAAAAATATTAATAATAAGGATAATTAATAAAAATAATTAATTCCTTACTCCAAAATTCAAAACCATTAATTATTTAATTAAACTATAAGCTTGGCTCAAAATTCCCCAATTAATTCATAATCCATCCTAGCACCTAGTTTGGGGATTAAAATCTTCATGGGGGGGCACCTTATCCATTTAATCACCCTATTTTACCCCTAGGAAAATTCTATAAGTCAATTTCCACATTCACCCATTAATTAATTAATTAATGCCTAGGTGACTTAGGCCAAAATCACCCCCATGGACCATAGCAAAAATTGGGGACATGACACAAAACCCCCCTTCATGGGTCCAGATCTAGACACAGTTGAAACATGACCTCTGAATATCAAATATCGGGCTCCACAACAAACATATACCATTTGGCAGGCATGACAGTGAGGGTTCTCTGAAAGAGCCTCAAATGAATAGAATCATCCATTAACGAGTTCGAGGAACAACACAAATGATATGTTATTATGTGGTTTTTTGGATCATCGTCATATTTTCCATCCTTGGGTATGTCCGATGGAAGCTTCTCAGGAATGGGTGGCCAACTTATACCATGCTAAAGGGATCATTGGTCAAATGTGAGAGGTCCAACAGTTCTAATGTAGCCAAAAATGGTAACTGTCGGTTTGGTTGCAGATACAGGTAATATTGATATGACATTTGGGTACCAATAGGACCATAAATTTATTTTTCATAAGGTGTATCCATGTATAGGAGTGGTCCTCCCATAGAAGGTTGGTCATATGGTGGGGGTCCTCCCATGTTAAGAGGTTGTCCCGATGGTGGGTTTACTCCTGAATGAGGGGGTTGTCTGGATGGTGGGGGTGGAGGTGGTACATGTGGTGGAGGTGGAGGTGGGATAGGTGGTGTGGGTGGTGGTGGGGGAGGGGTGTACCTCCAACTAGGGGTCTGTCCGATATAAATTTAGGTTATCCCCATGGGGTGTTTGTATTTCCAGGGTAAGGTAATATGAGATAAAGGTTTCCTGGATTAGTTTGGTAGCATTTACTCATTTCCATATTTTGATTACCTGTATATATGTAACCCCATACAGGATGACCCCAAGTAAATGGGCCCCATGTATGATGTCCCCACAAAGGTTGTCCCATGGATGGAGGAAAACCTCTAGTCATTATATAAGTAGTAAATGAATGTTTCCCTCCAGTTAAATTCTATCCACTGAATAGAGTCTTCCCTCCAGTTAAATTCTATCCACTTACTAGAGGTTGCCCCCTGGTTAGGTTTTGACTACTGACCAAAGTTTTCCACGTAGTTATATTTTGACCATTGACCACAGGTTTCCCTGTGGACATATTTTGACCACTAACTAGGGGTCGTCCTCCAATTATACTTTGTCTTGAATGTTTTGTTCCCGTTACAAATTTAACATTAGCTGAAGGTTCCCCCCAATCATTGAGGTCAAAAGAGGTCTATAACTGACCAATTGATTTTGATACGATACAAACGGAAAAGATGGTTGTCCTAGTTCGTAGGAGGTCATGTGGGGCACATAAATTCCTAGTGAAGAAAGAGTAAAAGAATACATGTGATAATGGTATTCGGGATTCACTACTTCTGAAGTGGACGGCAAATGGAAAATATGATGCCTTACATGTTCTCCCAGTATCCATAAGTGAGATACGGTATCCTGAAGTGGTCCAAAAAATTCTTCGTTCGAGACGAATTTGGTAGGATGCATAGGTGGAGGTGTCTCCATAATCGATGGTGAACTGAAATCAGAAATAACTTGCCCTAAGGAGGTTCTCTAAAATGAAGCAATTCAACCAAAATCAGTCACTATCGGGTCATCTACAGGTCAAGTAAATGTCCAATCGATGTCTCCACGGTGTCCTTAAAGTGAATGGTGAAAATATGTGTCATGCAAAGAAGTTTGTTCTACCACCAATGGTCCCATAGGATCAGTTATATGTGGATTTACAGGAGGATAATAATTCCCTCCTGATTTAGTAACTGGAATTCCTTCTTCATGTGAACCAGATGTAATGGGTTGGTCCATATCTGTCGCTATGCCTCCCTCCCCGATGAGGGGATATTCAGGTGGCAAATTTTGTATTCTGCGAGACCTCCTTAAAGGTTTCTCAGCCAGAGTGTATAACGAAAATATCCACCTACAAGTATACTAATAAAAAATACACACTTCAAGTCCTACTCAAACTAAATCGGCAAGCAAACTTATGTGACGGGTGGGATAAAAATTTGGATCCTCACAGGAGTGTCAAGTCATCACAACTCGCGATATACCACAAGGTCTAACATTAATACTCTGCCCAATATTTCAGAGCACTAACCAAGGAGGGTTAGGACTGTACCCGAACCGTATTAACCAATTACCTAACATTACGTGCGTAGTAGCTCCTTGAATGTTGTTCTCGTTGTATTGTGACATCAAGACGTCCAATGGTTGACTCAGATGGTTTCAAGACCCTAGTGGGGTCTCCCAATATACACAAGTTACGTGGGAGATCTAATCTATAGTAGTGTTTTCTAATGCACAACTGTTCGACAGGAGCCTTCCTATATAACACCGAGTATATGAAGAACCTTTCTATATACCGTTAAGTACATGAAAGGCCATTCGATATACCGACTAGTACGTGGAAGAACTACAAGACCCCGAGATGTAGTGCAAGAAAACAACGACAAATCCTACGCTTAAAGACGTCAAAACACGTTTCTAACCTATCACTCAAGTTTCTAAATATTTTAACTTAGACTAGCACTTGATTTGATCTTATATGCTCAAGTGGACTGATGAGTGTGGACACATCCCAATATCATGCACGAAAACTAAATGAGATGCAAAATTTTCTTTTGATTAGATCTATGTATAGGAACGAGAGATATCTTTCTTCTTTCAGTAAGATAGGAAAAACCTTTCCCCAAATGAAACACTATTCTTTCACTTTCCTTCTTAATCAATCCAAAGGATGAAACAACATTCTTTCGATCAATCCCAATAAATCCAAAAATAACACCAAAGCAAAAAAAAAAAAAAAAAAAAAGAGATTTGACGATGCAAATCAAGGATAAAAGAACAATGGAGTATTTTAATTTGCAAAACAACTCAATTTCAAAAAATAAGCAAAGGAGTTAAAAGGATGATTTCAAAGATCTTTGGAACATGCACTAATTGTAAAAAATGATTGAAAATGCAAACTTTATGATTCAATCTAAGAATTCTTCTCTTTTTCAAATACTTTTTAAAGATCGAAAGGAAGAAAACATGGACAATTTCTGGCTCATTCAAATTTTTCAAACAATTATCCAAGATCCAAAAAGGTATAATTTCTCAACAAATCAAAGCAGTACACTTACAAAATGAGGAGAATGAAAACTCAATTCCTTTTAACACTACTTTCAAACAAATTCAAATATAACTCTACTCACTTTGTTTCAAATCTCATCACACTAAAGATTGAGAAGTTCTGCAACTTTTGAAAACAAAAAAATAAATCACCGAAGCATCCAACTTCAAGGCTTGCAACTATCCAATCAAAATTCACACACGCAAAATTTCTCACAAAAACACGATTTGAAATAAATTAGAAACCTAAAGAAAAGCAGACAACGGCTTCTAAAGGGAACAAGACAAGTTGTTCCGATGAGGGATATGAATCACCCAATACAATGGATGCAACTGTTTGACTACTCAGGACTTAACAAGAAACTAAGGACAACATTAAATCTAAAAAAAGGTGCAAGGAGAAGAAGAAAATGACAGGTCTAAACTAAGATTGACATAAACAAAGGAAAAAACTCCGATGAAACACTTGATCCAACTTTCAACTAGGGATTTTGACCTTCATACAAAATTCTGGAGACCGAAATAGTCTGCTAATACACACTAGAGCGTCATCTTCTCAACGATGTAGGTTACCAACAGAGAGAGTGCATTGGTGATGCCTCTTGTACACTCATAGGGTGCATCAGTGACGTAGTTTGACCACAAACAGAGTGCGCCAATGTACTAGAGACGCAGGGAAAACAAAACCCAAGTGCAGTAGGAAAAATTAATGATTGAAAAAGGTAAATATCTCGAAATGAAACCAAGTAATTGGAAGAATTGAAGAACCCGGAATGAGACTGGATTAGCCAGTAAATCAAACAAGAGTAGATATAAAAGAAACAAGAAAAATCAAGTAGATCTAAGAGGATTTATAAGGCAATGAGAATCAGAAATCAAAGACTTCAAAATATCATGGATTCTCCCCATTGGAGTCACCAATTTTGTTTGAAGACACTTCGCCTATGTGGATAAGGACAAAGCTCTCTAGCCTAAATGAGGTAGATCTAGAACAAAACAAAACAAAACATATAAACTTTCCTAGATTAATCGAATTGCAAAGAGTGTGGAGGAATTACTTACCTCACAATTATGGTGATGTCTGCTCGTTTGATGTAATCTCTGATCTTCAACAACAAAACACATATGACAAACAAGTAGGAGCATGATAATAATAATAAGAAATATTGTTTAATCTAAACATGCGGTCAAGGAAACAAGTTCTAAATATTCAACACATATAATATTTATGGAAATAATATATATGTATCAAAGCAAGTACAAAGGGAGAGATTACAACCGTGCCTTGACGTCGCAACTTCTTCCAACAATCATTTTTCCTCAAAGATCCAACCTTGTTCCTAATAGAGAAGGGACTCTTGGTTCTAAGATGATTTCAATAGCATTTGGATACTCTCACTTCTCTCCCTTAATCCATGAAAGTGAGCTTGCATTTATAGGCCAAAGAGGATAGAAGGAGTTGAGGATTCTATGGAGAAGGTTAGGGGGTCATCTCAAAGGTCGAGGGGTTTGATTTCCACATATTCATATTTGTATGGATAATCCTCCATGAAATATTTGTTCTAGAAGACTCTCGAAAAAATCTCTTTTTCACCTTTTAACCAACACTAACACACCCTGTCAACTAGCAACCTGCTCCACTGAGGGGTGATGCATGCTGCATGAAGGAGACAAGAGTCGGGGATGCATTATGTCAATGTGTAGAGTGTGTCATCATGAGTCTGTAAAATGAGAAGGAAAAACCTATTCTCAAGTAATTTGGCACTAAGACTTCGGGGATTACGAAAAATCCAAGAGTACACACCTCATTATCTGGATGATGATAAATTTTGGTGTAACAGATTCCTAAATCTCGAAGAAGCTGAACGCGTTCTTAATGCTTGTCATTCCAGAGCTTGTGGCCATCATCTCTCTGGGATGGCTACAACCTAGAATATTTTGCACGTTGGATACTTAATATTTTGCACGACAGATACTTATGGATGTCCATATTCAAATATTATATTGAAGCAGTCAAGAAATGTCCTCCATGTCAATTCTTTTACTCAAAGAAACACTACCATCCAGCTCCACCAGATCATGTGATTTCCGCAGTCCCTTTTTCAAAATGGGGCATTGATTTCACGCATTAGAATCCTACCTTAGCTAAGGTCATAGTTACATCATCGTGGAGGTTGACTATTTTACTAAGTGGGTTGAGGCTATGCCTACATATGTTGAAGATGAAAAAATGGTAGCACTCTTCATGTTTAGTCACATCATCGCAAGGTTTGGAGTCCCTCAAGCCATTGTAACTGATCATGGTTTCCATTTTAGGAATCATATGATGGCTGAGATAAGTGCTAAATTGGGTTTTTGTCACAAAAACTCATCTCCTTATTACCCCCAGAAAAATGGACAAGTAGAGGTGAGCAACAAAGTCTTTAAAAAGATGATCCAACACATGGTGGGGACCCATAAATCAAACTGGAACTTGACACTATTCTCATCTCTTTGGGCCTATAGGACTTCTATAAAAAATGTGACCGGCTTTACACCTTTTCAATTGGTCTCTGGTCTGGAAGCTATCCTACTAATTGAATGCAAAATTCCATCCCTCAAACTAGCCATTGAAATATTTCCCAACACTTCCATAGAGGAAGAACGATTTATATACTTGACAAAGCTTGATGAGACTCGTCGTGATGCTGCGCTCACTAACGAAGCTCACAAAAAATGAATTAAGGCTCAATATGATAAATTTGTTCATCCTCTCACTTTCAATGAAGGTTACCTAGTTTTAACATACGACCAAATGCATGATAAACTAGGAAAAGGAAAGCTAGAATCCACGTGGTAGAGTCCCTATATCGTAAAATGAGTCTTAGAGAAAGGGGCTTATGAGATAGTCGATTGTGATGGTACATCCTTAGGGGTGTCCCACAATGGGATCTACCTGAAAATATTTTATGCATAGGGACATCCTGTGCATACACTTTGTATATAGTTTATATTTATGGTTTGAATTTGATTTCTTTTGCATGTTAAATATTGTCTCACCTATGTCTATTTACCTCGATTTGTGCTTTGATGCACATATGTCAATGTATTCCGGATTCACGGATGGTGCTAGTCGACATACCTGGAATCTTGCTTTCGTAGCATGGGTCATCTATTCCCCTACTGACGAGTTGATTTCCTCTGGAGGAATATGATTAGGTCCCACAACGAATAACATTGCAGAACACTGTGTAGTAATTGGACTTCTATCTAAAACAACCTCTTTCGACATCTGCCATCTGATAGTCTACCTAGACTCCCAACTCGTAGTATCTCAACTGGATCGCGTCTACATGATATATGATCTCATATTACTTATCCTATATCAAAGGATATACCTATTGGAAATATTATTTGATTCGATTCAATATCAACACATTCCACGACAATTTAATGCAATTGCAGATTCCTTAGATAATTTTGTGTTAGATTGGCATCTAGCGCATACATGAAACATTTCATTGTGAAGTGCAAACATCAAAGAATTGAACAGAAAAATGTACATACACACATTTTAGGGAAGCAAATAGCTGAGACAAGATATGTATATATATCATAGAAAAAATATGTATCAAAGTTTTTAGTCACATCATGAGTTCTAAAAAGTACAATAGGGGAAAAACTTGGGCCTTGTGGACCATACATAGCATAAATTTTACAAAACCTAGGTCCTATAAACAACCTAGAATCTATCTCTAATCATGAGGAGCATCGTGCTCATGATAACACGCGACTGCTCAGGCCACCCAGTGTAGGAGGAAATTTGTCCTCTCTGGAACTCCTATAGTGTGCCTTTGTAGACGTTGGGTACATCGTGCATCCTCATGGTAGGGATTCCCATATTCAATCTCTCAAGGTTCTGCTCCACGTCCTAGATTCCACCCTTGTCCTCCTCATCCCTTGTGAATATCTCTCCTCGACAATGAAGAGGAGAAGATCCAGTTAGCCTTGCAACAAAAAAATTTGCATCCCAAGATGTACATACATCAAATCCCCATTGTACACCAAAAAAATGAAATATAAACAAAAATTCAAAAAGGAATTCTTTCTACAAGAGAATACCTAAAGCATCCCACTACTCTCCCTTTGGAAGCAACATATCTGGATCTCAATGGAATTACATCTCCGCATAAGGATAATATTATATCATAGGGATATAGTGCCTCCACCACGAGAAGAAATAAACATCGTATTTGAGCCTATGCATACCCCCAATTCATCATGCCAAACCAGTCCATAACTCCATCTGTGGCTCAGACGAAGGGCGGATCGGTACATCAATATGAGGGAGGAGTAGTGGCACCCGCTTTTTGATGCCTAAAAAATCCTAGCATCAACAGTAGGGATTCTCCCCAATGAATAATACCAATTATATCATTCACTGTTTGGAATAGGGAATCTATCTAGTTAACGGTCTGACCATTGTAGATATGTTTTAAAATCTTTACCAGTTGAGGCCTAGTCCACTGGTTAAATTTTTGTGTTTAAATTATGAATATGCAGATGCCCTAATCTAAATTATGCATTCCTATGACTGACATGGTAGAATCCTCGCAAGTGATGTGCAGGTTCTTGCTTCTCGTCTTACCACTTCTACATTATCAATAAACTAACATTATTCTAATCTAACTAGTCTATCCTTGCAAGGAGCAAAAATTAAAGAAGAATAATATCTGAGAAAGTTAATACAAATTCAACAAATAACCATTGAAATTAATTGCTTACAATCTCAGCAGAAAAAATTACACAAAGATAGTTTTGATTAAAGTGAAGCTCTATTTATTACTCTTAATTACACATACATTTGCATAAACCAGTAAAATAATTCATTACCATTAGAACAATCCAATAAAGTAATAAGATCTCACAACATTAAGATGAACACAGGAAGAAATAGTTCTGATCGGTTATCCATATCATTCCACACAAATTCCATGCAATATTTTCCCAGTAAATAGTCCTTCTCATTAGCAGAAAAATAGTTTTCATACAAAATGTCTCCAGCTTATATCACACCAGAAAAAAAAAATCCCTTTCTAATCCCTTTTACCCTTTATTTATAATACAAGAGAATTTGTCTTTACATGACCAATCATTTCACCTACCCTCCAACTCTTGGATTGCTGAATTTTTTCTTTTGTGGTTGCTCAACCAAAAATAGATAATTATTTACAAATTAACTTATTATGTTGGTGGGTCCTCTAAACTAGAAATGTAGCTATCCCACAAGTTAGTTTCATAAAAAAATACATTACTCTGTTGGGGCTCCAATAATTTTAAAGAGACTTCATGAATAGATAATTCTTTTCCCACATTAATTATTCCATTAGTAGCTTCTTTAAAAATTTCTTCCAAAAAATAAGCATTCACATATGCTTGCCCAAGATGTTGTTTGAGATCCTCTTCAGTAAGTACATCCAATTTCCTGGTATACTTCAAGTCATCCTTTCAACTGTCTTTCAATTATGTTAAATGCACGTCTTTAGTGGGTAGCTCGTACATATCTTGAGAAATTGAGACATGGAATTTCTCGTGCACCTGACATATATCTTTATAAATTCATTCACACTTCGAGATGGTCTTTGGTACTTCCGCTTGTATTTTCCTGACAGCTTTTCTGCAACTATCAAGAAGATCTATATCCAATTTTAGCTCAGCATATGTTTTATTTGGCAAGTGATCAGGAAAGTTTGGATTTTTACCTTTCTAGATAATCAACTTTTTTACTTTGTTGAATGTATTTATTAATTTTTGTTTTGTGGTGAGAGCATCTGCAACAATTTCCTTCATCCTATATATCATCTTTCTCATTTTATAAATCTCCTCTTTCAACAATTCTTGCGAGTGACCAAATTTTTCTTGCACTTTACAAGCATGTTCATAGAATGTTGTCATGTCTTGCTTCTGATTTTGAGTAGCTTTAACCTGCTTCATCAAAGATTCCTTTTCATTCTTCCATTCGTCAACTTGAGCTTGCCAAGATCCCTTTTCTTAGGTCAAGGATTCCACCTGTTGATTTAATTTCATTTCACTCTCTTCCAACTCATTTATTTGAGAACGAAAATCCTCTCATTCCCCTTCCATGATTATAAGTTGCACATTCAATGAATCCTTTTCAGTTTCCAACTCCTGATAGTCCAACAACAGTTTTTCCTTTTCAGATTCGATGGTCTCTCATTTTCTTTTCATTTCAATGCCTTCATTTCTGGCTTGCACTAAATTATCTTTTAACTTCAACATCTTCACTTTGCTTCGTTATAGATCATTCATCAACTTGTCAACATTGTCAGCATTGGCCTGGGAAGCTGCTATATTTACTGAAGATGTGAACTTAGTATCTTTATGGGTTCCTTCTACCAAGGTACTTTCTTCGATAGTTACTACATCTGGCTATGTACCCATTTTCAATATTTTTTCTATTCTTCTCATAATTTCCTTCCATTTAGGATCGAAGACAATGGTGTCTAATTTTGCAACAAAGTGTTGTTTAGAGGGAGTGAAAGGTGTGATCCCAAGCTCAACAAATGGGAGATGTCCCCCTGTAAGTGGAACTCCTAAATCATCAGGTGGATCTATATCTTGGGCCCTATTATCTTCCACAAATTTCTTGACCTTGTCTTCTTCTTCCATTTTCTTTTCCAATGCAGTTGCCTCTTGTTCTTCTTTTATTCGTGCTTCTTCTTATTTTTCTTCTTTTCTTCGAGCTTCTTCCTCTTGTTTCTTTCTTTCTATTTCTTCTTTATGTATTGTTTCCTCTTGTTTCCTTCTTTATTCTTTGACTTTTAAATCTTCTTCTCTAACCCTTTTTGCTCTACTTCTTTTGAATCCTCCTTATCTTGGCTGGAAATTTCTCGACGAAATATTTTATTTAGATCTGTCATATTGTTTTCCCATCTGTATACTTACTCATCCTTCAAGAAGTGATCTATATATTCGAAATGAATCTTACATTATGCACAATGTTTGGTTGCTTTATGTAATTTTTCGTTTCTAATAATAACCTTTTCTCTAAAATGGAATGCCTCCAAGTCCTTTATGAAATCCTTTGCTCCTTTGACCTTGGTGAATTTGTATCCCCCGATGTTGAATGGTAGAGAGGGGTATGAATCCTTCTTATTCTCATTCAAAAAATGACCAACCCCATTGATAAAGACTTGCCTCACTACTTCCTTATGCACCACATAATCTGTGGCATACCTTGGCATTAGAGAAGGAGCCTTAGTTCCTCCATACATATGGATATATGTGCCTTTTGGCATAAAATAGTAATCTCCATATTCACATATTACTTCCATTGCGTTATCTAACAAACAATTTGGTTCTTTGTTAAACATCAACCTATACAGAGTAATTATAAACTCCTCACATAGAATCTTATTAAAGCTTGCAGATTTGTGAGCCCACATTATTTTATAGGCGACATAAAGGGAGGTATCCACTGGAACCCTATAGAACTCCAACTTGGGGAATGGTTTCATTATCAAGATACAATCAATGAGGTAAGAAGACATACAGAATTCTGCCATTTTCTGAGTCATTCCTCCTTGGGTTGCTTCTACTGCTGATGCCATACTTTATGAAATAATGTCTGCCCAATTGAAGACAGTACCATGGGAGGTGACATGGTACATAAGAGGTACCCAGCTAAGTTTGTAGATATTTGTGTTATCCCTTCCAAATATTCTACTTAACATCATTGATATAACTTTGAAAGGTGTCTTCAGATTCTGCGCATCGTGCTCTCCTCTCTCCCTCTGCCTTAACTGTTTTTTGGAAACCAACATATTCAGAATGGTCTATGTTGACCCCTTTTATCGAGTCTTCTGTCATCATGGCTTTTGGAGGAGGTAACTTATAGGTTGTGCTAATATGAGCTGGCTGAAATGAAGCGGATCCTTCTCCATTTTCCCCAGCTATGATTCTTGAGATAACATCAACATGGGGTAAAATCCATCCAATTAACTCTGAACATGGGAATAGCTTCGGATAAGTGGCGGCTTTATGAAAACCTGATTTCATAATGTTCTGGTATATCATCATATCCTCAATAGAGGCATCCGGCACATTCTGATCTCAGATCAAGTAATATAATTCACCCCATTTATACTTAGGAACTACCCCTATTGCAGCCTTGGTGTCTTTATATTGGGTCTCTGTCATGGTTTCCGAGACAATTTCAATATCAGAATCGGATTCCGTGACCTTGAATTTGCGCTTAGAAGCTTTCCTTTGAATTTATGAATCCTAGAGTGAAGACAAAGTTAATGTTTAAACAATCCGATGTTCAGGGAACAAATTTCAAGCAAGAATGATAATGAATATACAATCTTTTTAACCAAACTAATTCAAATAAATTGTTGATGTATGACTTGTCAATATGCATTATTTACAAGACTATAAATATGGACAAGGGGATTCATACTTCCATAATATCAAGTGCTTTGGGATCTGAGTGGTTGTCTTGATGAACACTACATGCATTGTAAGACTAATTCCTTCATTCTACCATTCATAGTTGGTACTATCATTAATAGTTGAGATATTAGCTAAAGTGTGAATGCCTCCTTTACTTAGTATAAGATATACATAGGTTATATGGGAGAAAAATTTAACCTACATGACTGAGGGACAACCAAAATTGTATTCCTTTCACCATACTTACAATGCGTCCTCAAAAATCAAATGCCGCAGCTCTGCCATTTAAGGTTTCACAGAAAAACTTTTCATTTATTATTTGTCAAGAGATACGTTAAGGTCAAAACTGTTAATGACTGGTGTAATTATATCGCTAAGATATTAATCAAACAAACCATGCACAATTTTATTCCCTCATCATCCACTCGTGGTAAAAAGTAGAATATTTAATGGAAACACAAAAATATTTGACATGGCAAAGGTTTAAGGAGGTCTACATTAGACAAAACAACAAACCCTAACCAGCTGAGGATATTCCCAATAACGATAAAAACTTCTATCAAAACACTACTAGGAGATACTAAATGGAACCTCCTATTCCTACGCATAACCAGGAAATCACTTTTGGGCTTCAGTCCCACATATGTAGTCTTTGGCTTCATGCCCTACTGAAATACAGAGTTTCAAACGCAAATAAGGGTGATAAAAAAATGTTTAAATATTACTTTTATATTCGGAAAGACGCCATTTGATTAAAAAACACATGTAATAATATGAATGGATAAAAGCCCTACCTGGCGGCGTACAAATGGTATAGAGACTATGTTCAAACGGACTTAGGCGATCTGTCGTCCAGGGATTACTTCAAATCCTCAAACGACGTTACAATTACAAAACGTTGAACCCCCATTCATAATGAAAAAACCCTATAAATAAATGCACCTGGGTGCTCATGCGAATGGTGTCCAAAAGGATCCTTTTCGGCGATTTTCATGTTGATCACAAGTCGTTTCAGATTAAAAAAAGTATGCCTATTTGTTTTGGGTTAGCAATCCATTTGGCACCAATCTATTTCGGGTTAGCAATCCATTTGGCATTGATCTATTTTTCTTTTCATTACTAGGTTGTTTCGAGCCATAATCAATTTTCCTTCCAACTCTTGGGGAAAGCGCCATATCGGTGGAAGATACATCAGATCAAAACGACAATTTTCACCGAAACGTATCGGAGGAAAACATTGTTTTGCTATGATCATTTCGGCATAAAATCCGATTTTGCTCTGATTGTATCGGTGCAAAAGTCAATTTTGCGTTGATACACGACCTTGCTCTTTGATTTATTCAATGAAAAATCCAACTTCTTTCGACATAGGATAACTTTGGTGGAAAAACAAAAAATGATCTGACAGTTTCGGCGTAAAATCTATTTTTCTATGATCAGACCCAAACCCATTTTTTCCCGACCGTTTCGGCACAAAATATGATTTTTCTCTGAAATGCAATTTGCCTTCAAAGAATCGCACAAAACTCAATTGTTCCCCAACTGTTTCGGTGCAAAAATTAATTTTGTTCTGATACAGAAAAGCTTATTTTCTCTCAAAAAATTATAAGTGTCAAAAATTTTGTAATCAAAGAAAGATGAAACAAAATACCTTAGTTAATCAAAAAATTAAAGGAGGGTCCCTACGATTTTTCAAAAATATTTGGGGAAAAGGTTGCAGTTGCAACACCGCTCGACAGTAGATCTTTTATGCCGCATGGAATTATCCTTTCCCTTGTTGTCTCCTTGGGAGGTAAGTCTGTGCCTATTAAGGTCGAGGTGGTTGATGCGCCCATTGAATACAACCTTTTACTGGGTCGGAACTAGATGTATTCTATGAAGGCTATCGCGTCTACTGTATTTAGAGTTATCTGCTTTCCCCATGAAGGCAAGATTGTGACGATCGATCAGTTGGATTTTGTTGGCACTCCTTCCGCAGTATCCACGAGATCTGTAGTCCCACAAGTTTCTAATTCTCAGTCGGAAACTGGGAACATAGGTGTTGGAATGTACCCCTCATTGATGGGAACTTATAATCTTTCTGCAACTGTGAATTTTATTGGAACCATTACCAACAATGCGTCTCCTCCTTCGAATAATATGTTATTCTGGACCTCCTCTTTAGATGATCCGTGGACTTTACCATCCACGAGTTCCACGTCTGGAGACATTGCGCATGTCGAGATGTCTATGAATTTATCTATAGCAGAGCTCGCTTATGATCATATCCAACAAACCACTACAGATCCGGATCTCTCTTCTTCCCAGACAGTTGAAGAAGATCCTGTTATGCTGCCAGTTTGGGAAGCCAACTTGTCTTGTTCCCACGATTTCCTCGATGATGCTTTACCTTCCAATGAAGCTATTATGGAGGCCATGTGTGGTAGTGAGAGGCCTTGGGAAGATATGCACCATCGCTCTTATTTCCTTCCCAACTTCGAGCTCGCTGAGCAAGAGGAGTTTAGGATGACTCTAGCAGAGATGGTTCGTCACCCTGTGGCTCTTTTGAAGTCGTATGATGTTTTTGCGGAGGGGAATATGTCCAATATTTCTCCAACCACTTCAATCAACATCTCTCGTACTCCCGGAAAGATGGAGAATGTTTACATCGGTGACGATTGCACTCCTGAAGAGATTGCTATTTACACTAAATTGTTTACAGAACTCCAGGAAGCTTTCGCATGGTCATACGAGGAGATGCCAGGAATAGACCCCCGCATTGTTGAACACGAGATTAGAACGTATCCCAATGCTAAACTGGTTCGACAACACTTACGTGCTGTGAACCCTAGAAAGGCAGCTGCTATTAAGGTAGAGGTGGAGAAACTGCTCGAAGTTGGTTTCATCTACCCCATTCCCCTTACCGAATGGATGTCAAACCCCGTTCCTTTGGATAAGAAGCAAGGAACGATCCGTGTATGCACTGATTTCAGCGATTTGAACCGTGCATTTCCAAAAGACAACTTCCCCATGCCATTCATTGATCAAATATTGGATGCTTGTGCAGGGAGTGAGATTTTTTCATTCATGGACAGCTTCTCAGGTTATAATCAGATTCAAATCAAACCTGCGGACCAACATAAGACGGCATTTATTTTTCCATGGGGAACATTTGCATATCAGAAAATTCCCTTCGGCCTTACAAATGCCGGAGCTACTTTTCAGCAGGCCATGACCTATGCCTTTCACGATCTTAAGATGATTATGGAAGTTTTTTTGGATGATCTTGCTGGCCATTCTCACAAGAGAGTGGACCACCCCAAGCACCTCCGTATGATTCTCGAACGATGTATCCACTACAAAATTCGATTGAATCCAAACAAATGCATCTTTGTTGTTAGGACTGGTCTCCTTCTAGGATTCATAGTTTTGAGTGAGGGTATTAGAGTCGATCCTCTCAAAGTTGAGGCAATACTTCAGTTGCCTCCTCTGCGTAATTTGTTACAACTTCAGAGCCTCCAAGGGACAGCTACTTTTCTGTGTCGATTTATTAAGCTAATTATGCTAATATTACCAAAGGTTTCACACGCTTATTGAAGAAAGACACACCTTTTATTTGGGATGAGTGAGCCCAGTAGTCTTCCGACGCCCTTAAGAAAGCTTTGGTATCAGCCCCTGTGCTTAGTCCACCGGACTTTACATGAGATTTCATTCTTTATGTGGCCGCGTCTCAAGAGACTATTGGCATGGTCCTGGTTCAGGTAGATGATGCGCTCGTCGAGCATGTTATCTATTATCTCAGTTGAAATTTAGTAGATGCTGAGCTAAGGTACACTCACGTAGAAAAACTGGCACTTGAGACTGTCCACGTAGTCCAGTAGTTACGACAATACATTTTGCTTCGAACAACCATAGTTGTAGCTCATATCAATCCATTTCAGTTCGTGCTATCACGACACCTTATCGGGGGTAAGTATAATAAATGGATTGTAATCCTTCAGGAATTTGATCTTGATTTTGCTTCGGCAAAATCGGTGAAATCATTGGTGTTCGTTGAGCTTATGTCAGACCTTCCACGACTTGATGAGGATGTCATTCATGAAGATTCCTTTGTGAATGAACACTTATTTCTTATCTCATCCGAGGACCCTTAGTATGGGGATGTCATTGTATATCTCCAAACTTTGAAGTTTCCTCCATATTATTCATGAGATGAGCAATGGCATGTGAGACATCACGCTAAAGATTATACTATCGTCAGTGATACTCTGTATCATCGAGGAAAGGATTCCATTCTCCTTTGTTGCTTGACTCACGAAGAAGCGGAATGGGTACTTAATGATTTCCATGCGGGGGCGTGTGGCGGTCACTTATCTGCGCTTGCTACAGCCCAGCATATCATGCGAGCTGGTTATTTTTGGCCTACCATCTTTAAAGATTGTATTAATGCTGTGAAGAGATGTCACCCTTGCCAAGTGTTTTCTCGGAACATACACTCGCACCCAACGCCCCTCCATCCGGTCGTCATTGTCAGTCCCTTCACTAAGTGGGGGGTAGATTTCATGGATTGCAAACCAGCTTCGGCTGGGGGGCGTCACCATATCATCATGGCCGTGGATTATTTTTCCAAGTGGGATGAGGCCATGCCTACTGTAAAAGTCAACGGTGCAACTGCAGCCCATTTCGTGTTCAACCAGATTATCACTCGGTTCGGTATCCCAAAAGAGATTGTCACTGACCATGGCAGTCACTTTCAAAACAAGATGATGGAGGATTTGTCTCTCAAGCTTGGGTTTCACCAGGAACACTCGTCTTCCTACTATCCTTAAGTGAATGGTCAGGTTGAAGCAGTAAATAAGTCTTTGAAGACCATTCTCCAACGTACCATCCAACAAAGCAAGACCAATTGGCATATCATGTTATATCCTGCTTTGTGGGTATATCGAACCGCAATTAAGACTGCCACCGGGTTCTCACCATTCCAGTTAGTTCATGGTGTGGAGTCACTTTTACTAATTGAATGCGAAATCCCTTCGCTCAAGCTAGCCATAGAGCTCCTCCCTGATACGACAGACATTGAGCAACGTTTAGTACACCTCGAGCAACGTCGAGATGCCGCTGTGGCCATTGATGTTAACAAGCATCGTGTCAAGGTTCAATAGGATAGGTATGTCCGTCCCCGGCAATATGCGGAAGGTGACTTGGTACTTTTGTATGACCAAGCTAAAGAACCCCTGGGGGCAGGAAAGTTCAATCCCATGTGGCATGGTCCTTACATTGTGAGGCGTGTCCTCGAAAAAGGAGCTTATGAGTTAGAATACTATGAGGGAGTTGCCTTGAAGGAGCCTAGAAATGGGCTCTACCTCAAGTGGTATTACACTTGAACCTTTGGTTCGAGCTGATACTTTTGTACACTATTGTATAGTTTTTCTGTACATAGTTTAGATTGCCTTTTGATTGTCAGGTTTGCTGATTAACTTCGGTTTGATTGACATATGTCAATGGGATCTCCTACATTCTTAGGTTTCGCGAATGGTGCTATCCGACATACGCAGCAGCTTGCTTCTGCTACCTGGGTTATCTTCTCACCTGACCACCTAGTTGTGTCCTCGGGAGGTGCTTGTCTCGGTCCTACATCTAATAATGTGGCTGAGTATAGTGTTGTTATTGAGCTACTTCGGGATGTTATTTCACATGACATCCAGTCTTTAGAAGTCTGCCTGGATTCACAACTAGTTGTGTCTCAGCTGAATGGGCAGTTTCGTGTAAGAGACCCTACATTACTACGAAAATTCCTTAAGGTGTGACTCTTGGAGAGACATTTTATTTCAATTACATATATTCACATTCCGAGAAGTCTTAACTATATATCTGATGCATATGCTAACTATGTATTAGATTGGCATTTGTCACATTCATCATGAAGCACATAAATACAAAGACATTCATACATTTGTACATACACACATATAGTAGAACCGAGAACCAAAGTTTTATATATATATAAATATGTCCAAAAATGGTAGTGTCATACAAAACTGGAGCCCGTAGCCCTCAAAATATACATATCGATGCAAAAAATGAGACCCTAGGATATCTATTCCCTCCGAGGAGGCCTAGCTGCCGCCTGACGGGATGTGTCTCATAGAAGTACTGTACTGCATTGGCTACCCACTGCAGTAGCCGCACCCACTCACCAGGAACACCCACTACTTGGCGCTACATGGCCTCAGGTAGTCGGGATACCTCTATCTATGGTACTCGAGAAACCATCCGTGATGTGTTGCACCGCAATGTCTGAAGTGTGTGCCCTGCTGCAGCATCTCCTGCCTCATCACCTCTACCCCGACGACCATGTCTGGGGAAGCCCTTGGGTCTCACTGGGCCTTTGTATACGGGAAAACAGTCAAATTTTAGCACTTGATACTACCACCAAAAATATTTTTGCATGTTTCAACTATAATAAAAAATCCATAAAAATTTAATAAACACAAAACCAAAAAGAGTACTCACCAATGTCTCTGAATGCTGCGCCTGGTGGGAGCGGCATGTCTCGATCCTGTCTGAAGTCTATCCCCACATAGGGATAGTCCTCTATAGCGATCACCTACCGGTTCCACCAGTGGAAGAACTCCTCAGTATATGGTGACGCCAGATGGCCACCACCCTGTCGTGTCAAGATCTCATCCCATCGGGTCAAGGCTGGATTGCAGAGGCTGTTAGGAGGGACATCCACCCTCGGACTAAGCCCCGGAACCCTCTCAAAGAAGAAGTTGCATAGGATACTACCATACCCAAAGTTTTTGGCCTTCCCCTCTTTGCATTTCATCAATTGTGTCTTCATAGACACCAGCAGTGTAGTACACCAGTCGAATATAGTAGGTTGCATGCATTGTGATGCATAGAACATCAACATCCTAGATGCCTCGTGCAGTTCTTTGGATCCAATGATCCGCACCAGGGTAGCCACAATGATCTTTGTGCTCAGATCTACTATGGCGTTGACAGGCACTTGGCTTCCCACTGCTCGTGTGTTTGCAGGACAATACCACACTATGTAGTCCTTAACAGTGATCCCACCACCCACGGTCCAAGACCGAAGACTGGCCACCTCCCCTCTACAGGACAAACCGGTAATGAAGTAGATATCCTCCACTTCCAGTGTAAGGGTTTGCCTGTTGAGGATGAAGTTTTGTGCATCCACATCCCAGTAGTCTATCAGGTGACGGAGTAATAGGTTTTGGGCCCTTAAACCCCCTATACTCCAGAACTTGTACAACCCACATGCTTGCAATGCCTGCTGTGCTTGCAAATCATTGCGCACGGCCTCATCAACTTGGTCATGCTCTCTCTCCCTCCACTCTAGAACCATCCTGGAGTGGAAAACAAACAAGTTTTGATCAGTTTCATGATTAAAAATTTCTTCACGGTCGTACCCGCGGGCTAATTTGTATACAATGGCGGGTACCTGTGGTCAATCTATTTTTTGATTATGTGTTTGGTGCCCTACCCACGACCCGCATAGTTATAACCCGCGGGTAGTGCCGAAGCCATCTAGGGCTTTGCCAAACTAAAAAACCCACCGATAAAAACTGAAATAAAAGCATTGAAATGAAAGGTATGGAAGTAACTACCAACCTGCTCCGGACGGTTCGCTGAACGGTCGCTTGTAGCTCCCAGGATCGTCAACTGAATTTTCAGGTGAAAACTAACCAAACAACTCCAAATTGGTGAATAGTGCAAATGAATTGTAATTTGGAAAATTTTATTACTATTTATAATTTTCTAGACCCACTTTTCTATAGTTTTTGCCATTTCAAGCCGTTATGAACTAATGTCGTGTCATGGAGTAGTGTTTTTTAATCAGATTTCCTCAGCGAAAGTTGTTCTGAACCATTTCACACCTACGGCAGGTACGTTTCACATCTGGCATATAGGTTAGAGGCTATTTTTGCATGCATTATGCATTTGACCTATTGACCGTTTTCATAAACCCTAGGTGTGACCCTGCTTCGTAACTGACACGGAACCTTCACATTGCTATAGAAGTGTCGTCATGTAGCGGTAGGGCTTTTCCAAACATGGGTACCCTAGTTAGAACCCCTTTATGCATTCTGGTGCCCATGCCATTTTTTATCCTTAGGATTGGGAGTCCTTTGTAGTCACGCCATGACATTGCGATAAAGACTCATACTCTACTTTGTCTTATGCTGGCCATCTCCCTTAAGGACTCCCCTCAGTTATATCATGTTGTGATTGCATTGCATCATCCTGCTTGTTGCTTGAGCCTTGTGCCAGCTCCCGCTTACTCAATTGTTAGCTTGGTACCTGAGCACTTTTCCTTGTTGATCCCTGTAGAGCTTATATTTTTCCTTCACAATTTGATGACCTTTTGACCCTGAGGGAACATACCCCCGAGTGTCCACATCCTGCATGCACTTCCTTGCATTGAGAATAGGTATGTTCCATTGCTTGGGACTAGTCTGCTAGCTATTTGACACTCGTTCCCTCACCTGTTGTACTATAAGCAATTTTATTCTTTTTCAAGCTTTTCCCAAATATGAAAAAGACCAAAAAAATCAAATATTCCAAAAAGTCAGACGGGATTATGGTTACTATTTCTTGTTGGCAGCTGTTGTGTCACCTTTGAACAGAGCATTCATTCCAATCCGTACATTATGAGTCGGGGCTATAGTTGGGCCTTAGGAGCTGTACTTGTTTCTCAGTTTTCTCCACCGATTGGTTAAGCTGCCAGTCATTATGGAGCCCTCTGTAATGCCTCCTGCATTGGACAGTTTATGTCAAGTCTATGCTACCTGAGTCTATCCATCTGCTCATGCTCTTGTTCAAAGGATGTCCTGGAACCAGTGTCGGCCACTCCTCAGATCTCTTGACTATTGCATGTCGGCCATCCTTATTGAGTCAGTCCGTTTCACCTGCGATCTTCCAAATATTTTAGCATTGCTGGTACCTCGTGCTGGTCGATGGGGGAAGCTTTAATGCCCTCCTTCCAGTGAGTCTTATTCCGTCGACCTCAACCCATTTATTCCAGGACTTGAGGCTTAGAGTTCAATTGAGTACCTTGAGGCTTGCAGTCATTAGTGGCAGGTTCTCTCGCCATCGACAGTTTTGGGAATACATCAATGTCCCCTGATTGATGGATTCATCCTAGTGTTCGACTTCAACCCATTTATTCACACTCCGATGATTGTGCTCTATGCCTTGATGCCCATTTTCATTATTGGTGGGTCATCTTGCATCTGTTAACGGTATATATCATTGATCGGTAATCAGACGATGTCTCATCAGGTTCGACCCCAACTCCTTTATTCACTTGATGGGACTTGCACCGTCGAAGACTTGTGTCGAAGACCCTAGGCGATTGTGGCATTCAGTATGCTACTTATGACTTTGACTTTACATCTGAGATATCACCTCTCAGATATCAGCAGTTTTTACCTCCATTTTGCACCAGTTGTTTCCTTTTCAGCAGGAGACCATATCTTACTGTAGAGGGATGATGGCTATGATCACTTATGACATGTATTCACTATGTACTTCCTATTCATGGCCATTGTATCAGATTGTTGTATTATCGACATGTATTCAAGGATACTATTGTATTATGACGAGTGAGCTGCTCTTTCCACTTGTGACTCCATCACTCCACTTCTGAGTTTTATAATGTATTTCGGCCATCGTAGCATCAGTCTTTGACCTCACACATTAGGGGGCATCTGTTACAACATAATCTTCCACCCTATGAGCATCAGCATTCTTTGGCCTATAGAATCCATTTCACTGACTCAGATTCACTTATATCCTTCAGACACTATTTTTCCCTATTTTTGTTCCTACCCGCTTGTTGCATCACTATAGCAGGCGTACCCGCGAGTTGCATCACTATAGCCCGCGGGTATCAAGTAAAATGGTAAAAATCACTATTTATTACCTTTTACTCCCAGAAAGTAGTCATTGGGTGACCTTTGGCCCTCCATCTTCCTGAGTAACGCCTCGATGTGTCCTTTCACCTACATTTGAGAGGACTATATATTGAGCACATATGGCTTATGGATGGGAGGAGAAGAGAATAGCAAGAGAAATCTAGTGGATTTTTGCCCTATCTTGAGTCTACATTGATTGATCCTTGTAGTTGTGAACCCTTTATTTTCACCTTCCAAACTCCTATCTAGTTTGAGTTTGCCATTCATGGAGGATTGAAGTGGTGGAGGCACAAGTGGATTGATCCAGATCTTGGTTCATATTGGTTGTCGGCAAGAGGTCATATCACCTTGTACTTCTTCTTGTTAATTAATAGAAATACTCATATTCTCGTCCATCATGTTGTGAATGTTGTTTATTATACATTTGGTTACATTTGCTTGTGATATTATGGACCATTGTTATTGATAATGTTAATGTCATTTATATATTATATGTACTTGTTTGATATTGGCTGTCAAGACTAATTTGCAGATTTCAAGTGCATGGATTGAAAGCTCCAACGGGGATCTACATCAAACGTTTGGATCGAGGTTGGTTACATCTCTCCATTATCTTAACATTGTCATTTATAATAGCATTGTTTTGAGAGTTGAGTTGATTTCTGGTAGTCATCTGTCTGTTGTGGTATTCCCAAGCCATAGTGAGTTTTCTCCAATACATAAATGGCGACTCCGTGGGGGAAAACATCCATATTTGGGAAAAATTTTGAGCATTAGTCCTTAATTAGAGTTGTTGTTTATCGAAGCTCTGTGTCACTGATTGGCCGTTAAGATACACCATAGAAAACTTGCTTTTTCTGATCCCTTGGACTCTTTATTTTCCCATTTTCCTTTCCTCACTCGCAGGCTAGCTTAGCTCATCTCACGTATACCCGTCTCTATTTGCTCTACTGCTCGCGGGTACCCGCAGGTATTCCTTTGACAGTAGCGTACAACTCTGTATTTTGTTGGTTTATGGCTATTGGTTGTTGCTGGGTTGGCTTTGGTTGTTCCTGAGTCTTTGATGGCCTCTTTCTTGACTGTTTCATGCCTTGGTTGTGACTAGAACTCTTCGTTTCTCTTGGTTGAGCCTTCTTGGTGGCTTTATGAAGACCTGATTTTATAATGTTCTGGTATATCATCATATCCTCAATATATGCATCCAGCACATTCTGATCTTAGATCAAGTAATATAATTCACCCCATTTATACTCAGAAACTACCCCTGTTGCAGCCTTGGTGTCTTTATATTAGGTCTCCGTCATGGTTTCTGGGACAATTTCAATATCAGAATCGAATTCCGCGACCTTGAATTTGTGCTTAGAAGCTTTCCTTTGCATTTATGAATCCTAGAGTGAAGACAGAGTTAATGTTTAAACAATCCAATGTTGAGGGAACAAATTTCAAGCAAGAATGATAATGAATATACAATCTTTTTAACCAAACTAATTCAAATAAATTGTTGATGTATGACTTGTCAATATGTATTATTTACAAGACTAGAAATATAGACAAGCGAGTTCATACTCCCATAATATCAAGTGATTTGGGATCTGAGTGGTTGTCTTGATGAACACTACATGCATTGTAAGACTAATTCCTTCATTCTACCATTCATAGTTGGTACTAGCATTAATAGTTGAGATATTAGCTAAAGTGTGAACGCCTCCTTTACTTAGTATAAATATACATGGGTTATATGGGAGAAAAATTTAACCTACATGACTGAGGGACAACCAAAATTTTATTCCTTTCACCATACTTACAATGCATCCTCAAAAATCAAATGCCGCAGCTCTGCCATTTAGGGTTTCACAGAAAACCTTTTCATTTATTATTTGTCAAGAGATACGTTAAGGTCAAAACTGTTAATGACTGGTGTAATTATATCGCTAAGATATTAATCAAACAAACCATGCACAATTTTATTCCCTCATCATCCACTCGTGGTAAAAAGTAGAATATTTAATGGCAACACAACAATATTTGACATGGAAAAGGTTAAAGGAGGTCTACATTAGACAAAACAACAAACCCTAACCGACTGAGGATATTCCCAATAATGATAAAAACTTCTATCAAAACACTACTAGGAGATACTAAATGGAACCTCCTATTCCTACCCATAACCAAGAAATCCCTTTTGGGCTTCAGTCCCACATATGTATTCTTTGGCTTCATGCCCTACCAAAATCCAGAGTTTCAAACACGAATAAGGGCGCTAAAAAAATGTTTAAATATTACTTTTATATTCGGAAAGACGCCATTTGATTAAAAAACACATGTAATAATTGTTAAATTTTGAGCATTAATTCACAATACTCTAGGATCTTTACTGAGAGAATAACATGTACAGTATATCAATGCATAACAATCACAATAAGCATGACAAGCATCACAAGAATCAAAAGCATGAGAGACAAGAGACACAGAGTTTCTGTGGGGAAAACCATAAGGTGAAAAACCCCACAACTTCCTCAGAGATAGAGAGAGCAATGGCTCAACCAAAGTACAACCAAAATACACTTGAGATAATCTCCTAGTAGCAGATGATCCTCCTCCTCACTAGTGCGCCACTTTCTGAGTGAGAGAAGTGTGACTTTCCGAATGATCAAAATAGAGATCTTCCGATCTCCATTTATACTAGTCTATTTGCCCAGTTACACTATGGGGCCGACTTGTCTATCTAGATACATCCACAATATAATATATATTTCAGGTTCGACCCCACACATGGTGGTCTAATAACCCATCGACAAGTACACACACTTGCGACACTTGTCAATCCACATGACGACACTTCCTTATAGAGGAATAACACATCTCTTATAAGGGTATAATATATATGAAATACATAGATGAAATACATTCCAAAGTTACATATACATCAACACTCCCTCTTAACTAGGAAGGTATTTCTTAACATAGTTCTGCTAGACAAGTCTTCTTCTTGGGATCATCGTCATCGATGCATCGTCATCATCATCATCATTGCTGCTGCTATCTCAACCAATCTCTGACTCTACTCGTCATAGGAAGTTCTACAGAGCCAGTCCATTTTCATACTGGATGTAGGCCCACCACCTACAAGTCTTCATCATCACTAGCCATACTATGGAATCCTCAAGACTTATTACGTGCATCACAAAACCTAGTTGTAGCATCCCAGGCTATTACGAGCACTCAGCTCTACCTGTCGGATCTCCCAGGAGCACATTACATGTGACCCATCACAAAACCTAGCTGAAGCATCCCAGGCTGTTACGAGCACACAGCTCTACCTGTTGGATCTCCCAGGAGCACATTACATGTGATATCACCACAAAACCTGGCTGAAGCATCTGAGGCCTTTTTCATCCTGTCCAGATCTCCCAGGAGCAAATTACATGTGGTCATGCCAAAACCTGGCTGAAGCATCTAAGGCCTTTTTCATCCTGTCCAGATCTCCCAGAAGCAAATTACATGCCATAGGAAAAAACCTCGCAAGAGCATCTCAGGATGTTACAGGTACACAACTCCAACTTGAAGATCTCCCAGGGCACAAATTACATGTCCTCCCAGAGCAATGTCTCGAAAGAGCATCCCAAGCTGTTATGGGTACGCAACTCCGACCTATAGGATCTCCTAGACATGCTCATCTACACAACCTGTTCCACGGCCACAAAGTATCAACCTGATACTCACCATACATCATCCTGATGTACACATGATCATCCTGATCATCATCACTGCAACATCCCGTTGCATCTCATTTGGAGCAACATCCTGAAGCTCATCATCCATGATCATCCTGATTATATAATGCATCTGCCTGATGCATACCAAGTATCTACCTGATACATATCATCATACATGATCCACCTGATCATACAATGTGTCCACTTGATACAAATACAAATACATGATCCACCTAATCATACCTGATACATATCAACATACATGATCTACCTGATCATACAATGTATCCACCTCATACATATACAGATACATGGTCCAAGCATCCAACATGATGCATATACAAAATACATACAAATGATCCAACTGATCATATCCAGCATCCAACATGATGCATATATACATAAATGATCCAATTGATCATAACAAGCATCCAACATGATGCATATACATATATAGAGTAGTAACTGGAGCATCATCCTGATGCTCATCATCCATCACTTACATCCACAGCCATGTGAA
This sequence comes from Larix kaempferi, assembly GCA_027924585.1. Lineage (NCBI taxonomy): Eukaryota > Viridiplantae > Streptophyta > Pinopsida > Pinales > Pinaceae > Larix > Larix kaempferi. Next base: position 1,792,090 of record BSBM01000368.1, read on the forward strand.
GGATCCTCCTTCCAACATGCTTGGAATGGCTTCTGCAAATGTGTCCATCACTTTTTCCTTGAAGTGTCATCAATCTGAAGAACACCAAGCCTCTCCTTGAAGTACTCGAACTTCACCCTAGCTAGTGGCTTCGTCAGCACATCTACAATATGCTCGTCCGTCGCAATATACAGGAGCTTCACGACTCCTCTCTGCACCATATCCCTGATATAGTGATATTTGATCTCTATGTGTTTTGACCTGTCATGAACCACTAGGTTCTCGGACATCTTCACACAACTTTCGTTATCACAAAAGATACCAGTAGCACCCAACGGGATATCAAATAACTTAGACAGTAGCTTCCGTAGCCATACTACCTCACAACTAGCTGAACAGGCTGCAACATACTCTGCCTCAGCTGTACTCAGTGCTACGCAGGACTGCTTCCTGCTAAACCAAGATATCACACTTGATCCCATACCGAAGCAGCATCCAGATGTGCTCTTCCTATCTGCAGCACTGCCAGCCCAATCTGAATCAACATAACCCTATAGGTTAAACTTTTGATTCGCTTCATACTTGATCCCATAATCCACTATACCCTTCAGGTACCTCAGAAAATGCTTTACAACAACCAGGTGAACACTCCTCGGATCCATCAGGAACTGGCTCAGTGTGTTCACCGCAAAGCAAATATCTGGTCTCGTGTTCGTCAGGTACATCAAGGACCCAATCATCTGATGATACATAGAGACATCAACCGGCTCAGATGAAGCATCACACAAAAGCTTCAGGTTTGATGCCATGGGTGTGGCCATGGCCTTGCAATCCATCATCCCGAACCTCTTTAGGATCTCTACTGTGTACTTCCCTTGAACAAGGAATATCCCACCTGCACTCTGCCACACCTCCATACCTAGGAAATAATTCATCATTCCCAAATCTCTCATATCGAACTCGGCAACAAGCTTCCTCTTATTATCTACAATCAATCTGTCATCTCCTGTTACAAATAAGTCATCCACATACAGGAGTAGAATCACAGGATTCCCTTCTTCAACCTTGTAGTAAAGGTTGGAATCCGCTTTACTCTCGGTAAAGCCCAAACTGGATAGAAAGTTGTCTATCCTACCAAGTTCTGCACACATATATGACTACACCATTCAAGAAAGCTATCTTGAAATCCATCTGGTGTATCTTCTATTTCATCACTTTTATATTTCTCTATGCTGCCATCTGCAGCATGCTTGATCTGATAGCTCCATTTGGAAGTCACAACAGACTTCCCTTCAGCTCTTGGGACCGCATCCCAAACATCGTTCTTCATGATCGACGGATCACGACATTCCATTTCTTCATCTCAGATCCTGGGAACTTCAATATCTTCAATAGATATCTTTGTTGCTGGAACAAATGTTGTAGTCCTTCTTTTGTAGGTGAAGATATACGGTCTTTCCTACAAAACAAGTTAAATTGCACGATTAGAAACATCTCATAATTTTCAGAACAAATTCTTTACACATAAAGAAATATGTCATGCAGTCATGCAGTTATCTTAGCCAATGCTTCAATACAACATTTATCCATGTTCCACAACTTTCTAGATGCCTTCCAGTCTCTACCAGAACATTGTTAAGAGTTTGCACTACTCCCAACATGTCAGCAAAGAGGTTTAATTCTAGATAAGTAGCACTAGAATGTTGTACAGTGCCATAGGCCACTTACCCATCACATGCATATTAGTAGTATCCTGTTCATTAATGCAATCATTCTAATATGCACAATACATCTCCTAAGCATAATATTATTTATACAAAAATAGGCAAGAAATGATAATTGAAATACTTATCTTTGTTTGTTTGTTGGGTGGACTCCCTTTGAGAATCTGCATCCTTGCAGGAGCTGCTAGAGTGTGCTCCCTCTTGATCTTTGCTTCTTGGATTACCTATCCTTGATCTGTAAGCCTTCGAGCTTTCACTGTAACCCACAGAGATACCCTTCCTTCCTGAAGGATCTAGTTTGGTCCTCTTTTCCTTTGGGAAATGAGTGTATACTGGACAACCAAATATTCTGAGATGGCTGACTTCAGGTTTCTTACCAGAAAAGACTTCTTCTGGTGTCTTGTTGTCCAATATCTTGTGGGGTGTTCTGTTCTGCACATATACAGCTGTTCTAGCTGCCTCTGCCCATAGATGCATAGGTAGATCCTGGTCATGCAGCATTTCCCTTGCTGCTTCCATGATTGTTCTGTTCTTCCTCTCTGCAACTCCATTCTGTTGAGGATTATAAGGAGCAGTCAACTCCTTCTTAATCCCTGAATCACTGCAAAGCTTCTTGAAGTCACCTGAGGTGAATTCTCCACCATTGTCGGATCTGAATGTTTTGATCTTCTTGTCAGTTTGATTCTCCATCAAGGTTTTGAATTCCTTGAACTTATAAAATGCCTCATCTTTGTTCTTCAAGAAGTATACCCAAGTCTTCCTGGAGAAGTCATCAATAAATGAGACATAGTAAACATACCCACTTAGAGAACTGGATGACATAGGACCACATACATCTGAGTGGATGATTTCCAGGATGTCTTTTGCCTTGCTTCACTGCTTGGGAAAGCCTTCTTAATGTTCTTACCTTTTGCACATCCTTTGTAAACACCTTCATGTTTGGTCTTGATTTCAGGAAGACCCTCTACAGCCTTGCTTGCAATTGGAAGTGCCCTATAGTGCATATGAGCAAGTCTTCTATGCCAAGGTTCACTTGGCTCCATGGATTCATGCACCATGGCATGTTCAGGTTGTCCCTTCAATTTATACAAACCTCCCTCTTGATCTCCAATCACTACTGCATCATCTATGGTCTTTCCCTTTTGCCACATCAGGACTTGGCCATCCACAAATACAACCCTCATACCTTTTGCATTCAATGCAGAGATGGAGAGTAAGTTCTTCTTAAGCCCAGGTACATAAAAGACTTCTTTCATCTTCAAATATTTTCCAGAATCTAGGTTGTAGGAGGCTTCACCACTTCCTTTGATTGGGTATTGATAATCATCCCCAAGTTTCACCTTATGGGGTGATTCATGTTTAGATAGGTTCACAAAAGATTCCTTAAACCCAGTCATGTGTTTGGAAGCCCCACTGTCAATTAACCAATCATTACAACCATGGGAGATAATACCTGTGAGAGAAGAGATTAGAACATACTCTTCTTCACTTGATGAGTCATCATTACTATCATCTCTTTCTCCCCTAGCCTTCTTCTTGGGTGGTTCATCATCCTCGGAAGCATGAGCATGAAACCTTCTTTTGTTGCCTTTCTTCTTATTGTTGAATTTGTTGTTTTCAATCTTGGTCTTGCGACAATTTATGGCAATATGTCCTTTTTCATTACAGGTGAAGCATATTCTTCTTTCTTTAAAGTGATGTGAAGATTTCTTGGAGTGAGATGGCTCTCTCTTGGACTTCCCTTTCTTGGTGTGAGTTGTGAGAGCTTGATCTTCATTCCCCATATTTTCTTCTCGTGCCACAAGCCTTGCTTCTTCTTGTGAGCATTCTTCCTGTAGTCTGCTGAAGGATATCAACTTCTTTCTTGCACAGATTCCTTGAATGAAGGAGTCCCATGACCTAGGTAGGCCATTTAGAGTGGTCATGACAACTTCACCATTCTCCACCATTTCATCCACTGCTTCTAGTTGTTCCTTGATCTGGGAGACCCTTGAAAAATAAGATTGAATGGTTTCTCCATTCTGAAACTTTACTCCTTTCAATTGGTTCCACATGGTCATCTTCCGATTTATGTTCTTCCCTTCAAATAGCTTGGTCAAAGAGTCAAACATCTCCTTGGGTGTCTTTAGAGAAGACACATGGGGTATGAGATGGTCTTTGATATAATCAGCAATGATTCTCTTTTCCTTGACCAAGTTCTTCTTATGCAATACTTTAGCCTCTTCATCCTCTGGGATAGGGATATCTTCTTTTATATATGAGTCCAACTCATTCTCTTCCAATATTAACTGAATCCTATACTTTCAAGCTCGGAAGTTATCAGCCCCTTCAAGCTTATCCTCAAGCTTGGTGTGGAGAGACATCTTAAAGAGTACTTCAAATGGAAATAGAAAAGATTTAGGTCTTACCACTTGAAATGCTAAAAACTGGATCTGGTCCCGGATTAGGGTTTGTCGGAAAAAAAAACCCTAAAAATTCAAAATGTGAATTTCAACTTTTTGAAAGGAAAGAAAGATGCGCCTTGATGAGCTGATCAGCCTGGTGTATTTAGAATTTGAGATCAGTAAAGCTTTACCCTTTAGATTTGTCCTTTTGTCCTCCCGGGTTCACTGGGGAGAGCCCTAAATTAGGGTTTGAGTTTCCCGGAGATCTACCTAGCCAAAAATCTCGATACAAAGCTCTAAACTTCGATTTTTGCAAGGAGCTTCCAACTATGTCTTCAGATTTCAGAAATTCCTATTTTTGTGGAAACCCTAATTTTTAGGGCCAAATCTGAAAATGCTCAGAATTGAATTCTGATTGGACAGATAGATTCTCCTTGATGAGTAGAGTCAATCTACTATATTTCTTTTCCAAAAACTATGGAGAGAAACCCAATAAACAAGAAACTCAAGTTTTCGTCACTGCAAAATGTCTTCTTCTCAGGTTAGCTCTGATACCATGTTAAATTTTGAGCATTAATTCACAATACTCTAGGATATTTACTGAGAGAATAACATGTACAGTATATCAATGCATAACAATCATGACAAGCATCACAAGAATCAAAAGCATGAGAGACAAGAGACACAGAGTTTCCGTGGGGAAAACCCTAAGGTGAAAAACCCCACAACTTCCTCAGAGATAGAGAGAGAAATGGCTCAACCAAAGTACAACCAAAATACACTTGAGATAGTCTCCTAGTAGCAGATGATCCTCCTCCTCACTAGTGCGCCACTTTCTGAGTGAGAGAAGTGTGACTTTCCGAATGATCAAAATAGAGATCTCTCGATCTCTATTTATACTAGTATATTTGCCCAGTTACACTATGGGGCCGACTTGTCTATCTAGATACATCCACAATATAATATATATTTCAGGGCCGACCCCACACATGGTGGTCTAATAACCCATCGGCAAGTACACACACTTGCGACACTTGTCAATCCACATGACGACACTTCCTTATAGAGGAATAACACATCTCTTATAAGGGTACAATATATATGAAATACATAGATGAAATACATTCCGAAGTTACATATACATCAACAATAATATGAATGGATAAAAGCCCTACCTGGTGGCGTACAAATGGTATAGAGACTATGTTCAAACGGACTTAGGCGATCTGTCGTCCATGGATTACTTCAAATCCTCAAACGACGTTACAATTACAAAACGTTGAACCCCCTATCATCATGAAAAAACCCTATAAATAAATGCACCTAGGTGCTCATGCGAATGGGGTCCAAAAGGCTCATTTTCGGCGATTTTAATGTTGATCACAAGTTGTTTCAGATTAAAAAAAAGTACGCCTATTTGTTTCGGGTTAGCAATCCATTTGGCACCAATCTGTTTCGGGTTAGCAATCCATTTGGCACCAATCTGTTTTTCTTTTCATTACTAGGTTGTTTCGAGCCAGAATCAATTTTCCTTCCAACTCTTGGGCAAAGCACCATATCGACGGAAGATACATCAGATCAAAACGACAATTTGCACTGAAACGTATCGGAGGAAAACATTGTTTTGCTCTGATCATTTCGGCATAAAATCCGGTTTTGCTCCGATTGTATCGGTGCAAAAGTCAATTTTGCGCTGATACACAACCTTGCTCTTTGATTTCTTCAATGAAAAATCCAACTTCTTTCGACATAGGATAACTTCGGTGGAAAAACAAAAAATGATCTGACAGTTTCAGCGTAAAATCTATTTTTCTATGATCGGACCCAACCCCATTTTTTCCCAACCGTTTCGGCACAAAATATGATTTTTCTCCGAAATGCAATTTTCCTTCAAAGAATCGCACAAAACTCAATTGTTCCCCAACTGTTTCGGTGCAAAAATTAATTTTGTTCTGATACAGAAAAGCTTATTTTCTCTCAAAAAATTATAAGTGTCAAAAATTTTGTAATCAAAGAAAGATGAAACAAAATACCTTAGTTAATCAAAAAATTAAAGGAGGGGCCCTACGATTTTTCAAAAATATTTGGGGAAAAGGTTGCAGTCGCAACACCGCTCCAACAAGAATGTGACCAAAATGGTCCCATACCCAAAATATTTCTACCGTCCACTCTTGCATTTGGTTATTTGGTCTTTCAAGTTGACCAATATCCCCCCACACCAGTTAAATATCATGGGTTCCATGCACTCTAAAGAAATTAACATATGTTCCCTGGTGGCATAGTGTGCCCCCGTACTTCCTGTGACCCTAGTAATTGTGAACAAGATGTTACATAGCGACAAATCAACTATGTTCTTTATAGAATGGGTGTTAGGGGTTTAGATACATACATACATACATAGAGAGAGAGAGAGAGAGAGAGAGAGAGATTAGGGGTTAGTGATTTAGAGAGAGAGAGAGAGATTAGAGGTTAGGGTTTTACAGAAAGAGAATCAGAGAGAGTGGAGGTTAGTGGTTTAGAGGGTGAGAGGGTGATGATGGTGCTTATGATTTTATAGAGAGATAGATATATTGGGCTTAGGTTTTGAGAGAGAGACAGATAAATAGAGAGAGATTTATGTTTAGGGATTTAGAGAGAGAGAGAGATTGGATGTTTTTGGTTTAGAGAGAGAGAGATTTGGGGTTAGGGGTTTAGAGAGAGGGAGATTGGGGGTTAGATTTTTAGAGATAGAAAGAGATATTGGGGGTTAGGGGTTTAAAGAAAGAGAGAAATATTGGAGGTTAGGGGCTTAGAGAGAGCAATATACTGGATTTTAGGGGTTAAGAGAGTGAGATCGATTGGGGGTTAGGGGCTTAGATAAATAGATAGATAGATAGAGAAAGAGAGATATTTGGGTTTGGGGGTTTAGAGAGAGAGAGAATAATTAAGGGTTAGGGGCTTAGATAGATAGAGAGAGAGAGATTAGGGGTTAGTTTTTTAGAGAGATAGAGATATTAGGGGTTAGGGGTGTTGGTATAGTTTTTTTTTATTTGGATTTTAGCAAGAGGTAAAGATGGAAACCAATCAATAGTTGATGGAAGATGGAGGAAAGATCAATGGATAATGGTAATTTCAGGCTGTGGACAAGTGCGGAAAATGGAAGTGGTGAGCGGTGGCGGAATTTTTACCGCCTGCCACGCATCAAGACAATAGAAATTTCGCTGGTTGATAAACAGTAAGGGAAAACCGCCATTTGCGATCCCGAAACTGCTTATAGGGGCTAAAATATAAGGTCAAAGTTAATCACAAGACCAAATACTGTGACCAAGATCTAGTGGAAATATTTTCTATATTTAGTTAAGAAGATAAGGAAACTGACAAAGTTTCTAAATTTGTCCAAGGAACAAAATAATCGGAACCTTTAAAATTGGCCAAGACTCTTTTAAAATTTAAGGGGGTTTCTTGTTCCACTTCTATATCATCCAAAGGGCCAAATTATAACCCTCATATTCCCAAGTACTTAACAATAATGAAAAATGTTATTTTTAATATAAATATTTTAATATAAAATATTTATATTAATATCATATTATGGCCTTGGCACAAATCTCAAAAAAGTCATACTAAAATTTGGAAAGGTCAAAAAGGGGAGATGAACGAGTAGCATTTGTTTTTCTGTTGCAAATAGCACGAAGGGTAATTCTTTGAGGTGGTAGCGAAATTTAAACCATTTTACACGTGGTAACTTCTCGTGGATTTCGCTACCAAAAGTGGTTAGGAGTAAACTATTCCTTTCAAGCTCTGAAATGACTCTTCACAAACGGAAAGATGCCTAAGGGATATTATAATGTTTTATTTCCTATGTTATAGGATTTGGTATTCCAAAAATTTATTTGCAAATAACACATGAATGTTGGAAGTATTGAAACAAAAAAATTTCCATATTTTGGAAATTCAAAACCATGGGAAGCAAACCAGTAGATGGTTTTTGGATTATATTAAAATTGAGAAAAAACGAGACATGGTTTTCAGAAACAGTGAATGGTTTTGGGAAGTTAGTTTTCAATTTCATTTATGAAATTCATAAACAAATAGAAAGTAAGTGTAGGAGTATTACAAGGGTTGGTTTTTGGACAACCAGGACATGGTTTTGAAGACATGGTTTTCAAAACCACATGCATAAATTATTTCAATGGAAATATGATTTGATGGGTTAAAGAAATATTTGGGAATTATGTTTATCAAAATATGTTATTCCTTGGATATGGATAAATCAAAATTATATTTGGTTTTAACTTCTATGGAATTACAGAGCGTGTGGCAACCAAGCATACATTTTTCAGATTTTAAAAATAATAATTGAATATTTCAGGCAGAAAGTCAGTAAATAAAAGAGCATTTCCATGTTTGAAGACACAAAATCAGCACAGGGGTCCAGTTGTAAATTTCCAGAGTATCAAAATCAACAGGTAGCAGATTTCGATTATCATCAAACTCCAACAATTGTCAACATTTGTGACAGGTTGCACCATGTTCCAACATTTTTGGAGATTATGAAGATTCAATTTTTACAATATAATCTAAAGATGTAATAAGTAGCTATAGATTTCTATTTTTAGAAAGCAAGCAGTTAGGTTTCTCTCAATGAACTTTTTATGTATAAATACATGCTTTTGTAATGTAATCAGGGTTGAAACCTATGAGAATGAGACTTATTTTGTACTGAGCATCTTCAAGATTAATAGAAATATTGCAGAACCAAGAAGAAATTTCATGAGCAGAGATTCTATGATTATTATTTTGCAATCTGTATTTGCTTTTCTCATGTGAATGATATTGTTGTTATCTATTTCCATTATGTTATATTTTCATGCTTGAATGAGATTGTATTCATTCAAACTTCATACTCTTATGCTCTAATTCATGGGATTCAAGTATCCACAAAACTTTCCTCTAAAGTTGATATTGGATTCATCTTTATTTGGTGCCCAATGTTGATGGACCGTTCATTTTTCTTCTATTATCACCTGAAAGCAAGAACCTGACTGTAAAAGAATAGTTATCCCACCTTTGTGAAAAAATATATTTCTAAGAATCTGTTTATTTTTAAAGATTCGTGATTTTCAATCCATGCCCAATGATATCCTCCTATTTATATAGCATATAAACATGCCTTGACATATGCTACAATGATGGGAAACAACCTCTCCACAAAATTTTGTTCATTGAATTTTTTTAGATATAAGTAACCTTTACAAAAACCTTTACCCATAGAAAATTACTAGTTATGAGTAACCTCCACGAAATCCTCTACAACCATTAGTGAAGTTTAGTGCAAAAGAAATTTTGCAAATCGTGGACAAGCATATAACGCTAAAACCTTTGCTAAACCTTGTTCCCATTATAAATTTGATTTTTGATAGCACATTCACCCTTATTATTTCCTTCCCTCACTTGCACACATGAGCTTGTATTTTCCTCTCTACAAACATTTTCAAAACAATTCTCACATTATAGGGAAATTTTATTTTTCAATTTTTTGAACAACCCTAGAGCATAGGGTTTTTAAAGGCCTCATGGCTATATCATGAGCTTATCCAAATATATGTTAGTAGATTGTCAGTCTAAATCATGTTTTATATCATGAACCTAATGAGAACCTAGCAATCACCATCTTGTTTTAACTATAAGCATCTTAATCAATATTTTGATCATAATCAATTATGTTAGAGAGAATATGAGTTGTTTGCTAAATTTTGGTGCATATGGATATGCTTAATGTCATTTTAATAGGAGAAGCTCCAAATGAAACAAAGTCCCCAATTTTAGGAATTGTCTACCAGCTAAAATTGTAAAGTGATTTGGAAATATATATCTTAATTGGTAGCCTTTTGTTTTAGTACCAACAAGGGTAGAAGAAGCAAGGGCCATATCTGGAGGCAAGTGACTATAAAATTCTTTTGTATGAAAATGGAGAGCTCCACGTAACTACTCAATTCATGAGGGATATGTGAAGCAAATTGTAACTACAGTCAGGACTCTAAATAAACTCAGTAAGGCATTGCGAACCCCTCTTGGTAAGAGCTTTGATCTAGATATATCGGCATGCTATGCATGGTTCTAACTCTAAGACACTAATACAAATAAGTTAAAGCAAACATAATTCATAGATGAATAGCTTATGGGGATAAGAAACAAAAAAATAGTTGATATGTGTGTTTAAGGATCAAAAGGCTGAGGATCTACAACTATGTCAACACAGGAGACTCGAGATGTGAAGCCTCAATTGTTGAAACCGACCCGGATGATGTTTAATGTGTTAGAAATGGACTTTCCTATCGACCGCAATTAAAGAATCTTAATCATTTCAAAGTGTCATGATTGCCTTATCTTTCAATTTAGATATAGCATTGACCTTCGGCTCTAATGCCATGTTAAAAGAAATGTTGGGTACAAAGTATACAAAGAAGGGTTCAAATGAACTATAAATGATCTCATAGAAAGTTTCAATATAAAAAAATACATGAGTAATATATAGGATCCCATAACTCAAGGTTTTAGTTTACAAAATATATTGTTGGACTCTAAATTGGTTTTCCTCCATGTATCCTCTTACAAATTTGTATCAAAAAATGCATAGTACTCTGTCTTGTTACATCTTTTTAAATCTAACTTGAGACTTCTTAGGACGTTATCATTAGATTATATAAATGAGATGTGACTGTAGCTAGTTTTTCACCCTAGCTTGTGCAAATGAGCACCTACTAAGGAGAAGGGCCTCCTTAGTAGTAGTTCGATAAACAGTAAATTAAAGCAGTAAAACAATATGAAATTTAACCTAGCATGAGCATTAACAGAAATAAAAAGCAATGACAAGATGATAGAAATTTTCCTTTTGTATTAAATTTACCTCAAGTGTCGAGGTTGGTGGAGCTCTTGTAGTAGTCCAGGAGGGCTGCTTCCATGCTCCAATAGGTTTCTTCTCCTTCTCCAAGGTGCTTGAATAATGGGCCAAAAGGGGCACTCAAATGGGAAAAAATAGCTCAAATGGTAAGCTAGGGTTTCAAGAGTGATTTTGGGAGAGTGAGGATAGGAAAGATTGTGGATATGAAATGGGGAGCCTCCATCACCTATTTCTAGGTTTTTAGTGGAGGAGTATTGACCCATGGTTTTTGGCACCATATGGTTTAGGTCAATTGTTTAGGGTTTTTGCTTCTTTTTTCCCTCTTTTTCCTCTTTTTTATATTTTTTATTCCCTTTTATTTGATTTTTGGGAATTTAGGGCCTTTTTAGAGGGTTTTTGTTATCTTTTGAGGAAATTTAAATTATTTTGGGGGAAAAAAAGGGGTTTTTTGGCCTTTTGGTGGCTTTTTAATGGTTTTTTAAGGTTTTGGAGGCAAATATGGTAGGAAATATAAACAAATGAGTCATGTAATGAGGGAGATGAGATGGTGAGCACTTTTTGGGTGTTAACAGATTGCCCCCTGATGTGTAAGGGCAGGAGCTCATCGTATGGCCGATAGACATCATAGGTCTTTTATGGTTTTCCTGGGGAGTGGAGAAGAGAAGAAACGAATTAGAGCCCGGAACAACGGTCCCGAACAAACTACAAAAACTGAAAATACATGACCTCAATAATGAATGAGGAATAATATCAATATATGGACGAGGCGGGCATACCCATGCTCGTATCAAGATATATAGAATAACAATGAGTCCCAAAAAGGGGTCCTGAAAGATACATGGAGAACTACTATGTACATCATAAGGGTCCAGAGAGGACACAAATATGGGACATACTGCCGGTCTGACCATGTCTGAACTGAATAACTGATACACTGGAATAATAATAGTGTTGCTAAGTGTGGTACCAGAGGAATTGATGAGCTTTTGGATCATAATGACGGGGAGTCAAACCCTCAATGGTACACTGGACTGGAGCTATACTGGGTGCTCAAGGAAGCATCTAAGTGAGTGGCCTCCAAATACAATTGCCAATGCAACTCGGATATCCATGGGAACATATAACTGGGTGTTCCGTAGTGACTCACCAATGTGCTAGAGTTGGGGGAAATCCGGGGTCTTCGACCAATAACTGAAGGGATATATACCCTGCACGAATCTCAACGATGCAATCAAGGTGTTGAAGTCGAGCATGTGAGAAACAACCATTCGGAGAGGCACTGATGAGTCCGCTCAAAATGGTCCGTAGGCACTCACCACAAATTGTGATGAGTCCAAGGCGCAGGGACCTCTGGGCCTATCCTCTGGAATAGATGGGTTGTCGTCGACAGAGGGAGACCTGCAACTAGCAAGGCAATGAGGTTTCCTTAATAGGAGCATGAGGTGTACAACCGAAGTGTGAGAATACTGATGGTAGGATTGACATACTGTGGAGGTGGGGAATAACTCGGTAAATAGAGTGGGTGGACTCAAACTTCCTTTGTTCAGAGTATGATGGCAGGGATGACCGGGCATCATATAACACTAACTTAGGGGAAGGGGGTCATAGTTGTTAAGGGACCAGGGATTGTGACTTTTAGGAGGGATACTCAATTGATGTAGGATGGCAAGAGACTCTGAGGGTGGTATATCGTAGAATACTCTGAACAAAGGCGACCTCATGGGGGGTGCTTCTAAGATGATTGATCATAGTGCCAAGAGGCACCGGTGGGGACTTCTTCATGGGAATGGTACTATCATGTGGATTTATATGACCCCAGGACAGTTCATGCTCGTGATTGCTTTCAATTTTAAGGATTCTGAAAGCGATAAGAAGACTCTGAAATAGGGAATGGTACCGTCATGAGGATTTGTATGAGCCCAGGATGGTGCATGCTCGTGGTTGCTTTCAATTTTAGAGAGTCTGAAAGAAATAAGAAGACTCCAGGGGGGTTCTTTTTCGCACGGGGGGTTCACACAGTGAACTTGTTACATAGCACGATCATTCGCATGATATTAAAGAATATCCCTATTTTCACTAAATATTGGAAATTGCATCCTAAAATTGTATTGTTGAACCCCCCTCCCAATATGCCTTTCCAATTAAGAAAACCCCTAGTTTCATCAGATATTGTAGGTATCCATTTTTATCAACCTATTTTTAACACCCCCTTTATATCATATTATCAAGTGGTAACAAACAAGAGCCCTAACACATCTCAGTATAAGCAAAGAAGATGCTAAATAAAATAATAATATAATGCTAATAATGATCCCACTAGGATTGCAGGGGAAACTGATCAATTTGTAGCATTGGATAGTGGAAGACCCAATGAAATAGTATTGGGGAAGGCAAAATGCATTAAAGGCAACCTAGTCAAGAGTTCAACATAACAAAGAGCGTAAAATACTGATAGTCTAATTGTTACTAAAATGCTTAGAAAATATGAGAATTGCATATGTTTCACACAACAGCCTACCAATCTACCAGTTTTATATATGTAAATAAAATATAGACATAGAGAGATTGTGTTTTCCATAAGCTTATTAAATTAAAATCCATAAAAATGAAAAATTGAAACCCTTTCATGGATGGACTCCCCTACCTTCCTATCAAAACAAACATAATTGATGTTTGAACCCAAATGAACATAGAAAAATTCCTTTTACTTTTCAATAACACCACATGATCATGTGCAAAGCTTAGATTTGGGTCATTCACAAGATCCAATGAATTGCCTCCACTTCCTCTACATTTATTCTTGCAATCAAGGGAATTAACAACATTTATTTATCTTTTCTTGGGTTATATCTAGTTTTTTTTTTATCTTTACAAGAGAGGGAAAAATTCTGACTATTAGGTTTCAAGCATGCAATAGTTATAGAGATGCACATATGGTGAAACTTGTATGATACCATTTCATGGTAACAATAACACATAGGGTATGTAAATAAGGATTAATAGATTTTCACCTATGTTCATGTCAGTTCCAATACAATATTAAAACGGATTCCTTGCATATAAGAATTGAAATTACAATTATGAATGTGCCAAATATAACTCAATCTAACAACTGTTCCTAACTAGCAATGTGAAAATATTAAAGAAGAATACAAAAAGTTGAAAGAAATAATTAGTCAAGAAACATTGATTTGACTTTTCTTGGTTCCAGTGAGCCAAGAAAGATTGATCTCACTTTTTATTGGTTTTCATAAAGCAAGGTTTAATTGAATCTCAATGCCCACCTAAACCCCAACCTAAAAAATGAAGAGTTGAATCTTTTACTTGAATGCCTACAAAAAATACAATACAATTGTTCAAGTCCGTAACCCTCGATCAGCTACATCTCTTAACTTAAAGATGAAAAACAATATAACATCAATTCAAACCAAGCCTAAATAAGCTATTAAATGAGGATTTCTCAAGGCCAATAATCCAAAGAGGCTTCCATCGATATTATCATTGGTACGCTATATCAAATTTATGCAAAACTTAGGATCATAAGCAGTATCAAATAAAAATGGAGGGTCCTTAAGTTTTCGGTGGGTATGAATTCAGCCCATGATTTGGAGGTTATTCCTCAGCACACCCAAATAAAATAACCCCCAATATTTATATTATTATGTCAAAATAAAAAAAAACCCTTGACCCCTAAATACGAGGCAATATATTTTTGAGGATTTTAAGAGTATTCAAACCCCCAATATGAATGGACGTGATATGATATTTCCTCACTAGTGAACCCCCCGGGCTTTTTCGTGTGTTAGTCTCCAAGGCCCGAAAAAACATAAAAGGATGCAATGAAGAACTCTTCTAGCCGATGTGACTAGAGTATTGATTTTTCATAATTAGCCTACCAGGTCCGGAAAAGGGTTAAACTTATAGTAGATAGACACCCTTTCAGGTACTTTAACGAGCATGAAAGGAAGCAATATTGCTCAGCGATCTTTTCATTCTTTTAGGAGTCAGAAAAGAGCTTAACAAAAACTCTCTAAATGCCTTTTTCGTAAAGGACTTGTTCGGCCCCAAAAAGGGATAAAATTATACCAAACAAAAGGAATGGCCAAGCAAGGAGAGAGTGTTCAATCAAGGGACATCGACGAGTACCAAGAATGAGGGTTGGGGGGGGGGGGGAACACTGGTGGGCCTCCTTGCGGGATGATGAATGGTGGAAAAATAACGAAATAATTGCAGTATGAATGGAGTGAATGGCTCATGTATAAATGTGTAACAATTCGATGATAGTCGATGTGGTGCGCAAACCGAGGCAGCAAGGTGTCGGGAGACAATGTTGAAACTGTTGCTAGTGAGAGTGAGAAATGATCTCAAGCATCATCACAAGCTCAGAAAACTGAATCCGATGATGTAAAAAGCATCAAAAACGGATAATGACCGAGGTGGCGTGCAAACCGAGATGACGAGGGGCTGGTGAAAAATGCCCAAAAAATATGGGGGTGAGAGCGATAAATGATCTCAAGCATCATCACAGGCTCAGAAAACTGAATCCGATGGTATAAGGAATGCTAAAAACTGACAACGACCGATGTGGCATGCAAATCGAGATGGTGAGGTGCATGGAAAAAATTCCAAAAAAGGGGTTTGGAGAAAACAAGAAACCGAGTCGACCATGCTGAAGGTCTCGTCGTTCTGATTCCAAGGGTGGAAACGATTTGGAAAATGGACTCCGTATGGAGCCATAATGGCCAAATCAAGAAAAAGTCAACTGTCTATAAATAGTAAGTGGACCCATAATGCCAAGTGTCATTTGTGTGGTTGACTTTGACAGGAGAGTGTGGTGGGCCAGAGTGGATTTGGCATTTCTAGGTGATTGGACCAGTCAATTTCATTTCCGCAAGTTGCAGGTATTTCACTAAACTCATACCTTTAATGTTTTCTCGATTTGGGTGGGTAGTGAGTCCTCAGGGGGGGTTGTACGATCCACGTGGGTGTGGATCACGGGCTTCGAGGCGATGGCCGTGATCTGCGATCACGACTGTGGCCTCCACAGCTGCGATCTGAGATTGCGGCTATGGCCTGGATAGTCGCGATCTGCGCCCGTGATTGTGGCTTGTACAGCCACGATCTGTGATCGTGACTATGGCCTGGACAGCTACGATCTCCGATTGCAGCTGTGGCCCCCACAGATGCAATCTGCGATCGTGGCTATAGTCCCGATAGCCACAATTTGGGATTGCGACATTGGGCTCCACAGCCGCGATCTGGATCAGGATTGTGGAGTCATACCCCCGGGGGGGGAGGGGGTGATGGTTTATTCGATGATGTTCTAATGAGTTTTCAGTATGGGATTGATAGGATGCCAAGAGTACTATGGAGGGAGCACGAGATACCTGACAATCTAATGGACTACATATGGGATGACCGACATGTCCGGGGGACCTTGGGGCTGTGCGGACTGTTGAAGTTCACACAGGTGCCGATGATGCGTTCAACAACACTACTGCTGAACAGCTTGGTGGGCTTCTGGGAGCCCGATAGTTTGTGCTTCATGGTGCAGGGGGAGAGACTGGAGTTGACCCTGGAAAACGTATACTTTTTGATGGGACTACCATGTTTGGGTAGGGTGGTGGATACTCAGCCACGGATGTCCGCGGATGTGGACATGGAGGAGATGCTGGATCGGTACTGCTTCCCGACGGCAAGAGTGAATAAGAATGCACTCTTGATTTGTGACTTAGAGGATCCATCAGTTCGGGCGATCGCAACATGTGTGGTCCGAGTGTTGGGGTCACAGGGACCCAACCGGGTGTCTAGGAGACAGATGCAGTTGGTCGAGCGGGTATTACAGGGGACCTACTTTGCGTGGGGCCAGATATTCCTCACCTGTGTTCAACGAAAACTGAGCTCGGTGAAGGTATCTGGCAAGGGGTTCTGCTATGGGTCATTTTTGTGCTCTTTCTTCATGGAGCGGGTTCCGACGCTGTGGCTGCGAGTGTCGATGCAGGCTGGGGGTTTGAGGGAGCCGCGGATGGTGCGGTGGGGTGAGATGATGCACCGGTGGGGTGGGGGAGAGGTGGGGCGGTATTTTACATAGGAGCTCTATTTGCAGTGGTTGCAGATGCCGCTAGCTTTTAATGACTATCTGTACCGTGGTATGGACTACCGGCGAGATCCGGAGGCACCACGACCGCCTGGGCAGGCTTGGGGTCCAGATGGTATGTATCTAGATTCTTGATCATTTTATATTGGATGTTTTGATGTTAGATATATATGATGATTCTGAATATGTACGATTTGGTTTGATGCAGATGTGGGACCGCTACCACCACTAGGGCATAGGGAGAGTAGGGGGAAGATAGCAGTGCTAGCCTTGCCAGACCAGGGGGAGGTATGACGACGGGATGCGGAGGGGACTCTGGAGTCCTTGCGAGTTACCTTCGACCGGCTATTGGTTGGGGTCTCTGACGAGGGGTGGAGGGAGCTTGATCGAGAGGTGGTCGAGGCCTATCACGAGGCTCCGCGGGATTGGCGATCGATCTTGATTCGGGTGGCAGTTATGGTTGAGGAGAGGAGGGCTCGGGATCAACAGGGGGATGAGGAGGATCCGGAGGAGAAGCGAGGAGAGGATGATTCTGCAGCAGAGGAGGCTAGTGAGGAGGGTTCAGATGGGGGATATGACTCTCATTAGGGAGTGCTGGGGACTCCCCCCCCCAATGCGTATGGGCATTCGGGATTTTTTGTATATACATCATGTATTTTATGATAGGGATGCTGTTGGGGCTCCTTGATGTATATTGTTTGTATAGCTGAATGCTGGGACACTCTTGACATGTATATGACGATGATATATTTATATAGATATGCACATGGATGCATTTGTGCAGTGATTATTTTGTGTACGTGCGTGGATGCGCCTGTATGGTTTTGTGTGATTTTAGTGCACGTGGATGCAAATGATTTGTTATGATAAGCACGTGGATGCCCTTTGTTGTAGATGTCATCTTTTTGGAATGTTTTATGTTTTTGATGTGTTGATATGTGATGATTATGCATGATGGATGATTTACATGGTGTGATTGATGTGCCAGTCGAGGATGTTGTTAGCCATTTGATCTGTGACACTATTCTGAGCTCTTGGGACATGAGTGAATGTTATGGATTCAAACTGTCGGCTTAGCTGTTTTGTGCACAAGAACTTTCTAAAGAGGCAAGGATCACGCACCTAGTAGCAGTTGTTGAGCTAGGAGACAAGCAGCTGGGATTCAAGGAACACATGAAGGTGACGTATACCCATCTGAAGGGTAGCAGTCAGGAAGCCGGTCACAGGATCATACTCAACCTGGTTATTGGTAGCAGCGCCTATGCACATTCCGTCAAGGTGAATCAACTCATGTGAAGGGGAATATAAGACCCAAGCTGCAGAGGCCAGGTTTGGAAACCAGCGGCTTGCCCCATCGGCGAAGACAATGTAATAAGGTGGAAGATGGTCCATTTGTGACAATACAAAAATGATGAAGGTGAGGTTGCAGTAAAAAAGTGAAAAACAAAAAGAAAGCAAACTGTACAGTATGGACCAACGGGTCCACAGGGTTGTTTAAGGATAAAAGCGTTTAAGATACAACCCATTACGGGGGTTGCGCAAGGGGTGGCCTTCTGAGTCAGTTAAAACATATGCCCCATGTCCAAGGCAAGTATGCACTATGTAAGTGCTATGTAAGGACCTTGCCACATGGATTCGAACTACCCTTTACCTATCTTGTCATGGGCTTGGTCGTAAACGAGGACTAGGTCTCCTTCACGGAATGTTCATGGGTGGACATGTTTTTCATAACCAACTTTGGAGCAGTTCTTGGAAGCTTCAATGGTTTGGAGGGTTTTGCGACGGTCCTCATCAGCTTGTTCTAACAACAATAGGAATTGTTCAAGTGGGGAGGTATCGGGGAGAAGTTCATTAGCGATGTGTAGGGCGGGGATCTGACACTTGATGGGGAGGAAATATTCGACACCGTGAACTAAGTTAAAAGGGGTGAAACCGGTGGTGGTATTAGTTGATGTATGGTAAGCCCATAATGTAGGGAAAAGCATGTGATGCCAATTGGACTTATGGCAGTCAACAGTGCGTTGGAGGATTGTTTTCAAAATTTTGTTAATGGCATCAACCTGGCCGTTCCCTTGGGGGTAGTAAGCAGAGGCATTCTGATGTTTGAACATAAGGAGAGTTGACAACTCGCGCCAAATGACATCTTCAAAATGTGAACCATGGTTTGAGACAAGCTGTTTTGGGACCCCAAATTGTGTAATAACATGGTTAAAAAAGAAACAGGCAGCAGTGTCGGCTTTACAGTTGAAGGTGGGCATGGCTTCATCCCATTTGGTGAAGTAGTCGACGGCGACAATGATAAACTTATGGTCGTTTGCGGATGAGGGTTTACATTCCATGAAGTCGATGGCCCATTTGCAAAAAGGGCCAACAGTGATGACTAGGTGGAGTGGAGAGGGTGGTGTCCAGGCCTTAGGGGCAAAGAGTTTGCAATTAGGGCAATGTTTGACTGCTGTGAAGCAGTCGATAAATAGTGTGGGCCAGAAGTATTCGGCGCAGATGACCTTCTGGGCGGTGGCCATCCCTGAGAAATGTCTGCCGCAGGCGCCGCTATGACAGTCGTTGAGGACTTGTTCGGCTTCCACGTGTGTAAGGCAATGATAGAGGATAGTATCAACTCTTCGTCGGTAAAGGACGTCACCCAATAGGAGATACCGAGCCGCGTTGTGATGGATACGATGGCGTCCATCGCGATTTATGTCTGGTCAAAACTTCTGCGTGCGAAGGTATAGCAAAATATCACCGTACCATGGGTCATCTGACGAGATGATGAACAAATGATTGTCTGGTAACTCATCGGAGATGGGCGGGGATGGAAAAAGGGATGGGAGGTCGATTATGAGCTGGGAAAGTGCAAGGGCTTTAGTGCTCTTAGGGGTTGTGAAAGTTAGGTCATATTCTTGGAGGATAATTACCAATTTAGCAACACGACCTTGCAGTAGTCGCCAGTTCAAAAGGTAGACCATGGGGTTCGAGTTGGCGAAAACTGTAGTATGACTGAGTAAAATGTAATGGCGTAATTTTTGTACGGAAAAGACGACAGCAAGGGCCAGTCTTTCCTCATATGGGTAACATAGGGGTGGTCCAGACAAGGTTTGGCTTACGTAATAAATGACATGCTCCTAGCGAGCAATGTCTTCTTGGACAAGGACCCATGACATGACGTGGTCAGATGCCGAGACGTAAAGGATGAAGTCCTGAGAGAAATCCAGAGGGGAGATCAAAGGGGCTTGCGTGAGAGATTTTTTAAGGGCTTCGAATGCATCTTGTGCCTGGTCATCCCAAACAAAGGGTATGTGAGTACGAAGCAGACGTAAGAAACCATGAACTATGGTGGCATAATCAGGAACGAAGCGACGGAGGAAATTAGATTCCTTTGTAAGCTCTGTAGCTTCCGGAGCGTGCGTGGTGTGGGAAGGTCTAATATGGCTTGAACTTTGAGGGGGTCGACAGCGATTCCTTTGTGGGAAACAACAAAACCTAACAACCGTCCTACCAGAACACAAAAGACACACTTGAGTGGGTTCAAGTGGATCTGATACTTGCGACAGCACAGAAAAACTTGTCGGAGGTCATTAAGGTGGTCGGATCGTTTCTTGGAACGTGCTGTGAGATCGTCAAGATAGACTGATAGGATATGGACCAAGTCATGAAAACAATAGGTCATGGCCCGCTGGAAGGTGGCGCCAGCATTTTTAAGGCCGAAAGGCACGACACGATAGGCAAAGGTGCCCCATGGGGTGGTGAAGGCAGTCTTGTATTGATCTTTCTTGCGGATCTGAATCTGGTTATACCCAAAGAAACCGTCCATGAAGGATAGGACTTCATGCCCCACACATGCATCGATGAGTTGGTCAATAAAGGGCATGGGGAAGCTGTCTTTGGGACATGCTCGGTTTAAATTGCGGAATTCAGTACATACTCTGATGGTGCCTTGTTTCTTGTTAACAGGGACGGGGTTAGAAACCCAAGTGGTGTATGCAATAGGATAAATGAAACCTCTTGCACGAAGTTTCTCAATCTTTGCTTTAACGGTGGGGAGCTTTGATGGATGAATGGGGCGTTGTTTTTGGCGAATGGGGGGGGGGGGCACATCCGGCCATGTGTCAATGTGGTGCTCTATGATAGCAGGGTCAAGACCAAGCATTTCGGTGTAGGACCAGGCAAAGACATCGCGCGACTCTTGGAAAAGTTTCTTGTATTCTCCGATCTCGTACTCGGTGCAGGATGCTCCCAAAGTAATGATTTCAGGGGCACTGCCTGGGGCAGAGATATCAATGTGGATTGTGGGTGAGATATTGGCCATGTTACCTTCCTCGAAGGCATCAGGAGCGGGAATGGGCTCTTTAAACCAGTCGACCTTGGTGGGGAGGAAATCTTTGGACTCAACTAAAAATTGGGTGGTTGTGGTGGGGGAGGACTCTTCAGGGAGGAAATAGGAACGATGGTGGATATCCTCCCAGGGCTAATCAGGTGTGGTAAGAGCCTCGAGAATCTCCTCATCATTGTAGAAAATTTTTGTCGTCAAATCGGTTGACGAGGGATCACTAGTAGTAGAAATCATATAAAAAGTATTGATCTCTCCTAGTGGTGGAGATTCTGGGAGGTGGATCTCTTCAATGGTGGGGGGAGACGTCTCAAGGTCCAAGTTGTTCATCTCGTAGAGAGAAGCTCTGTAATCTAGGAGATCAGGGCAGTTATGGGAGTAATGGCCGTAAATACCGCATATTGCACGAGGGTGATTGGTACGTAGTGACTTATCGCGAGGCTTAGGGGTAGGGTCGAGTTGGACAACCAGGATGTTGGGGTCGTCGCCAAGCATTTGCATGTGCACTTGTAATGCAGGTAATTGTGGACATTGATGAGTAGCATGGCCCAACTTATCAGAAAACAAGCATTTGGGAGGAGTGCGAAACGCCGGGGGTAGAGCAGTGTACGGTTGTGGGCCTCTGCCCCCAGTGTGCTTGATAAGAGGGGACGGATTGGTGGATGAGGAAGGAGTAGTGACACCAGGATGTGGTTGACTAGCAGTGGTAATGGGTTGTACCGGTTGTAGGACGACATTTGGTGTCGGGGGGGATATGGGAGGTGTGATGTACCACATCGGTAGTCCTAAAGTTAACCCTGGGAGGCTGAGAGTGGCCATGACTGGGGCGCTCACTACTCCCGAAGGGGGGAATAGGGAGGGGATTGTATGGATGGGTGTAACACCAACATGACTAGGTACCAATGGTGGTTGGGGTAGCAAGGGCGGTTGATGGTTTGGTGTTTGTGTATTGTGGGAGAGGGTACATAAGTCAAATATTTCGGTCGTTGGTGACGGGGGTGGAATGGATTGGAATGTGGAAGTCATCGACATATCTGAGTAGACTCTGGGTCCAACTGAGGAAACCAACGAGGTAGATGCACCGTGAACAGGTTGTTCGATCATGGGAAGAATATTTTCAGGTGCAGCGGGGGCATTGGGATCGTAATAGGTGAGTTGATCAATCGTGACCACTTGTCCTTCATGGGGGAACATCATGGTACGAAAAATGGATGAGGCAACTGCCCGCATGGCGTACATGTAACTGCGGAAGAGTAAAAGGTTATAATCAAGTCAGGCGTTGATGACCTCTATGTCAATAAGCACTGTTTTACCAGCCAACTAGACGGGGACATTAGCTAAGAGACCTTGGGGTTGAGCCGAACAGCCGTCGTAGGCTCCCAACGCAGTGGTGGAGGCCTGGAGAGTAGGGGATCCCAACTTCTACCAAACAAATGTGGACATAACGCATGTAGAGGCACCCTCATCAATGATGCACCGATGGATTACAAGATTCCGAATGGATACAGAAACTTGGAATGCTAATGTGGAAGGCAAGCATGGTTCGGATTGGTCCAAATCAAAGACCATCATTCGTTAATCAGTTGGGTTGATAGCACCAATGGCTGATAACAAAGTCTTGCACTATGTGGGACAGTTTTTTAAGACCTCTAACGTAGACATAGCTGTGGGGGACTAAGCTAAGCCGTCCACAATGTTGTAATTAGACGCAACGCGATCATTGGGGTTATTGTTGATGCGGGGAAGTGGGAAGCGAGGGGATTTTGGGGTGCCATCTAATGGGGCCGGAGGTATTCATAATGACTAATCGGTGGGAAGAGCGTTGGTGGTTTTGTCGGCGAGAGGGGCTTCGGGGGTGGAGCCATATTGGTTCCGAAGGGTTTGAAGGTTGACATCGGTGGATGACATCATTAACAAGTGATGGGTACCTGATTCTAGCATGGGGTGATCAAGAGCTGCATAAGTGATTTGCTATTATGGAGGCGCATTTCCTTGAGGGGGAGCTAACGGTTAAGTGTTCACCACTCCTTGGGTTGGTAAAGGGTTCTGTAACACTAAGGTTGAGTCTCAGGTGGTGGGGGGTTAGGTGGCGCCTGAGGTGCCGAATGCCCTTGGCGGTGGGCATCATCGGTCCAGAGTTGTCGTGCCCGCTCCAAATGTGGGCAAGCGTGTGTGTAATGGCCATAAACCGCGCAAATAGAACAAGGGTGGTTCGTTCGTAAGTTAGGGTTTTTAGCTTGCTTTGGCGGCCTGTCGGGGTTTTGGTTGGCAGGTGCCGCGTTATTATTGTTTGGGGGATTAGGTGGCTGGCCGCCTTGGTTTGGAGGGGGGTTGTTCCCACGTTTATGTCTTTTTCCAAGGTTTTGCTGGCCTTGTTGGCGTTGGTTATTTTGGTTAGGCTGCGGATTTTGTTGCGCGTACACTTTCCCTTGGGTGGCAGGCGGTTGTTGGGGTTGTGCAGATGTGGCAGCAGGCTACGGCGGATAATAAGCGGGTGGGGGTGATGCAGGTGCTGGACCTTGTGGGGGTTGTTGATATGTCTGTGTGAGAGGTGGTTGATTTGCCACAGGTGCTTCCTGTGGCGGATAATAAGTGGGGGAGGCTTGAGAGGATACATGAGCGTGCGCAACCTACGGGTGGTAATATGGTTGAGGTGCAACTGGGGGAACGTAAGCACGGGATGCATGGCCAAAGCACTGAGGTGGACATGAGGGTCTGTGGGAATGGCGGTTATGCGCCATGGGAGCATACGAATTGGTTGCTCCAGAGTGGGATGTAGCCCGCAAAAGGTTGAGGCCATTATTAGTATGTGTCATGGAAAAGGGTTGGTTATGAGATGCAACATGGCCAATGATGCCATCGGCGGCATGGGATGCCCCCGGCGCATCGTTTCGAGAGGAATCGTTGCAGGGGGCGTCAGGTATAATGGTATATAAGTAACCAGACTGGGCGTAAATAAGGTCAAATTGCTGGGATTTTAGGATGGCCTCTTCCTCGGACTGGGGTCGCTCTGCCACATCCTTAGCAATGACAGGGAGGAGAGATTTAAGAGACCAATCTAGGAAGATACGGTCATATAACTTGATTTTGCACAGGCTTCGGCGTCGATGCCACTCATGAATGTGGTCAGTGATGTGGGTGGCCATATTCTGTCTACAAGACAGTTGGATCTCAACTCCCGCATCATAACGGACAGGTAACTGGAAGAACTGCAGGAAGGTCGAGGTGAGGGAAGTAAAGGTGGCATGGGTCCCATGGGGCTGTTTGATGTACCACTTGGCTGCAGAGCCAATGAGAGTTCTTTGTAACAGACAGAGTCGGACAGAGTCGTCCACCATGGAGTTGGAGGAACACCACAAATGGAAGGACATAATGTGGTATTGGGGGTCTTCACCTCACTTGCCCTCAAATTTATGGATGTTTGATGGGATCTTGGTGGGCATGTGAGGCCACACAGGATCGTGTCTGATGGGATCGTTGGTCAGTCTGGCCAGGTCAGGAAGGTTGAGACTAGCCATGAATGGCAAACTAGTAGAAGGATGTGACATGCTGGTGGTCGTGGCCACGTTGGGGCCAATGCCCCCAAGTGTAGGGGTTGGGTTTGTGATAGGGATGTGACCCCCAATCAGGGGGGTGGAGGTGGTATGAGAGGGTCCTTCGCCACTAAGCATAGTGTGAGTCACCAATGGGGTTGGGTTGGGTATGCTAGCCACTGGAATTGGCACAGTGACTAGGATGGTGGGTGTGGGCCCCATCAGGGGCATACCCAAAGCAGGTGTGGTGGTTGGGGTGGTTGTGGACGCTCCACCAATGGTCCCTACAAAGAAAGGGTTTGAATTCATGCCAGTCATGGGGCTGGTTGGTGCAGTGTAAGTTGGGTTTTCAGACTCATCCCATAATCAAATGTGAAATAAGGGGCGTTAGAGCCAAGGGACGGAGCTATATGTCATCGACAAGTAGAGTCAAGTGACGAAGCTCGAGGTCTATGACGATTGGTATCAAGTGATGAAGCTCTACATCTATGACGGGTGATGTCAAGTGAACCATGCTGCGGGGGCTCACCCTGGAGGCGCCGAGAGTGTCTCAGGGACTCAATGGTGGCAGATGGTGTCAAGTATCTGGGGATTGTGTCGAGTGAAAAATAGCTCAAAAACCCTAATGCAGTCAAGTGTGTAGAAGGAGAGCGCAAAAAATACGGCACTCAGGTCAACAACCAGCTCAAAACACTTACTGTAACAGCTGTGCTACAATAAGCAGAGCGTCAACAAAAATGGTCAGAATACCAATAAGCAGCAGGTTTCCTAAAAAAAAAAATAGTGGACTCTCTAGACCAAAGGGAGGTAAGAGAGCATGCAAACACCTAGCTAAATAGTATTCTGACTCAACCAGACATATCCTCTGCAAGGTGATGAAATCCAAGTCAGACAATATGGATAGTAGAGCCAAGTGGCTAAAGATATCCCCCTACCGGGAGGGACACCGGGTAAGACAATCCTAGAAGAAAGGAAACTAAGATACCCTGTTCATGACACATCCAGAAGAGGTGAATCTGTAGCTCCGATCCTATCACCGTGTGGGCCTAAAAGGAATCACCAAACACAGACCAACGAGTAGGTAGCCTTCGATTACTGAATGGATTGCGGTATTCCACTCAGGCCTCTGGAACCAGTCTGGCTACTTCAACCCTCCTAAGGGAGAGGCCCTCTGATAAACTGGTTGTGACCGTGTCAAAAAATACAAGGGAATTTTGGTACCCTAAAGGACAACAACTATGTCTCAAGTGTAAGCAACCGAGGGGTGTTATTTGGATGCCTATCCCCCCTGTCCTACCTAACTACAATATTCTTATGTGTTCCTCAAGTGGGGTTAGAATGTTGGTTGTGTTAAGTAGTGTTTTAAGGCTCACTTGAATTAAGTGACAGAGTGTGTGCGTGTGAGGTAATGAACCCAATCAAAAGTGTCACAGGTGGGCAAATTTTTTAACGAATACTAATGTAGAAATTTAACTTGTAATGCAAAATTTTCTTTTTTCAGTGTAAATGCTTAAACTTAAAAAATTATGTAAATGGAACAGAAAGCAAACTGCAGAAAAAGGCTGTAGGTAAGTGTGGCTGCAAACAGAACAGGTGGTTGTGCAGGTGCAGAAAATATTGCAGCAAAATTCTGGGTTCAAAAAGGGTAAAAATAAAGAAAACAGATCACGGGTGTGTGACTGAAATGCGCGATATAAGGCGCGGCTGTCCAAGTGAAACCTGCAATCAGATCGCAGGTCTGCGGCTAAAAGGCAAGGTTTGGGGCACGGCTGTAGGGGGAAAACCTGTAGGCGGATCGTGGGTCTGTGGCCGAAAGGCGTGGTCTAGGGCACGGCTATAGGGCTGAACCCTGTGAGAAGATCGCGGGTATGGGGTCAAGAGGCGCAGTCTGGGGCGCAGCTAAATGGGGAAGAGCTACGGTCGGATCACGGGTTTACGGCCACAATGCGCGCTTTGGAGTGCGGAAAAAGGGCAGAAAGTCATGGTTGGATCGCAGATCTAGGGCTAAAAACTGCGATCTGGAGCACGGGAAAGAGGCAAAAGGCTGTGCTCAGGTCGCGAGAAAAGAGCCAACAGTTGCGATCTGGATCGCGGAAAGACAACAGAAAGCTACAATCTAGGTTGCAGCTGCAAAGAGCAGAAACACGATATGCGGCAGAAAACCCAACTGGCCGAAGCCACAGCCAAACAGGGAAAACAGAAAAATACTTGCAGAAAACTAAAAACTTTTTAAAAATTGTAACCAGAAATTCAAAGAAACACTAGTGGAGTCGCCAAAACTATAGCTAGGGTTTTCACCCTAGCTTGTGCAAATGAGCACCTACTAAGGAGAAGGGCCTCCTTAGTAGCAATTCAGTAAAACAGTAAAGCAGTAAAAACTAAACTAACATGTGCATCAACAGGAAATAAAAAGACAATGACAAGATAATAAAAATTTTCTTTTGTATTATGATATAATCAAGATTACATTTACCTCAAATGTTGAGGTTGGTGGAGCTCTTGCAGTAGTCCAGGAGGGCTGCTTCCATGCTCCAATGGGTTCCTTCTCCTTCTCCAAGGTGTTTGAATAATGGGCCAAAAGGGGCACTCAAATGGGAAACTAGCTCAAATGGTAAGCTAGGGTTTCAAGAGTGATTTTGGTAGAGTGAGGATAGGGAAGATTGTGGATATGAAATGGGGAGCCTCTATCACCTATTTATAGGTTTTTAGTGGTGGAGTATTGACCCATGGTTTTTGGCACCATATGGTTTAGGTCAATTGTTTAGGGTTTTTGCTTCATTTTTCCCTCGTTTTCCTCTTTTTTATATTTTATATTCCCTTTTATTTGATTTTTTGGGAATTTGGGGCCTTTTTAGAGGGTTTTTGTTATCTTTTGAGGAAATTTAAATTATTTTGGGGGGAAAAGGGGGTTTTTTGGCCTTTTGGTGGCTTTTTAATGGTTTTTTAAGGTTTTGGAGGCAAATATGGTAGGAAATATAGACAAATTAGTCATGTAATAAGGGAGATGAGATGGTGAGCACTTTTTGGGTGTTAACAGTGACAAAGAAAATAGCACTAGTAGGGTTCGAGTCATATGTATGGATGGAGAGCCTATGTTGTTCTAAATAGAGAGAAAGAGTGGGCCACCAATGGCTTGCTACTAATATTGCTACTATTTAGGTAGCATGTGCATGGTGGCTGCAAAGGGAACTTATCTTGAGGTTTTCAAACAATATTACTCTGATTGAGATCTATAATCAGCCAAATGCACACACTTATTTTTAGGTAATCTTGGAGTGGAAACTCACCTAGATTCAACCATACCAATTTCTTAATAATAACATAGTTTATTCTTTGTCTTGCTTACCATCCTTGTTGGATACTGATTCTTTTGTCACGATATTGTTAATTATGTTCATGTTTTCATTTTAAAAGTAGCAAATTTAGTAGTGGATCAAGAAGTAGTGCTTGTTCGAGAGACCGTTGAAGTGTTATCTAGTTTTTTTTTTTCTTTTAAACAAAAGGTATGCTACAAAATCTATTGTTGGTTATCAGTATGAACAATGTCCTAATAGTGGTTATCAATTTGAACAAGAGGGAGAAGTTGGTCGATGAACGAGGTTACTTATTTGTGTCTATGTAGAAGAAGGCCATGGAAACAATAACAAAGGTCATGTAAAGGTTGTGAGCAAAGTTCATGTAGAGATTATGAAGAAGGTCGTGTCACCTACATTTAAGGCAGTGCACTTACATAGATTCGGAAGAGTGAAAAGATGTAAACTCAAACTAATGTTAGAATAAATTTTATCATTAGTCCAACTAATAATGACTATGATTGAACTATATAGGCATTATATAGTGCTTAATTTAAACTTGGGCTTTCATGTAAATAAATCCTACTGTGTGTTAACTAGCTTCAATGTAAGGTCAAATAAGAGAGTGAATTGCGTGATTAATGAACAAAAAGACTTTCTATATTGAGTTTTTAGAAATAATGTTCTTCATACTTTGCATTGAAAATTTTACACTAAAAACATAAAATTATATTGATTTTTATGAAAAAGAGAAATTGCATAAAATTATATTGATTTTTATGAAAAAGAGAAATTGCATAAAATTATATTGATTTTTATGAAAAAGAGAAATTGCAGTAATCCAATTCATATAATCCCTTTAACTTGAAAAAAGAAATATTTTTAGAGAAACTTAAACAAAATTACACATATGAATTGCCATACTAAAGTGTTGAGTTCCCATTTAAGTAAAATATTAAATATGATATGATTAACCATGTTTATAGTTGTGAACAACGTATATCAATATGCAAGTAAAGGACTCTAAATGTGTAGACCTTCTTGACAAAAGATGCATAGTAAATTTCTAATAAATGGTCCTCCATCTATGCTATGTACATGTCATCTTCCTTGAGCGTAAGTTAGTATTGAACCTTTGGGGAGTGCCAAATAGGCCCATGAATTAAGGCTCTTATTGCTGCCATGGAAATGCCAATATCCAATATGGAAAATTAGTTAGAGGTACAACTACTACAATTAGCTTTCAATTTAGAAATTTAATTGAACTTTTGTGGATGGCAAAGGCTTAGTGGAGCCAAGTCAATCACCTAGTTGGCTTCTTACTCATTTCGTTGTTTTGTGGTTTGTAACTAGGTGGAAGTGGCAGTACGATGTAAGAAAAACTTTAGAGAGAATGCATGGCCATGCTAATTTTATCACAGAAGTTATAGTTTTAATGCCATTGGAGATGATGAAGTGATAGTGTTAATAAGTAAAATTTTAGGGATAATATATGGTTATATTAATTACATTTTGATACGTGTTTATATCTTAGAATTTAGGGTGGACTAGCATTTACGTTTTTTCTAGATTTTACGAAGATGAGACAAGTGTAGATTTTACGAAGATGAGACAAGTGTACTGTCCAAATTGATTTTATGGTAGTCATTACAAATTCAAAATAAACAATTATAAAATATATATATATATATAAAATAATTGTAACTCATGCATGAATAACTTGTAGTTGATGTATATGTTCATGGAAAACAAGTAATTTATTCACTATACTTAATTTGTGACTTATTAGTGTTCACCCACCAACCACCACCACCCACCAATTAAATAACTATAACTGTGCTCTAATGTCATTGGAACTCAAAGAAATAAAAATAGCTTGTCGGCCAGTGAAAACCACACAACTTGGTGTTAAAAATAGGGTAGCGAATCGAGGTGTCTATACATAAATATATAAAAGTGTTAGCAGCGAGGACGAATGTTGTAATTTATCGTCGCAGTTTTTCCATTGAGCGTCGTTGCGTTTGCATGGATTGTTGAAGCAGCGAAGAAATTTTACTTGCTGCTTTTGCATTGATCGTTGAAACTTCAAAGATAATTTGTGGGCCGAGGCGATTCGCTCTCTTAGTTATGCATCCTGTGTGCGACATTCGATCATGTCTTTCTCAGAAAGGTACATATAATTATTCTGCACTCGTATGTTTATTTGAAATTGTAATTTATATGTAGAGAAATTAATGGTATGAGCATTTACAGGAAAAGAGGCAAAGATAAAGAAGAAGGTCCGTTTCGCTGAAGATGTTGTAGAACACGGCGGAAACAGCAAAGAATG
This sequence comes from Larix kaempferi, assembly GCA_027924585.1. Taxonomy (NCBI): domain Eukaryota; kingdom Viridiplantae; phylum Streptophyta; class Pinopsida; order Pinales; family Pinaceae; genus Larix; species Larix kaempferi. Next base: position 1,822,639 of record BSBM01000368.1, read on the forward strand.
GAGGGACGCATGGAGACATAAGAAGATGAATACTCATGCTGTGACAGATACCCAGCCGCTACCTGTATATTTATGTGCCTTTGCAGCTCTTTTCCGCATTTCTCTTGCCATCTCTCTATGGGTCATCGCCTAGCTTCTCCATCTTTATCTCCATTAGGTTAAACAGTGTGGACAGTATGCTTCTCCATTAGGTTAAAATATATATACATGAAGATATGTCAATCTCACTAAGCGACAGTCAGATTGAACACAGCGAGCAAAGTTTTGTCTATGACTGTAGCTTGAATAACTCGAAATATCCTTCCATCAAATCTCGAAGGATTCATTGTTTGTACTAGAACAGATGGTATCATTCATTTTCAATTTATGAAAATTAGAGCAAGCACGTGGCATTTAAGATTTAAGGTTGTGAGGATATGTATAGGTGTGTAATATTGAAACAAACGAGCTCCATGACTCGGAAGGAATAGTAGATCATGCTTGGAGCCATACAATAATATCTGATCAAATGTATAATATGAATAAGAGCAATTGCAATTTCAATTTGTTCACATGGACGGATAAGTGCACACAAGTTATAAATTTGTTGCTCTATTAGTATATGAGTAGAGTTAGATTGGTATATATATTAGTACAGCTACTTAATCTGTGGTGGGTGAACATTCATAGACTATAAGTTGTGTTACTAATCTCCATGCTTAGTTGTGAAATTGTAATCACTAGTTGTCTACCATTAATTACCCTTTATCCATGCATCAATTATGATTTTTTTTTATTCTTTTTTTTTATAATTTGTTATTTCAAATTTGGAAACAAGTGCCATAAAATCAATTTCTACAATGCACTTGTCTCATATGTGCAATCTGCTATAGAATTTTCTTCCTACGAATAAGATGAAAATCTCATGGACAATAATAAGGCTCCCTAATCCAGGACAGAAAGAAACAAATGGTTGCTATATCTCCTAGATCTAGCATACATATGCAAGCACATATAAAATGAAAGCAGATGAAGGTAGATGTCTTACCTCATCCAAGATGGTTGTCCTCGCTGCTATGTGTTGCTCGAGCTCCTTGCTTGACGATCCAAGTAAGTGAACCTATAGACAAAGGAAGAGAGACAATCTACTTTCCTAGGCTAGCACGTTAGGCCAAATATATCTACCTGAACAAGTAACAAATTGAGACATTCCAATATGAAATACACAATCTGGGAGAATAGGCCAAGTTATCTTTTAGAAAGCCAAAGAGAAAATGATACAATGTGAAATTAAACCTGAGTACATTTTGGAAGCATCTAATCTAACACTTTCCAACAAGCCACCTTTTAGAATCTTGAGAACATTAGGACCTCCTCACAAACAATTCTGCAACGATAGTTCACACTTAGTCTCTATGTCTCCCTAGCTAACTCCAATAAAAGGGGTAATGGTATTCATATAGTAGGAAGAGCCTCAACCAACATGGAGAAGGATTTGGATCATGAGTGAAAGAAATGCATCTAGGTAGGATAAAGAGGATCATGTTTCCATGAAGGGAAAATAGAATTATACTCGAAAATACGATGCAAATCTCAAGGGATAAGACCCCTAGACCCATGGCAAAAATCCCTCAACAACATTTCCGCGCCCCCACAATTGATCAAGACCAGGGATAATTTTAAGAACACCCCCAAAATTTATATGTATAATAAATGGGCGAATCTCCCTAATATATAGGAAAATTTGAAGGCTATTTTATCAACTATATTATATGTATATATAATTTTTTGGCTAATCTTTCATTCTATTATAGAATCTTGTAAAATCTTGGCGAATCTTTCACTAAATTAGAAGATATTGTAAAATCTTGGCAAATATTTCACTAAATTATAAAATATTGTAAAAACTTGGCGAATCTTTCATCAAATTATAAAACCTTGTAACATCCTGGTGAAAATTTTGCTAGGAAGACTCAACTTTTGATTCTGCAGATTACTAAGGCAGTGCAATAGAAGAGCATATACCATAGCTCGACTCTCTCGACTCTTAGACCCTTAAATGAACAAATGCAGGAATGAAGAGAGGAGGGATTTATTTATACATTTCACAAGTAGTATTGGGTCACTCACAACTGGAGGTGTTGGTGAAACACAACTACACTAACTAGATTCAGGGCAAGTGCGGACTCCACTTTTGATCTCGTCACTTAATCGTCCAACGGACATGTGGGGACCCAAATCTTGACATATTGACGAATTGATAGAATTGAACACTTTACACTGTGGAGTGATTATGTCTCCCACGAACCATTATTACAACGTGGAGTATTAATGAGACCCACAACCTTAATATAGTGTATGAATTCCCAATTAGCTTATTTTCCAAATCTCTCATTTTAAAAAACAAAAAAATGGCCTAATGGCCTAAGATTAAGTGCCTACATGTTCACATTCGTAGTAATTGATAGTGATACATTTTCATCATTATTTTCTCAATTACATCTATGTGTATTTTATAAAGTTGCTTGACCATGGGAAAATGAAAGGGAGCCAATGAAACTTGTTCAAGATATCAATATGGAATATGTTTTTATGTTTATAATGAATTGTTTTTATTTTCCGAAGGATTACTTATCTAGGATATGTGCTAGTTTTTTAACTGAATTTTTCATAAATTTGTGACTAGATAATAATAAAAAAAGCCTTAATATTTAATGTAGATTTGAAATTATTTTCTACATAATGTTTCATAAATATGATCCCATGGAGAAACCTGAAATATTTAGCCTAGCTTTGAAAATATGAGTATTTTGCACCTTTATAGGAAATATTAATCATGTTTGTAATTTCCTTTTTTGTTATTAAAAATGTAATAACTTTTTTCTTTGAGGTTTGGTATAAATCTATTGTAACATTTGTTGGAACTGATTCATGCTAAAATGGTATTAAAGATTTAGTTCATTCATCTACGAATCTTTTTATAAATTGGAAAATCAAAATCACTTTAATGAAATTTAAATGCTCCTAAAAACCTTGTATGCCACATGTAAATAGGCTATACCAAGTATGTTATAATTCAACCTATTTTTTCCATGAAGAAAACGTACACTCAGTTTTGAAAGAGATGGAATAATGCATGCCCTGATTTCCACTTGTTATAATAATATTTATCATTCTTTCTATATATCTCTCCCTAATCTACAGATTTGTTTCACTCACCTTTGCATCAACAAATAAATTATTCTGGCACACAATTACTATCGGATATCATGTATGAGATCGCTATGATTTGCCTAAAAAAACATATACAATTTAAATGAAATTTTCTTGATTTTTAAATGGTAAAGATGAGAAAGATGATGGTTACAAATGTGTGTGACAATAAGTAAAATTATAAACATCTTATTGTAATTATTGAACAACCAATATCTAATTGAACAACAAAGCTTTAAAACATGATATATGTGAAGTATACATAGTGTTGAATGTATGCATACAAAGATCTAATGAAATCCATATGTGAACATATAGTACACTATTTGATGCATATTACTTGCCTTAAGAGACAGACATTCTTTCCCAATCATTATATTATATAATTGACCAGGGACAAAATTAACCATTGACATTACCTCTTAATCAATGGTCCTAATGGTATTAATGCACAGCCACTTAACATTTGAGACCATCAAACAATGAACAAAGCATTAATACACAAAATATATCATATATACACATAGTATCAAATGTATATATACAAACATTTTAAAAAAATCATATGTGAACATACACTACACTACTTAAAAAAATTAATATGTGAACATACACTACACTACTTGGTGCTTGTTATTGCACCGAGTGAAATGAGGTGCTCTACAGCCTAGTATGGGGGAGATGTTGTAACATGATGTAACGTTTGTAACAAAATAATTAAAAAAATTCATGTCGACTATCCATGTTGGTTCATAAAATAAAATATTATGAAAAGTAATTAAAAAATAGATGTTCTTTTATAAAATAAAAACTTAAAACTTAAACCCAGATCTATCAATCAAGAGAGATCAAATTTCTTGAGTTTAAATTTAAAAAAAGAAATACACCTCAACAAATTGGATCCCTCTTCGTGCTTGATAGATATGGGTTTAAGATGGATCTATGCTGGTATACCTTCAAATAGAATTATTCTTCATCCAATTCATATGTTTGGATTATTTAACAAACACGAAAAGCAATCAATTATTGACTTTTCTTTTAAAGTTTCTAACAATAAAAATAACGTAAAGGATGGAATTTTTTTGTTAAAGTGTAAAAACAAATATGTCAATGGTAAAATGTTTGGCTTAAATTTGTAGAAATTTTGAATTTTCTAACCATTTTTACAAAAAATGAAATTCACAAATATTCTTTTGGAAAAAAACATGAAAATTAAAAATTTAGCACATGGACCAAATTTAGCTCCAAAACCAACTCCATTGTACAAAGAAACTGAAGCTCTAAAAAAATTTCATCCCAAAGACTATACTAATCTGACAACTGAGTTTCCATTTACTCTAAAACCTAGTAAATCATGCACCATTGTAGGAATTTGAAAGAGGTTTTTGTGAACAATGTAACTAGCTTCATGCTTGTAGCTTTACTTTCAATTATTGGCCAATGTACATACTGTGGCTTGCATTTTTCTAAGCCCATTTTTGCAAATTTACACTTAGTTTTTTACACAACGGTGTAAATTTGTTTTAATTTTCCTTTTTCTTTTTGACACAATGTGAAAAAGTTGTGAAGCTCAAAAAAATATATATAGATGTACTAGAAAGTGTAAAATATTAATCCACAACATTTTCAATTTAAATCACTAAAAAAGACCCAATAATGAGGGTTAGGCATGCATTTAATCCAAGTGGGTAAAAATGGGTCCAAAAATGAAAAGTTGTCATCTTGGGAGATTGATTTCTAGCAAATTATACATCAATTTAGGAATATTAAAGAGGTTCTTGAGAACAATGCAACTGTATTTAGGAATCTAGTTTTACTTTTCATTATTGACCAATGTACATACCATGATGTGCATTTTAGTAATCCCATTTTAGAAAATTTACACTTTGTTTTTTACACAACACTGTGTAAATCTATTTTAATTTTGATTTCTCTTTTTTACACAATGTGCAAAGTTTGTGAAGCCCAACAACAATTTAGATATATGTACAAGAAGGTGGAAAATAGTAATCCACCACTTGCAATTAAAATCACTCAAAAATACCCAATAAGGAGGTTTGGGCGTGCATTTTATCCAACTGGGTAAAGATGTGTCCAAAAATGTCAAATTGTCATCTTAGTAGATTGATTTAGAGAAAATGAAACAACATTTTAGGAATATAAAAGAGATTCTTGTGAACAATGGAACTATCTCTAGGAATGTGGTTTTACTTCCAATTATTGATCAATGTACATATTGTGGCGTGCATTTTACTAAGTCCATTTTAGCAAATTTACACTTTGATTTTTAGACAACACTATGTAAATCTATTTTAGTTTTGCTTTTTCTTTTTGACACAATGTGCAAAGGTTGTGAAACCCAATAAAAATATATATAGATTCACAAGAAGGTGGAAAATAGTAATCCACGACACTTGCAATTAAAATCACTGAAAATGGATCCAAAAATGAAAACCTTCCATCTTGGTAGATTGATTTCAAGCAATTGAAACATAAATTTAGGAATCTGAAAGAGGTTATTGTGAACAATGCAACTGTATCCAGGACTCTTGTTTTACTTTTCATTATTGACCAATGTACATACCATGGCGTGCATTTTACTAAGCCCATTTTGGAAAATTTACACTTTGCTTTTTACACAACACTGTGTAAATCTATTTTAATTTTGATTTCTCTCTTTTACACAATGTGTAAAGTTTGTGAAGCCCAACAAAAATATATATAGAGGTACAAGAAGGTGGAAAATATTAATCATCGCTACTTGCAATTAAAATCACTCAAAAAGACTCGATAATGAGGGTTGTGCGTTCATTTTATCCAAGAGGGTAAAGATGGGTCCACAAATGAAAAGTATCATCTTGGTAGATTTATTTAGAGAAAATAAAACATCAATTTAGGAATCTGAAAGAGGTTCTTGTGAAAAATGTAACTATCTTTAGGTATGTGGTTTTACTTTTGATTATTGACCAATGTACATATTGTGGCATGCATTTTACTAAGCCCATTTCAGTAAATTCACACTTTGTTTTTAACATGACATTGTGTAAATCTATTTTAATTTTGATTTCTCTATTTTTACTTTTTTTTAAATGATTTATTTGATATTTGTTAAAACTTAGTAACATTTTATTATTCTTGTAGTCTTAGTAATTGGTTGAAACAATTACCTTTACTTATGGGAAAAGAAGCTTCTAAAAAAATTTGAAGTTGAAAGTGATTTCTTCTTATCCGTTTATAGGTGAGGGAAAGTGAATGGCACAAAGAAGAAAGCAGGAACCATGAACTGGTTGGTACAAATTTTGACTCTCCCCCACTAAAACACATTGAGAATTAAATTGAACCCTGTGGTTTTCAATTTGAATGGAAAACTACATCACACCAGTGGCTCTATATTAGTAAAACTTGTGTCCAAAAAAGAATTATTACCAGAAGAATTTTTATAGATTCAATTACTATATCAAATTAAATATAAGTTTACATTATTCTATTTTTATAAAATTAAAATAAAATGAATTGTCTATATTAGAAAACTAAATGATTTCAGTTATGAATGAAGCAAAACGAAATAAATTTATTTTATCAAATTATCATCAAAGTGCATCACGGATAATACATAGAAAACTCCACTTCTGTGAAAGATTTGTTACAGCTTGGTATGTGTAATTTAACGTTCAATAATAGTTGAGAAATCCAAAACAGTCCATACCTTGGAAAAATAGCCTTATTAAACTTCTTTTGACAAAGGAAGGAGAGAACAACATAGTACAATCTTGATTGCAATGTGTTTGCTTAATGAATTGCCTTTACAAAGGGCATATTATATTTATGTAGCCTTTTAAATCAAGTCCATTGAAATAAAATGTCACAATTTCAATTACACCATTGATGAAACATGTTAACCCCATTTTACACTTTGTTTTTAACACAACACTGTGTAAATATTTTTTTTATGAGTAAGATAAAACCTTCTATTATTGAATAAAGATAAAAGATGTACAAAATATTACAAAATAGGTTTGTCCATGAAATAGAGCAGACATGGCTGGCAATTCCCTCATCCCACAGAGACAAGACAATGACTGCATATGTTATACCTCAAATTGCCACACCATGTTCCATATGGGGTAACCACATTTATTTCACCATGAAAAGATACTTTGTTTATGCCTCCTAGAGGTCGCGCCCTGATAGTTCATCAAGGAGAAACAATTTCATATTTTTGCGCTTTGCTCAGTTGTATGAGAGCGACAATTTGAAAATTTTCGTGTTTTATTCAGTTATAGGGGAGCGAAAACAAAATAGGCTTATCCCTTTGATTTTGGATCTTGAATCTCATGGAGATATTCTTGGGATGAGGTACCCTTTCTAATCCCATCTCACATTCCAACCTTGGCATGGTTTAGATCCTTGATCCATCATCTTCTCTAAGTAGTTGGCCTCTCAAATCCTATAAGAAGAGAGCCCTCCATGAGCTATGGGGAGTTCTTGGAAGCACGAAACCTATGATCCTATGATTGGGAAACACTCAGAAAGGAAGCCATTATGATGCCATAAGTCTTGCAAGGGTGATGTTGGAGAGCTTGGAAAGAGATGTTATCATCTTGGAAATCAAGGTATAACATTGTAATCAACTTCTTTGGCTTTCCTAATGATAACTTGGCCTATTCTGCCATGTCTTGTTTCTTGTTATATTGATGCATGATATGTTCTAGATTAGATCTAGATTAATACATCTACTTGCTTGGAAGTTTTGGTCCTTTGTCTTATTTAATAAGTTCAAGACTTGAAGATCAAGCTTGGAGCTGGAGCTAGGACAACCTACAGGTTGGAGGTAAGTCTTACTTATTCCTTTCTCTGTCCATGTTCAATATATTATGTAGTGTGCTAGATCTAGGAGAATAGATCACCATTTGTTTTGTTTCTGTCATGGATTAAGTATCTAGGGGCTTAGTTATGTCCATGAGAGAGTTTAACTATCTGTAGGACGAATTATCTAGTACATAAATTGGCGAATCTACAGAATTTTCAAATTTTTGCTCCCCCACAGTGTTCTAGGGAGAGAAACTCTCAAATTGTCGTTGTATTGGTGTGTGCATGGGTGAAAAATCTTTGTTTTGGTCATTTTTTAGCTTGTTTGAAGGGGTTCCCTTGAGGTTTTTGCTTCCAAAATTTTGATGTTCCTCCATATGGTCCATTGGCTTCTTTTTTACACCTTTTTGAATAAATTTGAGTCCTTTTCATCCACGTTTTGTCTTTAGTCCTTCATTGGCAGCGTTAAGGCAATTTGGTCAATTTTGAGTCCTCTAAGCCATTTTCCACTTCTAGGAGTCAAGCGTAGTAGATTTAGGATCTCTATAAAATCATTTTAAACCTTTCAAAACCTATTTTGTGAGAATTTGGGACCCTCTTTCTCTGTTTGGAAGTCTAGGTTCTACCTTGGAAACTTGAAACCCCCTAGGGTTAACTTTGATCCCTTCCTTTGTTGTTTCAGTTTTTTGAGTTTCATTCGTTTTTACATTGGTATTATTATCTTCTTAAAACTGATTTAGATCCTTCCACACCCATTTTGGTTAGATTTTGGATCCTTCTTCCTTGTTTGGAAGTTGGATTTTGTGCTTGGAAAATTGAAATCCCCTTGGGTTAACTTGATCCCTTGTGTACATTTTCAATTTTTCTGAATTAGAGTCTCTTCATCAGTGATTTTGTGACCGTTATATGACTAATTTGGACTCATCCAAATATTTGGCTTTGTTTGGAAACTCTTGGCATGGTTTGGAAGTTCGAATCCTTTTTTTGGTCTCTTGAGTCAAACTAGTGCTTTGTTTCCTTGTTGGCCGGTAGACACGGGGAGTTCACTAGAGAGGCAATATCATATCACGTCCATTCATATTGGGGGTTTGAATACTCTTAAAAACCTCAAAAATATATTGCCTCGTATTAAGGGGTCAAGGGGGGGTTTTTAATTTGACATAGTAATATAAATATTGGGGGTTATTTTATTTGGGTGGGCTTAGGAATAACCTCCGAACCATGGGATGGATTCATACCTCCAAATCATGGGCTCAATTCATACCTATCTAAAACTTAAGGACCCTCCATTTTTATTTGATATTGCTTATGATCCTAAGTTTTGCATAAATCTGATAATAATGTACCAATGATAATATCGATGGAAGTCTCTTCGGATTACTGGCCTTGATCCATACTCATTTAATAACTTATTTAGGCTTGGTTTGAATTGATGTTATATTGTTTTTCATCTTTAAGTTAAGAGATGTAGCTAATTGGGAGTTCCAGAGTTGAACAATTGTATTGTATTTTCTATAGGCATTCTAGTAAAAGATCTAACTCTTAATTTTTTAGATTGGGGTTTAGGTGGGTATTGATATTCAATCAAACCTTACGCCATGAAAACCCAGAAAAGTGAGATCAATCTTTCTTGGCTCATTGGAACCAAGAAAAGTTAGATCAATCTTTCTTGACCAATTATTTCTTTCAACGTTTTGTATTCTTCTTTAACATTTTCACATTGCCAGTTAGGAATAGTTGTTAGATTGAGTTGTATTTGGCACATTCATAATTGTAATTTCAATTCTTATATGCAAGTCATCTATCTTAATATTGTATTGAAACTGACATGAACATAGGTGAAAATCTTAATCCTTATTTACATACCCTATGTGTTATCGTTACCATGAAATGGTATCATATAAGTTTCACCATCTGTGTATCTTTATAACTATTCCATGCTTGAAACCTAACAATGGAGATTTTTCCCCCTCCAATAAAGATTAAAAAAAAAACTAGATATAAGCCAAGAAAAGGTAACTAAATGTTGTTAATTCCCTTGATTGCAAGAATAAATGTAGAGGAAGTGGAGGAAATTCATTGCATCTTGTGAGTGACCCAAATCCAAGCTATGCACATGATCATATGGTGTTATTGGAAAGTAAGAGAAATTTTGCTATGTTCATTTGGGTTCAAACATCAATGATGTTTTTTTTTATAGGAATGTAGGGGAGTCCATCCACGAAAAGGTTTCATTTTTGAATTTTTATGGAGTTTAATTTATTAATATTAGAGAAAACACGATCTCTCTATGACTATACTTATATTTACATGATATAAAATTGTTAGATTGGCAAATTATGGTGTGAAACATCTGCAATTCTCATCTTTTCTAAGCATTGTACTAACTATTGGACTATCATCCTTTTACATTCTTTGTAATGTTTATTTCTTGACTGGGTTTCCTTTTATGCACTTTCCTTCCCAGTACTTATTCTTTAGGTCTTCCACTATCCAACACTACAAATTGATCAACCACCCTTACAATCTTGGTGGGAGTTAGGGCTCTTGTTTGTTACAACTTGATAATATGTAACAACCCAAAAATCACTAAAAGTTAAAACTTTTAAAAACAGCATTAAATGCTTAAATGCTACTTGCGGAATTAACGAGCTTTAACAAAACTTCTAATGCAGTACTACACCTAAAATAAAATGTAAACTTAAACATATGACGTCTACAAATTTATAAAATAACATAGATAAAAGATAAATACTTTCTCATGTGTTAAGGGTCTGTTAACTAAATGTTGATGATTTCGTTGTTTGTTTTCTAAAGGAGTTCCTACCGGGTGCCCTTGGGTTTACTTAGCTTGACAGCTAAAGCATTGGGACTGTTTCTTTCTTTCACAAATCCGCAGGTAAAAGTTAAGATATTTCCAGTCATTCAAGCACTCTGTGTGCTTCAGCTAGTCGTCTTTATAAATAGAAATGATTACGTACTGCCACGCATGAAGGTGATGCCGGTAAGAACTTAAAGTTTTGTTTTTAACACTTAGCTATTTATATTCTGCTATATGAAATGGGGATGAAGATACCTAGTACTAACCCTTATTTGTAAATGAATTGAAAAGGTAAAAATACTACTAACTCTACCAAATAGTGAATTGAAATGAGTAAGAAAATATGAGATCCTCCCAACCTGAACAAGTTAGTGACTACTGAGACAAATAAATTCTCAAACATTTAGGACAACTCATCCTGTTAAGAAATGACAATACCATTAAGATTATATTACCATCCTTATAATATTGTAACACTTCGATTCACATCTGATAACTATCACAACATGTAACTATATCATAAAGTTTAATTTCCTCTTAGTACTATAATAGGTCTACGATGCAACGTGATGGCCTTCTATAACTACGTGACAATTATCACATGTACCTAAATACTACTAACTTTGCATTTATGGAAACTAATACTTACACCTGTATAGACTAAACATCAAAACGTTGCCAAAAGGACATAAAGGAAAATTCCTATAATAACTTACAAAAGTGTGCAATTACTATACCCTGCTTAAAGGATGTATTATTACTTGAGTATGAAAATGTAATTTTAATGTTATGATAAACATTCATTTTGCACTATATTATTTACTAAAATGTAAATACATATTATTTAAAAATATGTAACCTATCTACTATATAAAAGTATTATCCAACCTTTTGAATTTCCATATAAACAAAATCATGTATTATAATGAGCATGTAAAATAGAAATCTTATATAAACAAAAGTCATTTAATATAATAAACATATATTTCGTATGTTACTGTAAACACGAAAATCATATAATATGTTAAACATATATTATGATAAGAAATCTTGTATAATGTCACGTCAAATAAATGCCTAGCTACTTAAGCGCTAAGGTTTGGGACTTTGGTGAACATGAAATAGTTCACAATCCATCCAGGATCATAATAATATACTAAACATTGGGTTAAAACATTATGATATGCAAATACATATAACATTTAACGTTGCCTTGATGATGACTTGGAAATTATGAAATAAATAACACCCCGTCATGAACATAGCTATTTTGAGACCGTGGAATATAACACATTCTATTTAAATGCTAATTTATGTTACTATGTCAGAACATTACAATAAAACGCAAATAAAGTTTAATGTGAATATACTATGTAATGTTGCGATAGCCCTGAGCATACAATATGGAAATGTAACGTGTGAATGCAACGTTTAAGGGTTGGTTGGAGTTAATAAATGCGATGTTGACATTGTTTTAATACTCTTGCAGGCGTCGTCTGACGAAGTGATATGAGATCTATCAACATTAATATCTGACTGCACCACCTCGTGGCTTGATGCATTGGCTTGTCCGGAATTAACTCCACGCGATGGCCATTGGAGGGATTGGTATGCTCCTGCTGAGCTGTAGCTTGTTCTTAGTCGATGTGGCTTCCAATTGTAATAGTGGTTGGAAATGCAATTAATATGGTGATTGAATGTAACCCCAGCTTTGATAATTGCGTTAATGTGTTGGCACCATCCCCTCCGTCGATTTGGTTGATGATAGCTAACCCTAAGGGTTTGACTACACTTCTGCTTGTATTTCGCCTTTTGCTCAAATGGAACCTGTTTCTCTGGGGAGAGAGGCCGACAGACCACTGAATTGAAGGTTCGAGCCTGTAACTGTTTTCTGGTATCTCTGTGCTTCGGCACTTTCATTTTAATGGCGTGAAACTGGTGGTCGGTGTAGCTAGGTCCGTCGTTGGAAGGTGATACTGCTCTGTGTTGATAGTTGTTTGATTTAAGTGTGGAGGATAATGAACCTTGAGTTCTTGTGAAAGTTGCTCGGTTCGAGTGTGGATGGTGATGAACTCTGCATTGTGAGGTTTACAAGAATTGAATCGTCGACCGTATTGGAGCTCTGAGTGGGCGTTTGTTACGTTGTGAGGAAGACCCTATACTTCGCGCCAGGGATCAAATTTGGTTACTACTGTGGCGATGGTATCATTCCCCGAAGGTAAACTCTCTTAAATGTGTTTTCTTGTTGTAATAAAACTTGGTTGTTCACCTTCGAATACATTTCGCTGGGCAAACTTAAACCCTCATCTTTCTTATTAAAATATCTTGGCAGGTAAACTTCAGCGCCGTGGGAGTTTTAAGTAAATGTCGACAGATATCGAGTATTAACCGGTAAGCCCCGGTGGCAAACCCTTTTGTAGAACCTCTGGCAAATGTAGACAACAGTGGAGTTATAACATATGTCGATTTCTTACTATCATTGGTCTTTAATAGACTTGTGTCTAGACTTTGAGTCTGTAAAAAGGTGCCTTCGGCTACCTGGGTTAATGTTTAAGTTTGAATGTTTGAGATTCTGTTTTAGTTCCATCTTTGAACTAGCAATGTAGCTCCACTGAGGTTTCGATTCTCAGTTGAGTTTTGACAAATAAATACTACTGTTCGATTTTCAAAACAATGTTTATGTTCGCTTTGGTTTTTTCGTTCTAGAATTGTTCTGGGCAATGTAGGTTAACCGATGAGAGTTCAATCCTCGATCGGGTTTTGAAAAGAGCAGAACTAGTTCTGTAATACAATGGTTGATGTTTGTTTTTGATGGGTTCGACCCAGGGTAAAGTCTGTAACTAAAATAGTTAAAAGCCTGTGTATAAAAGTAAATGTGGGACTATCTCTGTCATCGTTTTCGTTTGTAAATAAAATCTAACTGTGCAATCTTATAACAAATTTATAGTAAAATGCGTACGTTTTGATATAAGTAGAAGAAATAGAAAAAGAGTGAAGTACTCAGATAACTTGATATATTTTTATGGATGGGGGGTATCGCCCTTGGTCGTTGGACCAGAGCGATCACTATGTTATAGTTTTATGTACTGTAACAGAAAATAATCATTTGCTAGATGTGTCGATACAAGGGTTTTATGAAATGGTGAAAATAAAGTTTTAGGGTTTTTGGTACGATAATAAATAATAATAAAAAATAGCAGAAGTAGATAAACAAAATGTATTTGTTTTTGCAATCATTTTTCAGTGAAAATAGTAAACTTTCTATGAGCTTGAATGTGAAATATATAGAAGGCAAGAACTTCTGATTTTCAGTTTGAAATATAGAATTTAGAACTGTACTGCATTATTATGAAATTTGTTTGATAAAATATGAAACAGAGGTGATTTCTTATCTAAATATACTAATCCATCTGACTATTTATAGTAGGAAAACTTTTAAGAAAAATAAACAGAAATTATTTTCTTCTCATCAATCCTGGCAAATTGCCTATCATAACTATCTATCTTGATTTGTCTCTGTACTAGAGTACGATGATGTTCCTTTTTGCATGGGGAAAAATGCAGAGATCATTTATTTCATTCATAATTTCTATTCATACTTTTAACTTAAATCAGAAACTAAAGTAGAGGTATATAAATCAGAATACATTCTGTAAATTAAATACTAATAAATAATACAGAATTAACTATTTTAATAGTAGATAAACAATTAGAACCTGTAGATGACGATAGGGCCGACAAACACCCAAGGAGGCATGTTCCTCCCAACCTGCTTCAGAAGAAGCAACTCAATTGCTTACTTCTAATGAACCCCCGAGCCTGATTACTGATCCAGTAAGTGGGTGGAATTTGTGTAGAAGCAAGGCACTCAAAAATAGCTTCTCCACTCGGTATCAACCTCCTGAAATAAAAATTCCTTCTCCACTCAGCATCAACCTCCTGAACTCAATAAGAGTTTGGCAGACTCACAACGTGATCAACAACAGCATATCCCCTCATCAAATCTCTTGGGTGCAAACACAACAAAACCCCAAGGTAAATTTCCTCGTCAGGAAAAGTGATGAACCTCAGTTCAATATTTGATGGCTATTATATAGACTGCCTAGGTCTTTTAGTGGTCAGTTTGGAATAAATGAGCCTCAAGCTCCAGTCCCATCTTTCAGGGCACTATGACCACATTTCAAGGGAGTTGTCCCATACCAACAGCTAGTTAGATGCATCATGATGCTGCCACTTGTCCATTGCCTTCTACCCCAGATTCCATTCCACCTAGTGGATCAGTAACCACTCTTTCAACAGTCCTCTTAGGTGTTTGTCTCCTATTTTATTTATTAAATAATAATAAATTGTGCAAATTACAGTCAATCCTTGGACACCTGTCCAAAATAAACTTTACAATAAAAGTTATCATAATGTTTCTTAACACAAAATGTTTTCCAGCTTAAAGGGTATGTTACATAATATGATATAAAGGGGGTATTAAAAATGGTTTGATAAAAATGGATACATACAATATCTGGTGAAACTAGCGGTTTTCTTAATTAGAAAGGCATATTGGGAAGGGGGTTCAACAATTAAATTTTAGGAGGAAATTTCCAATATTTAGTGAAATTAGGGATATTCTTTAATATCATGCGAACGATCGTGCTATGTAACAAGTTCACTGAGTGAACCCCCCGTGCCGGTAGAATTGTCATTCTTTTTAAGTCCCAATAGCTTGCATTTGTTTTTAAAAATATTCTTGTCATCTTATTGTGATTGGATTCAAGTTTTAGATATCTCTTTAGTGTGCTATTCCAAAGGTTTTCTTGGTTTGGTGTGGTTTGGTTTGGTTTTTAGGGTTTGAAATGCTTGGGACATCCTTGTCTTTTGAAGTCATTTTCTTGGGTTTTTCACTTTGTTTCCTTTGCATCTTTAGCTATTTATTGGTTATTGGAGTAGATTGATTCTTTGTTCTTATTTTTGTTCAAAGAAAAGCTTCTTTTTGTCTCTCTTTTGCTAGATTTACAAACTTGAAAAACAGAAATTTCCTTCTTGCATTAGTTTGATCATTTGACATTCTTGGTCTTACATTCATAAGAGGAAGAAAAGATTGTTTCAAGTTCTTGTGCATTTGAGTTACACAAAGATATTGAATGTTTTTATTTGCATTGCATTTGATTGGAAACACTTGTGGAATCTTTATTCCCCATGGCTTAGATGTAACATCCCTCTTTTTCCCTATTTTTTGTAATCGAAAATATAACTATGTACTTGTTTATGGTGAGGAGCTCAAGGCCAAGGCCCCACCAGAAAACCTAGTGATTATTGTATTTATTTTCCTAATTTATAATTGTTGATAATAGACTTAGGAGACTGCGGGCATGATACAACTTAGTGATGCGGGAAATAATCCACTAAGGGAGAAAGATCAACTGACTACAAATCCATGAGAATCTAATATATTGATGATAAACGTCATCTTGAGGCCATAAACACTAGAAGGAAAATAATTATGTAAGTGTTATCCTAAGTAGAGTAACTAATTACCATAGGATAAAAGTGAGCTCCTATAGACCATCTATTCATGTGAGATTAACTAATAATTTTAAAGTAAAAATAAGGTATTTATTCCTAGGTAAGGACAAAGACCTTTTTGGTTGAGCATAGAAAAATATATAGTATTATAGTTATACATATATTACAAGATTTATAATTTAGAATTATGAATTTTTCTATAACGGATCTTCTTAAGGGCGCTCCATCTATCTCTCTCTATATAGAGGGAAGGATAAAAATAAGTGAATGTAGAAAGAAAGGAGTGAAAACGTTAATGACAATTATGTAGGAAATCAAAGTAAGAGATAATAAAAAATAAAAAAATTCAAAGACGGATTTACTTATATATGAAGCGTCAATAGCTAGAAGGCTGGTTGTGACACATGTACAAGGTAATACTATGGGGAGGGCGTGAGTCCACTTCACAGAGAACCGAGCCTCTTTTTAAGGGATATGATCTTGTATTCGTCGGCCTCTCTCAAGAGAAGAAATAGAGCAATATCGGGGAGATTATTACTTGTCATTTATGATTCTATTGTAGCGGACTCTATTTTAGAGGGTGTCGAGTTCATCTTTGAGGGGGGAGTCCGCATGAGTAGATTTTTTACTTACCTTGTTGTAGTTTGCATTGTTTGACCCTTGTGTGTTATTTTTTTTTTAATGTCGGACAGATAGTATTATGATGGTATTATAAAATTGAGAAACTAGTGAAAGTGGTATTCATTGATTTTATTACTTTAGTGGATTCTTGGACTAGCTTGGGGGTGGCTTCTTGGTGGCAGCAATATACACCGAACAGAGGTCAAATTGGTTGGGAGGAAAGTTTTAGTCATGTCCGCAGTCACTTTAGCCTATGTCACTCAGTTAAGCATTATTCATTATTATATTGTCATTTGAAGTCAAGTTTATAATATATGCATATTCATCCTGGGTTGACTTGTTTGGTTTCATATACCAAGGTAGATATCCTGAGATATTGATTTGCAATAATAATGGGAGCTCATGGAAATGCATTGCTATTTAGTTGGTTTAGGAGAGTAGCATAATTTAAATGTGTGTGCATTACTTTTTGTACCATTATATTTATATTATGTGGATTGTTGCCATTGATATGGTTATAGCACATATGTTGTACATTTTTATTAATGAATGATGTAATGCATGTAGAGGAAAGGTGTGGAGATAAAGAAAAGAGTAACACTTTGAAATGGTCAAATGGTTTGATTGTAATCTGAGAAGTAGCTTATATTATGAATCAATATATAAAGAAACTGATTATGCTAACAAGTATTATATTGTTTCCCGTTGATAAAGTTTCAAATTCATAGTTAACCTTGCATGGTATTTAAGAAGAATCTATTGATGATTATCACTCTATTGAGGAAGCCTCAATGAATTAAATGGATGAGGGATTATTATCTTGTAGGATGGTAATACTGTTAATGTTGCTTTAAATGGGTATAAGTAATTAACACGCCATCATATATTGCCATCTAAGAATTGTTGAGTAGAAGTATAAATAAAATAGTATTCACGGTGTTATTATACGATGTAGTACTAATCATACCATTGATATATTGTGGATGATAACATGGGATTACTAAATAGATGGTATATGTGATCAGAGAAGTAGTTGGTTTCGTAAATTTGTTTCGTCTCTAGTCTCACATGAGATAACAAGTCTTGTATGCTAATCAAGTAAATTGTATACATAGAAATGAATTGTTTATAAGAAAACTTTTAAGTCATAAACATTGCGACTAACATACTTGGTTTTTTTTTAGATATGGTAAGGAAAATTTTTGTGCCCAATTTCCTCAATGTAGTAAGGAGGATTTCGGGTGTGTTACAGAGTGGTATCAGAGATGAAGTTATAGCACTCGGGCCTATTTGGGCTCAACATGAGGTAAGAGAATACAAATTTGTTGAACTAACAAATTGACTATGTTTGTGTAGAAGGAACGAAGGAATGAATAAATTAGAGGAACTAATCTTCAACGTTCTGAAAGAGGTAACCAATGAAAAAGGGAGACTGAATTCTATGACAAAGTAGACTGTGAATTTACAAGTAGGTACCTTCATTATGTTTTAATTTCGAAGCATTATATTTATAAACTAAGTAATGGAGTTTGAGTTAAAAATGTATTCCGCAAGAAGTACATATGTTGTTTTAGAATTATTGTAGATAAGGGTGTCTAGATGATAGTATCATAATCTTATGATTTTATGAAAACGCAAGATAAGATGTTTTGAATTGTTGAATAGAGTAGCGGTAATAAATTGATATTATAGAGAATATTGTAGACTTATCATGGGATAAGATACTATAGTCCATGATAAAAGTATAATGATAATGTGTGTGGTCGATCCTATAAAAAGATGAGTAGTTATATTTGGATGAGTAAACATAACGATACTATGTGTGTTGTATTTCACGCAAAGGAGATGTGTGTGGATTAAAAGGAATAGCACCTTGAAATAGTCAAGCTATATTAGAACTTGAATATATTGTGTGCAACCTATGTTAGGATGATTTCACGATTTGAATTCTTAGCTGATCTGGCATGGTGTGACCATAAAGAAAATTGAGTGATATCAAATGTATGGAACAGTATATAAATCAGATTTCTTTGGGGCTTATTAAGCTATTGATAAAACCTTAATAAATTACTATAATTCTTCCTCATGTGAGCAATGAACCTATGAAGGTGTTATCTTATATTTTCCTTGAGGTTTGGTTTGCAAACTACTTATCATTTATATTAGTTTATTGACGAACTTCAGTTCATAGTTTATGAAAAATAACAATAAATGTTATGTACTAACATTGCAGGACTATGTCCATGGTTCATGACCGATGAAAATAATAATCAAAATGGAATGATATTAGAGTTAAATCACTCGGGAGTGAGTAATGAATTTTAAAACGTCTTATTATATTTTGGTTATAGGAGTGTATAGAAACTATAAAAAAAAACATGTTTATAAAAGGATTTCCTAAAATTGTGACTGCAACGCACTAACAATTGGATTTTGGTAGATTGGCAATATATACGTGATTGTTGACAACAAAAGCAGTATAAATGGTTGTGCATAAAATAGAGTGATTGGAAATCATATTGGAAAAAATTTGAATACATATAAATAATTAAAGAATAATGTACAATGATAGTTAAATCATCAAAACATATGAAATATTGATGAATAAATAGGTCAACCTATTGATGATGGATTGATGTTATTATGTTGCGACTAACTGTGAATTTGTAACGGATTCAAATAACTTGGTGATGGCAATGAATAATGAATCCATGAAAAGAACCAAGGTCATGTGTTGCATGTTGTGATTAACAGCAAATGTGAACCAAAGATAATATGATCATTAGTAATGATGCGTAAAAAGGAGAAAGACAATATTAAGAAGGAAAAACACCAAGTGGCAAAATTAACGATCCAGCTCTACTATGCTAAAATAATTTCTCGGACTCAAGCAAGAGAGATTGAGTGGGAAAAAAATCTCCTGAACTCAAGGAAGAGAGATCGAGTGGAAAAATTTCCTGAACTCAAGAAAGAGAGATTGATGTTAGGATATTTTAATACTCCATCCTTGCCCTACCTAGCATTCTTTATTTTTCCTAGTTGTTGTTGATGTCATTTTCCCCCTAGTGGTGTGCAGATGTCATCCAAGATCCATCTACCACCTTTTGATCCCTGCATGCATCATTTTAGGACCACTTCAGTCAATTCCCTATTTTATATGAACCAATTGAGTGTTCCAATGCAGTCCACCTGAGTTAGCTGACTCTTGTGGGGGGTTAGAGCTCTGGATGCCACTGATTGTGGCCTCATGCACCCATTTATGATTGACATGCATGAAAAAATCACTATTGCACCCTCCTTAGTCAGTTAAATGATTGTGACTTCAGTTAGCTGATTTTAGGTTCAGTTGAGTTGAGTTTGAGTCTTAAAGAGCACTCCAGTGGTGATAATCCCTATGCTAGACCAACTGAGGTTCGAATTCTCGTGAGTGATTCGAATTCTCCTCATTGTAACATCATTGTTTATTATACTGATTATTAGATTGTGTGACATTATTCTGCTCCTATCTGAGTTCTGCTGCATAATTATTTCTCAGCTCTCTTTTACTGCAGTTTTTCACTCGTATTCAACTTTTCTACTCATTATTTCTCTGTGAGGTATACTCATCTCTTAGATATTTTGTGACATATAATTTCACATGGTATCATATCCATTGAGAAAATAGGTTGAGAAGCTACTTTTGTTAGTGCACCAGAAGCCTCTAGATTTCCACATCAAATTGCAATGCCATTGCATTGAATTCATTGGAGAAATCCAATGAGGTGTAGCGAGGTGTGAAGGATCTGGATAAAAGTTCCTATTGTACTAAAGTAGTGCTCAGTATTATTCTACCTCCATTATTGAGATTTTTTGTAGGTTATTCAAAGTTTTTTAGTACAGCAGCAGTTACAGCAGTTTTTTGCACTTGCACCTGTGTTTTTTTGCACCAGTATTTCTACACCTGTGTTTTTCTGCACAAAATTGCTTAGCAGCAATTGTAATGGACAATTAAAACTCTCCTCTCTCTCCCAGGATCCTGACACACTTCAATTACCTTGATTGGAGGGCCAATATGCAAATGGTATTGCGCAACAAATCACTGTATGGGGTAACAATGAGGAAGGATCCCGAACCACAATCAGTTGTGGATAAATTCAAGTATCTGAATAGATTGGATGAAGCATTTGGTTTCATGTGTATTCATATTTCCAGAGATCTACTCTTCCACATCGAAGGATTGAAGACTCCAAGAGAGTTATGGTTGAAGTTAGAGATCCTCTTTGGCAAAAAAGATGAGCTAAGAGGCCATATTCTGGAAAAATAGTTGATTTCTCTTCAACCCAGCAGTTTCGAGACCATCCAGCAATTATTTTCAAAATTCAAATCTTTGGTTATGCAATGGAATCAGTGTGGCATTTAGAAGAAGGATGAGCAGTTGGTGTTATCCATTCTGAGCAAGCTAGGTCATGAGTTCTCCATCTTTTTCTCTAAGTTCCATTATGGGCAAATATCAATCCCTGGTTGGAATATTCCTATGATAATCTGCAGGGATCTAGCAATTGTAACAAACTCACAATCTAACTCTCAGGATTATTTGCAAAGAAGAAGAAGCATGCATTCAATAATCACTCATAAACACATAATAATGGACAATGTCAATATCATACAATGAATAATGAATGTAGAGAAGGTATTACAATAATCAATGATGAGGCATCATATAGGATTCGAATTAGCCAAGTAGGGAATTCGAATTCTGAGCTCAAAGTCTAGCATGGATAACTATGGAGACATCAACCAGTCAGTAGTATCAGTCATAAGTGGTAAGAATCAGTCAAGTTTGTCTAACTGAGTCTAACAGAACTATTTAGCCATAAATCAAGGAATGGAGACTCTAAGTGGGGTGCATGAGGCTATCTAACTCAAAGTCTAGCTTGGATAACAATGGAGACATCATCCAGTCAATAGTATCAGTCATAAATGGTAATAGTCAGTCAAGTGTGTCTAACTGAGTCTAACAAAACCATCTAGGCATAAATCAGGGAATGGAAACTCTAAGGGGGGCGAATGAGGATATCAAATAGTCAAGTGGAACTCTAGAACTAGCTAACTAGAATCTACAAGCAGTTAGCATGAGAAATAAGTGGAAGAACTACTCAATCAATGCACGAACTGAATGATAACTCCCGGTAGGTGAGATAAGGTGCCCTAACTGAGTGATAATTGGTGGTAGGTGAGAAAAGGCGCCCAAACTGGCTGTGGTAGGTGGGAAAGGCGCACTTGTCAAGCAGAAAAGTCAAGGAGGGTGCATTAGGTAGGTAGGAGGCCAATTGGGGGCTGAAGATAGGCTCTAGAGAGCTAGAAGCAAGCTCTAGGTGCTAGGGAGACAACCATGATGATGATTGGATGCATGCAGTGGCATGCAAAGCATGCAGATTTGCATGCATCATGAAAAATACAAAAATGATGGTGTGAATATTCCAACGCCCCCCCCGTAAGCTATACTATGAGATAATAACCAAAAAACAAAAATAGGGCCCTGGTTACTGAGACCAAAGGTCACCCCATACAATCATTCTAAATAAACTAAGTGAGGAAAGAGGGAAAACCCAGTGAGAAGAAATCCCTCCCTCAAAATAGACTGAAGGATGCTAAAATAGCATGACATCACTCACCCCTGAAGGAGTCAAGTGTCCTTCTTTTCAAAAGAAGGGTTGATCGATCTGAAAAGGATCAGTAATGTGAGAAGGATGAAACCTTCCATCCTGAAAACCTGATGTGGTTCTTCGTCAATCAATTGGATCACCAATGAGAGTAGTGGCTTCCCGTCTCAGAAGAGGAGGAAAATTAGTTGAGAGATCATAAGGTTCTTGTGGAACTGAATCTCCCATATCCTCATTAGCATTTTCCAAATCTTCAGGTTCTTGTGGATCTGGATCTAGCATTTGCTCTTCATCATATTCACTATCATACTCTGAATCTAATCTTCCAAGTGATGATGGTTTTCTCTCTTGGATCTTGTCAACACTTCCAAGCTCTAAATATTAAATATCATGTGGAGATGTATCCACAACTAGCTCATCATCACATCCAAGCTCTAAATCTGAACTCTCGCGAGGAGAAGCAAGTAGAACTGGCTCATCATCACATACAAATTCTGAATCTAAAATCTCATGAGGAGAAACATGTGAAGCCGATGTCTCATACTCCAAATCTGAACTATCATGTGAAGGGGATTAACTCTCTTGAAACTCATCATCACTCTCAAATGTTGAATCTAAAGGCTCATGTGAGGAAGCAAGCGAAGCTGCCTTATCATCACTTTTAAACTCTAAATCTGATGAAGTGGGAAGGTCATGAAACTGCTTCTGAAAATGCATGTAGATCTCTGATATCTCCCTTGAGCCATCATAGGTGAGATTTTTATCAAAAGAACTAGAATCTGATGATGGATCTTCAAAAAGATCCCTAGTGGATGTAGCAGTGATGGCCTTTTTGGCCATAGGAGTTGAACTAATAGGTGCTAGATCTTTCGGTTCTTGTGGATTCTGATCTAGCATTCACACTTCTTCAAGATTCCTCCTTTTCTCAATCTTCTTAGATAAATCTTTGCAGATGCCATGAGCAATCTTTCTATTTGGAAGACCTTCAACCACATCTTGAGCTAGCTTGTGGTTGAGATGAGATAATATACTCTCTTCACGAATATGAGAGCGAAGAGCGGACTCCTTTGAGAGAGGTAAGAAGTGGGAAAACTCATAGAGTTTTGTCTCATGATTTGCAACACCTTTTGAGATGATTTCCCCTGAAACCATATCTTGTACCTCGACTTCATTTGGAGAAAAGATCACTCTTTTCGGCTCTCCAACATGGGTCATTTGGTACACTGAAAGTAAATTTGCTGCAAGAGAAGGAACATAAAGCACATTAGAAAAGTAACCTGATTCAAGATCGATTCTTCCACTCCCTTTAGAGGAGACTTCTAAATCATTTCCCAATCTGATGGAAGGGCCAACTAAGCTTTTGAAACTGGAGAAGAGATATTTGGAGGAAGACATGTGTCTTGATGCTCCTGAATCTATGATGAAATTAGAATCTATTGATGCACTTTCCATGAGGGCATGACATCTTTCTTTTCCTTCAGATCTAGAAAGCTTAGTATCGGGATCTTTCTTCCTTGCACATGCAGGCATAGGAAGATTGTTCTTCTCAAGTAGTCGAGCCATCAAATCTATAGATTTCCTCATACAAGCACTCTCAGGATGGAAACCTTTAAGACAATAGGTGCACTTTGGTCTTTTCTTCTGAGAATGCTTGGTCTTCCTAGAGTTCGAAGCCCCACCTAACTGATATGGAGTATATGTATGCTTTGTACCA
Organism: Larix kaempferi; assembly: GCA_027924585.1. Classification (NCBI taxonomy): domain Eukaryota; kingdom Viridiplantae; phylum Streptophyta; class Pinopsida; order Pinales; family Pinaceae; genus Larix; species Larix kaempferi. The sequence goes on from BSBM01000368.1 coordinate 1,846,955, forward strand.
TTTGATCTCTTGTCAGAAATATTTTGTTTTCCTTTACCATTCGCTCTCTCTACAACTGTAAGAGCTGAATCCAATTTGGGTTTGATCATTCCCATATAGGTCAACTTCTCTTCCTCTTGAGTAAGAGATTGGATGAAATCATCAAGTGAGGGAAACTTCCATTTTGGAATGGACAACCTAGATGACTGGAAAGTAGAGACAAAAACTGAGACGTTTGCCCCCAACTTTGAGAGAATGGCAAGTATAAGCTTCTTGTCTTCTTTCACTATCTCATATCTTTTCAACTGTGATATTAAGCTTTTGAACTTGGTGAGGAAGGCATTGATAGATTCAAAACCGTTAGGACTCAAACATATGAGCTCATTCTCCAATTTGTGTCCTTTCATATCATCTTTCTGTCCAAAAATGGATTCGAGCTTGTCCCAAACCACTTTAGGAGATGTAATATTGATGACATGGAAGTGAAGATCATCATAAATTGAGAGAAGGAGAATACCAACTGCTTCATCAAGCCTATCCAAGTACTTGGACTTTTCAACTGCACTGAGAGGTTCTACCATCATTCCGTTGAGTATTCGGGTGAATCTCTTGGATCTCATGAAAAGAGCCATTTTGGATTTCCACTCAACATAGTTGGAAGATGTGAGCTTTAGATCCATCTGAAACAGAGAAAGTTGAATAGTTGAAGAATATTCTGAACGGGTGAATAAACCTGCAAAACAAGAGAATTTTTGCTGATAGAGAATGCTACACTTCAACTGAACACTACCTTAAGGACACTTGGTACATAGACTAAGTTCTTCACACCTGGCTAGACCTCACTGAATTTCTCCAATGAATTCAAGTAATAGCACCAGCATTTGTTGTGGAAACTCAGAGGCTTCTAGTGCACAAGTGAAAGATAGTTTCTCAAAGAAATGTTGCAATGCATGCAATTCGAATAGCTGCTAACTGCTCTGATACCATGTGATAATCTACAGGGATCTAGCAACTGTAAAAAACTCACAATCTAACTCTTAGGATTATTTGCAAAGAAGAAGAAGCATGCATTCAATAATCACTCATAAACACAAAATAATGGACAATGTCAATATCATACAATGAATAATGAATGTAGAGAATGTATTACAATAATCAATGATGAGGCATCATATAGGATTCGAATTAGCCAAGTAGGGCATTCGAATTCTGAGCTCAAATTCTAGCATGAATAACTATGGAGACATCAACCAGTCGGTAGTATCAGTCATAAGTGGTAAGAGTCAATCAAGTGTGTCTAACTGAGTCTAACAGAACTATCTAGCCATAAATCAAGGAATGGAGACTCTAAGTGGGGTGCATGAGGATTTCTAACTCAAATTCTAGCTTTGATAACAATGGAGACATCATCCAGTCAATAGTATCAGTCATAAATGGTAATAGCCAGTCAAGTGTGTCTAACTGAGTCTAACAGAACCATCTAGGCATAAATCAAGGAATGGAGACTCCAAGGAGGGCGCATGAGGCTGTCAAATAGTCAAGTGGAACTCCAGAACTAGCCAACTAGAAGCTACAAGTAGTCAGCATGATAAATCATTGGAAGAACTACTCAATCAATGCACTAACTGAATGATAACTCCCAGTAGGTGAGATAAGTCACCCTAACTAAGTGATAACTAGTGGTAGGTGAGCAAAGGCGACCAAACTGACTGTGGCAGGTGGGAAAGGCGCACTTGTCAAGCAGAAAATTCAAGGAGGGAACATTAGGTAGGTAGGAGGCCAATTGGGGGCTGAAGACAGGATCTGGAGAGCTAGAAGCAAGCTCTCGGTGCTGGGGAGACAACCATGATGATGAATGGATGCATGCAGTGGCATGCAAAGCATGCAGATTTGCATGCAGCATGCAAAATACAAAAATCATGGTGTGAATATTCCAACAATTCCCTCCTTTGATATTTTCACTGAATCTCTCATCCAAGAACAAGATAAGTTGATCCATATGGATGCCTCGATGGCCTCCAAAAATCAATCTCTTTTAGATGGAGAACCAAAAAGTGAGAATGGGAAGGGGAAGCACAAAGGAAAGGATAAGAGGCCATCTGAACCCAAGTAGAATTCCAATTCAAGTCCATCAGAAGGAGCCTCCAGCTCCAATAAGGACGAACAAAAGGGATTTGAGAAATCCAAGTGTTCTTATTGCAAGAAAGCAAACCACCTAGAGAGATCTTGTATGCAGAATAAGATAGATCATATGACCAAGCTTCTTGAATAGCACAACATTGCCCTCCCAAAAGGTGTAAGACAGACTGATTCTGGAAGTGAGTCTAATGGTCATGAGAGATGCCATGCATTGAAGGATGGATTTTCAAAATCACAAGCCCTCCTCATAGATTCAGGAGCCTCTGACCACATGGTTTCTTCCAGAGAATCATTTTCTTCTCTAGATATCAAAGATGGTCCAATTATTCACATGGGAGACAACTCTCAGATCTCTACTGAATGGAAGGGCGCAGTTCATATGGAGCACGGTAAGTTAAAAAATGTTCTATTTGTGCCTTCTTTGTCAACAAATTTGTTGTCTGTATATCATATGAATCACACAGGTTCACTGAAGAAAGTGGTTTTTGGTCCTGACACAGTTGAGATTGCAGATATATCTAGTGGGAAGATTATAGCGAAATGGTTTGCAAACCATGCCTCCAAGGCATATGAATTCTCACATTTTTTCCATACTCTTTTCCTACCCCATCGGAATCCAATGAATATCAATGTGCTATATATTCTAATGAAGATGAGAATCAAGATCTTGATGTTGAGAATAAAATTCAAGGAGATTCAGATTCATATCCAGATCCAACACCTGCTCCCAATCCATGGCCAAGGCCAATATGGGCTCACAAAGTCCTTGTAGTTGCTGGGAACACATTTGGGGATCCATTTGACCATAGCACAACCAGATCTCAGTATCATGCAAAACTTGCACTATGTCATGCAGATCCACTTCTCTCAGAGAGGTGCTACATGATGGTGATACTCAAAGGTTCATGATTTGGACCACAATGAGCCATTCACTCCAGTAGCAAGAAGGGTTCCTGGAATACTTGTTTTGGAAAATGCGACTTATACACAGTGGGAGGTCCCTATCCTACATAGGAGAAACCTACCAATATTTTTGCAAAGGCTTTCAATGAGGAAATTTTTTTCCTTCTCTGCTTAGTATGAAGCTTCTTTGAGTTCCCTACTACAGTTCTTTTGAGGGGGGGTATTTTTCCCATGAGGTTTTTCCCCATTTCCTTGGTTCATGGATAGTTCTTTCTTTTATCATTATTTTTATTGTATGGGTGACCTTTGGTCTCAGTAACGAGGGCCTAGGATGCAAAATTATGGATTAAGGGGGGGTGTTAGGATATTTTAATACTCCATCCTTGTCCTACCTAGCGTTATTTATTTTTCCTAGTTGTTGATGATGTCATTTTCCCCTAGTGGTGTGCAGATGTCATCCAGAATCCATATACCACCTTTTGATCCATGCATGCATAATTTTAGGACCACTTCAGTCAGTTCCCTATTTTATAGGAACCAACTGAGTGTTCGAGTGCAGTCCACCTGAGTTAGTCGAATCTTGTGAGGGGTTAGAGCTCTATATGCCTGCAGTGAACGTATCCGTTCACTAAGTTAACCGTGTCCGGTTAAGGGTTAAGAAGCGAGACCGTCTTCCATATTTGAGATAAATGATAATAATATAGTGATTGATGATGATAAAGTTACAATAAGCTTTCCTTTATAGGGCTTGAGCAAGAATAGAAAAGGGTTACACCCTTTCGCTTATTAACCTAATAATCTATTTAATATATAAATAATAATATTAATTAAATATTCACAGCATTGCCTTCCCCTTTTGGAAAGCTTTGTCCTCAAAGATTGAGTATTTTCCTAATGTCGTCTCTCATTCAGATTCAGTGTCGGTATTAGAGTCAGACACAATTTCTTGTGTAGAGACTTGCACTTCCTTTCCATTGATGATTTTGCACTATATTGTCTGATTGTTCCTACATTTATGGCTTGGGATCCAATCATCACCGCATCGACGACATATTTTTTTCTTCTTCTTTCTATTATCAGAGTAACTGTTAGATGGCTTTGATCTATTTTCCATTTCATAGGCATATGATTGAGGTTTGTGGCATTGATGGCCGGGTGACCATGTATCTTCACAATACCTACATTGTGTCTCTTTTTCTTGTCGATAATGGTTGCCGCCTTTTGTTTTTATTCCTTCCAGTTTGCATTCTGCGGCTTTTGCTTTATGTCTTGCTACCTCTACGTTAGGTATGTTGTGTAACTTTAACTCTTTTTGGAGGTACGGTTTAAGACCTCCTAAATAGGTTTCGAGTCTCTGCTTGTCAGACAACCCAAATACTCGTGTCAACAAGGATTCCCACTGATGTGTAAATTCCTCAACACTTCCAACTTGTTGTAATCTCGTAAGTTTACTGAAAAATTCATCTTCCTTGATTCCTTGAAACCTATTAAAAAAATCATTTTTGAACAAGTTCCAGGTGTAGGCAAAATTGTCTCTCTTCCACCATAAGTACCAATTATAGGCGTACCCTTCCATATGCATTGACGCATATTTCACCTTCTCCTCGTCAGATTGAATATTGTAAATGTTGAAGTATTCTTCCGCTTTGTTTAGCCAAGCAACGCATTGGTCTTCACTTCCATTGTATTTCAACAACTCTATTTTTGCCTTAGGTGGGTACACTATGTAAGGGTGATATTGATTTCCTTTTGCTTTATGGTTTGATGGTGTATCAGAACTACTGGATGATGTAAGTGACATATTTGAACTGCTTCGTTGTTGGCGGTGATTTTTATCTTTTTTATTCTTTACTATCTTACTGATAGCTTCTATTTGACTGTTTAATCGTGCCTCCATATCTGGCAGTACTTTTGTTTCTATTTCTTGCTTAAGCATCGCATTGTTAATCTTTATTTCTTTTTGCAATTCCTCTTGATTCTTGGCAAGTGCTTCCTTTGTGAAAATATGAAATGAGACATCTAGCATGTCTGGACTACTGACTTGGTCTATCTTAGGCGTTAGTCTTTGTAACACCTCCATTAATATATTGTGGTTCTGCGTCATGGTGCTCAAGTTCTGGGTTATGGTGTTTATGTTTTGAGTCATAACACTCATTTTGTCATCCAAGTCTTTTTGTTTTTCGTTCAGAGTGTCAAATTTTTCACTCAACCTTCTTTCTAGTACCAGAACAACTTCATCTTTGATTTCCTTTTTAGCACGGCATTGTTATTTTTCATCTCTTCCTTTAAATCTTCTTGAAACACTTTCTCAAGTTTGTCCATTCTGGAATTTAGACCTTCGACGATTTTTAAATCTCTAATTTGGTCTTTTCCTAATTTTTATAGTCGGTCTCGTAACTCGGCCATGGTTCTTGACCTGGTTTGGGGAGGTGAATATTTGGAATCAATATTGGAGTAAGGATAAGAGTTAGGGTTAAGGTTAAATAATACAATAAATATTATTAAATTATAATAATAATTTATTATATATATTAAAAATAATAATACAATAATTATTATTTAAATTATAATAATAATTTATATAAAAAAATATAATAATAAAATTTTATTTTTTTTGTTTTATATTAACTTTTTTTTGTTTGATTGGTGCAGGTCGTTGGAAATGGAGCCTGCGTTGGAGATGGAGCGGATGGGTGATGGTTGGGGGGGAGGCGGAGTATGCAGAGGGCGCGGGTGAATTTGGCAGTGGAGAAGGCGGCGTGGAAGAGAGTGAGGGAGAGAGTAAAAGTGCAATGCAGCAGTGGAGTGAGCAGATGGAAAGGGTGTTGCATGGAGAAACGCTGGTGAATGCAAATGCGCGTGGGGGATGGGATGGCATGAAGGGCGTTGGAAATTTAGGGAGAGCTCGAGTTGGAGAAGTGCACGGGGACTAGAAGGCGTTGGGAGGTGAGGAGATGCGTTACCGAGGAGTGGAGGCTAAGGGAGCATGGTGATGATCTGGGGGAGATGTAGACGAGATGGAGCAGAGGGGATGATGAAAGGAAAGGGAGATGTGCAAGTGGTGGTGTGGGGGCAGGAGAACAGAAAATGGAAATGCGGGGAACTGCGTGGAGAAGAGTGAGAGTAGGTGGAATGAGTGTGGAGTGGAGTGAGAGAGTGACAGCAAAAATGAGAGAGATATGTGAGGGAGGATGAGCTGAATCCGAGCTTTACCTAAGGAGGAGCGAGTCCGCTCTGATTTTGAGCCGAATCCGAGCTCAGGTCGAAGGAGCCGAATCCGGCTCTGATACCAAATGCAGTGAACGTATCCGTTCACTACGTTAACCGTGTCCGGTTAAGGGTTAAGAAGCGAGACCGTCTTCCATATTTGAGATAAATGATAATAATATATTGATTGATGATGATAAAGTTACAATAAGCTCTCCTTTATAGGGCTTGAGCAAGAATAGTGAAGGGTTACACCCTTTCGCTTATTAACCTAATAATCTATTTAATATATAAATAATAATATTAATTAAATATTCATAGAAATGCCATTGATTGTGGCCTAATTCGCCCATTTCTGATTGACATGCATGACAAACTGATTATTGTGCCCTCCTTAGTCAGTTAACTGATTGTGACTTCAGTTAGCTGATTTTAGGTTCAATTCAGTTGAGTTTGAGTCTTCTGGAGCACTCCAGTAGTGATAATCCCTATGCTAGACCAACTGAGGTTTGAATTCTCCTAAGTGATTCGAATTATATCCATTGTAACATCATTGTTGGTTATACTGATTATTGGATAGTGTGACATTATTCTTCTCGTATCTGATTTATGCTGCATAATTATTTCTCTGCTCTCTTTTACTGTAGTTTTTCACTCTTATTCAACTTTTATGCTCATTCTTTCTCTATGAGGTATACTCAGCTCTTAGATCTAATGTGACATAGAATTTCACACTTGAGTGGAAAAATTTCTTGGACTCAAGCAAGAGAGCTTGAAGTGGAAAAGTTCCTAGACTCAAGCAAGGGAGCTTGAGTGGAAGAGACAAAGAGCCAGTGATCATCAATGGCAAGACCTAGGCACACAAATTTAAAATAACATCTAGAAGACAGGACGTTGTTTGATGTTTTTTGAGAAGGAAATTTTTTTACTACCAATCAAAAGAGGATCAATCTAAAAAGCTTAAATCTTGTAAGACCACACTAAATTGATGACAGATCTCGGGGGAGAGTTATGTGTTCAGAAAAGTGTTGTTGAAGTCCCAAATCTCAAGGGAAATTTTTATGTTCAACAAAGTGTTGTTGAAGTCTTTCAATCTCCAGGATATAACAATGGAACATAGGGTAAGAATGTGAAATTTCCCACATAAGATCCAAAGAGATGATGTAAACCTCACAATGAAAGAATTTAGGAATAATAGAAGAAGAGACAAGCAATAGAACTTAGATTCAAAGAAACTCTGATTGAGGCAAAATAATTACACATGTTACATTAAACAGAATAATAAACTGGTAAATATACAATGCTGAGTATGAGGATTCGAATTCACTAGGTTGAATTCGAATTGGCCTTCATGCACAGATCCATAATCAATGGAGAGTCATCAATGCCTAACTAGGAGTCCACCTTCTCATTAGTGAAGTCATCAATGCACAAGTAATGGTCAACCGGGAGTCAAACTGAGTCTAACTGAATGTGGTTGGTGTAACTGGCACATGGAAGCACTAATATAGTGAAGGAGGCTCAGTGGAGGGTGCCATAGGAGTTAACTGGAGTCAGAATGGTCAATCTAGTCTCACTGGAGGTCCAACAGAGTGATAAACTCAGTAAAGAGTCAGTTAATCCTTAAATCAAGGAAGAAACTTAAGATAACTGAATATAAATGGACTGGTAGGTGAAGAAGGCGCCCTTGTCATGCAGTGGAGCAAAGGAGGGCGCATTAGTCACTTGGAGGGCTAGAAATGATCTGAAAGAAGCTCTAGGGGCTAGTTTGCTAAGGACTAGGTGCTGGTACTGATGACCTAGAATGCATGCAAGATGCATGCAAACCCTAATTTTGCATGCATGACTGAAAATGAAAATGACTGGAAAGATAGTAGGACTAGGATGGAGTATAGGAATATCCTAACAAAGAATTGCCAAGTAAATGGGCTATTAGCATACCTAATGTTGCATGTATGAAAATAATACTATAGGTGATGTGAAATTCATCCAAGGACAAGGATGAATGTAAAGTTGAGGTTGGTTGCCTGAAAATATATGATATATATTGTTACTAACTTGTGAATGGAGGGAATGTCTATCGCAAGTTAAATACTAGCTAAGAGTCCAAGAGTTGAAAGTGAAGGATATCCTCCAAAAGCTAAGTAAATTTTTTCTTTACCTATGCATTCTTTTGATATATATTGAAGAAAAATCATGTATAATGTTGCCTTATGGTGATAAAAACACAAATTTCAATGAACAAGATTGGGATATTTTCATGCATGGAAACAACAGTGTGTTGCAAAAGAACTTATTGCGTACGTACTGATTAAAAATCGAAAAAAATTCTAGTATGTTTATATTATGCTGAAGAATTTTGGAAGGCCTTGTATGGTTGTGTAAAGTGCAGGATAAGAAAGAAAGAGGGACAATAAAGACAATCAGGATGTGTAGAAGCTCGAAGATGATTAAAAGACAAGGATAAAGGAACGAAAGATTATGAACACCGAGGACAGTGTTATTCTCAAGGGGAGAAAGATGTAATATCCTTCTTTTTCTCTATTCTTTTGTAATCGAAAATGTAACTATGTACTTGTTTCTGGTGAGAAGATAAAGGCCAAGGCCCCACCAATAAACCTAGTGAGTATTGTATTTATTTTCCTAAGTTATAATTGTTGATAATAGAATTAGGAGACTACAGGCACGATTCAACTTAACGATGGGGGCAATAATACACTAAGGGAGAAATATCAATTGGCTAAGAATCCATGAGAATCTAATATATTGATGATGGACGTCATCTTGAGGCCATAAACACTAGAAGGAAAATAATTATGTAGGTGTTATCCTAAGTAGAGTAACTAATTACCATAAGATAAAAGAGAGCTCCTATAGACCATCTATTCACGTGATATTAACTAATAATTTTTAAGTAAAAACAAGGTATTTATTCCCAGGTAAGGACAAAGACCTTTTCGGTTGAGTATAAAATATATATATAGTATTATAGGTATACATATATTACAAGCTTTATAATTTAGAATTAGGACTTTTTCTATAATGGAGATTCTCAAGGGTGCTCCATCTATCTATCTCTATATATAGAGAGGGAAGGATAAAAATAAGTGAATGTAGAAAGAAAGGAGGGAAAAGGTTAATGAAAATTATGTAGGAAATCAAAGTAAGAGATAATAAAAAATAAATAAAAAACTTCAAAGACATATTTACTTATATAGGACGTGTGCACAGCTAGAAGGCTGGTTGTGACACATGTACAAGGTAATACTAAGGGGAGTGCGTGAGTCCACTTCACAGAGATTCAATCCTCTTTTTAAGGGATTTGATCTTGTAATTGTCAGACTATCTCAAGAGAAGAAACAGAGCAATCCCGGGGAGATTATTACTTGTCATTTATGATTCTGTTGTGGCGGACTCTATTTTAGAGGGATTTGAGTTCATCTTTGAGGGGGGGGAGTCTGCATGAGTATATTTTTTACATACCTTGTGGTTTTCATTTCTTTACCCTTGCATGTTATTTTTTTTTGGTTGCTTGAGTTTTCTTATATTGACAAAATTTGAGTTTAAATCCTTGCATAGCTGGCCTTTGTTTGTTGCTTAACAAATATATCACACACTATCGCCTGACAGAGTCATTTATGATCTCTGTTTCTTTATAGTTTGATAGAGTTCTTTATATTAGTTGCGCAAAGTTGACAATTTTGTTAACGCTCTGCATATCACAATCTCTCCACAAATAAATGTGATATGTGTATCATCGAATATGAAATTGTGATAATACTCTACATACCGTGACTTGTAAATGGAGAAGTGAGATCTGTGTAGATTTGACATTGTTGTTGCACTAATATTCTGCATATCCAGACTCTCAACAGAGAAATGCGATATATGCAGTATTGACATGGTTGTTGTGATGATATTTCCACATAATGTGTCTCTTGAACAGAGAGCCATGACCTATGTTCGTTGCATTATGTATACATATACATTTATATATATATCTCTCTGAAATTTCGTGTTGTTTGGATGGAGAACCATGATCTCTGTGTTATTATTGTTGAATGGCAAAGTTTATCTATATTATCGTATCTCTGGAACCGGGGTAACAATATCAATGTGATCATTGTAGTATATGACAAATGATATTGCTTTGGTAAATCCTGGGAAGGGATGGCTCTATGAGTCTGATCCCAATTGTGAGCCTTTGTAAGTGTTGTCGGTAGAATGGGAGAAGGGCACCGCCCTCATGATCCCATATATATGTTCATCTGATTGCATAAATTTGTAGGTTTGCAGTGCATTTGGAGCACAACTGTAGATTCTACTTGTATACTGATATATATAAAATTACATTAATGTTACAGTAGGAAAGAAGAAGGCAACTCATTCTACAAGGCAAAATTCCTCTATACTAGAGATTATGGATTTTAGATTTATTTTTGCAATAGAGTATCTTCTTTTAAAAGTGTGACCTTAAGACTTATCAAATCATTGGCTAAAGTGTATATATATATATATTTGTGTTTATAATAAATTATGTGGACAATGTCAGCTAGGGAGCAGCTCTGAGTTTGATTTGGGTGGTTGAGTGAAATATGCTTTTATACATACGTACATACATAATTAGATGTGTCTTTTTTATGTGTAAAAATATGGGAAACGAATTAGAATTTTTGCATTTGTTATTGATAGAAAGATCTCTTTTGTCACATTAGGATAGTTTTGGGTGTACGATTTTTAAATTTTTAGCTTTTTTCTATCATTTCTTAAAAGCTAAATGTCATGTTCCCCGAACTCCCTGGTGTCCTTCAGAGGCCATGGGAGACCCTCTGGTACTTTTTTTTCTCCAAATTCTTCCATTTTGCACACAGCCGTAATGGCCTTCGATCTGAAATCCCCATTCCACGATCCACAATCCGCATACGGAAATCAGGAATCGGATTTCCAAATTCACTCCTCCGACAAAATCGCGCTCCCGACTTCCACAATCTGTAATGCAGAATTCAAAATCCAGAAGTCAATCCACGACCTCGTAATTACCCACCTAATTCCGCAGTTCCGCAATCTGCATACGGAACTCGAAAATCAAAATCCTCCAAATGTCATCTCGGAGGCCTTACTCCTCCATAATTCCGCAATCCACAACCTGCATTGTGGATGTCAGAATGCAGAAACCTAATTCTGTAATCCCGGGAAAGTCACCTCCCGCAATCCGCTTGCGGATGCGGAAAGGCAGAAACCAAATGCGCCAATCCGTGCAAATCAACCTTCTAAATTCCGCGATCCACTTTACGGATGCGGAAATTCGAAAACTCCTTGCTACACCTCCGTGTAATTCGCCCTTCCGACTTCCCCAATCCACGTTGCAGATGCAGAAAGGTAGAAGTCGCTCCCCTTGAACGGTCAATCCCCGACCTCCACAATCCACATTGCGGATGCGGAAAGTTCGAGACCACATACCCCTGCACCAGTAAACTTCACTTGCAACTTTCAAGGGTGATAAATCCCTCATCGTTAGTCCAAATTGGACAAGGACAGTACCATTGGAAATATCTTGGAGAGATCTATCCACTGGTGTGATCCCCGCCCCATCTGAGCACTTCAACCTTGCCATTTTTCCAACTGAAACTTTGTCCATAACCTCCTTTAGGTTCCTTTACCCTTCTACAAGGAACTCTTCCTTCCTCCTACCATGACTTATCCTTTCACTTGACCCACGGAGGGTCCTAAAACACCAGAGGGGATATCCCCTTACTTCCCCAAGTCCAAGTGAAGTCAAGCAGTCCTTTTCAAGGGTGAATGCAATGCATAAATAAACACATATTATGTACTAAACTAGTCAACCCATCAACAACCTACAAGGTTAGTAACACATTACATTCATGCAAATGATGAAGCATTCAAACATGCATTTAGCCTCATACTTAAGCTTACACATAGTTTCCTATTGATCGAATTCCATGTAATCATTCCATCAGTAACTTGACCATAACAAGCATAACATAACACATGAAGTATCATCATTTAAACATCACAAAGAACACTTATCTTTGGAATGAAGCTTCCCAAGCAACTGGCTAAGTGAGGACAACTTTACACCCAACCTTAGGTCTTTGTCCAACCAATTCTCATTCAGCTGAGAGACCACCCGACTTGGGTTGTGTATCCACTAAGGAGGGATAATGGGCTCTCTCACAGTCAAGGTTCCATCCCAATGCTAAGACAACCTACAGTTGGGTTTAACAAGCATACAAGGGAACAAGGACAATGTTTCTAAGCCAATTAGCTCACCCACAGAGCTATAAGAATCTCATATAACTCATCAAACATGGCACCCACATTACCTGCCTCACCCGACACAAGGAAGGCCATCTTCTCTGCTACACAGTCCCTCAATGCCCCTTCCCTCCAGCGCTATTCAGGGTGGGCATAGAAAGTTCCAATTGTTTTTTTCATGAGACTTTCAGCCTTCGTTGGGTTTATCAAGCAAATCCAACCCTAGGTTGACCTTCTTCTCTATTATCCAAGTTGGTTCTTCATAGGGTCGTGGACTAAGCTCTTCCCCGTAACTCGGTCCTATGCAAAACAGATCTAAGTGTTCTCATTGGTTCTCTAAGATGTTCAAGCTCTGTAATTCATATCCACAGTATGATCTATGGCTATCCCAACCGGTTCACTTCCTACACAGGGTTTTCTTATGTATTCTTGGCTCTGCAAATTCGCATACGCAGGTCGCAATTTTTTCTCTTTTTCTCCATAGCTAGGCTCTGTAATGTGTGAATGACTTGGGTTGTTGGTCAACAATGGGATAGTGATCAGGATGAGCGAATTCCCAGGTGTAGAGTGGCTTAAGGAACAAGTAAAACACAAATCCATACCCTGCCATACGGATTCGCAGGGCCACTCCATACTCCATCGAATTCATGGACTGGTTTTCTCAACCACCCTCTTACAAAAGCATTAATGTCATCCTGGGGAGTCAAATAGGTTCACAAATGGACATGTGGCAGCATGGGTTCCAATCCCATAACCCCCTCACCTCTCCCTAGTGGATACACATGGTCCCTTCTCATTGGTTTCCTCCTTAGCCAGTTTTTTTGGTATTTGATTAAAATAATTAATAATTACATCATTTACAATATCTCATGGCTTAAGAACACATGGATAATCAAACTGTCAAATACTTTCCTATGCAAATAAACCTAAGCATCCACTAGTGGGGCCTTGGCCTTGAGATCCACACTAGGGTAAACACGCATGCATTTATACAATATTTACATTGAATCCAATAAACCCTAAGGGTCAAAATAGGGGTACTACACTAAAATTTCATTTGCATAGGGTTGTACATTTGGAAATAAAAAAATCTCTCTCTCCTTCTTAAGTAAGACTTCATTGAAAGGAAGACTTGCATGGTTTTGAGTTAGGTCCAAATTCCATTCATCCACTTCACCGCATAAGATAAAATCAAGCTCTAGTTAAGTTAAAATATTTAACAACTAGAGTGATAGGCCCTTAGAGACGTGTTTTGGTGTCTTTAAGCGTAGGAGCTATCGTTATTTTCCTGCACTACATCCTGGGGATTGTGTGGTTCTTCCACGTACTAGTTGGTATATAGAATGGCCTTTCACATACCTCACGATATATATAAAGTTTCTTTCACATGCTCGACGGTATATAGGAAGGCCCTTGTCGAACTGTTGTGCATTACATAGCACTACTATGGATTGGAGCTCCCACGTACCTTGTGTGTATCGGGAGACCCTTATAGGATCCTGAAACCATCTGAGTAAACCTATTGGCCGTATTGTTGTCGCAATACACCGAGAACATCACTTGAGGTTATACTACGCACATATTGTTAGGTATTCGGGTTATACGGCCAAGGGTACGGTCCCAATCCTCCTTGGTTAGTGTTATAGCTTGAAATGACGCCTCTCCATCCGTGACAACACTTGCATCCCTTGGTCGCATGATGACACTTCTTGAGATCAAGTTCAGTCACACAACAGGACACTTGTGGATGGAGGAGTCATTTGGGACACTAAAAATGGTTGAAATTACCTCATTCTTGACCCATTTGATGATTACAACCCTTGGGAACATTTTTCCAGACCAAACCATGTCCTGAAAATGAGCAGAAAAGCCTTTTTTTGGCCATTTTTCACATGAGCACTACTCTACCTTAACAAACTAGCGCCTGTACCCTACTCCAGTGTACAATAGAAGCACTCAACCCCTCATGGGCGCTACTCCTATTCAATAGAGTAGCATACAACATTTAAAAAGTGATGAGCACTAGTTTTAAAACACTATAGTAGCGCCCTGGGCTCTACTCCACTGTGGAATAGTAGCGTATATTCCTGTACAAGTCAAAATCTCAAAATTTTGGGAAGTTAAATTGGTTGGGGAACCTCCTACTCGATTATAACTTCTTTTCCTATCCTTCGCTGACTATATAAGGAGGGTAGCAGGGCCATGTGAGGGGATCAAGTCTATAACATTGTTATGTTGGAGGAATGGACCTTCATCCCCCTCTCTTGTGCTTAGTTTCTGATAAACCCTAGCATTGCTGGTTAGAGGCTGGGATCCTTGGAGAACGGAAGCAGGAGACCTTGATTCTAGGTTTAGTGAAGTGCCAAGCTTGAAAGAAGGTATAACTTTCATGTACCTACTTTCATTCATTAATAAAGATCAGACGTTCTTTCCTTTCCAAATATGACCTATTTGTGTGTCTCAGATTTGATTACTATTTGATTATAGTTTGATGTCTTGTTATGTCATGGATATCAGTCTTATATATGTAGTCAAATGTGTTTGAGAAAGGTATCAAGTTGTCTTGCAGGTCTGGGCATTGCGATACTGGATGGCATTGAAGAGCGAGGAAGAGAAAGCTAGGATCAACCTTCTGAATAAGGTGCATACATCTCTAAACCCTAATCTCTTCACTTATTTGTTGTACTTGCAGAATGCTTGTAAGTCTATCTTTATCACCGTAAGTTGTTAGTTTATCCCCTGAACTATAGGTGCATTTTCCCCACAACAGTTAGTGATCTGAAAAATTGGGACGAGTATAATTGTTGGACCCTACAATATATCACGAGTTGTGAAAACTTCACAATCGTTGGAAGACATTACTGTATCCCATAATCACCTTCCAACATGATATCGTAATTTGTCCCTTGACACCTCATTGGTTGATAAAGTGATCGATCCAGTTACATCCTTGGTCGATCCTACTCTTCCCTTGAAGAGTGAATCCAAAGTAGTAGATCCTACTCCATCCTCGGTTGATCCCACTCTTTACTCAAAGAGTGGAGAACAAGTAGTTCATCTCACTTTTACTTTGAAGAGTTAAGTTTAAGTAGTTGATTCGACACCATCTCCACTCGATCCCACTCTTTAATTGGAGAATGTCAAGATCGAAGTAGTCACCATGACACAATATTCGTCTCATCCTGTTGTTCCAATTGAGACTGAATCGAAAACCACTAATGTTTTCTTTATCAGTTCATATTGTTCTAGACAAGGGGGAATTTTACCCATTTTGACAGAACCCCCCCAAGTACTGAGGCCATTTACTTTGATTGGAATAATCTAACAGAATCTTGTCTTCCTTCGGGTGTTCCTTTCCAGATATCTGTAGAAGTTACCAATAGGAATGCACTTCACACTATTGCTGATGAAGGATCTTCTATCAGTATTTTATCCTCAACTGCTTGGCAAGCTATAGTATCTCCTCAACTTGTGTCAATCACTGATCAGATATTGGATTTTAATAGAAGACTTACTGGACCTTTAGGGATCCTTCCTCAATTACCTATTACCTTAGGATGGAAAACATTCTGCATTGATTTTATGCTAGTCTAAGGTCCCTTAGATTTTAACCTACTTCTTGGGCGAGATTATGTCTATGCCATGAAAGTTGTAGTGTCCACACTCTTTCAAGTGATGTATTGTCCTCGTCATGGAAACATAGTGACCATTGATCAACTTTCCTTTATTACACCTAATCATTGTATTATTTCCAGCCACCAGACTTCCTTGAGTGTTTCGCATGTCTTAGTGATTCCTCCCCCATCGTCAGTTGTGTCTCCCCCATGGTCAGTTGTGTCTCTCAGCTCTGGAAATCATGTCGGATTTGAGTCGTTAGCTAACCGATAACTTCTTCCCATCATGGAAGAATATTAGAGGGGCATGTTTCCAGCCTATGGACATCATGTTGGAGTTAAGACCACTAGCTTCTTATGATGAGGGAAAACTTCCAACCTCCAGACATCATGTTGGGTAGGAACCAACTTCGAGCACATATTTATTTTGTTTTAAGATCGTTAAAAAATCAAACAGGTCATCACGAGCAGATTTTTATTCCTGTGTCAAGCTCATTTAGAAAAAAAATGAAACGGATGACTAAGAGCAGAGTTCCCTTTCTGTGTCAAGCTCGTTACAAAATGAAACAAATTCCTCTCCCATTGAGTCGAGTTTCCCACCAGACTTAGGACTTGAACATTCATTTCATATGCCTATGTCACTTAATCCTCATTCTTACTATCCCTCTGGTGAACCTTTTCCTATTAGTAGCAAGGAATTTAATTGGGTGAAGAAGAAGAGTAGGAAGATGAAATGAAGCTTGGGGGGAATGTCTCCAGCCTCTAGACATCATAATGGAGTTAAGCCACTAGATTTTTTTGATAATGCTCGGGGAAAGTTTCCAACCTATGGACATCATATTGGGGAAAAACTTGCTAATGGGTATCACTGTGAGTACCAACCTATGGACATCATGTTGGGAGGGAACCCGTCAATGGGCCTCATTTCAAGCATAGTTTAGTTTCAACTTCAAGTTCGCTAAAAAATGAAACCACCATCCCGAGCATAGTTCATTTTTTGTTGCAATCTCGTTAAAAATGAAGCAGATACCATGAGCATTCCTCCAACCTTTCTTTGAGCTCGTTAATAATAGTAACATGGTGTTAAGCTTACTTTTTACCTTTTTGTGCTCTGGTTAAAAATATGAAAAGTGTTTTGAGCTTATTTTTTCCTTTTTCGTGCTCTGGATCCAAACATGAAAAATATTTCGAGTGCTTTTCATATCATTATCGTGATCGTTAAAACTGAGTATAAAAGGTGTCAAGCTCAGTCTTTATTCTTTCTCGTGCTCGTAAATACATGAGAATAGGTTACCAAGTATACTTTTATAACTTTTTTGGGCTCGTAAAAACTATTACAAAAAAGGAACCCTAGAGTTTCCTTTAAGTTATTTTCAGAATCCCAAAATATGAAAAGATCGTCGAGCCAACTTGCTTCCTTTCACGCTCGTAAAAGAATTTGAAAGGCCACCTATTCAGTTTTAGTTTACCATTTTTTTCGGGCTTAGTATTAATTACGAAAAAAAATACCTTAGCTGACCATCGACTAAGAGAGTTATCCTTCACATTGTTTTACCCTTATTTCAGGATTAGGAGACTAACTTTATGAAAAAAGGCCTTTTGGATTCTTCTTTAGATTATTTCAGACTCTCTAAACATCAAAAATTGTTGATTTTTCCTTCCTTGGACTCGTAAAATCAAACATCGAAGGACACTTTTGGGACAGAACCCCTCCTTTCTCAGGTTCGTAAAACATGTGATATTGGACTCGTCTGAAGGATGAGCTATACCGAGCATTTGTTATCCTCCTCAAGCTCGTTAAAAAAAAAAGAGGTACTCGTCAAGCATGATGGGGGTTGGGGAGAAATAAGATAATTTTTTTTAGACAGCTTTATGGCAGCTTGTGTCATCCTTGAACACGGCAAACGTTTGCGTCTCCTCATACAGTTGGGTAATTTGCTTGTCTCTGAGTCATACCAATTTCGTGAGTCGTCCTACTCCTTCAAATCACCTGAAGAATTCCTCAAACATCCTTGCATTATTTTTTGGTCTCTTCCTCATTGAGTCAATGCTACCAAGTCATTGTAATCGTGCCATTCAACATTCAAAGGAAGTTTACCTAAGTCATCCTCTGTAATATTGTCAGCCTTTACATCCGTGTGTCAATCCATACTCATTTGTATCATTACTTCACATCAATTTCCTATGTCGGTTTAGTGTCGATGATGTGGGATTCATCATGGTCCTCCTTCAATGTTGGCGTAGGTAACTGATCTAGAGGTTTTCTAGTGTAGACCCAGGTTCTTTGCGGTTTTAGACTTAACCAACAAAACCACTTTTTACCAGCCCTTTCAGAAACAACCTGTGCGCATGTTGAGGTCTCACCCGAGGCGAAGCTATGGCGGTGCTGCAGAATCAAGTTTCCACAACGTAAGTGATGAGTTGATGGTGGTCGTACGTATGGCACAGTGCACTACCAGCTTGCACTGTGGGTCATCTCTTGCACTGTGATGGTTGTCATCACGCAGTGCCACAACATGGTATAAGGCCCACGCACCTCGTGCAATCTGGGGTCGCACAGCCTAGGGTACTCCTCATTCTACGATGATAGGCTATAGGCAACTTATCTCCCAGTGACTCTCACGGCTCGACGCGTCAACTAAACCGCACACCCGCTTGAGATGATTAACTCTAACTGATTTACTGAGCAACCTTACCCATTTGACTCATTCAGGTCCTTATCAGTCTATCGTAAGTAAGTGTGCAAACATGCAATACTGCGTGCTCCAATGCTGCGCTTAAACTCAGTGTTCTACTATGTGATTATTCATCATATTCATGCATTCATAGACTTATACTTGTTGAACACTTAACAATCCTCTACGCATGCATTACTTAACATATTATTCCCATTCTCCATGGCGAATACATATAAAAGCAATCACATAACAGAAGTTTCCAGCATTAAACATTCATACCAAGCAATTTAAACAATCATAAACACACATTCGTCACTTAACACAGGATTTAATGTGGTTCACCCCCCGGATGGAGGCTACGTCCAAAAGAAAGGTTGTTAATATTGCTCTTAATGGGAAGGGTACAACCGTTCTTAGTCTACACACTTAGCTGTAGACTCTCTTCTCTCTCAAATAGGTCTCTGCGCACTCAACTGCAGAGCCTTTACAATGGTTGTCTAAGCTTAAGATTTTACAATATCCAAATACTTAACCAAAACCGAAGAGTAACCCTTCCCTTACAATATTGTGCCTTATTTATAGATCATGCCCGTAGGTCATGTCTTTACAATCATTCGGCCGAAACCCTAAGGTTTCCAAAACTGTGGTGGCTAACTACCACCCTAGCTGTCGCCGTCGACCGCCTGCTCTAGCTGGGCCACTCATGGCTCACACGCTCTTCTGACAGCCGCAGTCCTCAAAACGGTTGCAACTACATCATGGAATATCCTTTCCACTCCTTCACCTGCCTATCGACATAAGCGTCATGGCCTAGATTCTCAACTGCTTGCCGCCACACGTTCGAACAGGTCGCTTTCTTCTGCCTTCCACATGTTCCTTACCCAAAATAGGTCATGTCCTCATCTGACCTTTACCCATGTTCTACCCCAAAAATAGCTTATGCGCTACCATGCGCATCCTCCTACTGCACGACCGTGCCTTAGCCTTTGTTGTCACGCAACACGCGCAAAACCTCAAAATTGTTTGTCACCTGCCACCGCGCGCAATGCGCTTCCACCAAAACTGCTTTCTCTCCCTGTCACAGCGTGCAATGCGCAATTATCAAAATTTCATTTTTTTCCTGCTACAGCGCGCTACGCGTGCTTTTCCATACTTGTACATTTTTCCAACCCACTTGGGCCCATCCCAACAGGGCCCTAACACTCACTTGTGGCTCATCCCGAGCCACTTCCACTTGTGGACCCTGGTGCTGCATCTTCCATCATCCCAAGCTTTACTGTAAAGCTTTGCAGAGTTCCTTCTAACTCCACAACTATGTCCTTGGCTTTCCGTTCGAACCCTTGCAGCGTCTCTAGAGTAGGCTGCGAGACCTTCTCTCGAGCCACTTGTTCCTGCATAGTGCCTTCTACCGTCTGAAGTTCTACGAACTTCACGTCAAATTGCTACAATAATTTTAGGCCTTCTTGCTCAATAGGCTACAACCTGTCTGATGTGGCAGCCTCTATCTCCCTTAGAGTTTCCAACTCTTTCTGTAGGTCCTTGACCTCATTAAATCTCTGGACTTTCTCTCTAGCCAGCACATTCCTCATCAGCATACTTGCAGCATCTACCTGTTGTTGCTTATGTTCTACTTCTTCCCTTACCCGCTGAAGTGCAGGATCCTCAATCAAGCCGATTACCACTGTAGTTATGCGCTCAAGTAAGTCTTGGCATTTCGTCACTTCTGTCGAAATGCCATCCATGGTTGCCTTGATGTCCTCAGCTGGAGCGAGGCACTAATTTGATGGAATGACAGGGTGTCGGGCCTCCAGCTCTACGATTTTTCCTTTATAGGAGGTTTCCATTTCCATTTTCTCAGCAATATGGGACTCTACCTTGGCCCCAATTCTCTTTATTGTGTCCTCCATATCATCTTCTTCTTCGCATTCTTCTATGTTTGCGTACACAGCAGAAATGGCTTCCTTCAGCTTCTGGCCCTTTTCCTTGGCTGCGCTCAATTCCTTCTTGGTGTTATCTGATTCCTACCTTAACTGAGTGATGTCTTCAGTTAAGTTCTCACACTTATCATATGAGGTGAGGCCTCTCTCATGAATTTCTTCTGCAACTCTGATGTGCAACTCGTTCAAGTCCTCTAGGGGTAGGGCCCCAATGTTTAGGTCAATTCGTGCAGTCTTTACTACTTCCTTAACCGCTTCATTTGGACAAATGAGGTAGCCCGGTTCGAGGTTCAAGACGCGCAGATACTTACTTACAACAACAAGTGGTCTTTTCTATGCGCTCGATCCCCCTAACTACCCGTTAGAAGTTGAACTTGGCTGCCCCAATCCCATCTGGGATACCATTGTCTTGACCTCCTCCATAGCTTGGATTATGGTCAACTACAGTTGTTCTTGCTTCACTTATTTTTCAGCGTGAGTCTCTTCCCATACTTCATGCACCTTGGTTGCAATGGTCTCGCAATCATCTGGATGTAGTTGTGGCCCAAACTCGGGTTTTTTAGCCTTCCTTTTTGTTCGTCGGCTTTGTGATTGCGAGGGGACTTCAGTGACCTTTCTCTTTCCTGCTAATGTGACTGGATTTTGACTCTGCACGTCATCCTTTTCTTCCTCTATGTTATGCTTGTAGTCAGAAGCATCATCACGTGAAGCAAGGACTTTCCATTCGGGCTCCCATAGCTCCATCATTCCCTCGATCGCCTCCTTATCCAGTCGATAAAAGCCTGTATACCATAAATCCTGCTCCGTTATGTCACCTCTTGGCTGAAAGAATGTTTGGTGTCTTTTCGCTTGAAATCTCATGATGTATGTGTATTCATCAGCTAGTGGTTTGGAAATGCACGGTGTTGCAATAATTGCTTCACGCAACTGGTGATAGTAAACATAAAATACTTCAGTCGTTTGTCGCTGCCTAGACGCCTTTGGGCTCCCCCATATATTGGAAAAGTATATTCCTCGGCCTTGTCCGGCTAAAGTGGCAGCTCCCTAGTAATTCTCTGGCTCCTTCCAGCCTACAAGGGCTATCAGCACTAGTAGCCAACTAAAATGGAATGACGTTCCATCATTTTGGGTATCCTGAACATCTGCCAGAAACTCGTTCAATAGGAATTGGCACCAATTGTAAGCTTTTCTACGCAATACATTAGCGGCTACCCTGATTGCGACCGCAAGTACTTCAGGTTGTCTACACTTGCACAACAGCTTGCCTGCAAGCAACTGGGTCGTAAACTGTGTAGCGTGGTCATTGATGTCGACCGTTGGGAACCTCGTCCCTTGCGCACTACGTCGAATTCTTTTTCTATTTCGGCACTAAGGGCTTTATCGTGCGCCTTCTTTATGATGAGGTTAGCAGGGTCCTCTCCTCGCTTGCTTAGTCCAGTGATCTAATGGACTAGGTTGATACTGATATCAATGCACGTGTCCAACCACAGGAATCCTACATGCATGCAAGTGAGCAGTGCGCGCACGATGGCGGAAAACTCAGCACTCTTAGTAAAGTGCAGAATTTGCAGTAAATTTAATAAACCTGATGGTCGGATGGGCCTTAGCCATTCTTGAACTTCCATCCTACTGGTGTCGGTCTGTGCGTCCTTGACCTTATTGATATAGGCATCCGGTCTAAACAGTGGGTAATTTTTTGGTGTTGCCAGCGTATTTTCCAGTGAGTCTTGATCATCCAGCTTGCAGCCTGGTACGCCACCCATTAGATTCTCCTCAATCTTTACCCTGGTGGAAATGATGGGGAGCGGGATTTCATATTTGAAGTTCTTTTCTATGTTCACTGGTGGGGAATCAAGCTTCCTTGGGGGAATATAGTCGGGCAAAGGATAAAACGGCGGGACCTGAGCCGAAGCTCCTTGTTTTGATGGCACTTCGGAGCCCCCATGCTCTGAACCTGCTGTTTATTTTCCCTTGCTGCTTCCTGCAGCCTGTCGTGCTGAACTTCTGGATGCACCTGGTTTCATCGCCGTCATTGCTGTTGGAATCCCTGCTTGCTCAAATAACCAAGAAATATCTATTAACTAAACTGGGTCACTCATACAATGCTCTGGTCGCTTGGCTTTCAACTAATTCAAACACTTCGCAAAAATGGCCAAGTGTCCGAGCGAGGTCTATTTATAGTTGTTGCTGGTCTGCTCTATGTCATTCCGCAGTGCCCGAGGCCCTTATAACCATCTTGATTACCAATTCGTGCGTATTATCTTGGGCCTGTCAGCCGATCCTTCTCGTGATGCGAATGCGGTTTCCTTAAATGCCAAAAGGTTGTTTGGCAAGCCAGCTTGTCAAATCCATTGAATTCGCGTTAATGGCTTAGCCTGGCAGCCGGATTTCGGTATGAACAGGTCACTTCAATCTTTAATGGGTTCCAAAATGTCACGTCCACCTTTAAATTGTGAATTTCCCTATTGCCACCAATTTGGTTAGTGGCCCACTAACCGGCCAACAGATGTCATGGTAACGATTTCCGTTATAATGCACTAGCAGTCTAATAGGATGTTTGGTGCGGGATGCTCACTAGGTGTTATCTTCTGTGCAATTAGTATCTGGACTTGCTCTGCGCAACTGCTCTTCTCTTCCTCTTTTTTTTTTTTTGCGCGCAACTTCAGCAGTGTTGCACAGTACACTTCCCCTGATCATATAGAATTCTGCGCAACCGAACTATCACGGTAAAGCTTTAGTCTACTACCATTTATCAAACTTGGTAAGGTATCTTCGGCTAATGTAGCTAACTGGACTGAGCCACCGTTAGTAACATGCATTACAGTATATGGGCCAAGCTAATGCATCTTAAATTTTCCAGGAAATTTCATGAATTTTTTATCATACAGGAGGACTAGATCACCTACCTGAAAGTTCTTGTTCTTGATGTGACGATCATGCCATGCTTTTTTGCGCTCTTTCTGGACTTGTTGGTGGAAGCCTACGACGAAGCGATCTTCCTCTAACCCAACCAAGTGTAGGAGTCTTTCTTCAACTGCTACGCTTTCTGCCATGCCTGTAAATGCTTCTATTCTCAAGCTGGGAATAATGTACTCCATTGGCATTATCTCTTCTTTCCCATAGGCCAACCTGAAATGTGTATGGCCAGTTAGCTTCTTGCAGGTAGTCCTGTATGCCCATAGTACAGACAGGATGCGCAGGTCCCAATCATCCCGATTGATGTTACATATCTTTGTTAGCGCATTTTCCAACACTTTGTTAAATGATTCAACAGTTCCATTCGCCTATGGATGATAAGGCATGTTGCGCTGATGATGAACATGGAACTCTTCAGTTAAAGCCTCAATGGTCTTATTCAGAAAATGAGTGCCTTGATCATTCATCAATATCTTCAGGCATCCAAACCTTGTAAGGATATTCTCATATATAAACTCCGTAGCTATAGCTGTGCTACAGTCTTTGACTGGCTTTGCTTCTGCCCATCTAGTGAGGTAATCGGTAGCAATAATGATATACCTCACACCAATTCTTTTGCCTGGTGGGTTAATAGGACCCACAAAATCAATGGCCCACTTCTCAAAGGCCTGCAATGTCAGTTGTGGATTTAATGGCATTTCATCTCTGAGTGATGGCTTCCCTGTCCCCTGACAGACATCACAATTCTGGCAGTTCTCCTTCGAATCTTTATGAATTGTAGGGCACCATATCCCTGCGCGCAATATCTTCTACGCAGTAGCTCTTCTTGCATAATGGCCTCCTGTGATTCCTGAGTGCACATTAGTTAGTATATGCGGTTTCTCATGCTTTAGCACACATCTACGCAGTACTTCATCTGGTCCCAGTTTGTATAGCTAACTGGCAATTATAGTGAAGTCTGCTACGCACACTATCAGATGCTTCTTCTGCTACGTAATGAGCTCTATGGGTGCTAATCCAGTGGTCAAAAAATCAATGATGTCCTGGTAGTATTCATCTACAACTTGTATGGCGAACAACTGTGCATCAGGAAGATTGTCCTCCAAATTCGTAGGCTCTTCTCTCGACTCGATTCTTGACAGATGATCAGGTCCCAAATTCAATCTTCCTGGCTTAACAACAATCTCAAAATCATACTCCTAAAAGAGTAGTAGCCATCTGCATATGCGCCCCCCTAACACTGGCTTATTAACAAAGCATTTCAAGGCAGAATGGTCAGTGAACATGGAGAAGTGCGTACCAAGCAAGTAGTGCCTGAACTTCTGCAGTGCATATACCATTGCGAGTCCTTCTCTTTCAGTAGTAGTATAGTTCTTCTCCGCGAATGATAACTTTCTACTGGAAAAGGAAATAGGATGATCAATACCTCCCTCTCCTGGTTGTGTAAGAACAATGCCCAATGCTATGTAGGATGCATCCACATGGACGTGAAAAGGCTTCTCCCAGTCTAGGAAAACTAGGATCGGCGCAGTGACCATTTTCTCCTTTAATGTGTCGAAGCCTTTATCACAATCCTCATTCCAAATGAATGGTACATCTTTCTTCAGCAGTTTTTCCATAGCTGCAGTTATCTGCGCACACCCTTTTATGAACTTACTATAGTAACCGGTATGCCCAAGTGTAGTGCGCAATTGCTTAACTGAATTGGGTGTAGGAAAGTTTACAATGACTGCGATTTTAGCAGGGTCTACCATTAATCCCTGCTTGCACACAATGTGTCCCAACAAGACTCCATAGGGAACACAGAAGACACACTTCTTCAAGTTTAATGAAATTTGGTGTTGTCTACACTTTTCCAGCATCATCCTGAGGTTCACGGCATGGTTCTTCAATAAATCGAAAATGGTCCAATCGTCAAAGTAAACTTCTAAAAACTTATGTATAAAGTCCTTAAATGCTGCAATGACCACTCTAGAGAATATGGCGGGTGCATTCTTCAGACCAAAGGGCATTACTGTGTATTGGAACGACCCCCATTCTGTAGCAAAAGTCGTCTTGTGTCTATCTGCGCAATCAATCCTAATATGATGGTAACCAAAGAATCCATCAGTAAAAGAATAGGCCTCATTCCCTCCAACATTATCTAGCACTTCAGATGTAAAAGGTGTAGGGAATGGGTCATGCATTGAAGCATCATTGAGTTTTCTGATATCCACACAAATTCTGATCTCGCCCTTTTTTTTCTTATCCTGGATAACCATCGAGCTTATCCATTCATATTCTTCGACTGGCTCAATGATCCCTGCATCGAACATCTTATCGAGTTCTGCCCTAACTCGTTCTTTATAGTGCGGGTTCAGTCTGTATGGTTTTTGTTTCACAGGTTTCGCGCCAGGCTTAAGAATAATTTTCATCACTCCTAAGTCTCCCAAGATACCTTTCATCTCTGTGAAATTGGTCGAGAATAGTTCTTGATATTCCTGTAATATACCTGCGACCTCCTCCACTGTATCTTCATCCCAATAATCTCCAATAGCTGGGAACCTTGGCTCTTCGCTCGTGCCAATGTTCACTTTCCTTGTTTTCACGGGTCCACTCATATCTGGAATCTCCAGCGGAGGTCCTTCTACCTCGCGCGAGCCCTCTGACTCAGGTATCCGTATGTTGCGCGGGTCCTCCTCATCGCTATCGGCTGTATCCTTGGTTCCTCCATCGATGTGATAGCAGTCAAGAGCATGCTCTAGCTGCTCTTCCCATTCAGGCTGTAGGCTTGCATGTATGTTGTCTGTGCCAAAGAATTCTGCTAGTGTCATGTTTCCTTGTGTACAATCTAGGCTGAATATGTTTTTCTTAATGACCTCCAGCACGTCATTGATACTTGGATGCTTGTCTTCGAAGCTGAAATCCTGCTGGAAGGTCGCAGTTAGGCCCGACCAGTCCACTGTACCTCTACACAACTCCAGGTCTAGGTACCACTTCTTCGGAATTGGTTCTTCTAACGTGTGCACAAACAGATGCACCCATTCTGCCTGTGCTCTTTCCCTCCATGACTTTGAATATACGCGGATATGTTCCCTTGGATCCGTTTGTCCATTGTATTTCTCAAATGATAGCGTAACCTTATCAGCAAACCTGATTTGCATCCTAATTCTACACTGATCCCATGTCGTCAGTGTCTTCTTATGCGCAGCCCACCATCTAGCGGGTGTATCGCGCAACGCTATGTCTAATGCCTGCAAGCGGTGTTCTGCTGCAATTGATGTAGTATATTCATTGATAAAAGAATAAACATTAGAAAAACCATCATAGCCAGGGATTGGGTTTACCTCCTTTCCGATCCAGTGAATGGACTTCGTGATGCGCACGCATTTCCTGGCAGATACTTCATGTAGTCTACTTTGCCAGTTTTCTAAGCCTGCATCGGAGTCCAAAATGAAAGAGCTCTCACAGGGCCAACTAAGTGTTCCATCCGGCGGTGGGATTAACGTAGTCAGCATCATTAGTGGTCATCTTGTAAATACAGTCCAAGTCTTGGGCTATTGATTCCTCTTGAATTGGTTCAACGTACCACTCACCCTGCGACAGGTCTACTGGCGCGATGACCCTAATATCATTGCCTTCAAATATCATTTTCATAGTCTTTAACTCAATAATGGTAGAGTTAGTCATTACCCAATCGATACCCAGCAGTGCCGGATAAGGATGGCTGTCATCCACTATTTCAATTACTTCAAAATCGGCATAGCTGTGCACTCCATCAATGTCAACAATGGTGTTGGGTAATATCCCTAAAGGTATAACTATCCCTTGATTAGCCATTCTCAACTGTAGAGGTGACCATTGTAACTTGGTTTTACCCATCTGATGCCATGTCTGCTTGGTCAAGACATTTACTTCGGATCCAAGATCAAGAATGATCTCATCCATCTCATAGATCTTGGATCCGAAGTAAATGTCTTGACCAAGCAGACATGGCATCAGATGGGTAAATCCAAGTTACAATGGTCACCTCTACAGTTGAGAATGGCTAATCAAGGGATATTTATACCTTTGGGGATATTACCCAACACCATTGTTGACATTAATGGAGTGCACAACTATGCCGATTTTCAAGTAATTGAAATAGTGGATGACAGCCATGCATCAAATGGGTAAACCCAAGTTACAATGGCCACCTCTACAGTTAATAATGGCTAATCAAGGGATAGTTATACCTTTGGGGATATTACCCAACACCATTGTTGACATTGATGGAGTGCGCAGCTATACCGATTTTGAAGTAATTGAAATAGTGGATGACAACCATCCTTATCCGGCGCTGCTGGGTATCGATTGGGAAATGACTAACTCTACCATTATTGACTTAAAGACTATGAAAATGATATTTGAAGGCAATGATATTAGGGTCAATCTAAATTCATTCATCATTTAAGATAATCAACCTTCAGATTTACAGCCATTTAACAGTTTAAATCATACAATATAAGCAATGTCTAAACATCATAATGGCAAAAACTTGACTTACTTCATATTGAAACAAGGAAGAAGTACAACTTTACCAATCAACTTGATGTGAACCCTTCCTCCATTGTCATGAGCTTCCCTTCCTTCACCCTTGCTCTTGAAGACTTGAAGCTCTTCTTCCTCCTCCTTCAGAATCTCTTTAGCATGCCTTTGCTTTTCTGATCACCCTTTACCATGCCTCCCATGTCATTCTTATATAGCATTGGGAAAGGAGCCTTAGGTCTTTCTAGTGGATGTGGGATTAGTCACTTTTCTCAATTTTGATTATTTTCCAATGAAAACCCACTTCTGAATAGTTTTTAGGCCCTTTTGCACCATTTAGAATTATTTAATCACAATTAATGCATCTTAATGCATGTCTCATAGAGGATTTGTCTCTGGATGAAACTGTGTTATGAATTCCTGCTGCAAGTGCATGGCAAAAATATGCATCTTCCATCACATGATGAGGGTTCTATTTTGATTGTTAACAGATGCCCCCTAATGTGTGCGGTCCGAAGCAAAGCTAAGGGCCAAAATACATTACTAAAATTTGTACTTTGTATACTGATACTCTTTGTACTGATACGCTTTATCTTTCAAAGCAAGGATGAGGGAAGGGAAACTCATGGACGCAGGATTTGAGGATCACACCTGCATGGCAAACTTTAGCAATTTCTCAAATATATAATATATTCCTGAGGCGGGCATACACAAGCTCAGTAGTAAACAATCATGGCCACGAACAATACACAGTGGATCCATGTCAAAAGCAAAATTTTCAGAAGTGTAAACATGCACTTTGATGAGTGCGGGAACAAGGTCTTCATCGAACTTCTGACATGGCAGTCTAATCTTGCGCAACTTGGGCAGTGCATCGATGAGTGATACAACTGTTTTTCCCAAGGTCTTCAATACAAACTGACGATAGTATGAGTTAATATCATGTGAATAGATGATTTGATGTCAAGCATAATAAAACACCATTTGATTACCAGTCATTGATGTATACCGTTAACAGATGCGAAGAGACCCACCGATAATGATGATGGACTCTAAGGAACTAAGTACAAACTAGCAAGTGTGAATAGATGTTCTGAAGTTGAACACTTGTAGAATCAAACAATCAGGGGTCATTGATGTATACCCACTGTCATTTGCGAGGAAACCTACCACTAATGACTGCAAGATCCAAGGTACTTCTTGAGTTTCTAGATCCATTTCCTAGATGATGATTTGATGTCGATAGGAATAGATCCATCAGAAGGAGGGCATTAATGCATCCCACATCAACCGATACGAAACAAAGATCAATAGTCTAATATAATTTGGTAGAACTGCAAGATCCAACACTGTATACTGACACAAGGAAGGCCGACAGGATTGGTCAAGAATATTTGAGGAATGGCCGACTCGGTTTGAACTTCCCTTGAACACATAACACGACGCAAAATGGACACTTGGAAACATAGGACTTTGAGTAACCAACCTTAATGAAATCCACTAATGCCATATGCATTAACAGAAGCTCCATTGTTGACGGGAAGGATAACCCATCAGTGGAGATCTGTTCAAAATACCGGTACAGTTCCCTAAGGCAAATGCAAATGGTGTACCGAATGCGGATACAATATTATATGTCGTCTTCAAGGGCGACAAGGACTGACTGTTGCCATTTTCTTCGAAGTTTAAAATATGAAGTCATTCAAGTCTCTCCCTTTCTGGATTTTTATGTTTTCCAATTTTTTTAACCTTTTTCATTTATTAGCTTGAAAAAAGAATAAAGCATGCTATGATACATTAGAGGAAACGAGTGTCTCAAGGGCATGCACCTAAATGTCAAGGGCATGGGTCAGGCCAAGGAAAAGATCCGTATTGCAAACAAGGGCTGAGCTAGTTATGTACACTCTTGCAGATGCTTCCTCCATGGGTATGGGTCAAATATACATAAGCAATGGTTTATAGGCATCTTGTAACAGAAAGTGACTATACAGGCAAATAAGCAACATAAGCAATAAGCAACGAAGCAGTTTGCATGGATGTTCAAGTGGATATTTTAACACAAGCTTATGCAAAATGACAAAAAATTGGGAGCCCATCAGGATATGGTCAGAAATGTATGAAAGAGAAATATGTGGTCTCAAACTCCAAGTCATGATGGGACTAATAGGGCTCCCAGGCCTATGAGAATAATGCAACATGGGCACCAAAATGGAAATGGGGTGCTGACTAGGGTGTCCCATGCTCGGTAGGCTCTGCTGTCGGAATGGTGGAAAATACAGATATGAAGGGCTGACCCACCAATTTCCAACAGCTTCAACCCTATGGTAAGTTTGGGTTGCAAAAGGTTGAAATGCATCTTCACAAAGGGATGGCCTAAACCTATATGCAAGTTTCCAAATATACCAGATAAGATCGAGGAACATGCAGATCATGCTCCTATACTTGGGTAGATTTATATCAAGTATGCTCCCAGTGGCCCCACAAAAGATGATCTCAGGTGAGTACAACCAAATGTTTACAACTTCAGGGATATCTTCATTTGATGATAAAATGTAATCCAAGAAGTCATGTGAGATGGGAGATCTCACAGCCGAAATGGGCCATGTAACCGAATCATATTCCTCCATCAAGGGAAGATTTTGATCTGAATCTGCCGAAGCTAATTGAGTAGCTTGGTTTGAAACTTCTATGACAGATAGGGGTGATCCAAATGCTTGCCAACATGGAAATGACATTACACAAGCTGAGGTTCCTCCATCTACTATGGTTAGATAGATGTTCTTACCATGAGTCGTTACTTTAATATGAAAAGCAACTTCGGGAAGGCTCCTACATATTGAATGGTCTATGTCTGATGTGATCAAAGTCTCATCGGATGGATCAACAACACAAATGGTAGACAATAGTTCCTTTCTTGGCGCAGAATGACATTGCAATACCTCCAAGGCTGACATGGCACATGGTACTTGAGCTAGGTCCTCAAGAACATTACTGTTCTGAGCAGCTCGCATGTTGGGATTATGCATTGTTCTACGTAGAACACCTTTGGGGGGGTGTGGTACTAAGTCTATGGTTGGTTTCTCAATGTAGAGATAACCATCTGGTTGTGATTCTGATTGATCTGGTGTACTAGGAGAGACATCATAAGAATCTAGTCTTGTTTGAATGTTCATCTCAGGATCACACATGAAGACATTGGCATTAGGATCATTGCCCCCTTGCAGGGGGGTTGGTTGGTTTCCTCCTAGCGGAGGTACCTGTGTCAAAATAGTGGGTTGTTTTTTCCCATGGCATTGAAGCATAGTTGGTGCATCCCTCTTCCCAGAGTTAGCATCCTGCTTACTCTTATACTTCTTCTTCTTTCCTCTAAGGTCTATCGATGAGACTGTGGGGATGTCAGAAGTGTTGGAGGGATTAGCAGGTTCCTGCATTGCCTGGCCAGCTGTGGGTTGCAAATTCTGAATAGAAACTTGTCCCGAATGTGGGGTAATCTGTTCAAGACAGCTGAAAGAATCCATCATACCATTGGAATGAGGTTCATGTGGAAGCCTAGCTGGATCAAACGCAGGTCTTGCAGGTTGGTTCCCGAAAGATTGGTTACTTTCTAGAACCTGACCACTCCATGGCGGAATGGGGTTAATGGTTGGATTGCCCCTTTGCGGGGTTAGGCCTGAAAAAGATGGTTATGTTCTAGAACTTGACCACTCCATTGATATGGTCCCTGGGTGTGATAAGAATTCCAAGGTGGGTTTCCCGTTTGTGGAGACTGAACCCAAGAAGTTTGGAAACTTCCTGAAACATGACCATTGGGTGGATTGCCTCCTTGTGGAGGTGGGGTCCAAGAAGATTGGTTATTTCCTAGATCCGAACCATACCACAGCGGTTGAACTTGGTATTCAAAATCATTCCAAGGTTGACTGCCTCCTTGCGGAGGTGGAATCCAAAAAGTTTGGTTACTTTTTGAATGTTCCCCAGTCCATTGTGAACTAGGTTGCATGTATGGATTGCCCCCTTGCGGGGGTATGTTCCATTGAGATTGATGACTTGGTGGAACATTACCATTCCATTGCGGGATGGGATTCATGAGTGGATTTCCCTCTTGCGAGGGTGGGTCCCAATTAGATTGGTTACTAGTTGGAATCGGACCACTCCATTGAATGTTTCCTTGGTTTGGATAAGCATTCCAATGTTGATAGCCTCCTTGCGAAGGTGGGTCCCAAGAAGATTGGATACTTCCTGAAACCTTCCTACTCCATGGCGAAATAGGGTTGATAGGTGGATTGCCGCTAGGCATTGTGCTAGGATAATTCGAAGGATAACCCCCCTGGGAATTTCCACTAATATGAGGAGCATAGCCCCAATTGGCATAAATGTTCCTTGGTTCATTGCTTCCGCTAGGAATATTACTATTCCATGGTGAAGGGTTTCCCCCAGAAGTAGAATTTGGACAAGTGTTTTGTATTCCATGGGGACTCTGATTCACTCCTTGTGTGTGTTGACCTTGGTTAGCCAAAGCATATGGAAAACCAATGTTTGAGACAGCCATGGGTTCTTTTGTTGGATTGCGCATGTCATGCAAACTTTAAGAAAGAGGTTTGATATCACCCAGTGACTCACGGATAGTAAGTGTAACTGGTTCTGAAAGACTCATCAAAGGAGGAATTTCATGAGCATGTGTGTGATGTTTCAATGTTTCAATTTCAACTAGAGTAAGATTATCAACTACATTTGTATTCAGTTCATGATGTGACGATGAATTCTCAGTGTTGATTTGATGTTGTTCTTCTCAAGTAATGTTAATTGAGTTGAAAATCAATTTTGTTTCCAAGTCATTAGAATGTGGTTTTTGTGTCTATCTCTGCACTGTGGCAGGGCCTTCAAGTTCGGGTAACTCACCTCGCTGCTGTCGTGACTGGCGAATCGGGATAGTAGTCACTTCTAAGAAGGTTATAAAAGGATGTGTTTAAAATAATAGTTTGAATCAAACAATCCTACGGCAATCTAGACTCAAAAATGAAAAGTGTCCACACAGTAAAAATTCCCTAGAGATTTCAAGCAAGCAAACTTACTCTTCCAAAGAACCGAAGCTCGATGAAAAGCTGGATTGTAGGGCCTTCCGAAACTAATAGCTGTTGAGGGATTTCATGTCCTCATACAATTGCTAGGAGCGAAGGTGTGAGAAACAGTTACAATAAACTTTAATCGCCAAGGGTACAAGTGTTGGTACCTGACCACTCACCCTCCAAAGGAGTAAAAGTTCCAAATTCTGTCTCAGGTATTGGAAGTGTGTCCCACTCACAACAGCCTATGTGATACCCTAAGAATAGCCACTAAAGTTACCATACTGGCTTGTTGAAGTTTCTTGAATTTTCTTGATTTTTGTGAATTTTCTTCAAGTTTTTAGGTGGTCTTCCTTCAGATCTACCCCTTTGTGGCTTAAAAATCTATTAAAGATCCTAAAAACCAAGTTAAGAAGCTTAAAATTAGCCTAATTACACCTCTAATTCTTCAAACACCTTCTACTTTAGCTTAGATCTGAGTTTTCTTGACTTGTTTAAAATATGGAATGTTGAAAATCTGCTGTAACTCTTTAAAAAATTGAAGAATTCTTTAAACTCTGCATTAATCTTAATTCTTTCAGCCCTGTTTTGGTCTTCAAGCTCTGTTCATTTTTTGTTTAAAAAGGAAGAAAGCTTCAATCGATCTTAAAGCTCTATTCTCTCTTAAGTTTCAATTCTTCATGCGGAGATGAATCCTCTTAAGAATTATTTACGCTTCAATTCTTAAAGCTCTGTTCTCTGAATGATCTTTAAACTTCTGTGCAGAGATGAATTCTCTCTTAAGAATGATTTAAGCTTCAATTCTTAAAGCTCTGTTCTCTGAATGATATTTGAACTTCTACGCAGAGATGAATTCTCTCTTAAGAATGATTTAAGCTTCAATTCTTGAAGCTCTATTCTCTGAATGATCTTTAAACTTTCGCGTTTGATTCCCATCCGAATTCCAAACCTTCACCAAAATCCTCACACTCTGTTGTGCACAGATCTTCATCGATATTTAACCCATGCGTAGTCTTTTCCATTCAAGCTCTGCACGAATCAATAGATCTAGAAGCTATGAAACTCTGCGTGTGATCTTGAACCTCGGAACTTGGCGAGAAGGCATTGATCCCAACTTTTAACCCCTTTTTCTATTGTATGAATTTTAACTTGATGCCCTGGATACGTAATGATACCAGGATACCCGATAGCATAGGAAATTGATGTGAAACTGATAATACTCTGCGTAGGGATGCATGAATAAGAATCTCGAATCTCTGCCAAGATCCGTGATCTCTACCTTTAAAAATTGAAGGCAATGAGTTGCAGTTTCTGTTAAATCCCTGCGCGTTCATTTGCTTGTAAACCCATGCGTGGAAATTTTTTATCAAACCCTGCGTATTACATCTATAAACTCTGCTTTTGTGAAAGATCACTACGTGTGTCTTTGGCATTGCTGGTACCCCCTGAGTGAATCTGACCCCCTGCACGAAACTCTGGAAGGGAAATAGAATTTTAGATGCAGTCAAAAAAAAAATTTATTTCCAGAAGTTGGATGATAGAAGGTGTTCTTGTTGTTGGTGTTCGTTTTTTATATGCCTGAATCTTCAAATCCCCACATTCAGCGTTCATTTCTGTTTGTCTTTATCACAATCTTTTGATGTTTTTAGAATCCATTTACATTAATCTTTTTAAAAGAGATTTTGATTCTATTCAAAACCGATTTTGAAATCCGTTGAGTGAAGGTGTTTTCATTTTTGTGGTACTATTGTGTTGAACGAATTTCTATTTGTGGATGAATGCTGCATATTAGTTAAAGTGTGTTTTCAAATGCTGAGTGGTTGAATGCCCAACACGTGGTATGCTAATTGATGTTTGTGTTTTTCATTTAGTGTTGTATAATGTCATGACCTCTCCATTTCCAAATTGATTGTTGTGTTGGTTGCAGGCTTGGGTTGTTAGTATTAAGCTCTGGAAACTCCATGTTGGTACTTTTGAAACCACGTTCAAATAGCATGTTAAATGCGTAAAACTTGAGCGCCTGTTTTAAATTCGAAATTTTTTTCAAAAATCCAATGTCCAAAACTTACACCATAGTGCTATGCATTAAAATGAAATTCCTATAGTGAGCTTTTAAACAAAAGAGGGTCGCAAAGTTGTAGTTAAGATTGAAGTTTAAACATTGTGTTCCAAGGAGTTCAAATATCTTTTTATATCTTTTGAAAAAGTTGTGTTTGGTTTGCACTCAAATCTTTCACTTGGGATTAAAAAGAGTCCAAAAAACTTTTCCATGGGATTAAATTTTTATTTTTTTCTTTGGAGTTTTTGTTTTGAATCTTTCATTTTAGATTACACAAAAATTTTCAAAAATTTTGGGAAGTAATCTTTAAATTGTGCAAATATTGAAAATTTCCACATTGTGTAAAATATCGTGCAAATAGTGTTTTTCCCAAATTCAAAACTTGTGCAAAAATGGTGCAAAGGACGGAAAGTTTTACATCATAATTTTTTTACATTGTGCAATTTGACAAAATGGATTTTTTGTGAATTTCAAGAAATTTATGCATTGAATCTTTTTGCAAGTATTATCATTTTGGGGACTAAAACGAAAAGGAAAAAAAATTCGAATTTTTGGGACCAAATGGAGACATGAGCAGAGTTGTAACCAAAATTGTGACACCCTTCCCACACGCATTTGCATTGAAAAACTGAGACTTGAACATGAACCGTTGAGATATTTTGAAAAAATATTTTCCCTCCAAAACTGATTGCGACCTTTAATTTTGTTAATTTCATTTTGGTCGTCTAGTATTTTCATGAACTTTATGCACAAATAGAGAAAATTGTCACGTCATATTTCAATTTTCTTATCATAAATTGTGTATGAGGCACCGTATCCTCTTCACTCGCATCGTATGATGATCTTGTGAATGAGAAAGTGTATCTCGCGTGTAATAGTTTAGGGGTTGATTTTCAAGCATCTTATATTGAGGCACCGTATCCTCTTCACTCGCATCGTATGATGATATTGTGAATGAGAAAGTGTATCTCACGTGTAACAGTTTAGGATTTAATTCAAAAGCATTCCAAAAGGGCTCTGTGTATCCTCTTCACTTGGGCTTTCGGGCGATCTTGTGAATGAGAAATAGGGATCCCCCGTGTAATAGAATTAGATTCATGTTTACTTGAGATATCTGTTTGGATTACATTGATCTTTACACATCGATTATGATCCATATTTCAGGAAAACTGTGCATAAACATATACTAGAAATTTTGCATGTTGGAACGAAGCTCATGAACCTCTAACTCTTCCTTCAGTTAGGATATTCATTGAACTGAAAGATAGCATCGTGAGCATTCTGCATTGTGTGGTTCATTTTTGTTTCCGAGTCAAAACACCATCAGTTTCACTTCAACTCCTGAGACTAAGCAAAACTTCCACTAAAATTGGCGGTTAATCTAAAATTGACAAACTTTTGATTTTAATATCACCAACAAGATTACGTTAGTGCCCTGGATTAGGTTTGGAGAGTTAACACTCCTGGGCTTCAAAACTTTGAAACTAGCATTGATTAACAAGAGTAAATCCATTATTGCAAAAAACGCTTGTCGGGAAAGCACTTCTGAAACATGCGTCAAGCACGAGGTCAATCTGGATAAGTAAGGGTGGTTCCCCCTTCTTGCTTATTTAGTGGGACATGAGCTTATCGAAGGGATTCTATGTTCAGTGACAAGTCCTCGGGGTGACATCACTATTTCTAGATTTTCTGGTAATAAGAGTTGTCCTCGACTTACAACTATCCGCTCGACCGTCGATTGCAAAGTGGTAACTTTAGTGGCTATTTTTAGGGCATCACATAGGCTGTTGCGAGTGGGACACACTTGCAATACCTGAGATAGACTTTGGAACTTTTACTCCTTGGGAGGGTGAGTGGTCAGGTACCAACACTTGCACCCCTGGTGATTAAAGTTTATTGTAGCTGTTTCTCACACCTTCGCTCCTCACAATTGTATGAGGACATGATATCCCTTGGCAGCTACTAGTTTCGGAAGGCCCTACAATCCAGCTTTTCACTGAGCTTCTGTTCTTTGGAAAAGTAAGTTTGCTTGCTTGAAATCTCTAGGGAATTTTTACTGCGTGGACACTTTTCATTTTTTGAGTCTAGACTGCCTTAGGATTGTTTGATTCAAACTCTCACTTTAAACACATCCTTTTGTCAACTTATTAGAAGTGGCTACTCTCCCGATCCGCCAGTCACGGCGGCAGCGAGGTGACTCACCATAAATTGAAGGCCCTGCTACATTGCAGAGACAGACACAAAAACCACATTCTAATGACTTGGAAACAGAACTAATTTTCAACTCAATTAACATTACTCGAGAAGAACAACATCAAATCCACACTGAGAATTCATCATCACATCACGAACTGAATACAGATGTAGTTGATAATCTTACACTAGTTGAAATTGAAACATTAAAACATCACACACATACTCATGAAATTCCTCCTTTGATTAGTCTTTCAGAACCAGTTACACTTACTATCCGTGAGTCACTGGGTAATATCAAACCTCTTTCTGAAAGTTTGCATGACATGCACAGTCCAACACAAAACCCCATGGCTTTCTCAAACATTGGTTTCCCATATGCTTTGGCTAACCAGGGTCAACACACACAAGGAGTAAATCAGAGTCCTCATGGTATACGAAACACTTGTCCAAACTCTACTTTCGGGGGCAACCCTTCACCATGGAATGGTAATATTCATGGAGGAAGCAATGAACCAGGGAACATTTATGCCAATTGGGGATATGCTCCTCAGATTAGTGGAAATTCCCCGGGGGTTATCCTCCGAATTATCCTAGCACAATTCCTATCGGCAATCCACTCATGAATCCCATCCCGCAATGGAATGGTAATGTTCCACCAAGTCATCAATCTCAATGGAACATACCCCTACAAGGGGGCAATCCATATATGCAACCTAGTTCACAATGGACTGGGCAACATTCAGAAAGTAACCAACCTTTTTGGATTCCACCTCCGTAAGGAGGCAGTCAACCTTGGAATGATTTTCAATACCAAGTTCAACCGCCATGGTATGGTTGGGATCTAGGAAATAACCAATCTTCTTGGACCCCACCTCCGCAAGGAGGCAATCCACCCAATGGTCATGTTTCAGGAATTGCCAAACTTCTTGGGGTCAATCTCTACAAACGAAAAACCCATCTTGGAATTCTTATCACACCCAGGGACCATATCAATGGAGTGGTCAGGTTCTAGAACGTAACCAATCTTTTTCGAGCCTAACCCCGCAAAGGGGCAATCCAACCATTAACCCCGATCCACCATGGAGTGGTCAGGTTCTAGAAAGTAACCAATATTTCGGGAACCAACTTGAAAGACCTGCATTTGATCTAGCTAGGCTGCCGCATGAACCTCATTCCAATGGTATGATGGATTCCTTCAGTTGTCTTGAATAGATTACCCCACATTCGGGACAAGTTTCTATTCAGAATTTGCAACCCACAGCTGGTCAGGCAATGCAGGAACCTGTTAATCCCTCCAACACTTCTGACATCCCCACAGTCTCATCAATAGACCTTAGAGGAAAGAAGAAGAAGTACAAGAGTAAGCAAAATGCTAACTCTGGGAAGGGAGATGCACCAACTATGCTTCAATGCGGTGGGAAACAACAACCCACTATTTTGACACTGGTACCTCCTCCAGGGGGCAATAAACCAAACCCCTTGCAAGGGGGCAATGATCCTAATGCCAATGTCTTCATGTGTGATCCTGAGATGAACATTCAAAAGAGACTTGATTCTTATGATGTCTCTCCTAGTACATCAGAAAAGTCGGAATCATAACCAAATGGTTATCTCTACATTGAGAAACCAGCCATAGACTTAGTACCACACCCCCCCAAAGGTGTTCTACGTAGAACAATGCATAATCCCAACATGCGAGCTGCTCAGAACAGTAATGTTCTTGAAGACCTAGCTCAAGTACCATATGCCATGTCGGCCTTGGAGGTATTGCAATGTCATTCTGCGCCAAGAAAGGAACTATTGTCTACCATTTGTGTTGTTGATTAATCCGATGAGACTTTGATCACATCAGACATAGACCATTCAATATGTAGGAGCCTTCTCGAAGTTGCTTTTCATATTAAAGTAACGACTCATGGTAAGAACATCTGTCTAACCATAGTAGATGAAGGGACCCCAGCTTGTGTAATGTCATTTCCATGTTGGAAAACATTTGGATCACCTCTATCTGTCGTCGAAGTTTCAAACCCAACTACTCAAATAGCTTCGGCAGATTCGGATCAAAATCTTCCCTTGATGGAGAAATTTGATTTGGTTACCTGGCCCATTTGGGCTGTGAGAACTCCTAGCTCACATGAATTCTCGGATTACATTTTATCACCAAATAAAGATATCCCTGAAGTTGTAAACATTTGGTTGTACCCACCTAAGATCATCGTTTGTGGCGCCACTGGGAGCATACTTGATATAAATCTACCCAAGTATAGGAGCATGATTTGCATGTTCCTCGATCTTATCTGGTATATTTGGAAACTTGCATATGGGTTTAGGCCATCCCTTTGTGAAGATGCATTTGAACCTTTTGCAACCCAAACTTACCATAGGTTCAAACATGTTGGAAATTGATGGGTCAACCCTTCATATCTGTGTTTTCCACCATTTCGACAGCAAATCCTACCAAACATGGGACACCCTAGTCAACACCCCATTGCCATTTTGGTGCCCATGCTGAGTTATTCTTATAGGCTCGGGAGCCCTATTAGTCCCATCATGACTTGGAGTTTGAGACCACATATCTCTCTTTCATACATTTCTGACCATATCCTGATGGGCTCCCACCTTTTTGTCATTTTTCATAAGCTTGTGTTAAAATATCCACTCGAACATCCATGCAAACTGCTTCGTTGCTTATTGCTTATGTTGCTTATTTTCCTGTATAGTCACTTTCTGTTACAAGATGCCTATAAACCATTGCTTATGTATATTTGACCCATACCCATGGAGGAAACATCTGCAAGAGTGTACATAACTAGCTCAGCCCTTGTTTGCAATACGGATATTTTCCTTGGCCTGACCCATGCCCTTGACATTTAGGCGCATGCCCTTGAGACACTCGTTTCCTCTAATGTATCATAGCATACTTTATTCTTTTTTTCAAGCTAATAAATGAAAAAGGTTAAAAAAAAATTGTAAAACACAAAAATCCAAAAAGGGAGAGACTTGAATCACTTCATATTATAAACTCTGAAGAAAACGGCAACAGTCAGTCCTTGTCGCCCTTGAACACAACACATAATATGGTATCCGCGGTCAGTACACCATCTGCATTTTCCTTGGGAAAATGTACTAGTATTTTGAACAGATCTCCACTGATGGGTTATCCTTCCCGTCACCAATGGAGCTTCCGTTAATGCATTTGGAATTACTGGTTTTCATTAAGGTCGGTTACTCAAAGTCCTATGTTTCCAAGTGTCCATTTTGCGTTGTGTTATGTGCTCAAGGGAAGTCCAAACCAAGTCGGCCATTCGCCAAATATTCCTGACCAATCATGTCGGCCTTCCTTGTGTCAGTATACAGTGTTGGATCTTGCAGTTCTACCAAATTATATCATACTATTGATCTTTGTTTCGTATCGGTTGATGTGGGATACATGAATGCCCTCCTTCCGATAGATCTATTCCTATCGACATCAAATCATCATCTGGGACATGGGTCTAGAAACCCGAGAGTACCTTGGATCTTGCAATCATTAGTGGCAGGTTTCCTTGCAAATGACAGTGGGTATACATCAATGACCCCTGACTGTTTGATTCTACAAGTGTTCGACTTAAATAACATCT
The DNA here is from genome assembly GCA_027924585.1 of Larix kaempferi. Classification (NCBI taxonomy): domain Eukaryota; kingdom Viridiplantae; phylum Streptophyta; class Pinopsida; order Pinales; family Pinaceae; genus Larix; species Larix kaempferi. The sequence goes on from BSBM01000368.1 coordinate 1,888,045, forward strand.
ATTCACACTTGCTAGTTTGTACTCAGTACCTTAGAGTCCATCATCATTATCAGTGGGTCTCTTCGCATATATTAACGGTATACATCAATGACCGGTAATTAGATGGTATTTTATTATGCTCGACATCAGATCACCTATTCGCATGATATAAACTCATACTATCGTCGATTTGTATTGAAGACCTTGGGAAAAATAGTTGTGTCACTCATCGATGCACTACCCGAGCTGCGCAAGATTAGGCTACCATGTCCGAAGTTCAATAAAGACTTTGTTCTCGCACTCATCAAAGTGCATGTATACATTTTCAGAAAAAAATTCTTTTGACATGGATCCACTGTGTATTGTTCATGGCCATGCTTGTTTACTGCTAAGCATGGGTATGCCTGCCTCAGGAAGATATTATATATTTGAGAAATTGCTATGTCTTGTAGGTGTGATCCTCAATCCTACACCCGTAAGTTTTCCTTCCCTTATCGTTGCTTTGAACGATAAAGAGTATCAGTATACCAAGTATAAATTTCAGTAATGTATTTCGGCCCTTAGCTCTGCTTCGGACCTCACATATTAGGGGGCATCTGTTAACAATCAAATCAACACCCTTAACTAAGTAACGGAGCAACATATGTTTACCATGCACCCATGATAGGAAATTCATGACACAAGTTCAATCAGAGACGAATCCTCTCTGAGAAATGCATTAAAATGCATTAATCGTCTTTAAAAACATCCTAAGTGGAGGAAAAATCCTAAAAACTATTCAAAAGTGGGTTTTTCACTTGAAAAGATTCAAAATTAGGAAAATGAATAATCCCACACTCAAAAGAGAAACCTAAGGCTCATTTCCCAATGCTATATAAGAAAGGCATGGGAGGCATGGTAAAGGGAGACAAAAAGAGCAAAGGCATGCTGAGGAGATTCTGAAGGAAGGAGAAGAGCTCCAAGTCTTCAAAAGCAAGGATGAAGGAAGGAGAATTTATGGCAAGGGAGGAGGATTCACACCAGGATTTCTGGTAATCATGTATCTTCTCCATTGTTTTAGCATGAATTGATTCAAGTTTCTACCATTTTAGTGTTGAATGTTTGATTATCTTGCATAACTTTAATTTTGAAATGTTCTTAGATCTTAATGAGTTTCTATTAATGAATTTAGATCTATAGATGCTTGTGATAATCTATTCATCTCTAACGTAGAGACTCACCACCTCTTAGCAAAATAGTTTAATATGTGTAGACACGTCCCTGCACTAATAATTGTTATCAGATTATTCATTCATCATTTAAGATAAGCAAACTTCAGATTTACAGCCATTTAACAGTTTAAATCATACAATACAAGAAATGTCTAAACATCATAATGGCAGAAACTTTAATTACTTCATATTGAAACAAGGAAGAAGTACAACTTTACCAATAAGCTTGTTGTGAACCCTTCCTCCATTGTCATGAGCTTCCCTTCCTTCACCCTTGCTCTTGAAGACTTGAAGCTCTTCTTCCTCCTCCAGAATCTCCTCAGCATGCCTTTGCTTTTTTCATCTCCCTTTACCATGCCTCCCATGCCATTCTTATATAGCATTGGGAAAGGAGCCTTAGGTCTTTCTAGTGGATGTGGGATTAGTCACTTTTCTCAATTTTGATTATTTTCCAGTGAAAACCCACTTCTTAATAGTTTTTAGGCCCTTTTGCACCATATAGAATTCTTTAATCACAATTAATGCATCTTAAAGCATGTCTCAGAGAGGATTTGTCTCTGGACGAAACTGTGTTATGACTTCCTGCTACAAGTGCATAGAAAAAATATGCATCTTCCTTCACATGACGAGGGTGTTATTTTGATTGTTAACAGAAATTGTTTTCAAAAATCCAATGTCCAAAACTTACACCATAGTACTATGCATTAAAATGAAATTCCTATAGTGAGCTTTTAAACAAAAGAGGGTCGCAAAGTTGTAGTTAAGATTGAAGTTTAAACATTGTGTTCCAAGGAGTTCAAATATCTTTTTATATCTTTTGAAAAAGTTGTGTTTGGTTTGCACTCAAATCTTTCACTTGGGATTAAAAAGAGTCCAAAAAACTTTTCCATGGGATTAAAATTTTTATTTTTTCTTTGGAGTTTTTGTTTTGAATCTTTCATTTTAGATTACACAAAAAATTTCAAAACATTTGGGAAGTAATCTTTAAATTGTGCAAATATTGAAAATTTCCACATTGTGTAAAATATCATGCAAATAGTGTTTTTGCCAAATTCAAAACTTGTGCAAAAATGGTGCAAAGGACGGAAAGTTTTACATCATAAATTTTTTACAGTGTGCAATTTGACAAAATGGTATTTTTGTGAATTTCAAGAAATTTATGCATTGAATCTTTTTGCAAGTATTATCATTTTGGGGACTAAAACGAAAAGGAAAAAAAAATCGAATTTTTGGGACCAAATGGAGACATGAGCAGAGTTGTAACCAAAATTGTGACACCCTTCCCACACGCATTTGCATTGAAACACTGAGACTTGAACATGAACCGTTGAGATATTTTGAAAAATATTTTCCTTCCAAAACTGATTGCAACCTTTAATTTTGTTAATTTTGTTTTGGTCGTTTAGTATTTTCATGAACTTTATGCACAAATAGAGAAAATTGTCGCGTCATATTTCAATTTTCTTATCATAAATTGTGTATGAGGCACCATATCCTCTTCACTCGCATCGTATGATGATCTTGTGAATGAGAAAGTGTATCTCGCGTGTAATAGTTTAGGGGTTTATTTGCAAGCATCTTATATTGAGGCACCGTATCCTCTTCACTCGCATCGTATGATGATCTTGTGAATGAGAAAGTGTATCTCACGTGTAACAGTTTAGGATTTAATTCAAAAGCATTCCAAAAGGGCTCTGCGTATCCTCTTCACTTGGGATTTCGGGCGATCTTGTGAATGAGAAACAGGGATCCCCCTTGTAATAGAATTAGATTCATGTTTACTTGAGATATCTGTTTGGATTACATTGATCTTTACACATCGATTATTGTCCATATTTTAGGAAAACTGTGCATGAACATATACTAGAAATTTTGCATGTTGGAATGAAGCTCATGAACCTCTAACTCTTCCTTCAATTAGGATATTCATCGAACTGAAAGATAGCATCGTGAGCATTCTGCATTGTGTGGTTCATTTTTGTTTTTGAGTCAAAACACCATCAGTTTCACTTCCACTCCTCAGACTAAGCAAAACTTCCACTAAAATTGGCGCTTAATCTAAAATTGACAAACTTTTGATTTTAATATCACCAACAAGATTAGGTTAGTGCCCTAGATTAGTTTTGGAGAGTTAACACTCTTGGGATGCAAAACTTTGAAACTAGCATTGATTATCGAGAGTAAATCCATTATCACAAAAAACGCTTGTCGGAAAAGCGCTTCTGAAGCATGCATCAAGCACGAGGTCAATCTGGATAAGTAAGGGTGGTTCCCCCTTCTTTCTTATTTAGTGGGACATGAGCTTATCGAAGGGATTCTATGTTCAGTGATAAGTCCTTGGGGTGACATCATTGTTTCTAGAGTTTCTGGTAATAAGAGTTGTCCTCGACGTACAACTGTCTGCTCGACCGTCGATTGCGAAGTGGTAACTTTAGTGGTTATTTTTAGGGCATCACATAGGCTGTTGTGAGTGGGACACACTTGCAATACCTGAGATATACTTTGGAACTTTTACTCCTTGGGAGGGTGAGTGGTCAGGTACCAACACTTGCACCCCTGGCGATTAAAGTTTATTGTAATTGTTTCTCACACCTTCGCTCCTCGCAATTGTATGAGGACATGATATCCCTCAGTAGCTACTAGTTTCAGAAGGCCCTACAATCCAACTTTTCACTGAGCTTCAGTTCTTTGGAAAATTAAGTTTGCTTACTTGAAATCTTTAGGGAATTTTTACTGTGTGGACACTTTATTTTGTTGAGTCTAGACTGCCTTAGGATTGTTTGATTCAAACTATTCTTTTAAACACATCCTTTTATCAACTTCTTAGAAGTGACTACTATCCCAATCTGCCAGTCACGGGCGGCAGCGAGGTGAGTCACCAGAACTTGAAGGCCCTGCTACAGTGCATAGACAAATACAAAAACCACATTCTAATGACTTGGAAACAAAATTGATTTTCAAGTCAATCAGCATTACTAGAGAAGAAGAACATCAAATCAAAACTGAGAATTCATCGTCACATCACGAACTGAATACAGACGTAGTTGATAACCTTACTCTAGTTGAAATTGAAACATTGAAACATCACACACATGCTTATGAAATTCCTCCTTTGATGAGTCTTTCAGAACTATTTACACTTACTATCAGTGAGTCACTGGGTGATATCAAACCTCTTTCTGAAAGTTTGCATGACATGCACAATCCAACACAAGACCCCATGGCTTTCTCAAACATTGGTTTTCCATATGCTTTGGCTAACCAGGCTCAACACACACAAGGAGTAAATCAGAGTCCTCATGGTATACAAAACACTTGTCCAAATTCTACTTCCAGGGGAAACCCTTCACCATGGAATAGTAATATTCCTAGCGGAAGCAATGAACCAGGGAACATTTATGCCAATTGGGGCTATACTCCTCAGATTAGTGGAAATTCCTAGGGGGGTTATCCTCCGAATTATCCTAGCACAATGCCTAGTGGCAATCCACCTATCAACCCTATTCTGCCATAGAGTGGGGAGGTTTCAAGAAGTATCCAATCTTCTTGGGACCCACCTTCGCAAGGAGGACATCAACCTTGGAACGCTTATCCAAACCAAGGAAACATTCAATGGAGTGGTCCGATTCCAACTATTAACCAATCTAATTGGGGCCCACCCTCGCAAGAGGGAAATCCACTCATGAATCCCATCCCGCAATGGAATGGTAATGTTCCACCAAGTCATCAATCGCAATGGAACCTACCCCCGCAAGGGGGCAATCCATACATGCAACCTAGTTCACAATGGATTGGGCAACATTCAGAAAGTAACCAACCTTTTTGGATTCCACCTCCACAAGTAGGCAGTCAACCTTGGAATGATTTTCAATACCAAGTTCAACCACCATGGTATGGTTGGGATCTAGTAAATAACCAATCTTCTTGGACCCCACCTCCGCAAGGAGGCAATCCACCCAATGGTCATGTTTCAGGAAGTTGCCAAACTTCTTTGGGTCAGTCTCCGCAAACGGGAAACCCACCTTCAAATTCTTATCACACCCAGGGAACATATCAATGGAGTGGTCAGGTTCTAGAAGGTAACCAATCTTTTTCGTGCCTAACCGCGCAAAGGGGAAATCCAACCATTAACCCCATTCTGCCATGGAATGGTCAGGTTCTAGAAAGTAACCAATCTTTCGGGAACCAACCTGCAAGACCTGCGTTTGATCCAGCTAGGCTGCCACATGAACCTCATTCCAATGGTATGATGGATTCCTTAAGCTGTCTTGAACAAATTACCCCAAATTCGGGACAAGTTTCTATTCAGAATTCGCAACCCACAACTGGCCAGGAAATGCAGGAACCTGCTAAGCCCTCCAACACTTCTGACATCCCCACATTCTCATCGATAGGCCTTAGAGGAATGAAGAAGAAGTATAAGAGTAAACAAGATGCTAACTCTGGGAAGAGGGATGCACCAACTGTTCTTCAATGCCATGGGCAACAACAACCCACTACTTTGACACGGGTACCTCCGCTAGGAGGCAACCAACCAACACCCCTGCAAGGGGGCAATGATCATAATGCCAATGTCTCCATGTGTGATCCTGTGATGAACATTCAAACAAGACTGGATTCTTATGATGTCTCTCCTAGTACACCAGATCAGTCGGAATCACAACCGGATGGTTATCTCTACATTGAGAAACCAACCATAGACTTAGTACCACACCCCCCCAAAGGTGTTCTACGTAGAACAATGCATAATCCCAACACGCGAGCTGCTCAAAAATGTAATGTTCTTGAGGACCTAGCTCAAGTACCATTTGCCATGTTGGCCTTGGAGGTATTGCAATGCAATACTGCGCCAAGAAAGGAACTATTGTCTACCATTTGTGTTGTTGATCCATCCGATGAGACTTTGATCACATCAGACATAGACCATTCAATATGTAGGAGCCTTCCCAAAGTTGCTTTTCATATTAAAGTAACGACTCATGGTAAGAACATCTATCTAACCATAGTAGATGAAGGAACCTCAGCTTCTGTAATGTCATTTCCATGTTGGCAAGCATTTGGATCACCCCTATCTGTCATAGAAGTTTCAAACCAAGCTACTCAATTAGCTTCGGCAGATTCGGATCAAAATCTTCCCTTGATGGAGGAATATGATTCGGTTACCTGGCCCATTTGGGCTGTGAGATCTCCCAACTCACATGACTTCTTGGATTACATTTTATCATCAAATGAAGATATCCCTGAAGTTGTAAACATTTGGTTGTACTCACCTGAGATCATCTTTTGTGGGGCCACTAGGAGCATACTTTATATAAATCTACCCAAGTATAGGAGCATGATCTGCATGTTCCTCGATCTTATCTGGTATATTTGGAAACTTGCATATAGGTTTAGGCCATCCCTTTGTGAAGATGCATTTCAACCTTTTGCAACCCAAACTTACCATAGGGTTGAAGCTGTTGGAAATTGGTGGGTCATCCCTTCATATCTGTATTTTCCACCATTCCGACAGCAGAGCCTACCAAGCATGGGACACCCTAGTCAGCACCCCATTTCCATTTTGGTGCCCATGTTGCCTTATTCTCATAGGCCTGGGAGCCCTATTAGTCCCATCATGACTTGGAGTTTGAGACCACATATTTCTCTTTCATACATTTCTGACCATATCCTGATGGGCTCCCAATTTTTTGTCATTTTGCATAAGCTTGTGTTAAAATATCCACTTGAACATCCATGCAAACTGCTTCGTTGCTTATTGCTTATGTTGCTTATTTTCCTGTATAGTCACTTTCTGTTACAAGATGCCTATAAACCATTGCTTATGTATATTTGACCCATACCCATGGAGGAAGCATCTGCAAGAGTGTAGATAACTAGCTCAGCCCTTGTTTGCAATACGGATCTTTTTCTTGGCCTGACACATGCCCTTGACATTTAGGTGCATGCCCTTGAGACACTCGTTTCCTCTAATGTATCATAGCATGGTTTATTCTTTTTTCAAGCTAATAAATGAAAAAGGTTAAAAAGAATTGGAAAACACAAAAATCCAAAATGGGAGAGACTTGAATCACTTCATATTTTAAACTTCGAAGAAAATGGAAACAGTCATTCCTTGTCGCCCTTGAACATGGCACATAATATTGTATCTGCGGTCGGTACACCATCTGCATTTGCCTTAGGGAACTGTTCCAGTCTTTTGAACAGATCTCCACTGATGGGTTATCCTTCCCGTCAACAATGGAGCTTCCGTTAATGCATCTGGCATTAGTGGATTTCATTAAGGTCGGTTACTCAAAGTCCTATGTTGCCAAGTGTCCATTCTACGTCGTGTTATGTGTTCAAGGGAAGTTCAAACCGAGTCGGCCATTCCTCAAATATTCTTGACCAATCCTGTCGGCCTTCCTTGTGTTAGTATACAGTGTTGGATCTTGCAGTTCTACCAAATTATATCAGACTATTGATCTTTGTTTTGTATCGGTTGATGTGGGATGCATTAATGCCCTCCTTCTGATGGATCTATTCCTATCGACATCAAATCATCATCTAGGAAATGGATCTAGAAACTCAAGAAGTGCCTTCGATCTTGCAGTCATTAGTGGCAGGTTTCCTCGCAAATGACAGAGGGTATACATCAATGACCCCTGACTATTTGATTCTACAAGTGTTTGACTTCAGAACATCTATTCACACTTGCTAGTTTGTACTTAGTACCTTAGAGTCCATCATCATTATCGGTGGGTCTCTTTGCATCTGTTAACGGTATACATCAATGACCGGTAATCAGATGGTGTTTTATTATGCTCGACATCAAATCATCTATTCGCATGATATTAACTCGTACTATCGTTAGTTTGTATTGAAGACCTTGGGAAAAACAGTTGTATCACTCATCGATGCACTGCCCGAGCTGCGCAAGATTAGACTGTCATGTCAGAAGTTCGATGAAGACCTTGTTCTCACACTCATCAAAGTGCATTTTTACACTTCTGAAAATTTTGCTTTTGACATGGATCCACTGTGTATTGTTCATGGCCATGCTTGTTTACTACTGAGCATGGGTATGCCCACCTCAGGAAGATATTATATATTTGAGAAATTGCGAAAGTTTGCCATGCAGGTGTGATCCTCAAATCCTGCGTCCGTGAGTTTCCCTTCCCTCATCCTTGCTTTGAAAGATAAAGTGTATCAGTACAAAGAGTATCAGTATACAAAGTACAAATTTTAGTAATGTATTTCGCCCCTTAGCTTCACTTCAGACCTCACACATTAGGGGGCATCTGTTAACAATCAAAATAACACCCTCATCATGTGACGGAAGATGCATATTTTTGCCATGCACTTGCAGCAGGATTTCATAACACAGTTTCGTCCAGAGACAAATCCTCTCTGAGACATGCATTAAGATGCATTAATTGTGATTAAATACTTCTAAATGGTGCAAAAGGGCCTAAAAACTATTCAGAAGTGGGTTTTCACTAGAAAATAATCAAAATTGAGAAAAGTGACTAATCCCACATCCACCAGAAAGACCTAAGGCTCCTTTCCCAGTGCTATATAAGAATGGCATGGGAGGCATGGTAAAGGGTGATCAGAAAAGCAAAGGCATGCTAAAGAGATTCTGAAGGAGGAGGAAGAAGAGCTTCAAGTCTTCAAGAGCAAGGGTGAAGGAAGGGAATCTCATGACAATGGAGGAAGGGTTCACATCAAGCTTATTGGTAAAGTTGTACTTCTTCCTTGTTTCAATATGAAGTAATTCAAGTTTCTGCCATTATGATGTTTAGACATTGCTTATATTGTATGATTTAAACTATTAAATGGTTGTAAATCTGAAGGTTGCTTATCTTAAATGATGAATGAATTTAGATTTCGAAATAACTTGTGTCAATTACTTCATTTCTAATGGAAGATCTCACCAATCTTTAGTAAAATAGTTTAATATGTGTAGATCAATCCCTGCACAAATAACTGTTATCAGAATTGATAACAGTTATTAGTGTAGGGACGTGTCTACACATATTAAACTATTTTGCTAAGAGGTGGTGAGTCTCTACGTTAGAGATGAACAGATTATCACAAGCATCTATAGATCTAAATTCATTAATCAAAACTCATTAAGATCTAAGAACATTTCAGAATTAAAGTTATGCAAGATAAGCAAACATTCAACACTAAAATGGCAGAAACTTGAATCAATTCATGCTAAAACAATGGAGAAGATACGTGATTACTAGGAATCCTGGTGTGAATCCTCCTCCCTTGCCATAAATTCTCCTTCCTTCATCCTTGCTTTTGAAGACTTGGAGCTCTTCTCCTTCCTTCAGAATCTCCTCAGTATGCCTTTGCTCTTTTTGTCTCCCTTTACCATTCCTCCCATGCCTTTCTTATATAGCATTGGGAAATTAGCCTTAGGTTCCTCTTTTGAGTGTGGGATTATTCATTTTCCTCATTTTGATTCTTTTCAAGTGAAAAACCCACTTTTGAATAGTTTTTAGGCTTTTTGCTCCACTTAGGATGTTTTTAAACACGATTAATGCATTTCTTAGAGAGGATTCGTCTCTGATTGAACTTGTGTCTTGACTTTCCTGTCGCGGGTGCATGGTAAACATATGTTGCTCCGTTACTTAGTTAAGGGTGTCACAATTTTGGTTACAACTCTGCTCGTGTCTCCATTTGGTCCCAAAAATTTGAAATTTTTTTCTTTTTCGTTTTAGTCCCAAAAATTCGAAATTTGGACTTGGACCTATTTCAAAAAGTTCTGCAAATTATTATGTTGTTGTTTGGATTCCAAAAATGTAATTGAATCAATCCAAAGAATACCACAATTTCACAAAAAGAAATCTTATTTAAAATTCAAACTTGAAGGTTATGTATCAAACTTTTGAATTATAAAAATTGTCTTCTTTTTGTTGTAAGCCAAAGCTAAAGAAATGAATTCCTCTATGCAAAAAAAAAATTTAAAAATTTTCCAATGCATTCTAATCCCAAACCTATCCCAAGTCTTGTAAAAGTTTTGCAAATTTTTTCTTTTTAATCCAAAATTAAAGATTTAAAAAAGGTTTCAATATTTTTGCAAACATTTTCCTCGTCAATCTAAAATTAAAGATTTAAAAAATTTTGCAAATGTTTGTGTTTTCCAAAGTTAAGGACTAGAGTCCAAATATCCAAATTTTTTGTTAAAAAATCTTTTGCTTTGTGGTGCAAACTAAAGTTTCGAATCTATGCATACAAATTTTTTGCAAACATCCTTTTCTTTGTAACCCAAAGTTTCGAATCCAGAGATACAACAAAAAAAAAATTATAAAAAATCTAGAAACTAAGTTTTGGAAATAATTTGGAAAAAATTAAATGTTGCTTAGGATTAAATGCTTGTTTTTTGTTTGGAGCTCAAATCTCAAAAGATGCAGAGTTGTAAGGGCCGAGTTACATGAGAGCATAGGCAGAGATCTATGAGGTTTCAACGCAGAGGTTAAGGATAATTTCTTATTAAGCTACACGCATAGTTCAAAGATATCTAGTGATGCTTCACACATGGTTTTAAAATCGGTTCAAGCTTCACGCAGAGCTTCAATCGCTGGACAGAGGTTAAAGATTCATCTCTCATACAGAGCTTTCATGCAGTTTTGAGAGCTTGAAACGACAAGATATATGGCCAACTAAGGCTGAGATTTATTCAACGCTGGGATTAACAACTCTGCAACGCTCATATGAGAACCTGAGAATCAAGCTTTAATATGCTGGGATTAAAGTGATCTTCAACGATGATGTATGGCAGATTTTAAGACTTCAACGCAGAGCTTCCTTATTTTCATTTTTTTAAACAAATATTTTAAGATCTTAGCATAGTTTTAAAAAATTACCCAAAGCTATGAGGATCTTCAGGCATTCGTGGCATTTTCTGCCATTCTGAGTGCTAAATTCCACCGGATCGGTGAAATTTTGAGCTATGAGTGGGCTTTCTACATTGCTCCTGTTCGGCTCATATCTATCACATTCTGCGCGTTTTCTATGATTTAGCCGGGGTTTTAACGTTACAGAAGGATCTGCGCTCTACATTTCACACTTTGAAACCATGCCTCTCCCACTCGAAATCAAGAGGTAACTCGTCCAACGATCTATCCAAAGGAATATTTAGTGCCTTCGAACACTCAAATCATGGCAGAGTTGTCAAAAACAAGAACTGCAACGCCTAAGCCTAAAATCCTAGGAAGAGTTTTAAAGATCTTTAAAGCCTTCTAATTGCAAATCGTGACAGGGTCTACACATCTACAATGTTAAAAAAAACGGCTTGCAGATATTTATCAACCTTCAAACTTTTACAGAATGCTGAGATATTGCAAATAAATGCAGAGTTTGCATTCACGTTGGGTTTTAAAGATTTAATTAAAGAAATCTTCATGGCATTCACCATCAGCACTCAACAGTGGAATTGAAAAACACCTACACCCAATGCATCCTTTGATTTTTTAAATTGAACCTCAAAAAGATCTCGCCATCAACACAAATTTTTGAATGTTCATTGCAGGCAAAATAGACATGCAGAGGTCTACTTTGAGAGCATTAATAGCTTTAGAATCGTTCATCATTCACGCAGGGATATTTAAAATTTTAAAGATTACGCCCAAGAGCTTGAACGCAGAGACTTAAGGCGTTGAGTCAGAGTTTAACAGGCACAAAAATTTACTGGCAAAGTTTAAACAAGCTGCAAATCTTTAATGGCAGAGTTATATAAATCTCCCACGCTCAGGGTTTGAACATTTTGATTCACGCGGAATTAGAGGCATCCACCGATACAGAATAAAGAGATTCTAGCTCATCACGCAGGATACAGAGATTAGAGCTTTAAAAAACTTTAACGCAGCAGAGATCGAAACAGAGTTTGAAGGAATTTAAAATGCATATTTTATGTACATCGAGCTACCATCACTCAAAATTCAAGAAACATGGATCTAATTGCAAATTGAGGTGATTTAATGGTTTGAAGGCATGGCTTGGCCAAATTTTAGCTTCTCTACGTAAATCTAAGGTTCTTCTGAAGATCTTTACGCTAGAAATGAGTAGATATGAAGGAGGATAAGCACCAAAAATGAAGAAAAATGCAGAAAATTTCAAGAAAATTGCAGAAAATGTCAAAAAATTTCCATCCAAATTCAACTCAGCAGAGTCGCCATTCTGATAACAGTTATTTGTGCAAGGATTGATCTACACATATTAAACTATTTTACTAAAGATTGTTGAGATCTTACGTCAGAAATGAAGTAATTGATACAAGTTATTTCGAAATGTAAATTCATTCATCATTTAAGATAAGCAACCTTCAAATTTACAGCCATTTAACAGTTTAAATCATACAATATAAGCAATGTCTAAACATCATAATGGCAGAAACTTGAATTAATTCATATTGAAACAAGGAAGAAGTACAACTTTACCAATAAGCTTGATGTGAACCCTTCCTCCATTGTCATGAGCTTCCCTTCCTTCACCCTTGCTCTTGAAGAATTGAAGCTCTTCTTCCTCCTCCTTCAGAATCTCTTTAGCATGCCTTTGTTTTTCTGATCACCCTTTACCATGCCTCCCATGCCATTCTTATATAGCATTGGGAAAGGAGCCTTAGGTCTTTCTAGTGGATGTGGGATTAGTCACTTTTCTCAATTTTGATTATTTTCCAATGAAAACCCACTTCTGAATAGTTTTTAGGCCCTTTTGCACCATTTAGAATTATTTAATCACAATTAATGCATGTCTCAGAGAGGATTTGTCTCTAGACGAAACTGTGTTATGAATTCCTGCTACAAGTGCATGGCAAAAATATGCATCTTTCGTCCCATGATGAGGGTGCTATTTTGATTGTTAACAATGCTGGATAAGGATGGTTGTCATCCACTATTTCAATTACTTCAAAATCTACATAGCTGCGCACTTCATCAATGTCAACAATGGTGTTGGGTAATATCCCCAAAGGTATAACTATCCCTTGATTAGCCATTCTCAACTGTAGAGGTGACCATTGTAACTTGGGTTTACCCATCTGATGCCATGTCTGCTTGGTAAAGACATTTACTTCGAATCCAAGATCAAGAATGATCTCATCCATCTCATAGTCTCCAATTTGTGCAGTGAGTCTCATTTCCCTTTCTGTTCGTTTTGGACTCTTAATATTATGGACTGCGCCATGGGAAATTCCTTTCTTGTTGTTTGGCTCATATTGCCTTAGTAGCTTTTCAAATACTATGAACGCATCTGCACTCTTTAACAGCTTCATGCATCTCCGTAGGAACTACGCAACAAAGGTCCCGGTATTTGTTGAAATGTCCTCCTAATCATATGCTGCTGGCGTATCTTCTATGTGCGGTGCTTGGCTGCGCAACGGGATTCTTGTCGACTAAGGTTCTTACTCTCTAAGAATATCCCGCACTTCTGTAAATTCTCCCTTGTTCTTTTTCAGGTCCAGTCCCGGTGCTTTCCCAAGAGCTTTTCTAATCCATATCGGCTCTCCAGGATTCTGTCTAGGGTCGCGTATTCCGGAGGTCGAATATTCTACGCCTCCGTCCCTTCCTGTATCAGCTCCACTGCGCATTACCACGTTTACACTTGGATCCGTAGTTCTGTTCTCTGCTGCGATCAAATGAATATTAGGATTTGGCGGTTCTGTCCTTCTTCTCTTCTGCATTTCTACCTCAAGCACAGGGCAGTCTTCAATAACATGCTCAAATGATTTACAGTAATTGCACATAGTGCATGGGTTGGTACAATCTCTAGAAACATGACCTGGCTGGCCACAGTTATAACAGATTACCTAACTGCGGCCTCTTCCTTGCGTCGGGCCAACATTTCTTCCTCACCCGCAGTATCCACCACCCCGGCCTCTATATCCTCCTCGATCATAGTGGGTGTTTCTTGCTTTGGCTGATTTTACTCTTGAACGCGATACATCCCAGCACCTCGCATTACTTCCATGTCGCGCTTTCGTTCATTCATGAGATCATATGCGCGGCAATTGGATTCATCATCTCCAACTGATTTACAGAAATTGCAATATAGGCTCTTAGGGGTGTTTACATATTTCTGTATTAGATAACAATGTTCAAGCCCATGTCCTCTGGTTCTACAGATTTCACACCATGGCACCTGATTATGATTCATATTGATTGGGTTTGGTGCGCCACTGTCAAGATAGTCCTGAAATAGAGGGCAATGTTCTCTGGTATGGCATTCTCCTTTGCATCTGATGCACCAAACTTCACGTATGTGTTCATACCTTTGTTCTTTCCCGTTCTTCATACCCTGTAATTCTAACGTTAGTGTAGTCAGCTGGTTCTGAATCTGTGACATCCCAGCGCTACTCTCACCAATCGGTGAAGCCTCCAACTGCATTGCGATCTCTAGGGCCTCTACCTGCGACGCAATCTTCTGTTGCATCAATGGTTGTCTGATATGGGGAAGCAGCGCAGTAATAAACCATTCCTTATGCTGTTGCAGAGCTATAACAAATCTCACTTAGTCTAATAGTGTCTTAAAATTTTGGTCAAATTCCCAGACCATTTCAGTCGGTTTCTGCTTTATTTCCTTTAATTCCGTTATACACTGAGATTCAAACTTTGGCTTCTTAAACTCCGGCGACCAGTGCAACCTGAATTTCTATTAAGGTTCTCGGTTGTTCCTGAGAATATTTCATAAGCCAATGCAATGCGGGGTATATGAAAGTAGTGATGAGCTGCGCTCTCTTCACAGCATCATCCTGGATCTGCTTCAAACTCCATATGGCCTCACATAGGAACCAGTGTTGATCAGGGTCTTCTAGACCCGTCCCTTTGAATATCAACAGTTTTATATCATTATCTGTCATTCTCCTCCCTAGTTGTGCACCTCTCTAAGTAGTGTTGACTATCTACGCGGATAAAATAAAGGGAATATTCGGACTACTGGGACTCTGTGGAATGGGCTGCGCGACGCTCGCGGCGGGTGGGTTCTGAACTAAAGGTGGTGCAGTTTCTACAACTGGCGGATTCTGAGGTGTAGTGGGGTGGATAGTAGCTGACAACGGTGCGGTCTGATTATTAAGTTCACATGGGATTTCGGTATCAACACGAAGTCCAAGTCCTCCGGGATTCCTTTCTTTATTAAACTTATATCTCTTTCCACTTCTGAGAGTATGTGTCTCCTCGTCAAAATCACTATAAATGCTACTGACCATAATAGAATCAAAATATTACTACATTCTTAATACACCTTGCTCAACTAAAATCATTTTAATATATAGACTAAGGTTGTCCAGGAACTTACCTTTGAATCCCTCGAAAAAGTATGCTTATGCTTGGCTGTAGGACTTCAACGTGTCAACAGCGAATTCGGTGACAAATCCTTCAAGTATACTATTGACCCAAAAGTCGACTGCGCGTGACAGTGGGTTGTCTATTGCTTTGAGCTGCATTGTGAGCTCTGGGGTCCACTCTGTAGGTACTCCCCCTTGAAAACAAGTCTTCTTCTCTGCGATTCGCGATATCCACACGTGTAGGTCGTTGGGGAACGTAGCCCAAAAGATCTCGTGAATATCTCTCCACAAATATCTGTTCAACCATTGCACGTCTGATAGATGTGATCTGTTTTCTTTCTTTGCAAAGTCTCTTTCTATTTTACCACACCAGGCCCAGATCTCTTTCTTTTCTAGGTGCCAATTATCTGATCCTAATGGGAACTCAAACTCTTCGAGTACATTATCGGACATTACTTCGTCAACTCATCACGGTTTCTTAGCGCAGCAACGGAACCATTTGTTGGCGTAGGTAACTGATCTAGAGGTTTTCTAGTATAGACCTAGGTTCTTTGTGGTTTTAGACTTAACCAACAAAACCCCTTTTCACCAACCCTTTCGGCAACAACCTATGAGCAGGTTGAGGTCTCACCTGAGGTGAAGCTATGGGCATGCTGCAGAATCAAGTTTCCACAGTGTAAGTGATGAGTTGATGGTGGTCGTATGTATGGCACAGTGCACTACCAGCTTGCGCTGCGGGTCGGCTCTTGAGCCGCGAAAGTTCTCGTCGCGCAGTGCCACAACAGTGTATAAGGCCCACGCACCTCATGCAATCTGGGTTGCGCAGCCTAGGATACTCCTCACGCTACAACGATAGGCTATAGGCAGCTTCTCTCACAGTGACTCTCACGGCTCGGGGCGTCAACTAGACTGTGCACCCGCTTGAGATGATTAACTCTAACTGATTTACTAAGCAACCTTACCCATTCGGCTCATTCAGGTCCTTATCAGTCTATCGTGAGAAAGTGTACAAACATGCAATACTGTGCACTCCAACGTTGCGCTTAAACTCAGTGTTCTACTGTGTGATTATTGATCATATTCATGCATTCATAGACTTATACTTGTTGAACACTTAACAATCCTCTGCGCATGACTTACTTAACATATTATTCCCATTCTCTATGGCGAATACATATAAAAGCAATCACATAACAGAAGTTTCCAACATTAAACATTCATACCAAGCAATTTAAACAATCATAAACACACATTGGTCACTTAACACAGGATTTAACGTGTTTCACCCCCCGGATGGGGGCTACATCCACAAGAACTGTTGTTAATATTGCTCTTAATGGGAAGGGTACAACCATTCTTAGTCTGCGCACTCAACTGCAGACTCTCTTCTCTCTCAGATAGGTCTCTGCGCACTCAGCTACAGAGCCTTTACAATGGCTTTCTAAGCTTAAGATTTTACAATATCCAAATACTTAACCAAAACCGAAGAGTAACCCTTCCCTTACAATATTGTGCCTTATTTATAGTTCATGCTCGTAGGTCATGTCTTTACAATCATTAGGCCGAAACCCTAAGGTTTCCAAAACTGTGGTGGCTAACTGCCACCCTAGCTGTCGCCGTCGACAGCCTGCTCTAGCCGGGCCACTCGTGGCTCACATGCTCTTCTGACAGCCGCAGTCCTCAAAACGGTTGCAACTGCATCATGGCCTGTCCCTTTCCACTCCTTCACCTGCCTGTCGCCATCGGTGTCGTGGCCTAGCTTCTCAACTGCTTGCCACCACACGTTCGAACAAGTCGCTTTCATCTGCCTTCCACCTATTCCTTACCCAAAATAGGTCATGTCCTCGTCTGACGTTTACCCATGTTCTGCACCAAAAATAGCTTATGCGCTACCATGCGCATTGTCCTACTGCGTGACCATGCCTTAGCCATTGCTGTCGCACGACACGCGCAAAACCTCAAAATTGTATGTCGCTTGCCTCCGCGCGCAATGCGCTTCCACCAAAACTGCTTTCTCTCCCTGCCGCAGCGCGCAATGCGCAATTATCAAAATTGTCTTTTCTTCCTGCTACAGTGTGCTATGTGTGCTTTTCCATACTTGTATATTTTTCCAACCCACTTGGGCCCAGCCCAATAGGCCCCTAACACTCACCTGTGGCTCATCCCAAGCCACTTCCAATTGTGGAACCTGGTTCCGCATCTTCCATCGTCCCAAGCTTTACTGTAAAGCTTTGCAGAGTTCCTTCTAACTCCACAACCATGTCCTTGGATTTTCGTTCAAACCCTTGCAGCGTCTCCAGAGTAGCCTGCGAGACCTTCTCTCAAGCCACTTGTTCCTGCATAGTGCCTTCTGCCGTCTGAAGTTCTACGAACTTCGCGTCGAATTGCTGCATTAATTCAAGGCCTTCTTGCTCAATAGGCGGCAACCTGTCCGATGTGGCAACCTCTTTCTCCCTTAGCGTTGCCAATTCTTTATGTAGGTCCTTGACCTCATTAAATCTCTGGACTTTCTCTCTGGCCGGTGCATTCCTCATCTGCGTACTTGCAGCATCTACCTGTTGATGCTTCTATTGTACTTCTGCCCTTACCCACTGCAGCACGGGATCCTCACTCAACCCGGTTACCACTGTAGTTATGTGCTCAAGTAAGTCTTGTCATTTCGTCACTTCCGCTGAAATGCCATCCATAATTGCCTTGATGTCCTCAGCTAGAGCAGGGCACTGATCTAATGGAATGACAAGGTGTCGGGCCTCCAGTTCTACGATTTTTCCTTTATAGGAGGTTTCCATTTCCATTTTATCAGTAGTAAGGGACTCTACCTTGGCCCCAATTTTCTTTATTGTTTCCTCCATATCATCTTCTTCTTCACATTCTTCTATGTTTACGCACACAGCAGAAATGGCTTCCTTCAGCTTCTGGCCCTTTTCCTTGGTTGTGCTCAATTCCTGCTTGGTGTTATCTAATTCCTGCCTTAACTGAGTGATGTCTTCAGTTAAGTGTGCACACTTATCATATGAGGCGAGGCCTCTCTCATGAATTTCTTCTGCAACTCTGATGTGCAACTCGTTTAAGTCCTCCAGGGGCAGGGCCCCAATGTTTAGGTCAATTCGTGCAGTCGTTACTACTTCCTTAACCGCTTGATTTACCAAATGTTGCAGCCTAGGTTCGAGGTTCAAGATGCACGGATACTTACTTACAGCAACAAGTGGTCTTTTCTGCGCACTCGGTCCCCCTTACTTCCCATTAGAAGTTGAACTTGGCTACCCCAATCCCATCTGGGCTACCATTTTCTTAACCTCCTCCATAGCTTGGATTATGGTCAGCTACAGTTGTTCTTGCTTCGCTTCTTTCTCAGCACAAGTCTCTTCCCATACTTCCTGCACCTTGGTTGCAATGGTCTCGCAATCATCTGGATGTAGTTGTGGTCCGAACTCGGGTTTTTCAGCCTTCCTTTTTGTGCGTCAGCTTTGTGATTGCGAGGGGCCATTAGTGGCCTTTCTCTTTCCTGCTGATGTGACTAAATGTTGACTCTGCGCGTCATCCTTTTCTTCCTCAATGGGCATTCCAGCTGGTAGGCCACCCTTCTTTCCCTTATTTGTTGTTGTTTCTTCTTTGTCTTCCTGATCTGTTTGGGTGTCTTCTTCATCGGTGTCTTTTACATCGATCTTCTCCCGAAGAGGTTCTATGTTATGCTCGTAGTCAGAAGCATCATCACGTGAAGCGGGGACTTTCCATTCGGGATCCCATAGCTCCATCATTTACCTTGAAGAAGTGTGTCTTATGTGTTCCCTATGGAGTCTTGTTGGGACACATTGTGTGCAAACAGGGCTAAATGGTAGACCCTGCTAAAATCGCAGTCATTGTAAACTTTCCTACACCCAATTCAATTAAGCAATTGCGCACTACACTTGGGCATACCGGTTACTACAGGAAGTTCATAAAAGGGTATGCGCAGATAACCACAACTATGGAAAAATTGTTGAAGAAACATGTACCATTCTTTTGGAATGAGGATTTTGAGAAAGGCTTCAACACATTAAAGGAGAAAATGGTCGTTGCGCCGATCCTAGTTTTCCCAGACTGGGAGAAGCCTTTTCACGTCCATGTGGACGTATCCTGCATAGCATTGGGCATTGTTCTTACGCAACCAAGAGAGGGAGGTATTGATCATCCCATTGCCTCTTCTAGTAGAAAGTTATCATCCGTGGAGAAGAACTATACTACTATTGAAAGAGAAGGACTAGCAATGGTATATGCGCTGCAGAAGTTCAGGCACTACTTGCTTGGTACGCACTTCTCCATGTTCACTGACCATTCTACCTTGAAATACCTTGTTAATAAGCCAATGTTAGGGGGGCGCATATGCAGATGGCTACTACTCTTTCAGGAGTACGATTTTGAGATTGTTGTTAAGCTTGGCAGATTGAATTTGGGACCTGATCATCTATCAAGAATCGAGTCAGGAGAAGAGCCTACGAATTTGGAGGACAATCTGCCTGATGCACAGTTGTTCGCCATACAAGTTGTAGATGAGTACTATTAGGACATCATTGATTTTTTAACCACTGGATTCGCACCTGCAGAGCTCACTACGCAGCAGAAGAACGAGCTGGTAGTGCACACAGCAAACTTCACTATAATTTTTGGTTAGCTATACAAAATGGGACCGGATGAAGTACTGTGCAGGTGTGTGCTAGAGCATGAGAAACCGCATATACTAACTGATGCACACTAAGGAATCGCAGGAGGCCATTATGCAGGAAGAGATACTGCGCATAAGATATTGCATGCAGGGTTATGGTGGCCTGCAATTCACAAAGATTCGAAGGAGCACTGTCAGAATTGTGATGTCTATCAGAGGATAGGGAAGCCATCACGCAAAGATGAAATGCCATTAAATCCACAGCTGACATTGCAGGCCTTTGAGAAGTGGGCCATTGATTTTATGGGTCTTATTAACCCACCAGGCAAAAGAACTAGTGTGAGGTATATCATCACTGCTACCGATTACCTCACCAGATGGACATAAGCAAATCCAGTCAAAGACTATAGCGCAGCTACAGCTGCAGAGTTTATATATGAGAATATCCTTACAAGGTTTGGATGCCCGAAGATATTGATGAGTGATTAAGGCACTCATTTTCTGAATAAGACCATTGAGCCTTTAACCGAAGAGTTCCATGTTCATCATCAGCGCAGCACGCCTTATCATCCACAGGCGAATGGATCTGTTGAAGCATTTAACAAAGTGTTGGAAAATGTGCTAACAAAGATATGTAACGTCAATTGGGACGATTGGGACCTGTGCATCCCATCTGACCTAGTCTGCATCCCGCACCAAACATCCTATTAGACCGCCAGCGCATTATAACGGAAACCGTTACCATGACATATGTCGGCCTGTTAGTGGGTCATTAACCAAATTGGCTGCAATAGGGCAATTCACAATTTAAAGGAGGACATGACATTTTCGAACCCATTAAAGACCGAAGTGACCAGTTCATACCGAAATCCGGCTGCCAGGCTAAGCCATTAACACGGATTCAACGGTTTTGACAAGCTGGCTTGCCAGACAACCTTTTGGCATTTAAGGAAACTGCATTCACATCACAAGAAGGATCGGCTGATAGGCCCAAGATAATATGCATGAATTGGTAATCAAGATGGCTTTAAGGGCCTCGTGCACTACGGAATGACATGGAGCAGACCAGCAGCATCTATAAATAGACCTCGCTCAGCCACTTAGCCATTTTTGCGAAGTGTTTGAATTAGTCGAGAGCCAAGCCACCAGAGCATTGTATGAGTGACCCGGTTGAGTTAACAGATATTTCTTGGTTATTTGAGCAAGCAAGGATTCCAGCAGCAATAACGGTGACGAAACCAGGTGCATCTAGAAGTTCAGCACGACAGGTTGCAAGAAGCAGCAAGCACAAAGAAACAACAACTTTAGAGCAGGGGGGCTCCGAAGTGCCATCACAACAAGGAGCTTCGGCTCAAGTCTCGCCGTTTTATCCTGTGCCCGACTATATTCCCCCAAGGAAGCTTGATGCCCCACCAGTCAACATAGAAAAGAACTTCAAATATGAAATCCCGCTACCCATCATTTCCACCAAGGTAAAGATTGAGGAGAATCTAATGGGTGGCGTACCAGTCTGCAAGCTGGATGATCAAGACTTACTGGAGAATACAACCGAAAAATTACCCACAGTTTAGACCGGACGCCTATATCAATTGGGTCAAGGACGCACAGACTGGCACCGGCAGGCTGGAAGTTCAAGAATGGCTAAGGGCCATCCAACCATCAGGTTTATTAAATTTACTGCAAATGCCGCACTTTACTAAGAGTGTTGAGTTTTCCACCGTCGCGCGCGCAATGCTCACTTGCGTGCAAGAAGGATTCCTATGGTTGGACATGCATATTGATATCAATATCGACCTGGTCCATCATATCACTGAACTGAACAAGCGAGGAGAGGACCCTGCTAACCTCATCATAAAGAAGGCGCACGATAAAGCCCTTAGCGCCGAAATAGCAAAAGAATTCGACATAGTGTGCAAGGGACAGGGGTTCCCAATGGTTGACATCAATGACCACGCTACACAATTTACGACCCAATTGCTTGTAGGCAAGCTGTTGCGCAAGTGCAGACCACCTGAAGTACCTACGGTCGCAATCAGGGAAGCCGCTAATGTATTGCACGGAAAAGCTTACAATTGTTGCCAATTCCTATTGAACGAGTTTCTGGCAGATGTTCAGGATACCCAAGATGATGGAACGTCGTTCCATTTTAGTTGTCTGCTAGTGCTGATAGCCCTTTTAGGCTGCAAGGAGCTAGAGAATTACCAGGGAGCTACCACTTTAGCTGGACAAGGCTGAGGAACGCGGTTTTCCAATATATGGGCGAGCCCAAAGGCGTCTAGGCAGCGGCAAACGGCTGAAGTATTTTATGTTTACTATCACCAATTGCGCGAAGCAATTATAGCAATACCGCGCGTTTCCAAACCACTAGCTGATGAATACACCTGCATCATGAGGTTTCAAGTGAAAAGACACCAAACATTCATTCAACCAAGAGGCGACATAACGGAGTAGGATTTATGGTATCCAAGATTTTACCGACTGGATAAGGAGGCGATCGAGGGAATGATGGAGCTATGGGAGCCCGAATGGAAAGTCCCCGCTTCACATGATGATGCTTCTGACTACGAGCATAACGTAGAGGAAGGAAAGGATGATGCGCAGAGTCAACATTCAGTCACGTCAGCAGGAAAGAGAAAGGCCGCTGAATGCCCCTCACAATCACAAACCCGATGCATAAAAAGGAAGGCTGAAAAACCCGAGGTCGGGCCACAACTACATCCAGATGATTGCAAGACCATTGCAACCAAGGTGCAGGAAGTATTGGAAGAGACTCGCACTGAGAAAGAAGCGAAACAAGAACAACTGCAGTTGACCATAATCCAAGCTATGGAGGAGGTCAAGACAATGGTAGCCCAGATGGGATTGGGGCAGCCAAGTTCAACTTCTAACGGGTAGTCAGGGGGACCGAGCAAGTAGAAAAGACCACCTGTTGCTGTAAGTTAGTATCCACACGTCTTAAACCTCGAACCGAGCTACCTCATTTGTCCAAATGAAGCGGTTAAGGAAGCAGTAAAGACTGCACGAATTGACCTAAACATTGGGGCCCTGCCCCTGGAGGACTTGAATGAGGTTCAAATCAAAGTTGCAGAAGAAATTCATGAGAGAGGCCTCGCCTCATATGATAAGTGTGCGCACTTAACTGAAGACATCACTCAGTTAAGGCAGGAATTAGATAACACCAAGCAGGAATTGAGCCGAGCCAAGGAAAAGGGCCAGAAGCTGAAGGAATCCATTTCCATTGTGTGCGCAGACATAGAAGAATGTGAAGAAGAAGATGATATGGAGGACACAATAAAGAAAATTGGGGCCAAGGTAGAGTCCCTTACTGCTTTGAAAATGGAAATGGAAACCTCCTATAAAGGAAAAATCGCAAAGCTAGAGGCTTGGCACCCTGTCATTCCAACAGATCAGTTCCCCGCTCTAGCTGAGGACATCAAGGCAACCATGGATGGCATTTCGGCAGACATGACGAAATGCCAAGACTTACTTGAGCGCATAACTACAATGGTAACCGGGTTGAGTGAGGATCCTGCGCAGCAGTAGGTAAGGGCAAAAGTAGAACAGAAGCAGCGGTAGGTAGATGCTGCAAGTACGCAGATAAGGAATGCGTCGGCCAGAGAGAAAGTCCAGAGATTTAATAAGGTCAAGGACCTACCAAAAGAGTTGGCAACGCTAAGGGAGAAAGAGGCTGCCACATCGGACAAGTTGCAGCCTATTGAGCAAGAAGGCCTCGAATTAATGCAGCAATTCGACCTGAAGTTCGTAGAACTTTAGACGGCAGAAGGCACTATGCAGGAACAAGTGGCTCGAGAGAACGTCTCGCAGGCTAGTCTGGAGACGTTGCAAGGGTTCGAATGGAAAGCCGAGGACATAGTTGCGAAGTTAGAAGGAACTTTGCAAAGATTTACAGTAGAGCTTGGGACGATGGAAGACGCGACACCAGGGTCCACAAGTGGAAGTGGCTCGAGACGAGCCACAGGTGAGTGTTAGGGCCCTGTTGGGCTGGGCCCAAGTGGGTTGGAAAAATATACAAGTATGGAAACGCGCGCGTAGCACGCTGTAGTAGGAAGAAAAGGAAATTTTGATAATTGCGCATTGTGCGTTGCGGCAGGGAGAGAAAGCAGTTTTGGTGGAAGTGCATTGCGCGTGGCGGCAAGCGATAAACAATTTTGAGGTTTTGCGTGTGTCACGCAACAGCAATGGCTAAGGCACGGTCGCGCAGTAGGACGATGCGCATGGTAGCACATAAGCTAGTTTTGTGGCAGAACATGGGTAAAGGTCAGACGAGGACATGACCTATTTTGGCTAAGGAACATGTGGAAGGCAGATGAAAGCAACATGTTCAAATGTGTGGCAGCAAGTAGTTGAGAAGCTAGGCCACGACGTCGATGGTGACAGGCAGGCGAAGGAGTGGAAAGGGACATGCCATGCTGCAATTGCAACCGTTTTGGGGACTACGGTTGTTAGAAGAGCGTGTGAGCCACGAGTGGCCCAGCTAGAGCAAGCGGAGCAGGCTGTCAATGACGACAGCTAGGGTGGCAGTTAGCCACCACAGTTTTGGAAACCTTAGGGTTTTGGCCTAATGATTGTAAAGACATGACCTATGGGCATGATCTGTAAATAAGGCACAATATTGTAAGGGAATGGTTACTCTTTGGTTTTGGTTAAGTATTTGGATATTGTAAAATCTTAAGCTTAGACAGCCATTGTAAAGGCTCTGAAACTGAGTGCGTAGAGACCTATCTGAGAGAGAAGAGAGTCTGCAGCTGAGTGCACAGACTAAGAACGGTTGTACCCTTCCCATTAAGAGCAATATTAACAACTGTTCTTGTGGATGTAACCTCCATCCGGAGGGTGAACCACGTTAAATCCTGTGTTAAGTGACCAATGTGTGTTTATTATGTTTTAAATTGCTTGGTATGAATGTTTAATGCTGGAAACTTCTGTTATGTGATTTCATTTATATGTATTTGCCGCAGAGAATGGGAATAATATGTTAAGTAATGCATGCGCAGAGGATTGTTAAGTGTTCAACATGTATGAATTTGTCGATTGGAATGTTTGAATCCATCTATTGGTCAAGTAGTGAACATTAAGTTGTAGCGCAGCATTGGAGCGTGCAGTAACGTATGTTTAGTAAACCATCTACAATTTAATCATAAAAACTTGAGTAGAATAAAGGGATAAAGAATGTTAAGTAGAGTGGTTAGAATTGGACAACCCGGCAAGGACGTGCAATCTTGTTGATGCGTCGATTCATTGAAGGTTGTTGCGGAGGAAACTGTTGATAGCTTACTATCGTAATGCAAAGGTATCCTGTATCGCACCATCATTAGAGGCGCAAGTGCGCAAGCGCAGTTGTGTGCCGAAGTATCCAACGTAGAACAGAACGTTCGCGCAGTTATCTATCCGCACAACCCGCAAGGCGTTGCACTGCTTATTAGCCTTTCCCCCCATCGCATCACCCGGTCGTGGAAACTTGATTCCCCAACCACCCCCTCATCTTCACCTCGGGTGAGACCTCAGGATACGCATAGCCTGTTACCGAAAGGGCCGGTGAATTGGGGTTTTGTTGGTTCCTTGAACCATGAAGTACCTGGGTCTACACTGGGAACCTTAAGAAGATGTAAACAGCCAACATTCGACAAGTTTATTCCTGTTGACTTCAGCATATCATCCAGGAATTAGACATAGGAACCAATTTTAGTACATTGGTACCTACAAGCCTCAATGACAGGTTTCCTTGTGTTTGACAATAGGTTTTCATCTATAATATCCTTGGAAATATTTGACCAAGATATTAACTCTAACTTCAAATTTTTTGATAAAACTCACTAGTTAATTTCTTGACAATTTTTTTTAGCAGAGCAGGAAGTAAGTGATGGGGACTGAGGCTAGATATGAGGATGGTAGGATGAACATTCAATTCTTGAATTTGTATGATGTGTGTGCAGCAGCAGCAAATCAGATCATATCAAGAGTCCTAAGCACAAAGCACTGGGGTCATTTATGTTTCAAGCATCAGCCAGGCTGAAGTCTATTCCAAAGCTTCCTGGGCGCACCAGCATATGCTTACTAGACTGGGTGGGTTCCTGAGGGTCTAATGCTGAGTTATGATAGTAAAATAAGTTCAATGGATTCTCTATATAGCATTCAAAAATATTTGGAAAGAGTAGGAGTGATTTGGGAGTCTTATGCCAATCGGGGATTGTTAAGCTAGTTAATTTCCAATATTTTCAAAAAGGGGTTATATGATTCCAAATTCTTAAAGTAGGGACTGATATGGAAAATATAATGAATTATTAACCTCCTCCAACTTACAGAAAGAAAAATTGACACTCATAATGAATTTGGCAGTCGTTACTGTAAAACTAGTCACAAAATGGTGCTCAGTGAGCTAGTCTTTCAATCTAGGTTACTAAATGTAATATCCCTTTTTCAAATTTTATTAAAATGCCCAATTTTCCACTTTTTTTCCCAATTTCGACCTTTGACTAGTTTTACTGTTTTGACCTCCAAATCAACCCAAATGCTCCCAAATCTTCTGTAGGAGTGTATGAATGGTATTTAGACTTGAATATAAGGTTCAAGGATGTTTTATGGCCCTCCAAACACTACTGCAAACTTGATTTGTATTCTGATCAATATATGTAATTTTGACTAGTAATTTGTGCATCAAATCCCCCTCGGGTAACACTGCAAATGGCCTTCCAAATGCCTCCAAACTCCCACAAATTTATGAACAGAGGTATATAATGTGTTAAGTATGTTATTAAGGTCTCATATGCACCATTAATTGATTTTTAATACTGTTCTAACTCTCTCACATTCAACAGCAAAAACCCCCAATTCGACCCTTGGGGAAATGGCACTATTTCACCTCCCAATACAACTAAACTGAGTAAAAATGCTTCAAATGCTCAAGTACAGTACATGAAACTTGTAGAAGACATCCATGGCAGTATATTTATCACAAATATATCAGAGAATCATCCATCCATTCGAAATAATCAACATTATAGTGTCATACATCAATGCATTGGGGAAATGGACATTGTTTGCTCATTAATCAATAGTTTTGCATACAACCAGTGGGTATTTCGACCTGAGACTTTCTGAATATGAGTAACAGAGGATATGAAGCTATTACAATCATAAATATATAATGAGAAGCTCTCTCAAGAAGCACAGTGCTCACCAAAAACGCCCTCCCTCAAGGAGCACGAATATGCCTTCAAAACTGGAAACGGTGGAGAGAAAGTGCTGCACTAAACCAAACCATGAAACTTCCTGTAGCTGCTACCTGCAAATACAAACTCCATTAAAGCACCATGAAAGACCTGAGTGGCCTCTCCAAACACCAACTTGGATGGGAATCTTTCACCCTCGAAATTGGCTAAGGCAAGAAACTAGTCATCCACTAGCTCTCTCTTCACAAATGCAATTTTTCTCAAATCATCAAAAGCCATTGTCATACTTGATTTCTACATTTTATAACCAACATTAGCCTTCAAGGGGTCGAAATCCTATCAATAGATTCAATAATTTTCGACCTAATATGCTCAATGCCATGTGTTATGACTTACCAACTCACCCAAGAGTGTTCACCTTCCCATGAATTCGAATTGGCAAGAGAGAGCTGCCATGTGTCATTGAAAAATCAAGCTAGTGTGGGTCCCACCACCTCCATATGTCTCCAAAACCACTTGCCACCTAGAATTTCTCTTGAATTTATTTATTCATCATATTTATTAAATGCTTGAACCCTTCTAATGTCTAAATATCATTTATTAGTTTCCTTATTACCATCCCACATGTGCCCATCCAACCTAGGAAACTAGTAGGATTGATGGGATTGTCTTACTATGCACTTATTTGAATGGGGACATTACAGTCCTCCCCACCCAAGATTGCTTGTCCTCAAGCAATTTCAAATTTGGATGCTGCAAAATCTTCTCCTCTTCCCATGTGGCATCTTCATTTGGTAAGTCCTTCCATTGCACTAAATATTCTTTGATGATTCTACTCCTCAACCTTCTTTCCCATGTCTTCAAAATCTTTTCCGGAACAAGCGTGAGCTGACCTTCATCATCCAAAGGAGGAAGTATATCTGAAGTGATGATTTGCTGACCAAGAGCTTTCTTAAGACAAGAAACATGAAATACATTGTGGATTTTACTCCCTTCCGGAAGTTCTAGTTCATATTCTACTTCTCCAACCTTCCGCACTACCTTGTATGGCCCATAGTACCTTGGTTTTAATTTTTCTGCTCCATTCTTTTTGAGAGATGTTTGTTTATAGGGATGCAACCTTAAATATACTAAATCATTGACTTGAAAGGTTCTCTCTTCTCTATGTCTATCAGCATATTGTTTTTGCTGATTTTGAGCAACCTGCAAATTGTCTTTCAAGAGCTTTAAAATTTCTTGGCTCTCTTCCACCCAATCTTTAGCCTTTGGGGCTCTACTATCACCAAATATAATGTCAGCAAATGTAAGTGCATCATAACCATATAATGCTTTGAAAGGAGACATTCCTATTGACATATGATAAGTGGTGTTGTAGCAAAACTCACCCAAGTGTAGCCATTTTGCCCATGCTTTTTGCTGCCCTCCCACATAGTTTCTTAGGTATCCTTCCAACCATTGATTTACCCTCTCTGTTTGTCCATCAGTTTGTGGATGATAGCTGGTACTTTGAGTCAATTGAGTGCCTACCAATCTAAAAAGTTCTTGCCAAAAAGCACCCATGAATCTACTATCTCTATCACTGACAATGCTCTTGGGGAGCCCATGCAATCTGAAGATTTCTTTGAAAAAAATATCAGCCACTTGTGCAGCACTAAAAGATGATGTAAAAGCAAAGAAATGAGCAAATTTTGTCAACCTATCAACTACCACATAGATGCAATCCTTACCTAAGGATTTAGGCAATCCGGTGATGAAATCCATGGAAATACTGTCCCATTTTTGCTCCGGAATGGGCAATGGTTGTAATAGGCCGGCTGGACATGTAAGTTCTGATTTGTTTTGTTGACATGCTTTACATTCATTCACATACTTCTGAACATCTTCCTTCAGTCCCTTCCAAAAAAATCTTTGCCTCAGCTGTCTATAAGTTTTGAAGATCCCCGGATGGCCCGCTAGTGGGGAATCATGTGCTTCTTGCAAAATAAGGTACTTGAGCTTGGA
This sequence comes from Larix kaempferi, assembly GCA_027924585.1. NCBI lineage: Eukaryota > Viridiplantae > Streptophyta > Pinopsida > Pinales > Pinaceae > Larix > Larix kaempferi. The sequence continues at coordinate 1,917,340 of BSBM01000368.1, forward strand.
GTTATGAACTAAATAAATTCTTCCCTTATAATATATCAGCCCATTCAAAATCCTATAATTATCATCCCCTTTTATTCCATCCAACACATCACAAGCAAATTTGTCTTTGGCATATTCAACTAGTAGCATGTTTTTCCAATCCTTGGCAATATCCATGAGAGAAAAGGAAGGCCTTCTTGACAAAGCATCTGCTACTATATTATTCTTTCCTTTGACATATTCAATATCAAAATCATAAGCTTGAATCTTTCTTACCCACTTTTGTTGCCTTTCATTTAGATCTTTTTGGGTGAGAAAGTGTCTTTGACTATTATGGTCAGTTTTCACCACAAACTTGCTGCCCACCAAGTATTGTCTGAATTTGGCCAATGCATGCATAATGGCCAGCATTTCTTTATCATAGATGGAGTAAAGTTTTTCATGAGGCTGCAACTTTCTGCTCTCAAAGGCTATGGGGTGTTGGCCTTGCTTTAGGACAACCCCTATTCCTCCACCTGAAGCATCACATTCCACAACAAAAGGTTTAGTAAAATCAGGAAGTGCAAGTATGGGACAACTACTCATTACCTCTTTCATTTTTTGGAATGCTTTTTCAGCCTCTTCATCCCACTTGAAAGCATCCTTCTTAGTCAAATCAGTGAGTGGAGAAGTCAACTTGGAGAACCCTTTCACAAATTTTCTGTAGTAGGTGCATATGCCAATAAAGCCTCTCAATTCGGTAATATTTTTTGGTGATGGCCATTCCAAGATAGCCCTGATTTTTTCCATGTGTACCTTCACTCCTTCTTGCCCAATAATGTGCCCAAGATACAATAGTTCTTTCATCCCAAACTCACATTTTGATAATTTAGCAAATAAGGACTCTTCTTGCAAGATTTTCAACACAATCTCTAACTGTTGCAAATGCTCTTCCCATGTTTTACTGTAAATGAGAATATCATCAAAGAAAACCAAAACAAACCTTCTTAGTTGCTTGCAAAATATCCTATTCATACATGCTTGAAAGGTGGCTGGAGCATTAGTTAACCCAAAAGGCATGACAAGAAATTCAAAGTGGCCAAAATGACATCGAAAAGCAGTGTTTTGCACATCTTCATCTTTCATTCGAATTTGGTGATACCCTGATCTAAGGTCAATTTTTGAGAAGTATTTGGCCCCATGTAGATCATCCATGAGCTCATCAATCCTAGGAATAGGATACCTATTCTTGATAGTCTTTTTGTTCAAGGCTCTAAAATCTATGCACATTCTCAATGTTCCATCTTTTTTCTTCACTAGCACTACTGAAGAAGCATAAGGGCTAGAGCTTGGTCTAATGAGCCCCAACTCTAGGAGTTCTTGGATAGCTTTTTCAATCTCATCTCTAAACCTTTTAGGATGTCTATAAGGGGGTATCTGAATGGGTGAAGTACCCTCCTCCAAAACAATACTATGCTCAACCCCCCTATCTGGTGGCCTACCATGTGGAAGGTCTCTAAAAACCTTTTCATATTTTTGCAAAAGTCTCTCTATCTCCTTTGGGTGTTTGACAATATTTATAGTTGGCTTGGGAGATGTAATATGACATTCAGCAGCCCATTCTATATCCCCATGCCTCAATATAGATCTCATGCTATTGCAAGTCACTACTTGATTTGGATAAGTGTGTTGCCCTCTCACAACTCTTTGTACTCCTTTTGAATCTTGGAATTTCATTTCGGGAATTTGATAATTTACTGTATGCTCTCCTATTGAATACAACCATTGCACTCCCAAAACCACATTAGTATCAGCAACATCAACCACATAAAAACTATCAACAAAAGTATAGTTACCTACGGTGACTTGCAGCTTTGGAACCCATGTTTTGCATTGCATTGTGTTGTGACCGGGAATGACAACTGTGAAGCCATCAAATGGTTCAATAGGTATCTTTCTTTTCTCTACCATCTCTGCATCAATGAAGTTATGAGTGGCTCCTCCATCTACCAAAACTGAAGTTCTTTTTCCTTGTACCACACCTTTGCATCGGATAGTATGATAGCGAGGTACTGCTGAAAGCACTGCCATTCTTGCTTTGTCCGGTGAAGGCTGATTTTCTTCTTGTCTTTCCTCTTCTACTGCTGTCTCATATGCCTCTTCTTGATCTGAAATATGTCCATCTTCATCCATGCCCCCATCATACCCCTCATTATCAGAAAATACTTCTATGTATTGAGCCTTTCCTTTGGTACATTTGTGCCCCGGTGTCCATGGTTGGAAGCATGTGAAGCATAGTTTCTTTTTTCTAAGTTAATCCCTGTTTAGTCCCTCTTTTTTATTCCTCTCAAATGACTCTCTTTTCCAAGGTTTCTTATCATATCCATCCCTTTTCCAAGGTTTCTTTTCAAATTTATAGCTAGGCTTAGGAGGAAATCTCGTTCTAGGAAGCACATTTTGGAGATCCCTAGTCAAGCTCATTGCATCTTTTAATGTAGTTGGCTTGTGGGCTTTGACCGAACCTCTTAAGGGTTCAGCCAAACCTTCAGTGAATAGCAATACTAATCTTCCCATAGATACATCAGCCACCTTGACTGATAATTTTTGAAAGTCCAACATATATTCGGTAGGGGACCCAGTTTGCTTCAATTGAGCTAGTTCTTTGAAAGGCAATTCTGGATCTTTTTGTTCAAATCTTTCTAGTACCCTGTCAACAAATTCTCCATATGTTTTAACCTGATTATGACCCAAGGTTTTCATCCCATGAAACCACCATTCATTGGCATCTCCTTCCAAATGCAAAATGGCCATTTTTAATGCATCCTCTTCCAACATAGGATTCAGCTGAAAATATACATCCAATTTTTGCACCCAAGTGTTAGCAGAATTTTGAGAAGAACCATCAAAAGTAGGAAGTGACATTTTTCCAATAGCACTATTCAATTCTTTGTTTTGGAATGGACTCATATTGTCTCCCTTCATTTTAATCTTTTGCATAGCATCAATGTAGTCACTGAGTGGTACACCTCTTTTACACTCTTCATTCAAATCATTCCAATCATTTACTAGTTTCTTGTAATCCAATTCAAGATTGGGCTCTTCTTTGGGTGTGAGAAATTTAGGTGCAGTATGCCTTTGTGTGCATTGAAATTCATCAGGTCTATTATGAGGTCCTGTACTTGAGAAAATATGCTCATTCCCTTTCATCTTTTCCCCTGAGTGTGAACCACTATTATCTCCTATCATCCCTTTGCCTGAAAGTTGGCTACCCAACAATTCGAAACCTTTCATCATTTGTTTATTCATATCTAGCATAACCATGGTAAGTCCTTCAAAACATGGTTTTAAGGCTTCAATAAATTCCTCCTTATGTCTTAATTTTTCCTCCTCCTCTCTACCCATTGTTTTAGAAAAAAACTCTTTTTCTGCTACTATCTCTTCTTCAATCAAAACTTCTTCAACTACTGATTCAAAGGGTGGTGTTTTATTTGTTTGGCTTCTTGTTAATACCATCAGGTGCCAAGACCATGCTCTGATACCACTTGTAATATCCCTTTTTCAAATTTTATTAAAATGCCCAATTTTCCACTTTTTTTCCCAATTTCGACCTTTGACTAGTTTTACTGTTTTGACCTCCAAATCAACCCAAATGCTCCCAAATCTTCTGTAGGAGTGTATGAATGGTATTTAGAATTGAATATAAGGTTCAGGGATGTTTTATGGCCCTCCTTATACTGCTGCAAACTTGATTTGTATTCTGATCAATATATGTAATTTTGACTAGTAATTTGTGCATCAAATCCCCCTCGGGTAACACTGCAAATGGCCTTCCAAATGCCTCCAAACTCCCACAAATTTATGAACAGAGGTATATAATGTGTTAAGTATGTTATTAAGGTCTCATATGCACCATTAATTGATTTTTAATACTATTCTAACTCTCTCACATTCAACAGCAAAAACCCCCAATTCGACCCTTGGGGAAATGGCACTATTTCACCTCCCAATACAACTAAACTGAGTAAAAATGCTTCAAATGCTCAAGTACAGTACATGAAAATTGTAGAAGACATCCATGGCAGTATATTTATCACAAATATATCAGAGAATCATCCATCCATTCGAAATAATCAACATTATAGTGTCATACATCAATGCATTGGGGAAATGGACAGTGTTTGCTCATTAATCAATAGTTTTGCATACAACCAGTGGGTATTTCGACCTGAGACTTTTTGAATATGAGTAACAGAGGATATGAAGCTATTACAATCATAAATATATAATGAGAATCTCTCTCAAGAAGCACAGTGCTCACCAAAAACGCCCTCCCTCAAGGAGCACGAATATGCCTTCAAAACTGGAAACGGTGGAGAGAAAGTGCTGCACTAAACCAAACCATGAAACTTCCTGTAGCTGCTACCTGCAAATACAAACTCCATTAAAGCACCATGAAAGACCTGATTGGCCTCTCCAAACACCAACTTGGATGGGAATCTTTCACCCTCGAAATTGGCTAAGGCAAGAAACTAGTCATCCACTAGGTCTCTCTTCACAAATGCAATTTTTCTCAAATCATCAAAAGCCATTCTCATACTTGATTTCTACATTTTATAACCAACATTAGCCTTCAAGGGGTTGAAATCCTCTCAATAGATTCAATAATTTTCCATTTAGAAAATATTCCTCATTTGCCACTTGTCTCCTAGTTCCAACCTTCCATCTTCTCCCAAATTCGAATTTGAGTCTCTTTAGATTCCTCCAACTCCATGAGCGCCTTCTTGAGCCTATTTTTGGGGCTGACATGTCATAATGGTCAGGTGTAAGAAGTCAGGTCTGAATTTTGTCATAAAATGTCATAGATACTTCATTATTGTTGTCATAAAATTAGGGAATCTAGCCCATGTGTCCACTAGTCTCCAATTTGACTCTTCCTCTCCCATGGAGGTTACTATTCCTTCCCATTTCGACCTAATATGCTCAATGCCATGTGTTATGACTTACCAACTCACCCAAGAGTGTTCACCTTCCCATGAATTCGAATTGGCAAGAGAGAGCTTCCATGTGTCATTGAAAAATCAAGCTAGTGTGGGTCCCACCACCTCCATATGTCTCCAAAACCACTTGCCACCTAGAATTTCTCTTGAATTTATTTATTCATCATATTTATTAAATTCTTGAACCCTTCTAATGTCTAAATATCATTTATTAGTTTCCTTATTACCATCCCACATGTGTCCATCCAACCTAGGAAACTAGTAGGATTGATGGGATTGTCTTACTATGCACTTATTTGAATGGGGACATTACACTAAATGACTTTCATTAATTGAAATACTCTATTCTGAAGTGTTATAATGTTCTGATATACTATATTCAACAACAATAAGTTGAAATATAAATCACTGAACCAATATTGCACTCATTTTATTGCTCCTCAACAGTACATTGTCTTATAGACTAGAAAATCCTTACATAGAGCCACAAAAGAGCTGTAAGAAGAGGTGGGATGATTAAATATCTGATATGGAAGTGTACTTGGGTCTACAAAAGGTCTAAAATAGAGTATTAGGGCACACTAAGCTTCCTAAGCTTCCCTAGGTGCATACAATGAACTGGAACTCCACAAGTGCGCTCCTTAACACATGAAACCTTTGCTCTGGTGAAAATGGGTGTATCTTGGTCATTCATACACCTTTTTCGATGATACAAAAAGTGTTTCCTACTGGAAATGGCTCTCTAGTATCAATGGAATAGGACTCACAACCCAGAAATGATCAGAAGTGTTGAACCTGAAACCTCTATTTCGGCCCTTCAATGTTGTCTCCTCCGAATGTACCATGTATGATGATAAATCCTTGTAATATTGGGTTCTTCTTAGTATTGGAGTATATGGACCTGCATATCAGATCTCCATGGCTGAAAATCCCAAGAGAATATTAGAGAATAGAAGTAGAATAGAATAGTGGGGCACATCACCAAACCTTGAGAAGCTAAAATGCTTCACTCATAAACTCACAATGACAAAAGTTCTTGAATGAAGTTGGAAACATTCTTAAATAGAATTCATGTTGACCTGTTGAGCAAGTTACTTGGCTTGGTGACCTGTGATAATAGGTCACCCATGAGTGGACATACTTTCCTTGCTTTGCTTGCTTGCTTTGCTTTGGATTTCCTTCTTTTTTCCTCTTTTTCCGGCTTTCCTTCTTTTCTGAACTTTCCTGCTTTCTAAATTTATGTTGCTTTTCCTGAAATATTCCTCTTTTCTCATTTTTGGAAACATTTTTGAACTCTAGTGCTTACTTGACTTCTACTCCAAGTAATTCCTCCAACCTTATCCACTAATTCGAATTGGTGAGCCAATTTCTCCATTTATTCAGCATAACAAATAAAATATTAATAAATGAGGATAATTAATAAAATTAATTAATTTCTTCTCCAAAATTCAAAACCATTAATTGTTTAATTAAACTTATAATGTTGGCTCAAAATTCCCCAATTAATTAATAAATCACCTTAGCACTTAGTTTGGGGGTTAATAACTTCATGGGGAGCCCACCTTATCCATTTAATTCCTCAAATTCACCCTTAGGCATATTCCCTTAGTCAATTTCTCCATCCATCCATTAATTAATTAATTAATGCCTAGGTGACTTAGGCTAAAATCATCCCCATGGACCATAGCAAAATTTGGGGACATGACAGTCCTCCCTTCCCAAGATTGTTTGTCCTCAAGCAATGTCGGTATTCTACCAAGGTTCTACTGCACCACTCTGATTATAATTGTCCCCATCCATTGAAAAGTCTGAAAATTAAACTTGGGCCTTCAAGAAAAATGACTATGAAAGGAAAAGAAAAACTGCATTGTAATTTATATCTGCAATTAACCAGCAATGAACAAAATTTTCAGCCCCATTAGGATAACTTGAGTAGAATTGCTGGATCCCACTGTTTCTCCTGCAAGGACCAAAATTTTTATGTCACCTTTGGCAATCTGTCACTCCAATGAATGCCAGGATCCCAAAGTATCAACTGCATTTTCCCAATCTTCATAATCAATTTATAGAATCTGTCATCAAACATGTGCCTTTTCATCCGGGGAATAACTGAAAGGACATTACTGCCAACCAAACCAAGTAGAGAGAAAAATGCTTCATCAAGTGAAAACATCCAATGGCTGAGCTCTCTACCATTGGAGAAAAAATGCAAGCATACCTCCAAGCATGTGGATTCCCTCCACATAGGCCAACTTCTGCAAGTAAAATGTTCCATTAATTTATTTTGGCAACTTGCCTGCTTAGCTACCTTCCCTTGACCATAAGAAGAAACATTTTTGCAAGGAGATTTCATGTTTGTCAAGTAATCTTTCACCCAATCCATAGGTGGATGAGTGAAATCAAATGGCTGTAAATTATGCATTTTTTGCTGCTTACAAATCATAGAAAAATCAGCAATATTAAAAACAATTTTCTTGCAACAAGACATAAGACTTTTACCTTCTAGATTTTCCATTTTAGTGATGCCTCTATTCATCCATCCAGTGGATGAATCAGATATATTTCTTGTTGATTTATATCAGCTATAATCATCCATCTCTTCTGCAATAGGATATATCTCCCATGGGAACATATCATGATCATCCTGTTGTACATGTGACACAAACCAGAAAAATTTCTTCACCCATTGTTCATTCCCCATTGGTGTTGTTGAATCTAGGACATGAGGGAAAGAACTATGAACCTTATTTGCATGTCTGAAACCTTCAGTAATCAGACTTATGGCTGCAACTTCTACATTATTGGCTGGCCCAAATTGGGTGCTCTCATCCCACTCTTCCATGGGATAGTGATTGTCTTCAAGGAACAGCTCAAGTTCCCTTGGAAAAAAGTCAAGTGCTTGGTTCTCATCAAACTGTTCTGCACACTCTTCAAGCACATATAAAAATGAATTATCCTCATGATACACCATCTCATGAGGTTCCTCCCTATGATCAAGAATGATTTCAGCCAAATGAAGTTGACTGAATGGTGTGTAGGAGGGTAGGGGGGATCTTTGCAACTTTTCATGAAGCTGCAATATTTCTGTCTTGGATTCTTGGAGGGAACTTTGAGTGCTTCTCAAAGAATCTTGGGTGGCCATTAATTCATCATTGAGCTTGCTGATCTCTTCATCATCCCTCAAGGATGTACCATGAAATAATTCTACAAGCTCCAACAAACTTTCTCTATCAGAAAGCAGGTTCAAGAATTTACCTTTTATGCTTGCCATGGATTTCATAAATTCTTCCATGTCTCTCATGGAAGACTGCTCCCCCAAATTCCAACAAAGGTTATTCATTAATCCATGTGTGTAATTGAGGGTTTGAAGGGATTCTTGTATCTTGCATTCATTCATCTTCAGTGTCCCTTCAACGAAATGAGGTTCTGGCAGATGAACCTTCGCTTCTTCTAACTTCCTAGGATCAACTTTAGCTGATTTTGTTCAAGTTATGAAAGTCGATCCATATTTTGGGGCTGCAAGATATTCATATTTCAGATCATGAATATCATATCTTTGGCTACAACTGGGGTGCTCATTCATCTCTGGTGCACCAGTAAGGCTTTCTCTCCAATTTTCAGCTCTCCCCAATTCAGGAGTCTCGACCCCTAGGGGTTCAACCAAGGCCATCTTCTCTTCAGAAGTGGTTGCCCCATCAGAATGACACATAGGCACATAAAGATCAGAATTTAAAAAACTCCCATGTGTTATATTTTCCCCTCCTTGTGATGGTATGTTAGTGGTTTGGCCTTCCACCAATTTCTCATTTTCAGTTTTTGTTGTTGCAAGACCTTCTTCTTTCTCCATGGATATTGCACCCACAACACCTTCATCAATGGGGATCTGCATGTCTCCCAAATATATGTGAGAGTACACATCTTTAGATGCTTCCTCACACTTAAAATATTCCTCAGTAGGTTCTCTTCTGACCATGTAGGCATCCTGCAAACACCCTTCTAGTGATTCATCCTAGTCACTGCATTCACCCTTATCACTAAGGATCTGAGACTCAGCATCCAGGGAATCTCTTATGCAATAATTATCCTCTGATGTGGCTGCAACATCATCATGGCACAAATTAGTACAAAAATCTGAAAGTGGTCCATACATTTTCATCATGCTTCTCTCTTCAATGGGGGGGTTATGATGCCTTGTTCGACCATCGATTCTACTAGTTCACATCTAATTGATGTGTGGCCAACTTCTGCTTCCCTGTGAAGCTCATGTGGTGACTTTGGATCTGATTTATGTTCTACTTTGGGATCTGATCCAAAATATGGCTCGACACCCCTAATAGTACCAATCTCTTCTGAGATGATCTTGAGATCCTCAGCATAGAATCTTGCAGTAGATTCTTCTTCCATTCTGTCAACAATCTCATGATTGGTTTTTGGGTCTTGCTTCTCTCTGGTTGTCTTAGGATGAATATTCTTGGAGGCTCTTCTTGAAAAGGATCCAAAAATTATTTTGAAGTCACATGCATCCAATAAAGCTTTCATATCTTTTATTAACTCTTCCATAGAAGGTTGACCTTTGACTGTGGAACATGCAACTTTTTGCTGAATATGTGTATAAGAATAACCATAGTCTCTTCTTCCAACTATGATCCCATGGGAGATTGTAATGTCCCCTCCTATCATACCAGCATGATAGAGAGGACGTGACGCTAAAACTAGGAATCTAGCCCCATGCATTTTTAAGTAAGCATTCACATAATATAAAAGAAAATATGGAAATGTATAATTATAAGAAAACACAGCGGAAGTAATTTCAATAACACATCCATCATGCATTCAAGATATTCATAAATAAATAATTGCAAATTTAACACAAGAGAGTACTTATCTTAACAAAGTAGTCCCAAGCAACTGGCTATGCAACTGCAACGTTCCACCCAACCATAGGCCAGTTGTGGTCATCAATATCTCCACACACTGCCACCCCCGAGCTGGGCATGATCTCTACAAGGAATCAGGGAACAGCAGACTCACACATAGCCAAGCATACACCAAGATGAGCCAAGCCAATCTACAATTGGGTTTATCAGGATGCTAGGAAATGGAAAGGAAGAGTGGCTAAGCTAGTGAGCTCAAGCACAGAGCCAAGGGTAACCTTACAAGATCTATCTAGCTTGGCACCCACAATACCTACACACCCAGCACAAGGAAGTATTCTTTTCACTGTTGTACAGTCCCTCAATCCATACCTTCCCCATCTAGTGCTCTCAGGGTGTGCATAGAAGAGTAGCTAGCCCTCTAGATCTTCTTGAGAGGTTACTCCCTCCACTAGGTTTATCAAGCCAATTTTGTCCACTACCACTCCAATCTCTTGCTTATAGTCTCCAAATCAAATAGGGATGCAGATAATCAGCTAACTACAATGGCTAGACAGGAGAAAAATGTTTGTACAGTGATAAGCATGAAAATGATTCCCTGAGCTTCAGAAAAATGTGGGAAGGCTAAAAATGAACAATGGAGGTTTTGGGAAAACCCCAGGAAGCAGAAATCGTTTTTAGGAAAAATTCCCATGGCAAATCTGGGACAAAATGACCTCCATACGTTCCCAAATCGTAGCCCCTTCTTCCCAGCTACTATCCAAAACCAAAAACGAGTTTCTGGGCATGGAAAACCCTGCGTTTTTTATGAAAAACGTGAATGTAACTTCCAGCAATCTCAATCTGCGTGAGAGAGGAAAAACTATATGTTCAGAATGGCTTTGGGCACCATTTCGTGGGTGTTTTCCTTCCCAAGAAGCAAAAATACGAATTCCCAGGTTGATGGCTTGCCCATGCACGAAATTGGCTTCCATGCATCTTCATTCCCAAGGCATTAACTGCCTCAACCAATTTCTGGAAGAATTAAATGATTGGGTCCATAACCCAAAATGGGTAGTTGAGGGCTTGTGGGTTTTCTCTTTGACACATGGATTAACACCATTGGCTCAAAGGTTTGAATAATTTCCCTCCCTATTCCTTGTAGAATCATGCCCCCATCTCTTTGTTGCATTGCATAGCCAGTTGTGGGTTTTTTCATTAAAATTCATATTTACATGATGTCTTAATTTACATTGTGCCTATCTATCACAAGAACCATAGGCATCTATTTTTAATTGCCGATACATAAAATGCTAAATCAATGGTGGGGCCTTGGCCTTGAGCTCCTCACCATGATTAAATAACAATATTTACATCATTTACGATTTAATGCAAAGGGGGTCAAAATGGGGACATTACAGAGATACTTGAGGAAGGTACTTCTTGAAAATTCTCTTCCTCATACTATCTGCAATATTCTTCATATTGCTCATCATAATTATCATACTCTTCATCAAAATAATCTTCTTCCTCATACAACTCAAAGTCTGAATCTTCCATGAAATGGAACTAATACCACAACTACAACTTGAAGATAGTGTTAAGCTACTTTTCCACTGAGACTTACTTTCCATAGGCTAAGCCAAGGAAAGTGCTCTGATACCACTGTAATATCCTTAGAAATATCTAACCAAGATATTAACTCTAACTTCAAATTTTTTTATAAAACTCACTAGTTAATTTCTTGACAATTTTTCTAAGCAGAGCAGGAAGTAAGTGATGGGGACTGAGGCTAGATATGAGTATGGTAGGATGAACATTCAATTCTGGAATTTGTATGAGGTGTGTGCAGCAGCAGCAAATCAGATCAGATCAAGAGTTCTAAGCACAAAGCACTAGGGCCATTTATGTTTCGAGCATCAACCTGGCTGAAGTCTACTCCAAAGCTTCCTGGGCGCACCAGCATATGCTTACTAGACTGGGTGGGTTCCTGAGGGTTTAATGCTGAGTTATGATAGTAAAATAATTTCAATGGATGCTCTGTATAGCATTCAAAAATATTTGGAAAGAGTAGGAGTGATTTGGGAGTCTTATGCCAATCAGGGATTGTTGAGCTAGTTAATTTCCAATCTTTTCAAAAATGGGTTATATGATTCCAAATTATTAAAGTAGGGATTGATATGGAAAATATAATGAATTATTAACCTCATCCAACTTACATAAAGCAAAACTGACACTCAGGATGAATTTGGCAGTCATGACTGTAAAACTAGTCACAAAATGGTGCTCAATGAGCTAGTCTTTCAATCTGGGTTACTAAATGACTTTCATTAATTGAAATATTATGTTCTAAAGTGCTATAATGTTCTGATATACTATATTCAACAACAGAAAGTTGAAATATAATTCACTGAACCAATCTTGCACTCATTTTATTGCTCCTCAATAGTACAGTGTCTTATAGACTAGAAAATCCTTACATAGAGACACAGAAGAGCTGTAAGAAGAGGTGGGATGATTAAATATCTGATATGAAAGTGTACTTGGGTCTGCAACAGGTCTGAAATAGAGTATGAGGGCACACTGATCTTCCTAAGCTATCCTGGGCGCATTCAGTGAACTGGAACTTCACACGTGTGCTCCTTAACACATGAAACCTTAGCTCTGGTGAAAATGGGTGTATCTTGGTCATTCAGACACCTTTATCGATGAGACAAAAAGTGCTTCCTACTAGAAACGTCCCTACAGACTCAATGGAACATGACTCACAACCCAAAAATGAACAGAAGTGCTAAACCCGAAACCTCCATTTCGTCCCTTCAATGTTGTCTCCTCCAAATGTACCCTGTATGATGATAAATCCTTGTAAGCTTGGGTTCTTCTTAGTATTGGAGTATATGGACTTTCATATCAGATCTCCATGGCTGCGAATCCTGAGAGAATATTACAGAAGATAAGTAGAATAGAATAATGAGGCACATCACCCATTGATTGGCTTGGGCACATCACCAAACCTTGAGAAGCTAAAATGCTTCACCCATAAACTCACAATGACAAAAGTTCTTGAATGAAGTTGAAAACCTTCTTAAATAGAATTCATGTTGACATGTTGAGCAAGTTACTTGGCTTGGTGACCTGTGAGAATAGGTCACCCATGAGTGGACATACTTTCATTGCTTTGCTTTGCTTGTATTTCCTTCTTTTTTCCTCTTTTTATGACTTTCCTTCTTTTCTGAACTTTCCTTTTTTTCATATTTTCCTGCTTTCTAAATGTATGCTGCTTTTCCTTAAATATTCCTCTTTTCTCATTTTTGGCAACATTTTTGGACTCTAGTGCTTACTTGACTTCTACTCCAAGTAATTCCTCCAACCTTATCCACTAATTCGAATTGGTGAGCCAATTTCTCCATTTATTTAGCATAACAAATAAAATATTAATAAATGAGGATAATTAATATAATTAATTAATTTCTTCTCCAAAATTCAAAACCATTAATTATTTAATTAAACTTATAATGTTGCCTCAAAATTCCCCAATTAATTAATAAATCACCTTAGCACTTAGTTTGGGGGTTAATAACTTCATGGGGAGCCCACCTTATCCATTTAATTCCTCAAATTCACCCTTAGGCATATTCCCTTAGTCAATTTCTCCATCCATCCATTAATTAATTAATTAATGCCTAAGTGACTTAGGCTAAAATCATCCCCATGGACCATAGAAAAATTTGGGGACATGATGTCATCATTGACCTCTGATCAAATAATCCCTCAAATGTTCATCAAAAAATCTATTCACATTCGTAGGGGTGTACTAGTGATACCTGGGGATCATTTTCATCATTGGTGATTTTCCTCGCACTTTTTAACGATTTACATCATTGACCGGTAGTCAAGTGGTTTCTACCATGTTCGTCTTCAACAACTTGTAATCACATGGTTAGATTCGTATCGATTTGGGATCGGGTAGAAGAACTTGAATGGTTCTGAAGCCTATTTAGCACATCCAAGTTGCGATGGTTATTTTTTGAGTAGGTTCCCACATGGACATTATTTTGGTGACCTCATTGATGTACTCTCACACAAATCCACTCTTGTATTGGTCGTGGTTGTGTCATTGTCTTATCATGGATCTACGTGTGTAGTCTAGTAGCCATGATTTGTTCTCAGTCATTGTTGAGTCAGTACTATCACGGATCTAGGATGTATTGGTCAGCATTCATGCTTTGAGTCAGTTGTTCCGAGCATGGGTATGTCCAAATCGAGGCCGATAGACATGTTGATTATATTTGCTTACAGCTCTTCTTCGATTCTCCTTCATATATCCTTGCATACTTATTATTGGTAAAGTGTTTCGGCCATCAGATTCCTTCTGACCTTAGACTTTAGGGGGTACCTGTTATACCTCAAATTTCCACACCATGTTCTATATGGGGCAAGCACATGTCTTTCACCATGAAAAGATACTTTGTTTATGCCTCCTAGAGGTGTTAGGAACCTCTATTTTTAGTTGGTCCACTCCTTCGTCATCTTGGGGAACCAATCCAACTTGTGAAAGCTCGAAATCCAACCTTACCAACTTCCAAATATTCCTCCTACTAAAATTTGTGTGCCCTGGTAGTTCATTAAGGAGCAATAATTTCATATTTTTTGCGCTTTGCTCAGTTATATGGGAGAAACAATTTGAAAATTTTCGTGTTTCGATCAGTTATAGGGGAACAAAAAATTTTGTTTTAGCCTTATCCCTTTGATTTTGGATCTTAGATCTCATGGAGATATTCTTGGGATGAGGTACCCTTTCGAATCCCATCTCATATTCCCTCCTTGGCATGGTTTAGATCCTTGATCCACATCTCATTCACTTAGATCCATCATCTTCTCTAAGTATTTAGCCTCTCAAATCCTATAAGAAGAGAGCCATCCATGAGCTATGGGGAGTTCTTGGAAGCACCAAACCTATGATCCTATGATTGGCAAACACTCAGAAAGGAGGCCATTATGATGCCATAAGTATTGCAAGGGTGATGCTGGAGAGCTTGGAAAGAGATACTATCATCTTGGAAATCAAGGTATAATATTGTAATCAGCTTCTTTGGATTTCTTAATGATAACTTGGCCTATTATCCCATGTCTTCCTTCTTGTTAGATTGATGCATGATATGTTGTAGAATAGATCTAGATTAATACACATACTTGCTTGGAATTTTTGGTCCTTTGTCTTGTTTAATAGGTTCAAGCCTTTAAGATCAAGCTTGGAGATGGAGCTATGACAACCTATAGGCTGGAGGTAAGTCTTACTTATTCCTTTCTTCTTCCATGTTCAATATCTTATGTATTGTGCTAGATCTAGGAGAATAGATCACCTATTGTTTTGTTTCTATCATGGATTAAGTATCTAGAGGCTTATTTATGTCCATGAGAGAGTTTAACTATCTGTAGGATGAATTATCTAGTACAACATAACCACTAAAGACTTTAGTAGGTGATAAACACTAAACAAACTCCAACGTATCCAAAATATCCCACAAAAAGGGACTGATAAACAGCTCGTTGTGCCTTACTACAAAATATAACATGTATTGGGACGAACATAGGATAAACACATTGCCCATTAAACGGAATAACAAGAAGTCAAATAAGTCGACTTTCGAAACACAAGCCATAGAGGATAAAGACAAAAAGATTATCAAAACCAACCAATGGTCTACCCGGGGTCTCCTGGCATGGTATTTGGTGAGGTAGAGCTGACCGGCATTTATTCAAGAGTAGGTGTTTGTTGCCTCTCCTCCTACGCTACCCTCCTATCCTCCTCCTTTGTTTCTTCCTCATACCATCTGTACTCATTATTGAACGGTGGATATGCTACCTTAAGGACAAATTCCAGGGATTTAATCTCATGGGGCATCATGCATCGTAGCCTTCCGAGCACGTCCTCCATCATATCCCCAAACTTCTCACATTCCATCATTGCCCTTGCAAGTAGGGTGTGGAAAATCCAATATGGAATCGCTACCGACACCGGACCGTATTCCTCCTCACACCTCTGAATTTCCTCACTCTCCATTCCTAAGATGGTCGTGTCAATGTGATGGGGGGTGGCATCCATATATATTTGGCACCAGTCGATCTCACTTGGAGGCTAATCTTCATGCCCTTTTCCACCACCCCTGTGGTTTCGTCGCATACGTTGTCTCGGAGCCATTCTGGCAAGACCCAGGCAATCTTCCTCCCATCTCTCAACTAAATTGGTGAATGATTTCTGCGAATCGTGCTTGGTCGCGATGGCCTCCCTATCGATTTCAATCTCCCTTAAAGAGCCATAACCTACCTTCTATGTGGAGGGATGCTCATTAGCTCTCCTCCTCCAAAACGTCATCATCACACATTTATCAATCGCATAAAAATAGGCATCCTTGTTCCCCATCTCGGTCCTGTCAGGCACATAATGAACTTTATACTCCTCCAAATTATTCATGCGTCCCTGAATTTTGCAGCTCCTCTTATCTCTCAATGGGTTTGGTCGTGGTGTTAACGAGACCAGTCCTATCTCCTGTCACATGTTCTTAATTTTTCCTGCTCGGTATTGTACCTTCCCACTGGTGTTTTTAAACACTGCGCGTTCTTAAAGCAGCCTCCACTCAGGGCCCATATTTGCTGACATAATGGGTGCTCGATATGCTCTTTCACACACATGAATTTTAACCACCTGGTGCGAAGCGTGGTGTACAACATTGTCAAATCGAATTGAAATGTATCTGTTACCCGAAATTGAAATTCAAGGATGAGCAGTTAATTTTAATTTTAAATGAAAAACAATGACAGAGAATTTTTTTAAATTGTGTAAATTTAATAAAATTATAACTTTCTTTTTTATACAACACTGTAAATATTTTTTAATTTTTCTTTGTCTTTTTGACACAATGTCCAATGGTTGTGAAGCCCAACAAAAACATAAAGATGTACAAGAAAGTGTAAAATATTAGTCCACACCATTTCCAATATAAATCACTGAAAAAGACCCAATAATGAGGGTTAGGCGTGCATTTTATCCAAGTGGGTAAAAATGGGTCCAAAAATGAAAAATTGTTATCTTGGCAGATTGATTTCTAGCAAATGAAACATCAATTTAGGAATCTAAAAGAGGTCCTCGTGAGGAATGGAACTATCTTCAGGGATGTGGTTTTAATTTTGATTATTGACCAATGTACATATTGTGCTGTGCATTTTACTAATCCCATTTTAGCAAATTTACACTTTGTTTTTTACACAAGACTGTGTAAATCTATTTTAATTTTGATTTATCTTTTTTACACAATGTGCAAAGTTTGTGAAGCCCAACAACAATTTATATATATATATACAAGAAAGTGGAAAATAGTAATCACACCACTTGCAATTAAAATCACTCAAAAAGACTCGATAACAAGGTTTGGGCGTGCATTTTATCCAAGTTGGTAAAGATGGGTCCACAAATGAAAATTTGTCATCTTGGCAAATTGATTTCTAGCAAATGAAACAACATTTTAGTAATCTGAAAGAGGCTCTTGTAAAAAATGGAACTATCTCCAGGACTATAGTTTTACTTTCAATTATTGATCAATGTACATATTGTGGCGTGCATTTTAATAAGGCCATTTTTCCAAATTTACATTTTTTTCACACAACATTGTGCAAATATATTTTATTTTTGTTTTGTCTTTTAGACACAATGTGCAAATGTTATGAAGCCCAACAAAAATATATAGATGTACAAGAAGGTGTAAAATATAAATCCACACCATTTCCAATTTAAATCACTGAAAAATACCCAATAATGAGGGTTAGGCGTGCATTTTATCTAAGTGGGTAAAAATGGGTGCAAAAATGAAAAATTGTCATCTTGGCAGATTTATTTCTAGCAAATTGTACATCAATTTAGGAATATGAAAGAGGTTCTTGTGGACAATGCAACTGTCATCAATACTCTGGTTTTACTTTTAATTATTGACCAATGTACATACTGTGGCATACATTTTACTAAGCCCATTTTAGCAAATTTACACTTTGTTTTTTACACAACATTGTGTAAATCTATTTTAATTTTGATTTCTCTTTGTTACACAATGTGCAAAGTTTGTGAAGCCCAACAAAAATATATTTAGATCTACAAAAATGTGGAAAATAGTAATCCACACCATTTTCAATTAAAATCACTCAAAAAGACCCGATAATGAGGTTTGGGCGTGCGTTTTGTCCAAGTGGGTAAAGATGGGTCCAAAAATGAAAAATTGTCTTCTTGGTAGATTCATTTCTAGCAAATGAAACATCAATTTAGGAATCTGAAAGAGTTTCTTGTGAAAAATGAGACTATATTTAGGTATGTGGTTTTACTTTTGATTATTGACCAATGTACATACTATGGCGTGCATTTTACTTATCCCATTTTAGCAAATTTACACTTTATTTTTAACACAACACTGTGTAAATCTATTTTAATTTTGATTTCTCTTTTTTACATAATGTGTAGAGGTTGTGAAGCCCAAAAAAAAATTATATAGATGCACAAGAAGGTGGAAAATAGTAATCCACACCACTTGCAATTAAAATCAAAGAAAAAGACCCAATAATGAGGGTTAGTCATGCATTTTACCCGAGTGGGTAAAAATGGGTCCAAAAATGAAAAATTGTCATATTAGCAGATTGATTTCTAGCAATTGAAACATCAATTTAGTAATCTGAAAGAGGTTCTTGTGAAAAATGAAACTATATTTAGGTCTGTTGTTTTACTTTTCATTATTGACCAATGTACATATCGTGGCGTGCATTTTATTAAGCCCATTTTAGCAAATTTACACTTTATTTTTTATACAACGCCATGTAAATCTATTTCAATTATTATCTCTTTTTTACACAATGTGAAAAGGTTGTGAAGCCCAAAAAAAATTAGATAGATGTACAAGAAGGTGGAAAATATTAATCCACACCCCTTTAAATTAAACATTGAAAAAGACGAGATAATGAGGGTAAGGCGTGCATTTTATCCAAGTGGGTGAAAATGGGTAAAAAAATGAAAACCTTTCAACTTGGCAGATTGATTTCGAGCAAACGAAACATCAATTTAGGAATCTGAAAGAGGTTCTTGTGTACAATGAAACTGTCTTCAAGACTCTAGTTTTACTTTTCATTATTGACGAATGTACATACCCTGGCGTTCATTTTACTAAACCCATTTTGGCAAATTTACACTTTGTTTTTTACACAACACTGTGTAAATCTATTTTAATTTTGATTTCTCTCTTTTACACAATGTGTAAAGTTTGTGAAGCCCAAAAAATATATATATATAGATGTAAAAGAAGGTGTAAAATGGTAATCCACGCCACTTGCAATTCAAACTACTCAAAAAAACTCGATAATGAGGGTTGGGTGTGCATTTTATCCAAGTGGGTAAAGATGGGTCTAAAAATGAAAAATTGTCATCTTGGTAGATTGATTCAATTCAACCACACATTTGATTCAATTCAAATGAATACTTTAAAAAAATCAATCAAACTTTATATGAGATATGCGTTGATGTTTTCTTTTCAAGCAGATAAAAAATAAATAAATAAAAAACCTGTTATTCTTTTCAATCAAAAAGTAAAATCTAGCAAGCATAGTATCAGTCCTAGTTGATTGATCATAATGTCCAAAAAAAAAAAATTGTTATTCTTTTGAATCAAAAAGTACAATCTAGAAAGCATAGTATCAGTCCTAGTTGATTAATTATAATGTCCAAAAAAAAAAAAATTGTTATTCTTTTGAATCAAAAAGTACAATCTAGCAAGCATAGTATCAGTCCTAGTTGATTGATCATAATGTCCAAAAGAAACAGAGTACTCAAATTAATACATAGACAACAAAGATCCACAACTCCAAAAAGTAAATTCACTTCAGGACACGCAATAAATGAAATAGATTTAAAAAATTCATTTGGCTTGCATTAGTCTTTCTGCATTCTTTAGCGTGCATTCCTTAGCGTTCCTTAGCGTGGCATTCCTTAGTGTGCATTCCACCCCTATGTGCAAAATCTGTACTGAACGGGATTTTGCACGAATTCAGTTTGGAACTTAGACAACCATGGTCGCATATGACTCAAGGACATCCTCTTCCAGTGTCACAGCTGAAACAGAGGCGTGCTCTACCATGGCCGCAGCAGAAACAGGGTCCTTCACAATAAAAAAATTCCAGGAGTGTGTTGGTGCGTGGAGAGATGAAAACAAATGGCCACCAGGTATGCAAAATATCCTCACGAAAATTGAAGTGTATGGTTTTTTGTTTGGACAGTTCGATTATGTTAACGAGGAGATAGATGAATCCATTTTTAATTATAATGATGGGGCCATGGAATTGAAGATATTTGGAAAGAGGGTATATTTGGACCCTGATTTGGTTTCCAAAGAAACCAAAATTTTGTGCATTGGGGAATCCATGTTTAACTCTAGGAAAACACCAAAACAGGAGAAGAAGGAGATGACAAATAAAATTTGTGGGAAAAATGTATTTGTTCTCGGGAATGGTTTAAAAATGCAAGATGTTCCCCTTGGACTATACAAAACATTGATTCAAATTGTCCTTAGGACCATTATGAATCATCACAATCAGGATATTTTGGGTGAGTGTATGAGGTTAGTCATACATTGGGTTGAATACAAACCCATTAATGTTCCTCATCTATTGGCTAAGAAAATGCATTATGCCTTACAAGAGATCCAATCGAAGAATATTAAGTTCAGTTTCCATGGCACATTGCAGAAAATTATTGATCTATATTGACCAAAACCACTTGTTTCTAAAACATAATTTAGGCAAGGGAAATAATGAGGAAGTACCAGTACAGTCTCCTCAACACAATGAGGGAGTGTCAGTACAGACTTCTGATCACTATGAGGATGGTTTGGGCATATCCAATGACAGTTTGGGCAGTTATTTTGTCACCCATGATGAAGTTGTTGCTACTACAACTTTAAATGAGCTAAATGAACATGAAGTTGAAGATCAGGTACATGAATCGATGGAAAATGGCGTGGAACCAAGTAATGATGCCTTTTTCTCTCCTGTCAAAAGTATTTTTCATAGAATTCGTCCAAAACAGTTGGCACATGAGTACAATGTCAGTCCATGTTATAATTTTGATGGTAGATTTTTGTTTTTACTTTATGATAAAATGGTGCATTTCAAACAACAACCTTCAATGGAGGTCGAGTCCTCTTCTATAGAGAAACTAGAGGAAATGTGCCAGGTAAAGGATAGGAATATTGCAGAATTCCTTAGGGAGATTGCACAGTTGCAAAATACAATTATGCACAATCAAATGAAGGCAGAAACAATTATAAATGAAAAAGTTTCCATAATTGCATCATTATCAATCCAGGTTGATAAAATTGTTGAAGATGCTAGAAAGGATATTGAAAAACTGAATGATAGCTTTCAAAAGGCTTTGGAACAATTTGAAAAAGAAAATGCTAGGCTTGCTAAAGAGTTGGAAAAAAGACTAGTTGTTTTGAATATACCACTATTAAAAATGGACTGTGGTCTGGTATCCAAATTGGAGAAGAAATTGAAAGAAAGTGAAGAATTAATAAGAGAATATGTTTTGAAGTTCACAGTGGATAGCGTAGAGCATGCACAAAAAATTGCACAACAGATTCAATCATTTCCAATTTGAAAAAAACCATTGACGGGCAAGGTTAAAAGTTGCTATAGAACAGGTTTTAAGCAATCTTTGTAGCTTTGGATCTTAAAAAAAGAAAGAAATAAAAATTTATTGATAGTATAGAATGTGTAAATGATATTCATAGTTCCTTGAAAGAGCAAGAGAAGAGCTTAAAATTTCGAGAGAATCGTTTGCAGGAATGCCTCGCAGCAATCAATGTTGGAGGTGATGTTTTTGGTTCATCACCAAGATACGAGGCATTGAAATAGAACATAGCTGGAAAAAAAGCATAGATTGGAGAGTTGAAGCAAAAACTCTCAAAGGGTCAAAAAGCATATCATTTGGGATGCGATGAGGAAATTAAAAAAACTGAAATCCACAATTGCATATTTGCAGGGAAAATTACATATGCACGATGTTGACTACATGGAGGCAATTCCTATCCCTGGAAATGAGAAATATTTGGGGGGAAAAGAGCTAGAGAAGGAAGTGGAGAAATTGAAATATGAATTGGTTGAAGTTAAAAATCAATTAAAGAATACTAAAAAGATCTTGAATAGAAGGAAAAACAAAACACGGAGAGTCATAAGAAAAATGTGGAAGTGTTGAAGAGGCTGATGAGTGAAAAAAGTACTTTGTATAACAATTTATAGACTTGTTCCCGAAAATGCAAAGAGCTTGAAATAAAATTACAACAAGATCCTCCTACAGTTGCTAAAGAATCTGAGGCTTCTGAGAAAGGCAAGAGACACTATACATAAATTTCTTCTTCTCAGGAAGAGCAATTACAGAAATCTCATAAACAAGCTAGACTTGTATAAAACATTGTATATATTTATTTTTCAAAAGATAATGGAAAATGCATTTTTTGCATTGAGTTACTAAATTCTAACTCATTTATAGTTCTCTTTATTTCACTCTTAATGTACATTAGTGACTAGTAAAAAATGAATTCCACTTTTTATACACTCAGGGCAGATTATTTTTGAAGATCCCAGGTAAATGATATTATTAAAATATCTCATTTATTTAGAGAAATTGCAATTGCCCATGAGTTTTAAATAACCTTTCCTTATGTTGACTATGATGACTAGGTCAATTTGAACAATAACAATAGATAATTGTGTTCAATTGGATTTTTATGAAATAGAAAATATATTATTCTTTTATCGAGAAAAAAAAAAAAAATTTGCACATGTAACAAATGTGATCACAATAGAATGAATTTCCAATATGACAAAATCTCAACAAATGCTTAGCACATCATATGATTTTTTCACCATTTCGCATACAATGTTGTTTTACATTCATCATGTACTTCTTTTTTTTTTTCTTGTCTCTTGCTCATTTTACCAACACTATTTTTTGTATGATTTTTCAGTTTCCATCGTTTGGATGGCAACAGCTGTCCTCTAAATTATTTTTTTCAGCAATTTGGTCTGCCCCATTTATTGAGGACGAAACACACATTCTATTGTGAATCATAGTTCTCATCATTGGCACATCAACAGTAGTTTCTCCATTCACTTCTTGTGTTTTACCAATCCTCCATGTCTCATCTCTTGGGAATGAAACACCAATTTCAATGCAATTTTCAGTTGCCATCATGGGTATGTCAACAATGACTTCCAATTGCATTTCTTGTGTTTAAATGGTCTTCAATGCCTCTTATCTTGAGGATGAAACACCCATATTTTCATAATTTTTAATGTCATCAAGAACCATCGGGGTATCAGAAACAACTTCCCCCTACATTTGTTGTCATTGATCACTCTGACCTAGATCATTTCATGAGATCAGCGATATTGAGAAATTTATAGTTCAAGCAGAAGATGTACCTTTCACAAATCAACTAGATTGACAAAGACATAATGATATATAATAAATTGAATCAACATAACACTCACTAGTGAAGGGAAGACCATGTTGTTGCTTTTTTATTTTAGCACAATTTTTTGCCTTGTGATTTCCAAAGCGATGTGATTCATGATAGGCCTCTTCACCATATTTGATGATTGGCCTTGATCTCGGAAGATAATTATTGAA
Organism: Larix kaempferi; assembly: GCA_027924585.1. Taxonomy (NCBI): domain Eukaryota; kingdom Viridiplantae; phylum Streptophyta; class Pinopsida; order Pinales; family Pinaceae; genus Larix; species Larix kaempferi. The sequence continues at coordinate 1,940,868 of BSBM01000368.1, forward strand.
CTATGAGGACATATCAATAATTAAACACACACATTATGACTCCTCACACTAAAAACTGAAAATTAAACGATATACCATTTAAAATTAGGACATACTTACTGTCGGTTGTGCAATTAATTATTTCTTAGATTGTTTTACCCATGAGTCAAAGAGTTATTTCAATTGTTGTGAAGTGACATCAGGGGAACGGGATGCCAACTGTGTTGCAGTTTCCTCATTCAATTGAGTTCTTGACTTCTCATGTTCAACACAGATTCGACATCTAATATTTGATGGCAAGAATCTTCTTTGTCTAAAATTTTGGAAAGTACCTTCTGATCTCGTAACAAGCTTGAAAAATTGTTCTCTCATCTAATTTACAAGACACATCCTATCATGTTCAAATGTGTTTCTATACTCCTTAGGAATTCCTTTCCCTTCTCCTTGGTTGCTATTCAAATTTTTCATTTCTCTATGCTTACGCTCCATTACTTCGTTCCTTAACCATCCCAAGGTATATGGATGAATATTATGAGTCATATCAAGAGAATGGGCCCATTAGGCATGCATATAAGGAACCATATCATCTCCTAAAAACAAGAACACAACCACATCCACTTACTAGCAAGGATGTCAATCCTGCAATGTCAATGGTTCAAATTGTTATCATGAGTGAAACGATACCACCATTCTGAAAAAAAAGATAATATGATGAATTTATCATAAATTGACATGCCTTTTCTCATATGCATATGCATCGTCCCCTCTACACCCTTGCATCTGCAACATGTGGAATTCTTTATAGCACTTCCACATCCTCACCAACTTTTTATGCTTTTGTTCAGCTAGTAGGCCTCCAATCATACCTAGAAATAAGACATGTCAATGCATATGATTAAATAGTAAAACACTAAGGTTTATGTTCAAATTGAATAACACCGAGAGCCATTCATCATTACTCAAAACATAATAACATCATCATTTATTATTATTCAAGACCCACATAAAAATTAATACCTTTAAAAATCCCTCATGTTGAATGAGGATCTTGTCTTATGTTGATCCATCTGATTTCCAGCAGTTAAGATCATTGTACTCTTGGATTTTATGATGGTATGGTTCTCTAGGATTACATGCAACCCCTATCTTCTCCATCTCCTCCCAAATTTGCACAAATTTGGTTTTCTCAAGGCCTCTAGTTGGATGAATCTTGTCATAATCTTGAGCAATTCTTTGAATTTCATGAAACATCTTCAAAACAGTTCTAATTCCAGCATGGTGAGAACAATATACAAGCTTAGAAATTGAGCAAGGACTCAACTGTAATTAGCAGCACATGTTTCACTAGGTATGAGATAATTAAAAACCAAGAAGCTCAATTTAGAATTAGGAATTAATGATTAAAGTCTATACCTTTTCATCATTTCTTCTATCCATGGGATAGTTATTCATAACATTCATTTATCTACTAGATAAGGTTGGTTGGATGTCTATAATAAGATCATCTAACTTTTATTCCCATCCTTTGCTTGGTTCCAAATCAGGATTCAACTCCTAATGTTTTATAACATAGTAAGATTAAGAAAGCAATGGCAAGATATATAATATAAAAATAAACCTGAAACTTGTAATAAATGTGCATAGCTTACCGGGAGTAAGTTTGGTGACATTGCATAAAATTCGGAAACACTACGGATAGTATCTCCTTCTCCGATTTTGATTTCATCTGTAACCATGTGTATATATTTTTTATGGCATGTACACCAAGGGCAGAAATTATTACCCATTGAAGAAACACTATTATTGCATACTAAACTGCATATGGCCACTAGATCATGACACTCGAACAAATTCATATTCACTACCCTTCCATCTCCCATATGGATCCCATCTTGTGAAATATTGTTTAATTATTTCATTAATTTATCCTCACTTTTAGGATCAGCAATGTGTGTTAAAACTTGTTTATATTATTTGTTTCCATCCCATTTTCCAAGGCTTACACAAGACATAAACCCATTGTCTTCTAATAACTCAAATAATATCTCGCATACCTTCCCACCTCGATCATAATGTACACGAGAATCAATACCAAGTTTGAAAGAGACTTCATTGACTGTATTTCCAGACCTCTTTTCATATGATTCAACCATAAAGGAAGCATATGAATTTACTTGCTTGATTCTAACTCCATATGTGAAACCATCAGTTCTCTCCCAACCCATATCAATATCCTCGGCTTATCTCCACTTTTTCATTTCCTTACAAATTGATGATGGATTAACCCCTCTAATACCCCATGAGAGTCAATCCGCTTCAAACATTGCAAATCCTTATGAGTCATGCTTGATTCAATAAATACAAAATCCATGTTCCTAGGCATAAAATCGTTATGAATCTCTTTCACAACAATAGATCGAATTTTATCAAGCATTCCATCTAGGTGTTCAAGAACATCCTCGATTTTAGACTCTGCGCTATAGTTTTTTTCTCATGAAGAACCCAATTCTAGCAGCAATGTCATTTTCATCTACATCTTGAAGTGGTTTACAAGAAAACCATCTTCCAATTTCCAAAAAAAATTTCTTCCCCTCATTTAGTATGGGGTTATACCATCCTCACCACTTCTTAAGACACAACAAGGATGTCCTTAAGCGGCTTCATACTGGATTTCTGGTAGCATGTGTAGTTTGATTTATTGAACACCCTTCAGGTATTTTTGTTGAAGCTTCTAGAATTGCAGAATTTTTATTTTTTGTAGTTTCATGTTCAGATTGTTTCCCATTGGGCTCTACACTTCCATTCCATGCAACTATAATTGGAGTCAAAGGCTCTGTATTTTGTTGAGCAACATGAACTTCAACACTTTGATCAGATTGATTTATAATAGTAGCACCACTAATCTCTGACCTATGAGGGAAAACTAGGGACTCATTCTGTAAAACAAAGTTCATTCTGTGGGACATATTTGTATTATGTACATTTACATTCTCTTTAGTTGTAATTGGAAACAAATGTTTCCCTTGTTGTTGAGAAACACAGCCTTCTATACGTCGATCAGATTGATTTGTAATGGTCGCATGAATCAAATATGTTATTTGAGGGAAATTTGGGGCCACAGTATGTGAAACATAGTTAATTATATGGTAAATATTTATATCTTGTACATTGCCATTCCCTGCAACTATAATTGGAGTCCAAGGATCTGTAGTTTGTTGAGCAACATGAATTTCAACACTTTGATCAGTTTGATTTGTAATCGCAGCAGCACCAATCACTGACCTAGGAGTGAAAACTAAGGACTCATTATGTAAAACAGATTTCATTTTGTGGTACATATTTGTATTCTATACATTTCCATCCTCTTTATTTGTAATTGGAGACAAATGTTTCACTTGTTGTTGAGAAACACAACCTTTAATACTTTGATCAGATTGATTTGTAATGGCCGCAGGAATAAAATATGTTCTTCGAGGGAAATTTGGGACCATGGTATGTGAAACAGAGTTAATTCTATGGTAAATACTTAAAGCTTGTACATTGCAATTCCCTGCAACTATAATTGGAGTCAAAGGATCTGTAGTTTGTTGAGCAACACAAACTTCACCACTTTGATCAAATTGATTTGTAATGGCAGTAGCACCAATAGCTGATATATGAGGGAAAACTGGGGCCCCATTCTACAAAACAGAGTGCATTCTGTGATACATATTTTTATTTTGCACATTTTCATTACCTTCAATTGTAATTGGAGACAAAGGTTTCCCTTGTTGTTAATAAATGCATCCTTCTATACTTTGATCAGCTTGATTTTGAAAGGAAGCAGGAATAAAAAATTTCTTTGAGGGAATTTTGGGACCACATTATGTGAAACAAAATTAATTATGTGGTAAAGACCTCTATCATTTAGATTTACATTATGTGCAACTATAATTGGTGACAAATGTTTCCTTTGTTGTTGAGCAGCACATCCTTCTATAATTCGATTAGATTTATTTGTAGTGGAAGAAGCATTTATGGCCGATCTTTGAGTGAAACGCGGAAGAAAAAAAAATGTGAGATAAAGTTAAATCTGTTGTAAATATTTCCATTTTTTACATTAACATTCCCTTCAACTGCAATTGGAGAAAAAGGTTTCCTTTGTTGTCCAGCAACATTGTTGTTTATCGAAGATTACTTACATAGAGGACAATGAGTTTGAACAATGGTTGCATGATTGCTTGATGTTTCAGGGAATATTATGGTCCCATTCTGTGGTATTGAGTTCTGATATCTAAATCCTCCACATTTTCCATGGGCAGCACACTTAATGGTGTTTTTGGGTCTAGAACGAGTGAATTGAAGGACAATGTCACGTGGTGGCAAAGTTGGAATATTAGAAATATCTACATCCTTACGTCGACCTTTCTTTTTAGGAATATTTTGTTCAGATGGCTCATTTGAATGATCCATTGATGAGCTTCTCTAAAAATTCCACAAAAGAAAGCAACATTTGCATTAGAAGTTAGATTGTGTTATATAAAAAAATACGATATAATAAAATATATACCACTAACATAAATAAATTATGAGTGATAAATAATATTAATATTAATATTAATTAGCAAAGGTTGCAACTCTTTATGAAGAGACAGTATAAGCCCTTTATAGATTATTTATACTATCCTTTTTCATAATTATAAATCATCTCTCATATACTCACCAAATATTCATTTTATTATTTTATTATCCATTTATGGATTATTTATATTATTTACATTGGGTTTTCCTTTGGTAAACAAACCTTGTTCGTTTCAATGGTATTAGAGCCCCTTCTTGGGCATTCCGCAAATACTGGCTTTTGGCCAAATAATTATTAAGGATTTTCTCCAAATCGGGTCATTGATCGCAGTTCAAAATCATCCTCACAACATTGCGTCAATGCTCCATCCTTATCTCTAGAAAGATCCACCAGTGTGTCTCCACTCCACGCTTCTACACTTTTCTCCATTCCATCTCCGCTTTTTGTTCACCTCCCAATCCCTCTCCCCTGAGCACATGCACTCCCCACAAACATTCCCACCAACATGTGCCCACACCTACACATTTATTGGTTACTCTTCTCTCTATCTCATCCCTCGTCTCCTTCCCTTCTCCCTACGCCACACCTTTCCCTCATATGCCCTTCTCTACACACAATCCACGCGTTCCCCCACGTCTTCCTATGCCTCACTCCTGCTCCCCATTCAAAAACCTGCACCATCCTCCATTCCATCTCATAATCTCAGCGCAACACCTCCTTGCAGCCCTCGACCTGCCTTCCCGCCACACCCCACTTCTGCACTCCATCCAGCTAGCTTCATCTCCTTCAATTATTTTCCCCCATGCACCAGTGATCGGCCCATGTCCTCCTTTCCATTTATCACTTGTTCCTACCTTACCCTTCTTTATTCCCTCTTCTCAACCTTCCTCCACTCCTCGTGTCCCCCTACCTGTGAGAGTTCTCCCCGGTCTCTCTACTAATCTCACCACTCGTCCCTTCTCCGCTTGCACACATTTCCTTTTCATTCGCATTCCCCTCCTGCACATTGTTCACCTAATTCCCTCCTTCCCTCCATCGTTGTCCTTTGTTGCATCTCTTCACCATTTTGCACACCTCGGCCCCATCCACTCTGCCAAACCTCAATCTCCTATCTTCGCTCCCCTTGCTCCTCACTCTTCTACGCCCCTTTCCTTCTACCTCTTGCTTGGTCTCATTCCACCCTTGCGCCCTTCCCCCATGTCAACCCTACAGCAACACAAAAAAAATAGTTAATAAAAAAAAATAGTTATATATACATAATATGTTTATTATTATTAATTTATTTTTTGTTAACATTCTCTTAACCCAGGCTCCACTACATGTCCATTTCTTTCCCAAAAAATCATAATACTAATATTATTATTATATATTTAACTTAAATCTCTCCTTTCAAAAAAAAATTATTATTATTATTGATAGTAATAATTATTATTTTAATTGTATTTATTACAATTATTATTATATAAAAAGTGAAAGGTTATTTAACTTATTCAAAGGAAGAAGAAAGTATTCAAATATCTAAGGAAAAAGTTGTAATCAAGGCATCTTAGAAGGAATATTGACAAAATTGTGACAGCAAAAGAAATGGAGTCTCATGGCAAAAAACAAGGAAGATTTCCAAGCACTTCAAAAACTTATGCTTCTGTATTATTTCAAATAAAAGGAACAATTAGAGGGAAAGACCTTATTGTTTCTATTGCTCCTCTTGAACAAAATAATTATATTAGTGTTGAATTTCCTAATGAGTTAGTGAATCTGGAGCCAAATATAGGTGAAAGGTTAGACCTTTGGAATAAGAAAGAATATTAAACAAGCAATTTACAACTGAATATTGGAGATTATATTGTTGTCTCGCAATTCATAGTTAGATCCTTGTGGAGCAGTGACGGTGACCTAATTTTTGGATTACCTTGGATAGAAACATTAGGGACTTTTATCTTAAATGTTGAAAAGAAGTTTCTAACATTTCCGTATGAGAAGAAGAAAATCACATTGCAAAACATTAACTTGAATTCAGAATAAGAATTCATATCATCTGAAGACTTCAAATAAATATCAAAGGTTATTTTGCAGGGAAATGAGAAATCAATACAAACGATACATAAAGAATTCGACACAATTATCGCAGATAAAGAAGAAGAGATATCTCATCTAGGAGATCATAATCGGAAATTATTTCTGCAAATCAAGAAGGAGAAAGGATAAATTTCAACGTAATCAAAAGTTATACGAGGAGAATCAAGATCTTCAAAAAGAATTATTAGGCAAGGGCGAAGAAATATCTTCCTTAAAAAGAGTTAATCAGGAATTGCTAGAGCAAATAAAATGCTTAAAAGAAAGAAAGCACAAACATCAAGATAATCAAAATGAAGTCGACAAGTCAAACTATAAGGAATAAATTTTAGGCTTAAAGAAACTTAATCAAGACATAATGATACAAGTTAGGAAACTAAAGCACGAGAATAAATATTTACAAGAAAAACTAGATTACAAAGGATCAATTGTCGACAAGGAAACGATGACTGACGCAATAGAAAATTCATCAATGGCTCAAATTCAAACATCAAAAAAGGAAGAAATAAAGAGCTTGTCAATGCTCAAAGTCAGAAGAACGATCATATTGTCACATTGCTACAAACACCAAGAGAAGATAGTTTCAAAAAACAATCACAAAAATCGTTAAAAGCACCAAAAGTGGAAGTTCCTGTAAACACTCCACAAGCGACTCGAGTACCGTATCTCCATCCAAATCACAAGAGTCATTATGATCGATGACAAGGACAAGAGGAAAATTACCAGTATTATTCCTGCAAAGAGAAAAGACAATGTCAACAATTCCATACAATCGATCAACAAACAATTCCAATGAAGCTAGATCTCGAGTGGACCACATCACGAATGAAGCAACATTTTTACTTCATGTTTAAAAGAAATATCGTCTCGTTTCGTCAAGTGTCGCAGCTATCAACACAGAAGATCATGAGAAATCCTTACGAGCAAGAACAAAGGATAAAAGTCTTCAATAATTATGCTTTGAGGACAAAGCATCTCTAAGAGGAAGGCAATTTTATATATATATAAAAATACGATATAATTAAATGTATACCACTAACATAAATAAAATATTAGTGATAAATAATATTAATATTAATATTAATTAGCAAAGGCTACAACTCTTTATGAAGAGACAATATAAGCCCTTTATAGATTATTTATACAAGCCTTTTTCATAATTGTAAATCATCTCTCATATACTCGACAAATATTCATTTCATTATTTTATTATTTTATTATCCATTTATGAATTATTTATATTATTTACACTAGGTTTTCCTTTGTTAAACGAACCTTCTTTGTTTCAGATTGAATTTCTTTAATAAAAAAAAGTGAAATTGATAATAAATGTGCATATAAAAACCATATTAAATCCATTCCTGAAGGGTTCTGACATAATCCTATCAAGTAAACTACCATTAATTGTCCTCATACAAGCACACCAATGGAAAATTATGCAGGCTTAAGGGGATCTAGAGGACAAACTTTAAAGGCACAAATGGAAAATATTATAATTTAGCAAGGTGAGGAATAAATTCAGTACACTTTCCACTTTTAATCACTTATATTGACCAATAAATTTGGTTTGGGCGTGCATTTTATCTAAGTGGGTAAAGATGGGTCCAAAAATGAAAAATTGTCATCTTGGCAGATTGATTTCTAGCAAATGAAACATCAATTTAGGAATATGAAAGAGGTTCTGGTGAGGAATGGAAAGATATTTAGGGATGTGGTTTTAATTTTTATTATTGAAGATTTTACATATTGTGGAGTGCATTGTACTAAGCCCATTTTAGCAAATTTACGCAGTTGTTTACACAACATTGTAAATATATTTAATTTTGCTTTCTCTTTTTTACACAATGTGCAAAGTTTGTGAAGCCCATCAAAAATATATAGATGTACAAGAAGGTGTAAAATATTAATTCACACCATTTCCAATTTAAATCATTTAAAAATACCCAATAAGGAGGGTTAGGTGTGCATTTTATCCAAGTGGGTAAAAATGGGTCCAAAAATGACTCAAATTGCAATATTGGCAGATTGATTTATAACAAAGGAAACATCAATTTACGAATTTGAAAGAGGTTCTGGTGAGGAATGGAACTATATTCATGGATGTGGTTTTAATTTTGATTATTGATGAATGTACATATTGTGGCGTGTATTTTACTAATCCCATTTTAGCAAATTTACACTTTGTTTTTTACACAACACTGTAAATATATTTTAATTTTCCTTTCTCTTGTTTACACAATGTGCAAAGTTTTTGAATCCCAACAAAAATACATAGATGTACAAGAAGGTGTATAATATTAATCCACACCATTTCCAATTTAAATCACTGAAAAAGACCCAATAAGGAGGGTCAGGCGTGCATTTTATCCAAGTGGGTAAAAATGGGTCCAAAAATTAAAAATTGTCATCTTGGCAGATTGATTTCTATCAAATGAAACATCAATTTACAAATCTGAAAGAGGTTCTGGTGAGGAATGGAACTATCTTCAGGGCTATGGTTTTAATTTGTATTATTGACCAATGTACATACTATGGTGTGCATTTTACTAAGCCCATTTTAGAAAATGTACACTTTTTTTTTACACAACACCGTGTAAATCTATTTCAATTATGATTTCTCTTCTTTACACAATGTGCAAAGTTTGTGAAGCCAAATAAAAATTTAGAAGGTGGAAAATAGTAATCCACGCCACTTGCAATTAACATCACTCAAAAAGACCCAATAAGGAGGGTTGGGCGTGCATTTTATCCAAGTGGGTAAAGATGGGTCCAAAAATGAAAAATTGTCATCTTGGCAGATTGATTTCGAGCAAATGAAACATCAATTTAGGAATCTGAAAGAGGTTCTTGTGAAAAAGAAAACTATATTTAGGTATGTGGTTTTACTTTTGAATATTGACCAATGTACATACTGTGGCGTGCATTTTACTAAGCCCATTTTAGCAAATTTACACTTTGTTTTTAAGACAACACTGTGTAAATATATTTTAATTTTCATTTCTCTTTTTTACAAAATGTGCAAAGGTTGTGAATCCCAAAAAAAATAGATAGATCTACAATAAGGTGGAAAATAGTTATCCACAACATTTCCAATTTAAGTCACTAAAAAGGACCCAATAAGGAGGGTTATGCATGCATTTATCCAAGTGGGTAAAAAAGGGTGCAGAAATGAAACATTGTCATCTTAGCAGATTGATTTCTAGCAAATTGTACCTGTTATCAGGACTCTAGTTTTACTTTTGATTATTGTCCAATGTACATACTTTGGCGTGCATTTTACTAAGCCCATTTTAGCAAATTTACACTTTGTTTTTTACACAACACTGTGTAAATCTATTTTAATTTTTATTTCTTTTTTTTACACAATGTGCAAAGTTTGTGAAGCCCAACAACAATTTAGATAGATGTACAAGAAGGTGGAAAATAGTAATATGCGCCACTTGCAATTAAAATCATCAAAAAGACCCGATATCGAGGGTTGGGCGTGCATTTTATCCAAGTGGCTAAAGATGGGTCCAAAAATAAAAAATTATCATCTTGGCAGATTGATTTCTAGCAAATGAAAAATCGTTTTAGGAATTTGAAAGAGGTTCTTGTCAACAATATAACTATATTCAGGGCTCTAGTTTTACTTTCAATTATTGACCAATGTACATACTGTGGTGTGCATTTTACTAAGCCCGCGTTTGGAAATTTACACTTGGATTTTTACACAACACTTAATTTTGTTGTCTTTTGGACACAATGTGCAAAGGTTGTGAAGCCCAACAAAAATATGTGTGTGTGTGTGTGTGTGTGTGTGTGTGTGCACAAGAAGGTGGAAAATAGTAATCCACACCACTAGCAACTAAAATCACTGAAAAAGACCCCATAATGAGGGTTAGGTGTGCATTTTATCCAAGTGGGTGAAAATGGGTCCAAAAATGAAAACTTGCCATCTTAGCAGATTGATTTCTAGCAAATTATACATTAATTTAGGAATCTGAAAGAGGTTCTTGTGAACAATGCAATTGTCTTCAGGAATATAGTTTTACTTTTTGTTATTGACCAATGTACATACCTTGGTGTGCATTTTACGAAGACCATTTTAGCAAATTTACACTTTGTTTTATACACGACATTGTGTAAGTCTATTTTCATTTTCATTTCTCTTTTTTACACAATGTGCAAAGTTTGTGAATCCCAAAATGTGTGTGTGTGTGTGTGTGTGTGTGTGTGTGTGTGTGTGTGTGTACAATAACATGGAAAATAGTAATCCACACCACTTGAAATTAAAATCACTTAAAAATACCCTATAATGAGGGTTGGGCGTGCATTTTATCCAAGTGGGTAAAGAAGGGTCCAAAAATGTAAAAATGTCATCTTGGAAGATTGATTTCTAGCAAATGAAACATCAATTTAGGAATTTCAAAGAGGTTCTTGTGAAAAATGCAATTATCTTTAAGTCTGTGGTTTTACTTTTGAATATTGACCAATGTGCATATTGTGGCGTGCATTTTACTAAGCCCATTTTAGCAAATTTACACTTTGTTTTTATTAATCCACACCATGTCCAATTTAAATGTGCCTATAAAAAACATAATTGATCATAAATGTGCCTATAAAAAACATATTAAATCCATTCCTGAAGGGTTCTGACATAATCCTATCAAGCAAACTACCACTAATTGTCCTCATATAGGCACACCAATGGAAAATTATGCATGCTTAAGGGAATCTAGAGGGCAAACTTTAAAGGCACAAATGGAAAATATTATAATTTAGCAAGGTGAGGAATAAACTCAGTACACTTTCCACTTTTAATCACTTATATTAACCAATAAATTTGGGTTGGGCGTGCATTTTATCTAAGTGGGTAAAGATGGGTCCAAAAATGAAAAATTGTCATCTTGGTAGATTGTTTTCTAGCAAATGAAACATAATTTAGGAATATGAAAGAGGTTCTAGTGAGGAATGGAAAGATCTTCACGGATGTGGTTTTAATTTTTATTATTGACAAATGTACATACTTTGGCGTGCATTGTACTAAGCCCATTTTAGCAAATTTACACCGTTTTTTACACAACATTGTAAATATATTTTAATTTTGCTTTCTCTTTTTTACACAATGTGTAAAGTTTGTGAAGCCCAACAAAAATATATAGATGTACAAGAAGGTGTAAAATATTAATCCACACCATTTCCAATTTAAATCATTGAAAAAGACCCAATAAGAAGGGTTAGGCGTGCATTTTATCCATGTGGGTAAAAATGGGTCCAAAAATTACTCAATTGCCATCTTGACATATTGATTTATAACAAATGAAACATCAATTTATGAATCTGAGAGAGGTTATGGTGAGGAATGGAACTATATTCAGGGATGTGGTTTTAATTTTGATTATTGATGAATGTGCATACTATGGCGTTTATTTTACTAATCCCATTTTAGCAAATTTACACTTTGTTTTTTACACAACACTGTAAATATATTTTTATTTTGCTTTCTCTTTTTTACACAATGTGCAAAGTTTGTGAATCCCAACAAAAATATATAGATGTACAAGAAGGTGTAAAATATTAATCCACACCATTTCCAATTTAAATCGTTGAAAAAGACCCAATAAGGAGGGTCAGGCGTGCATTTTATCGAAGTGAGTAAAAATGGGTCCAAAAATGAAAAATTGCCTTCTTGGAAGATTGATTTCTAGCAAATGAAACATCAATTTACAAATCTGAAAGAGGTTCTGGTGAGGAATGGAAATATCTTCAGGGATTTGGTTTTAATTTTATTATTGACCAATTTACATACTTTGGCATAAATTTTACTAAGCCCATTTTAGAAAATTTACACTTTTTTTTTTACACAACATCGTGTAAATCTATTTCAATTATGATTTCTCTTTTTCACACAATGTGCAAAGTTTGTGAAGCTAAACAAAAATTTAGAAGGTGGAAAATAGTAATCCACACCACTTGCAATTAACATCACTCAAAAAGACCCAATAAGGAGGGTTGGGCGTGCATTTTATCCAAGTGGGTAAAGATGGGTCCAAAAATGAAAAATTGTCATCTTGGCAGATTGATTTTGAGCAAATGAAACATCAATTTAGGAATCTGAAAGAGGTTCTTGTGAAAAAGGAAACTATATTTAGGTATGTGGTTTTACTTTTGAATATTGACCAATGTACATATTGTGGCATGCATTTTACTTGGCCCATTTTAGAAAATTTACACTTTGTTTTAAAGACAACACTTGTAAATCTATTTTAATTTTCATTTCTCTTTTTTGCACAATGTGCAAAGGTTGTGAATCCCAACAAAAATAGATAGATCTACAATAAGGTGGAAAATAGTTATCCACACCATTTCCAATTTAAGTCACTGAAAAAGACCCAATAGGAGGGTTAGACGTGCATTTTATCCAAGTGGGTAAAAATGGGTGCAAAAATGAAATATTGTCATCTTAGCAGATTGATTTATAGCAAATTTTACCTGTTATCAAGAATCTAGTTTTACTTTTGATTATTGGCCAATGTACATACTGTGGCGTGCATTTTACTAATCCCATTTTAGCAAATTTACACTTTGTTTTTTACACAACACTTTGTAAATTTATTTTAATTTTGATTTCTCTTTTTTACACAATGTGCAAAGGTTGTGAAGACCAACAAAAATAGATAGATCTATAATAAGGTGGGAAATAGTTATCGACAACATTTTTCCAATTTAAATCACTAAAAAAGACCCAATGGTGAGGGTTAGGTGTGCATTTTATCCTAGTGGATAAAAATGGGTGCAAAACTGAAAATTTTCCATCTTGGAAGATTGATTTCTAGCAAATTGTACATGTTTTTAGGTATATGAAAGAGGTTCTTGTGGACAATGCAACTGTCATCAAGACTCTGGTTTTACTTTTTATTATTTACTAATGTACATACTATGGCGTGCATCTTACTAAGCCCATTTTAGCAAATTTACACTTTGTTTTTTACACAACACTGTGTAAATATATTTTAATTTTGATTTATCTTTTTTACACAATGTCCAAAGTTTGTGAAGCCCAACAACAATTTAGATAGATGTAAAACAAGGTAGAAAATATTAATCCACACCACTTGCAATTAAAATCATCAAAAAGACCTAATAATGAGGGTTGGGCGTGCATTTTATCCAAGTGGGTAAAGATGAGTCCAAAAATGAAAAATTGTCATCTTGGCAAATTAATTTCTAGCAAATTAAACATCATTTTAGGAATCTGAAAGAGGTTCTTGTCAACAATGTAACTATATTCAGGTCTCTAGTTTTACGTTCAATTATTGACCAATGTACATATTGTGGTTTGCATTTTACTAATCCCACTTTAGGAAATTTACACTTGGCTTTTTACAACACTTAATTTTGCTTCGACTTTTGGACATAATGTGCAAAGGTTGTGACTGAGCCCAACAAAAATAGATAGATCTACAATAAGGAGCACAATATTAATCCACACCATTTCCAATTTAAATCATTGAAAAAGACCCAATAATGAGGTTTGGGCGTGCATTTTTCCAAGTGGATAAAAATGGGTCCAAAAATTTTAAAAAAAAAAAGATGGGACCTAATCCATTAGTCCTCCATCAATAAGTGATGAGACGTGGATTTTAGGCTGGCATAGAGACATCATAGAGAGTAAATGTGAATACTTAAGAGAGTAAATGATATCACATGAAACTAGACGGGTTTATAAAGGATCAATCCAGACACACGAAGAAGTATTGTACAACTGATTCGTTAATAAAACTTATCGCTCGAGTGTTGTTGATTATGGAAGATCTACGGTACTCCATCACGTGGGAGGAATTCATGTCAATTTATGGTGAATTGCAATTAAATAGAAGAAGTATGGATTCCATTATTCATAGCTTTTTGGGGAATTATGTCTGGATGCAGATTGCTCTGCTTGAGATAACGATGGTGAAAAACTCAGTCTACTATGTATGTTAGTCTCGCGACGTAAACATGTAGAGACGGGATGAAAGGCAACGCACAAGAGCTTGCATCTATCGACAACTATCGAATTTGGAGGAGGAGAACAACAACACTAACAAAGATCTGAGAAGATTGGCAGCGCGTATTGGATGGCACATGGACAATTTCAAAAGGATGTTGCAACAAGAAGAGGAGCATCAACAATAAGAGAGATATGAGACCAACCAAAATTTGTTGGACCTGGAACATGTAACACAACAAGAGAAATCCAAGAATGAACAACTGAATGATAAATTAAAAATGTTAGCAGGTTATTTGGCTATGCTGCAAACTCGAGTAGAAAATTTGGAGTCGGGAGCTCATCAAGAAATTGAAGGTTTCCTCTGTGATAGTCCTATGTAGGATTATAACTACAGAGTTGTGTCGCACAGTTACATTCATCCAAATCAGGGATATATGTGCCCTTCACCAGAGGATCATCAGGACCCATAATTCAGGTGTTAGAAGCACCCTTTTTGACACAGGTTTAGAACAAATACATTGACCCAGTTTTGCTAGAAGAGCGTGAAAGAAGAGCAGTTTTACTTCAGTTAGTTGGCGCAATTTAAGGAATGTGAAAGACTAGTGCGGAGGACAAGTGAGATCCAAAAGAGAAGCCGCAGTTACTAAGAATAGCTCCAATGTTCAACAATTTTAAAGACAGATCTGATTGAGACCTAGTCCCCGAGGAATGGTTGAGCTTAGTTAGACTACCACTATGCATTGTCCTTCATAGAGCGCCACGTGCAATTATGATTTAGAAACTATCATTTTAGTATTAGAATAGGTCTATTTAAATATTAGCACCTATCTCACAAAGCAAGCCTGATTTTGTATAAGCATAGATAAATTTTCATCATTTTGGGAGCATCATAACAACTTTGAGACTTATTATGTTTGACAGTGATTTTTTAGTAATGAAGACTTCTTTCATCTTATCTTATTGAGTAAATTAGTGGTCGAGTGTTGCCATGGGTAAGGGCCCATCCATAGGAAATAACAGGGGCATGTGAGTTAGATTAGATTTATTTTCTTGCTTTCGAATGAATGAGATAGGTTAAAATATAACAGTGTAGATTCATTGTAGTTTGTAGCCAATTTACAGTATGTTGACCAAATAGCGCTTAATAGATTATTTCTGCATTTTGAATTCAGTTTGAATGTTTTTATTATTTCTGCAATTTCTCAATTCAACATTTATTCTATGAGACATGGTATCTGATTATATGAGTTCGGTTAAACATGATATTTCTGAGTTTGTTTAATTACTGACTCGGATCTTGATGTCACCTAAAGTTCCTAGACTTAATGTGTAAATGAGAAGGTAGATTAGGAATCACTCATCAAAAGGCTTGTCTAAAGCTCGGCGAGGATCATCCTGAAACTGGTCCATAAACCATTGATAAAGGGATAGGTACCTAACCAGATGATGGGATCCATGTCCCTTGCAACCCCTAAATCATAGATCAGAATTTCCTCTTGCTTTTTATCTGCATTTATCCTCGTTTAGAATACTACTAGGCATCGTTAGAATTTTCTTTGTAGTTGCACATATTGTGCAAGACCCTCATAAGTTTGTATGAATCCCTAGGTTGATGATTAAAGGGAAGTTTCAGATACAACACCTTTGTTGGTTTCTTTCCCCAACAGGATATAGTATTGATTGTTGATTAATTGAGCACGTCAATAATTTTAATCATTTTTGTAAAACAAATATGTAAACGAAGATGGGTATACAAGGTTTGTGAATCCATGGTTTGTATAGTTTTAGTATCAAAGGATATAGATTGAATCAAATGTTTCGAGAAGGATGGAATATACATAATTATGTTTTCTTTGTTAGACAATCCATCTTCAAATTGGATTTACTTCAGGACTCTGGTTTCACTTTCAATTATTTGCCAATGTACATACTATGGCGTGCATTTCACTAATCCATTTTAGCAAATTTACACTTGTCCTTTTACACAACACCAGTGTAAATCAACCGAAGCACCTCGATTTGATCATTACGTGTTATACGTTATATGTTGGTGAGACTAAATATCATCAATATGGTGCTCGCTGAAGAAGATCGAAATAATTATCTCTATCACTACAACAGCAGGCTCCAAAAATTAAATATGTAATGGTTGAATATGATTATTTATTTTATGATATGGCTCTCTGATATTCCATATTGAATGATGGTATGTTATGTCTATAATCATTAGTAATATTATGTATGAATCAATGATGTTGTGTTCTTCGATATGATATGTGTAATGGGTTTTCTCCTCCAGCTTGAATAGAATTTCTTGGTTTGTAACACTTAATATTATACAAGATATCTGAGTTCCAACCATTATAAAAATATATATATTCCTTCTGAAAACATGAACCTGGATCCAATTGGATTTGCAAAAAAGTATATCCCTCTTAATTTGACATGACAAGTGTTAAAAGGTTCGATCGTTGTTTATGGACAATCTACTCGAGCGGACGCGAGCATGATCTCCCTAGTCCAATCGGATCTAGAACAAATGAATACAGTATACAAACCTAGTTTCCTAGGTTGGTTGGAGATTCAATGGATAGATGTCTTACCTTCAAATTAGCGAATCCTTCTATTCTTTGTTGCTCCAAGCTCTGTGGTATTCAGATCTCAAGCTGCAAAACCCTGTCAATCATATAGAGACAAACAAACAGTAGAAGCACATCTAAACACTAAACTAATCTAAGAAAATAGTTAAGGAAGAGAGCTCTAAATATCATTAACACAAAGACATTTATGGAAAGATATTGTATTACAGTAAATAAACAGGAAATACATAGGAGAGTGATTATTACAACCCACGCCTTAACGTTGTAACATTCCTCCAACAATCCAATCCAAGCCTCCAAAGGGTGTGTATGCCTCCCAGGAGATGAATAGGGATCACCTAGAATAATTCCACCAGCGTGATAATACTATAGTCCTTCATCCCTTCTCAATGGAGAGAGAGGTCTTATTTATAAGGCTAGGAGGATAGATTAGGTTGAGGATTAGGGGGAGAGTTCTAAGGGATCTTCCCATTAGGTTAGGAGTCGAATACCAGTTGTTCCTACCAATTAGGGATAGGCCTCTATGTCACCCAGCTTCGAGAATTTGCTCGAAGCTCCTTGTTATCCACTTTAACCAACCCTGGCGCACTCTGCATGAAGACAACAGGCGCCAAGAAAGGGTAAGTGTAGCTTGCATGAAGGAAGCAAGAGCCAATGGCGCAGGGTACTAATGTATAGCAGGTGCCAGCCAAGGTTTGGTGCCCCTTGCTAGGCAGCAGGATGTGCCAGCATTACTAGGAATGGTGGAAGACAAGGTCAACAACTTGCTCAAGATGTTTTAGACAGGACAAATCCAAGGATTAAGGCACTGAGTTGATACATGACTCATGATGATGATATTTTGGTATAACAGAATGCCCCCCAAAGCATGAAGATGGTAAAATAAGACAGGTGAAATGCTTTGTAAGGATTGAAGGCAAGGACTTGTTAGATGGAATAAGCTACTGCAGTACAACTGACTCTAAGATACTGGTCCCACATGACTCATAACATGGTTGTCGACCAATACACTGCAGATCCATGGTAGTAGGCATTGAATGAACACAATCATGGCTACTGGACACAATCGTAGATCCATGATGAGATGATAACACAACCACGACCAATACAAAGTGGATCCGTTTAATATGACTCAAACAATCTCCATCGCAACATGGGTAGGATATGATTTCCCTAGGGTCTTCAATCCAAACCCATAATGATACGAATCTAACCATGTGATCACAATGTCTTGGAGGCGAACATGGCAGAAACCACTTGATTACCGGTCATTGATGTATACCGTTAACAAGCGCGAAGGAAATCACCATTGATGTCAATAATTCCCAAGGTATCACAGTACATACCATTGAATGTGAATCAATGAGCTGAAGTCGAACAATCAATGGAATCTTTCAATCAAGAGCCAATGATGTGAACTCATGTCGAAAGCGAGGTAACCTGCCATTGAGGCATGCAGGCCCAATGTACTTTATTGGTTTCTAAATTCAATCCTCGGATGATGTGTTGAAGTCGACAAGGATGAATCTGTTGAAGTAGGGCCATGATGAATCCCCCATCATCGACACGAAATGCGATCACAGATGTTTGGAGTGAATCAGATAGTAATGTGTGAGACTGACTCAGGGACGACTGACATGGTCGAAGGTGAACTAACTGCTGATAGTAAACGAATGACCAAAAATCCTCTTGAACACGGGCATGGCATGACTTGGAAGTATTGACATGATGAGAATGATGTTGACCCCCTAATGCAACTAATGTTGGAATCATTCTTCAAATGACCCAAAGGAGTGAAAGGACTCATGGAACCAGTAGGGTTCAACGACAAACAAATTACCCAAGTTTTGAATGCATATGCAGACAAGTACCATGTTCAAGGGTGACTATGTATTTCTGTAAATTACGATGTAACACAAACTCTTTCCTTTTCCCCATCATGATTGATGAGTACCTTTTTTTTAACGAGCTTGAGGAGGGTAACAGATGCTCGGTATAGCTTATCCTTCGGACGAGTCCAATCCCAAATGTTTTACGAACCTAGGATAGGAGGGGTTCATCCCAAAAAATGGGCCCTTTTATGTTAGATTTTAATGAGTCCAAAGAAGGAAAACTCGGCATCATTTCATGTTTAGAGAGTCTGAAAAGAACTAAAGAAGACTCCAGAGGTTCTTTTTCGTGAAAGTTAGTCTCCTCACCCGAAAAGGGATAAAACAACGTGAGAGAGAACTCTTCCAGTAATGCTTGGCTAGAGTTCTCATTTTTTCGTAAATAGTACTTCCTCATCCGAAAAAGGGGTATACCATCACCAGAAAGACGATCATTACAAGCGTGAAAGCATCAAGTTCACTTGGCGATCTTTTCGTGTTTAGGGAGAATGAAAAGAGCTTAAAGAAAGACTCCAGTGGGGTTGCTTTTTCGTGGGAGTTTTACGAGCCCGAAAAAGTGATAAAAGATAACTCGGTAACTTATTCTCATCATTTTACAAGTACGAGAAGGAAAAAAGAGTAATCTTAGTGTCATCAATATTCAGTTTTAATGAGCGAAATAATAACACAAAAAATGCTTAGAGATTTGTTCACACCTGGTAACAGGCGTAATATAACCACAATCACAACCAAAAAGTTAACACAGCACTTTACTTCACCTGTGGACTTCAAAAACTAGGTCGGAATGATCAATTAGGCATTAAGACACAATAATAATCCCAACTATAGAAAAAATGACCCACACAAAGATAATTAAAAAGGGAATATTCCTTTTCCAATATATAAAAAGTGGTAAATACTAAAACTAGTTACTATTTGTTTTTTACCAAATTGGGAGGTGAAAAATACCATTTGAAGTCATTTTTCAAGTGTCGATTGCGGGAGCTCCGGTCAACCATTTGCAGTGTCGTCAGCGTCAGGTAAGCCTAAACACTATTCTCTACATTTCCATGGAGTAGATTTGATTTTTATTTCCAATTTCTAAGTTTTTGGCTTGTATAAATGGGGGGAAATGCGCCTTCAGCCCGGCTCACTTATCCCTTTCAGGATGTGCACTGAGGGCTTCCTGGCGCCATTCCCATGGGGATGTCATGCATTGATGGCGCCCTGTCCATACGGAGGGGGTGCACCGGCGTCAAATTCCCCCACAAACTCAAGCATAAGCCAAAAATTGAGTTGGGTAGTTGGATACTCTTCTAATGGGTGTCTTATTGATGTTTGGACAGGTTTGGGTGGTAAAAATGGTCAAGTAGAGAGAAGGTGAGAATGAACTAGATGATGCCCAAGCGGCCAATGACCCCAAATGCATGAATGCATTGCGGAATTGAGGGCTACTTGAATAATTTCACATCAAAGGCATGAGGACCCAAGTCCCACCACTAGAATCCTTGATCCGATGTTGGGATCCTGAGCAGCAGCACTTCCGGGTTGGTGTGCATATAATGACTATAGATATCGACGATATATATTTTCTGACGGGGTTGTCCCGACGGGGAGCCCCAATATCTTTGACTGGATCACGAGGGAGTGATCGAAATACCGAGGAGGTAGTGGCCCAATGGTGCACTCCAGGCACACAGACAGTTGGTGGGAAGATCCCCATCAAAGATGTGAGGAATCGTCCTCTGCATACAGTCTTGTTCACCATTGAGAGGGTGGCATGTAGTAGAGCACCTCACTTGGACAGCAAGGACCATATGCTATACGTAGAGGAGTGTATGGCTCCCAAGGTTTTTAACTAGTGCGAGGGACTCCTCTTATCTCTCAGAGAGCATCTCACCAAGTGTCGGCGTGGTGAGTTGAAACAGTTCGAATATGGATCAGTGGTGGTCTCATTCTGCTTGGAGCGGGTCCCACACCTATGCCCACAGCTCGATCTAGATGAGTTGGATCCAAGGGATCCACACATGGTACGATGGTCTGAGGTGATGGCCTGCCATGGATTTGGGGGTCCCATCATTAGTTATGGTCCTCCTTTCTTCAACTGGTTGACGGGACAACTCCTCATGGTGGAGTACTACCCCTACAAGGGTACTGACTTCAGAGGCGACCCAGACCTCCTCCTTCCTGAGGACACACATTGGGGAGACCTAGGTAAGAATGACAACTCTGTTGTGTTTTTATATTTTTTGATTTTTTGATTTTTTTGGTGTAGTACTGATGATTGACATATGTTTATGCAGATGTTGTCCCATCCTATCCGATGGGAGCTTCTCCTATTGCACGAAGAGGAGCAGTACGAGAGATGGAAGCTGCAGACCGTGATTCCACGGAGGAGCTCGATGAGCTAGAGAATAACCTCTAGCAGTTGACTCTCGACATCCCAGATCCACGCATCCATGAGCTACCTCGTCGCTACCAGCAACACATGGTGAGAGTGTCTGAGTGTTTTGGTGCGCTACTTAGGAAAGTAGCCAGGGCTATTGTCTGCTATCATGAGTGTCCTAGGGACTGGTCTCATGCATATATGTATGTACTGAAAGCCACGGTTTCATATTTTTGTAGGAGATACTTTTACTGAAATCTCATGTGCTTCAGGATTTTTGTACCAGTACCACATTTTGTATTTGTACCGATATATATATAAAACTCTATTTGCGGCCTTATATACAATGTTTTATGGATGATCATGGGATCTTGTGCATGTGTTTCTTATACATTATTTACATGTTGTGTCAAAAATTGTTTTATGAATGTGCAATGTACCAATCTAATATAAAATTGGCCAATGAATCAGCTACAGTATTCATCTCTCTAGGGATATGCAGGAATTGAATAGACTCAAAAGACCTCTCTAGGAGACGTACTCGTCAAAATAGACGGAGCAGGGTAGGGTCACGGATAGCGTAGATAGGTTAAGGTGGGATACCACTAGTTGCGAATCAAGCTGAATCACAACATGGTCCATACCCAAGGAAAGAGCATTGGTTAAGACTCCAATCACAGTGTGATACTCGACGGTGTTATTGTTTGCATACCCTAGACAATTTCCTCCCGAACTAATGCGATCTCCGGTAGGAGAGTAAAGAACCCAAGCTGTCGAAGCGAGGTTATGGGTATGCCGACTGGCGCCATCCGCAAATCCACACTTGTGGTTATCTGCACATCCAGGAAGAACATGGTATAAGCGTAGAAACAAGATCCTAACACACTCAAGCAAAGCGTCACACCACACAAAACACACATCATGTACAATATATACATAGTACTAATGCATAAAAGACTTAGGCATAGTACTGTTTCAGGAAGAGAAAATTACGAGGCTCCCTTGGTGATATCCCATCGTAATCTTCGAGCTCATATGATCCCTTTTCCAACACGCGTTTTACCACATATGGACCGTGCCACATGGACTCGAGTTTGCCTGCCCCCAGCTTATCGTGTTTCTAGTCGTATGTGAGGACCAGATCACCCTCGTTGAAAGCACGAGGTTTGACGGATCTGTCATACTGGGCCTTGACATGCTTCTTATGAGCTTCATTATCCAAGGCAGCGTCATGGCGGGTTTCGTCGAGTTTTGCTAGGTAGAGGAAAAATTCTTCCTCGTCGGTGGTATTGGGGAGTAGTTCGACTGCAATTTTTAGCGATGGAATCTCACACTCTATCGGAAGTACTGCCTCTAGTCCATAGACCAGCTGGAAGGGTGTGAAACCAGTGGCAGTTTTCACAGAAATCTAGTATGCCCAAAGGGCTAAGAAAATCATATTGTGGCATTTTGACTTGTGTGTCCCCACCAGCTTTTGGATCATGGTTTTCAAGACCTTGTTAATGGCCTCTACTTGTCCATTGGACTGTGGGTAATATGGACTTGAGTTATCATGGCGAAAACCCAATATGGCGCTCAATTCGTCCACCATCTTGTTCTGAAAATGGGATCCATGATCAGTAACGATGGCTTGTGGGACTCTGAATCGTGCAATAATATGGTTGAACATGAAGAGTGCAACATTTTTTCCATTGTCTTTGTATGTAGGCATAGCCTCGGCCCACTTGGTAAAGCAGTCAATGGAAACGATGACGTAACCATGCCCCTTGGTCGAGGTAGGATTACAGTGCATGAAATCTATTCCCCGTTTGGCAAAGGGGCCGACAGCAATAACAAGATGTAGTGGGGCTGGATGCGAGCAGTTTTTATAGTAAAAAATCTAAGAAGGAGGACACTTGTTGACGGCTTCAATGCAATCCTTAAAGATGGAATGCCAATAGTATCCAACTCGCAATATCTTTTGAATTGTAGCCATCCCAGAAAGATGACTGCCAAATGCCCCAGAGTGATAGTCATTAAGAACGTGTTCAGCCTCCTTGTGGGTTAGACATCGTTGGAGGATTAAATCAACACCATGGCGGTATAAGGTATCACCAATGATTAGGAAGTACTTAATGTGGTGACGCACACGATGACAGTCGTCGCGAGATAGCTGAGGGCTGAAACGTTGGGTTTGGAGATACAAAGTGATATCTCCATACCATGGGTCAGAAGTACTGATCAAAAACAAGGACTCATCGGGGAAAGAGTCCATGGGATCAGATTTTGTGTCAATACAGGGAAGATCGCATATAAGCTCCGCAAAGACCAAAGGCTTTTTAGAATTATCCTTCTCAAACTAGAGGTCAAATTCTTGGAGAATGACTATCCAGCGCGAATACTTGCCCCCGAGTAATTGACGTATGAGGACATGGTACATAGGGTTAGAGTTGGCAATTATGGTGGTAGTGTGGAGGAGAATGTAGTGACGAAAATTTTGGACAGCGATGACTGCTGCGAGAGCGAGTTTCTCGACATGTGAAAAGCATGTTTCGGAATCAATGAGACCCTTATTCAGGTAGTAGATCACATGTTTCTGGGTGTTGCTATCTTCCTTAACCAAGACCATAACGATGGTGGTAGCGGAAGCAGCAAGATAGAGGATGTAGTCCTTGTGGTAGTTAGGCAGTTGAAGTGTAGGGGCATGGGTAATAGCGTGTTTTAAGTTGTCTAACGATCATTGAGCAAGGTCATCCCAGATAAATGGTACATCCTTCTTCAACAACCGCATGTATCCTTGCATTTTCTCAACGAAATTACACGCAAAATGCCTTATGTAGTTTGCCTTCCCCTGTAAACTTTGTAGTTCTGGTATAAGAGTGGGGGGTGGAAGAGCAACGACGGCTTCCACCTTCAAGGGATCAATGCGGATCCCTTATTTGGAAACGATGAATCCTGAGAGGCGTCCATAATCGACATAGAAAATGCACTTGTGAGGGTTCAGACGGATATTATACCGCATGCATCTGAGGAAGACTGTTGTCAGATGATCTATGTGGAACTCACGACGATTCAAATGGAAAGGAAGGTCATCGAGATATGGTTCTACAAATTCCTTCACATCATGAAAGGAATACGACATAGCCCGTTGGAATGTGGCACTAGCATTTTTAAGGGAAAAGGGTAGTTTACAATATGCAAACGTACCCCATGGGAATATGAAAGAAGTTTTGAGTTGATCGATCGGGTGGATCTCAATCTGATTATAGCCGAAAAAGCCATCCATAAATGAGAAGATGACGCTCCCAACGCAGTTGTCGATTATTTGGTCGATAAACGGTGTAGGGTAGTTGTCCTTGGGACAAGCCTTATTAAGGTCCCTATAATTGACACAAACCCTAATGGTGCCCTGCTTTTTGGCAACAGGGACGACATTAGAGACCCATTCTGTCAAGGGGACGGGATAAATGAAGCCATGATCCACTTCACAGTTGGCATTGTTGTCGAATGTTGAAATCTATTGCGACAAGTCTTCGACGTCGACACAACTTCAACAAGTTCCGACTTCGACACGACTCGACAACTATACGACTTTGACCAATTCTACGACCTCACAGTTTCACAACGTCGACATGCAGCATCAACCTGCGACTTGCGCAACATCAACTTGCGACTTGCGACTGTCGAAAGGCAACAGAATGTCTTTCTGTCTTCCAATCGACTGTAATGGTTGAACTGCCGAAACCATTTTGTCTTCTTTCTTATAACTAAATGTAATGGGCAAGCACCCAAGCATCTCATCACTCTCTATATAAGCATGTAAACTATTGTAATTATACAAGCAGAGTTTTATGATCTTTACATCCAATAATAGAGAAATTAGTTTGCATTCCTGCATATTTGTCTATGTGTTTATATGTTTCTGTCGTAGTGTATTCCTGCTTTGCTTTTCATTCTTATGCTTCCACCATAACAGAGCTAACTCATTCAGTCGAACTATTTTCCCCCTAGTGCTTCCTGGTTGCGAGACGGATCAAGCCCGCCTTCAACAGTTTTTCAATCTGAGCCTTTATATCCATAGTCTTACTAAGGTTCACTGGACGTAACATTTGTCGCATGGGTTTAGCCTCGGGATATGTCTTGATCTCATGAACAATGATGGTAGGATCAATCCCAGGCATTTCCTCGTAGCTCCATGCAAATACGTCGCAGAACTGTTTGAATAAGGTTGTGAATGAGTTAATCTCTTCAGGAGAGCATTTTTTGCCTATACGGATATGTTCCACGGCTCCCGGTGTTGCTGAGATGTCGATCGGTACGGTAGGTTCAATGTTCTCCAAGTTACCCTCGATTATCATATCACAAGTGAGGATAGGATATTAGGGGTAGGGAACGACATCTGGTGTAATGATGGTTTCAATATGATTCTCCACAAAATCTAACGGTGGTAGAAAATACGATCGATGGTGGAGGTCCTCCTAGGGGGGTTCATCCACACTCATAAGCTCCATAATGGACTCATTCGAGTGGAAAGTTCGGAGGAGAGAATCGGTTAGGGATGAAGACCGTTGTAGTGGTGGAGAAGATGATGTAGATGCCACTGAATAGTGGTCATCAGATGTCGATTGGATAGCCTCGTATGTAGCTTCTGCTAGTGTGAGAGGCAAAGCATCTCCAATCGATTCCAACATGTCAAGCGTGGGCACGAGCCATTGGTCGTTGGAGCTGGATGATGATGGGATCATAGAGGAAATCATGTTCACCATGGTAACATTCGAAGGGGGATCCGGTGATGGAAAGACTCCCATAAGGGATGATTCCTTGAGGATTCCAACCCCCACACTCTCATATATCTGGGACGAATTACCTAAGAGGGGTACATTGTCACCAGGATGAGTAGTGGTGTCTGGTGTAAAGAAATCCAGTTAGTCGATAGTAACAACTTTCCCTTGGTGGGGAAATTGTACGATGTGGAATACGGATGATCCGACCGCATTCATTACATAAAACCAATTACGACCAAGGAGTAAGTTATAATCCAATGGGGCGGAGACTACTTCCACATTGATGGAAATGATCTTGCCCCCCATCTCGATAGCCAAATCTTGTAACATCTCGTGTGGTTGGAATCCACGATTGTCAAATGATTTCAATGTGGTAGGGGAACGGTTCAACTCGGGAGAGCCGATGGCTCTCCAACAAGACAACGACATCATCGAGGTGGATGATCCTTTGTCTAATACAGAACGATGGATACTCTTCCCAACAACATTGGTAACAATTTGAAATGCTAGCTGGTGGGAAGTCTCAGTTTAAAGTACTCGAGTTAGAACATGATGGTGTTCGAGGAATCTGGGTCTACAGCGCCGATAGCAGCAAGGAGAGTCTTCCACTGATTAGGGCAGTTTTGCAAGACTTCCAACATCGACATAGCACAGGGGCTTGAGCTAGGTCCTATACAATGTAGTAATTCTGAGAAGCCCGAGCGTTAAGATTGAAAATAGCTTTTCGAATCGTGCTCTTGGGCGGACGTAGTACTGAACCAAAAGAAGGTTTCTCAATGGTGAGAGAACCTTGCGGTGTGGGAATGTCTGATGTACAAATGGAAGCTTTTTCAACATTACTTCCGTTAGATTCCTTATTTGGGACCGAGTCGTAAGAACGTGATCGTGTGTTCAAGTTGACTATTTCGCTACGCATCATGAGAACATGAGCAGTAGAGGATGATTCTCCTTATGCAGGAGAGGGTTGTTGCGCGAACATTTATTGTTGTTGTGTAGGGAAGGGATCGATTAAAACTACGGGTGTTGGGTTCCTTTGAGGAACTTTTGGACCTCATCCCAGTGTGGGAACTCTTTAGTAAAGTGGTCATCACTGCACAGTAAACATGGATACTTAGCCTTCCGCTTAGGTTTGATGGTATCAGGATTGGTCTGTTTTGGTTCCTGTTGGTTAGAAGATTTTTTGTTTTTCCCCTTGTTCTTCTTTTTTTCCACTGGATTTTTTAGGTGAAGCAGATTGGACTGAATTCACTTCTTCGGTGGCAGCAAGGCTGGGTGATCGATTGGTGTTGTTCCCAGGCTGAGATGTGGATGAAATAGAACCAACATGGCTATGTGGTCCACTGGATGGGGAAATAGACTGGTTTTGAACGGAATGAATGATGTCATCAGCATGAGGTTCCAGTGGTGGTTTTACTGGGTCGTAGGTAGGGATGGGTACATCGGGGACAATATCATATAGAGTGTCAGATTGAGCATAGACCAAGTCTAAGTACTGGGCACGTGCTATAGCTTGATCTCCGGTGACGTCCCCACCCATGGAAACATATTTGGCCACGACGGGTAGGAGTGACTTAGTAAACCAATCAGCAAGTATTTGGTCCAAGATGGGAGCTTTAATCAAACATCATCTCCGCCTCCACTCGTCAATATAAGTGGCGGTGGTTTGTCGAAGAGAGGTCAAAAGATCCGTGCTGGTCTCATAATGGATTGGTAACTAGAAATGTGTCAAAAGGGACATGGCCAAGGACCAAAAATCAGGAAAAGAGTGTGGTGGTAATTCAATATACCACCTGGCAGCAGTGTTGGTGAAGGTTCGTTGGAATAGTCTCAAACAAATGGAATCATCCATAAGGGAGTTAGACGAACACCACAAATGATAAGTCATGACGTGGTTTTTGGGATCCTCACTTGATTTGTCATCAAACTTCAGGATGTCCGATGGGAGCTTCACTGGAATAGCTGGCCAATTAGCACCATGATAGATGGGATTGTTGGTCAACCGCGATAAATCTGGCATATCTAATGTAGCCAGAAAAGGTAATTGTTGGTTGGCCTACGGATACTGGTAATACTGATATGGCATATGTGTACCAATAGGACCATGGACGGATTGACCTTAAGGTCCTCTCGTAGGGAATTGTCTATATGGAGGTGGGCCGCCAGGGTTAGGAGGGGGATAGGAAGGAGGTCTGCCTCCACCAGAGTGAGTTGGGTCACCACCAAAAGGTGGGTCCCACCAAGGTAAGGTTGTCCTCCACCATAAGGTGGGGGTCCTCCTCCGCCAGAATGTGGTGGCCCTCCACCAGAAGGTTGCGTCCCGCCCCCTCCGGAGTAAGGTGGTCCTTCGCCAGAAGGTGGGGGTCCTCCCCTATGGAGTAAGGTGGTCCTCCGTCGGAAGGCAGGGGTCCACCTCCTCCAAAGTGGGGTGGACCGCCGCCATAAGGCGGGGGTCCACCTCCTCCAGAATGGGGAGGTACGTCACCGTAAGGCGGGGGTCCTCCTCCTCTAGAATGGGATCGTGGTGGTGGTGGTGGACCAGATGGTGGTGGAGGTGGTGGGGGTGGCCAACCAGTCGTAGTTCTGGTTGGCAAGACATTAGGGTGCCCCCATGGGGTATTAGGGTTTCCAAGGTAGGGTAATCCAGGAAAAAGTGGTCCTAGATAATTTGGTCCAATGTTAGGATTATGATGTCCTGGAAAGAGGTGCCACCATGGGGGTTGAGTCCAAATGGATGGCCCCCCAGCATGATATGTCCACGTGGATTGTCCCATGGTTGGCAGGGGGCTATCAACCATACTAAAACTCGGATGAGAAGTGTGTCCTCCATTCATGATATGGTTGTCGACTGGGTTAATGCCCCCAGTCAGGTTAGGTCCGCCAGCTAGGGGTTGCCTCCCAGCCTAAAGTTGTCCACAAACTAGAATGTGTCCGGTGACCAAATGCTAACCACTGGTGCTAGGTTGACTCGTGACCAAGGGTTGAGTGCTAACAAAAGGATTACTTCCACCTGACAGTAGACTAATAGGAAGATTATATCCTCCTCGCGAGTTTTGAGATGGGGGAGGTGGAGGTAGTGTCCCAAAGTTAACAGAGGTTGAAGGTTTCCCTTCATAAGTTGGGGTCACAGGAGGTATGGAACCAATCGCCTCACTTAGAGGTGTGCTCGTAGGGAACGAGGGTTGACCTTGTTCATAAGTGGTCGCATTAGAAATAGATGTTTCAGGTGAAGCAAACGATAAAGAGTGTACAGGGGAATATTGAAACATGGGTGTGTCTGGAATTTTTTCTCATCGTGTAAGACTCTGGCATCTAAGTCGTTCATCATTCAGGCTAAATGGTTTATCTATTCGTAAACTGGTGCAAGAAATTCATATTTAGGAATCCAACAATGGGGTATGGTTTATTCCATGGGAATTGACCCAAACTCGACGACATGTCGGCCTAGAGACGTGTCCCAAAAGGATGCGGACAGACCAAATGTCATTGATAAAGATTCATCCTGGGGCCAACTGAAAATCCAGTCCGCAGCTCCAGGATGTCCCTCCATCAAATGATGGAAGGATGTGTCATATAAGGTAGGTTGTGCTCATATCAAAGGTCATGCCGAATCAGAGATAAGTGTGTTTATGGGAGATGAGTAGTTCGTTCTTGACTCTAAGGTAGAGGCATCTCCCTCATGTGGCATAGATGTGATCGGTTGATCCATTCTTACTCCTGAGTTCTCCTCTCGGTTAAGGGGGTATTCAGGCAGTAAATTTAGAATCCTTCTGGATCTTCTCAAGGGTTGATCGAAACAAAATTTTCCTAAGGGTAACCTACAAAAAGAGAAAAAACTGCTATCTAAAATCTACACAAGCTAAAGCTGCAAGCAAAATTAGGTGACAGGTGGGGATTCACAGGTTTGGAACCTCACAGGATTGTCAAGGAGGTGCAACTCGTGATATACCACAAGGTCCAATAGTAATACTCGGCCCAATCTTTCAGAGCACTAACCAGGGAGGATTAGGACCATACCCCTGACCGTATAACCCGACTGCCTGAAGCACGTGCGTAGTAGCTCCTCTAGTGTTGTTCTCAGTGTATTGTCACGTCAAGACGGCCAATAGGTTAACTCAGTTGGTATAGGAATACTAGAAGGGTCTCCTGATATACACAAGGTACGTGGGAGTTCCAATCCGTAGTGATGTTGTCTAATGCACAACCGCATGACAAGAGCCTTCGGATATACTATCAAGTACGTGAAGTAACTTTCGATATACCCAAGGGTACGTGAAAAGCCATTCCATATATCGGTTGGTACGTGGAAGAACTGCAGGCCTCCAGAATGCAGTGCAGGCAGATAACGATAGTTACCACACTTAATGACGTCGGAACACGTCACTAAATTATCACACAAGTTACTAGCAAGTTTTAACCTAACACTACCGTTAATTTTATCTTGAGTGGTTAGGTGAATGCATGGAGTGTAGACATGAATTTAAACAAATGCAACTTGGTCTATATGCAAAATGCAACATTTTTTTCTTTTCCGTTTCAATGAAATCTATCTAACGTAAGTAGAAATTTGGTTGTTGCCGATATCAGAAAAAGAAAGTACCCCTATAACTAGAAATCAATGAAAAAGACAACGGAGTACTCTTTTCACTATGCCAACAAAATCATCAAACTAACAAACACCAAAATGTAAATGCTTTTATTTCTTCTCTTTTCAATTTAATCGAATTTATGAAGCATGAAAAGAAGAATTTTGCTTTCAAATGTAACAATCTCTAATTTTTTAAATAACGATCTAAAAGATGAAGTAAAATCAAAGAATGAGAACTTTCAATCTCCAAAGATGATTTGCAAAAACTCAAATATGCTTATAACTTCCTAAGAAATGAACAAGTTGTCATAACTAAGAAATTACAAGATTGATCTTTCAAGCTTTTCCATAGATTTTCTACTCCAAAGTATGAAAACTCTTCACAACAATTCCAAGAATAAGACTTGAAATGAAGATAATAAAAGTTTGTTTTTCTCTACTCAAATGCTCACAATGGATCTGAGAATTATAATGTTCTTAAGATCTATCATTCAGAAAATCAAAGATGATATCACGACCAGCTTAAGTAAGTTGGAAATTCCCAAAGAAAATACATCACCCAAAAACTCAAAAAGCACTCAAGCACACGCAAAATCAAAACAACAAAAATAGCAATCAAAACTCAATAAATGGAAGTAGGAAGGGGTTAGGAATCAGACCTAACAAGCCGAATAGATATGGTAATATGATAAGGGATCGCAAGACCAAGCAGATAGATGGGGGATTGAAATTTCCTGCCACTACCAAATTGCTCACTTGACTATATTAAGACCCAAAATCAACCAAATAAAAATTAGACACAAACAAGCAGTACATGGGGGTTCTGTGACTGAATCATACAGCACACAGATCTCAATGAATCAGACCAAATCACTAAAAATGGAGAAAAGCACGCTAAACATCAAGCAACAGATGTTGGCGCAGTTTGTTCTTGTGCACCAGAGCGCCAAGCGTAGTTTGCACACAGGCTAAGAGCGCTAATGGTGCAGGCTGTACTCAGGAAGAGGGCGCCAAAGGCATAGGATGATCATGGACAATGAGCACTAGGTGAACAGTGGCATAGGGAATTTATTACCCAGGAGTTTCGGGCAAATAACAAGT
Source organism: Larix kaempferi (assembly GCA_027924585.1). Taxonomy (NCBI): domain Eukaryota; kingdom Viridiplantae; phylum Streptophyta; class Pinopsida; order Pinales; family Pinaceae; genus Larix; species Larix kaempferi. The sequence goes on from BSBM01000368.1 coordinate 1,972,759, forward strand.
AATAAGAAAGCAAAAATCTCCAAAAATATAAAGCAAAAGGTCCAATGTTGAGACAGAGTCAAGGCAAGCCAACAGACTCTAAAATAGTAAAAATTCAAAGGTGGGAGGGGCTTAGGAGGTAATAAAATGAATTAGAAGAAATCAATGAAAACAAATCAAATTGAAATCAAAACTATGTTCTATTCCCCAGCGGAGTCGCCAGATTTGTTTACGGACAATCTACTCGATCGGACGCGAGCATGATCTCCCTAGTCCAATCGAATCTAGAACAAATGAATACAGTATAAAAACCTACTTTCCTAGATCGTTTAGAGATTCAATGGATATATGTCTTACCTTCAGATTCGTGAATCCTTATCCCCTTTGTTGCTCCAAGCTCTATGGTCTTCAGATCTCGAGCTGCAAAACCCTGTCAAGCATATAGAGACAAAAAACAGTAGAAGCACATCTAAACACTAAACTGATCTAAGCAAACAGTTAAGGAAGAGAGCTCTAAATATCATTAACACAAAGACATTTATGGAAAGAGATTCTATTACAGTAAATAAACGGGAAATACATAGGAGAGTGATGATTACAACCCAAGCCTTAATATTGTAACCTTCCTCCAACAATCCAAGCCAAGCCTCCAAAGGGTGTGTATGCCTCCCAAGAGATGAATAGGGATCACCTAGGATAATTCTACCAGCGTGATAATACTATAGTCCTTCCTCCCTTCTCAATGGAGAGAGAGGTCTTATTTATAAGGCTAGGAGGATAGAGTAGGTTGAGGATTAAGGGGAGAGATCTAAGGGATATTCCCATTAGGTTAGGAGTCGAATACTAGTTGTTCCTACCAATTAGAGGTAGGCCTCCATGTCACCCAACTTCGAGAATTCGGTCAAAGCTCCTTGTTGTCCACTTTAACCAACCCTGGTGCACTCTGCATGAAGACAACAGGCACCAGGAAAGGGCAGGCACAGCTTGCATGAAGCCAGCAAGAGCCAATGGCGCAGGGTGCTAGTGTACAGTAGGCACCAACCAAGGTTTGGTGCCCCTTTATAGGTAGCAGGATGCGCCAGCATTACTAGGAATGGTGGAAGACAACGTCAACAACTTGCTCAAGATGTTTTAGCCAGGGAAACTTCAGGGATTAAGGCACTGAGTTGATACATGACTCATGATGACGAGATTTTGGTATAACAATCATCAATCATTAGTAAGTAATATTATGTATGATACAGTGATAATAAGTACTTCGATATGTTTTATCCTCCCTCTTAAATAGAATTTCTTGGTATATACTATAACACTTAAGATTATACAACATATATGAGTTCCAAAATTCCAACAGTTATAAAATATACATATATATATATATATATATATATATATACCTTCTGAAAACATGAACCAGGACCCAATTGTCTTTGCAAAAAAGTATATCCCTCTTAATTTGACATGACAAGTGTTTAACATTTCGAGCGTCATTAGTGGTGCAAGCTAGTTGATTGATCGTCCATTTCCAGGACAATTCAAGCATGTTGGTCGAGGTTGTTTAAATGGTGCAAACACTAAAGTTTACGTCCCCTCATCTCTTCTCTGAAGCATGTGGGATTCTGTGAAATATGGCATCACAAGATGTTTCATAATTCTTATTCGAGGGACTTTCACCAACTTAACACCCAGACCAACTATCATAGCACACAGTAGGTCTCCTTAACTGGAATAAAGTGAGCAGTTTTGGTCAATTTATTGATGATGACCATAATGGCATCATGCCTATGAGAGGTAAGAGGCAATCCAACCACAAAGTCCATGGAGATAACCTCCCATTTTGACATAGGAATGTCATGCAGTTGCAATAGTCATGTCGGGTGGTGATGATCAACTTTTACTTGTTAACACTCAAGGCACTTAGCAACGAATTTGACCACGTCATGCTTCATTATTGCCCAAAAGAAAAGTTGCTTCATGTCCGCATACATCTTCTTTACACCTGGGTGTGCATAATAGACTGCTTTGTGGGCTTCATTAAGTATAGTTTATCTAACATCTCCCTCCTCGGGAATATACATCCTTCCTTGATATCGTAACATCCATAATCAGTTTCCAACTCATATCCTTCAAACTTAGGTTCCACCTGCTTCCCATTCTGGAGCGCCGACGATACCTTTAAGTACCAACTATCCTTTACTAATTGTCCCAATACTCTTTCCTTCAAATCAACTTTTAAGGGTATTAGGGAGAAAAAACTTGGTTTTCTACTTAATGCATCGGCTACCACATTCTCCTTTCCTTTGATGTATGAAATCCCAAAATCATACTAGCTCATAAATTCACTCCATCGCCTTTGCCTAGCATTTAGGTCTCTTTGAGTGAATATATATCTCAAGCTTTGGTGATCATATTTGAGCTCAAAGCTTCATCCAACAAGGTAATGTCTCCAAAGTTTTAAAGATAACATCACGGCATCCAATTCTAAGTCATGGGTGGGGTAATTCTCTCCATGTGGTTTTAACTTCCTTGATGCATAAGTTATTACCCCACCTCCCTGCATCAACACTACACACAAACCCTTCCTCGAGGCATCAGTGCAAACTATGAAGTCCTTATCCATATATGGCACTCGTAGGATCGGTGCACTCGTTAGTAGTCTTTTAATCTCAGTGAATGCAGCATCACATTCATCCATCCATTCATACCTGATGCCTTTACGATGTAAGGTAGTTATGGATTTTGTGATTTTTTAGAAACCCTCAACAAACCTTCTATAGTACCTAGCTAATCCCATGAAGCTTCTTACATCATGTGCATTTCTTGGCACGGGCCAATCCATTATGGCCTTCACCTTTTCAGGGTCCACTGAAATTCCCTCTCTGGAAATTATATTCCCTAGATAATGGATCTCTTTTTGATAAAAAGAGCATTTGGACAACTTACCATACAACTTGTGCTCTCTTAAGCATGACAACACCATTCACAAGTGTTCCTCATGCTCCCTTTCATTCTTGGAATAGATAAGGATATCATCAAAGAAGACTTGCACAAACTGATGTAAGTACTTCCAAAATACGTTATTCATGAGGCTCATGAATATAGCTGGGGCATTGGTCAAACGAAAGGGTACCACTACAAACTCATAGTGCCCAAACCGAGTTCGAAAAGCAGTATTAGGTATATCACCTTCCTTAATTTGAAGTTGGCGGTAACCTGATCGCAATTCAATCTTTGAGAATATTGTCGCCCCTTTCATTTGATCGAAGAGGTCATCAATTCAAGGTATCGGGTACTTATTCTTCAATGTGTCTATGTTCAAATATTTGTAATCTATGCAAAGACGCAAGGAACCATCCTTCTTCTTCACAAAAATTACTGGTGCACCCCACGGTGAAATACTTGGTCTAATTAACCCTAGGTCTAGCAGTTCCTTCAACTACATTTGGAACTCGCAAAGTTCCAAGGCCATCATCATGTATGGTGTCTTTGATGTTGGATCTGAACCGGGTTTAACCTCAATGGTAAAATCAAGTTCTCTCTCATGAGGTAACCCAGGCAATTCCTTGGGGAAGACGTCACTAAATTCAGCTAACACTGGGTATTGATCGAAGGAGGGTCCCTTCTCATTATTTACCGCCTCAACAATATACAACTAACACCCTTGCCTCATACATTGTTTTACATTCATCATTGATATTAAACATGGGGACACCTTCCGTTTGATACCTTGGATCTCTATGGCCTCCCCTTTGTCATCAAAACAAAGAACTTTTTTTCCATAACAGTCCAAGAAATCTCGATGTTCCTCAAGCTAGTTCATAACTATGATAAGGTCATAGGTTCTGAGGGTGGTGACGTACACCTTGACTTGTGTAACACACACCCTGAGATCTACTATACATTTATCAACACTAGGTCCTACTGCTTGTTTTACCCTTGAATCCATTTCGACTAAGTTGAAATCATCGTGCCCGTAGGCTGCCAACCCACATTTTTCTAATGCATATGGAGAAATAAAACTATATATAGCACCGAGATCAAACAAGATTATGAGTTTAACATTATTGCCCTTACCCTATGATTCCACCATAGTGGATTGGTGTTCATCCTGATGGTTTTTCACTGTTGTTGAGATCTTATGCTTAATACCCCCACTCCCCATTGGGGCCTTTCCTTCTTGGTGCATTAAACCGGATCGTAAATCAAGACAATCACGCTGATAGTGTGGACCTCCACAACCCCAACAAGCAACCTTTGACGGGGCAGGTGAGTTGAACTGCTGAGACCTCTGAGAGGGGTTTCTCCCCTTGGAGCCCCTTCCCATGTCGATTGATCCTCGATAATTCCTTACACTCCAGTGAGTCCCTGTTTCCAATTGGGATATTGCCCTAGCTGCCACTGACCTATCTACTACCGCAACTCTGGGTGTATACCTGTTTCTATAGGGGTTGGCCTCGCATACCCTCCCCTAGGGTAGCTTCTAGGGGCCTTCCCTACAAACCCTGACTGTTGATATTTGAATGATTTGATGGGTTTCACACCCAGCATCTCTTTTGTTTAACGACCACAGTCGACTACCTCGAAAACCAAAGTCGGTTTCCAAATCCACACTTGGGCCCTGATCTTAGGATTAAGTCTGTACACAAAGCGCTCAGCCTGACGTTGGTCATTGTCTAAGTAGGGGACATACTTAACTAGTTACATGAACATTGCTTCATAATCCTCCACGGATAGACTCCATTATGCCAAGGCATGAAGGGCTCCTGCCTGTTCTTCCTGGTAGAAGGTAGCCAAGTACTTCCCTTTAAACTTATCCACAAATAGTTCCCAAGGAACAGTGTCTGGGTTAAGGTGCAATTGTCTTTCTTGGTGTCCCCACCAGTTCAAAGCACTGTCCTTTAGTTGAAATATTGCTATTTTTTATTTGTATGTGGAAGTGTACTCTTGCAATGCTAAGCACGTGGTCATCCCCTCTAACCATGCCTCTGCTTGTATCCCTGCACGACCCCCTGAAAACTTTGGAAACTGAGTTTTTTTAAGCTCCCTCGTGATGTCATGATGAGGAGGTCTCTACACTATGTTCAATGCTACTTTAGGATTTCCCTCCCTTAGTGGCGGGGCCTCCACTTCTTCCTCTAGTGTAACACTTCCCCTTTGAAGTCCCCTGAGTGTGTCATTTATTCCCTCCATAGAGCGCAATATGAGAACGGTCTTTGGCGATGGTGCGGCGCAATCTGTTCAGGTATTATTGCCGCCCGACCTCGCCCCCGACCTACTCACGTCCTTGCCATGATTATCATGTATCATGGCATAATTCGACAATTAGCACATGTTTTAAATCTTAACTAGGTCACTATTAAACACATACCCAAACCTACCAGAGTGAGTGAAAGTTTCTTTCTTTCTTCACCTGTAAACGAGTTTTACCTGATACCGAGGCAAATGCCTGAAAGGGTAAAGGTACGAGGTCACTACTACATCTCTAAGTCGACGTCACCATCGTGAGTCGCGAATAAGTCAGTATGTCTTAGTTTAAGTGGGGTGGCATTGCATCGTCCTCACGCCTTCGGCAGCCACCAATGACCGCACCCACTGCCAGGGTCACACTTGTCGTGATCCCCCACATGAACCTCCTATGTTAGTCAATTTGACTTAAATTTGATTTAAAACTCAATGCGACTTGTAATCCTGTAACCAAATTAAAACTAAATTTATAATTTGAACTTATAGTATTATAGGTTAATTAATTAGTATATTAATCATAACACAATAGTAACCTTCCTTTGTGTATATTAATCAACCCAAATATTGAATTATTTAAATAATTAGATTAATTAATTTAATTAATTAAAAAAACAATTTAAAATAATGTAAAAGATAGTAATTAACATTAGTTATATTAACATTAATTACATTATAGTTAATAATAGTTAATCTTAAAACATTATATATTTCCCTATCAAATTTAATATATATTAAATAATTGAAATTTTTTTTTAAACTTAACTTAATTTTATTAGAATTAAATTTTATATACCCTATCAAATTTTAAAATTTTAATATCAAAATATATATAACAAAACAAAACAAAAAAATTGAATAGTATTAAACCCTTTTTTTTATAATAATATATATAAAAAATGGCGGTCGGGCGGCTGGTGAGGGCGGTGCCTGAGCCACAGCTACCTGCACAGTCTGCCGCCCAAACATTGACAATTAAATATATATAACTACATATTTTTCTTCTATTTTGACGTGTTAAGCACAACGTTTCAATCGTGGGCTATCGTGGTGCATTTTATATATATATATATATACTTATACTTCGTTATTTAATTAAGTTGTTTCCAGAACTCATATATTTTATTGCGTTCATTTTTTGTAAAGTCTTATATATATAGAAATCTCATGCGCAGGGTACAGGTATCTCATATTCATCATACTCATAAGATAATCACATGGAATCTATACTCAGGCGCAGGGTAGAGGTAGATGTAGAATAAATATAAAAATAACATCTCATGCGCAGGGTATAGGTATCTCATATTCATAAGATAAGCACATGGAATCTATACTGGTAACTCCTTTGTATCAGTTTAGAGTACTAGTATATCGAGTGTTATTTCTTCTGGAATTTGTATTTTTGTTTACATAACTTCTATGCTTTGTTGCTCGATAGTATACTATAGGCATTTACATAAAGTTCTCCTTTGTTTATCTTTATATATATATTCTCAATTTCTTTTTTTTCTTTTTTTTTTAAAGAAAAGATTGAAATTTTACTCTATTGTTTACTAATTTGAAATTTTACTCTATTTCTATTTGGTTGGGTTTTGCAGGAAAGAAAAGAGGAGGGAAAGAAATGGAAAAAAAAAATCCTGCATAGATTTGGAGTATCCAACGGAGCTGATTTCATAGGCAGTTTCTCTAGCCTTAGAAATTTGTTCTTGTTTGTCTAGCTTTAGAACTCTACGTTTAGAAAGATAAGTTCATAATTCATGTTCAAGATTTTGTCTAGATAGTATTAGGAAGTGGTATGCAGTATTGTAAATTTCCAGATAATTCTAGGTGTGAGTAGGCCCTAAGGTTTGAGTTTTTGAGCCTTTGGCTCTGACACCATTATGTAGGGACCTTCCTTGGTCCCCGGTAAAATAATATAGATTCTATTTTTATTCAAAGTTTTGTTTATGTTCATTTCTTCCAAAATAATATGTTTCAGTATGCAGGTAGAAAGCAAGAAAGTTATGTTGTGTAAATGTGAAGTTTATACAAATATGAAGTTTATACAATTTAAACAACAATTAAATCACTTCGGAATGACATATACATCACATATCTTGGATCAACTCAAGCATCTTATTTCATCCAAAATAATATGTTTCACTATGCATGTAGAAAGCAAGAAAGTTATGTTGTGTACATGTGAAGTTTATACAAATATGAAGTTTCATGCAGGTATAAATCATCTCTCACAAATTTGGAAATTAAGCATCTTATTAGTATTTTCTCATTCAACAAATGTTCTTGCAAGATACAATTTAAACAACAATTAAATCACTTCGGAATGACATATACATCACATATCTTGGATCAACTCAAGACTTCAGGTTTTCAACAAGCTAAGCTCTATAATACAGGTGTTTTATTTCCACGCATCTGTAATTATTAACCGGTAAGAATAGCTATTTCTATAATAAGCACTAGTTATATAACTAAGAGCAATGGTAATTACAGTATATGTACCTATTACAGTATATACGATCGGCCACATTAAGATTACCATCTGGAGAAGTTCGTTGGAGAAGTTCGTTTAATATCTGAGAACTGCTCAACAACAATTCAGCAACAGTTCGTTTAATATCTGAGAACTGCTCAACAACAATTCAGCAACAATTGGACAAGAGATATGAGTGACAAATTCATTAAACACCTCTTCCGAAATTTATACGAGTGTTTTTTTTTAATTGATTATTTCATTTTGTCATTTGATGATGTTGTGTGAACTTTATTTGCAATAGTTTGTGAATGTATTGACAGATGTCGAAGCATTGGATTATTGACTATTAATTATTTATTAAGTAGCTTATGTTGCATTGATAATTAAAAATTTAAATATGTGAGATCTATAGATAGGGAAGGAAGAAGACAATTAAATACATGTAATATAGCCCAAACCCTTAGAATAATCAACCGCTAAAACTTGATCTACCTCTCTGCCAACTAGGATAGTCTAGCTTACCACCCAGCTCCAAGAATTGCTTCTTGGACCCCAAGCCCAAAACCTGAGTACCGCAAAGTCCAACCAATCTCATAGTTCTCCCCTTCGTGAAATTTTAGCCTCCTCTACTAAATTTCTTTCTTGATGCAAAAGATCCCCTCTTCACCCCCCCTTCTCCTCTCTATACTCTTCCCTTCTACCAACTCCCCCCTCTACCGACTCCATTAATTCCCAACTCCCTGTTCATAATCCTTTATTACTCCCACCATATCATTTTTAATTGCCAATCCTAAAGTAGATCCCTTTTCCTTTATTTTATTATTACTCCCACCATATCATTTTTAATTGCCAATCCTAGATCCCTTTTCCTTTATTTTATTAATAATTTAGGACACGACCCATATGAAATTTAAGAATCTCGTAAATAATGACCACCGTCATTATCTATGCCAAACTTACATAATTACATTTAAATCATGTAATTTATCGCACTCGCATTTTATAACAATTAATTAATCATCACAATTTTTATTAATTAATCATTATAATAATATTTTATTATTAGTAGTTCAACATCCAATTATTCATTATAACAATCATTTAATTAATAATTATCTATTAATTAATTAATTAATAATAATTTTCATTGATTAATTAATAATACCCTAATCATTTAACTAATGATTATCACACCTCTCTAATGCTAATTACCCTTTCGGTTATAAATTAAAACTAATTATAATTTATTAATCAAGTTCATAATAATCTGATTAATAATATTTACGTCATTAGCATTTATAACCCAAGGAATTTGAGCTAATTAATATCATCAATTTTTAATTAATATTAATAAATTTAGTAAAATATTATTAACATCCCCTTAACATTATTAACTTTTAATTAACATTTACTAATTACGTTAGTAATATTCCTCTTAACCGTTTACTAACATTTATCTTAGCCGCAGTAACTCGACGCAATTATATCCATGCATAACTACATACATAATAATTAATTCCCAACTAATTCTTATGTATTTATTCATAATTCACAATGCATTAATTCCCAACCATAATTAGTATAGTAGATAATTAATACAAGTCTATATAGACAAGTTAAGTAAGCATAGCTACAACTTACATACCTCATGTAGGTAGACTAACAGTACTAAACAAACATACCACATAATTACATAAATCACTATTTGCCGACGCATACCGAGATAAGAATTGCAATGACTATCTCAATTCATTATAATACATGAAGCAACATAACATATTGAATTACAACACAAGAATCAAGCAAAGGTTTTCAGTACACACTCACACAGTAAATTATGTTTCTCTTTTTGCTTGTATAACATACCTATCTACCTACTTCCTCCTGTCTAATGAACAACTAACTTCCATATCTTATCCTTCCTCTGCTGGACTATCCTAGAGAGTCCCCTACATGGCATAACCCCAGTTAGAACCTATAAGTAGAAGTGTCGACTACATCGACCAAGCTTCCCCAGCAGGAACCCACTAGTCGTCATCACACACCTCGAGGAGTGCATCGTAGTGCGACCCTCCCATGACTCCAAGTTCGGAGGATAAATGGTGGGCAATGCCTCCACCCCTCCTATGGAATAAGGGGCTATGTCTACCTTGACATAGTTACTGCGTTGCGACTGTCGTACTCAAGTTTTGTTATCGAATAACCAATTTGGCGGTTGAGTTTCCTAAAACCCCACACCAACCCATACATCATGATAATAATACAATACCCATGCTAAAAATGAATGCATCACTTTCATACCATTTATCTTTAGGAACCCATGTCCTCGAGGTACTCCCTCCTCATAGGATCCAGCTACCACTTAGCTCTTTTAACCTGTAGGTTAGTCTCCAACACACGATCGAGAATATCGTGTGATCATTGAGAGGGATATACATTTCATTACTAATGAATCGTACAATGCAATTCATTTATATGTACCATGCACCTGGTATCATATCCATCCATTCAACATATAACTTTTAACTCGGTAGCCACATACCCATCATTTAGTAAATTTGCATGCTAGAGACATAATCAAAACATGAATATAATTCATAACATTAACATCACACACATAAAATTCATAACATTAACATCACACACATATATATAATCTCTCCAAAATAATAAAACCATATGTCCATAGTGTCATCAAACTGACGAAGTCTCACAATAATAAGCAAATACAACATATAACAATAGTTCAAGTAATAAGGTCAAAATGGGGCATTACAATTACAACACAACTTAGTGGGAAGCATTAGTTTTGGTTTATATATTGCAAAAAAATGGCATTACTTGTTGTCCAATTTGTGTAACTTTTATGTGGATCATCAATCCCTAAGTGTGACTTCAACATGTTTGTAAAATTGAACAGGGCCCATGATGGACCCAATCAATTATCATGAATTAATAGTGGTGAATTGGATAAGGCAGGCAGGGTGACTTCCTCAATGTTCATGATTTTAACGTTCGCATCACCTTGGGGTATCTAAATGATATACTTCATATCTTTTAGCATGGAAAGACACAGTAAGATGTGACAAAATTCCAATGGTGAATCCTAGTGCAAAAGTGCTAAGGTTCAAATTAGTCACATAATTATTATATTGAATTGGAATAGATGGTACTCTTCATTAATGTGTAACATCATATAATATGGAGTATTTGATAGTAGAATCACATACATGCAATGTTGAAGGACATTTACCCACCACTAGAATGTCACATATATAATGTATTTGGGACTTTGGTGGTTGGCAGTATTCAGATATTATTTCAAATGGGTCAAGAGATGTGCACGATGCTAGAAGGAAAGCGCACACACTTTTATTTGGCTTTATAATGAACTCCACTTAATCCTTCCAATGTATCCTTTTGAGCATTGGGAAATTGATTTTACCAAAAAATTTATGTCATCAAAGAAAACATAATTTCAATGTATCATTGTAATGAGGACCATGTACACTAAGTGGGTAAAGGCCCCATACATTTGAGTGGGCCCATCTAAAGTGACAACTAAGTTTTTTTTTAGAATGTGCTTTGTAGGTTCGGATATCCATTACAAATCAATTCTAACCAAGGGACCAATTAAATAGGGAAGATTGTCATTAGTTTGATGAAAATTTTCCAAATCATGAATCTGAAGAGTAGTCCTTACTACCCTAAGGCCAATGGATAAGCTAGAAGCAAAATCAAAGTCTTGGTTTCTATTCCCATGAAAAATTGTGACATGAATAGATCAGGTTGGAATGACAAAATTCATGTTACATCTTGGGCATATTGGATGGCATGGAATAAGTGATCAAGACAAACACTATTTCGATTAGCATTCAAAAAGGAAACCATCATGCTAATAGAATATTTGGTAGCAATAGAGGTTACCACCAAAATAGTCATTCAAAGAACAAATAAAGGAATTGGAACCATAAATCAAACCAACACATTGGAACCACCTATGTCTCTAGTCCTAAAAGGTATGATATTTTCATATCCAACCTTGGTCCTTGACTCCTTCATGATGTTTCTAGTGGCTCGGATAATACAATTGGTTCCAAGTCTACTATTAAACATATGGAGTCACAAAGGGATGGACCTGATGTGTCATCCAATTTCGTATTGGTTGTGAATGGGATGAGGAAAGGTATGTTAGAATATGTAATGATGATTTATGTGATATATTGGTAAAATATCATTTAAAGGCATAAAATAACTCTAATGTTATAAAATAGAGTTATCCCACATGCATCATTGTAATTATATCCTTTCTAACCATTCTCTATATAAAGAGGAGAAAATTTATTTATCCCACATGTATTATTGGATGTATTGTAATCCAATCCTTTTGGTATATGAGGTGAAGGAGACCCTTTTGGGTATGTGTTGACTGTAGTTCGTCACACATCACATGTTGTGTATGTCATTTGTACACACATGATTGTGATATGATTGGGTGATGGAGCTTGATGTGATGCGTATATGAGGATGCTATGTAATCTTGGATATCTATTTGCAGAATAATGGAAAATGCAACCCTTCCTATGGACGTAGCCCATATTGGGTGAACCACATATATCGGTGTTCTCTTGTTTTTCTATTTTCTCCAATTTTATTTCATTCTTTATGTTGCTTGGTAGATAGAAGGATAGACTGGTAATGCTTTCCTTAGTTTATATTGTCTTATGATATTATTTCATATGTTCACAATATTCTAAGATGGTATCAGAGCAGGTTTCTATGCTCTACCTTCTTCGGTAGAATTTGCATTTTTATTTATTTTTTAGCAACATATGTTCATGATTTTACTTGGGCTCTTCTTTTTTTGTAGATTTGTTTTCTATCTGGTAGCCATTAGGCTTCTCTTCATATATGGGCATGATTCTGCATATTCGAGATTTTTTTTCTCTCATAACCCTAACTTTGTTGTGTAGATTTTTGCAGGAACTTTTTCAAGGGTCTCTTGATTTTTTTCTGTAGATCTATATGTTTTTGGATTCTCCTCAAGGATATCTTTCTTTCGGTTGTAAGGTCTGTCATTTTCGTCCAAGTTTGGTAGAATTTTTGCAGGTTTCTGTTAGCGGATTAGCCGGCACTGGTTTCAGCCTAAAACAGGACACCCGCGACTTTTCTTCGCAGACAGTGCATGTACATGCGACTTGCCTACTGCGAACCCGCATATAACTTTACAGACCCGAGGCTTTTCTTTTATAGACGCACGACTTTTCTTTTACAGACCCGTGTGTGCTTCGCCATACCCGCAGCTTGCTCTACTGTAAACCCGCGTGTAACTTGTGACCTTCCTATACAGAACCCGCGTGTATCAGATCTACGTCCGAGTTTCCTGTGACAGACCCGTGTGTGACTTTATTTGGCACTTTTGGGCTAGTGACAAATACATCTTTTAGCAATTGTTGGGATTCGGTTTTGGTGAGAAAGATCAACTTTTTATCTCTTATCTTTAAATTCTTGTCATGAGCTTCTTGATCTCTTTGCATTATGGTTTTTGTTCTTATTTATCATGTTTACAAAGGTTGTCTTGTTCTTGTTTATGTCTCTAACCTTCTTTGTGTGGAAGATGTTTTGACATTTTCAGGGGCATGGACCTTTAGTATGGTAATGGTGACATAAGAAATCAATCTATGCTTAAGACTTAGTTGTTTGATGGCTATATTTTCATATCTATAATTGATATCATTATTTTATTTGATCAATTTTTTTGCTCAATATTCTAACATGGTCTCACTCTTCTAATAATGATAATGATGCTTCTATATGTGTTATCTTGTGATCATTATTTGCTTTATTTATATGTTATTGCTGACCTTTGTGTAAAAAAAATTTCATTATTTTATAAGCAATATCTTTATTATCATTATAAGATCTTGCTAATTAATTTCTTGAGTAAAGTCAATTTTTTGAATCTATGTGATATCATATTTTTGGCTTGTCATAAATTCTTTAATTGGGGTATAGTTTCTTTTTCATGTATTGCAGAGATTGTATCTAGTTCTTGTGTTGTTTGTCTCTAACATTCCTATATGGAAGCATTGGCATGTGTTTCTTGTCTCTAACATTCCTATGTCAAAGCATTGACATTTCCATGGCATTTCATCTCTTGCATATTTACATGATGTTAACAAGAAATGAACCCATGATTATGGCCAATAGTGACTTGTCATTTCATAATTTTTTATAAGTGATATCATGGGTTGATCATAATTTGTTATATGTTGATCATATTAAACATTGTGACCTATTTTCATATATATCATGTCATGTTTATTTCGGTCATCTTTTACTCAATATTTATATCACTTTGAGCAATCTTTTAATCTTGAAATCTTTGTCATGAGCACATTGTTCTTGTTGCAATGGGATTTATATTCCTATGATTGCAAAGGTTGTCTTGTTCCCACATGTCTCTAACGTTCCTATATGGAGCATTGACATGTGTTTCTTGTCTCTAGCGTTCCTTTGTGGAAGCATTGACATTTTCAGGACATTCATCTCTTGCATATTAACATGATTTTTAATAAGAAATGAACCTATGCTTAAGATTAGTTGCTTGATGACTACATTTTTCATATATTTAAGTGATATCTTCGCTCATTATTCTATATTGGTATCTATTATGCTCACTCATGTTTATGCTCATCTATTTATTATATCATGTCATTTTATCATCTCTTATGTTTTTTGGGCTTGTCATGTTTATTATATGCTTTACTCTTGGAAGTTATTTTGTGCAGATTAGTTATATAAGTTGTGGGATAGCTTGCTTATGTTATTCCTTCCTTATTTAAGCATATGATGGTTGCGGATCTATCGTTTTTCAGCATTGTTCCTCTTTTCAACTTATCCTTGATTGCAACAAAGATGGTTGATGTTAAGAAAGAATGTAATGTTGAATTTTATCATATTATATCACAATATTCCAGTAATGTTGTATGATGGACATCCATCTTTTATTGTTCATGCATCTTGAGTCAGCTGGGTTGTGAAGATTGTCTGCTTGGCTCATGTTTTGATGGATATACCATTCGGGTCTTGTTGCAATGTAATCTTCAGTAAGAGCACTCTGAAGATTGTTTCGATGTATGGATTCAAGGTTCTTGTATTCGTCATTCGATCTATTGCAGACTTCTTTCAGATATCAGTTGAGTTACAGGTTGTGATGAGTTTATAGCCACATGTTCTGTTGTATTTTCCATACACTATTGTGTTGTGCAAACATTCATCATACAATTTGGTTCATATGTAGTTTCATGAAAAGCGGATGTTGTCTTCATCAAGTCCATGAGGCGAAGTGTGTTTTTATTCGCATCTTATGGAGCATTCTGGAAGTTGTCATTAAGGGGGATGTTGGTGTGTTTCCACCTTCCCTCCATTTTTATTCTTTCTCCCAGACATCATTAAGGGGGAGTGTTAGAATATGTAATGATGACTTATGTGATATATTGGTAAAATATCAATTAAAGACATAAAATAACTCTAATGTTATAAAATGGAGTTATCTCACATGCATCATTGTAATTATATCCTTTGTAACCATTATCTATACAAAGAGGAGGAAATTCATTTATCGCACGTGTGTTATGGGATGTATTGTAATCCAAACCTCTTGGTATATAAGAGAGGTGAAGGAGACCCTTTTGGGTATGTGTTGATTGTAATTCATCACATATCACATGTTGTGTATGTCATTTGTACACACATTGTATGATGGAGCTTGATGTGATGCATATATGAGGATGCCATGTAATTTTGGAGATCTATTTGCAGAATAATGGAAGATGTAACCCTTCCCGTGGATGTAGCTCATATTGGGTGAACCACGTATATCCATGTTCTCTTGTTGTTCTCTTTTCTCCAATTGTATTTCATGCTTTATGTTGCTTGGTAGATAGAAGGATAGACTAGTAATGCTTTCCTTAGTTTATATTGTGTTATGATATTATTTCATATGTTCACAATATTCTAACATTATGGGATGTATTGTAAACCAAACCTCTTGGTATATAAGAGAGGTGAAGGAGACCCTTTTGGGTATGTGTTGATTGTAGTTCATCACACATCACATATTGTGTATGTCATTTGTACACACATGATTGTGACATGATTGGGTGATGGAGCTTTATGTGATGCATATGTGAGGATGTTATGTAATCTTGAAGACCTATTTGCGGAATAATGGAAGATGCAACCCTTCATGTGAACGTATCCCATATTGGATGAACCACGTATATCGATGTTCTCTTATGTTCTCTTTTCTCCAATTTTATTCCATGCTTTATGTTGCTTGGTAGATAGAAGGATAGACTAGTAATGCTTTCATTAGTTTATATTGTGTTATGATATTATTTCGTATGTTCACAATATTCTAACAAGGTATGACTTGGGACAACCTATTCTATATTTGGGAGGGTGTAGTGTGCCTAAGTTCAACTCTAATGAATTAGATAAACCACCTAAGATTATAGCTTCCCAAAGAAAGAATGAGCAATGTAGTAAAAGGTCTCAACAAGAGTTACTAGTCAAATATCGATACCTCATTCTCCATCCAGATTACAAAGTCGGTCCACTTTTTGCTTTGTAAAATTTATTTTTCAAATGTTGTTGGATGCCGGCCATATTTCTCCTCCTGTCAAAAACATGGCACATAGACTAGTTAAACTAATTATTATGCAATCAGTTACTTTTTTCTTTGAATTAAAACAAATAGCATCTCACATATTAAATATACTTACAAAAGTACCTATCAAGGCCTGTAGACCTTTTTGTCCACTAGGATGCGTGGCACAAAGTTTGGAAAGCCTAGCCTTGGAGGCCTTGTCTTGAAACATATACCAAATCAATTTAACTATGCACAAATAAAACGTTTAATAATGTTGATATAATCTTATGAGTAAATTAAATTAACTGGGTACTCTCCTCACCCAACTTCCTCTATGCATCTGACTTCTCATATGCTTTTACAAGTTCTTTCCATACTTCAAGACTTACATCAATTGGCATTTTTTAGCCTTTGCGCGAGCGGTATTTTTTTATCTTCTTTGTTTGGTTGCACCGGAATCTCTTGCAATTTTGAGACATTTGTTTTGTTGTCTTCTTTATAGACCAACTTGTGCCAAATTCAGTCTCCATGTCATGGATAATTTCTTTCTGCAGGTGCATCGGTATATTTGAGAATGGAAAATGTAGATGGTATTTGAACCGTTGAAAACATGTTTCCTTCAACCTGTTCACAAAAAGATTTCCAGTATTTGACATTCAGATTTCCCCTGAAACCACGTCATATTCTATCTTTGTATCGACGTAGTTTCCAATACAAGATGCAAAAGATACCATAGTGGAAGAACTCTACGTTGCAGGATTTGTTGGGACATTGGAAGTCTCTACTACCTGTTCCACATTTTTAGAGTTTATTGTTATTGATTTCCTCCTGGATATTCTACTCTATCCAGGAGTGGTTAGGGAATCAATTGATTCCCTTTGACACAGTTGATTGCATTGCAATGTTTCAGGGGTTTTCTAGATCATTTTTCTATGTATCTAGCGAGCGTTTTCAAGTCCACACCATCCAGTTTGTTCACTGCCTCCATCCCCAATATGGAAGCCAATTCCTCTTTCCCTTGGTTAGTCTCATTTTCCTAGATATATAAAATAAATTTCTCATTTTAAATTTTGGAACAAAATACTAAAAACTAAAAATCAGAGAAACAATTGAAACACTTAGAAATCTATAAATTGGCAATGACTTACCTCATTATGGCCAGAGTCTTCTACATTTGCTCCCTTGCTAATGCTTGACATTTTGAGGCGACCGAGGGAAAATTCTTTGCGTCCAGTCCGTGGAGGAAAATGAAGGAGACATTGCTAGGGCAGTACAGGATGAATCTCTACCCTAACTATCACAATTTTGACAAAATAAGTGGAATATAAATAGCAGTGGTGGGAAATATAGAGTCGTTGATGCCGATTTTAAGCACCAGGTGAACAATGTGAAAGACTTCGTGCCTGTTGGGAGACGTTTCGGATCAAAAATCAGAATTGTATGTGTGAAAGACTTCACAGGGGAGGAGGGTTTAAATTGCTCTACCAACGAGCTTCTGATTTAATCGCAATCTTGTTATTTGCTTGAAGGTGGTATGCTCAGAAGCTCAAATCGTGGTTCTCTGCTGGGAATCTTGATCTTGCCTCAGCTCGCAAGTTAGACTGGTGGTGCTCTAGTCGGAATCTCAACCCGTCTTTTTCTTCTGTGGTATATTGGTAATGTTTTATGTTTAAATGTTTAGGCCGTGGGCCTTTTTTTTCATTATTCGATGCTAAATTTGGTGCACTTAATGCCAACTTGAGCACCAAGTTTTGGCCCTAAATGTAACCTTCTTGAGGGGGCATAGTATACGTAAACTGCGCCCAATTTAGCCTCAAGTTTGGGCCCTAAATGTAAACTCCTTGGGGGGGGAAGTCGGCACCAATTGTGCCTAAGTTAGCACCAAGTTTGCTCCTACAAATGAAAACTAAAAAACAAATATACAATTACATAATTATTGGGCAACTTGGAACTTCATATATATACATACCTTGAGCATGTCCCTTTTTTGTGCTTCGATTTTCAATCGACTATGTAGTAGAAAATACTTCTGTAATACCAGCGCTGTATGGAATAAATTGAAAACATTTTGAGGCATAATGAGAACTGGAGAGATTGAAGTTGTATGAAGGAATTCATACAATGTTTCTTTGTGTATTACTTTGTACAGTTTTATGAACTTTGGAATATAAGTCCCATGAGGAGAGTTTATGATCATTCTTTATTTAGAATGATTGATATTTTCCATATGGACGATATATATATATATATATATATATCATCACAAATCTAGTACAATCTTTTAAGCTCTCCAAATCCCTAGTCAGGGAAAGAATTATTTCATCACAAATCTAGTACAATATTTTAAGCTCTCCAAATCCCTAGTCAGGGAAATCATTAAACCCTAGCCACCACCAAATATATCTATCAAGCAAGCATCACATTGGCAAGTCCTCCATGGTTTCAACAACAATATTGTGCCACACAAACTCTCCATTCTAGAATGGTTGTCTTCCTTAGGGTTTGAAAACTCTAATCATGTTGCATCACACAAGTACATGTGAAGACAAATTTAGTGCTAGCCTCAAAATCTACATGTCCATCCTAAGACTTGAAATCTCAAACCCAAGGTATTTTGCTCTTGCATCATCACAAGCATCAATACCTCCATAGTTTGCATGTATATCACCATGCCTATTCATCACCAAAGAAAACACTAGCATTGCACAAGAGCAATCTCCCCAATAACATCCAAGACACCTCGGCTCTTTCCCCTTATCTTCTCCTAGGGTTTCCTCATGAACCCTAGAGTCTAGCTCATACAATTTCCTCGTGAACCCTAACATTTTGAAGACAAGTACAAATAAGAGTGCAAAATGATGAACGAATGCAAGGTCTAACTACTCCCTTATATATACAAGTAGAAGAGAGGATAACACAAAATAAGTACATGTTTCCATACAAGTAACCAACAAGACAACCCCACATAGAGAACTCATCAATACAAGGATGCACATCTGTCAAACTACGATTTATCCAACCCCCAAAGTGAAATGTTATCCAAGTCACGATCTTGGGCTCAATGCCCCTCCTGCAATATTGTTCCCACTCCAACAACACGTGATTCCATTGCTCCCTCTTCCATGGTGGTTCACTTACCAATTGTCTGTATGCAAGGTGTTTCTCCTTTAATTGTTGCCACGTGCCCTCTCATGTGCCCAAAGCTACTCTCATGTGTATCAATTCAATCAATATGCAACATAGCCTTGGGTAGTTTGCAACATATTTTTCTAGGTGTTTTTTAGTGGTTGTAACTAGACTGGAAGGCCTACACAAAATATCTTGTCAATCCCATGATTTCTTCAATTTTTATATTCAATCAAGTGTTGTTTTTGTTCATGTAAATATTTTGTAGGAGGAAACATTACCATTCAGATAACCTGAGCATCATGGTTCAGTGATTCATGCCTCTTGCATAATGTGAGTTATAACCCATTGAATCCCAAACCAATAACAAGAAGGGATATAATCATTAGTTACTTCAAATGTGTATTTGTATTCCTCTTCTTCATCCACTTCTATAAATTCCTATTGTGAACCTATGCCCATTGATTCAAGAGGTTGTGTAGATTGACTAATCTATATGATTTTGTTTTTTTCCTCAAAAGACAATCTAAAATATTCATTGTACTATTATTAATGCATTTGTAGTTGTGGGGCATGGTCCTCCAAAAGTACTAGGGTAATGGTTATAAATCTAGGTTGGATGATGATAATATTGGTAGATAACATTCATCCATCCAAATTCATTGTTACATTTTCTATATATCCTTTGGGACTCACAATAGATAAGACTATAATTTCAAATATAGTTCAAGTTCTCTAATTTGTTGAACACCTAAAACTTATGTGGCGGATACCATCAAGCAATATCATGGCAAAGCCCTACAAAGCAAGAAAACTCCAACATAGCTAGAAGTGCAAATTTCTACCCGCACTTAGGGAGTCATTATTAAACCTTTCCATGAAACAAGTTCAACAATACTCTTGAAGTCAATTGTTAAGAATTACAACTGCGTATCCCCTTTTACATTTAAAAATTAAACGAGACATTCTAAAATTTTAATAAGATAAGTTCGACAATATTCCTATACAAAGTTTGATTGCCAACCATCACTAGTTTTTAAGGCCATGTTTTACTATTCGACCAAGAGAGATGGAAAACCTTAATCTATTCAATTTATAACTGACATGGTCTTATTTCCATAATGGGGTGTCTATAATACCTTTGCATCAACTTATTCAAATAACTTGGTTTTGGATTCCTCTTCAAAACATTATTTATAGTAAAGGCTCTTGTAGTAATGTGAAGTTTTATTTGAGGTTTTATGCTCTTATTATTCTAAGGTTTGAGTTGGGATAACTACTTTTACTGAGTTCGGATGGGTTTCTTTAGTAGTGAATTGGGAAGGTATCTCACAAAAATTGATTGCAAGTGGCATTACAACTAGAAAAATGAAATCAATCAACTTTTTAGAAGACAATGTCCTATTTTGTATTTCATAGTGCATCTTAAAGAAAAGCGAGCATATTAACAAGATAAGTTCAACAATATTCTCTTGGTGCACAGCTGTTATGTGACTATTCTCATTGTTGTGTATTATAAGATCCAAAGGAGGCCATGGACAGAGGACGTAGACAACGTAAATCGTAGAGAGGAAAGTGGGTGGAAATAGATATGACAACGGAATCTGTAGATACAATAAAGTTAAGAAGTCAAAGCAACCTCAACCAAAGGAGGAAGGTGTTTATGAATTCACAAATGCTACAACATAGAGGAGATAAAGTCATTTTTTGTCCATGAGGCCTTTGAGGTTAAACTTATTGGTTTCAAATGCACAGGAATGGTGATTAAATGTGATTCTATGATTCTATGTGATTCTAATGGTGATTGTATCAATATGTCAAATATATGACTAAATTGAGGTTTTAAGTTGGATAGAATATTAGTTGAAATGATATAATTGGTGTACTAAACATTATTGACTATGTTGTGTATTACAGGGGCCAGGCGAGGCCATGGAAACAAATCGTGTCATATCAAATGAGGACACAACGCTTGATGTGGGACATCATGTACTCAAATTTTGACTTAAATTTGAAAAAATTGATTTGATGGCATTTTGTGATATGTCCATCTTTTTTCAAAGTATTATTAAAATTTATAGTGTTTTATCCAATCTTGACATAAATTAATGCATGTTGTTGATTATTTTAGATGGATATTGGAGCAAATGCATAGCCTGGGCATTCAACTAGCAAAAGAAAAATATATGTATGTGGACTTAGACCTAAAATTGTTAAATCACATAGAGGACAGTGGGTGGAAGAGGATATGACAATGGGTCATGTAGACACAACAAATGATTGCATTGAACAAGATGTTGGTCAAGATTATAGTACATGGGATGAATACTTTGAGAAAATTGTTGTTTGTGGATGTTTTGTATGTCGTGGAAAGAAAAAATTCAAATGAGCGATTGTACAAAGACATTACATAGATGATGAGCTTCAAGTGGGTAGTATGCCTCCTACAATCGATTCAAATCCAATTCCAATTTGATATAAGTAATATGTATACTTCTTTTAAACATTGTTTATATTATTTAAATAATTAACTTTTTTCTTAATGGATACTTGCAGGCTAAAGTTCTTGGTTTAAATTTTCATGGAGCATCGACTTCCAACCTAGAGGGTGATTATTATTTATTAGAAGATACATCCAACAAAAACATGTGCACATATACCAACTCAGAAGATGAGGAATTGATGAAAACAAGTAAAACTAGAACAAGAATCAATTTAAAGATGCATAATTTGCATAAAGACAAGGGGAAGGTGGACTACATACCCTATGAGAATGAATGTGATGGAGATGATGACTTGCCCCTGACTTTGAGATCAATTTACAAAGATACATTTGATAGTCGAATATATTATGCTTGGCCTAGTGATCAACAACTACCTAGAGTGTACGAGGTGTTTCAATTTTGGGGATACAGCTACATGATACGACCCTCCAATATTCATGGAGCGAATCTAGGCATCTTTATTGTCCAAAATGTACATGTGGGATCTCAACATAGAAACAATTCACAACAAACCACTTGGAGATTAATGCCATATTATGGCTCGTCATATTACAGTGGTGAATGGAGAAGGCCAGCAGAATATAAGCCTTCATTGTCACCATATGGTATAAATTCGAATATGTATACACATCGTCTCCAATTGGAAAGTGGAAAAGAAATGAATAGAGGTCATATTATGTATATAGATGGATGTGCATACACACACAAAAATACTGCAAGATTTATAAATAGTAATAAGGGAAGGGATCCTACTGTAAGACCGAATTGTCAATTTGTCGAGGTTATAAATGATAAAGATGGAGATATGGAAAGAGAGGTTGATAGATTGACAATGTTTGAGGCTATTATGGAACTTAACATTGGGGATGAGGTATTGTTTGATTACCCCTTCTTAAAACGCACTCATGCGCGAAAGAAAAGGGAAGAACAAGGTCTCCTAAAGGATGTTCTTAAGGTCAAAAGACCAAAGAATAATCAATGAGTGTGGATTGATGTTTTATAAACTATGTTTTCAAAAATGTGTTTTATTTTAAATTATTGTATAAAAAATTAGTCTATAAAATAATGTTCCATGATTCAATTGATGTATATGTGTTCATACATTCTATATTTTATTAGTCCCTGCCGTAGGCAGAGACTATATGTTCCATGTTTGTATATTAATTAGTATTGATATTTCAGCTTTTATAAAGTTAGTTCAAAGTTAAGTTATTATTTGTATTTATAAATTATTTTTTGAAAAATTGTATCTGCTTTTATTGGATAAAAGGTATTGAATTGACTATTTTTATCATTGCCAAGTATTAAAAAAATTAAGAAAAAAAACAAAAAATACTTAACATTACCTTAACCTTACCTATCGAACCTGCCAATCTTCCAACCATCTGAACATGCCATCCGTCACTATCACTTTACGGCCAATCTTCCAGCCATCTGAACATGCCATCCGTCACTATTACTTTACGTGCAAGCAATCCACTCGTCTCAGCTCAAACCCTTAGAACTTTTTCCTCTGCGATTTTATTGTCTGCTATTTTGTTGTTTGTAACTATGGATGCTGATGAGAAATTGGAGAAGGAACCTGTGAGACTATGTACAAGGCCAAGGATAAGAACATTGGGCAATTGGTCGACATGAAGAAAACAAGGTTGGAGTTTGACAAAGAGGGTATTCCTCCCACCGCTCCCTTCCTTAGATGCTTTCTAACGATATCTACATTGCCAAATATTACAGGTGTAGTAGATTATTCACATTCTCTCTGTATTTTATAAGGCATTTGTATATAAATCTGTGAACCTTAAACCCAAAACTATATATGTAGGTAGTATCTGAAATCCCATTGTCTTTGTGCAGGCTGTTGGATGTGAAACTCACTGAGAACAAGGATGAGAAGCCCCTTCTGTACTTAGTTTATGAATCCCCTTCTTCTATGATAGATACATTGAATAGTGCACGGGGAGGTCCCCTGTGTTGTTTATTTCTCTTTTTGTCGGCCAACAACACACAAATTCGTATGTAAATTCAAACCAGTGGTTCTTCGGCACATTCTATGATGATTTTCTTGTTCATTAACGAGGTCGAGGAACTTGGAGTTATTCTTAGATTTGATAATACCGAAGCTGAAGTCATTTACTGATTTGGGTGTATTACTTCTTGTGATAAATATCTGTTCACCTACTCATGAGTTTGTGGCCATTGAACCTCCAGATCTGATGGTGCAAGAAAGGAAGGCGTATAACACCCAGTGAGTAGTGTTTTCACAAGGAAATTATGTCTATGAAGAAGGGATGGAGGAGATATGGAGTTGTAGTTGTGGGTTTGGTGCTTCTATCCAGGGTCGTTCCACTGGTATTCTTGCTCGAACTCTATGGAGAGAAGTAAGTTCATCGAAACCCATTTCATTCTTTATTTGACTTAGAAGCCCCCTTCACACAGACTGTTGTGTATGGGGAATCTGGATTTGGAGTACTTGGGCAGGGTCACTTATTATTTTTTATGAATCCCATTTGTGGAATTTGTGGTGGGTGTTTTTCATTTTATTCTACCATTTTGTCTCTCTGTTGTATACTCAAACAAGGGGCATTTTGTGTATACCTAGATCCTTAATACTTTGGATGATTTACTTTAAACCATATGAAACTACTGCCTTTGCTATTTACCGCTACACCTATTGCTATTGGTAGTTGCTTTGCTTCCACTTATAACTTTGGATCTCCAACTAGCAGCTTAGGTACACCTAGTTCCTATTGTAATGACTCTTGCTCTCTTCAAATGGAGGATGTTCCCCCAGCTAATTAGAGTTTTTGTACTAAGAAAGACGCGAGCTCATCCTATATGGACCATTGAATAGAACGCTACTAGGTCGGCCGATTAAGAGTACACCGTTGGTTGCGTAATACCCCGTAATTAATCGACTTCACTTTCCCATCAACAAGAACACAAAATCACAAAAGGCCTAGACAACTATGAATGAACAAAGCATTATGCCCCGTTGAATGTGGGGTTTGAGGGCAGCTATAGTTGGATATGGTCACATTAGGTGTGAAAGCTTAGAGAGCACATAATCCCTTATCATCGGATTCCCTTTGCTATGAGTAACATGCATGTAATAAGAGTACATTTGAGCAGCTTGATCTTATTCTGAATTTTTTAATCCTTTTTGTCTCTTTAACATCAAGGAAGTCATTTGGTTGTTCTGTAATCTGTTGCGTGTTTATGTTGCAGGCGATATCAATGATGAAGGCCCACTGAAGGCCCTGCAACCCTGGTGAGAATACCCATATTTGGTTTTGGTTTCACAATTGAGACTAGTTTATAACATACCTAATTTGTGCTTGGTCATAAGAATCTTCATTATTTAGTAATAATATGCAATAGGAGTTAGATCAGGTATACATGTTGTTAAATTGTGTAACATCAATATATTTTTAACCCCACATTAAAATACTAGTTAACGTTGTTTTTCTTCGTGTATGTAGTGAATTCTGAGCAATGTCATGAAAGTTTTCTCATGTTTTACTTGCCACCTTTGTTGTGTTCAGAACCAAACAGATATTTCCAGGATTGTCAATCTGTCTAAACACGATGGTGTTGTACAACAAACAGAGGTAAGAGTAGACGACTTATTACATAAGTTTTCACTGAGATGAAGTGGGTATGATCAAAATTTCTTTGGTGGCTTTCGCCACTTAGTGGTCTGAAGGTCAAATTCTAATGAATCCATCTTATATAATGTACATGCATAATTATAGATTTTTTTGCAGCATCCATGTGTCCTATCTTCCTATGCAGTTGTTGTTCTTTGAGAAAGCTCCAAAATTTTATGCTTGAGATCCATGACTCTTTAATCATCTAAAAATATTACAATCTAATATGAAATGCTCTATTTATATTTTTAAAAACAGAACCATTAACATCTAAAAGTATGTTTTCAATAATTGTGCTTGTTAGAAAGATGATGTTGAATTGTGTTATATTATTACAATGCTAAATGAACTTGAAATTAAAATTTAACCAGTGTTTAAACTTACTATAATTAAATTACTAAAACAAACCTCTGAAATCTTGTTTCTTCTTCAATTTCCTAGGTGTCCTAATAAGGACGTTCAAGCTATCAATATCAGTATTGGCTTCACCATTTTCTTTTGATTTTGCAATAAAGAGGATGCTACATTTTGCAGTAGGAGCATATAAAATGTTCCATATTGAGGAACCCGGTTCTGTATAAGGTTTTCTATATATCTTTATTTTAACCCTCTTTTGTATTGTCTGAATGAAATTTGATCCTTCGGTTTTTTTCTTTTTCTTTTTGATGATTTTATAATATAGGGACAATAGTTAGAAATGGAAACTTTCTTCAAGCATTCATTTGACTAAAAATAGTCGATACAAATTTCAATAAATAAATATGCAATATAAGCTCTCAGCATAAAGCAACAAAAATAACGTAAATATGTAAACAATAATGGATTATATAAAATGAATGGATTTTTTTAGAGATCATTCACGGTTCTGGTCTATCAGAAAGTGTCAAGCAGCAAAGAATAAACACAGAACTGGAAAGAGGAGACAAACCATTTTCACTGTAGCAAATAGAAAAACATTGTCTTCATTGTCTTTGCAGTTTGATGTACATGTGTTTTATTTTTGATATGTGAAGGAAAAAACACAATAAGGAAATTCTACAATTACAAAGAAAAAAGACAGTCTGTGGAAAGGCACCTTGTCTGATGATAGAGAAAGGTCCCCCCTCCTTCTTTGTCATCCTCACTTTGTATTTGTTGAATCATATAAAAAAAGGGAAGATCAGAAAAGACAGGATAAATATTGATTGTTTATGAAGCTTTCAACTGCAATCTGGGTCTCTCTTCGTATACATTTTTAATTGTTATATCGTGCTGCATCAAACAAACATATATCTGTGTGTGTGCCACTATGCGCACACTACATCCTCTTGTTTTGTTAAACTATGCCGCAGAAAAAATTATGTACTTATTAAGGAGCCGGGGCTCCCTCCTGATGTACTTAATCATTTGATATTTTAATATTTAAAATATTAAAATATTCTATATTTTGATATTTAAAAATATAAATATTTGTTTTTCCTTTTGGATAATTGGGGAATCAACAATTGTGGCTAGGCTTGTTCATGTGTGACATGGGGTTGATTTCTGGGGTGGGTGCCTTAATAGTGCACCCTATTGCCAGCTGGTCTACACTCCGGGGGCTATCAATCATTTGATATTTTAAATAGCTGACATATACTCGTGTACAAGCTGTCTATAGTCATGCTTCTGTTGTCTGTGTCACCCTAGACTCAGGAACTGCCATTGCCTCCTACTTCCAAGTTGTGTCTTCATTTCCATTGTTTTTTCTTGTGTTTCATGATATACCTGTTAATCTGCCCACCATTTTATCAAAGAAGTCAAACCCAGTGGGTGTGACCCATAGTTTGTCATATTTGCCTGGCCTGTATTCAAAACCAGGTTAAGTTAGACTGGATTAGCCAGAGATGTCAGAACTGGTCAGACCTAGTTCTGACCAGACCTGGTTAGACTGGCGAGCTGATCAAACTAGGCTGGGTCTGACTCAGTCAACTTACCCACTCTGTAAATTTTAGTGCACAGAAAAAGACAGTATTGCAGTTTTTACCTTGTTTTCCAGCAATGTTTCAAAGCACCCTCCAAGCGGATTTGCAGGTATTCTTCTGCATAGTGAGGGCTTGTTCGACACATAGCTAGGGCATGCCAACAACAGCACACCTTTGTCAGTTTTTCACCGTTTTAGGGTGCAGATTTTCAACAGCACATCAGCTAGTTCACAGATTTTGTGTTTATTTTTTAGCAGATTTTGGGGGAGCCAAGATTTGAGGATTATTTCAGATTGACATTCACCAACTAGGGAACAGATCTCTGAGCCCATTTCTGGACCTTATTTTTTCAC
The DNA here is from genome assembly GCA_027924585.1 of Larix kaempferi. NCBI lineage: Eukaryota > Viridiplantae > Streptophyta > Pinopsida > Pinales > Pinaceae > Larix > Larix kaempferi. The sequence continues at coordinate 2,000,684 of BSBM01000368.1, forward strand.
TGCTTGGACAAAGTTTTCTGTAGAATTTCTATTTTTCTGTGGATTATATGCATTCTTTCTATTTTTCTTTTTGCCAAATTGTTGCTGAATTGATTCATGATCCCTTGCTGGGTCATGGGTCAACTTTGACCCTTCATCCAATGGGACAGGTGCTGAGTCGGGTATGGCAACTTTGCGTTATACATTTCATCACATTGAAAAAGTCTATTCAGTTTGTCAGGAACCAGTAATTCAAGGGTTGTACTTCAACTGGCAATGCATAAAATATTAATGTTTATTTTTAACATTTCCTTTGTAATAACTGCAAGATAATAAGAATGGTATATATGGTATTTTTTGAGTTTTATGTTTTAGAGATTTTACTCACAAATTTGTTGGCTTATGTTTTGTGAACTTGGTGAAGCTTTTCTTCAATCTATAATGTTTTATTAAAATTTTTCTAAAATCATTTCATTTTCACAGATACTTGTAATGGTTGATAGAGGATCAAGGATCGGAGGATGTTTGGTTCCATACATTGTATGCTCTTTTGCTGGCAAAAGCAGCCATTGATGGTACTGAAGGTATCTCTGAGGGTGTAACTACACATGAAGAGGCTGCTGAGATTACTGCATGCTATGTATTAAATGATGAAAATAAGTTTTCAAATGATTGTGGCCATATAGATGAAGAGGTCCAAGAGACAGATGAGCAGAATGACAAGCAATTGATCCGTAGATCTATCAGAGAGAGGTTGCAATCCTTTTTACTATCTTCAGACAAATATGATGTAGAAGCAATTCTTGAACTTACAAAAGCCTCGGAACTTTGGCCAGAACAGGTTTGATATTTTTCTAAACTGCTTAATGTACAAGGCTATCTGTGCTCCTCTACAAAACTTGACAACAAGATAGCCAAGAATGTCAACTTTAATGGCAAACATCCTACATAGCTTTATCATTGAAATACAGCATTTTATATAATTTTTGAAAATATTTTATTCTTGGTAAATGTGAGATATCTAATTCTTTCTCGGGTGAAATGTTTCAGCTTTTTTATCCTTAATTTTTGAGCTGGAAAAATAGATTCTCTTTTTACCCTTTTTGACAACGTTATTGAATCCCCTTGATTTACTTAGAACTTTAGAAGAAACCAAGACTTGCACCTATCCACAACCGCTTCTTGGATTTGTATTTTACTATTTTCCAATTTTATTTTTTAAATATATTTTACCTTGATTTGCTTAGAAGAACTGAAGACTACAGCCTATCCCCAACCACTTATTAGTTTTGTATTTTACTATTTTCCAATTTCAATTTTTAAAATATTACGATATGTTTTATATAATATATGTATATACATAATGTTAGAGTTTGGGAAAAATTATGACACACATAATAATCAACAAGGCAAAACCCAAGAACACACAATATGAACGGTTACCATTGTTCTCTAATATTCAGTGCAATACAATAACCCAAATTGACAAGGTCCACCATGCAGAAAAGGAGAATAAGCACCTTAGAAGGAAAGAATCAGAAATAGTATGATATACTGAGATTGTGAAATGAATTTTATACCATGTAATGTGGATTTTGAAATGGAGGAGAGATTCAACATTGGTATATTGCGGAATGATATTCTAAGATCATATGAGAATATTGTCATCTAAATCGACCATCCAGCGAAATTGAAGTGGAATAACCAATATTAATATCGTGATGCAAGAGGAGATATGAAAAAATATCTTCATTCATTGCAAGCAAAATCAAGTAATCATTTAAATTTAGAAAATTATTATTTGATAAACATACATTTAGAAATTGGGAAAACATGAAAGTTATTATTAACTCAATTAAATATAATTTTGATGAAAGCCCGAGCTATGCAAATCTCAATTAAACAGGATTTAAGGTGAATTTTACAGTTTGTGTGATGAGGATTTTGCTGGAATATCGTGACACTTTTCACTAGGCATTCCAGCGAGGCGTTTCATCATTTTATTAATCTCCTCCATCTCTATAAAATGCACTGCTTGGACATTTGATTTATATCCATTTTGGGGAAGCTTTGTATATAATTTTCGGTGAATCTAAGCAATAGTCTTATCTGGTATATCTAATGGGAAATTTGACATTAATCTCTCTGGGAAGTTCCAGTTCCCATGGAAGTTCTAGTTCCGTCAATCCCAAATATCTATGCTTTACTAGCTTCTATGTCAAACCCCATAGAGGTAATTAGAATTCCAGTAACTTGGTCCAATGTGGACATTAAATATATTCAAACTAAGCCACTTCAATTCTCCATACCAATGAAAGAAATTAAGCCACTTCAACAAGCAATGAGCTCTAACGATCGGCTTCTCCTTGTCTTTAACTTTGCAAAATTACAAGCATTCTCAAAGTTACATACACTGACAATCTAACAATGAGCTTCCCGATTCTCAATCAAGATAGTCACCTATGAAGGCACAAAGAATAGTATTTACCAATGCATCAATATAAAGTTATCATTAAAGTGAATGGCAAGGGTGGAAGACTTACCTTGTTAAAGATTTTCAAAAGAAAATCTCGAGTCACCTATGAAGGCACAAAGAATAGTATTTACCAATGCATCAATATAAAGTTATCATCAAAGTGAATGGAAAGGGTGGAAGACTTACCTTGTTAAAGATTTTCAAAAGAAAATCCCCACAGTCTACAGCACCGTTGCCACCATTGCCACCAACTCCACTTGCAACATTCAAATAAATATGAAACATAGAAAACCTCCATATTGAGAATCTCTCACAGTAAAGAGAGACAGTCATTTCATTTTAAGTAACAAGAGAATCTCTCACATTAAAGAGAGACAAGTCATTTCCACGAAATGAATTGTATGTAACTTGTACCAAATTTTATATGATTTCATCAAATCAACACATCATATCCAAACAATTTTGAAATGCAAAACGCAAAGTAACCCAACACCATTTCATAAATATATCATACCTTTAAGGTACACCGTACATGCCTATAACATTAAAAGGTCTGTCAGAATTCTAACAACAAACACTTTGAACCCAAAGCTTCATTCCCCAGGAAGCCTTGCAGACACTTCCACAGCTTCATTCCCCAGGCAGCCTTGCAAACACTTCCACAGCTTCATTCCCCAGGCAGCCTTGCAGACACTTCCACAGCTTCATTCCCCAGGCAGCCTTGCAGACACTTCCACATGGTATGCATGGAAAATAAGTCCATTTTAAGTTACTCAGCAAAGAAATAATCCTGCAAGCAATCTTACAAAATTTCCTCAGTGTCTTAAACGTTATAGAGAACAGAAGTTGAAGGCTTCCATCTTTCTGAACTTGATGTTTCAAACCCATAGACAACAATTAAGCACAAAAAATAACTACAATAAAAACAAGACAAACAAAATTTCACAAATTGTTGTATGTCTAGAGTCTAGACTTTAGAATTCCAGCTTGGTAAACAAATAGTTTGGTATAGTTCCCACAATAAAACTACAAAAAATTCATGCCTTGATAATCCCTTGCTTTTAAAAATTGTGGTAGTGAAGTGCTGCATTAAAACTGCTCTAGCACCTTACCAGGAGGTGCCACTACTAAGAGCTTGGCCTTTCCTTGACCTAGTTGGAGCAATTTGGGTCCCTTTTGAATGCCTTTGCACATGGAATGGAATTGTTGTTTCATTGATGGTATGGAGTTCTAATTTCGATTTTATTGGTTTTCATAGCTAAGAACGTGGGATTAAATTAAATGTTTTTTCCCTTTGCAAGCTATAGTGATAGTGTTAAAAGATAACGTGAATATTCACAGTTATTCAAACAATTGCTTGCATCATAGGCCTCCCATTTCTTAGAATGAACCATTTATGGATAATTCCCAAATTATAATAGATTTTCTGCATCATTGGTGAGTTCGAGGTTTCATTTGAAAACTATGTATAAATTCTTACTCTATATTCTTAAGCCGCCCTTTACGCATTTATAATGTGCGAGTTGTATAAGTCCAAAAAGTGTATGGAAATGAAGAAAAGAACAAGCTAATATGCATAAACTCTCGTGGTTGTTAAAAGCTGGGGAGCGCATGATGAGAATTGAGACTTGGTCATACTTGATATTAGCGTTGAAAATATTGGACAGGATAGGAATTGAACTCGGGACCTACCCTTGACTAGTGGGTTGGCTTTATCACTAAGCTACATGCCCTTTTTATGAGGGAAAATTAGTTTGGAATGTGGTATGATATGCCAACACTAAATTTATAAGTTTGTTTTGGTGATTTGCAGCTCACCAATGTCTTCTTTTATTGTTAAAAATTAGAGCATGATAAGCAAACTATGCACTTAAGAAATTAAATTTAAATCCTAGATGGATTAAAACTAATTTGTGTTTTTCAAAATAGATTCAAACTAGCATCAACTTTGTAACAGCTTGCAATACTGCTTCCCTTGTTAGGGGCATATCTAAGCGCTTTCTATTTCATTCGAGTGTTTTCATATAAAACAATTCTTTGGTCATAGACCTTCAAGGATTTATACTTCTCTCTACAGAATTGTTGTTATCTTCCCTACTTTTGTATATTGTTGTATTACAAATTAATAATAATTTTGTTAACTTGGTAACATTATTATTTTTAAAATAAATAACATTTTTTTCTTTTTTAATATCCATTTGTGCATTAATTATATTATTATTGCTTTTAAGCTATAAGGTAGGGGCTAAGCTGCACGCAGCTCTTGTTTATTAAGACACATTTGATTATATTTCTTTGAAATTGATATATTTATGATTTATCCAATTGTTTCCAAACATTAAATAATGCTTGCATTTGTTGATAGGTAGAAGTTATTGATGATACACCTACCAATACCCAAGACCAAATTGGGTTATTAAGGCTTGGACAGGATGATCCAAACCATCCTAAAAACCATACCAAGGTGAAAAGAGCAACATTGAAGATAATACTGCCAGCTGAGAAATTTAAAGATCTAATGAGATTAGCATACTTGGATGACATGCCACCTAGACTTAATGATGATGATGATATTGAAAATGTAGTGCATGAAGAAGGATTGAATGAAATGCTTACATCATTCTTTGGGGATGGAAACGGTGATGGGAATAATGAACATATGGTTGATAGTAATGATGATAGCACGGGTAATTACCACTAAGGTAATCTTGATGACAACAACTTGAAAGACTCAGTCAAGCAAGAATCCAAGACACCCGTGTTCAAATCGGGTGCAAGTAGAACCTAAAAACCGGCATGCACATTAATATTATTGGAAATCAAGTCACTATATGGTTGGTCAGACAAAGGATTCACTACCCTATTAAAGTGAGTTCAAATCTATTTCTTACTTTGCATTGTCAATTGGTGTACATAATTCGTAAACATTCAACAACTTCATTTATATTTCTCTAAGGGGGTTTTAAAACCATATATTGTATAGAAACAGTCCTAGTATAGATTGACATATCAAACATGTTCATCATAAGTCAAACATTCAATTGATTTAATCTCTTCAAATCTCAGGGCACTAAAAACTAAAATATTCCCTGAAGAGAATGTGTTGCCATCAACTTGCACAGAAGCACGTCAGTTGTTGGTTGAGTTTGGGATTGAATATAAGCAAATTCATTCTTGTATAAATGATTTCATTTTATACAGAGATGGATATCAAAACAAGGTAGAATGCCCTGTATGCAAAGAGAATAGATATCGTACAGATGCACAAGGTCGTACAGTACCAACTAAGGTTTTACGCCACATGCCAATTATACCGAGACTTCAACGAATGTTTCGTTGCAAGTCACTTGCACAATTGATGGAATGGCATGCAAAGAACCGGAGTAAAGATGAATTCATGCAAATTTCGGGAAACTGCAAAGCAATGAAACACATAGAGGAAAAATGGCCAGGAAAATTCAAAGATGAACACTGCAGTATTAGGTTTGGGCTTGCAATATATGGAGTGTTCCCATTCTCTTTCATGAGTGCAAATAATAATGTTTGGCTAGTAATATTAATAGTATACAATATTCCCCCATGGATGAGTGTTAGAAAGGAGCACCTTACGCTGAATCTCATTATTCTAGGAAAACATCAAGTTAAAAACATGGATGTTTATCTTGCGCCTTTTACTGATGAGATGCAACTGCTATGGAAAGGCATAAGAATGTATGGCATATCACATCCTCCACCAAATAGGTGGTCCATGTTGTATGGTGTGCTATGTTGGACTATTCATGATTTCCCGGGACTTGGTGTTTGTTCTGGTAAGATCAAATATTTACGTATTTACACTCATGTTTTATTTTCATCCATACTTTCATACTTACTTTTATAATATTATTTTGATGTTATTAACATTACTTATTGAACTACAGGGCTTCAAACAAAGGGGAAATTTGCATGTCCAAGGTGTGTAGAACAATTTCAAGGGCAATATTCTAAATATCTACATAAATTTATTTACGCAAACAACGTAGTTTTTCTACCACCGGATCATAAGTTTAGAAATCACTTGAAGAATCAATTTGATGGAAAAGTTGAAAATAGAGGCCCTCCCATGATTATGGGTCCAAGTGATTGGATTAAGAAATATGAAGATGTTGAATTGAAATCTTGGGAGGATTTTTTTGATCGGGGTGATTCAATTGAAGAACCAAAACAAGTTGTAGTTAATATGCCAGAAGGAATGAAAAGGAAATCCATATTTTATGAGCTCCCTTACTGGAAGAATCTATTAATATCTCATCCATTAGATCCTATGCACATCTTCAAAAATGTCCCAAATTCTATATTTCGACATATATTAGGCAAAGACAAGGACATCTTGTCTTCAAGGAGAGATATCGCTCTTTCGCGTACCAAATTTGATAGAAGACATTTGTGGACAAACATGGAAAATGAAACATATACAGAAACTCAATGGATTTTGAAAAAAAATAGAGCTAGACCAACTAAAAAAAGTCATCCATTCAATAAGGACACCTACTTGCTATGGACATATCACATGATTTAAAACACATGATTTTCATAATTTTATGAAGGTATTATCATCGCTTAAATTTTACCGGTAACATTAATTAAGTACTAAATATAATTTGATATTCTATTGTGTGAGAAAAATTACTAATGACATTTGATAAATGTGTTTGATAACATATCATGCCATTGGCAATTAGGGGGGGTTCATGTCTTATCGTTGACTTAAGGAACGCCATAAATCAATTGTCAGCATTTACAAGTTATGTGTTATGAAATGTTCATGTACGAGAGACCGAGATATTATATTGCATTTTAATTTTTGACTAAAGGTTCATACTAATTTACTATTCTTATATTAGGTGGGTGACCTCCAAGGAGATCCACGAATGTGAAGTGCCAAAATGGAAGAAGGAAATTGCAGAAATTGTATGTGTATTTGAGAATGAGCTCCCTAGAACTCCATTTATTTATACACAGTCAATGACATTGAATTGGCGGGTGTCGTATCAACGTGGTGGATGTTTTTCTTTGAGAGGTATAAGAAAACTCTAAAAAGATATGTCTGACAAAAGGCAAATCCAAAGCGGAGTTGCATGGTTGAATGGTATGTATTGAATGAATCATTTTTCTTCCTATGTGAGTTCCTTGGTAAGGATTTCGAAGATGGGCCATGCTTCTAGGATGAAGAATGAGCATCAGATATTATTGATGGAGAAAAACCACAATCTATTGGTGTTCAAGTAGAATTTTGTAAGTAAATCCATGATCATTGTGGTTGTCTTTATTGCAATCATTAATTTATTTGTCAAATCAACAGCATGACATTTGGAGTTTGAAATAAACATATTGACATGGAAGAGGTGTAGAGGAAATCGCTATACTCGACAAGTTCGTTCTATACCACATGGACTTTATGAACAAATGGATTGATTTGTATGATAAAAAGAGAGAGAAGAAGTGTTAGAAGCAAGGAGACAGTTTAAGCGATCGAACCCAAGGAATACTCCACTTCCCACTAATATGCCTGGGGAATGGAGCAAAGATTGCACACTATAATGGGTTACTGAACAAATTCAAAATCAAATAGAAGACACATGTATTGATTCAAACATAACATAAGATGAAATTGATTCAAACATAACATAAGATGAAATCAACGGGTCTAGAGGATTTTAAAGAAAGGTACAGTTAGAATTTTACAAAATGTTGTTTCAAATAAGTTCTGACATTGTTAAGTATTTAAATATTCGTCATTATATTTGTTTTCACTGAAATAAATGGTCTTTCACTGGCGAGGAAATATCCTGCAATGTGGGCATATGGTTGACATTATCATGTAGAAAGAGTATATGTAAAGAGACGATCCTTTGATTGTGGCATCATGGTTGATTTCAAGCAATCCAGTCGAGCAAGCTCAAATGATAAGAATATTATTGAAGGGAATCTACAATATGTTGGGAAAATCCAAGAAATTATTGAGTTGGATTACGGCTCTTTTAAATGTTGTATTTTTTAAGTGTAGATGGTATGAAGCATTTGAGAGGACATGAAGACATGATACCCATACTGGATTGTTTTCTCTAGATTCATGAAGGTTCCTACTGGAGGATAAGGAGCCTTATGTTCTACCAATTCATTATGAGCAGGTATTTCTTTAACTCAAATAGAAGCGATATTGATCATTAAAATATTAATTAATAGTTTATTGTGAATGTGTTTGTGTGTGTGTGTTTATTAATCAATAAATTTGTTATAACGTCGTTCTAATATATGTATGTCGTTCATGTGTAGGTATTTTTCTATGAAGATATTTTGGACTTGAAATGGGTATTTGTCATACATTATGATCCAAGACTAAGGCATGTCTTTGATGAGCCTCATTGGATACTGAACAGAATAATGATAGCCAACAAAATGAGAGAGAGGGATTAGAGAACATTGAAGAAATTGACATCCATGATGATGTTGAAGATGGTTATGTTCAGGCACAAGAAGGCAACATTCCAAACTTAGATGATCTTGTAGAAGACAACAATATGGATGGTATAGAAAATTATGATCCAAATATAGTTGGTAACAATATAGATGGTCTACATTCAAGTTTCAATGATGATGAAGCTGATGAAAGTGAAGATGAAGATGATGAAAATACCACCTTAGCGGGATGGTGTAGCAAGAATAATATTAAGTACCTAAAAGGATATATGAACATTGACAATGATACACTGGATGACATTGTTGCAAACAATAATGTTAATGAGAAGACTTCTAAATTTTCATAATTATTTGTAATCCCTGTTTAAAAAATGATTATTTTATGGTCAACACTTTGAAATGCTTCAGTATTATTTGCGTCGATAAAAATTACCTATTGCAATATCCTTAGAGTGTTCAAACTTTGGTATGAATTGTTGGCAGAAAATATCAAGATTACTTGGAAATTAAGAGTTAGCATGGTTAGTGGTCATTTATTGGTTGATTATGGTTTCGAGGTGTTGTTAGCTTATTGGTTAGACTCAAACTGAACTAGGACGAAGAGCCTATTGAATAACAATACATTATATATGCAATTGTTAAAAAATATAATTACCTATATTGTATATGTAAAACAATGTAAATCCAAACCATTAGGAAAAATGTATGCAAAGTGGATTAGTGGATTTTAGATTACGAAAAATGTAAATCCAAACCATTAGGTAAAATGTATGTAAAGTTTGTTCATTAATTTATATTATAAAACTTATTGAAATATTTCACTAAGCCCTTGACCCGATATAATCCCTAAGCAATTAACCATTGAACCACTTGCATTTTGGACCCTATAAACTTCTTTTGGGATGTCTTAGATTAATAGAATCATGGTTTAATCGTCTCAAAGAATGCCACAAGAAAAGGGCAAAGACATGGAAATTGGCATCTTCATTAACGGTTTCGTTGCAAAGATGGGTATGTCGAGTTTGATCTTTGTTGCCATGGATGGACAAATTGGGTCATGATGAATATGATTATGATGACAATGGAAATTGTAGCCATGTTGAAGAGAATTATGTCCTTGAGTCTTAAAACCCTCCCATATTGTCAAGGCATGCGCCTAGTCTAACCATGTAAAATATCGATGCATAAATTCACAATTCGAAGAAATTTCAACGTTGGCCCCATTCACTATCCACTGTGAGGGGTTGATGGATGGAATTGTTGATGGGCATGTTAGAAGTTCCATGACATTTCAATAGAGTTATGAAAAAGATTCTATAGATGGGAATGGTGAATGGTGACAATGGAACGTGCATGTTGAACATTGATGGAAACATGGACGATCTCAAATATTATGTGGGGACATTAGACATCCTTGAGTCTTGAAACCATCCCATACCATCAAGGCATGTTTCTAGTCTGACCATGTCAAATTTCGATGCATACAAGCACAATTTGAAGATATTTCAACATTGGCCCCATTCACTGCTCACTGTGCAAGGTCGATCGATATCGTTTAGCCCTTGACCCAGTGTAATCCTTAAGCAATTAACCATTAAACCACTTGCATGTTGGACCCTAGAAACTTCTTTTGGGATGTATTATCTTAACATATTCATGGTTTAATCATCTCGAATAATTCCACAAGAAAAAGGAAAAGACATGGAAATTGGCATCTTCATTAGCGGTTTTGCTACAAATATGGGTATGTCGGGTTTGATCTTTGTTTCCATGGATGGAAAAATTGGGTCATGATGAATATGATTATGATGATGATGGAAATTATAGCCATGATGATGAGAATGATGTCCTTGATTCTTAAAACCCTCCCATAACGTCAAGGCATGCACCTAGTCTAACCATGTAAAATTCCAACGCATGCATTCACATTTTGAAGAAATTTCAACATTATCCCCATTCACTGCTCACTATGTAGGGTCTATGGATGACATTGTTGATGTGTGTGTTAGAAGTTCCATGACATCTCAATAAAGTTCCGACAAAGATTCTATAGATGGGAATGACGAATGATGACAATGAGGCGTGCATGTTGAACATTGATGGAAACATGAACGATCTCAAATATTATGTGGGGACATCATACGTCCTTGAGTCTTGAAACCATCCCATACCATCAAGGCATGTGTCTAGTATGACCATGTCAAATTTCGATGCATACAGGCACAACTTGAAGAAAATTCAATGTTGTCCCCATTCACTGCTCACTATGCAGGGTCGATCGATGTCGTTTATCCCTTGACCCGATATAATCCCTAAGCAGTTAACCATTAAACCACTTGCATGTCAGACCCTATAAAATTCTTTTGGGGTGTATTACCTTAATAGAATCATGGTTTAAGCGTCTCTAATAATGCCACAAGAAAAAGGCAAAGTCATGGAAATTGACATCTTCATTGTCTATTTCGTTGCAAAGATGGGTATGTCGGGTTTGATCTATGTTGCCATCGATGGAAAAATTGGCTCATGATGAATATGATTATGATGACGATGGAAATTACAACCATGATGATGAGAATGATATCCTTGAGTCTTAAAACCCTCCCATACCATCAAGGCATGCACCTAGTCTAACCATGTAAAATTTCAATGCATATATTCACATTTTGAAGAAATTTAAATAATGGCCCCATTCACTGTTGAACGTGTAGGGTCGACGAATGTCATGCATCCCTATCCCTTAACCCTTAAGCTCTAAACCCCTAATCCCTAATCCCATAACACATAAGTCATAAATCCCATAACCCTTAATCCATTGACCCTTAAACCCTTATGCCCCAATCCCTAATCCCTTAACCAATAAACCCCTATGCCCTAAGCACTTAAACATTAATCCCTTAAACCATAATCCCTAATACTTTAACAATTAAACTACATAGCCCCTAAGACCTAATCCCTTAACCCCTAATCCCTAAACCCATAAACCTATAAGCCCTTAAACCCTAAACTCTAAACCCATAATCCCTAATCCCTTAACCCATAATCCCTAATCCATATTCCCTTAACCCATAATCCCTGATCCCTTAACCTTTAAGCCCTAAACCCCTATTCCCTTAACCATTAAGCCATAATCATGTATCTTATCATCCCTGAATACCCTAACCCCTAAGCTATTTTCCTTTAATCCCTTAAGGACTAATCCCTATTCCTTAATCCCTTAACCCATGAACCCATAACCCATAACCCCTTAAATATTAATCCCTTAACCCATAATCCCTAAGCCATTAACCATTAAACTACCTAACCCCTAAGCCCCAAATCCCTTAGCCCTTGAACCTTATTCCTTTAAACTCTAATCCATAATCCCTTAATCCCTAATCCCTGCACTCCTAATCCATAAATCCCCAACTCCCATATTCCCTTAACCCCCAAGACCTCAATAAGTTAACTATTTAGGCATAGTAGGCGTAAACTTGGAAGCCAAACTAGACGTTAAAAAGGGATATAAAACAGACGCTATAAATGAAGCTAAACTTGAAGCGAAACTGGGAGCTAAACATGTTGTTGAAGGAGGAGAAAAAGAGGATGTAAAAAAGAAGCTAAAGAAGGAGCTAAATAGGAAGTTAAATTGGAAGTTTTATCCGACGGTAAAGTCTACGCAAAATAGAAGGAGCTAAATAGGAAGTTAAACTGGAAGTTTTATTCAGCGCTAAAAGCGATGCTATTTAGCACCGACTTTAGTGTTGATGTGGCATGGTCGGTGCAAAAAATGCCAATAATAGCACCATCCAAATAAATAATGTTGACTTTTAAAAAAATATGAAGAAAAATGAATTAAAACAATCATGGGAAGCAAAAAAGGGAGCTAAAAAGGGAGCTAATCAAACGGATTTATTGTAGTGATCCTTCTGCATTCAATATATATTCATGGTGGACTCCTTGAGTCTTGCTCGACTTATCTCAGCATGTATAGGTGACATCCATTTTGGACCTCATTCAATCCTTGTACCAACAACATTAAATCTTGTCATTAATTTTTACCTTTTGGAGCATTCCCGCTCCTTCATAATCTTCCTCTTCGTCCTCTCCTATCGACGTTCCAAAAAATCTACACCACTGCCACATGTCATCTTGAGATTGGCACACGAGATATTCCTATCGGCCTTCTCCATCGAACCTCCTCACAGTGAATTGATTTCATAACACAGCTGTCGAGATCCACAGTGAAAACACATGGCCACGTCTAATTCATTGTTGGACTTCTTTTGGCAAACCTTCACAGAGAGCAGGTTGCATTACAATCCCGACTCACTACACCGACTACTTCTCCATTGCCACTCTCCATTGTTTTCATCATGTTGATATACTTCAGCGATGTGGCCACAACGTCTCCCTTTATTATATGGCTTAACCTAATGGTCCACTACATTGTGACCCCACTGTGCGACTATGATGCATGCTTGCCACACTACCATCGCCAATTCACCTGCGGCTTCTCAAACTTGACAAAATTTTGAACACAATGATTTTCATTGATGATGCAACTACGATGTTCCAAACTTGAAACACTTTTGTGTACTTAGACTTTCAACTCCGGATGTTGAGCTCCACAACATGCATTTATCAATGCTTGATCTAACGGTTAGGATCGATCCTTCAGATCCTGATGGATGATCTCGCCTTTCCATTCTTCCTTTTTGCAACCTGCTCTAATGGTGTCGAGTTGTGTTAAATTTACTTGATACAAGGTAGGATAAATAATTATCTTCAACAAAATTACCTAATAAATAATGCTTTAGGTATCTAATTTTAACTTTGGTTTAAGAATTAACATAACAAAGAACAATTTAAATGTTTTAAAAGCTCAAATAAATAAGTAGACAATTTCCTTCAACCATTTTGTTAAGTTCTACTGTGTACCATGCCTCAAATATCATAAGTTGCTTACAAAATAAGGGTTTTATATAAATTGCAGTTTCTTGTTCGAAAATGCATCAAAGGATGTCAAAGATCTATTTATCTTTACTTAGAAAAATGAATTTGATATTCCAATTGACAAATATTTGAACTTTACAGTACCAAGCATCATGCCTTACAATTAAATTCTCTACAAAATAACCATTTCACATATATAACCAAGGCATACTTTGTATTAGGGGTCACATTTAAGGAATCCAAGGCTCTAAAAATGGCATCTTAAGTTGGTTCAAAACCATCTAGTTTTGCCACAAACAAAATGGGTTCACTTAGAACCATTTAGTTTTGTTTTAAATAATCTAATCTCTCTAATATGAAAAGTGTGTATATGGACCTTGTTGTCACTTTGCAATCCAGTTTTAGAGCTACTATTACGATTTTGTTAGTATTTTGACAGCCTCCAAAAATTCTCAAAAATCTTGTTGTGAATTAGACTTGGAACAAAAAAGAAAAATTTGAAAGTAGAACATAAAAAATTGGAAAAAAAAAACATATAGGATCAATGATTCATGAACAACAAGGTGTACCAAGTTGTCAAATAACCATACCATCCTATTGGATACTTTAAATTGTGTATACTTAATCAACTACACATACACTAACACCCCCACCTAAGGCAACAAGGAACCAAATACAAGGGTTGCACATGAAGATTTAGACTCCAATGATGGCAAGACCAAGGAGGAGCAACAATTATGTGCATACTATAGGAAAGTCCCACATAGAGAATATTATTGCAGATACAAGAGGTTTAATGAAGAATTAGAAGATGAGAATCACAACAGGGAAGTTGCCACACGAATGACAGATGCAATGCGTTTATAGCAATTTGTACTTCAAACAAGTTATACAACTTGTCAAGAACTTTATACTCAAAACGAGAACTCTATCCATAGAACTCATATTTTGCATAAAAAACACCCAAAAACAACCCCGAATAAAAAAGTGGTGCTACAACTAGCACCATTTTTTTGTGGTTAAAAATATAGACACTGACCAAAACAATACTTATTATTGTTTACAAAAATCTTAAAATCAAGCCCTGAATTAAAAACTAATGCTAACGGTGGCACACTTTTTCAAAAAATGACATTATTATATCATTTTGTCACAATTTAAAATTGTATTTATTAAATCTCTTAGTAACGCTATATAAAACTTGCAATATGTTTAATACAAATTATTCAAGAAATTATTTTACCACTCTTTCTACATAAAATAAAATAATTTCTAATAATATTCATAATTAAAAATTAAAAATTAAAAAGCTCTCCCAAAAAGGTATTTTTTTAAAAAAATTATAAAAAATAAATGATAAAAACTTTTAAAATGAATTATTTAAAAAAAAATTATACAAAAATTATTAAAAAACATTTTAAAAAAAATTAAAAATTATAAAAACTTAAAAAGAAAAAAATTTAAAACACTTAAAAAATTTATAAATAAAATAAAACAAAAAAACCCTAACACCTCTCCCCCCGCCCCTTCTCCCTTCTCCCCTCCCCCCGCTCCCCCATCCTCCTCCCTTCCCCATTCACATCTCCCCTCCTCCGCCTCCCGCGTCCTACTCCCTCCCCCTGCCTTTGCCCCACTCTACATCCCTCGTCCTTCTCCCTCCCTCTCACCTCTCCCCTTCCCCTCCCCTCCCTCCACGTGCCCCTGCCCCTTTGTGCTATCCCCCTAACCATCCCCCTTGGCCAACCTTTGGGTGCACGAGAGAGCGGCGTCGGCGGGTCCCTTTGGTTGCACGAGGGAGCGGTGTTGACGCTCCCTCGTGCGCCCAAAGATTGGCCAAGGGGGATGGGTAGGGGAGAGCGCAGAGGGGGAGGGGCACAAGGAGGGGGATGGGAGGGAGGGAAGTGGAAGGGGAGAGGGGCGAGGAAGGAGGGGGGGGGGGGGCGGAGGAGGGAGGGAGGGGGGGCATGGGTAGATAGGTTAGTTTTTTTTTTAATTAATTTAAAAAAAAAATTAAAAAATGTTTTTTTTTTAAGTTTTTATAATTTGTTTTCGTTATAATTTTTAAATTTTTTTAAAGTTTTATCATTTTTTTAAAGTTTTATCATTTTTTTATATAAATTTTAAATGTTTTTAAAATTTGTTTTTGTTTTAATTTTTTTAGATATTTTTTATTTGGATTTTATTTATATATATACTTTTTAAAATTTTGTTACATTTTGCTAAAAAAAATTGTTTTGAAATTGTTGTTCATAAAATTTATAATTTTTTTTATAAATTTATAAAAAAAAAATTTTTTTCTTTTTTGAAAAAAAATAATTTGTTTTCTCATTTTGGTTTTTTCATATTTCTTTTTTAAAATTTTGATTGTTTTACTTTGTTGTGCCAAGCCCCTTTGAGCTGCAGGGAAAATCTTCGTTCCTCCCCTAAGCCCTCTTTGGGTGCCCGATGCGTCGCTCCAATGGGCGACGCGATTCTGAGGAAAATGGCAAACTTGACAAATTTTTGAGAATATATTTTTGTAATGTTTTGACTTTAAGATTTTATTTTGAGAGTAAATATTATGTTTTTAATATGTTATTTACAAATATATGGTATATTTTTTGTTCAGTTTATGTGAATCAACACTTTATAGAAAATAATGTTAAATAGAATCATTTTTAAACATAAAATAACTGAAAATATGTTAAAAATGGTTTGTAATGTCTTTATTTTCTCATTTTTTTTACAAATTTGCCCAAAAAATGACTTATTTAAGAGAAAAGGTTAAAGAAAAAACTTCCAAAATGTATATATTTTTCATTCTAACTAGCTTCTAAATGTTAACAAAATTCAAAAATGTATATGTTTTTTCATCATAAGTAGCTACTAAATGTACAGTTTTTAGTAAACTTTGAAAAAACGCCCTTGTAAAAAAAAGTTATAGTTTTTTTATGACCAAGAAATTTCAAAATCACAAAAAAAATGGCTCAAAATGAAAAATGGTGCTACTAGTATACACACTTTTTGAAACAGAGGTAAAAACAACTACTAAAATTGACCCCCCAAAAAATGAGAACAATGTCGGGTTCTCGTCAAGTTGTATACCTTGTTTTCAACTCCATCCTCGTGCATCCTAAGCTCTGAATCTTTAAAACACATAGCCTACAAGGACATGTTTACTTGCATTGAGCCATGCACAAACCCTACTGCTTGGTAGATGCATAAGCTCGGATCATCCATTTAATTGCGGAATTTTACACACCCATAAATAAAAGGTGATCAATAGATTTTTTATTTGTATTAAATGACTTGTTCAAAACAAATATGTTCACGATAATACATCGAATCATATCCATCACATAAATCAGGGAGACTTTGTTACAAATCAGGTTGTTAATGAAGAAGATCTCAAGAATGTCTCTTCAATTAACTAAATTTCTACATCTATTGCTCCAACAATTCACAAAGTTCATCATAAAGGATTCAAAGGGTTTCCTCCAATAGAATCTTGGAGTGGTCAAGAACAAGTATTCAAGAACTTCAAAGTGTCTAGTTCTCATGAATGGCCCACATTAATTCCAAGAGAAGAAAGGCTTCATAAACTATTGCAAACATATTCACAAATACCTTCATCGAGAAGCGGTTCACACTGTTGCGAGAAGTATTCCTATCCTCTCATTCACATTCCTTTTTTGGGGGGAAGGAGGGAGGGTTCCATTGTGTTTTTCCCTCTTTCCTCGTTTATTAATATAATATTTTTTGTACATAGGCACCTAACATGGCTACAAGTTGTTGGGACTCATTTCTTTTTTGCATTTATTTCACATAGCTTGGCTTATGGAGATGTGTTAGAGCATAATAACCTTCTCCACGTCATTAATCTCTCACCTAGGGACTTAAGTCTTGGCCTCGTGATTCCACAGGTCTAAATTTCACTCAAATTGACCATTTGAGCCACCCTAGATATTCCCTCAAAAGCTCCAAGGGACCAATTTGCAATTTATAAGTCAATTGCCATTTATATGCCATAATTGAGTTCCTAAGCATCTATTTATAGTTATTGACGACCCATTCCTTCTTCTAGGTATTCTTTCCTTGATTTGAGGAAAGCTCCACCATAGTTAGGGTTGTGGAGTAAATCAATCTACTATTCGAGGACTCTAGCGCTTATCATGGCTATTCTTGGATACTAATGCATTTGTTGAGCTTTTTGAGGGATCATCCACTCGTGCATGGACCTATCATTCAGTTGTTCCTTGCATTTAGGTGTCTAGGTCCACTTAGGTTGGTTATGAGGTAGTTAACTGACCTTAGAGAATTTGCATGGCTAACAAAGGGCATTTAGGCTATAGTTAAGTCCTAACTAGGTTTTATGCCCTAAAGAACAAATCAAGTTGCCTAGATAAACCATTTCAGATTGCATTCATGTACTATATTTTCTCGTTCTTGTAAAATTCATGAAGTATAATAGTTCAATGTGTTATTGAAATGTATCTTGCATATTCTTTCTTGTTTTGATAATTAATGACATGATTTTGTCAATTGATTGCTTGTAAACTATATTACTTTGTTGTTTATGATGGGACTTGGAATATACATCATTTTTGTTTATCTTTTGCCTATTTTTTATCCCCTTATCTACCCTAAGCGCATTATGATCCTACAAATCAATCAACTTCCAAAGACCTAAGTTACAAACTCCACAAGATATATATTGGATTGGATTTCTAGTCTTCTCTTGTTCATATGATGAATTCATAGTTAACTTATAGAAAATACTTTAGTAAACAATATGATGCTAACAAAATCTTGTAGGATGGATGTTTAAGCTACATATTACACCTTTACAAGAAAGGTACTATAACGAGTTGAGCAGTGATTGATGGTGCCTACAATGGAATCAGTGGTGGAATTTAAGTAAAGAAGAATATAGTTGTACCCAACAACAATTCAATGGATCTTGTGGGGGCATCACTGGAGCAACAAATTTCAAGCTAGGAATTATTTTGTAGAATGAATACAACTTCCCAACCATATTAATTTCGATCCTTTGGAATGGGGTTGTGATCACCTTTGGGATTGCAACACCCTAGCTCTTCATGATATAATTAAATTGGGGATCATTCAATCAACACAACGAAGACATGATAAACATGAGGGGTTCACAAATGCTATACAATATTTAAGATCATGTGGGGGCATCTCTAGAGCAACATATTTTGAGATTTAAGATCTGGGTATTCTCGATTTTTGGTATAAAGAAGCATTGTATTGTGTTAAATATACCTACAAAAATTAGCAAGTACCTAGATTCTAGTTGGTGAGAAATCATTTCTTTATCATACATGTAGCAACTTACCAAGATTGCTTTCCTACTACATATTCTATGGTTTACGTTATGGGTTAGAAAAATTCTCCTCCCAATGAAAAATACAAATGCAACCGAAATTCCTATTGTTTATCAGAGAAATGGAACTTTGTTTCTCCACATGATTAAATTTTCTTAAGATTCATACAGAGACACACAGAGAACCACCTTCACAGGTTCAAGATAGGTAAAACATGAAGAGTTTTCAAGTTGGTTCAACTATCGCCTTATAAGTTCACCATGAGTAAAGTTTATAGCAATTCAACATGGGTTCACTTACTTTGAAGAAGGCATGACATCAAGTTCAAGTTCAAGGGGTTGCCTTCAAGGCCTAAGTAGTTTATAGACTCTATCTCTGAATTTTATTATATGTGTTTGAAATTTATTTCAAATACAATCCAATTAGTCATTTTTTCTTCCTAGAAATTTCATCCATTATCCATCAGCCATTGACATTCCCTTATCATATATTCCATGCCCACACAATCCTCCTAAAAACAATCTTAGCATTTTGATCGCAATCTTAGAACTATGATACATGAGATAATATGGAAGCATATAGTTGGTACTTAAGTTCATAGTGTTGGCCTTAATGCTTCTGGACTTAGTACATACAACAAAATCGTGAGAAATCTATATAAATAAAACTAGTAGGCTTCTCCTCGTCATTTGAACTACCTATCCACACATTATCAAATTCATAGCACCAAAATTCATATCACACATATGGATAGAAACCTTGTAGGTGTCACATCATTACATGGTTTGATTTGCTACCAAATCGATTGACAAACCACTACCTATACATTAGACCATTAGAACTAGTCTTAATCTCCTAACTCGATTAGTAGATGAAAAATGAAAAGCCATGGGAGGATCATTAAACACGACAAAGACAAGTCTACAACATTCAGTTGAAAAATGAAAAGCCATGGGAGGATCATTAAACACGACAAAGCCTGATAACATTAACATTATTCGACAATATCTTGAATCCCTAGCAATCTTTGCATAAGCAAGAAGGTTGGAATTTTGTGAACGATCTAGAAGGGAAGACTTAGCAGTGTTATTGGAGTTTGCCAAAACTCTTAATCGGAGAATATCCATTGTGTGTGGCTTAACACTTATTATCGACAAAGAAAGTATGAGATTGCACTTACAAGCGGAGCTATGATATAAGATTTGTTACCAAGTAATAGTTGGTCCCAATCGGTAACCATACCACTACATGTGTTAGATGTTAGGAAGAGGGGCGTTCAAAGGGGTTTACTGGCTTCACCATGGAAAGAGGTAATCTTGTATATATAAAAATCTATTACATTTGTGGGGAAATTCAATATGGTCTTCTCATTATCATGTTCAACACATGCAAATTAGAGCCTAACAGTATCTTATATCATTGTTGATTAGTTAAAATGCTTATTATAGGTCATTTAAAGAGGAGAGGTTGGGATTGGAACATGTTCTTGATAAGATAGTGATGATGAAAAGATGTTCTAGATACACCAACCCCTAAACCTATTAATGATGACACTCAAGAGATGATGAATTTAGAGCATTCAATGGAAATGTTGCATGCATCCTCTAACAAGAGTAATCACAAGAAAAAAGAAAAAAACTTGTAGACATAAAACCAAAGCTTTAAACATGGATACCCTCTTAATGGAAATTTACTTTGAAAGACACACCAACATCAACTGAATGTAATATGCTTCAACAAATTACATGAGATTGCTTCAGCAGGAATTCTTGGAGATAACTCAATAGAAGATTCACAAGCAAAAATTGGGGACTTTCTTTGCCATTTTAGATGATATCATTCTCAACACTTATGCATTCCTACAATTGACACAAGATTTACCAAAATGGATCAATATGGATGAGATGTTTGACTTAGGGATCATTGATAACAGAGCTGCCAACTGCCCATCGAGAGGTTTAACGAAAAGTGATATAGTATTTATGTGACACCAAAGACCAAGTAGAAGGATAATATTCAAAATTACAAGAAACATTTAGCATATAGACAATGACAAGTACAATGTATTTTTGGCCTAGCTTTACAAGCACTATCTTGTAGATGTCCTCATAGGGATTATGTAGTGTTCCTCCTCGAGAGATGGACTAGATGTAGAACTCAATGGACAACAACACACTGGGAAGAATTCACAGAAATTGGACAATGGAGTCAAACTGATGGGACCTTTAGATTTTACACGTCTCCTGAGTTGGGTACCCAACATACAACTAGCGTGACATTCATACAATATTTTTGGAAAGGGTTTAGTAGGGGGGATAATGGGACTTGGAATTGACATCATTTATGTTTATCTTTTGCCTATTTTTTCATCCCCTTATCTACCTTAAGCACATTATGATCCTGCAAATATCTCACCTTCCAAACACCTAAGTTACAAACTCCACAACATATATGTTGCATTGGATTTCTAGTCTTTTCTTATTCATATGACAAATTTAGAGTTAATTTTGAGAAATTACTTAAGTAAACAATATGTTTCTAACAAAATCCTATAGAATGGATGTTTAAGCTACAGATTACACCTTTACAAGCTAGGTAGTCTAACGAGTCCAACAGTGATTCATGGTGCCTACAATGGAATCATAGTGGAATTGAAGTAAAGGAGAACAAAGTTGTATCCAACAACAATTCAATGGATCATGTGGGGGCATCTCCAGGGCAACATATTTCAAGTTAGGAATTCATGTGTAGAATAAATACAACTTCTCAACCATATTAATTTTGATCCTTTAGAATGGGTTTGCGATCACCTTTGGGATTGTAGCACCCTAGCTCTTCATGATGTAACGAAATTAGGGATCATTCAATCAATACATTGAAGACATGATGAACACGATGGGTTCACAAATGATGTTTAGTATTATTGATTAAATGTACATTGATTTTTAGTTGGATACAATTGCTACAAAGGCACACTTCTATTGAGGGGAAATTGAATTGGTTCCCATGGAGGTTTTAATAAGGAGTTGGATATGTTAGTAATCAATGGAGTATTTTCCCTCAACGCATACCCGTCTTCCCATAAATTTAGGAACATGGGTTAATCCACCTCATATGCATGTGAATTGAAGGCATAATAGTTAACTAGAAAGAAATGGCGAGATTACGAAGGATATAATTCAAGGACGTATCGAGGCGCATGATCAACCCAAGCTTCCATCTCAATGTTTGGCCATGGAAACATGCAATCTCCACTCCAACAATTTGAGATGTCTTTTATTGACTCATAGTTCTAGTTGCTAGACCTGTGATGAGCTCATTTTGAATATCCCTTGGGAAATTATCAAATAGAGAGAACTATGTAACAATTTGATGAGTCGTACAATAATTAGATGAACATCTACATTCACAAGTTATATCTATAAACTTAATGTATTAAATACCAACAACAAGAATTTAGGATAGAATTTAAGGTTCTATTATTTGGGATTTTAACAAGTAGATTTCCCCCTGGACATCTATAAATAAAGGGGCAATGATCCTCGTAGGGGCTTAGTAGAGTTGGGAGGATCCACAAGGTAGAAGCTTGGGGTTTTGAGAATAAAACGCAGAGCCACTAAAACTCTATTCTCCAACTTTTGGAATGGCCATTATAAGTTTATTCATATTCTAATTTAAATTTTAATAGCGATGTAGTATATCTCAACATCCAACTTTATAGAGGGGGGGCACCCTATAGAGCAGGAACTGTGGATCTATACGTTTTTTTGTGTGGAGTACATGGTTTTGTGTAGCTTAGTGTTTTATAAATATGTATATAGTTGTTTTATGTTTTATTAGAATACATATTAATTTCATTCCTATAACTTAGCTCGTATTTAACATCCACTATGAAATGGTTGTATATCCAGTTTGTTGAACCTTGGTTATCATTGATGTCAACTGATGTCAAAGAGGATTCAATAACCTTGTGCCAGTTTGAAGAAGTATATGGAAGCAAGTTTGAAGATGTATATGAAATCTAGTTTGAAGAAATACATAAGAAGTGTATCCAGAAGTACATTTAGTACATCCAATTTGAAGAAGTACATAAGGTACATGTGCAAGTCCTAAGTCCACCTAGTCATGTTACTTCAAGGAAAAGTCAAAAGAGTTGGCTAGACAACATTCAGGAGTGCGCGAGAGGCTTGGGAACAAGAAGTGGTTGGACACATATGCAAGTCCTAGAAGTGTGCAAGACACACAAATCATAAGCAGTATACAAGTTATTGAAGCACGTAAGAGTACCGAAAGGAAGTGGTGGTGGGACAAGTCAAGTGTGCAAGACCCACAAGTGATGGTACTTTAAGGGTGCAAGACCACACACAAAGTGGTTCCAAAGTGTGCAAGATCCACAATGCAAAGGACCAAGTAGGCGCAAGACCCACAATGCAAAGGAACAAGTAGGCTCAAGACCCACAAGGGATGACACCTTAATGGCACAGAACATGAAAAGTGGCGAAAGTGTGAAGTAAGCGGAACCATGAAGCAAGGAAGAAGGGACGATATGAACAACTTGTGGACATACTGTCGGCACAGGAGAAGTATAAATAAGAAGCCAAGTTGGAGAGTTGTAGCAAGCTTGACGATGTGAATGTTGTAGTTATGTGATTTGGAAAGCTTCTTATTTGGGGTATCAATGGCTAGTGGAACCAGAACAACATGATCTAGCAGAGAGCCAAGTGCACACGAACAGAATAACAAAATTGCTAATGGTGTGCAGGATGATGTAGTTTATTTGTGACAGTTGCGCGAAGATAGAAATGCATAACTACAGATGATGCTGCTATGAACATAAAATAAGATATAATTAAATAATTAATAATTAGGTTAACTAAAGTTAGGTTATGAAATGAGGCATCTCCTCAACATCAAATGCCCGAGCCATATTTAAGGCAGGGCCATCATTGTAACATATCATCTTTTATCCTATCATCTAATATATTATTCTTACTTATTATCCAATATGAGAGTCGGATTCGACTATTAACTTAGTGAACGGATACGTTCACTGCATTTGGTATCAGAGCCGGATTCGGCTCCTTCGACCTGAGCTCAGATTCGGCTCAAAATCAGAGCGGACTCGCTCCTCCTTGGACATTTGATTCAGGCTTTTAGCCATTCAGTAGAGTTTCTCTACATCATTAGTTTTTACCAAGAACTCAGGCCTTTGGCCATTTAAAATTCAGAATTCTGTTGGAGAAGAAATACTTCACTCCAAAAAGAAATCGGTTCGGTTATATCTGTGAAGACTGAAAGCAAGAAGACTTGAAGAATTATCACTATTGAATTGTCCAATCACAATTGAAGTATTGTATGAACATACCATCGACAAGGAACACAACCAGCCGTTGAAATTATTCCACTCCACCACCGCACTCTCCACGCGTTCCCCATCTTCTGCTCCGCTCCTACCCGCACATAGCTCCACCATCTCCATCTCTCCATCGCTTCCCTCCACACCACCTGCACGCTTCTCTCCCCATCCACCAGTGCACGCCCCTCTGCGCACTCCTCCATACCCCTCGCAGCACCCTCCTGCTGCATCCTCCATACTCCACCCCGTCGCTGCCCCTTCTCCCATCCACCACTGCGCCTCCCCTCATCCTCCCATCTCCCGCGCCCAGTACCTCACGCCCTCCTCCTCTGCGCATTTCCCTTACCCCGTTCCTCCATCCACCACCTCTGTCGCTCCTCTGCCCACACTTCACGCCCCCACAGCCACCTCCTTTCAGCTCCCCGCTGCCATTCTCCAACCGGCCCGCGCAGCCCCTTCCAACCTGCCTGCAACTGTCACCGCGCTCCTCCTTCCACCTCACTTCCATTCCTGCCAACCGTGTCCTCCTCCACGACACCTGCACAACAACCACGTCCAACCCTCTACTCCTCGTGCTCACGCTGCTCTCCCCAACACTTGCTGCAACCGTCGCTACTCTTCACCACCATCTCCATCTCCTTCGCGCCCTTGCTCCATTCATTCCACCCTTCCACCGTCTCCTCCCTCCATCCACGTGAAACCCTACAAACACAACAAATTTTTATAAAACAAAAAAATATTATAATAATAATATTACTACTATTATTATATAATATTGTTTTATTAAAATTTTGTATCCAAATTTATAATAATAATAACCCATAATTATTATTATATCTTAAAAGTCTAAATTGACTCCATTTCAAAATAAATTTGATAATAATATTTTATTATTATCCTATTTCAAATTCTTAAAATCTTCTCCATAATAATAATAATATTTATTATTACTTTGATAATAAGAATTATTACTCAATAATTGTAAATTATTACAATTATAAGAAAGCGTCCCAAAAAAAATAAAAAATAAAATATATATATATATAATAGTTATTATTATTTTATTAAAATAATAATTACTTTAAAGAAAAGAAAGAGATAAGAAGTATTGAAGAAGACAAAATTGAGAAAAAGACAAAGAAGACAAAACGAAGAAAAAAGACAAGAAGTGAAGATCTAGCAAAGACTATCCATCATTGGATAAGTCAAGTCAAAGAAAGACGACCAAGTTTAAGAAAGACTCATCAAAGAAATCAAAGAAGATCATCCCACCATCGAAAAAGTCAGAAACCATGGAAGCCGATTTGCAAGAAAAATTAGAAGCCACGTTAAAACGTTATCGAAGAGACAATGAAGAATTGCGTGACATAAATAACAGTTCAGAAATAAGAATTGAATTACAAGAAAGGTACAATGAAATAAAAATCTCTGACCAGGAAAGGCATATAGAAAAATTGTATGCGCAAATTGATGAATTAAAAGCCGAAAATAAATTCAATCAGAGGTTAGGAAATCAAGATATAAAGAAGGAAATAAATAATTACGAAGCAGAAATAATACGCTTGAACAAAATCGTTAGCGACAAAGATGAAGAACTAATGCAGTTACGACATAAATTAGAAAGTCAAGAATCAGAGGTCGGCCAGTGTCGACAACAGATAAAAGTTCTTTAACAACAAAATGACGACTCTAAAAAGACACATAAGTCAGAGATCGCAAAGAGTAATAAAGCATTATCTAACAATGCTGAAGAAATTTTTAGACTAAGAAATCATAACAAGATACTAGTCACAAAAATTAAGAAGTTGAAAAATAGCCGAAAGATAGAACAATCTATGGACGACATTGAAGGGAAACTTCTAGACAAGCAGGAAGAAAATAGTTGTATCAGAAGTCATAATGAAGTTCTTAAGGAACAACTTAAGACATCCGAAGATGACAGAAAATCACAAGTCAAATTGATTAAGAAGTTTCAAAATGATAATAGGCAGTTAGAAAACAAGTTGGAAAAGATACAGAACAAAAACTTAAATTCTCAAGAGACGAAAATACAACTTCCAACTCAGATCAATGCTCTAAAGGCGACATTCGTAAACGAAAATGACATCGTGAAAGTTCCCTATCGACACCCCAACCATAAAAACCGATATTTGAAAAAGTGGGAAATGTCGAAAGATAATGGTACTAATGTGATCAAATCTCTTGATGACACATCAGTAGGGAATCCCATCAGTCCACAACAAATCAATTTGGGATGGATTGATCCGTCGACATATCAGAAGTTATGTTCGACTCTTAACAATTCGTATCGACATGTTTCGTCATCTATGACACCACATAAAATGATGCAGAAACATTATAAGGCTTTGAGGACAAAACCTTTCTAAGAGAGTGGCAATGCTACGAACATAAAATAAGATAATAATTAAATAATTAATAATTAGGTTAACTAAAGTTAAGTTATGAAATGAGGCGTCTCCTCAACATCAAATGCTCGAGCCATATTTAAGGTAGGGCCATCATTGTAACATATCATCTTTTATCCTATCATCTAATATATTATTCTTACTTATTATCCAATATGAGAGTCGGATTCGACTATTAACTTAGTGAACGGATACGTTCACTAATTTAATAGTACTGTCTGTGATATTGTCATTATGTTCTCACACACTTGCGCATCTGCTACGAACATAAAATAAGATAATAATTAAATAATTAATAATTAGGTTAACTAAAGTTAGGTTATGAAATGAGGCGTCTCCTCAACATCAAATGCCCGAGCCATATTTAAGGCAGGGCCATCATTGTAACATATCATCTTTTATCCTATCATCTAATATATTATTCTTACTTATTATCCAATATGAGAGTCGGATTCGACTATTAACTTAGTGAACGGATACGTTCACTGCATATGAAACAAATGCGAAGAACATAAAGGCAATATCATAGATGGTACACATAAGATCACATATTATCTAAGATAGACGCACCAAGACAGAAGTGTAGCATTGCAAAAGGTGCACAGTGTGATTTGATACAAATGTGCAAAGTCAGAACAGCAGCAAAGCCGAAGATGCGCAAAATGATGTAAGTTATATGATGCAGATGCGCAAAGTCAGAACAACATCACAACACGGGATGCGCAGTATCAGTTAAGTGTGCAGACATTGAATGGTAAGATGAATATGCACACAGTTTGTGAAGTATGAAGTCAAGTGTGTAGTGTTGACGCAATAAAGAGAAGCACAAAGTCAAGTGTATGATGTTGATGTAGTGAAGTGAAGTCCGTAATATAGTTTAGTGATTGCAATATCTCAAGCATACAGAATGTGCGCACAATAGAACGAACATTAGTTAATCTGAAGAGTGTGCGGATCAGTAGAACAACGAAGGAATATCTTCTACAATCATATCAAGGCGGTAGGACGGGGCAAGGAACAGGCGGGTCGGTGCCTCCTTCCAGTTGAAGCTAGTAAATCAGAGAGTCGATGCTTCCTTCAGGTCGGTGCCTAT
Source organism: Larix kaempferi (assembly GCA_027924585.1). Classification (NCBI taxonomy): domain Eukaryota; kingdom Viridiplantae; phylum Streptophyta; class Pinopsida; order Pinales; family Pinaceae; genus Larix; species Larix kaempferi. Next base: position 2,028,732 of record BSBM01000368.1, read on the forward strand.
AAAACTAGGGGGTCGGTGCCTCCTTCCAGTTGGTTCTAGAGAACTTTGGAAGTTGGTGTTTCCTTGAATGTAATCTTTTATTATAAGAGAGCATTCCATGGTTTTATCTCATTTGGGTTTCCACGTAAAAATCTATGTGTTTTTTGTTTTCCGCATGTGATGTTGATTGTTTCTATTTATGGTGGATGCATAATTTAAGTACAAGTTCAATTGATAAGAAGTAAAAAGTGTTCATAACTGCGCTAATATTGTTCACCCCCCCCCCCCTCGGTGTTAATAAGGTTCCAACATAGTTTCACAAACAAAGAAAAAAGGGGGATACAACCTGTGACTAGCTTAGCTATTGGTAATCCCAGCCAAAGTAGTCTTATCATTCAAACTAGCGATTACAATGATAATAGTTTTGGTTGATTTTCATGTTTGAATTCATGTCCATAATTTTCCTTTACATGTCTACAAGTGTGTTTTCCTTTGGGCTTTGTGGTGGAATCTAATATCAACAACAATACTGTATTCAATCAAACATGATCCCAACAAGAATACTCTATCTAAACCTTTGACTCTTAATTGTCAACCCAGATATTTGTGCAAACTTATGAGGGTCCTGCAAAATATATGCAACTACAAAAAGGAAAAAAGGTGTCTAGTATCATAAAATCCTTATTCAACCAATGAAGCAATATAATCTATCTTTATCACACAAGCATATGCTAAATAACTTCTAACTATGGGTTGCAAGAGCATAAGATTCAATTTCCCTACTTGGCACTTAGTTCTTCATTAATACCATCAGATACAAGCACAGGGTAATCTTTGCATTTAGTTTATAACTTTTAGTGAAATTCCCCCATTACTCTACCTTTAAATTACTAAATGCATACATTCATAAGCCATGAGTTCCATGCAAGTGATCAGACATGCAGAGGGCTTAGCTTAAACCAAGTATTGATAGTAAAATCTTATACGTAAAATAAATGACACGTTCAACTTGAAATTGCAATTAAGAAAACAGATCTATGATAATCTTGTGCACTAATAACTAAAAACAACATCCTAACAATAAATGTAGTAACTTCTACAAAATCCAGTAAATCTACAGTAACTAACTTTTTTGTTGTTGTAAAATTAACTAAAAAAGATATAAAAGATTAATCTATTCTAATGAAAACAGGTTCCTATAATTTCGTTGGATGGGCCCTTATCCAAGGTCACCACATAAACAAGGAACTACTAAAATATATGTAGAAGCAAATACTTTATCCATTAAAATGTAGAAAATTTGTTACATGCATAAAATGTCTTTAGACTATGAATGTCAAAGCTGAATGCGATAACATCATAATCAAAAGGGCACCAACCTTAGTTGGATTGTCCAAAATGCTTAAATAGACAAAACTTCTTGACCTACTAAATTGAAAACTCTAGTCTAACTCAAAGAAAAGTCACTCTATCATGCACTATGCTGAAAAATGGTGCACAAAATAGATACGCGAAATAATGCACAGTGGACAAAGTCTAGTCGCCATGCTAGGATGACACATGGATGTCGAGGGATATCAACCATAATCTATTCAACATGTTCTTCCCGAAAACCTCGTAAGCCATGATCTTTTTGCGCCAAGGATGGACTGTTGCGCTTAACAAGGAGTTAATTGCTCTGAACTCGAACTAGCCGCTTGGGTTATGATCTCACTATGTTGATCAATATCTATTCAAAACATGCCAAATGAACATATTATTAATAGCCATTGGTGTAATCAACGCATCAGTATGATATGCATTTTAGTTATAAAAATGAAGAATTCATCGGATAAATAAATAATTGAGATCAACATATGATCCTAACTAAAATGCATGGTACATACATCAACCTGACTCCATAATATCCCCTTTTTTTGCTCAAAGCGTTGAAATAATAAGTAAATGGATGGATTTTCTTATCCCAAAACAGGGAGCCATCACTTTGATCCATTGAAACAATATGTATACAGGCCATGCAAGGAGATATCCTAATGACAACAGGGTTCCCATTAGCATGATTGACGTTCAAGAAGATGGATCATAAATACTTTAAATTAGTTAGTTTTAAAGTGTGGTGCGATGAGTAATTTCCATTTCATATAAGCATGTAGAAAAATAGTTATAAATAATGAACTTAGAGCCTACGCATATAGTGCAGGGCACCTCGCAAGTTTCTTTCAAACTCCGGATAGATAAGTAAATGGACAATCTCTCTTTTTTTTTCCTTTTTTGGGGTAATAAATTAACTCATTGTTTTGGCATCATTGCCGCGTATATGTCAAGGGAATAATAGTCTTGATTTGCATTGGTTTTTAGGAAACACACATGGTATTGGGATCAACGAAGAGGAATTGTCAACTACCCTCTTTGTGGAATTTCATATATAGTGTGATGCATTTGGATTAGGTCATATAGTTGCATGAAAATAATTAGAAGATCCACAAGGAAGATTTTGTGGCATAGTAAGAGCAACCCAAAGCACAAACCATTTTGTAGGAACACTGGTAAGAGGAGAAGGTTCACTAGTAAACTTTGGATTCTAATATGATTCACTACTGTAGGATGAGACACTCCATGGTTTCCATGTTGGTTATATCAGGTTATCACTCTCTTTTTCATGATCATGAATTATTGAATCTAGACACTGCTTTGCCCACCCAAGCCATGGCAAACCCACTGTTATCCCAACAATTTTCACCGCCTCAACGACCCCATTGCCCTTGAACAATCCTAATTCCTCATTAAATTCCTACCCACTCCACTCCTAACCCACTCAATAGAGTAACTCGGCCCACTTACAATGATGATCTATCTTGTTGTCCAATCTCCTTCATCCAAATAAAATATGTTGGTGAAAACTTGTTTCAGGTGCCATAAGACCCTGTAATGTTTGAAACCCAATCTATGGTAGGATTTTCTTGGGAATAAAAAAATTATGGCTGTAAAAACCCTATGGGCATAGTCATACATGTCTTGTTTAAAAACCAGCTTGTTGGTAGGCCAGGTTTGAGAAAAAAAAAGAAGAAGAAGAAGGGGTTTCAAGTTGTTGCAATTCACAGTTTCATTTCATAAGCAATCTTCTACATAATTTTGTGATCATGCTCACACACTCAATTCGATTTTATATTTCTACCCTTCAAGTACGAAGGCTAGTTTTGGTGTCACTTTCTATAACCTGACCTAATTTTCATCAACCTGCTACCATATTGGCCTCATATTGCAAATTCAATGATTTCATGCTGTATAGATACTTTTTCCAAGAATGCAGTATATCATGTTCCATAGACAAGTTCTATATAAATGTATTCATCAACTGAAAAAACAAAGGGAATTTCTGTCACTCGCAATGTTGTGGAATTTTTTAGGATGTTGCAAAATTAAACTCTATTTTGTCGCAACTCCAAACAACTCTAGTTGCAGAGGGTTGGTCTACTTGCAATATTCTTCTTCTTGCTGCAACTAATCTCCTTCTGTGATTTCTCCTATAGTTGGACACCTTCCATTTTGTCATTTGGAATATCTCGAGCACCACTTTAAGTTCACCAATAGGACTCATGGGATTACTTTGGTTTCATTACTTCTAGTTACTTCTCTTCCATATCCTAGAGAAGATGCAATAAGATATGCTTAGCGAGAGACAAATGGGAAGAGGATGTGGAAGATTTACTAGATATCACTTCAATACATATTGGTGAATAGGGAAGTATGAACATGCCTCCCAACACTCTAAAAACTGACATAAGTGATTGGCCTAGTTTAGAATTAGCAAACATCAAAATAGTTACTACTTGTGACAATCCCTATACTTTAGGTACAACATTTGAACTTTTAATCCTTCTACTGAATTATTCAAGATTTGTATTTCAGAGACTAAGCAAGATCCCGACAAAAAATTTGAATTTGGTTTCTCAAGATCCCAGTGGTTCTAGAAGGAATGAGAAAGCTTGATCAAGCATCACCCCTCTGCTTAAATGCTAAGGATGCTTGTCCTATGGATGATATTACTCTCAGTACATTTCAGAATGTATTCCAATGACTTGATCGCTTGTATCTTGCAACATCTTGTTATGAGTATATTTGTGAAAATATTCCAAACAACACATAGCTACTAATTGGTTTCTTCAACTCATTATATTCATAAATATTCATGTGTAGAATAACATTAGACATCTATACAAATGTATAATCTTGTTCTTAATGAGATATTTTATTGTGGGCTGCTTATAGCATTCAATTTCAGGTATCTTGTGGAAATAAAGGAAAATTCTTTAGCATTGAAAAAGACAAATTAAGGGTCTAGTTGGAAGGAAAAGTTGATTATTTGTGCATGTAAACATGTTGCTGCAACAAAACTCATAAGGAATGACTTGGAAACTTGCTCAGTTGATTGGTAAGCATTTCTACAAGTATCGTGGTTGCTCATTGAAAGATGCTTCTATTTCAAGGGTATGAAGAAGGCCTTAAAATTGTGAATTTTCACAATGAACCTAGCTAGTAGAAAGATCACATAAATATTGTGTGAGAGAGAAGAGAAGCGAAACAGGCTTGAGAGAAAGAATGGATTGTATTATTGGAATGAGTAAAATTACTCACGATATGTTATACATGGCTAAGTGAATTCGCCATAGTAGTTATCTAAAGAGGTCTTAGATACTAATCGACAGTAAAAGCCACGATTTATTGAGGTTTCTATTAGTATGCTTTATGGCAATAAAATCCATGCTGTATGGAAGTAAAAGGCATGCTTTATGGAGGTCACTAGTGTGTAATATCCTTAACACCCTCTCGAACACTACTAAGGTGTAAATGATGAATGGGTCCTAACAACCAAGGCCATGTTAGGTACCCATTTTATAATGCATCTAAGAATGAACATTGAAAAATAGAGGAAAGAGGGAAAACCTAATGGGAATCCCCCCCCTATCCTTTAAAGTACAATGTATCAAGGAAGAAAGAAAGGAAGCTACTAAGCAACTCATGTGTCCTTCACTCTGAGACGATTGCACGGGAAGTGGAACTTCTGCTTAGTAATGTCTTATGTCTCTATGAAGACGTCGACAATCTGTTCGAAAGATGGACAATATTGCAAATTGATGATTTAGTCATGTACCATCTCTCTGATGAAATGCATATGGATCTTGATGTGTTTGGTCTGCTATTGCTGCACTGGGTCTCTGCAAAGCTTGAGAGTACTCTGTTTGTCATACCAAATGACATTCACATGATGGTATTGGATGTCGAGCTCAGTGAGGAAGTTTTTAAGCCAAAGTGCCTAAATAGTGATGTTGGACGCTCCTCAGTACTCAACCTTTACTGACCAGAACCTAAACTAAGCACATACCTAGAAGTGGACTTGCGATTTGTGCTATCGCCAACCCTATCAAAAACTATGAAGCCCATGAGATCCAATGTATAACTTGTTATATAATGGATCCCATAACTAGTGGTGCCCTAAACATATATGAGGATGCGCTTGGCATCCTTCCAATGCAACTCATGCAGCTCCTGCATGTACCTAGAAACTCCCCCCACTACACATGAAAGATTCGGTCAGGTGTGGGTAAGATACAAAAGTCTCCCCACAAGGTTTCGATACAAGGTGCTGTCCACCAATGGTGTATCCCTGCCATCCTCAAGATGTGCCTTAGACAAAAAGGGTGTGGCTTCCGACTTGCAGCTAGTTGGGTGGAATCTATCTAAGACATCCATGGCATACTTACCCTGAGATAACTTGATTCCTGAAGCATCCTAACTAATCTCGAGACCAATAAAATAGTGCAGTGGACCCATGTCCACCATAGAGAACCCGTCATGCAAAATGCCTTTTACTACAACAATTCTTGAGGTCGAACTTCCTGTGATCAAGAGGTCATCAACATATAGAACTAGGATCAACAAGGGATATGAGGTTCTCAACATGTAGACATTTGTATATAATTTACATCTCACAAAGCGTTGATAAATAAAATAAGCATCCATCTTTGCATACCATGCTTTAGGTGCCTGCTTGAGGCCATAGAGTGATATTTTCAATCGGCATGCTAAGGATGAGTTATGTATGAACCCCCGAGGCTACTCCATGTAAATCTCCTCTGAGAAATCCCCGTGAAGAAATGAATTCTTCACATCCACTTGGCGATCTTCCCACCCCCAAGCTATTGCTTATTTCACTCATTGAGCTCACCCACCATCAAAAGGATTTCATTCCAAACTAATTTGGAGAAAGAGCAAGAAATAAACACATTGTCAACTAATTCACTTTCTAACTTGCACATAATACATTAGCTAAGACCATTCGAACTTTGTTTTTGACTATTGTCCCATGCGAGGATCTTGTTTGATAGAACTAGCAAGTGAAATTCCAACTTTGAGTGGACAACCTAGCTTCCATATTGTGTTTTACCACCAGAGCCTATCTCCAATTAGGTTGAAAGCTATCATGCCCTCATATCCTAATTTAGCAAAAAGAGCACATGCAGATTTATTTTAGGTCCATTTTAGTTCCTCCTTAAGATCTTTTCAAAAGATTACATTGTAATTTAACAATTTAATATAATTAGTCCATTCCTTTGTTAGGTTAACTTGTAAGTTTATGTTTTCAATGACAACTAGTGGTGAACTCCGGTATGTAGTTTTGTCTTCAATTCTCTTAGTAATATGTAATTACCATTGCAACCAACCAAGGGTCGTTCCCTAATCAATTCTCTTGATAATCTAAGTTGCCATTACAACCAAGCAAGGGTCGTCCCCTTGTCACCTCTGCCTATTTCGTACGCAGTAACGCAAGCCATCTTTGAAGACACATACATGTGGAGGTTATCATCATTAAACTAGCCACTACGTGGTCCTTCCCTCATAAATTTATAGCTTAATGCTTCTAAAAAATCATTTATAGCTTTAATACTTCTAAATCATTTATAGGATAATTTGGTTGGGAATCTGGGATGACATTTTACGCCGAAGGCGTTCTTTTTTCATATGGATCTTTCTATAAACATTGGCCCCAAGACACTGTCCTTGATTCCACGTGGCTGGCTTGCTTTCTTCGGTTTTCTATTACTTCACACGTCTGGATGGTTCGGCCTGCCACCAGAGTTCCTGTGCGGAATTGTGCGGAATTTCTCTCGGTTTGTAGTTGCCGCCGCCGTTCTAAGGTTTGTTGGCGTCCTTGTACTCTTCATTGCAGGGCCATAGTCAAGGTTCCGAGAAAATTGAGAAAATTGTAACTGCGAATTCTCTGGTGTGGACACTGTTTTTGTCATTTCACTTCTCCGTCCTGAACGATCCATCCACGCATCTACGCTGCTGCTTCAATCAGAGGGAGCGTGTTCGAATCGCCGCATTTTCAAGAAGGTAGGCCTCTGGAAGGAACCCCATTATTTTTTCAAATTACAATTTCAATGCATTTTCGCTGTTTCTAGGGTTGGTTTTGTGCACAGGTTTACTTAGGAAATATGGTGCTATCACCTCAAATGGAAAAGTTAAACGACCCCAAACGAATGGGGCTTCGCTCCTGATTTTCTTGATCTTGCTATCCAACTTGTCACTGTTTGCTTGCTTTCCCATTGCCCACATCATACGTGAGAGAGAAGGCCCCAGCACAGGAGAAGGCCCCCGTTCAGCAGACCCCGTTAAATATAAGAACCCTGTTCATTATACTCTGTTCATCATCCATTCAACAGCCATATCCGAGAGGAGAGAGGACTGTGAAACAGTGAAAACACTTCAAGTCTGCAGTGAACCTCTGCTGATCAATCAAACTTGCTGTTTGCCAAAGGTATCTTGCTTGACCGAGAAAATTGTAACTGCGAATTTTCTGGCGTGGACACTGTTTTTGTCATTTAACTTCTCCGTCCTGAACGATCCATCCACGCATCTACGCTGCTGCTTCAATCAGAGGGAGCGTGTTCGAATCGCTGCATTTTCAAGAAGGTAGGCCTCTGGAAGGAACTCCATTCTTTTTCCAAATTACAATTTCAGTGTATTTTCGCTGTTTCTAGGGTTAGTTTTGTGCATACTTCCTTTCAGGTCAATGCATTTTCGCTGTTCCTAGGGTTGGCTTTGTGCATACTTCCTTTCAGGTCTTCTCAATGCAGCCCTTCATTTGCAAAATAGAGAGCCTTTCAAATGTCGCCGTTCTTAGGCTTTGCCTTGATAATGATATAGCTAGGTTGAAGGCACAGAGGTTTGAGGTGATGGCTGCTGAAGAAGTAAAAATTGGGAGAAGGGTTTTAGTGTCGAGTTAGAGTTTATGGCACTCGTAACCATGCTGACATGAAAACCTCAGAAAATTCGACGCAGCAACGTTTGGTTTCTTTTGTGCAGTGGAAGATGACGACTCGGGAAAACCAGTCATTAGAAGTGGGATTCTAGAATAAAACTTGACGTTTTGCCGTTTGAGACCCGCGCTTGTTCTCTTTTCATGTCTGCTGCCTTCGAGAGGCATGTCTTGATTTTATTATGAACCTTGGGAATTAAGGCAGGGTTACCCAGAAAGTGTCAACTCCTCCAGCGGAGTCGGATTCATCACGATCATGCGTTTGTCATGTATTGGATGAATTAATGGGCGGGACAGTGTTTCCCTGCCCACTAGGGTTCATTGTCCCTGCCCACCAGGGTTCGATTTTGGCCATCCCTTGATTCCTATTCCTATTGAATATGAGGGTTCGGCAATTTCCCGTTGAAAAAAAATGTATGGGATGGATTCATGCTGCCCTTCGAGCATTTTTGTGGCCAGTGAAATTCACTTGGGCCGTCAAACCTATAACTTTTAAGGGACTCTCATGTCATGACTTGGGGTAAGGAACATAATTTGGAGTCGTAAGTAGGAGTTGCAGGGACTGAAGAGACTAAAGAAAAAGTAAGAGATAGAGGGGGTATGGTAGGGGAGGATGCAGATGGCGATGGGGATAACGAGGGAGTGCCAAATTCCTAATGTCCGGAGGACGTTTTGGAGGCCTGTCTCATGGTCGTTCTCTGGCTCTGCACCTACACCGCCTGCAACTATGCAAATGGACACTCTTCTTTTCGGCTTTCATTCATCCCTGAGACAATACTGCTGGACAGATTGCCTCTGTTAATGCCAAATGGACTTGCATATTCAGTTGATAATACCTCCAATGAAGTTGTGTCAAAACATATAAGAACTTTACAACCTACTTTACTGGATCTCCCTGTATGGCATGCTGGAAACGTGGATCCCTGGATCTGATATGGATCTGGAAGGAAATACCTCTGCATGTTGGATCTGTCTGAGATCGACCAGTGGCAACATATCCAGTGCCGCTGGAACCATCCAGCAAACGGATCCACGAGAAAATACTTTTTCTTTATATAAAAAGGTCAATGCCCTAAAACTTGTGCTTATTAAACCCTAAAAAGGTGGTGCCCTAATTGGCGTTGAACTATCCTCCAAAATGGGCCTTGTCACCTTCACACTATGAATGAAATAGACTCAAATATTAGATGATAGACCTTTCAAATCTGTTGTTTAACAAGTAGTTAGACCTCTGGATTATATTTCAGTATAAATTTTGCCTACCATGCTTAACACACCCTACTACAAGTCCCTTAATTGCCAATATCCATGTGTTTCATGCATTGAATTCCAAAAGTGCTTCATTGCAGGGTTGTTTTGAGTAATTTATCTATTTGCTATTTGAGGATATTTTGTTAAACACTTTGCCAAAAAAATTTAAAAAACCCACACCATAATCTAAATTCTGTTTATGGTTAATCAGTTTGTTTTACAGCTAGTACCCTGATGGTTAGCTTCTCATCTGTGCTTCTATGGATTCAATTTTGAAAAAACCAGTCCTTCCTCCACAAACTTCTGTGCCCCAATGCAAGGCTTGTAAATGGGTTTATTGCAGCTTTTCTATTTAGTTTTTTATCATACCCACAAACTGTTCTGGCTCAAATTCATATTGCTTTTCATGCCTAGTGACACCCCCCCTCCAAAATGATTGATTTGACCTTCCTCTCTTTGCAATTTTTACTTGCTGTCGCCTTATGATTTCATCATCATGTGCTGCGAAAATGCAATGGTGGGAGTATCTTAAATTAATAAAGTGGAATGCTATTCTAAGTCACCGTGTTCGCCGATTTTAACCTTCAAAATCGAAAATCGGCGAACTTTATCATCGGGCGAATTTGTACGTTGAAATTCGCTGAATTTAATGAAACACTTCAACGTGAACACAAATTCGAATTTTACAGCGATTAAATTGGACGGAATCGTTTGAATTCACCTTGGAAATTGTTTAAATTCACCAAAAAAAACGTGTTATATAATCGAACCCTCACCCACATCTGTTTTCTTTGTTCGACTTCGGACTTCGACTGAGGAAGCTGGGCGCCGTGCCACTGGTCTAAGTCTGGACTCTGTATTCTGTGCTACACCCTCGACCGAAACTGTAAGTCTGTAGCAGCCTACAGAGATTGCTACGAGATTTCCTGCCATCGCTATTCGCTTGCCCTTGTACCGCCAATCTGAATATTTGCTTCGCCGTCGCCGAACGCCATCAAGTCTCGACAACAAGTTATAAGTTCAACATTGAAATATATGTTTAATCATTCATGATTAATGTTGTATGAAATATATGTTTATTCACTCATATAGTTTTTTAAAATATAAAGTGTTATTTATAAATAAAATATTATTAAATACATCATGTTATATATAAAAAAACTATACACATTTATTATTTTTTTACTTTATAGTTGAAGTGTCTTAGCAATGATATTTTAATATTTTTATTTTAATTTTTATTATGTTTTTAATCATCATGTTGAATTTTATTAAAAAAATTCATATATATACTTTTTATTTTCAAATTTTATGCTCTCTCGAATTTAATGCCGAATTTTATCACCGAAATTTTCATTGCCGAATTTTTGTTGAACTTCAAGGTCAATGAACTCGAACACGAATTCGAACCAGGTGACTTAGATGCTATTGTGGAGGTGATACCTCCTCTTAAATGATCACAACTGTGCATAACCCCTCAATGTTGTGATTCATGAATGGTTTTGATTTTCTGCCCCAGTTAAAGGTTTGTGATGGAAAAAATCGGGTTCGCTGCAGCTCTTCATTTTGGTTTTTATCATACCCAATATTTTCTGGCTCAAATTCATATTTACTTCACACCCAATGATGTTCCTTTTTCCAAATTGTTCGATTTGACCTTCATCTCTTCTTCATCAGTTAATTTTTACTTGCTTGAGCATGATGGTTTCATATGCTGCGAAGATGCAATAATGGGAGTATCTTAGTGTAACACTGTAATAAGTGCAATGTTATTATGGAGGGTTATACCCTGTCATTAAATGATCACAACTATTGATAGCCCTTTAATGTTGTGATTCATGAATGTTTTTGATTCTTAAATTTAAAATATTTAGATTTCTTTTTATGAATTATAATAATATAATTATAATTTTTTATATCTGTCGTTTCCTCACAGTATCAGGATCTTGGTTTTTCAAAAATATGCTGGATCTGGATCTGGATCTAAAATGTTGACATACAACCTAAGTCACCTGGTTCGTGTTCGAATTCGTTGACTTTGAAATTTGGCAAAAAATTGGCACTTGAAATTTTGGCCATAAAAATCGGCATAAAATTCGGCATTAAGTTCGAATGACTATAAAGTATGGAAATTAAAAAATATATGAAAATTTTCAGTAGATTTCATCATGCTCATTAAAATATATGAAAATTTTCAATAAATTTCATCATGCTCATCAAACTTGGAGCCTGGAGGTTGGAGCGTTGGTTGATGGTAGTTGGCACTGGGCAGTCTGTATATGACAAACATTGCGACTCTGCATCGGATCGGCCCTCACTCCAATGATTAATCTGGAGACTTTGCACTCGACGGTCGACCTTAACTCCAAGTCTGCAGACTATGCAGTGCTCACGTGGCCCTCCAAGTTTGCGACTGCACAATGCAACGCAGGAGCCGACACTCATGACTCGACTTGGACTCCGGAGTTTCGACCCTCTCACTATCACGTTCAACTTACAACGTAGCAGCCGACGACCCTCTCACTGTCACGTTCAAGTTGCAAACTTGCAACACAGCTGCCGGATGGATGGCTTCGAGTTCGTGCTCGGAGAGAGGTAGAAAACCCAGGCTACAACAAAACGACGGCAACATGCTACAACAAAATGATGGCAACAGGCTACAGCAAAACGGCTGCAACAACAACTAGTGGAACACACATAATGAGTAGCGAAGATAACTTCGCGCGAAGGTATAGGAAAATAGGGTTACGCGGGCCCCAAAAAACTATTTTAAAAAATGAATTTTTGCCGATTTTTAATAAGTTCGTCGAGTACATTGATTTAATTTTGTTAATGTAATTGTAACTTCAGAAGATATTCACTTGTATATTTTATATTGTATTTGTATTTTATTATTGTACCTCCGATGGAGATGTTTATTCCTTCGGTCGGGAGAGTCATTATTGTACTTGAGTCATGTAAAGTCATTGAGGTTAACCGTCCATTGTAAGTCGGGGCAGTAGACCCCAAAGTTAAGTTGTCATTGGGTTATTAGACTCTCCTAGAGGAGTTGGCCCAGTCAGGTACACCCAGGGGCCGACCTTTTTGGGGTAAAGGTCAAGTGAAAGTAAAAGTATAAATAGCGAGGGTGCCTCTCTCATTTGGATCATTCACTCACTCATCAAGTTCCCATTAGTGAGAAGGAGGACAAGTTCGCACAAGTGGAGAAGAGAGAAGCTGTTGAAGATCATCTTTATATTTGGGGTTTATATTTCTGCTATTGTATTGTTGCTCATTCTATCTCTGAGGAAGATGCATGGTTTTCTCCTTTATGGTTTCCCTGAGGAAAATCTTTGTGTCTCGTCTCTTGTGTTTAAATGCCGTGCATGTTATTCTCTCAGATAAGATCCTACATAATCTTGAATTAAATTGTGAAACTAACATGGTATCAGAGCTAACCTGAGAAGAAGACATAATGCAGCTGCGAAAGCTAGGGCTTCTTAATTTTTGGGATTCTCTCCACAGAACATCAAGAAAGGGAGGCTAGGCTAACTCCCCTAAGGAGGGCGCATCTTTCTGTCGAAGCAGAAGTTGATTCTGAGCATTTTCACTTTTTGGCCCGTCACTATTGCTGGAAATTAAGGCTTTTCACAGAAGTGGAATTTTGGGGTGCCATCAGCATAGGGAATTGCAGCTTAGCAAAATCGAAATTTAGAGACCAAGATCGAAGTTTTTGGTTGGGTAAAACTCCCGGAAAGTCAAACCCTAATTTGACTTTGGACTAGAAAGACCAGAAATTGCAGATCGTAAATTCGCAAGTCAATTTTCAGGGGGCAATTTTTGGAATCTTCAGAAATCAAGTGTACTAGCCTGCTCGCCTCAGTCAAGCGCATCTTTCTATCTAGACAGAAGTTTCAAATTTTAGGGTTTCTCTGACAAACCCTAGCAAGCTCCAGTTTCAACAAATCAAGTGGTAAGACCTAAAAGCTTTTCTATTTCCATTTGAAGTACTCATTAAAGATGTCTCCCCACACCAACCATGAGGATAAGCTTGAAGGGGCTGATAACTTCCGAGCTTGGAAGTATAGGATTGGGCTTGTCCTAGAAGATAATGAATTGGACACCTATGTGAATGAAGAGGTTCCAGTTCCAGAGGGAGATGAGGCTAAAGCCTTAACCAAGAAGAATATGGTTAAGGCTTAAGAGAATCATTGCAAATTCTATCAAGGACCATCTCATACCACATGTGTCATCATTGAAGACACCCAAGGAGATGTTTGATGCCTTGACCACCTTATTTGAAGGAAAGAATATAAATTGGAAGATGACTCTGAGGAACTCGTTGAAGAATGTGAAGATACAAAATGCAGAGACCATGCAGTCCTACTTTACAAGGGTCTCTCAGATAAAGGAACAACTTGAAGCTGTGGGAGAAAGTGTAGAGAACGGAGAAATAGTGATGACCACCATGAATGGTCTCCCTAGGTCATGGGATTCCTTTATTCAAGGAATTTGTGCAAGAAGAAAGATGATCACCTTTAGTAAACTATGGGAAGAGTGCTCACAGGAAGAAGCTCGAATTGTAGCTCGAGAAGAAAAGATGGGTAATGAAGACCAGGCTCTCACAGCGCACACCAGGAAGAACAACAACAAGAGGGAGCATCCTCATCACAAGAAGGGAAAACACCACCACCAGAACCAGAGGGAGAACCTCAGAAGTTACATGAAAGATTTTTCTCACATTTGATGCTATACTTGTGATGAGAAGGGACACTATTCCAGAGATTGTCCCAGGAACAAAAGTAGCTCCCACAAGAAGAAGAACAACAAGAAAAGACACCATGCTCACACTGCGAAAGATTATGAACCTGCAAGAAAGAGAACCAAAGAAGAAAGTGAAGAATATTCAAGTGATGAAGAATATGTATTGTAATGAAGGTAACCAGTTACATGGGTTCATTCAGAAGGTTCCACCTCATAAGGTGAAACTAGAGATGGCTTTCAGTATTGCATGAAAGGAGTAGAAGAAGCTACTACAGAGTTGGACTCCAGAAAACAAATAAAGATCAATAATCTATGGAAGGATCTCTCATGCATTTTCAACATTGGTTAAGGAAGCAAAAGATCAAGAGGGAGTGCACTCTAGTAGTTCCTGCAAGGAAGCAAAGATTGAGAGGGAGTCCACCCAACAACCAAACAAAGATAAGTATTTGAATTGTCATTTCTTGTATATCTGATTACTTAAATAATATTGTTCAGTCATGTACATACTTATGCTCCTAGATTTAGGATGTATATAATGCATGTTAGAAAAGTTGCATTAATGAACAAGATACTCCTAATATGCAAGTAATGGGTAAGTGGCCTATGATACTGTACAATATTCCATTGCTACTTATCTAGAATGAAACCTCTTTGCTAACATGTTGGGAGTAGTGCACACTCTTAACAATGTTCTAGTAGAGATGGAAGGCATCTAGGAAGTTACCGTATGAATACGGGATATGGATGAATGTTGTGTTGAATCATTGGCTAAGATAATTGCATGACTGTATGACCTATGTCTTTATGTGCAAGATTTTGTTCTGAAAACTATGAGATGTTTCTAATCATGAAATTGAACTTGACTTCTAGATCGTGTACCATCACCTACAAGAGAGACTTGTTTCGAAGAACAAGTGATGAAAATCCAAAAAGCTACCTGTTGAAGACATTGAAGAACCAGAAGCACCCATGATCCGAGATACAACAATGAATGAAGCAAATCCAGAAGATCATGAAGACCGCGAGATAGAAGATCCACCCCATGAGAAGAATTCTCACGAGAGGAAACCAGCATGGGTACGAGAAGCAATTAAAGATGCAGAGAGATATGGCGCTCCGGAGGGAATGCATAGAGAAAGCAAGAGATCGAGGCCATACTCCAGTTATGTAGCCCTGCTATGCGACATCATTGACAAGGAACTTGCCAACTATGAAGAAGCAACAAAAAAGAAGGACTGGAAGGATGCCATGATCGAGGAGTACCAGTCGATCACGAAAATGATGTCTGGGATGTGGTTCCGAGACCAGTAGGGAAGTTTGTTGTGACTTCCAAGTGGATCTACAAGATCAAGCATGCTGCAGATGGCACCATAGAGAAACACAAGGCAAGGTTTGTGGCATGTGGCTTCTCCCAGAAGGAAGGGATAGATTACGAGGAGACTTTTGCACCTGAAGCCAGATACACTTCCATCAGATCAGTACTTGCTCTGGTTGCAGTGATGAAGTGGAAGGTACACCAGATGGATGTCAAGATAGCGTTCTTGAATGGTGTATTAGAGGAGGAAGTGTATGTGGAGCAACCACTCGGATTTGAGACACATGACAGGGAGACTCATGTGTGCAAATTGAAGAAGGCCTTGTATGGATTGAAATAGGCACCCAGGACGTGGTACGGAAGGATAGACAGCTTCCTGAATAGTTTGGGCTTTACCAAAACTAAAGCAGATTCCAACCTTTACTACAAGATTGAGGAAGGGAACCCAGTGATACTTCTACTTTATGTAGATGACCTGTTTGTGACAGGTGAGGATGGGTTGATTGCTGACACGAAGAGGAAGCTTGCGGCCGAGTTCGAGATGAAGGACTTTGGTATGATGCACTATTTTCTCGGCATGGAGGTGTGGCAGAGTGTGGATGGAATCTTCCTTGGACAAGGGAAGTATGCAGTAGAGATCCTGAAGAGGTTCAGGATGATGGACTGCAAGGCCATGGCCCCACCTATGGCATCGAACTTGAAGCTATTGAGTGATGCTTCATCAGAGTCGGTTGATGCCACGATGTATCGTCAAATGATTGGATCTTTGATGTACCTGACGAATACAAGACCAGATATTTGCTTTGATGTGAACACATTGAGCTAGTTCCTGACGGATCTGAGACATGTTCACTTGATTGCTGCAAAGCATATTCTGAGGTACCTAAAGGGTACGTTTGATTATGGGCTCAAGTATGACGTGAATCAGAAGATTAACCTGGAGGGTTATGTTGATTCGGATTGGGCAGGCAGTGTTGCTGATAGGAAGAGCACTTCGGGGTGCTGCTTCAGTATGGGATTTGGTATGATCTCCTCGTTTAGCAGGAAGCAGTCTTGCGTGGCACTGAGTATAGCCGAAGCAGAGTATGTCGCAGCTTGTTCGACTAGTTGTGAGGCAGTATGGATGAGGAAGCTACTGTCTGATTTATTTGATCTCCAGTTGGATGCGACTTGTATCTATTGCGACAACCAGAGTTGTGTGAAGTTGTCTGAGAACCCGGTGTTCCACAACAAGTCGAAGCACATCGAGATCAAGTATCACTATATCAGGGATATGGTGCAGAGAGGAGCAGTGAAGCTCCAGTATGTTGCGACAGTCGAGCAGATAGCCAATGTGTCGACCAAGCCTCTAGCCAGAGTGAAGTTCGAGTACTTCAGAGAGAAGCTTGGTGTATTCTAGATCGAGGTTCCTTCCAGGGGGAAGTTATGAGTCCGGAAGACGCAGATGCACATGTGTCTTGCATGGTTGTAGGTGTGTCTTCCCATGTCGGTAGACGTGTGACGTGAATCTGGGCTGTGCTCTGTTGACGATGAGATGATCTGGACGTGATGAGGTGACAATAGGGTACACAGGTTTTGCAAAGGCAATGTAATCGGTCCCGCGATGTACATAGGTTTTGCAAAGGCAATGTAATCGGTCCTATGATGTACACAGGTTTTGCAGAGGCATTGTAATCAGTCCTGAGATGTACACAGGTTTTGCAGAGGCATTGTAATTAGTCCTGAGATGTACATAGGTTTTGCAAAGGCAATGTAATCAGTCCTGCGATGTACACAGGTTTTGCAAAGGCAATGTAACCAGTCCTGAGATGTACACAGGTTTTGCAAAGGCAATGTAATCAGTCCTGCGATGTACAAAGGTTTTACAAAGGCATTGTAATCAGTCTTGAGATGTACACAGGTTTTGCAGAGGCATTGTAATCAGTCCTAAGATGTACACAGGTTTTGCAGAGGCAATGTAAACAGTCCTGCGATGTACACAGGTTTTGCAAAGGCAATGTAATAAGTCCCGAGCTGTACCTACTTGATGGCATGCTCGCAGATATGATGAAGACCTACATGAAGGCTAGGCCTACATCCAACATGAAAAAGGGCTGGCTCTGTAGAACTTCCTATGACGAGTAGATTGGAGATTGATGATTGAGATAGTAGCAACAGTGACGATGGTGATCCAGCGTTGAAGACTTGTGTCTATATGTATTGATGTCTGTGTCAAGAGAATACCTTCCTAGTTAAGAGGGAGTGTTAATGTAATTGTAACTTCAGAAGATATTCACTTGTATATTTTATATTGTATTTGTATTTTATTATTGTACCTCCGACAGAGATGTTTATTCCTCCGGTCGAGAGAATCATTATTGTACTTGAGTCATCTAAAGTCATTGAGGTTAACCCTCCATTGTAAGTCGGGGCAATAGACCCCAGAGTTAAGTTGTCATCGGGTTATTAGACTCTCCTAGAGAATTCGGCCCAGTCAGGTACACTTAGGGGCCAACCAGTTTGGGGTAAAGGTCAAGTGAAAGTAAAAGTATCAATAGAGAGGGTGCCTCTCTCATTTGGATCATTCACTCACTCATCAAGTTCACATTAGTGAGAAGGAGGACAAGTTCGCACAAGTGGAGAAGAGAGAAGTTGTTGATCATCTTTATATTTGGGATTTATATTTCTGCTATTGTATTGTTGCTCATTCTATCTTTGAGGAAGTTGTGGGGTTTTCTCCTTTATGGTTTCCCCGAGGAAAATCTTTGTGTCTCTTGTCTGTTGTGTTTAAATGCCGTGCATGTTATTCTCTCATCAGATAAGATCTTAGATAATCTTGAATTAAATTGTGAAAAACTAATAAATTCGCCCAACAAAAAAATCGAAATTGACTTCAGATTCGGTGAATTTCAACGAATAGATTCGATTGTCACATAAATTCGGCGATTTTCGATTTTCAAGGCAGAAAATCGCCGATTCCGGTGACTTAGCATACAACAATACAATGTTGTATTCATTATACCATATTGATTGTGAGTATGAGTGACAAAAGATGGCAATTCCTTCAATTTTGACAAAATAATTAGCACTTGAATGTGTTGGATGAAGCAACTTTGAAGATAGCAAATTGTAACTATGTTGAGTGTAAAGATGTACACAATACCTGTGACTACTCGACAAGATAAGATAATAGGTCAATGGGACTAACAGAGTATATCTGGTGCAGGTACAACGTGGGAGTGTGTAAGCAACTCTTAGATCATACTGAAAGCTGGGAAAGATAAAGAATTGAATGTTTAGCTAACTAAAAGAAGATATGAAATAAGGTGCAAGTGCCATAAAGATGTTAGAAATCGATGAGCCTTAGTGCTGAACAAAAGAGAGGATGCCAAGGTCTGCTGGAGTTGAAGCTGGTTGTTAAGGACAAGTGGGGGACTGTGATAGATTCCTCATTGGAGTGTGTTGGCTGCTCGAAAGAATCTGAAGAGGAGTGTGTTGGGTGAGGGGGGTGGTCTGACTTTGGGCTGCCTAGGGAGGCTATGTTTTCTAGTGAATGCATTGTAGAGTGTGTTGGGCGAGGGGGGTGGTCTGACTTTTGGCTACCTAGGGAGGCTATGTTTGCTAGTGAATGCATTGTATCCTAGAACGAGCACAGATCCATCTTAAATCCGGATCTATCAAGCATTGAGAGGGATCCAATTTCTTGAGATGTAATTTTTATTTTTATTTTTTATAAGTTATGAGCCGACATGAATTTTTTTATTACTTTTTATTTTTGGGAATGTTACGTTATGTAACGTGGTGACATCTCCCCCATACTGGATTGAGAGCACCTCGCTAGTCTTGGTGCAACAACTCCTGGAGAGTCATGATTGATGAGGTGTTCAATGAAGCTCTTGTGGGCGGGGGGGGGGTCGAGAGGAAACATGAGGTTGCACCAATTTAGAATGTTTACTGTCCTGGATCTTTGCTTGCCACTTACTACCCCATTTGGATGAGACAACTGAGAAGTATGAGGTGATCCTCCTAAATGCCTTCGTTTAAGACGGGACTGGTAGAGACCAAGATCCGAGTCTGAATACTTTCCTCACGAAGAGCAAGGCATTTCTAGTTAGAATAGAGAAAAAATGGAAAGGGTGCCTGACCCCTGAAATAAGCCACAACACCTCCCTCTGATCTGATAGTAGATGGCAAGTCGAAAAATGAAGTGCTCCATCGTCTCTGGTTCTTGTAAGTGGCATAACTTGCAGACCCTGTCTGTCCATGGGATGTGGCGATCTGTCTCAATCTAGACATTGTTGTGGGAGATCCCTGAAACCGACGAAGGGAGATCCTAAGTGCATCTAATGTTTTCTTGTGTATAGAGGTTGGATGATGGGGCCATCCCTCAGTACCATAAAGAGCTCGGAGTAGAAAAATGTCCAGGATACCACTGATTACAAACAAGAAAAGAAAGATGTAGAGGTTGGTAATGATGAATATGAGTCATTTGTTATTTGTTTTTATAGTATTTGGAGATGAGACAACCGATAAGTATGAGGTGATCCTCCTAAATGCCTTCTTCTAAGACGGGACTGGTAGAGACCAAGATCTGAGTCTGAATACTTTCCTCATGAAGAGAGCAAGGCATTTCTGGTTAGAATAGAAAAAAAATGGAAAGGGTCCTTGACTCCTGGAATAAGCCACAACACCTCCCTCTGACCTCATAGTAGATGGCACGTCGAAAAATGAAGTGCTCCACCGTCTCTAGTTCTTGTAAGTGGCATAACTTTCAGACCCTGTCTGTCCATGGGATGTGGCGGTCTGTCTCAATCCAGACATTGTTGTGGGAGATGCCTGAAACCGACGAAGGGAGATCCTAAGTGCATCCAATGTTTTCTTGTGTATAGAGGTTGGATGAAGGGGCCATCCCTCAGTACCATAAAGAGCTCGGAGTAGAAAAATGTCCAGGATACTACTGATTACAAACAAGAAAAGAAAGATGTAGAGGTTGGTAATGATGAATATGAGTCATTTGTTATTTGTTTTTGCAGTATTTGGAGATGATTCTTTGAAAGATGAATATAAGAGGTCCAATGAAGAAGAATATTAGGTAATTAAAAATTAAATGTAGAAATGAAGATAATATCGACATCTGCGAAGATAAAGATGAAAATACAGAAGTTATCAATGAATGTAAGGCAACTGAGGAAGACATCCAACATGCTCTTAATTATAACTTACTGCCCAAAGAAGATGTAAACAAGAAATTTATAAAGATAAAGATGTGCCAATATGTGTCGAATCTATCATTGAAGTTGAGTATGCATCATTTAAAATCTGAACAGAATTTTGAAAAATTGACAGCACCTTTTTCTACAAAACTTATATTCCGCATCAGGTCATGGGATCAATTCTATTACCTCCCTTGATGCATCTTATTTATGTGCTCTATCCATGTAAAATTTTTTGTGGGTTGGTGACAAGGTGATATGGGGTTAAATGAATGTAGTAACGAAATATGATATCTTTATGAGTTAGTAATGTCTCATTATGAACTCGGTCAAAGTATTTTCTGGTAGGGAATTCAATATCACTCTATTTTAGCTAGAGTCATTTTTCTGACAAAAGTGGACAAATCCAAATTTCTTTGTCAAGCATTAAAACCCAGCTAGAAACTGATAAATGACTAACATGACCGTATGCCTCATCTGATTTTATCTTACTTTGCTCTCTTTCCACTTAAAATATGTATAATCAATGAATAATATTCAGATTCTTTATTGTTCCTGAAAGAGGTGGTGCTTGCAAAGGTCTCAAATACAATATAGGATCCTATGACCAATAGACATGAGGACAGATTCAATGCCTGAAAGATGAATGATCTCTTAAAGATGAATAAAGGAATTGGAAAGCTTCTTCTAGTCTAGATTGTTCCAATCTGATGTGTTTTGTACATGTGTCCAAGGCGTTTCAAGCATAGTAACCATATATGGGTGTATCTGGCCTTTATGTACAGATATACTGGTGAAATAAGATACGGACATATCTGGCCATATATATAGAAAATATGGCCAACAGATTGTGGACCATATTTCAGCAGTGATTCACCCATATTTTGGATGTTTACTCTTCTACTTCAGCCGTAGTTAGTTTATTCAAATACAGATTTTTTCTGTATCCCATCGAATCTGCATGCATATCCATCAATTTTTATGGTAACTATGGTTGCAAGGATGATAATACTTCACTTACAGTGAGTAATGAAGTATTAAGTGAAGCTAGCACTAAAGTTAAGCATATATTGTATCTTCTTATAATGCCAAGGTTAATTCTGTGGCTTGTCACTGGATGAAATTTATACATTGTAACTTGAATGATTTTGAGAATTAGGAGTCCATTTGTTGTTTTTGATTTGTGTACAATCATGACATGCTGAATAATAGGAATGTGACAGTAATTTAGGAATGATGTTGAGACTCTTGTCAAATATGAAGATAATGAGAGTAAATTACGAGTGAGGTTGATGCTGCTGTTAAATGTTAAGATACGATTGAAAAGTTCCTGCCAGTAAATTATGATTTGTTTGCTAATATAATGAAAGGTTTTATTCGTAAAGATGCCCTTTTCCAATTTTCCCCTTCCTACTATTTCCTGTCTAAGGTGAAAAGGGTTCAGTGAGTGCACACGATTTGCAAAATTTAACTCTGAATTCTTTGAATTGTGTTGGATATGTACTAATATTGTGTTTCTGGTAACATCATGAAATTGATCAATCGGCTTTGCCCAGGTTGAAAAATCGAGTTCTGAGGTTCTGTGAAACAGTGAAAGTAATCCTATAAGCTTGGAGCAGTTGTTTTTTGCACATCTCTCTAAGCGAATCTTTCACTATGGGGGCTAGAAATATTGTTTCGGATGATGAAGGTATGTTCTAAATTTGTGGCCTTTGTTGTGTGTTGAAACATTTTTTCACTATTCAGACTTAGTAACAGAACTCATAAACTGTGAACATAAGAATTAATATGCTGTATGATTGAGCAAACTCTAAATGATAACACATTGGCAATAGATGAAATATTTTTGAGAGTTGATTTTAATCTAAGCCTGACCTTAGCGGACATGTGTATTTAATTTCTAGCCAGAAAGAGTATGGAGAAGATATTGTCTCTGTTCACTAATATATTACTTGCTTTGTCTTGTAAGGTTTATATTCAAGTATAATTCATTGTCTGTGATTTTTTTGGATTGATAATGCCTCTTCCTTTTCAGTTATCTTTTCTGATATGGGCATAACCTTAGCTTCGGTGTTCCTTTGCAATTTGTTTCAGAGGAGTATGAAGAAGAGGAAGTTAGGGATGCACATGATACAGAGACAGCTGATAATGAGGAGGATGAGGAAGATGCTGAAGGTATGTTTACATTTCTTTTCCATCTGTGTGCCTTTTCATAGATGCCTTGAATGATGTAGTATGTACCATTGTTGAGTGTTATTGCTCCTAATTTTTCTGGGCATATATTGTGCTAGCATTATATCATCGAGAATTATTTTACAAGAAAGATTATACTGAGAATTTACATGGTAAATGCAGAGGAAGGGCAAGATGAGTATGAGAAAGATGGTTTCATAGTTGATGATGTTGAAGAAGAGGAAGAGGAAGACGTGAAAGAAAGCAGTGATGAAGAAATGAAGGCAAAGAAAAAGAAAAGGAAAAAAAGGTATCATCTTGTTGTGGCACAGGTTGACGGATTATTTTTATTTTACGTCATGACTAACCCAAATTGTTTTTTTTGTGCATAGGGACACCGAAGAAAATTATGAACTTGATGAAGATGATTATGAGTTGCTGCAGGAGGCCAATGTTACTGGCTTCCACCGTCCCAAATCTGTAAGTCTTCCCATAGCAACTTAAGAGATTTTCTTGTGTTATGGTGGTGAATAGTTAACTTTACTGTTTTGTGGTGCAAAACAGGGCAGCAAGAAATTTAAGCGTCTAAAGAAAGCTGGAAGGAATGCTGATGTCGAGGAGGAAAAAACAGGCTTCTCTGATGAGGATGACATGGAAGAAGGTGGTCGAACAGGTTCCACTGCTGAAGAAAAATTGAAGCGTAGTTTGTTTGGTGATGATGAAGGTATGTAGTTATTTGGAGATTACTGGTGTTGGTTGTTTCCCTTTGTCCATAAACTATTTAGTTTGTTTGGTTATTTGGGATAAGCTCTAATTATTTTAGGACTTGATCATAACCTTTAACATGAAAATTATGTTTGTTTTCAAATTTCAGGAGTGTCCCCAGAAGATGTTGCAGAGGAGGAGGAGCAACCTGAAGAAGAAGAAGAGGAGGACTTGGGAGAAGAAGATGAGATGGCAGATTTCATAGTTGACGAAGAAGAAGTTGATGAAAATGGTCTTCCTGTGAGGTATTTTCAATCTTTCTTCTAATATGTTTTCTGTTGTTTCTTTTGAGGAAGCCTTTATTTTATATACTGGCAACTTTAAGTTTTTGTTTTATTATTTTCACCAAACTGAATTTTTATGGGTTTTTCTTTAAAAGGAGGAAGAAGTCAAAGAAAAGAATGCCCAGGCAAGCTCCTGGGATTTCGTCTTCAGCTTTACAAGAAGCTCAGGATATATTTGGTGACGTAGATGAACTTTTGTCCCGTCGAAAACAAGGTTTGAGAGCAAAGGGCTTGGATGGTGTAGAAGGGATAGATGATGAAGGTTTCAAGAGACTGGAGGATGAGTTTGAGCCAAGCGTTCTGGCAGAGAAGTACATGACAGCGAAGGATGATCAGATTCGCGAAACAGATGTGCCTGAACGGTTTCAAGTATGTATTATTAATGTGCAATTTTATGATGGTATTTGCCTTTATCTTGTGCTTAGAAATTTTATGTTGAAATTATTATTGCTGTTGTTTTTCTCACATTATAGAACAATTATTGCCAATTACCTATACGAAAGATGAGTTAATAATAACATGTAAAAGAAAGCACAAGACAGATGTAAGCCTGATATGGGGTAGGAGATTATGGAATCATTTTAGGGGCCTAGAACTAAGTCTTTTATTCTATGAATCTCGGTCAAGGCCAAGCCTGTGTCCCCACCACCCTACTAATGGGTCAATTTGAAGTGTAAGTGGAGTCACTGTTATTTGAATAGGCTTTTCTAAACTATTGACCTGGCTTTCAATTAATGGGCCTTACATTAAATAGTTGGGCTAAAATGTGAAATGTCATGTGCTTTTAAAAGCGAACTCTTTGTAAGGGTTTTTCACCAAGTTACTTACATATCATGTCACTAGAGCTGGGGATACAAGGTAAAATTATTAGTCCCAAAAATATAGCCCCCAATGAAACACAGTCACATTAGACCAACGTCTCCCCACGGGACCCCACCATAGAAGACACGACCACTACAACCCTTTATCACCTGATTCATTCCTAGATAAAGAGAATCTCACTCACCGGTCAGCCCCTATTGGTAAGAAGTGTAGGAGGGACGAGGACCTAAACAAATGGCCATGAGGCCAAAGGTTAGGTCGAACTCGTCCAGGCCCAACACCAAGCATAGGAGAAGGGTTGGAAGCCGACTATCACGCGGGTTAGGCGAATACAATATTTAGGCAAACACATCGAATATAGACGTACCGACCATCACGCAGATTAGGCGAGCATACTATTTAGGTGAACACACCGAAAGTAGACTTGCCAGGCACCATCTAGGGTAGGTGTCAACACACCATGTAAGCGAACATACAAAATTAAGACCTGTCGTGCCACACCTTGGTCAACGGCTATGTCACATGGTTCGAGTTTGAGTTCGACAAGTTAAAGTTTGGTTCGAATTCGATTTTTTCAATAATGTTCGAAATGAGGTTCGCCATTAAATTCGCCTATACACATTTAAAAAATATAATATATTTTAAAAATATAAATATTTTATGATATATTGACATAACAAATATATATTTTTATTCTATTTAAATAACTTTATAAAATCATTATGCTTATAATTAATATATAATTAAAAAACATTAATATATAGTGTATATATTTAATATATACATATTATATAAACTACAGTTAACCTTATAATTGGGACTTGCCACCAGTATCCATATCTTTACCACACTAAAATTTCGTGCGAGAGTTGAGATAAGTAAAACGTTGAAAAACAAAGCTCTAGCAGTTTACACCTACGCAATCTCCTTCGAATTTCATTGGCTCGTAAATAAGAATTTACACCTCAAGGTTGGGCACGTGTCGCTTGAATTCCGCTGGCTCAGAGTTTTGTCAGCTCAAATATACACCTGCAACCTGGAATTTCATCCTGCAAACTTATGGGCATGCAGACATTGACCAATTCGTGGTCTGGACACCGACAATGTCGACCTTGCAAACTTGTGGGCACACGGACATTGACGAATTTGTGGGGACACGGACTACAACCATGGCGACCAAAGTTTAACATGCCCGTGAAAATCACTACGAATTTAAACCCGAATCTCAATGAATTTGACATTTTTCTTGAGGTTCGCCGGATTTCAAACCTCAAGGTTCAAATCCGGCGAACCCTGTGACGAACATATCATGCAGGTAGGAACACAATGAAACCAGACTTGCCAGCTATCACGTGGATAGTTTATGAGTGATCTTATAAGTAACATTGAAACATGACCTACCTGACTTTGATTGGTTTCCTTCTTTCACTCGCTAGGGAAGACTGTACTATGATTTGCGGACTTGGTTCGACTTTTTTTTTACACTCACTAGATATGTCCGGGACAAGATTGATGGACTAAATCCGGTAAGTTCATTAGTGAGTCTATTAGTCATTTTGAATTCTTTTAGTGGGTGAGATCAGTTAGTTTCTTACTAACGTGATTAGGTGAAACGATGGGAACCGAGTTCCCACTTGAGTTGGGTAGGCATCTCCTTGAATTCAATACCGAATCAAGACATTTGGTTAAGATTGGATAGTTTTTTACATATCTTATTACATTCCTAAAGTTGAAGGAAACCGTGGCGAAGATCCCTTCAACCACATTATTGATTATGACCTTCCATTTATGGTGTTCTTCCAACTCCTTGATGGATGATAGTGTGCGTCTTCATCTTTTCCAACATACCCTAACAGGGGTCACTGCAAAATAGTACATTGAATTACAACAGGGATCCCATACTTTTCACATCCTTGTGACAGAATACTTCCACTCATATATCAGATCATATCCATGAATGGAGGCAGAGACATAGGAAGCAATATGTCAGCTGTCTCTCCCAAAGACTATTTGCCAGCTACAAAACCTGTAGGGCAAGGCCAATTTCTTACAATGCTTCATTATCAATTATGCTGAGATAGCAAAAGGAGCGGTAAGCCGCTTCCCCGAGGAAGGAGGGGAAGGAGTGAGGGCGAGAGAATACGAGCTGCTTGACCGACCATTGGGAGGTCAAGGAACGTCGAGTGCGAAGCCCTACTGTAGAGAGGGCGAGGTACAAGGCGCTTGCCCATAAGAGACCAAGAGGAGGGCAAGGTACAAGGCGCTTGCCCATAAGAGACCAAGAGGAGGGCAAGGTACAAGGCGCTTGCCCATAAGAGACCAAGAGGAGGGCAAGGCTTTATGCACCTTTTGAAGAAAGGAGTTCCTTAATCAACATGAACAATCGATGTGTGCTTTGGAATGATGTAAACACTATGACTAAGCTTCACCTTTGTCCACAAGATATGGGTTATTAGTGATACTAGTATGTACTAGACTAGGTGTTTCTCATTGGTCTTCCTTGTATATTACAGCTAAAACTGGTACTGATATAACAAGCCAATACTGAAAGAGATTGATTTGAGCTATATTATGGATATTACGATATAATACGTATTCCTTATAGTACTAGAGATTAGAATAACTAAGTAACAGTAATGAAACTAGTTGTAATATGGAGTTCATACTCTGATTACAGACCTTAGATGATTGGAATACATAGTGTAAGTGAAAGTATGTAATAGCTATAGAACATGCTTGCTTAATAGGGAATCACAGTAATACTTACACTAATCAGAGCTGTACCTATTGATTACTGATTAGCTTAAGCTGGAATGGTCTCTGACATCTGTAACTATAAGAGTATAAGCATCACTAGTTACTCTTACGATTGATTTGACTCGTAACAAGCATAGTATAGTTTGGGCAATGATTGATTACAGTTATTCAAGGGGATAAGGTTGTTTCTGTATTCAGTTAACATGAGTTACCTGCTAAGTTAAGCTGACTATGATAACCATTGCTTGGATATGAACTAGGTTAAGGGTTATGTAGAGTGAATACTAGGTAGTAACATCGATACAAGAGCTTTACACACTATTCTATCTACTATGTTTCCCTATTAAATAAAGCTAGATATCATTAAGAGCTTGTACAGGTATAATTGGCTAAGCACTGGTATAATTTAAAGGTCATTGTAAGTACTCTTCTCAGAAGTGTAATCACGTAATCAATGAACACTTATGTGATGATTAGTGCAATTACCATGAGGCTCATGTTTACCCTATACTATTAGCATATACAGTGGAATCATAACCAGTGAGTACTAGTTATACATGATATGCAAGCTTACAAGTCTTAACTATAGAATCACGATTATTCTGTAATCATACTTGCTTAGATCAATGGTAATCATAGGATGGGATTTATGAGCTTAAACAAGGAGCTAAGTGTATAGAGTAATACAACATACTTAGTACTTATGCAAATACTGTAAGCTCCATGATTAACACTAGTCTGATGATTATGGGAATTACGATACCAAGCTAGTGTTATAGAACATGATGACTAAACATGATAGCAATGGTATTAGTACATACCGGTTATGCTATGATCAAGCAGCTGACATGATGTATTCAATCTGTAACAAGGTAAGATAGTGTCATAACATGGTGATAGTTCATATAAGTGCACTGTTCTCTGTGTTACTACCTGTTTATAGAAGCAAGACGATGAAAGAGGTGATTGCTTAACAATAGTGCTTACATAAGAGTGATTACTTGTATTCACTATGTACTAAGTGATTATGGATAGATCATACTAGTTGGCTTATAAGTATAGCATAAGCTATACATTAATGATAAGGTAATCCCATTGTTAGCTCTTAATCTCAACAAGTAGATGTACTCATACTTCAACTCTTACTCTGGACTTGAAGGGGCATGTTGGACTCTTGGAGTCGATCAAATCTATACGGTATCTGCATATAGAGTAGAATGATTACCAAAAGTAAGTAGAAAGGCTGCAGTGTGTTTTATCCTTATAGTAGTATTACCTGGATCAGGTTTGATTTCACCTCTACGAGCTAACTCTATGTAGTTGAACTACAACAAGTACTGTGTTAGTTATGTAAACATGATACCTTTGAAGACATCTAAGCTGAACTAATACACATAATTAGGGTAAGTACAATCTATGAGTGCAATGGGTTTCAGAGCTTATGATAAAGAGAACTAGAGACGTGTTATAACATATAAGTAATATCGAGCTTGGTATGTATAAGTAATCACACGCTAGTTATGGGTCTATAATAGTCATATGTGTTCTATTGAATACACCCTACATGAACCTACCTGTTTCTCTGTAATCCATCTGTGTTCAATCTCTTATTGGAGCAAAGCATGTATTAGTTACAATACTATAAGCAGCATAACTACAACAAAGATTACAGATGATGTAAGGGTTTGAATAGGCTAATGTAAGCACCACTCTTTCATTATTATGATCGGCTTTCATAGGAACTCAGCTTTCTACATATGTTTACTCTATGCAACACTGTTTAAGTATGGAAAGGTTATGGTAATTACAATGTACATAAGTAACACATAGTCATAATCTGTACATAGTATTACTAAGCTTATACAACCCCTTGTATTGTTGAAATACCTTAGTTATTGCACTTGATAAAGGTATTAACTAGGAACCAATCATAACCTAGTAATCAAACCTAACTGTATTCACACTAGTAAGTAGTAACTGATATTGAACGTTAACTGATATTGAACGTTACATAAGCAGATCATAACAAGGAATCGTAACCAAAATATTAGACCTAATTAGTACTATCAACTATCACTGATATCTAGCTATAGGTTTGGTGACTTGGTCTCAATCTTACACGTCTAACTATTATGCATAATATGGCTCTGTTCACATATGCGCATTGAATATGTCTAAGTTCATGATAAGCTCGTATCTAACTAGTAATGATAAAAGGGATATGTGTATTTACCTAATCATCAACACACTGATTACTACTACTAGTAATAACAGCACTAATAACTGTGGATAAGTAAGCTTGTAATGTTGAAGCTTAAGATGAAGTAAACACCATTATACTGATGTGCACTAGTCTAAGCTCTTGGAACCATGAAACAAGATAAGCTGACACTTAAAACAGTAATGGTTAACATGGTGAGGAAAGCACTTATACTGTAATCTAAGCTATGTGTGATGTTACTATCTTCTCCATTGATTATGTTGAATCCCATCTCTGTAATGTAATGACTACTAATATAAATTTACTTATATGGATTACTGTTATTGACGTAGTGTAATACGAGCAATAGAGTTAACATCATGCTTACTACTTAAGTTAGTATCAAAACGGTCATTAAGTTCATACAAAGCACTGCGATTCATTACTATTTGCTAAGTTAAGCAGAGATACGATGTTTCTATAATATAAGCTAAGCTTAGTGTAACAAGTGAGTTCGTAATAAGATATAAGCACCAGAATAGTGATGTTCTACATGGTGTTGTAATTGACATAACCCATATGGAATGGTGGTAAGTGTACTATCTCCATTGATTTGATAATGTAGAAGGAGCATAGTGTTCAGTGTAATGGTTCGGATGCATATAACTGGGATTGTATAACAAAGCTTATATCAGTAATCAAAGATCAATACCATGCTTGTAACTAAGCTCTAAGTCTCATTAGCTCTATCATTGCCACTAATCAATGCAGTAGATCTAATTCCATGTGTTTGATCAGGTAACATATGGGCTAGTTTCACATCTTCTATCCTTATATATGATAAAGCTAGTATCTTTCATAAGATAGTGCAAGTATTAGCATAATAAGAGTAATCAGTCTATTGAATAAGCCGTAATAATAGTGCAACTAAGCTTATCTTATATATTATAATATGTAAGCTTACTATGAACTATTGACAAGCTAATATGGTATGATCACAGTAATTGACCTATTTATCGAGCTTATACTAATGGTATTAGAACAGCTTACGTCATTGTTCAGTAAGGTTTGGTATTGACTCGTTAGCTTGCAGATTATATAGGTAACATAAGTAATAAGAGCTAGTTACACATTACAATGGGCTTTAATCACTCATCACATCCCAGCTTTGTCCTTATTTTATACTGGTATCATATGCAATATGAGGAGCTAATCTGAGCTTTACCTTTATCGATACGTGGTTATCATGCTTAGTTTGAACTCCACAATTACTGGCTCTGTTGAATGGTTGATATGGGATTACTATGTAGAAGCTAATCAATGGTTAGATAGAGTGCATTACAGCTGAACACTTGCTCCTAGTTAACACAAGGTAAACAAGTACCAGTATTGATTCCATATCACATCTTACCCTATGAATTCCATTAGTCTTTTTCATATTACTAGTCCCTGCATCTATGATCTAGCTCACTCGTATTCTAGTTACTGCTCTGTTATCTAGTATTGATCTCCCTTATTTCAGTAATCTACCTCATAGTGGTTGTATACCAACACCATATAGGCCTTACTTTGTATCCATGTCATATGTCAATGGGCAATTGGTATTGTATACAAAGTTACAAACTAATTACAGTATAATCATAGTAAGGTAATGGCCTAAGCATGTTCTTAAAGATTATAATACCCAGCTGAGATAAGAGATGTGAATGCTAGAGACGTATACTAATATAAATAAGATTACCATATGCTTATGATACAGGTTGTGCAAGAAGTATCCTTGTACTGTAATCACACTAGTTAAGCTCAATCAAGCTCTGTATGTGCTCTAATCTTTTGCATTACTCTTATGGGTAAAACTACCACTCTAGGTAATGAACCTGATTACTATGAATATCTAGTAAGCTGTTATTGATTACTGAATATGCTATGTTGTGCTTATGTAACCCCATTCAACCTTGAAACTGTGATAAACAAGCATGATTCCTGAGCTTATACAGATTTAGTCTACTTGATCATTGTAATGAGACTAGCCTATCATATGTAAGCACTAAGCCCATATCAGCCATAGTTATTGGTTACGTACCAAGCTGTGATTACTAGAAATGGTGATCATTATGAACTAGCTGGCCACTACTTGGTCTTTACTAAGCTATGAGTCTGTTGTGTTCAGGTTAGCATATCCCTTACATTACGTATTATTCATAACCATTACAAAGGTGATAACAAGTACTGAGATCTATAACCCTTGTTCATTAGCTAACCCATTCATTATGGAAATCATATCCGGATCCGTAAGCTTGTATAGTTGATATGAGTATAGTGTTTCCCTAATCTACATTGTATCATATTGGTCTTTTATAACAAATACGTTTCAGTGTTACTCTAGTGTATACTACAATGTCCACATTCATCATACAGGTTAAGGATAGAGTAATACTGTAATAGCATACAGTATTCTACCTAATCAATCATCTTGTATTAGAATAACTAATGTGGTCATAGGTGTAATGTAAGCTCAATACTTAGATATGCTTGTTCCTGTTCTAGCTCTATATCTTTGAGCACATTCTTTCCAGCTTTGATTAGTGAATAGAGTTGGATTAGCTTAAGCTAAGTAATGTATTCACCCTTATCTCTCTTATATGATTCCCATGTATTAGTTACAATGAGAACAATGATATGGAACTCAAAGCAGATTGGTATAAGAGACCATATCGTACCTATGATACCCATCTTAAGCTTAGTAACTATTACTATATCACCTTAGTTAAGCTAGTAGTAAGCTCTATTGAATCTATAAGCTTATTGATATCACTATGTTATTAGTACTAATGAATCAAGTCCATTGAATCAGTGAACAAGCTTTATTGATGTAACTACACGTAATGGAATAATACATACTCGTATAAAGTATAAACATGATATCCTTAATACAGGTCTTAGATTACAGAGATAAGGAACTCATATTGAAGCTAAGCTCCTTGTTATGACATAATGATCTATGTTTCCCTATTCATTTCATACCTTATAAGTTATTAACACTGACCGGAATCATAGTAATAAGTACACAGCCTTACTAGCTCTATGCCAACATGTGTAACTAAACCGTAAGTATGAACACAGTTTGATTACGTATGTTTCTCTAATAGCTGATCTTGTATGATTGGTTAAGCTTATCATTGATTTGAGTGAACCATTATGCAAGCCATAGTGAAAGCTCTCTACCTGTATCATGACGATATGAAGTTGATCTCTATAGCAGTCTATGTAAACCCTATTCAACACTATCTAAGTTCTATCTTAACCATATTCAAGCTATTACACAGATCAGTCTAAGCTTAGTAATGGAAATCAGACTCTTATGTGATTCAGATCCTAATAGTAATGATAACGCAATGGAATTAAAACATAGTTGATATCCCGGGGTAATGAAAGAGCTAACACACTTAGTTGGTACTAGTCATATTGCATGTGTTATTGTATGAACACAGTTTGATTGCGTATGTTTCTCTAATAGCTGATCTTGTATGATTGGTTAAGCTTATCATTGATTTGAGTGAACCATTATGCAAGCCATAGTGAAAGCTCTCTACCTGTATCATGACCATATGAAGTTGATCTCTATAGCAGTCTATGTTAACCCTATTCAACACTATCTAAGTTCTATCTTAACCATATTCAAGCTATTACACAGATCAGTCTAAGCTTAGTAATGGAAATCAGACTCTTATGTGATTCAGATCCTAATAGTAATGATAAAGCAATGGAATTAAAACATAGTTGATATCCCAGGGTAATGAAAGAGCTAACACACTTAGTTGGTACTAGTCATATTGCATGTGTTATGTGTAACTGAGTAAGCATAACTAATCTGAATACATACAACAGCTTGGTTATCATTCTGCATGCTCTATCTAAACTAAGCCATACTATATATGGAATCAAGTTTCATCATGTTCATGTTACATAGTGCTAGAAGCCTAAAACCATTACTATTGATATCTAACATGTGTATCAGTGTTATAGAACAGAGTAGTTGCAACCAATACACGTACTATGTGTATCATTTTAAGCTATGAGTATTACTCTCCTTATTATGATTAGTAAGCTGGTTATGGTTATATTAGGAATATACACCCTTTTATAACTACAGCTAAGCTTTCTGTAATCTTTATACATATCCAAGTATTATCCATAATATAGATGGTATTCATGCTCTAAGCTTAAGCAATAGGTGAAATACGCGCAATATCATATGTAAGCTTTACGTATATCATGGGCATACTATGTTACTTGATCACCTGGAATCATTCTAATGAATACTATGTATATTGTCTGTACATGGATACTGTATCTCCCTACTATTTGATATGATGAAGATTTGGTATTAGTTCATATTCAACATTAGGCTTGAACTCTACTTGTTGTAATAAGGTTATGCTTACTAGGACTCATTAAATGGTGATAGGTAATGACATAACCAACGTGATAACTATGTAACATGATCTGCTTATCAAGGTTTGACTATGATTGATATTAGATTAGTAATCACAATTACGGGAATAACGTGATTGCTTAACCTGTTATAACTTATAAGCTTTGAACATGATATCTTAGAGTACCTGCTATGTATTGTGAATATAAGCATATCCCTACTGTTTAGACTAGTTAAGCTGGGTCGGTCACTCCTATGGATATGCTAGAAGCTTATAAATACAAGCAGTAATAGTGATACTAGTTGCTATTGTGCTGTTAGTATTCTCCCTAATAAGCTGAGCTTCCATTGCTTGTTTAATATGTAGTATTAGCACTCTTTGCACTCTTTACACTCTATTCAATCTAAGCTGGAGTCATAGGTTCCGACTGCTTACTTGTTCTAGTTATGGTGATATAACCACCATTGTATCATATCCATCTTATCGCGATCCCTTATATTTCTATATGGTTGTTGGTCAATGGTATCCCTATAGTATCATACATATCACTAATTATCTAAGTTACCAGGATTCGGATCTGGATACGTTAGATTTTTGAAAAGCCAGGATCCAGATACGGCAAGGAAACGACAAGTACAAACAATATATATTATAAATATATTTTTATATTTTTTAAAATACAAAATTAAAAAATATATATTATAAATATATTTTTATATTTTTTAAAATACAAAATTAAAAAATATATAAAATTTTAAATATATAACTTATATATAATTTAATTACAAAATAATAAAAATTAAATATATAATTTATATATAGTAATATACATATATAATACTTAATACTTAACTAAAATAATTATTATACAATACTTACAAATAATACTTTAAATGAAACATTTATAATATATAATAAGCAATACTTACATAAAATAATTATTATAGCATAGTTATCTCTAATGTTCTAAAACATGGGCCTTCCTCCTATCATGACATTGAATTGAATTCACCAGATTGGTATACCCCTTTCCTATCGTTTCCTGTTCATTCGTTATCGGATTGCTAGCTATCAGCCTGTGCTCCTATCTATGGAGAGTCGCCTGGTTAGTGGTCACCTTAAGGCAAAGCTATCGGTTGCCCTGCCCTAAGAGCGAGTGCTGTCCTCCGATTATGTTACTGCTCGCTATGAATGTTTCGTGATTGTGTCACCCCCAAGCCATAATGTATGTTGTTGCATCACCACATAGTATTTGCCAACCGAGCCCATTTGTCACCAGAACCCTGAACGCATGTGTAATGTCCTCTTTTGCTTAAGCACAGAGGACCATCCCGCTAACCTATCTGATTCCCATAGGTTCGAGCGGGCACTGACATTCAGGGAATCAACTGAGGATTGATGCCATATGCACCCTAAGAAGATCTCTGGCATGGGTATTATATCATCAGTAGGTAAATAGGGGCCACAGGAACTAAAGGCCACCTACATGCATGACATCTGCGCATTATTTCATGATGCATGCATTGATTGAGTCTGTAGACACTCTAAAAGCACCACATTCAAGTCAACTGAGAATTAGAAGATAAAGTGACCTAATTAGGTCAAAAGTTAGGTCTGACAGGTGAATGTTATAAAAGAAAGGTAAAGCTAGTAAAGAAGACCCACTTATATGATTATTGATTTGTGATTTCGAATTGGAGAGCTCAGCGAGCTAAGTTGGGGTTGAGTGCATACACTTAGCTAACTAGTGTATTTCGACAGCGAAATCTATCTGCCTTGATCACTATCAGGTTGGATCATCGAGATTCAACACAACTTCATCATCAGATCAGGATTCGAGTTTTCAGTGATTTGAGGGATTCGCCCTCAGGCGCATCATCCAGAGAGAGATCTATTCGCCTTCCAGCCTACAGGGCCTAGAACTATTGCATGCTGCTCCTAGTCTTCTCAGAGCAGTGATATTACCCTTCCTCTGGAAGAAGGGCCTTTCAGTTTGAGTTTCAAGCTACTTCTCAACACATCCTTCCTCAGAAAGACGTCTTCCTGCATGTGGGCGACTTTCCCAAGGAGGAGATCCACGTTTTAGGTTGTTGAGCCATCAGTTCGTCTGCATGTTGCTTCTATCTTGTTCAAAGGGGCACTATAACCCCAACACACCCTTTCTGGAGCTTCTTCCACTGATTATTATTTATTGAGGAGCACATTGAGATTGGAGATGGCACATTTATACCAAGGGCGCATTCTCTGGAGGAGGTTCAGCGTTATCTCCCTATTCCATCGACACAATCCTTGCATGCTGGGTTTATATTGATCTTCATCAGCCGATCTATCTATTGGTACGTACATGCATCACTTCTTCCTATTTTATAGCATTTCCAATTATCTGGTTTTAGATCTGCATGCAAGTGCATGCATGCAGAGATTAGTGCATACTTTCATATTCTATTCTTATATTGAGGCATAAGACTACTAGCCAACCACAGTACAACACAAAAAGAAAAAATATCAGTTTGGGATATTACAGTGGTATCAGAGCATGTTCCTCGCCAGCTGTGGGAGCATGCAATTTTGAACGGTAAATGGATTCAGAAGATCCACACAATATTACTTATAGGAGACATAGATTTAGGAACAGTGAGAGAAGAGAAGAAGAATTAGAGGATATAGAACTGGGGGATACAGAGTATCAGTTTGAAAAAAGTAAAGGGAAAGAAACAATGGCAGACGATGATAAGATAGCCTTCAATAGTCTCATTTCAGGCATAAAGGATCTTACTATTGGACAAAAAGAAATGGTGAGTGCCATCAGACAGATGACAGATAAAACAGGGCCCACCCCACACAGTCTATTGTTCCCCAACAGTGATAGGGTATCCACAAGTAGTAGTGGGGAACAATTACATACCAACATGCAGAGCCATCCCCATATCTACAACAGGTCCTCCTGACCTACCCTACCACTGTTCTTAGATAGCCTTGCAGCAGTGCCCATAGTACAGGTAGAACCAAAAGAGCCCATGGGGGCATATTTGAGAGAGTACAGAGCATTGGGAGATGACTTCCAGTCAGCCATGACCTTCACTGATTTTTGCCACTTCAAAAGTAAGAACAGGCCAAGAGCTTACACCAGGCCTTTCAACCAGAACTTTGAGTTACAACGAACGGTAGGGAAACTGACTATTCCTACCTTTAAGGGGACACGAGGTGGCCTTGCGCGGAATTGGGTACAGAAGTTGGACACTTACTTCCAACTCAACCCCATGATAGAGACATATGCCATTAAATTGACTACTTTGCATTTGGACGCGGAAGCACATGAGTGGTGGTACCACAGTTAGTGACCTCGGGTCACAATACCATCACCTTGTACATAGATTTTACACAGAGGCTCATTGAGCGTTTTGACAAGAAAGACCCCGAGGTGCATTTCAGAGAGCTAGCACAACTCAAACAGACAGGCAGTCCATATGCATTCATATCAGAGTTTTAGAGGGTTGCAGTCATGGTGACAGACATTTCGGAGAGCACATTGATTATGTTATTTACCGAGGCCCTCTTTGAACCCTTACGTGGATGGGTCAAGGCTTATAGACCCACCACCCTAGCAGATGCCATTAGTCAGACTAGAGATTTACAGGATTCAGTCTCGAAGAGTAGGTTTCCTCCCAGAACCAATTTTCATGTTAAAGATAAAGAGAAAAGACCCTTCCAGAGAGAATGGCCCAAGAAAGAAAGGATGGATAATGATACCCACCAGGATCTTAGAAGAAAGAAATTATGTTTCACCTGTCAAGAACCTTGGGTACCAGGTCACAGATTTTCAGGGAAGGGAAAGGCCCACTACATAGAGGTCTATTCCGACAGTGGGGAGGATGAGGATTACCAGGATCAGGAACATGGAGATGCACACGAGATAGCAGATGAGGCACAGTTACCAGGAGGTGCCATTGCTACATTGTCTGGGGTTCCTAGATTCCACACCCTCTGGATCAGAGGTGTCATACACGACAACAGAGTGGGAGTATTGATAGATGGTGGGGCATCCCACAACTTTATTGATGTTGCCTGGGTAAAAAAGAAAGGCATTCAGACTGAGAGTTTTGATGGATTTTCAGTAGTTGCAGCAGGTCACCACACCATGGAGTGTAGTCAGAGGATCCCAAAATTAAAAGTAACACTCGGAAACTATATAGTGATAGAACCATTCTATGTGGTTGACGTACCAGACACAAACGTGGTGTTTGGAGTTCAGTGGCTTTATTCCATAGGGAAGTATTTGACGAACTACCAAACCATGGAGATGGAGTTCATGGGAACCGAGGGACAAAAAGTAGTGTTGAGAGGGATGAATACTTACCCCCCCGCAGCAGTATCATCACACAGGATGGAGGCAGTGCTCCGACAGGGAGACATAGAGTGGGCGGCAGAGTGCCTGGTTACCTTCAGGAAACCACCAACCAAGGCCACACAACATCTAGTAGATATAGAGGCCTTACTGCAGAAGCACAGAGCAGTATTCAAAGACCAGTATTCAAAGACCTTCCAGCAGGTCGACCTCCAGATAGGGGATTTGAGCACATAATTGAGTTAGAGGAGGGTACTCAAGTAGTCATCACTACCCCTTACAGACACCCCAATAGGTACAAAGATGAAATAGAAAGTACAATCAAGGAACTGCTCAAACTAGGGTACATTAAACCTAGCTCTAGTCCATTTGCATTCTCAGTGGTTCTAGTAAAGAAACAGGATGGAACCTTATGCATGTGCATCGATTACAGGACACTTAACAAGAAGACTATACAAAATAGGTATCCAATCCCTAGGATTGATGAGTTGATGGATGAGCTATAGGGGGCAAAGTATTTTTCCAAGATTGACCTCCGATCAGGTTACCATCAGATTCGGGTTAGGGAATAGGATGTTCCAAAGACAGCTTCTGTTGTCACTACGGACATTATGAGTTTCTAGTGATGCCATTTGGGCTCACTAATGCACCAACCACTTTTCAGTCATGCATGAACAATATCCTCAAGGCTCAGTTACGCAAGTATCTTCCGGTATTCTTCGACGACATATTGATATACAGTAGGACTTGGGAAGAACACCTGAGACACCTAGATGAAGTACTTGGGATTTTACAGGAACAATCATTATATGCTAAGATGACCAAGTGTGAGTTCGGTATCCAGGAGATGTTATATTTGAGACATGTGATAGGGGCCAACGGGGTATAGGTACACTTAGAGAAGATTCGAGCCATACTGGATTGGTCTACACCCAAAAATGTGATAGAATTGAAGGGCTTTTTGGGCCTTTGCACCTACTATAGGAGATATGTCAGTGGATTCTCACAGTGACCGCACCCCTCACCGATCTTACCAAGAAGGGGGCATTCAGTTGGTTGGAGATAGCACGACATCCATTTGAAAAAATGAAGAAAGTAATGAGTTCATGCGCACCCCTCACCGATCTTACCAAGAAGGGGGCATTCAGTTGGTTGGAGATAGCACGACATCCATTTGAAAAAATGAAGAAAGTAATGAGTTCATGCCCAGTATTAGCTCTACCATATTTTTCCCAGCCATTTGTGTTAGAGTGTGACGACTTAGGAGAGGAAATAGGGGCAGTATTGATGCAGAACAATCACCCCATTGCATTTGAGAGTAGGAAGCTCAAAGACTATGAGCGCCACTATTCGATTTACGAGAAGGAAATGTTAGCCATTCTCCATGTGCTAACCAAGTTCAGGCAGTACTTAGTGGGTGGCAGATTCAAGATTAAGACAGATCACAACAGCCTGAAATACTTCCTAGAGCAAAAAGAGCTGAATGAGAGGCAACAAAAATGGGTTAGCAAAATTCAGGCCTATGACTCCGAGATTGAGTACATAAAGGGAAAGA
The DNA here is from genome assembly GCA_027924585.1 of Larix kaempferi. Lineage (NCBI taxonomy): Eukaryota > Viridiplantae > Streptophyta > Pinopsida > Pinales > Pinaceae > Larix > Larix kaempferi. The sequence continues at coordinate 2,068,868 of BSBM01000368.1, forward strand.
ACAATGTGGTAGCAGATGCACTTTCTATACGACCAACCACCTTATCCCTTATGAGCTATCATTAGATTGGAGATCTCATCTTTTGGTTGAGTACTCCAAAGATAAATTTGCCTGCGAACTATTGGATGGACAGTTTCAGGACAACAGGTACAAGATCATTGATGACATCATATACTACAAAAACATAATCTACTTAGTTCCAGAGTCTTCCCTTAACAAAAAGATTCTGCAAGCCTCACATGATTCACCCTTAGCAAGACATCAGGGGTTTCTTAAGACTTACAGGCAGATTAGAGAGAGGTTCTCATGGAAGGGCCTCAAGAATGATGTGATGCAGCATGTAAGAGAGTGCAGTTTGTGCCAACAGAACAAGATAGAGCACATCCACCTGACCGGTTTACTACGACCATTGCCTCCGAGCAGAAGTGAGGAAGCATTTCCATGGACTTCATTACAGGGTTGCCCAAGGTTTAGGGAAGAGACTGCTTATACGTAGTGGTGGACAGGTTGACAAAGTTTGCTCACTTTTTTGCCATTCCCTCAGTTTATTTAGCAGCACAGGTGGCATAATTTTTTTTCAGAGAGGTGTTTACACTCCACGGGTTACCCAAGACCATTGTTAGTGATAGGGACAGCAAGTTCACTAGAGCCTTTTGGCAAGAGCTTTTCAGGTTAGTGGGAACCGAGTTAGCTATGAGCACAAGTTATCATCCACAAAGCGACAGACAGACAGAGATAGTTAACAAGTGGATTGAGGGATACTTGAGGAATTACGTAGCAGTCAGCAGAGGACATGGATCAAATGGCTACACTTAGGTGAACATTGCTACAATACCACCCACCATATGACCATTGGGATGACTCCCTTCAGAGCTCTGTACGGATACGATGCCTTAACTTTTGCAGACCTGATATTTGGTGATAGCAGGGGCCCCCAAGGCCAAAGAGTGGATTCAAGAGAGTCAAGATATCCTTAAAATACTCAAAGAAAACATACAGGCTGCTCAGAATCAACAAAAGATATATGCTGACAGGCACAGGATTGAGCGCAGTTTTGAGGTGGGAGACTTAGTTTATTTACGCCTACAACCTTACCGACAATCATCTCTTACGAAGAAAGGAGCAGAGAAACTCAAGCCTCGCTTCTATGGTCCCTACAAGATAATCCAGAAGGTCAGAGAGGTAGCGTATGAGCTTGAATTACCCCCAGAGAGCAAGATTCACAATGTATTTCATGTATTTAACCTCAATAGGTCAACAATTTGTTACATCATCTGAGCTGCCCCCCCTTGATGATGAGGGGCAATTGATTCTGATTCTCGAGCGCATCCTAGAGGTATGGGAGCGGAAATTGAGGAACAGGATCATCAGAGACTACTTGGTTCAATGGAGAGATCTGCCTATAGGAGAGGCCACTTGGGAAGGAGAACAGGTATTGCAGCACCCAACATTACAATTGCTTGAGCACAAGCAATTTTGAGTGGGGAGGACTGTAATGTCCTCTTCTGCTTAAGCACAAAGGACCATCTCGCTAACCTATCTGATTCCCATATGTTCGAGCGGGCACTGACATTCAGGGAATCAACTGAGGATTGATGCCATATGCACCCTAAGAAGATCTCTTGCATGGGTATTATATCATCAGTAGGTAAACAGGGGCCACAGGAACTAAAGGCCACCTGCATGCATAACATCCGAGCATTATTTCATGATGCATGCACTGATTGAGTCTCCAGACACTCTAAAAGCACCGCATGCAAGTCAATTGAGAATTAGAAGATAAAGTGACCTAATTAGGTCAAAAGTTAGGTCTGACATGTGAATGTTATAAAAGAAAGGTAAAGCTAGTAAAGAAGTCTTGCTTATATGATTATTGATTTGTGATTTCGAATTGGAGAGCCCAGCGAGCGTTGATTGCATGCACTCAACTAACTAGTGTATTTCTGCAGTGAAATCTATCCGCCCTAGTCACTATCAGGTTGGATCATCGAGATTCAACACAGCTTCATCATCAGATCAAGATTCGAGTTTTCAGTGATTTGAGGGATTCGCCCTCCTTGCATGGGTGCATCATCCAGAGAGAGATCTATTCGCCTTCTAGCCTACAGGGCCTAGAACTGTTGCATGCTGCTCCCAGTCTTCTTAGAGCAATGATATTACCCTTTCTCTGGAAGAAGGGCCTTTCAGTTTGAGTTTCAGGCTACTTGTCAGCACATCCTTCCTCAGAAAGACGTCTTCCTGCATGTGGGCGACTTTCCCAAGGAGGGGATCCACGTTTTAGGCTGTTGAACCATCAGTTCGTCTGCATGCTGCTTCTATCTTGTTCAGAGGGGCAATATAACCCCAACACACCCTTTCTGGAGCTTCTTCTGCTGATTATTATTTACGGAGGAGCACATTAAGATTGGAGAGGGCGCATTTATACCAAGGGTGCATTCTCTGGAGGGGTTCAGCCTTATCTCCCTATTCCACCGACACAATCCTTGCATGTCGGGTTTATATTGATCTTCATCAGCCGATCTATCTATTGGTACGTACATGCATCACTTCTTCCTATTTTATCGCATTTCCGATTATCTGGGTTGTAGATCTGCATGCAAGTGCATGCATGCAGAGATTAGTGCATACTTTCATACTCTATTCTTATATTGAGGCATAAGACTACTAGCCAACCACAGTACAACACAAAAGAAGAAAAAATATCAGTTTGGGATATTACGTCATGAATGCATGAGAATGTGGCATAAAATTCGTTTTGCTGGGTGGCGAATCCCTGGAAATACGGTCCATCTATGATGAATACCTTTCTACGCGGATCTTGGGTGGATCTAGGCGAATCCGGATCCGTATCTGTTTCGGATTCGGGGATCCACGGATCCATCCCCCAAGGCCTGCGGATCTGGTAACACATCTAATTATGGTAATACAGGGATTATTCTATCTATACACCCACATTTGCTCCTGTTGTGTTCTATATTTCATGTATGGGCATATGGAACATACGGGAATACAAAGAAATACGGAGGGCACATATAGGGGAATCGAAGTTAGATGATACAAGTAGTACCAATCTTATATGACTAATCATTATAGTAAGTACCATAACGACAATGAGCTAATAGAGTGAATTCAGTTTATACCGTTATTAGGTATGGTGTTTCCCATATGTTTATACTATCCTGCTAGCTCTGTAATCAAGCTCATAACATATATGGAAATGATTCTGCTTAGATCTGTCAAATTACATCATGTTATAAGTACCGTGTTTCCATATTATATAAGGTAGAAGCTCGTATAATATGGATATATCATTACTCCTTGTTTAACCTATACACTACTATTCCCATAAGTACAACCCATTCAACGTCATATCATAGGCTAATGATCTATCTACTAGTATAAGCTCTATCCTAATCAATCACACTCACTTAGGATACCAATCATAACAAAGCAGATTGTTTGGTTTCATTACCATTACTTTGCCTGTATAACAGTGTTGAGATTAATGAAGCTTTATGTGTTACTTCCATTGGAAACGATTACACTGCTTACAAGTACTGAACACAATATAGTTGTATAAGTACCTATGTTTAACCTATAACAAAAGGATACACTTTTTCTGTTGATTACATGAAGTTGAACATGAGCTCATACCTGTAATAAGTAAAGCACTATTCACTGTGTAACTACCTTATAACTACAAGGTAATGATAGCTATAGATTACGTAATTACAGTAACGTTTCCAATACTTACCTGTATTGTGATCAAGCTCTATTCCATGGAGTTGAACCTATGTCTTGTTTCACTATTATTACAAGAGGTGTTCGATATTGAAACCTTAACACGTTTGAATACTCTAATGCTTATAAGTTATAACACTACAGATAGTATTCACATAAGTAAGTACCTAGTTGTTATGAATACATAGGATCATGTAACATTACCTGTTCATTATACTAAGCTTTGTAGAGTCTTGTGTTTACATATTACTAATATTAGTATGGTGTTGATTACTGGGATAAGTTGTTCCCATTAGTGATCATAACTAGTTCAGTGGTTATCATACCCTGATTGATCCAATGTGTGTTATCACTTCCATGGACTCGTATCAACTATTCTAGTAATCATTGCTTTCAATAGAATCCATACTATGATAAGGTAACACTGATCATCATTAGTACCAATACCACTTCATATCAACTTCACTGTTATTAATTAGGAGAATTACATGTCTCTCCATATTGGATAGTTACACACGATAGAATCACAATCTGTAAGCTAATTCCATTGGTTCAGTAACACAATACTGTAGTTAAGTAATGGCAGCTAATCTAAGTGGTAGTTATGTCGTTAATTACGTGATTCCTATACAGAGTGTAATCTTAACAATGAGCTTAGTAGTACTCTTGCTTTGATTATAATAAGTATTAGTAGTAAACAAGCAAGTATTATCCCCATAACATGTACAGCTTACTTATATACTCCTTAGTATTCGTAGAGCTACTGATTTAGTTTAGCCAATGATTACAGATATGCTTATAGTAATAAGCTTCCTTGAACATAAGAGTTACCAATATACTTTCAATCCCATTACTTATGGTGTTCTCATTGTGATTCATCCTTTATGATTATTGGTATCTGGGTGGAATGTAACGTTTTTGTTGCGTTTAAGAGTTCATTTTGTGCCTTTTTCTGAACTTTAATGTAAAATGTTTTATTGGTTTTATTCAGTTGTCTGAAGAGATATCAGGTCCTGTTCCACACAATGAGAATACAGTGCCTGAGTCAAAATGGATATATGAGCAAGCATTTGGCACATTAGCTGTACCAATGAGGGTAGAGTTTCAACACATAGCGAAGCTAGACAAGGAAGAGGTTGTTAAAGAAATCTCTAATGTATTACAGATGTTTCATGATCAAAAACTGGAAGTGAGTTAATTTCTTGCTGTCTCTTTGATGTTATAGCCAAGTTGATATGTTAAAAACTGCATATTGCTTTGATTAGGTTGATGTTGACTATCAAACTTTGATTGTGACTGAGTTGAAAGATGTTCTGAATTGTTAGGTTCCATTTATTGCTATGTATCGAAAAGAAAAGTGCCTTAATTTGATTCAAGAACAAGAACAAGAACAAGAACAGAATTCGACAGACAATGCAGACAAAGATGAAAAGCCTAAATTGAAAATGTACAAGGTAAGTGTTTAGGGTAACAACATTTTTTTCTGCAGTGCACTCTCATAACTAGATGTTCACAGTATATATCTTGTTTTCTTCAGGCATTGTGGGCAATACAGCGGTGGGATAGGAAGTGGCTTTTGCTTCAAAGGAGAAAGAATGCTCTCAAAGCATCTTATGAGAAGCGTGCAGCAGAAGAAGCAAGCAGAGATGACAATAAATTGAATATTCTAGAATCAGTTTTACAGTCCCTTGTTAATGCGGAGTCTGAACGTATTGTTGATGACATTGATGCAAAGTTTAACTTGCATTTTCCACCTGATGAAGTTGAAATAGAAGAAGGCCAGTTTAAAAGACCAAAACGTAAATCTTTGTACAGCATTTGTCGCAAGTCTGGATTAGGAGGCCTGTCACAGAAGTTTAGTCTCAGTTCGGAACAGCTAGGCGAGAATCTACAGTTAATGTACAAGGTACAGGCAGTGGCGTTTCTTCTTAGCACTTTGCATGTTTGACTTCAGTGATTCAAATTGAATGATTCTGTTCTACTTTTTGTGCAGAAACATGAAGTTGAAGATGCCAATGTCACACCAGAGGAGGTGGCTGCTGAATTTTCTGCCAGAGAATTTGGTGATTCTCAGTCAGTACTTAAAGGTGCCAGGCACATGGTATGTTTTTCCTACAGTGTGCGAAGCAGCTTGTGATTTTGTATTGTTAAGTTGGCACAGGATGTAATTTAACTAGAAAATGGCATTGGCGTTTTTGCAGGCAGCTGTAGAAATCAGTTGTGAGCCTACTGTTAAGGAACATGCTCGAAGTGTCTATATTGATAAAGCATTGGTAAGTACAAGGCCCACAACAGATGGAGACAGTGCCATAGATTCCTTTCATCAATATGCAGGGGTGAAGTGGCTAGTTAACAAGCCAATTAGTATGTTTGATGATGCCCAGTGGCTTCTCATTCAGAAGGCCGAAGAGGAGAAACTTCTCCAAGTTACTATTGGTTTGCCTAAAGAAGTAATAGATGATTTAATGGGGGAATTAGAAAGTCATTACCTAAGTGATGGGGTCAGCAGAGCTGCCCAGCTATGGAATGAGCAGCGAAAATTAATAGTGAAGGAAGCCTTATCCCAGTATATTTTACCTAATATGGAGAAGGAAGCACGAATGGTGCTAACAACAAGGGCCAAAAGTTGGTTGGTTCAGGATTATGGGATGCAGCTATGGAAGAAAGCATCAGTTGCTCCCTATAAGCGTCAAAAACGTGATGAGGACCATGCTGATGAAGATTCAGAAGCACGTGTGATGGCCTGCTGCCAGGGTTCTTTTAAAGATCCTACAACATTTGTGATGCTAGATTCTTCGGGTGAAGTACTGGATACTCTTTTTACCTCACATTTCAGTATTCGTTCAAAGAACCCTACTCAGATAAAGCGAAAAGAAATTGATCAACAGCGTTTTTTGAAGTTTATGATGGATCATCAACCTCATGTAGTTGCTTTGGGAGCATCAAACATACAATGTAAACACTTGAAGGATGGTATCTATGAGGTAAAGAATAGAAGGCCCTAACTCTTTGTAGTTTCTATTCAGTAATCTTGGGCTTGAATTAATGTAGAATTGCTTTCTCCAGGCTATATTTAAGATTGTGGAGGAGCATCCACGTGAATTTACAGATGGACTGGACACTTTAAATGTGCTTTATGGAGATGTGGTTTTGCCTAGCCTTTATGAGAAGTCCCGCATCTCTCAGGACCAGTTACCAACACAAAAAGGTACACATGTGAAACAATTCTCCAAGCATGATTTGTATTGAATTTAATGAAAGATTATGTTGTGTTTTGTCCTGAGATAATTTTTTGCTTACAGGTCTTGTTCGACGTGCCACGGCTCTTGGACGGTATCTGCAAAATCCATTAGCTATGGTTGCAACGTTATGTGGTCCTGGCAGAGAGATATTATCATTAAAGCTTCATTCATTAGAACATTTCCTTAATCCAGATGAAAGATATGAAGCTATTGAACAGGTAATGGTTACAGTAACCAATCAAGTTGGTGTTGATATAAACTTGGCTGCTTCCCATGAGTGGATGTTTTCGCCACTACAATTTGTATCAGGCCTTGGACCGAGAAAAGCTGCATCCTTACAGAGGGCTATTTTAAGGGCTGGGCGGGTTTACACCCGTAGAGAGTTGTTGACTACCCTTGGAGCAATGAAGCGGCTTGTATTTATAAATGCTGCAGGTTTCTTAAGGGTTAGAGGGACTGGACAGGCAGCAACTGGTAATCATGTCATGGATCCATTAGATGATACCAGAATTCATCCTGAATCATATGAACTAGCCAAGAAAATGGCTGAGGATGTATATTGTGAAGATGTGGGACAGGAGATAGACGATATGGACGAAGAAGCACAAGAAATGGCTATTGAACATGTGAAAAGTAATCCGGATGTGCTTAAAGCCCTCGATATTGATGAATATGGTAGAAGTGTGGAGCAACGGACAGGTGATAGGAAAAATGAAACACTTAATGACATCAAAATTGAGCTAGTTCAAGGTTTTCAGGAATGGCGGCCTCAATATAAACCTCCAACTCAGGATGAGGAATTTTACTTGCTTACTGGAGAAAGTGATGAGACTCTTGCTGAAGGCAAGATAGTACAAGCAACTGTCCGCTTTGTCCAAAATCAGCGTGTAATATGTGATCTGGAATCAGGCTTGACAGGAATGATTATGAAGGAAGAACTTTCTGATGATAGAGATATTGATCCAATAGAAAAGATCACTGAAGGCAGCATCCTTACCTGTCGGGTGAAATGTATTCAGAAAGCAAAGTACTTGTTGGATTTGACTTGCAAAGCAAGTGAGTTAAGGGGTGATCACTGGCAGAGTGGACAGATTAAGGACCCTTACTATGCAAAAGAGGAATCTCTCTTACACAGTGAGCAGGAAAAAACAAAGAAAGAAAAGGAGCTTGCAAAAAAATCTTTCAAAGCGAGGATGATAGTGCATCCGCGATTTCAGAACATATCAGCAGAAGCAGCCATTGAGGTAGTCTGATGATGATCACTCTTTCTTCTATTCAAATTTATCACTCTTTCAGTCTTTCTTCTATAAAATTTAGAAGGCTGAATTTACTCACTATTAGCATTATTTGGTCTTGTTTTGCAGGCCCTTTCGGACAAGGATGCAGGAGAATGTGTGATCCGCCCAAGCTACCGAGGTCCATCTTATTTGACACTAACTTTGAAAGTCTGTGATGGAGTTTATGCTCACAAGGACATTATTGAGGGAGGCAAAGACAACAAGGATATGACCACTTACCTTCGTCTTGGGAAAACACTGTCGATTGGGGAAGACACATTTGAAGATCTAGACGAGGTTTGTCCAATGCAGAATTACATGTGTACTTGCTTAGCTTCTTGAAGGATGTCAACATCCCAGTGTTTCATTTGTTATTGACCCATTTACTAATATTCATTCGATGGAAATATTACAACGTCTGCAATTACAATGATTTATTTATGTTTTGGCACTGTCCCCTTGTTTGACTAATTTGATGGAAAGCATCAATAAGACGTTGGAACCTTTTTCTAATCCGTATTCTTCAGACATGCTCTTACTGCACATGGAATTCAAAATTTATGAAATCTTCTTATATTGTCAAAGTCACAAGGAACTTCAATGCAATATCTTCATTTGAAAAATAAATGTTCTGGCCTCAATCCTAACCTTCAGAAACATGTTCTACTCTATCATGTTCTCTGATTGAGATAAAACAAAACACATACAAAAAGACGACAGTGCAAAAAGTAAATGATATGAAACTTAATTTGGAGACTGTAAACCAAAATGAAAATTGACCAGACATTTCTAGGAACTGAAACCACTAAATTCTAATCCGTAATTGAAACTGCAAGGTAGAAGTTTTCCATAGTAAACATGTTAGGGCCAACATCCAATGCATATTAAAAAATCAAGAATCAATGGGATATATCATATATGCTAAGTGTCCAGGCTAGGAAGAAGTAGAGATTTTATAGCAAGCATTCTTCTTTAATCTAAATTTTGGTTATTTTTCGACTGATTGGGACAAACCTGTATATGATGAGAAATCAGAAGCAAATAGACATGTTTCCAGGTAAATATAATTTAACATGTTACATATTTGGATGTTCACTTTTTGATAGTTTCATCAATACTCAACTGCAAATGAAACCTTTCAAAGCTCTATGGTATATAAACTAGCAATTGCCCCAATAAGGTGCAAAGGAACGCCGACATGAAAAATAAAATAAATAGAAAGTAAAGTAAACGTGATGAAGCAAAAAAGGGAATAGTGAAATAGATGCTATGAAGAGAACAGTAAAATTGCAGAATTTTTCGGTGGCTTTTCACCATATTTGTCGACTTTATCGAACACACTCTCTGCCAACTCTTTTACATCCACGATCACCCATATGACCGTCATGCCTATACTTAAAAAAAATAATCAACGGTCGAGATCATCTTCTTGGCAGATCAACGGTTGTTGTCACTTAAAAAATAATAAACGGTTGAGATCATCTTCTCTTAAAAAATAATCAACGGTCGAGATCATCTTCTCAGCAGATCAACGGTTGTTGTCACTTTTGCCAAAAGGTAGGGGGCCTGACGTCCCGGGCTCCGGGCTGGTGACTTCTCGTGGAATCCAAGCACTCAGAGCCCCCACCATACCTTTGCTCTCCGCGGCAATTAAGCATAGTGAGAACGGTCGTTATAAACACAAATAAACTCTTTTACACTGTCAATGTGGGATAAAACCCAAACACAAATCAATCACTGACGTCGAGTTTTTGATCCAACGATCTCTGAGTATTCGTGAGCTGCAGCAAGTTCTCTGTGCGCCTCCTCTGTCTCAATACCAAATTACGTCACCACCAGCTCCCTTTGAGCTCAAGGCTCTGGCTGCATTTCCCGATCTCTGGAGCAATGGTGAACCGAAGTTTGAAGACTTAATAGTCTGTGTGGCAATGGCCTTCGACTAAGATCTTCTAGTGAGTCTGGACACCAAAAAAAATGTAGTCAAATTTCTGTATGAAAACATGTTTGCAAACTTTAGAGTACCAAGAGAGACGGATAGATCAATGGTCTCGGTTCACTTCAAATCTCATTGGGAATGTTATAACATAGAATGTGCCCATCAAAAATTGTGGCGTTTAGCAAAATTTGGCAAACCGAATTATTTTCCATTACCTCGATAATAGATAATAAGAAATTTGAATGCCTGTATTAATTAAAGCTAAGGTGGGTTGCATCTTTATGAAAGGTAACCTTTTTTTGGAGAGAAATGCAGCGTTTTTTAGCCTGTTTAAGAGGATGAAAATACCGGCTTTTTATGAAACTCATGCAAAAGCATCGTGGTTGATAATATTATATGGTTTAATGGTGGTTGAAGCTGAGATGGTTTGTCTTTCTTCAAGATTGATTCTACATGGTGTCACCACGTTTACATTATCCTGTTTATTTCTTTTGACAAGATCTTGATATCCAATGAAAGATAGAGTTACTCTGTACATTGAATCAGTTCTGAGTGGGTTATGTTCTTATAATTAAATGAAGACTACCTCAAAAAATAAATTTCAAGATACCATGCATGCCGGTTGAAGCACTGTTCGAAAAGCTCAGTTTTTAATCTAAGTTGTACCAATTTATCTTTATCAGAGTTGAGAACGTATTAGTGTGCTCAGCCAAGAAAAATACAAATTTGCCCATCTCAATTTAATTTTGCACCCTCAATGTCAGAGTACTCATCCAAGAGCTGTACATGCCATATATTAGTGATAGTCACAAGTATAGCAGCTATGGTTTTGACTTTTGAGGTTGAGATTGTTAAAAGAGTTCATTAGGATGCTTCTTGCTGCTCTGCATCAGACCCTTTTAGGCTTGAGGAATTTTGGAGTATTTTTCAGATCCATTTGGTTGGCATTCAGCCTGCTATCTTTAACCATTTGACTAAATGTCATATCACATCCCAATCAAAGTGCTCTGATTGGTGGTGGGACCATAAACTTTCAAAGTGAACATACCTTGTAGTATGCTGGACATTCAATCTCTTATCTCAACAGCTGGAAGTTAAAATAGATAGATATGCATAGTGCTCCAAAAGGCTTAACTATGCTGGCAGGATGGATGCATTCTAATGTTACCATGCCACGGACTTTTAACAGCAGGTACTGTGATTCGCCTATACCATACATAGACTTTTGCATCCTTGCCTTCATTTGTGATAAAAGGTCAAAAGGGTCAACTGCCTAGACAGTAACTTGCCAACAAATTCCCTGCCAACTTCGTAGAAGGCAACAATGGGATGTAGGAATAGGCTAACCTGGTAGCAAATTGAATGTCATTTTCTGGTGCAGTTCTGTTACAAATCTGGCAGAAATTTTTGCATTGCAGGTTTGGATTGCAGCAATTGTAATATTTGGTTGCCCAAATGGAAATGCTGATGCTGATGGTATATCTATTTTCAATGTCAAAATTTGCAATATTGTAATTTTTCATTGATGAAATTGGCATTGCTAACAGAAAATGTAGCTTGCTACAAGATTATATGACTAAATTAGCATTCTTTCCAAAGGAGGTGTTGAGCGGGGTAATACTCACATTCATCAAACTTTACAAGGAGGAAAACCTCAGTTTTGTTAATGGAAATCATGTATTGGATTGTGATCCAATTTATTTAGAAATCCATTGACCTCCCATATACATTTCATTATTTGGAAGTCCATTGCCCTCCCAAATATGTTTAATTGCTGGCTTAAAAACATCAAATTTGGTGAATAGAAATCACAAGGCATTGGGTATATATTGGAAGGTGATGGGGAGCATTACCTTCAATTTATTTCAAAGTCCATTGTCCTCCCATATACATTTCATTGCAGGCTTGGTAATTTGCTCCAGGCGAGGTTTTATTCTCCTAACACTTGTATGTTTCGTTGGTTAAATTAGCATATGTTTTTTCCATTCATATGTGGAGGTCAACTTTCCTTTATTTAATGATTCCTTTAACTGGGTATCACAGCAACCAGCTTTTCTAGGTGCTGACACCTCCCAACCCAGGTTGGAGTGGCGTTTGATGCAGGGTATTTAAATTGTTTTGTATAATCCGGTGAAGGAAGAATTGTTTAAATGATAATTTGCGTGGTTCAAATGACAATTTCAAACATTTGGATAAATTCGAAGTATAGAAATTAGAAATCACAATTTGTAAGAATTGAAGTTACAAAATGACTTAAATTATAATTTTCAAGTTGAATTTTAGTTTTCAAATGACAATTTCAAATATTCTGGATAGATTCGAAGCAGAAAATTAGTTTAGAATCTCAATTTGTAAGTACTGAAATTACAATTTTCAAATTGAATTTTAATCAGATAAGTAGAAAAAATGACCTAAATAACAGAACGATATGAGAAATAACATGAACACTTGCCAGGGGGTTAACCTCATGAGAAGAGAACTAACCCAATCCCAGGAGAGTTCCATTTGAGTAAATTGTAAATATTGTTTAAAATGTGCAATGCATTCCAATGGTGGAATGAGGGAATTTGCTTGCAGAGTTCGTTGTGTATCTTTGAAATAAGAGATATAGGTTGGCATGCATATAGATGTGATTGATTCATTCAATCAATATAGTCACATTGGCAGCTGCAGGGCAGCATGTGCTTACTTGTCCCTGACATTTTGTACTGCTGTCCTTACTCACTTTAATAACATAGCTGGTGCTGTTCTATCTGTATTCAATTTTGTTTCTTTATGAAGTTTTTGTACAGTTTCAGGATATGGCGAAAGAATTTCAACAAATGACTCTCTCTTGTAGCTTCAAGTTCAGAATGTATTTTAAAGTTGTTCTCAGATTACATATGTAAGAGCTATGTTCTTAAATTCAACAAATTGTGCTCGGTTAACGACAGATATTTCAATGCAGTATTCAACTTACATGAAGCTTGTTACCTATTTTTATTACGGATATGCTGTACATTATATAAGGATTGGATAGGCATAATACATGAGATACCCTATTGGCACTAATTTATTGCTCCTTTGTTAATGTGAAATGCAGGTCATTGACAGATATGTGGATCCCCTAGTGAGCAATCTGAAGGCAATCCTTGCTTACAGGAAATTTAGAAGGGGCACAAAAGCAGAGGTTGATGATGTGTTGCGGAAAGAAAAATATGAAAATCCAACAAGAATTCCATATTATTTATCTGTTTCACATGAACATCCTGGTGCATTTATTCTCTCTTATATCAGGAGTACAAATCCGCACCATGAATATGTGGGGTTATATCCTAAGGGTTTCAAGTTCAGGAAAAGGATGTTTGACAGTCTTGACAAACTTATTGCCTATTTTCAAAAGCACATCAATGATCTCGTTCAAGATTCTCTTCCTCCAATAAGATCTGTTGCTGCAATGGTTCCCATGAAGAGCCCAGGTCCAGGAGGATCTGCAGGAGGAGGCGGTTCTGTTGGCAGTGGCTGGGGAGGTTCTGCGACAAATAGTGGCGCAGGAGGGGATGGTGGATGGCAGGGCCACTCAGCTACAGATTGGGAAAGGTCCTCAACACCAGGTTCAAGGACAGGTGGAAATGATTTTAATCATAATAATGCCAGTGATGGGCCTCCAAGTGGGTTACCCAGGCCACCATATGGTCGTGATAGGGTAAGGGGAGGAAGAGCCGGTGGTGGTCGGTTTGGCAGTTGGAATGAAGGACGAGGAGGTGGTTTTGGTAGGGGTGGGAACGATGGTAGGGGTGGAAGTATGAGAGGTAGATGGAGTGAGGATGGAGGAAATAGACGGGGAAGAAACTTTGTCAGGGATAGAGGTGGTGGCAGGGGATCATACGAGTCAAACATGAGCACTAGATGGGGGCAAACTTCTGAAGCTAAAGATGCTGGTGGAAGCTTTAGTAACCAGCAAGGGGGTGATGGTTGGGGATCGAAAACTGATGAGTGGGGCAGCAATTCAGGCAACAGGATTCAGGATTCTCCTGCCAGAGGAGGTTGGACTGTGAGCTCAGGCGAAAGCGGATGGAGCAAACAAGGCAATGATGGGCATGATATTGGCAAGGTTAGTGATGGTTGGAACTTTGCTAAAATCAATGATCGAGATGCAACTTCCAAAGACAATGCAGGTGGATGGGACTCTGGTTCTAAAGGTGTTATTGGTGGGTGGGATTCAGATCCCATCGGTGGCAACAGTGGATGGGATGCTTCAAATAAAGCTGTTCACAATGATGGCAGAACAAATTCTGTCAAGAGCAGTGATAAGTCTAGTGTTGGATGGGGTGGTACTGAAGCCATGGGCCAGCATAGACAGGCTACAGCTGACGGCTGGGGTGATATCGAAGCAGGCAGGGGCCTGCTTCAACAGGCCACAACTGATAGCTGGGCAATGGATGCAGACAAGGAAACTGACAGTGCATCTAAAGGTTGGACAAAAGATGCTGATGGATGGGGTGACGGAGCAGCAAATCATAAATCAAATGCTGGAGGTAGCGGGTGGGGGTGACGGGAAAAGTGCAGGTAAATTCTAATGCAAATTACTTTTTTACTTGCTACCTAAATAATAAAATATCCTGTTTTTTAATGCAAATTATCTTCCACTTGCCACCTAATTTCTTCTTCTTTAACCAGTGTAACAGGAAGACAACAGAAGAGCAAGAGGAAATGAAGTTGGAGCTGGTCCAAGTCTTTGATAATTTCTACATCCATCCATTTGTAAAAATGTCCTAACATTTAGTTTGAATTGCATTACTTTGCAGAGGATTATGGAATTTTGTTTGAATTGCATTACTTTGCAGAGGATTATGGAATTTTGTTGTAACAGGTTAAACTAGCAGCAAAGCTGCTTATACCTGCTTTTTAAAAATAGTTTAGAAATATGCATAGTTACTGCTACATAGTAATTGCCTCTTACAAAAGATTGATAGTGGGATTCGCATGAAAGCAGTTTAGTACCTGCCTTTTGTGAAAAAATTGATAAAATATGGTTGGATACTATGTGAAAAATTAGCAACTGTCTTTTGAGAAAAAAAATATGGTTGGATATTTACTATTATGTGAAAAATTAGCAACTGTCTTTTGAGAAAAGTTTGATAAAATATAGTTGGATACTAGTAACTACGTGGAAAATTAGCAACTGTCTTTTGAGAAAAAAAACTGTCTTTTGAGAAAATATATTTGGATGCTAGTAATTACGTGAAAAATTAGAAGTGATATATAGTTGGATACTATAACTATGTGAAAAATGAAAATTTGATAAAATATAGTTGGATACTATAACTACATAAAAAAAATAAAAAATTAGAAGTGGAAGAGGAATGACCTGGAAAGGGTCATAGCAACAATGGAGGATTTGTAGGAGATCGTGGTGGCAGAATAAATGGCTTGATCAGATGCTAAAACTATGAAAAAGTTAGAAACATATAAAGAAACTATCCTAACCCCCATTAGCTGCGATGGGGTAACTGTTGCATTGAAGCCCATAATACCAAAGATTGTCTAGATCTCATTGCAAAATGGGAAGCTCAAAATAAGAGAAACACCAACTTGGTTAGTGCAAAACCCCGACTAAGTGATGCCACAAAAATATAGAAGATACATATAGTAACTCACAGAGGCACAAAGATAGGTGGTGACCAACAGAATGGGGATGTCTAGTATATTAATAAATAAACACAGAATAAACTAGAATTAACCACTAAGAATTATAAGCAGTTCATAAAATAAGCGCTGGAAATAATGCATGGTACAGGTGGTACTGCTACTAAATATCAGAGTAAGTTACCTATAACGCTCCCCTAGATCACACCGCACCTTCGACATCAGGCACCTCTTACACTGCTGATGTAAAAAATTAGAAATACTATATGAGTTCCTACAGGTGTCTGTCAAGGTCTTGGATGATGAAAAGCTATCTAAAATATTGTGCACTACCTTCAAGTCACTTATGGGAGGCGGATTAATATATATGTGCTCCCTTACCAAAACGCATGTCCTATTGCATTAATAATAAAAGAAGAATAGGTCGTGAGTTTATACTAAATGATTAAATCAATGGATATGAGGTAAAAGACATAATGCTTTACTTGGGATCTAACGTGAATAAATTGCCTGAGTGATAATGGCAATTGATGGGTATCCCACAACAAGTGTACATGTCGATTTAGCTATAACTATAAAATAAAGATCGTGCTTTCCCATTGGAGCTAGTGGAGAGCATAGAGGTAGACATTTTCGACATGAAAACTGTAGCAGATTAAAAAGTAATTATAATATTGGATGAAAGGACCCTTACCCAGCTCTCTTGGGAATAGAACGGGCATATGAAAATGAGGCAATCATCAACCTGAAGCACAGAAAGATGGCCTTCGATAATAATGGTATCAAGGTTGTGCAGCCTATTGATATACCCCAGGGACGTAGGTACACAGAACTAGTAAACGACATGGAAGGGATGGATGATTGCATCTTCATAGTTGCAAGGGAGGATCCTTGAACTAGTAAACGACCTGCAAGGGATGGATGATTGCATCTTCATTGTTGCTGCAGGCATATTCCAAAATATCTGCCTCTCGAGTCTCACATCACATTTAATTGCTAAACACATTCAATGTTGTTGCAGGCATTTTGCAATCCAACTGCAGGCATTTGTCCAAGGCAGTCCCATGGAAGGGACCCTGGGGGCTGGTGCTGGATCAGTTGAAAAGATTGATAATGTAAGGATTGCTGTTTAAATCAGTAATTGTACTCTGAATCCCACTGGCTTTTCTGTTAATCCAAGCTAGAAAAGAAAGAAATGCGTTTAGTATTTCTGCATTCGATCGACCCAGTTGTGTGCATCGAAGGCCTAAGCGGGTTTTTTTTAATGAATGGCTTATGAACAGGAACTGGTTGAAAGAACCCCATGCAGATATGATTTTAATGTTCTTCCAGATATTAGCAATATGTCATATAGCCATTCCAGAACAAGATGAAGAGATTGGTACTGTAAGTTATGAAGCAGAATCACCAGAAGAGGGTCTTTTGTTATTATTGCCACAAGGGAGTTTAGTTTTAAGTTCTGCAAGCGAACACAATCGAGTGTGTTGATCAAGGAGTGGGATCCATCTTTTGGACAAAATAATGAGAGGTGAGAATCTGAATGAACTTTCTCAAGATTAACCTCACCTATATTTTTCATATTACTACAGACTCTGTACTAGACACATGAAATGTTTTACAGGGTGTACAAGCTGCTTAATCTATTGGAATTCAACAGCACACGCAAACGTATGTCTGTCATTGTGCAGGCTGAGGATGGGCAGATCTTTCTACTAATCAAAGTTATAGATAGGTCGGTGGTTTTATACTGATCCTAGATATTGCTTATTATCATGGAATAGCTTGGTCTGTTGATTAGAGGGCAAGTGCGTGGAGATCGACTATCAGATGGGATGATTGACTTTCCTAATCTTCCCGCTGAAATCGCTCGAGATTGCTTGCTCATAGTGCAATTGCTAGTTACACAGAAGCTGGTCCGAAGACATTCCTCGTCTGTCAATCGAATAGATGAGGGCCACATGGCTGGCTTGTGTTCGTCAGTTTTCTATTACATGTCTGGGTGGTTCCGCATGCCATCAAGGTCCTGTGCGGAATTTCCATCGGCGTGTAGTTGCTGCCGCTGATCTAAGGTTTGTCGGTGTCCTTGTATTCTTCATTGCAGGCCCATAGTCAAGGTTTTGAGAAAATTGTAACTCCGAATTTTCTGGTGTGGACACTGTGTTTGTTATTTCACTTCACCGTCCTGAACGATCCATCCACGCATCTACGCTGCTGCTTCAATCAGAGGGATCCATCCACGCAACTACGCTGCTGCTTCAATCAGAGGGAGCGTGTTCGGATCGCCGCATTTTCAAGAAGGTAGGCCTCGCGAAGGAACTCCGTTCTTTTTTCAAATTATAAATTCAATGCATTTTCGCTGTTTCTAGGGTTGGTTTTGTGCATTCCTCCTTTCAGGTCAATGCATTTTCGCTGTTTCTAGGGTCGGTTTTGTGCAAACTTCCTTTCAGGTCAATACATTTTCGCTGTCTCTAGGGATGGTTTTGTGCATACTTCCATTCAGGTCTTCTCAATGCAGCCCTTCATTTGCAAAGTAGAGAGCCTTTCAAATGTCGCCAGACTTAGGTTTTGCCTTGATAGTGATTTAGCTAGGTTGAAGGCACAGAGTTTTGAGGTGATAGCTGCTGAAGAAGTAAAAGTTGGGAGAAGGGTTTTAGTGTCGAGTTAGAGTTTATGGCACTCATAGCCATGCTGACATGAAAACCTCAGAAATTTCGACGCAGCAACAGTTGGTTTCTTTTGTGCAGTGGAAGATGACAACTTGGGAAAATCACTCGTTAGAAGTGGGATGCTAGAATAAAACTTGATGTTTTTCCGTTGAGGCCTGCACTTGTTCTCTTTTCATGTCTGCTGCCTGCGAGAGGCATGTCGTGATTTTATTATTAACCTTGGGAATAAAGGCAGGGTTCCCCAGAAAGTGTCAACTCCTCCAGCGGAGTCGGGATTAATCATGATCATGCATTTGGCATGTGTATTGGATGAATTCATGTGCGAGGCAATGTTTCCCTGCTCACCAGGGTTCGTTTTTGGCCATTTTTTGATTGTTATTCCTATTTAATATAAGGGTTCTTTATTCCTATTGAATGTTAGGGTTTGACAATTTCTCGTTGAAAAAAAAAATGTATTGGATGAATTCATGCTCCCCTTCGAGCATTTTTGTGGTAGGTGAAATTCACTTGGGCATTAAAACCTATAACATTTAAGGATCTCTCATGTCATGACTTGGGGGTAAAGAACAAAACTTGGAGTCGGAAGCAGGATTTGCAGGGACTGAAGAGACTAAAGAAAAAGTAAGAGATAGAGGAGGTATGGTAGGGAAGGATGCAGATCGCGATGGGGATAACAAGGGAGAATGCCAAATTCCTAATGTTCGGTATACTTTTTGGAGATCTGTCTCATGGTCGTTCTCTCGCTCTGCACCTACATTGCCACACTGCCTGCAACTATGCAAGCAGACAGTCTTCTTTTCGACTTTCATTCATCCCTGACACAATGCCTCTGTAAATGCCAAATAGACTTGCATTTTCACTTGATAATACCAACAATGAAGTTGTGTCAAAATATATATAAGAACCTAAAAACCTACTTTACTGGATCTCCCTGTATGCGATGCTGTAAATGTGGATCCCTTGATCTGATATGGATCTGGAAGGAAATGCCTCTGCATTTTGGATCTGTCTGAGATCGACCAATGGCAACATATCTTGTGCTGTTGGAAGCATCCAGCAAACGGGTCCATGAGAAAAGACTTTTTCTTTATATAGAAAGGTCAATGCCCTAAAACTTGTACTTAATTAAACCCTAAAAAGGTGGGGCCCTAATTGGTGATGAATTATCGTCCAAAATGGGCCTTGTCACCTTCAAACTATGAATGAAATAGTCTCTAATATTAGATGATAGACCTTTCAAATCTGTTGTTTAACAATAAGTTAGATCTCTGGATTATATTTCATTATAAATTTTGCCTACCATGCTTACCTTACCCTGCTGCAAGTCCCTTAATTGCCAATCTCCATCTGTTTCATGCATTGAATGCCAAAAGTGCTTAATTGCAGGGTTGTTTTGAGTATATCTATTTGCTCTTTGAGGATATTTGTTAAAAACACTTGGTCAAAAAAATTTAAAAACCTACACCTTAATCAATCTAAATTCTGTTTATGGTTAATCAGTCTGTTTTACCGCTAGTATTTTGATGGTTAGCTTCTAATCTGCGTTTCTATGGATTTAATTTTGAAAAAACCAGCCCTTCCACAAACTTCTATGCCCCAATGCAAGGTTTGTAATAGAACAAAAGGGTTTATTGCAGCTTTTCAATTTAGTTTTTTATCATACCCACAAACTTTTCTTGCTCAAATTCATAGAAAAAAAAGCGTTTCTTGCAGCTTTTCAATTTAGTTTTTTATCATACCCACAAACTTTTCTTGCTCAAATTCATATTGCTTCTCATACCTAGTGACAGCCCCCTCGGAAATGATTGATTTGACCTTCCTCTCTTCTTTGTCTGTCAAATTTTACTTGCTAGTGCCTTATGGTTTCATCATCATGGGCTGCGAAAATGCAATGGTGGGAGTATCGTAAATTAATAAAGTGGAATGCTATTGTGGACGTGATAACCTTCTCATTAAATGATCAGAACTGTTCATAACCCCTCAATGTTGTGATTCATGAATGGTTTTGATTTTCTGCACCAGTTAAAGGTTTGTGATGGGAAAAATCGGGTTCACTGCTGCTCTTCAATTTAGTTTTTATCATACCCACAATATTTTCTGGCTCAAATTCATATTTGCTTCTCACACCCAATGACGTTCCTTTTTCCGTATTGTTCGATTTGACCTTCCTCTCTTCTTCGTCAGTTAATTCTTACTTGCTCGAGTTTGATGGTTTCGTGTGCTGCAAAAATGCAATCGTGGGAGTATCTTAGTGTAATAAGTGCAATGCTATTATGGAGGGTAATACCCGGTCATTAAATGATCACAACTGTTGATAGCCCTTCAATGTTGTGGTTCATAATTGTTTTTTATTCTTAAATTTGAAATATACAGATTTTTTTTATATGAATTATAACGATATATTTATAATTTTTTATATGTCGTTTCCTCACAGTATCTGGATCTCGGTTTTTCAAAAGTATGCTGGATCTGGATCTTGTTTAACTTAGCCATAAGTTTACGTATCTAGGAAGTCTTGATGAAAAAGGCAACTAATCAACGATGCGGTGTCACCATTTACAAATATTCACGACAAAGAATAAATCCGCTGACTAAGAATTTGAATAAAAGATATTTGACAAAATGGGAACACTAAGACCCACGCAAGAAAAGGGATATCACCAAATAAGTAGATGTATGTATACCGTCATTTTAATTGTCAAAGTCCTATTCAAAATGTTGACATACAACAATACAATGATGTATCCATTATACAAGAGAGATTGTAAGTATGAGTGACAAAAGATGGCAATTCATTCAATTTTGACAAAATAATTGCCACTTGAATGTGCTGGATGAAGCAACTTTGAAGATAGCAACTTGTAACTATGTAGAGATGTACACAATACCTGTGAATACATGCCGCTCGACAAGATAAGATAATAGGTCAATGTGACTAACAGAGTATATCTAGTGCAGGTACAAAGTGGAAGTGTGAAAGCAATTTTAAGATTATTACTAAAAGCCAGAAAGATAAAGAATTGAATCTTTAGCTAACTAAAAGAAGATATAAAATAAGGTGCAAGTGCTATAAAGATGCTAGAAATCGATGAGCCTTAGTGCTGAACAAAAGAGAGGATGTCAAGGTCTGCTGGAGCTGAAGCTGGCTGTTGAGGACAAGTGGAGGACTGTGATATGGATTTCTCATTGGATTGTGTTGGCTGCTCGAAAGAATCTGAAGAGGAGTGTGTTGGGTGAGGGGGGTGGTCTGAATTTGGGCTATACCTATGGGCTGCCTAGGGAGGCTATGTTTGCTAGTAATCCATTGTATCCTAGAACGAGCATAGATCTATTTTAAACCTGGGTTTATCAAGCATCGAGAGGGATCCAATTTCATGAGAGCTGTAATTTTTATTTTTATTTTTTACAAGTAATGAGCTGACTTGAATTTTTTTTATTACTTTTTATTTTTGGGAACGTTATGTAACGTAACAACATCTTCTCGATACTGCACTGAGAGCACCTCGCAAGTTTCGGTGCAACAACTCCTAGAGAGTCATGACTAATAAGGTGTTCAACAAAGCTTTTGTGGGTGTCGAGAGGAAACATGAGGTTGCACTAATTTAAAATGTTTAGTGTCATGGATCTTTGCTTGCCACTTACTACCCCATTCGGACGAGACAATCGAGAAGTGAGAGGAAACATGAGGTTGCACCAATTTAGAATGTTCAGTGTCATGGATCTTTGCTTGCCTCTTACTACCCCATTCGGACGAGACAACCGAGAAGTCTGAGGTGATCTTCCTAAAAGGGCTTCCTTTGTCTGAGACGGGACTGGTAGAGAGTCGAGAGCAAGATTTGAGTCTGAATACTTTCCTCATGAAGAGAGAAAGGCATCTCTGGTTAGAATAGAAAAAAAACGGAAAGGGTCCCTGACCCCTGAAATAAGCCACAGTACCTCTCTCTGATCTCATAGTAGATCGCACGTCGAAAAATGAAGTGCTCCACCGTCTCTGGTTCCTGTAAGTGGCAGACCCTGTCTGTCCATGGGCTGTGGCGATCTGTCTCAATCCAGACTTTGTTGTGGGAGATGCCTGAAACTGATGAAGGGGGATCCTAAGGGCATCCAATGTTTTCTTGTGTATAGAGGTTGGACGATGGGGCCATCGC
Organism: Larix kaempferi; assembly: GCA_027924585.1. NCBI lineage: Eukaryota > Viridiplantae > Streptophyta > Pinopsida > Pinales > Pinaceae > Larix > Larix kaempferi. The sequence goes on from BSBM01000368.1 coordinate 2,091,506, forward strand.
TCAGTACCATAAAGAGTTCGGATTAGAAAATGTCCAGGATACTGCTGAATACAAACAGGAAAATAAAGATGTAGAGGTTAGTAATGATGAATATGAGGCATTTGTTATTTGTTTTTACAGTATTTGGAGATGAATCGTTGAAAGATGAATATAAAGAAGTCCAATGAAGAGGAATATTAGGTAATTAAAAACGAAATGTAGAAATGAAGATAAGATCAACATCTGTGAAGATAAAGATGAAAATACGGAAGTTATCAATGAATGTAAGACGACTGAGGAAGACATCCAACATGCTATTAATTATAACTTACCTCCCAAAGAAGATGTAAATAATAAATTTATAAAGATGAAGACGTGCCAATATGCGTCGAATCCATCATTGAAGTTGAGTCTGCATCATTTAAAATCTGAACAGAATTTTAAAATTGACAGCACTTTTTTCTACAAAACTTATATTCCGCTTCAGGTGATGGGATCAATTCTTTTACCTCTCTTGATGCATCGTATTTATGTGTTCTATCCATGTAATTTTTTGTGGGTTGGTGACAAGGTGACATGGGATTAAATGAATGTAGTAACGAAATATGATATCTTTATGAATTAGTAATATTGTCTCATTATGAACTCGGTCAAAGTATTTTTTACTAAGGAATTTAATATCACTTTATTTCATAGTAGCATAATTAGAGTACGAATACGGATATGAATACGATTCGATACGGAAAAAATACGTAATGAAAAAATCTAGTACGAATAAAATACGGAAGTAGAATGCTTACATATAATACTTTTAATCAAATATTCATAAATACACCATAAATATACATAGATATTTATATAATAAAATCAATCATTTATTTAAAAAACAAAAAAGAAAATCTCAAGAACCTAGAATACTGTTAGTGTGACACACGACAAGTAGTTATTAATAGTCATTTTAATAAGATAGTATTAAATTGAATTGTATTTTTGTTTTATAATGTTCAGATAATTAAAGTTTGTTTTTTTTTAAATTGTTTTTAAAAATTTAATTGTTCACTAGTAAAAACCCATATCCATATTCAACTTACACTGAATATTCGACGAATTTGAATTGTTCCAAATTTCCGTACATGAACTACCAATACGACCGAATTATGCTACTATACTTTATTTTAGCTAGAGTGATTTTTCTGATAAAAGTAGACAAATTCAAATTTCTGTTTTCAAGTATTAAAACCCAGCTAGAAACTGATAAATGACTAACATGACCGTATGCCTCTTCTGATTTTATCTTACTTTGCTCTCTTTCCAATGAATAATATTCAGATTCTTTATTGTTCCTGAAAGAGTTGGTGTTTGCAAAGGTCTTAAATACAATATAGGATCCTATGACCAATAGACATGATGACAGATTCAATGCCTCAAAGATGAATGATATCTTAAAGATGAATAAAGGAATTGGAAAGTTTCTTCTAGTTTAGATTGTTGCAACCCGATAGAGGAGAATTTTTGTTGTTTTTGATTTGTGGACAATCATAACGTGCTGAATAATAGGAATGTGACGGTAATTTAAGAACGATGTTGAGACTCTTGTCAAATATGAAAGATAATGAGAGTAAATTACGAGTGAGGTTGACGCTGCTGTTAAATGTTAAGACACGATTGAAAAGTTCCTGCCAGAATATTATGATTTGTTTCGTAATATAATGAAAAGTTTTCTTCGTAAAGATGCTCTAATAGTTTGTAGAATCGACTACATTACTTTCAGCTTTCTGCTTCTGCCAATGAAACAAATTCTCAAGCCTCAAAATTTTCTTAGAGTGCAAAGACAAAAGGTGAGAAGACACTTCCAATAGGCGATGGCATGTCATTAGCTCTAAAAGACCACAACCAACAGAATCCAGTATCAATTTCAGAAACAAGAGTTTTGGTGTTCGTTTTGTTCAATTTAATGTAGTACCTTTTACAAAGACGGGTAACTGTATATTCCTAAGCATTAGCAATACCCAAGAAAGATTTGTCTAAGGATTGCCAGCTTTGTTTCATTAGAATCTCGATAACTGTTTATCATTGATATTTAACAATATTTCTGAGAAATCATCTTTAGTTTATTATGTGGAAGTTGCTAGTCTTCTATGATGCATTATATGGCTGTGTTGCCAAGTGATCTGTTACATGAATCTGTTAAGATTATATTATCCTAAGAGTGTCACTTGTCCTTATTCATCAATTTGGCAGTCAAATAAGGTTTCTCTAAACGATGGACTAAACCTTTCATGGATATGTTAAACCTAGATAGACATACATATATACGTATGTACCCAGCCACTGTTACGTAGTAGGGATTTGGAATTTTAAGTCTTATGAATCTTTACCTATCTTTTATTGCCTCGACTAATAGTGACAACTAGGAAGTGAGACAACCATGATGGTACATATAGATAGTGAGGTTTGTGTTCGAATAGTTCCCTCATGAAAGGATCAAGACATCTTTGGTCAAGGTAGCAAAAAAATTGGAAAGGGAGCTCCTTGAGTCTCAAAATAGCTAGTAATATTCCCCTTTGATCTCATCGTAGATGGGTATCGGAAAATGAGATGGGCTGCTCTATCTCTATATCCTATAATGTCATTGCTATAAGACGTTTTCCATCTATCAACGGTGGTGATTTATCTCATTTAGTTATGTAGTTTTTGACTCCCATAAGAGGATTGGTTTAGAGTAAGTTAATCTGCCAGCAAACCAACCTTGTTTTCAACAAAAATATGGTATCCCAAGGAGTTTATGGGAATAGAAATTATTGGTATATCAATGTTATATCCAATCCAATACCCATTGAAGTCATTGTAAGTTATGCGACTTGGGTTATCTTCAAGGGTTTTTTGGTGAGAGGCACTTATGCATGTGATGAGAAGAGACACTACTCCAGAGATTGTTCCAGAAACAGAGGCTCCAACAAGAAGACAAACAAGAAGAGACATGATGCTCACACCACAGAAGATGATGAACCTGCAAGGAAAAGAACAAGAGAAGAAGAAATAGATGATTCTTCAAGTGATGAAGAATGTCTTGATCTCAACATTCACGGGCACTATTACACATGGGAGCAATGATTGGATTGTAGATAGTGGAGCTTCCAAGCACATGGCGAGATACAAAGAATCAATCATCAATCTATCTGAGCATGAGTCACTTCATAAGGTGAAAGTTGGGGATGATTACCAATACCCCATAAAAGGAAGTGGAGAAGCTTCCTACAAGCTAGACTCCAGAAAATCTCTGAAGATGAAAGATGTGCTATATGTTCTAGGACTAAAGAATAACCTTCTCTCCATATCAACACTCGATGCTAAGGGAATGAGGGTTGCATTCATAGATGTCCAAGTCCTAATGTGGCAAAGAGGAAAGACGAAATATGATGCAACTGTGATTGGAGAGCAAGAGGGAGGTTTGTACAAGTTAAAGGGCCGACCTGAACAAGCATTGGTTCATGACTCCATGGAACCAAGTGAACTATGGCATAGAAAGCTTGCAATAGAACACTACCTATTGCAAGCAAAGCAGTTTCAGGACTTCCAGAAATCTGGGAAAAACATGAAGGCGTTTACAAGGGATGTGCGTAAGGAAAGAATGCAAAGAAGGCGCTTCCAAGCAATGAAAGCAAAGCGAAAGGAATATTGGAGATAATCCACTCCGATGTATGCGGTCCCATGTCATCCAACTCTCTTAGTGGGTATGTTTATTATGTTTCAATTATAGATGAATTTTCATGAAAGACTTGGATTTACTTGAAAAATAAAAATGAAGTATTTAGTAAGTTCAAGGAATTCAAAGCCTTGGTCGATAATCACGCAGAAAAGAAGATCAAGACACTTCGATCAGATAATGGTAGAGAATTCACCTCGGAAGAATTCAAGAATCTTTGCAGATATTCCGAGATTAAGAGGGAGTTGAGCACTCTCGACAATCCTCAACAGAATGGCGTTGCAAAATGAAAGAAAAGAATGATAATGGAAGCAACGAAAGCAATGCTACATGACCAAGATCTTCTGGTGCACTTATGGGAAGAAGCTGCGAGGACAGCGGTGTATGTATAGAACCGTACTCCTCACAGAGTACTAGATAACAAGACTCCAGAAGAAGCCTTCTCTGGCGAGAAAACAAAAGTTAGCCATCTCAGGATATTTGGCTGCCCAGTGTACATACACATTCCAAAGGAGAAGAGGACGAAGCTAGATCCCTCAGGAAAGAAGAGAATATTCGTAGGATACAACGAAAATTCAAAGGTCTACTGAATATACTTCCCAGGATTCAAGAAGATTGACATCAGCATAGACGTGACATTCGACGAAGACTTAGCATACAATAAATCCAGAAAACTACCTATTGAAGATATTGAAGAACCCGAAGTTCCTAGGATTCGAGATTCAGTGATGGAAGAAGCAGTTCCAGAAGATTATGAAGACCGCAAAATGGTATAACCACAAGAACATGTAGATCCACCTCATGAGAAGAACTCCCACAAGAGGAGACCAACATGGGTACAAGAGGCAATACAAGATGCAGAGAGGTATGGCGCTCCAGAGGGAATGCATAGAGAAAGCAAGAGACCTAGACCATACTCCAGTTATGTAGCCTTGCTATGTGACATCATTGATAAAGAACCTTCCAACTATGAGGAAGCAACATAGAATAAAGAATGGAAGGATGCCATGATCGAGGAGTACCAGTCGATTATGAAGAATGATGTATGGGAGATAGTTCTGAGACCAGAAGGGAAGTCTGTAGTGACTTCGAAGTGGATCTACAAGATCAAGCATGTTGCAGATGGCAGCATCGAAAAACACAAGGCAAGGTTTGTGGAACGTGGCTTCTCCCAGAAGGAAGGCATAGACTACGAGGATACATTTGCACCTGTGGCCAGATACACTTCCATCAGATCTATACTTTCATTGGCTGCAGTGATGCAATGGAAGGTACACCAGATGGACGTCAAGACAACATTCTTGAATGGTGTAGTTGAAGAGGAAGTGTATGTGGAGCAACCACTAGGATTTGAGACACATGACAAGTAGACTCATGTGTGCAAATTGAAGAAGGCCTTGTACGGATTGAAGCAGGAACCTAGGACGTGGTACGGTAGGATGGATAGTTTCCTGATGAGCTTGGGCTTTACTAAGAGTAAAGCAGATTCCAACATTTACTTTAAGGTTGAAGTCGAAAGTCCAGTGATACTTCTGTTATATGTAAATGCCTGTTTCTGATAGGTGAGGATGAGCTCATTGCAGATGTGAAGAGGAGGATTGCTGCAGAGTTCGAGATGAAGGACCTGGGTATGATGCATTATTGCTTAGGCATGGAGGTGTCGCAGAGTGCGGATGGAATCTTCCTCGGACAAGGGAAGTATGAAGTGGAGATTCTAAAGAGATTTAGAATGATGGACCACAAGGCTATGGCCACACCCATGGCATCAAACTTGAAGCTATTGTGTGATGCTTCATTAGAGTCGGTTGATGCCACGATGTATCGTCAGATGATTGGTTCATTGATGTACCTGGCGAAAACGAGACCAGAAATATGCTTTGCCATGAACACCCTGAGCGAATTCCTGATGGATCCGAGACATGTTCACCTGATTGCTGCAAAACATGTATTGAGGTACCTGAAGGGTACAGTTGACTATGGGCTCAAGTATGACGCGAATCAGAAGATTAACCTGCAGGGTTATGTTGATTCAGACTAGGCAGGCAATGCCGTAGATAGGAAGAGCACTTTGGGATGCTACTTCAATATGGGATCCAGTATGATCTCCTAGTTTAGCAGGAAGCAGTCGTGCGTGGCACTAAGTATATCTGAAGCATAGTATGTTGCAGCTTGTTTGGCTAGTTGTGAGGCAATATGGCTTAGGAAGCTATTGTCATATTTGTTTGATCTCCAGTTAGAGGCAACTTGTATTTTCTGTGGCAATCAGAGTTGTGTGAAGTTGTCTCAGACCCCGGTGTTCCCTGACAAGTCGAAGCACATTGAGATCAAGTACCACTATATCAGGGATATGGTGCAGAGAAGAGCAGTGAAGCTCCAGTATATAGCGACATATGAGCAGATAGCTGATGTGTTGACCAAGCCGTTATCCAGAGTGAAGTTCGAGTACTTCAGAGAGAAGCTTGGTGTTCTCCAGATCGAGGTTCCTCCTAAGAGTGATGAGATCGGAAGACGCAGATGCATTGGTTGTCGCATGGTGGAAGATGTAGGTTGTCCATTGGGATGTAATGCACTTGGTGTGCCCCGGGATGTGCTCCCATGCTGGAGAAGATAGAGCCATTCTTGCATGGTGGTAGGCGCAGGTGGTCCTCGGGATGTAATGCATATGGGATGCTCCTGATTGTCCTCCCATGTTGGTAGATGTAAGGGTTGGTTCTCGTATGGTGGTAGGCGTAGGTGGTCCTTGGGATGTAATGCATCTGGGATGATCCTGATTGTCCTCCCATACTGGAGACGTTGAGAGGTCCACTGGTCATAAGACACTGTGTGTGCACCTAGGCAGGATCTCACATGGTTGAAGGCGTAGGTTGTCCTTAGGGTCGTAATGCACCTGGGGTGCTCCAGATTGTCCTCCCATGTTGATAGACGCGGGATGACCGTTGTGGGACATGATATGCGCATCTGGGCTGTGCTCAGTGTGATGATGAGATGATTTGGATACAATGAGGCGATAGTAGGAGACACAGGTGATTGCAATGGAAATGTAATGACTGGTCCTGGGTTGTACCTACTTGATGGCTTGTTCATGGAGATGATGAATACCTACATGAGGGCTAGGCCTACATCCAACACGAAAAAGGGCTAGCTCTGTAGAACTTCCTATGACGAATAGATTCGAGAGATGTCACTAATCAATGATCAACGGAATGGAGATTGCTGCAACAACGATGATGATGATCCAATGTTAATGATGGTGTTCCAACATTGAAGATGATCCAATGATGATGATGTTGTTTTGAATTGTGTCTAGAGTGATGATGACTGTGGCGAGAGAATACCTTCCTAGTTAAGAGGGAGTGTTGATGTAATTGTAACTTCAAAAGATATTCAATTGTATTTTATATTGATATTATTATTGTATTTTATTTGTACCTCTGACGGAGATGTTTTTCCCTTCTGTCAGAGATGTCATTATTACATTTGGTCATGTAAAGTCATTGAGGTAAAACCTCCATTGTAAGTCGGGGTGATAGATCCCCTAGAGTCAAATGTAATAGGGTTATTGAGTCTTCCTAAGGAAGTCGGCCCAGTCAAGTTTAGTTGAGGCTGACCTAGTTAGTGAAAAGGTCAAGTGGAAAGTACAGTATAAATAGAGAGCTAAGCTCTCTCATTTGGACACACACTCACTCACTCAAGTTCACATAACAAGAGAGAGAGGACAAGTTTGCTGGTGAAGAAGAGAGAAGCTGTAGAAGACTTGTTTTGGGGTTTTCCATTTTTGGCTTGATATTGTATTAGTGATGAAACTACCTTTGAGGAAGTTGCGGGGTTTTCTCCTTTATGGTTTCCCCGAGGGAAACTTTTGTGTCTCTTGTGTTTTGCCGTGCTTGTTATTCTTTCAGTTAAAGATCCTAGATAATATTGAATTAAAGTAGAAAAACTAACACCTAAGACTATCTATTCAGCATGGACTCTCACCACACATACATCATCGGTCTCTTGGTAGTAGCATTGGATGTATTTGCTTTGTTTAATTGAAGAATTTGTAATTAATATAATTAGAGGCACATGTGAAACATGTTCCAATTGAAGAAATGAAAAGGAAAAGTGTTGATTTAGTCCATCCATCCCAACTAAGTTTTATGTATAACAAAATCTTAGAGGATATTCCTATAAGGAGAAATTGATATTCTTGAAAGGATATTTGGATATTTTTATGCTTATGAGCTCAGTTCTATGTTTCAATGAATATTCTTTTGCTCCTTAATGCACAATTTGACTTCCTACTTGCCATGACTGTGAGTTTATTTTTATGTGCATGAAATATTTGGCAAGGAAGACTCATGCCTTGGCACATTTCCTATTTTTGAAATTTTATGCAAAACGCTAATGCCAAGATTAAAATATGCATAGTATGTGAAATTTGATCACTCAATTTACTCTTTGCCAAGTGATATTTACATATATGTTGCTATGATATCAACCATATAAACCCTTGTTCTCGTGGTTTTTTAATTCCTACCTGTATGTAAAATCAATCCCCTTGATCAATATACTATCCCTACCCACTAGCTATGGTTTCTGGATTCGACTTAATATGTTGCTTTTCTATATAGTCATAAGAGCCAAAATAACGGTGCAACTAAATTGCTTCCAGAAGGACTGTTACAGAGCGAATACAAGAGAACATCGCCTTGATTGCAAGTTTGATTGGAGTAAAGCAAAAGCACTTTCTGCACTATCATGAGGTCTAAGCATAGGTATATCCTGGACATTAATGGCATACTTCTACCCAGTGGCTAGCAGAGAATTCAACCAGAAAAAGTCAACCTGCTTATAAATCTTGAACTAGCATAACTTGTTAGGGTTCCATAGTTCTTCTTTTGGGGGAAGGATATTTTATTAGTTAATAGATCCTTTGATAGCAATCGCCAAAAGTGTTGATATTAGAGGAAGAGTCACAAACAATACGCAATCTCCAAATATGATATGAAATGGATAGGAGCTCTCATTCACAAACCAAACAACACGTGAAAGCATTTCATATACCCATGGGATGAAGCTAGAGACCCACCAAACTCTCAAAAGAAAATGATGTGAAGATGGTGCAACCCTCTTTTCAAAACTGTCCTTTGTGCATCAAATAAATCGAGCTACCAAATAACTATCGATAAAGAGTGGCATCGACTCGTGGAGAATCATAGTATTTCGATAACTTCCCTCATGACTGATAAGGTGTAGCACACGACTTGCAGCTGTCCATCTTGAATCGTTTCAAAATATCCAAGGCATATTTAGGTTAAGAAAGGAAGATATCATCATCCATTTGTAAAACTTGAATGCCAAGAAAGGAATGCAAAAGACCAAGGTCAATCATTTCAAAATTATCAACAAGTTGTTTCTTCAAACCCAAAATAAGACTGACATTATTTCCAGTTGTGAATAAATCATCAACATACAATGCTACAATTAAAGTATCACCATGAACATGTAATACATAAATGTCGGGATAAGATTCACAACGTTTGAGGCCAATATTGACAAATCACTGACCAATCTTCTCATACCAAGCACAAGGTGCCTGTTTCAAATCGTACAACAACTTCTTGAGTCGACAAACAAGACCAAAATTTGTCACAAAACTGGGAGGTGTCACAAACCCAATATAGCCGAGTTAATATTTTAGTGAATTTTCAAAACTTTTCACAATGATTACTTAACTCCAAAGGCTTCATACATATAAGATATGAGATAAGCTATTTTATTTCCAACTTTCACTTATTAGATTCCATACAGTCCTTTGGTTATACCCTAGCGTTTAGAGTAACTAAGAAGAAGAAATACACTACCTTCATTGATGTACATCCACTATAAAGGAATCTCTACAAGTTAATAAACCTTATCAAGATTCTACCCAATATTCTATAAGTATCATTTGCATTCCAACAATTATTATTAACTTCTTTGAAATCCCATACATTAACACAGGTTCGCATGTGGAAAATTCCATGACGTTAATAATCTCCATAACTTATAAGGAAACTAGTTCGTATTAAGTTCCCAAAGTCCGCTAGCCTTGCATTAGCCAAATGACTATTAGTTATCCGTAAAAAGATATTCAAGCATGCATACACTTTCAAACCTTTCAAACTTTACTTACTTATGCAAAGATTCTTAGTCAACATAAATTCTCCTACCATAACATCCCGTCCACTTCTTCTATCTTACTTGAGACATTTATATGAAATGGAAACATTACATCTAGTTTCAAAAGCTCGCCAACCTTGCATTAACCAAATGACAATTAGTTATCCGTAAAGAGATATTCAAGCATGCATAAAATTTCAAACCTTTTTTACTTATGCAAACATTCTTAGTCGACATAAATTCTCCTACCATAACATCCAACCCACTTCTTCTATCTTACTTGAGACATTTATATGAAATGGAAACATTACATCTATATCCCAGGTCTAACAATAGTAAACTGTTTCAAGCAATATGATAACCATGTATGTCAATCAATTCATTTTCCATATTAAGCTCATATTCAAATGAAAATACTAATGGCCATAGACATTTAGCATTCTTTAATAAAATCACTCATAGTTCCAAAACCAGTTTAATTCACAATATCAAGTAGAACAAAACACATCAAGTGTAAACATGAGAGAGACCAATATACGTGGTTCACCCAAATCTATGGCTACGTCCACAAAGCACTGTCACATCATGCATTATTTATCCAAAATAAAGGGTTACATCCCGCAACAGAGTGGTTGCCACATTTTCTTTCCACTTTCTCATAGCCTCTCTCACCGAGAGTATTTTTAATACATTTCAATACTAATATCAAAATAATTACAAAGATCTATTTGGTCTTTGTAACATAATTATAACCGACTGAGTTTTGCACATGGGCAGAGGTCTATTTGATCTTTATACCATAATTGTAACTGACTGAGTTATGCGCATGGGCATAGATATATTTGATCTTTTTATCATTATTATAATCGACTGAGTTTTACGCATTTACAAGATCTCTCTGGTCTCCTCAGAGTTCTGATTTTTATAGCAGAGATATTTAAAAAAACTGGATCCAACAATTCGCGATGGCATACAACATAACAAGAGATCCTAAACCTGGATCCAATGAGTTCGTGGCAACAATGTTTGTATGCAGAGATCCCACAGGGATCCCATCATCTTTACGGGAACAAATATATATATAAAAGAGCCAACATGTAGCATACAATGCAAACAAAAACCCAACGATTTCGTGGTAGCGAAATAAACATGGGCAGAGATCCTACATTTCAGAACAATACACAGGGATCAAGTGCTTAGCGCTGTCCCTTCCCGATCCCTATTGCAAAGATAATATATATATATATAACAGAAATAACACAGGGATCCAACCCTTAACGTTGTCCCTTCCCGATCCTATTGCAAGGATAATATATATAACATAAATGGATCAAGCGCTTAGCGCTGTCCCTTCCCGATCCTATTGCAAATATATATATATATATATATATATATATATAAACTAACAGAGATCACCACGGTACAACATATAAAATGGCAGTAGAAGGGATCCCACGAATTCGTGGCACAAATATTTAATATCACAGAGGTCCAAAACTGGATCCCACGAATTCGTGGCCGCGTATCAAAATGTAATTGCAGAGGTCATTCCTTCTCGCAGATCTCTGTTGCAGAGATATCCCACGTACGTGATTTACACAACAAGAAAGAAATACACGAGGAATCAAGACAAAGGTGTCGATTGAAACTTCATATAATATTTAATAAAATAACAACATTAAAGAATTGATCAGGGATCAAGCTCCTCCGTGAGCTATCCCTTCCCAGCTGCGCGATCCCATAGACATAGACACTATTGGAAAACTTTAGATCATTCAATAATTAACACAATCGACATAGAGTTGATCAGATAGACATATGCGCTAACTCATTCCCAAGCATCCGACCAAAAACATCCAATACAGAGGTTATATAACAACATATATACTATCCATAGAACTGAAGAAAAACCGAGATCGGGCTTCCTTAGCCGTACCTTCCCCCAAAGTTATGCACAGTCATAATCTAATAAGAGAAATACATATCTCTCAACATAAATTACTTCAGAGATAAATCACTTCCCCCCCTCACTCACCTGGCTGCGATCTCTTAAACCCACAAGAGTCCTCTACTTCGTGGAGTCCGCCAAGTTTAGCAGGGATGTCCCTCCACTTGGAAATCCGATGAGTCCGCCATAACTCTCCACTTGGATATGTTCCGTAGAACATAGTGGAATGGGGACAAGACCCCCATAAATCTCGTAACCGTGTTCGGAGCGAGATTCCCCTTCTCGATGCAGTTTGTTCAAAATGTTCTCGGCTTTCTCTCTTGAGAGGGGATCCAACCGAAACCCTATTTTTCTTAAGAGGATATATATATATATATATATATGACACTTATGTAGGTATGTTTTTATATATATAAGACATTTATATATATTTACTCACTTTATTTATTTGATAAATATCCTTAAGAGTAATATTATTTTATATACATCATATATACAATCTATATGAAATTACCTATATTCTACTCCTTTTGAGGTTATACTTTTCACCCCTAAATATTATAAGCATTATCCTTCATATTAAAAGTTCAATATGCCATCATACTAATTATGGCAATACTCAATATTACTTTTAATAGAAACCTTGTAGTATCTTTTAGCTTCATTCTAAGCTCATAGTTTGTTTTTTTGTAGGTAAGTAAATAATAGACAACTATCTTCGATCATGAGTGTTTAAACTTGTTCCATTTTACTTATGGCTATCTTCACCCTAAGAGATAAGGCCTATAACTTAATAGATGGTTGCGACGAGAGACCACTTTTCTCAATCTACGACGACGACACTTGTAAATTTTAAGGTTAACCCGTAACTCACTTTACTCTTCTTCAAGTGCCCGTGGCACTAAGATGATACCTGCCATAAATATATTAGATTCTTGTGGCTTTCGAGCTGGTCAACCCCCTATCGTTTAGTTGCATCACCGCCTTCAGTCCCCTAGGTCTATTAATCAACAATTGCAACATAGAAATTACATAACAAACATGCATGATTTTATTGGTGGAGCCTTGGCCTTGAGCTCTTCACCAGAAAACAAATACAATATACATTTAAATTTACAAACTAATAGGGTTACATAAAAGAGTTATTACAGGAGGTTTCTCCATATATATTTCCTCAGTCAATTCCCCATGAAGAAAGGTACTTTTAACGTCCATTTGATGAAGCTCCTAGCCAAAACGAACAGCAAGGGAAAGGATCAGTCGAACATAATTAATCTTTGTGACAGTAGCAAAGGTTCCAGTATAGTTGACGCCTTCTTGATGAGAGAATTCCTTGGCGACCAAATGAGCCTTGTGGAGTTCAACAACACCGTCAGAGGTAAACTTGTTCTTATAGACCCATAGACACTTCACGCTGTTATTTCCTTGGTGTCGGGGAACAAGCTCCCATGTCTAATTCTTCTTCAGTGAATCAATTTATGCAATCATATAATTTTCCATTCTAGTACACCTTTAGCATCATAATATGTATCGGGATCACAGGTGTCAAGTACTCACGCCATTATGGCAACACTGCCACATTGTCTCTGACTATGAGTCTGACGACCAATACTAGGATTTCTAACATCCAATCCAACAAATTCAATTGTATTAACATCCCACCAAGGTAAACAAGTCTTCAATGACTTAGGTCAGTGATCATCAGTCATGTGAGACGAGGAAGTCACGATGCTGTCTTCAACAGTTAATGTAGACCAACTACCAGTTGAATCAGGAGTAGAATTCATTTGTTCGTTCAGAACTCTATAGACGGACACAGTCGATCCAGACTCTTCAAGAATTTCAAATGGATCACTGTTCAATATACCAAAGGAAGGATTCAACAACTTATTACCTAAAGTTGTCTCATAAAAAAACACACCTCGACTCAACATGATATGTTGTTTGACAGGATCAAACAATCTATAGGATTTTGACTCATTAGAGTAGCCCATCATGATGCAAGCCTGAATCTTAGCATCTAATTTGTTTCTACAGTTATCACTGATATGCGCCCAAGAAACAAATACAAAGGTTTTGAGGTGTTCAACAGAGGGTTTCTTTCCATTCAATTTCTCGACTAGAGTCATGTCAACGACTGCTCGAGTCAGTACAAGATTCAAGAGATAATTTGAGCAGTAGACAACTTCTGCCCAAAATTTCACCGGGATGTCCTTGGCCTACAGTAGGCATCCATTTCTACCAAGGTCTGATTATTCCTCTCGATAATGCAATTTTGCTGAGGGGTGTGAGGGACATATCTCTTCCAAGAAATACCATTTCGCAAGAGATATTCTTTAAATTGTCGACTCACATATTCACCACCATTGTCTAATCTCAAAGATTTAACGGGTTGACCACACCGTGTCTTAGCCAGTGCTCTAAATTCCTTGGATCTTTCAAATACTTGACTCTTATTCTTCAAGAAATATACCCATGTAAATCGAAAGAAATCATCAATAAAGGTGAAAGTATACTTCACACTTTCTAATGAGGGTTTGTTCATGCAACAAAGTTCTCTGTGAACAAGCTCCAACTGTTCTTGTGCATGCCATGCTTTTCCCGAATCAAAGGGTGCTTGATGATGCTTACCAAGCATGCATCATTTACAAAATCCATTAGGTGGAACAGTCTATGGGAGAACATTAACCATATTGTGAGTTACCAACATCTTCATACTTCGAAAGTTTAGATGACCAAGTCGTTCATGCCAAATTCGACTTCTGTCATTGATTTGAGCAATGACTGTAGTCAGTCCATTCATCTGATAAACATTCAGAGGAGGATCATAGATCTTATAAAGTCTATCTTTGGGATCCCAAATCCATGAAGTAATAGTTTCCTCACCAAGCCTCGAATCCTTTACGATAAAACGATCCGACCAAAACTCAATAGTCTTCTTGGTATTCGTCAGTTGAGAAACCGACAACAAATTTGCACTCAAAATCGGTACATGATAGACGTTGGATATACAACCATGATGACATTCAACATCACCATTTCCAGTGACAGTGAGAGCGTAATCATCAACAACATAAATATTCTCTTCAAGAGCACCACTTAAGGAAGAGAACATAGAAACATCCTTTTCCATATGATGAGTACATCCAGAGTCCACTATCCATTCATTCTGATTGGTACGGGCATGTAATGCATGTGAAGTGTTGATAGAGAAGGTATAATTTTTAGGAGGTCAATTGGTCAACTTTCTAGTCGAGGCACAATCTTCCAGGTGCTTGACCTTTCCTTCTAAGTCCTTCATCTTTTTCCAATAGTTCTTTTCAACATGTCCCATCTTTGTGCAATACCAACATGTCTTCTTCTTCCGACTCTTCTTTGTTGACAATGACTCTTTAGTATTCCCTTTTGTAGGTTGGGTCTATATATTATGGTCGGTGATCCTATCGACCACGTTTTTTAATATTTGGCTTGACCTTTCTTTTCAACAAGTGAGCTAGGTTTTTTCCACCAATATTCCCTTCTTCAAGAAACTTCTGTTGGTCCTTGATCAACAAGTCACATAAAGTATCAAAGATAAAATCCTTACCATCTTGCTTGCGTGACATCCAATTATCCCGAAAGGAGGAACATAAGAAGACATATGGTCTCTTCAAATTCATCATAACCAACTCGATGACCTGTCCATCCTTCTTCAGAAAATCCTTGCCACATTCACCCAATTTCAGCTGTAGCTTTTTGATACGAGCTAAATAGTCCTCGATCCGATCAAAGGAAATAGGTTCTAGAGAGATCAACTCTTTCTCTATCTACATTAATTCACCTTCATTTATCTTGTTTAACAGAGTCTTTAGCTTGGTCCAGACAACATGAGGACAATCAATCCCACTTGTATGGAAGCGATTTTCCCTTGAAATATAGGTCATGATAACACCCACATCTTCATCCTTCTTAATGTCGATGGAAAACTATGCATCGACATCCGTCGGATCAACAATAACTGTCTTTGTGAAATTACACAACCCTTTGCTTTTCAACAAGGTCTCCATATCTGTCACCCAAATAACATAATTATGTCCATTGAGAATAACAAGTTCTATCTTTGAATCCATCCTTCTAATATAATAGATCTGATCAAATTTTAGGTAGAGGTATAAGTCGACAAATCTTCCGCTAGAGTCAATCAACCCTATATCCAAATCAACATGATTTGCAGACAATAGGGCTAGGTCAAAACCATTAACTCTAATACCATGTTGGGAAACCTCTCAGATTGAACTATAGAATGTAACGAAAAAGAAAATAAGGGCACACTATTCCAAGATTAAATGTGGTGTCTAAAGACATCGTTGAACCACTTAAGCACAACACATCATGCTCAGAAAATCACAATGCATAATGAGCATGAAATCCATCTCATGGAAATATATTAGACAATCCATAGGTCTCCTATTTATAGATTCTAGATCTAACCAACTTCCTAAAAGTGGGGAATATCCGGTCCACAAATAGGGGTCGTTGGTCCAAACCATTTCTGTAGAATCCGCAATCTCACAAAGTTTAGTCGGTTGTTGTAGTCTTGTTGTCCACGATCATTCCAACCATTCAGTCATCTGTAGAACTGACTGTTCAGTCACTCCATCGTCTCCAGTCGACTACTCCGCTAGTCACGTGCCATCTAACAACTGATTGTCTCCAAAATATCTAGAGGTGTGATGAAGCATCAAGATTGTAGGTTCCAACAAGGACCATCCCATATTTATGCAACCCATTACTTCATTCTGAAAAAGGATTTCTAAAAGTAATGCCAAACCCTGCTTGTGAGAAAAATGGTGCAAATGAATACCAATCCTAGCTTCTGAGCAAAAGGACACAAATTGATTATGTATATCCTTCTAGAAACCTATGAATTTTTAAATTTGTACAAATTTTCCAAATTGAAAATATGAAATATGATGGTTTTTAAAGTTTACTATGTAAACTTTTCGCTTGAATGGACCTGGTAGATTTAAAACATATTCAAAGCGACTGAGTAGGGTGGCATTGCAGTATTAAGCATATTGTTTCTAGATAAAAACCAATAAAAAATGGAATAAATTCAATGAACAAATTTTGATGTAATTCTTGTTGAGGATAAACAAACCAATTTATTTTTGTTTTTACAGTGAATTATCATTATAACTAAATATTGAAATTTATACACCATGTCGGGAGTTCCAAAACCCATTGTAATTACCATAAGTAAGTTACAATTAAAAACCATACCAAATAATTTACGATTTCAGTTTTTTTCTGTGGGATCTAGGGTACCTATAATATTAACTTGTTTTGTAATCACACTAAATTGCTATATATATATATATCTTCCAGATGGAAAATATATATCATTAAAAAAGAATGATCATAGACTGTCTCAGTGGACTTACATTCATAACTTCGAAAACAGGAAGTACAAAATATTCCTTGCTGAAGATGAGTCATTCAATAAGAATGAACAAAGATTGTCTCAATGAACTTACATTATTTTACAAGCAGAAAAGACGCTTTGCTGTTGGTTTAGTAAGACGTGAGTCCTCCTATAAATTCTTCCATTTGTCGACCAAGATATTCAAGAACACGTACAAAACATAAACTTGAGGAAGAAATTAAGTCGAGGAGTTCTGGACTTCCACTCTCAGTTCTCCTAGTGGAAGGAGCAATGCATTTTTTGAAAGCAGATCAGCCTATGTGTTAAGCTCTCTATAAACATGGTTGAAGGAAATAAAAGAGAATATTTCTATGAGATTCTGTATTTGAGACAACAGAGGCTGTAAATGAGGTGCCTTGATCCGCAACCTTTGATTTTCCCACTCAATTACCATTCTGGAGTCTCCAAAAACTTGAATATTCAGAACATTATGAATCAACGCTGTGTGAAGTACTGACCAAAGGGATGTCAGCTCCGCTTTGCTGTTTGTGCAATGCCCAGGACCATACATAATGCTTATCTCGGTGAATTCATTAAGATGAATGATTCCTCTAGAATCTCCTAGTTGAGGGTTTCCTTGACTTATACCATCGAAATAAGCCCAGGGAATTATTTTATCAAAGAACAAATGTTTTAGAACCCGAGGCTTTTTCTGTTTTTCCTCTTTTTTGTGTTCCTTTGTCCACTGCACAAGTAAGGCCGAGGTAACTTCATAAGGGACTCTCCTTTCTCGAAAGATGAAAGATTTCCTTTTCCACCAGAGACCATAAATAAAAATGATGGGAATGCACCATAACTGCATACCAAAGGGTTCTTCCACCCGTTTTGGCAGCATTTCTCCACTATCGAGTCTAATGGAATTTCTGAGTTGCTCAATTTCTTCGTCGCGTCGTTCCAAATTGCAACTGCATAAGCACAAGAGGGGAATAAATGAGAAGCTGTTTCACAAAAAACTTGGCATAAGGGACAATGACTTGGGCCAACCCATCCACGTTTAAGCAAATTATCCCATGTGAGCAGCTTGTCACTTAAGGCAAGCCATAATAAAAGCTTTGCTTTTAGTGTGCCACCGGTCTTCCAAAATGAAGTCCACCACCATTTATTTTCGTCAGAGAACACGTTGATGGTAAAAGCTTCATAACCTAATTTGGCTGTAAAATATCTAGTAGTGCTATTCTTTGTCTAGGAAAGCTTATTTGGGGAATTTTCATCTAGAACGACAAAATTCAAGCGTAAATTGTTTACAAAACTTGTTCATTCTGAGGCTTCCTCTCCAACTAAACCCAAATCCTGTGCTATTTTCCAACTGCATGCTTGGTTGTCATCCGTCTTTGCATCAACAAGCACATAGATATTGTACATTTTAATCTTGTGTACTACACTGTCTGAGAGAGGATAACCTTCTCCTGCCCTGACCCAAGGGTCTCGACCTATGTGAACTTGTCTTCCATGCCGATTCTCCACACTGTCCAATTCCCAATTAGAGGAAAGGAAAGGATGAAAGCTTTCCAACCAACCGAGCCTCCTTTATGAGATTTATCTCTGCTTTTGAACCAGTCCACAATTGAATAGTTAGGGCAGTACTTAGATATTAATGCTTTTCCCCATTGAGAATTTGAGTTTTGTGCAATCCTCCAAAGGGATTTCTAAGCTAGAGCTTGGCTAAAAATAAGAGGATTCTTTATCCCCCATCCACCCAATTCTTTTAAATTTGCAATTGTGGTCCATTTTACGAGGGGAATACCTTCCTTTTGCTTGCTAGCTGTCCAAAGAAAGGAGAGACACTTCTTACGAATATTGACTAGAATTCCTTTTGGTATGTAAGATAAAGAATCCCAATAAACATGGATGCTCTGTAGTACTGCTTTTAAAAAAGTTAGGCGACCTCCTCTTGAAAGGAACTTGTTTGTCCAACAAGAAATGCAAGCTTCCACTTTCTTCTAAAGCCAAATCCAATTCTTAAAGGAGTATGCATTGGGGTTTAAGAGGAAACCAATGTACTTAAAACCATCTAGAAAGGGACTTAAAGGGAAGGGCAATAAAGTTGCCACTCTCTGATGTAAATCTTTAGGGAATCTGTGAACAACGAGGTTTGATTTTTCTGCATTAATTTCCATACCTGTGGATTTTTTATAAAGGGATAAGATTTGAGAGATTGATTCCAGGTTTTCCTCAGTTCCTTCCCCAAAAAGGAGTACATCTTCTACGAACAATAAATGGGTCAAAAGGGAGGACTCCGAAACCTCAACTCCTTTAAAAGTTCCTGTGCTCCTTTCCTGTTGCATCAGTTTGCTCAAGGCTTCTGCAATAAGAAGAAATAGAAAGGGAGAAAGAGGACAACCTTGTCTCAGGCCTCTTGAAGGGAGAAAGAAGGGAGAAGGAGAACCATTTATGAGGATGGAAAAGGAGGTTAAATTTACACACCCCATTATCCAATTTACCAAATCCAGAGAAAAGCCGATTTGGATGAGAAAAAGTAACCCTGTCATAGGACTTAGAAAGGTCTAATTTTAAGGCAAAGGCACTCACCTTGTTTTTGTTGATCATGTGTATCACCTCTTGTTTCAGGGACATTGCATCATGGATTTGTCAATTATACAGAAACCCAAATTGTTCGTCTGAGATGATCTCACTTAAAACATGCTTCAGGCGGAGAGCAATTACTTTCGCTATTAACTTGCAGACCAAATTACAACAAGAAATTGGTCTGAAGTCAGCAAAGGTTTGGGGCTTCTGCGTTTTAGGAATAAGAGCTAGAAAGGTGGAGTTGATAGCGCCCAACACATTTTGAGAATGTTGAGATTCCTGGACTACCAACAACAAGTCGGTCTTCAACAGGTTGCGAAAATCTTGGAAGAATTCTATGGTAAAGCTGTCAGAACCATGACTCTTTTCTTTATGAAAGGAGTATAAGATATACTTAAGTTCTTCGTCCGATACCTCCTTCATTAAGGACACATTCATTTCCTCTGTAATTGATTTTGGAAAGAGTTTGAGGACTTGCAATATTTCTTGAATGTGGCAACCCTCCCTTTCCTTAAATAAAGAGTTGAAAAAAGAAACCCATGCCTTAGCTTTTTCCTTGAATGAAGTAACCAACGTGCCTTGCTCATTCTCAATTTCAGCTATTGTGTTTAAATTACGTCGGTAGGAAGAAAAACAATGAATTTTTTTGTATTATTATCCCCTTCGGCAATCCATACCATTCTACTCTTAACTCTCCACAAGGATTCTTATTTTGCAAGAAGTTCTGAACGTTTGACTTCAAGAGACTTCAAATTTTCCAGCTCTTCTATTGAAAACACCCCATGAAGGTTCCTTTTTATATAGGTTTGAAATTACTGCTTCCACTTCTTTTAACTGGGCTTGTTGATTATCGTTATATAATTTTGCCCAAATTTTGGAAGCATTTTTTTCTTTGGCTAGATTGTCCACCAATTGTTTCATACACGAGTCCCGAGAAGAAGGATTCACTGGAACCCAAATATCCTTTTATCAAATTCAAATAAATTTCTTCCTTGAGCCAAATAGAATTGAATTTAAATGGGGATTTCGGCTTCTTGTCCTGGAAAGCAATGGATAGGAGGATAGGACGATGATCAGATAGGCCTCCTTCCTCCACCCATGAAGAAACCGAGAGATGCCCTACTAGGAGATTTTATGAAACTAAAAATCTGTCTAGCCTTTTCGAAATTCCTCTGTCCCTGCTTCTCCTATTTCGCCAAGTAGGTTCAAGCTTGAAAGGAATGACATAGAAAATATTTTTGGCTTCAAAAAGAGAGTTGAAGAAGTTGCTTAATGAATAAGGCCTTGCGAGTTTACCCCATATTTCTCTTTCAGAAACTGTGAGATTAATATCTCCACCCAAGATCAAAATCTGTGCCTCCCAAATCCCTAAAGCAAAAAAATTCTCCCAAAATTCTCGGCAGCTTAAAAAAGGCCCATAAACATTAAGAAAGGTGAAGGTAAGACTTGTGGATGAATCCTTCAAAACAGACTTGAGTACTAAGTCATATTTATTTGAAGAAACGTTCACTAATCCTGGGCTCCAAGCAGATAATAAAACTCTAGAGTGACCATCCGCATCCAAGAAATCAAAAGACCAATGTTTTAACCAATGACCAAGGATTTATTGAGCTTTTACACCGTCTAACATAGTTTCCTGAATAAGGATTACAGATGGTTTAAGGGTATTTATTATCCTTTTGAGGGCATTTTGTTCCCCCCCCTCTAACCCCCTTGCGTTGAAAGACAGACACATCATTAAGAAGCCCTTTGCTGGGATTTGCCTGCTCTAAGGGCCCCATTGATAGTAGCCTGCTTGCCTACTTTTATCTCCACTTCTTAGCCTTCGAAAAAAGAGACTTCCTGCCCGAGGTAATTTTGGATATTGGGTCTAAATCCAAACCGCCAACTACCACTTCAACATTCTTTTCCAAGGAGGCCACCTTGGACCTCGTGTTGTAAATTTTTGATGGGATTAACTTTGAAGTAGATTTAGGTGTAGAAGATAAAGGAACTTCCTTTGTCTTGTCCGAAGAAGGATACGTGTGTAGAGAGGGGTTAGGGAAACAAGGGGTTACTGGAAAAACATACACATCAGAAGTACCAGAAAAAGGAATAGCGGAAGGAGTAAAAGTGGGTGAGATGTCAAGCTTATTAGAAGATGACGAGGTGCAATCATTCTCTCCTTTGGGCTTGTTTTCCAACCGTAGGGATTCTTCTTGCAGTGTAGCATCTGTTTCCTGCTGAACAGTGTTTGTACCATTCCTTTCATGCACAACATCAACCTGCTGCTTCTTAACCCATACTTTTTTCCTTCTTAAAGAATGGATGGGAGATGAGAAGTCTTGAGCTAGATGCCCCACTTGTTTGCACCCATAACACCTAAAAGGGATATTCTAGTAATCAAGGTGTTGGTTCCAGATGCTCCCGGACATTTCAATATTTAATTCCTCATATAGACCTTCACGAATATCCATCTCTACCAGTATTTTTGTGCATCTTCTATCAACCTTGGACTCCCAGTTTTCTTCCAGCGAAATGAATCGACCTAGCTCCCCACCAACAGATTCCAGTATCTACTTTTGCCAAAACATTATTGGAAACCCGGGTAGAATGACCCAAACTTGTTGAACATACTGTGGTTCTATCTTGGTATCAATGTCGACTTTCCATTCTTTCAGAATTAACCCAGAAGGTCCCCAACTCCAATTCCGGTTAAGTAAACTTTGTTTGTCAAGTTCAGAGTGCAATCTGAAAAGAATCCATCCTCGCGACAAAATGTGAAATGTAGGCAATTGGTAAAGAACACCCTTCTAGTTTGAATCCATCCAAGAACGCAGGGCTAGTTCACTGATGAACTTACCACAAACGCATAAGATAGATAGTCAGGCACTTCCTCGATTCCAATCTTCTTCCTGACCACCAAAGGGGCCGCCACCTTTTTAGCTTTGGATCCTCTCTTATGACGGTCTCCTTTTGCTGTAATGAAGGTTGGCGTACCAGAGCCATGATTTTCAAGCGAGGGTAATGAATCTTGCTCATTATTCGAAGTGCGCATCTGCATGTGATCTGTCAACTCACTTATCCTATATTCTCTGCACTTAACTTCATCATCCCTTGAAAAGTTAGGTCCCTACTAGGGGGAATTTTTGTAATCCACCACGTCTGCAAACATTTTGATTCCGAAGGTTGGGGGAGATGAAGGTGACGTAGTACACGTCATGTAACAGGGGCACGAGTAACGACGCCAAGTTTGGGACATGGAAAGAGGGACAGGACGAAAAAAAGGGGGAACAAAAAATTTCGTCATCGCGCAAACCTTCGACCTTCGGCTAAAGAGATGGTTGGTGACTCACCGCAGAGCTCCATCCGAAAATCCCTTCATCCAGCTATATATATATATATTAATTAAAATATAATTTTAAGTTTTTCTCCGTCAATTGTGAGTACTTGATTGAGATTTCATTGTTTTGTTTTGGACTGCAAGTAGGGGGAGATTCTTATCTTGATGTGTTGGAAAGGCTAATAATTTTCTTATATATAAGAAGGTGAAATATATCTATATATCTATCTATCTATCTTCAAATGGTTATTTAAAAAAATAGATTAATGGAAATTATGTTTTTAGTTGAATATAAATAAATTTTAGATTAAAATAAAAAATGAAATATGGATTATTTAAAAAAAATTAAAATTCCACAACAAGGAAAAGACCCTGTAGCGGAGGTTATAACATATGCTCCTCACGAAAGATCCCAAATATCCGTTTCTAGCGGAGGTTGGTAGCGGAGGCGAGTGGGTGGAGGTTTTAGCGATTTTTTTTTACTACGATGCATTTTCGACATAATCGCACCTGTGCGTCCATGACATTAGTGCACCAGTGTGTTCACCGACGAGTCAAATTTTGTCACACTGTGACCCAAAAAAATCGATACCAAACCATAATAATTACCAAATAACAAAAGCGGTGTGTTACATCAAATAACTGCAATGGTGCGTTATGTAGAAACACTTGCACCGCCCAATTTTTATGTAAAAAAAATATTTAATTAAAAAACTAAACATGGTGCGTTCATTAGTACTACCCACACCAGTGCATTTTACCAAACCTTGACGCACTGAACATTATTTTATAATCTATTTTCCTAAAAAAATATCTCGAAAGTCTATAATGGTGCGTCCTTAGTTAAACGCACCAGTGCGTTCCAAAGAGGTTAAGGCACCGATATTTGATTTATCGAAAATAAAAAAATTAAAATTTATAATCGACAAAATATTTTAAAACCATTCCCGCTACACTAACTTTTCGTATTGCACCGGTGCGTTTCGGTCACCACAACACACCGAATAGCATTTTATTTACAAAAAATATTTTTTTAACATCGCCTAATTCTAGTGCATGCGACCTTGGATTGCACCGGTGCGTGTGTGTAACCAAAACGCACCAGAAAACATCTTTATAAAAAAAATTATTTTATTTTAACATCGGCTAATTCTAGTGCATGCGACAACTGATCACACCAATGCATCCAAGAGTCGAACACACCGATGTGGGGTTTAATAAAAAAATTACCATGCGAGAAAAATCATTTTTACCAAACTTTAGTGCGTCTGAGCCCCTCTGCACCGGTGCAACCCCTCACCTACTTGGACACCCCGACATCCGTGGTCCACGTGGACGCATCTGTGCATTCTATTGGTGGTTCGGTTCATTTGATTTTTTCCAATTCGTTTTGGAAAAATTCAAATTTACCATACTTTGCCAATATGCCTCCTCGACGCGCCGTTCAACAGGTAAAATGTTTATTACTTCACAAAATAATTTTTTAACGGTTTAGTTTTTAAAATTGACCCTTAAATTTCCATTTTTTTCTAAATTAAAATTTTTTGTGAGGTGTGTGAGGATTTCGGCTCGCACCACATGACGATGCACCCTGTAAAATTTTACAGAGAACACCGCTAGCGGTGCGACCCGAACGAATTGAACGCACCGCTAAGAACGAAAAAACACACAAATGGTCACCGGTGTGTTACACATTTAAGAGCACTGGTACTTTAGTGCGCTTAAATGTAATACACGCACCGATGACTTTATAAATTAATAAAAAATAAGAAACGTTCAACGGTGCGCTTATACTACTTATGAGCACCGGTAGTTGGTGCATTGACGTGGCGTGAGCCACCGTTGGTACATCTACTAAAAACTAAATTCTAATAGACACCGATGCATTTAGTACAATAAAGGGCACCATATTTTTGGTGCTTGTTATTGTCTAATGCACTAGTATTGTTAAAATAAACCGTAATCATTTGTACAGTGTGTGTATGTCATGTCATTGCACCGGTGACACGGTGCAATTACGTGAAATATGCACACCGGTGACAATTCGGATAAAAAATTGAAAAAAAAATTAACGGTGCTCCTATGTTAAGTTAAGGCACCGGTTATATGGTGCACTGACTTGGAATAAGCACACCGGTAATAGAAATTAAATAATTTAGAATTTAAAAATTCAGTGCGTTTGCATGATGATGCGCTAATAAGACTTTGGCGCATCGTCAAATTCAATTTAAAATTTTTGATATTTAATCATCGGTGTGGCATATATATTGTAGCGCACCGTTCGTCGGTGCCTTCAGTATATAAGTGCACTCCTCACAAAATTGGGAACACAAAACTGTCGGTGCTCCTATGTCACGTCAAGGAACTGGTTTATGGTGCGCTAACGTGGGATAGGCGCACTGAGAATATTTTTCAAATAATTTATTGTTGTTTAAACTTGGTGCTTTGAGTAACAGTGCACTACTAACATTTAGGCACACTGTCGAAATCAATTTTAAATTTTTTGATATATAAGCGATACATCATAGGTATTGTAGCTCATCGCTTCTTGGTGCTTCCAGTATATAAACGCACAAGTGGTGGTGCGTTTCTAATATTTATGGCGCATCGGTTTTTTTTTTTAGAAAAACTTTTAATATTTGATTTTGGTAGATATAATATTATTATATTTCTTTTAGATGCATGCTTATGAGACTAATTTATATTATATGTGAAACAAAGACGTGATCGCCGTGAGGCACAACAACAACGCGAGGTAGATGTTGATTAGTAAAACTTCCATAGAGAGTGGGAGGCCAGGGAGAGGGAGAGAGATTTATATCCTCGTCCTATTAAGCCTCAGACTATAAACCTCTTGAGAGTTGTCGGCCTCCTCAATTTCTATGAGGAGGTGACATCACTCAAGGGGAACAATACCTTGTTGACCCAGTTAGTTGCACACTGGGATAATTTTAGGCATACCTTTAGAGTTGGTCCCGATGAGTGGTTCTAGCCCACTAAGGAGGACATTTAATTTATCACTAGGATCTATATGATAGGTGAGGACCTTCCTCAGTTCCCTGAGGTTCCAGTTGGATATGTAGCAATGAATCAGCTGGTATATGTTCAGAGATATGTTGATGACAACATCCTTGTGCCTTCTCAGTTTCGGGTGCGTAGTGGACATCTTTCCATTGCTGCTTTTGTTAGAGAGGATGTGAGGTGCCTCTCTTTGTTGGTGACAACTATCACGCATTACACCATGGATGGGAAGTGCATTAGCTTCCATTTATTATATTATGTTGATTCTTTAGTGCAGGCACCTAGTTGCATTAGGTGGTTTGCTAATTTTTTACGACAGTTTTGTTATGCTCTCAGTTGATGTCGTGCGTGTATTGGTGGGAGGGATAACTTCCCCTTCTCTTCAGAGTTGTTTTTTCTATTTTTTGAGAGATTTCCAGCAACTAGGCCATATTTTGATTGACACCCTCCTAGGTTGATGACAGATGTGCATATGTGCATGTGGGGGTATATGATTCCCAAGAGGGGGAAACCGAAGTTTCCTGCGAGGATCACTGCCGATGTGCTTGACATGCTAGGCAGTGAGGACCAGGCTCAATTAGATATGGTTGCATATCCATATGCGGGGTTGGATTGGGGAGGGTGTGCCAACATCTTCTTCACCTGGGATGAGCCACCTGATCATAGAGGTAAATTTAGCAATATGTTTAATTTAATCTATTTTTCGTTTTATTCTCGTTATACTTATTGCAAATGAAATATGTTTTAAATTGTTATATTAAATTCATGTTTAATGAAATTGTCTAATTATTATTGTGTACTATAAATTTTATAGATATTGGCACTTTTGATGTTGATTTCAAGCCTCCTCCGCCGCATGCTAATGAGGATGAGGACATACATATGCAGGATCATCCAGAGGTGCCTCATATAGCTAGACCTGGCCTTCGATAGAGGCCTGACTAGAGGTTCATACATGATATCATGGATATGTTGGCTAGATTATTAGCGGATCTATCATTTTGTCCTGTTCCTGTCAGGGATATTTAGAGCCAGTACTGATATGTTGAGATATGGAGGATGCTTCCTGTTGATATGAGGAGCTTGATGCAACACATTGTTGGTGCTTTCATTATTTTGGATGCCATCCCTCATGGTATTTCATCATCTGATGAGAGCGGAGATCCTCGGCCTCCTATTCCACCTCCTTCTCCATCAACTGCTTCCACTGGTGGGGGATCAACCTCCACCTCCACTGCACCTCCTACTCGACCTTCACCTACTACTCCTACACCTTTGGCATCTCATCCACCCCCTCCTCCACCATGTCGTCTACCTCCATCACCTCCTTCATCATCTCCTCCACCTCCCCCTCCCTCGATTGATATGTCATCTGATATTTTATACCTATCCAACCGACCAACCTATATTGATCCATCACCTCCTTCATCCTTTACTCCACCTCCCCCTCCTTCGACGGATCCACTAGTCCCCTCAGTTGTGGAGAGGATGCTTAGATCGGGTGGGTCGATCCAGATTCCTAGAGATCATGTCTTCCTTACTGATCTACATGATAGATTATTTCCTAGCAGAGCTGGTACTGATCATACTTCTAGCTCTACCGCTGCAGGTGTCGATACATCTGGTGGGTCAACAGATAGTGATGATGATAGGTGTTGTTAGGAAAAGTGTTCCTATAGCAGGGGAGAGATTACCAACGTACTGGGGTAAATGATAGACATACAAGGTTCTGTAAGTATAATTATTAAGCAAAGAGATTAGGGTTTAGGATAATGTGTACCTTATTCAGAAGGTTGATCCAAGATTATCCTCTTGTTCTCCAATGAAACAACTTGCAAAACAACTACAAACCTTCCTCAAACCAATTTGACTACAAATAAAAGATTGATATTTATGAGGAAATAAAACATCAAATTGTAATCAGATCTGAAACATACATGAACAAATCTATTTGGAAAGGGAAGAATGTCCAATATTTATTAATGAATGAAGCAAGTACATAAAATTATACCTTCCTTCAAGCATGGCACTTCAGGAAACCGAGATTCAAGGTCTCCTGCTCCTCTTCTCCAAGGATCCCAATCTTTGATAATATGTGCCAGGGTTTACAAGAAACTAGGGCACAAGTGAGGGGGATGTGAATCCAAATTCCTCCAGCATAACACTATAATGGGATTCATCCCTTTTCATGGTCCCTCTCCCTCTCTTATATATCAAGTGAAGAAGATATGGTTGAATAGGAAGTAGTTACAACCGAAGAGGAGGTTCCAAAACCACGCCAAACCAACCATTTTTCGCAATTTTTATGTACTTTTAGTGTTTCTGAGGTATTCACGGCTTGAACAGGGACAACCAATAGGTACCCGTGACTCTTACCATATGCAACCTGCATTTTTTTAGGAAACCCGCGACTTTACCATGTGCAAACCTGCGTTTTTGTGAAAAAATGGTCAAAAACAACCTTTTCTGGGGGTTTTCTGGAGAAGTTTTGGTCTATAAAATTGTTCCTAAGGTTATTACCTATCAAATGGGCCATGAATTAGGTAATTCAATACATATAAAGTCCCAAATATGGCTCTTCCATCCACACATTTCCTTTTGTGCGACTCACAATAATCTCATGAAGTGTCGTCATGTGACCAAAAGATGTAAGTGTCGTCACAGACGGTGAAGTGCCAATTTTGGCTATAACAATAGGCTTCCGAGAGTGGAATAGACATGTATATTTGACATTTATCATCATTTTGATGCTATTATATATATATATATATATAAAATTCATTTTCCATTATGGAGATATTGATGTTGATGATTATGTTGATTTTTATTTATATGTTGATGGTCATGATGTTATGTTAGGTTAGGTTTGATGACGTTCATTAAATGTTTGTGTTTTCCATCTTACATACGTTGATGTTGATGATTAGGTTGATGCTTATTTATATGTTGATGGTGATGTACTTGTGTATGTTAGGTCAGTTTCGATTATGTTCATTATGTTAGAAACTGGAACTTGTGTTTTGTTACATGTTATTGTTAGATCATATGTGTGTTAGATGATGTTTAAATCTATAATATGTATATGTTAGATTGATATGCAGTAACATAATGTTTATGATGGTTATACATTCATGCTTATTTTTATTAGTTTTATGTTAATGATGGTACAATGGTGTTTATTTTATGTTTCTTAGATGGTGACACTGATATTAATGATGATATGTTTATGTTTACATAATATAATTGCAAAAATATTATCATTCAATTAAACATGTTTATGAATTTTGTATTGATATTAATGGATAAAGTTGTGACAATGCTATATATATGATTTATGTTAATGGTTGTATAATTTCTCATAGTATAATGTTTATGAACATAAATACAAATCTAAATTATATGAACATGAATATTACCTATCAATGTATCATTCAATATTTTTAATTTGTTGACAATAGCTCAATTTACAATGACAAATATCAAATCTTTAATACGAAGAACAACAAATAGTTAATTAAAAGAACACCCTTTTTCTCTCAACAAATGTAAATCCACAACTTGCATTCTCAAAATATATTATTATTATTATTAATCATTAAGTTGATTTGATGATCTTCAAGCCATTTTTTATCTCTTATTTTCATTCAGAAAACATTTACAAACATTTGCAATTATAGTGCTTAGCATTATTTACGACAAAAATATCATGAACTACAAACATTCAAATATTGAACATGTAGAAATTAGAGAGCACAATAAATTTTGTTGTTATAAATTTCATTTTTATCAAAGGCATAAATAATTAAGTCAGTGTAGCGGTCAAGTATACTAGTAAAAGAATTGTTGGATTTACAATCTCCACCAATGTTTCAAACGTGTCATTTTCTATGTTGGAGTTAACATTATAAATACAATAAAAAAATCCAAAAACATTACATTATAACAAAAAATTAATTTAATCGAATCATACAATTAAAAAACATTACATTCTAATAGAAAAGTCATAAAATAACGCAATTATAATTCCTAGCATTATTTATAACAAAAAAATCAAGAAATACAAGCATTCAATTATTGATGGAGATATTATAGAACACCTTAGAATTTGTTGTACATTTTATTGTTATAAAGGTTATAAATGAAGTCATTGTAGATCTCAACACTACTTAAAACATTATTGGATTTTCATTCTCCACCAAGGTCTCAAACGTGTCATTTTCTATGTTGGAATTAACATTATAAATACAATAAAAAATACAAACAAATTACATTATAACAAAAAATTAATTTAATCGAATCACATAATTAAAAAACATTACTTTCTAACAGAAAAGTTATAAAATAATGCAATTATAATTCTTAGCATTATTTATAACAAAAAAATCAAGAATTACAAGCATTCAAATATTGATGGAGGTATCAGAGATCACCTTAGAATTTGTTGTACATTTCATTATTATCAATGCCATAAATGAAGTCATTGTAGAGATCAACACTACTAAAAAAGTTGTTGGATTTTCATTCTCCATAGAGGTTGAAAAGGTGTTATTTTCTATGTTGGAGTTAACATTATAAATACAATCAAAAAATCGAAAAACATTAAATTATAACAGAAATTCATTTAACCGGATCATATAATGAAAAAAAATAACATAAAACAAAATATGAGTAATCTGGACGATGACATATAATCATTCTATACAATCATAAATTATTTCATAGACATAAACCACATTTCAGATCATATAATTGGTTCTTAACCAAATGGAATTGTTTAAACACTGCATCCAATAATCAAATTTCCATTTTCACCGTCATAAAATGAAAAATAAACAATATAATTAGACAACCAAAGATAACATTAAAAAAATTATATCTCAATCTGGAAATGACAGAATAATTTTTTTACATATCACTCTCTGTTGCCATCACCCTCATTATCTTCCTCGATTGTTATGATAGCATTGTTGTTCTTAGAAAAATGTTTAGATCTAGGGTCGTATCTTAATATGAACCACCAATATCTATCCAACACATCCGGGTGAAAGAACACTTGGTTGTGGTGTTTTGGGAAAACATAAGGCTCATTACTTTCATCCCACATATTTCTAGAGTTGATACATATCAACCCACTGTCACGATCTTCCTTGAAATTATTCCTGCCGAATTTGTCCCATCACCTGCACCTAAAAATAACACATTGGAAAGATGAGAATTCCACTTGAATGATCTCTTGTATCTTTTCGACATAACCCAACATCCCTCCTACCAAGTTTCGATTTCGGTGGCTAGCACGACTAGATTGGTCGAACTTGACTTCCACTCCATAGTCTTGTGTAACACGCCCATTATCAACATCCTCGGTGCAAAAATGATGTCCATAAGCCCACATAGATGGTAACGAATGCACCTATAAGAAAAGTTAAAAAATGATGATGTCATATGTCTATTAACCCAATCATTAATATATTAAATATAAATGTTATAATTCAAAGTTGCATCATAAAGTTAGAAATTATGCACATAAATATTTTATTGCGGAGTTGCTACACCCAATCCCAATGTTTAGTGCATCCTCCTCTTCAGGACAATAATGATTGGATGCACCATATTTCTCTCTGACTTGGTCTACAACCCAACTTTTGGGATAGATCATTGGCATATTTTCTTATAAATGTTTTGGAAAAGGCATGCTTCTACCGTGCAACCGCCTGAATTATTTTATCTCAATGTCCCATTTCCTCCTCTTCTCTTCATACAATGTGACCCATGGATGTGTTTCCTTCACGTTGTAAATAATGAATTTATCGATTCTATCAATTTTTGAATTTGCTTTTGTATTCATGGAAGCAAAACCACATTCAGTATGTATGGGGTAAAATATAAATTTTTACATTTGTTGTGAATATAAGTTACTATGTGGAAAATTGAAGATTGAAAGATAAGTGACTTACTCTTTATCATGCACCTTTTTCCATTCGTTTCCAGTACTCCCCTTCCCTTCTATCCTCATCACGTTCATCATCCCAAATCACTACACCTGGTGTGTCATCGATTTGCTTGATGTACTCACTTCCATAATAGATCGGCTCATATACTATGTACCCCTTTGCCATAGACCCCTCAGTTTTTTCCCTTTGTCGAACAAATCCATTCACTTTTTTCGTGAGCCTCTCTAAGAAGAACAGCCAGGGATAGGAGACCACCTCGACTAATTCAACCTCATTGACTAGGTGAATTATAAGATGAATTTGCAAGTCCATAAAACTCGATGACAGTTCCTTCTCAAACATACAAACAATCTCAGCTATCTCTTCATGCCACCGTGGAATGCTAGCAATGTAAATCTCCTTTGATGTGATCCACCGTACAAATGTAGATATTCTAGATATGGCACACCACAGGTCATCGGGAAAGTCATGGTTCACACACCCATGCACGAATAACGGATAATGACACTAGAAAGTAAACACAAAAAATTAAGTGCATTTTAACTTTTGTGGAAAAAGATATAAACAAACTGTAATAACAATATTTTGGCATTATACGCACCCTTTGAAGGTTGATATGGTCATGTGATTTCAAACCTGAAAATTTTTCGTCTGACGTACTGAAACAACATCCCAGAGTAGACCCAAAAAAAGAAGGCTTCTTCATGCCCAATATAATTTTTTTTTCCAAACTAAGATCATCTTTCTTTAAAATCCATGAGACATTACCTTTTTTAAATGAAAAAGAGGGGCCAACCTCTTCTCTATTTTCATGTCTTGTCCAATGCTTCTTTTTCGTATTAGAAGCTATAAGGTATTTCTTGACTTTCATCTTGTCACTTTTTTTGGATAATATGTGATGCCACAAAGAATATGAAACATTTTTAAATATATGCATGAGATCTAGTAAGTGAAATATTAAGATGCTCTCAATATGGGAGCTCATCAAATATCAATTTCCTTTTCATCCCCGTGGGCATTTTCTCAACATAAGTGTTGAAGAAATTAGGATCATCGATCGCAGGATGCACATTTGAATCAAACATCTATGTGTATTCCTTCTCCTTCTCTCTACCGTATGCCCTAATCCTGCGAGTCAGTGTCATTATTTCAGGCCTTTGGGTTCTCTCTCGTTTACCATTGAAAGCAGATTTTTCTTTTCTATAAGAGTGGTTTTCTGGGAGGAATACCCTAGAGAAGCTGTACACTAACTTTCAGAGGTCTTTGGACCACCTAGTATTCATAGAAGGTCCACAACATTTAATTCCATAATAACCTTTTGTTACAAGACCTATGATGTTATAGTAAAGAGAGCACGTTAGTGTTGAGGATGAAGAGAGTCACACTGAATTAAATATTTCAAAAATTATTGCTTTGAATAGAAAAAAAATAAAGCAACATATTTACTTGAACAAACTCCTAACCATGGATAATCATGTGTGGTATACACACATATGCCATAAAGTGTAAAACTCCTCTATGATGGGATGGGTCTCGACACATCATATACCTGTATCCCTTCCCATAATTCCTTGAATTCATTGATCAATGGTTGTAGGTAAACATCCATATTCTTCACATGTTTTTTACCAAGGACTATAAGAGCCAACATAATATTTTCATTCTTCACAGAAAACCATGGGGGGATATTGTTATTAATCACTACTACAGGCCAAACAATATAGATGTTGTTTGGTTGGGAATATGGGTTGACACCATCAATTTCTATGCTCAATCAGAGGCTACGTACTTCATCCTTGAATTTATCGGGCCATGTATCCTCTATATGATTCATGGATATTGAGTCTTTTGGGATTCACATAACTCCTTCCTCACTTCGGTTCGATGCATGCCATCCCTGCAACATAGCTAATTCCTTGCAACGAAAGAGACTTTGAACCCTTGGGATTATGGGCATGTGCCTCAATATATTATGAGGAGGACCATGTTCTTTTGCCTTGTTATTTGATTCTTTGTATATGTCATGCCCACATTTTGGACATATCGCTTTCTCTACATATTCGCTTATATATAGAATACAATCATTGGGGCATGCATGATAAGATATGTACTCTACACCCAACATTTTCAACATTTGTTTTGCCTCTGCATAGCTGCCGGGAAAGACATTATCATTCAGAAGTACCTTATATTTGAATAACCTACAGTTAGTGGGAAATACAAATGTACAATGTCATCTAACGTTCATAAAATCGACCATTTTCAATAACGATTGTGTCACAATATTACTCAAAATATAATGTAGTTCATATTTAGTTACCTCAACATTGCCAAGAAACATGCATTTGACATGCCATAAGTTGTATAGTAACATTGTTGTCCCCAACTGTGTAGACTTTGATCGACCAGATCCAAATAGAGGTGTGGTGGAATCCGATTTAAGGACTTCGAAGAAGGCTTCAGTAATATGAGTGTCATCCCCTAGGTCATTGTCCTGGAATGTATGGAACAACATTGCATCCATGGCACTCCTTTGTCGTAATAAATCGTCCATACACACCTCTGCTTCATTACCTCCATTTCCAACATGTGAAGAACTACTATCACTATAGGCATTCCTGATTGGTGAGGATGGACGCAGTGGAAATTGAATAGGTGGTTGATTGAACCATGCTTGGTATACTTCCTCTCCAAGTTGCGCTATTTTTTCAACCTTCTCTCGATTTGAGATTGTACTAGGGTGAGGCAAAATATGGTAGGTAGGTCGCCATCATCAGAATCCCAATTTCAAAAATATTGAACATTACATCAATGATGTTAGTAAGCACAATGCAATTGGTTTGATCTCACATTATAGAAAATAATTATTACAGAAGCATGAGAATCACTTCCAGTAGAAAATGTTAATCTTCAAACAATTTATAAAGCAAACGTTCATATTGAGTGATAAATTAACATCAATTCCACATTAAATATGAAAATTTAAAATTGAGTAACACATTTTCAAATTGAGTTTAAAAATTAAATTAACAATTTGTAAAACATAATTTCAAACTGAGCAATACATTAATATGAATCCATTGAAAATTAACAAATACAATTAATCAATGTGTTTTTGTCTTACGCCCCAAGGGAACGTCTAAAGGTAATCCCAATGCAAGGAATATTTGGCGAGCAGTTGGTGGTCTACGAAAGTTGTAGTTTATTAACAACTTGTCACTAGGAGACAAACTACGTATTGCATGTACAACAACAAATCTGGGCGCTTTCCTTTTCATAAAGAACTCTTGGTCATTGAAGTGTTCCTCAAATGAACAATTTGGAGAAAATAAAGAGCACCTAGAACTATTTATGAACCCTTCAATGTTCCCATGAGTGTGTGGATGACCATCTATATATAATAGGTTCTTCCTGTTAAAGTTTCCAGAAACATTTAACCATTCATGCACATACTATACATGGAAATACTGTGCTTGAATTTAAAAATATTCAAGTAATCAGATCGACAATAGATAGCACCGCAAAATGGAATAAGTGCTACTGACTGTTTTGGAGGAACAAGTACATGTGAAATGATAAACAACCCAATATTTGTAGCATCTATATTAGACTTGATAATCATAAAACGATTACCACAAAAAGAGAATTTGGTTCCAACATCAGACACAAGTAGAGAGGACGACCAAGCGCCATATAAAGTACAATTGTAAGAAGTTTGATATTTACTTTTCAAATTCACAGGAAGGGAGAAATCATTGCTACCCTCCAACAATTGGACGAACCTCGGTGTGTACTTCAATAGTTTTTCTATCAACTCATGCAACTTTTTGGATCTTCTAGTAGAGATGGGTTGGGTGGAATTCATATCATACTTTGGATCACTAGAAATTTCAGATGACTGAACATAAGCCAAGGGGTTCGTCAATTTAGGATGAGACATAGTTGTTTTGGCTTCCAAATTTTAAAAAAATGAGCTTAAGGAAGTGTTCTTGCATGTCTTTTCTATATCACCTATTGGATTTTTTACTGTTGTAGGGGGGAATTAGACCATCGCCATTAGGTAATCTATAATTGGTGTAATGGGTGAGTGTGACATGCCGAGGGTTCTTCTTCAACCCTTGAAACTTTGAACAACAAAAAACTACTGGAGTGTCATAAAAGAGTTCCAGCTCGCGATGAATTACCGTCGATGAAACGAGGTGCAGAATTGAAGATGGCATGTTACAATTGGCGGGGTAAAGTGGCTTCCCATTTTCAGCCACTAACTGCTTGCGGTATCTTGCTCCTGATAAGAGCTTACGACGTTTTGAAACTGGTGGAATGTCATGTGCATCCGAACTCGAACCCGAATCGTGATCCTGCAATATAGAATAAATCGATAGTCAGATTCACATGGATAAGTGACATAAATTCAAATAAGTAGTAAAAAAAAATGAAACATGAACTTACCAGGGATGGAATGGGAGAACTCATTGAACTTTGAACAAGATGGTATGAGATGGAATATGAAGAATTGGCCATTTGATACTACACACTTCTCTTCCTGCATTTGAGCCAAATCAACAATCAACATATATATACTATGAAATATTGTAATTGGTGTGGTTAAATAGTAAAAGGACATTCATTATGAATATATAATTTTAAGTGGACATATAAAAACATAGAATTTAAAAATAAACTGGTGCATTTAGTCATACATAAACGCACTGGTGCGCTCAAACACACTAGACGCATTGGTGCACAACGATTATAAATGCACCGTTAAAGTATATCCACAAAATCCCCCATGGTGAAAAATATCCTCTACATTTGGTAGCAGATACTTCTACATGTATTTTCACAAAATAATTCGTTCCATTGCATTTACTACAACTAAGCACACATGTGCGGCATAACATTACACACACCATCGTACATGTTTTAAATACGGTTCATTTTATGTATGTACGCACCGGTGTGAATTAAACAATGGTGTACTGAAAAAGTAGGAAATCAAAATTAAAAAATTTGCACGAACCCTTTTTTCCATAAATTAAAAAAAGGGCGGAAATTTTAAACTCAAAAAGTAAATCTAAATAGTCTATAAAACCCAAAAACCTAAATAGTAGCTGACTGTTTTGCCAAATTTTTTAAGAGAGAGTTCTGGAAGAGAGACTTACGTGGAAGGAGTTTGGAGCCACTGGAAGGAGTTTTGAGGGTTGAAATTTATTATCTATGATGAATCAAACCAAACTCCGCATGATAGAAATTTCAAGCATGTAAGTATTAGTGTAGGTCTTATAACCTTATTTAGAGTTTAACTAGATTTACAAAAAAAACTTCATACTTACCTTCACTATTGCAACCATTATTTTCTCCCTGCTTCTTTTGGTTTTATGTGGCTGCAAAATTCTTCATTAAGGTTTAAATCCCTCTATTTTTATACAGAATTACGATTTTACCTTTTAGGGATTTTGGATTTACTTAGCTTGTGATTTTATATAGAAAGCGTAGGGTGATATGGGTCCACTTACTTGGTCGAACCCGTAACCATGTCGGCCCTGTCAAGATTTGTTTTTTTTTTTAATTAAAAGAGGCATGCGTCAAAATCAGTGTGTTTGTATTAATTGAACGCACCGATGCGCTCATCTAAATAATGCACCGATTTGACCCACATTGCATTTTTTTTAATTATTTAAAAAAACACAAAATTCGTTTTTCATGTGTCAGTTCTCTGTTTCCGGTGCGTCTCATTTATTGTAACGCACCAGATTTACTATAACGCGTCGTTTTTTTTATTTTACAAAAATGAAAAAAGGTGATTTTGGTATTTCGATTCTATGTTACCGGTGTGACATATTGTAAATAACGCACCGGTGCAGTTTTGTCTTTAACATACCCGAGCGTTTAATGTATTGAAGCACACTGAAATCAGATTTATTATTTTTTAATATTTTTTTTTTTGTATTTTGAAAGTCTATAATTTGTTTGTTTAATATGTTGATAGCTTATGTATTTAATGGTACATGTTGATTATTGATAGAAAATGCATTCTATGAGTTCAGTGAACAACAAATTTAGTCAACATGATGGGAGCACATCGAGAATTACGAAGAAGGAAAGGGATTTTAATTAATTTATGTATTTAAATTAATTTGTTTGAATTATTTGTAAAGTTAACTAATATGTATTGGTTAATGTGTGACACGTAGTGCCAAAAAATGAGGAAGCTCGATAAGATTCTTACCAAACTAACTCCAGAAGAGCGTAAAAATTTGATGGAAAAGCTGCATATGGATGAATCAGGTGAATAAAAAAAGGTCAATATGAATTATTTATTGAAATTTGAGTAATAACATACTTAATTAATAATCTTAACTAATATGTTTCAAATAACTCAATTCACATATGATGAATGTTATGCAGGTGCCGACAACAACAAAAGTCAATGCCACCAAGAGAAATAAAAATTATGGAAGATGCAAATGATGAGCAATTGGTCCTTAGCTCAACTGGAGTGGTGCTGGAAGTTGATACAAGGGGAACAAAATTTTATAATACTATGAGCGATTTAGTAGAAAGAACACACATATGTACTTTCACTTACAATACAAAAACCAATCAATCAATTCAAAGAATCGGGTCATATGTAAACTACAAGGGGCGTTCCCAGGGAAATGGTCAATGAGACCTGTCAGGCTTGCAATAGTAAAAACATACAAAAAAAAAAGAATCATTCAAAAGGTAATACTCCTAAACATGTCTATGTAGAATATGTATCTAAATCTATTACAAAGAATCATTCATTCAATAATTTTAATTCTATCATATTTATTTTTCATATCAACATAGAAATAGGTTAATGTCATTTTACTTTTTCAAGAAGATTATGAGAATCCCAAAGGATGAACGGGGTGATATGCGAAATGTGCCAGTAGGGATTTTCAAGAAAGTGTACAAGGAGATAGTCAAGGAAATGGACATAATTGCATCGCAGGAAGAGCCATCTCAACAACAACGCGCTTCAAATGTATAAAATCATTGGTTTTCAGGTTTATGCTATACATTTCATTAATTAATTTGACATTAAATATTATTTTTCAATTGTTTTGTTGCAGAAAAGGAAAGAAAATGGAACCCAGTCAGAACACAAGACTAGACGACAAGGAAAAAAGGGGTTGATAGCAAAGTTTGCGAGTATTTTTGATTTTGTTGTAAGAAATAAACATTTCGTAGTGGTTGTGATTGGTATATATATATATTTTTTAATTTGTTTTCACTGGAAATCCTTGCGTGCCTTCAAACATGTGTTAACATACAAAGAGGAGCCATCAGAAGGATTTATTGACTTTGGGTTAAGCAAGGGTTGTGAGTATATGTTGGGGTATCAAAAATTAATTGTGTATTTGTAAGTCTCTATGTTGTTTATCTTCTTTCATTTTATAATTAATAAAACAACAAAAAACTTTTATATAAATTCTATGATTTTTTACGGGGCATAACACTTGCGAGAAACAAAGTATGGAGTGGATCCAATAGAAGACTTGTTTATATAAGGAATGAGATTTGGTTTTGAGAGAATGTGTATCATTCATGATTTTATTATTTCTATGGTATGTTGTTTTTCCAATTTACATTAGTGTATACTATCTATTTATTTTTCCTTCTTCCCATTGGTAATGTAGATACACTCAGTATAATTTTTTTTATGCTTATAGACGGAAGCTGAGACGAGGAAAACAGTCGAGCCAATCAACAAAATATTCCGCCAAATAACCCAATTGATGCAAGTGACTCGAGCACCGATAATAGTTCCAGTGAATAATGATGCTCCATATTTAATTTTGATGTTAATGCAAGTTGCTGTAGCTTGTTGTATATTTTGAAATAATTGTTTGTGAAATTAAGACATTTTGTACTGGACATAGTGTCTAAATTGAAAGACGAGTTACCAATAAGTGTAACAATAATTACATGCATGTTGACATTTTGATTATTGTTATCTCTATGTTGTCATATTTTGTGTGACAAAGGCACTCTTATTGATATATATAAAAGAAACTTTTTTATTCTATTGCATTCTTCAATATTATTGTCAAATGGAACATGTGAAATGGTACATTGGTAAATTTTTTTCCAATAAAAAAATGCTTATTTTCATTCAAGATGGAGCAAAAATAAATTATTCACTGCCACACAATACTCGTAAAAGGTAAATTGGTAATTAAATGTATAGATGCTTAAGGGTGAAAACATGAAGTTGGGATACACTTTTTGCCTGTTTTTTGACAAAAAAACTGCAAAATTTTATGTTTTTCAATTTCAACCCCTTCAAACCCATATCTCCCTTAGGAATTTCAACTTGAGATAAACATAAGAGTTTTAGAGAATTGTATTAGCTTCGTACTCATATTTTTTTGAAATTTTTTTTATGTACATATAGTAGGACAAATTTGAAGGGCACCAACGACATATACTTTAAAATTTTAGGTTTGGATAATGAGTGACTTGTGTGCCCCTCCTTTTTTTTAGAGATGGTTATTCATTTTACGAAAACCAAATGTACACTCATAATCTACAGAGATTGTACTTTGCAGTGGACTATATGTTGAGGATTTTAAGACTTAAAACTATTTTTTATTATTTATCGAAATAACATATGTTTAAAAAACGATTCCTTATTGACACATGTTGGGACCCTCTCATTTTCTTTCAAATGTGACTCTTATAAAAAAACTAAAACTACACTTTTGAAGAGGACAGTGCAAGGAACAACGTTGTGAGTTTTTACTTTTTTTTTTTGCTGTCATTGTGATGATCTTGAATTTTCATTAAGACTGATTTTTAGCTCACTAAATTTTGTAATGATACAATTTAGAAAAAAAATAGTAAAAAATAGAAATCCCTAATGAAATTCACAAATTATTATACTATGAGAAAGTAGATTCAATGATGAATCTATTGGTATAAAATCCGACATGTAATTCTCAGATTTTGCAGTGTTTCCACTGTCAGAAAGTCACAAATTTCGGAAAACTGCAGAAATAGTTGCTGTGTTTGTTGACCAGAAACTCTCGGACGAGAAACTTTCTCGGCCGAGAATTAAATGTATTTCTCGACCGAGAGATATTTATCCCGAAAAGTAACCCGACGTTAAATCAAATTCTCGCCCGAGAGGTTGTTTAAACTCTCGGAAGATAAAATAAAACAACTCTCGGGCGAGAGTTATATTACATAAAGCCCCGAGAATCTTTTAGGGGTCGACCTATTAAATGCCCGTGATTCTCAGCAAGATTCTAAACTTTCTCGACCGAGAGTTATATATATACTCTCACCCAGAAGTTTATTTCCATAAAAACTCAACTTCGGATATTTGCACTTCGTATATTTACAGTGCGCAGATATTTACACTTCGGATATTTACAGTGCACGAATATTTATAGTACAAAATAAAGTTATAAGGTATTTTTGGTTTTGGATGTTTTAAGGTTTTTTATATTAAATTTGTTTCTTGAAGTTAGCAACTTCTTGTTTTAAGCTCTCAACCTCTTTCATGTGGTCTTCTAGCTTCTTTACTTCTTTCTTGAAGTTAGCAACTTCTTGTCTTAATCTCTCGGCCTCTTTAATGCTAGCCATTTTTTGTTGTTTTGACTTGTGCAACTCCTTTTGGAGGGTCTTGACTTCCTCTTCTTTTGATTTCTGCTCTTCTAGGTATTTTGACAAATTTTCTTTCAAAGAATTGTTCTCCAATCTCCTCTCTCTCAATTCTTCAAGGGTACTTATGAATTCTGCTTTTAGGTTCACCTTTCCTTCCATATCTAAATTATCTTTCTGAAGTTACTATCTCCATGAATATATTTTCTTCATCTTCACTAATCTCTTCATCTTCACTATCTTCCATGGAATAGAAGAAATTATTCCTGTCATTAAATATTTTCTAGCGTATGGTTTTGTTCTTTTGATCTTCCTTATGGCTGCAAGTTCCTTCATCATCACTATCTTCCATGGAATAGAAGAA
Organism: Larix kaempferi; assembly: GCA_027924585.1. Taxonomy (NCBI): domain Eukaryota; kingdom Viridiplantae; phylum Streptophyta; class Pinopsida; order Pinales; family Pinaceae; genus Larix; species Larix kaempferi. Next base: position 2,133,567 of record BSBM01000368.1, read on the forward strand.
TTTATTCCTGTCATTAAATTTTTGCTTTCATATGGTTTTGTTCTTTTGATCTTCTTTATGGTTGCAAGTTCCTTCATCATCACTATCATTCTTTAAAATAACAAGGTTTTCTTTTATTGAATAAAGATTCTCTAATTTGACCCAGAGTTCCTTAGCTGAGATGCATTTTCCTACCTTCTTTTTGATGGGTTGAGATAATCAATCAAGTATGGCCTCCATTTCCCTTGAGTTATTTTTCTTGGACTCTTTCGGAGATGTAGTCCTTATTCTTTTTGGTGGGATATAATCAGAGATTACTGAATCCCATACACCATATCCTAATAATTGTAAGTATGTACTCATCCTTTATGGTGGGCATTTCCACATCAAGGAACATACCCATGCCATCTAATAAAATTATAAGCTCAAGGACAATTTATGGTGGGAATTTCCACATGCCTCTCAACTTTCATTTAGACAACAAGACAAAGTTTTTCTCATTATGGCAGGCTTGTCTTTCACACGTGTGAACTCCATAGGAAGATCTGAGCTTATGGTTAGATAACCAATTCACCAGATAACAAGCCTATGCCATCTGATTAATTTTATCATCAAAAGGACAACTTGCGGGAATTTCCAAATGGCCTCTTAGCCATGTGAGTTTGACACTTAGACAAATTTTTGTTCTAAATATGCAAAACACTTTTTCCTTCACTTTGACAAATTGATTTCTTTCGTATATGATCACCATAAGGAAAAATAAAAGCATGGCTGGATATCCACTTCAACAATGAACAAGACCATGTCAAAAGATAACTTTATTGACACACATACATCTTCTGGAAGGCATTTGAAAATACCCTTCCAAACTGCTGATTTGACACTTAGGAAAAATTATCAAACCCTAGGTTAATATGAAGTGATTATTCTTTTCATCAAATTTGAAATGTGAGACACCCAATGGATAGAGGCCAACAAGGTGATTCCATCCAGACCAATTTAATCCTTTGAAAACTTCTTTCTCTCTCCTCGGCGGGCATTTTTCTGGAGCAGTGCAAATCAAGCTAGGAAGCACTTTTGGCAGATCAATATCTTCACCTACAGAAACTCTTTGGACAAACCAATGAGATGGTTGGATGCACCATACAAAATTCTAGAGATCCATACTCTCAAAATATTTTAAGACATCAACCGCAGGAAATGGCGGGCATTTTACTGAGGTCAGTCATACAGTTTTACTAGTAATTCTATTTTTAGACAATTTTTGCATTTTCCTGGATTTGGAGCAACCTGTCTGAAACACTATTTTGGAATACCCATAACTTCCTCCTCAGACACTCTCAAGATAATATGAGACCATGGTCAGGTAGACAAATCAATAGGCTACAACATGACCATATGGTGTGGACATTTACTTTAACCTATGAAATATGGCAGGCATTTTCCTGAGGCCACATAGGTAGTTTTACTACCCTGGTGCAAAAACAACCTGAAACCTTGTTTTGACAGGCTTTTAACTTTGTCATAAAAAACCCTCTTTGAGAACGGAGACCATGGTAAGATAGCCTCTTAAACAAGCTATAGCATGATAGTTTCAGATAATTTTTATCATTCACCTATGAGGCACGATAGACATTTCCCCAAGGCCACTTGGACCAATTTTCCAACACTTAGCCATTTTCAAGATTTTCTCCAAAGTTTATCCTGAACTCCTATTTTGGCAGACTTATAACTTTCTCCTCAAAAATGATTTAGGAAAACTGAGACCATGAATAGATAGCCACTTCAACAATGAACAAGACCATGCCAAAATATAGATTTATTGACACACATACAACATCTGGCGCGAATTTGAAAATAGCCTTCCAAACTGCTGATTTGACACTTAGGCAAAATTATTAAACCCTAGGTTAATATGAAGTGATTTTTCTTTTAATAAAATTTGAAATGTGAGACACCCAATGGATAGAGGCCGCTAAGGTGATTCCATCCAGACCAATTTCATCATTTGAAAAATTCTTTCTCTCTCCTCGACAAGCATTTTTCTGGAGCAGTGCAAATCAAGCTAGGAAGCACTTTTGGTAGATCAATATATTCACCTACAGAAACTCTTTGGAAAAACCAATGATATGGTTGGATGCACCATACAAAATTCTATATATCCATACTATCAAAATATTTTAAGACATCAACACCAAGAAATGGTGAGCATTTTACTGAGGTCACTCAGGTAGTTTTACCAGTAATTCTATACTTGGACAATTTTTGCATTTTCCTGGATTTGGAGCAATCTGTCTGAAACACTATTTTGGAAGACCCATAACTTCCTCCTCAAACACTATCAAGAAAATATGAGACCATGGTCAGATAGATAACTCAACAAGCTACAACATGACCATATGGTGAGGGCATTTACTTTAACTTATGAATTATGGTGGGCATTTTCTTGAGGCCATGGTCAGATAGATAACTCAACAAGCTACAACATGACCATATGGTGCGGGCATTTACTTTAACTTATGAATTATAGTGGGAATTTACTTTAACTTATGAATTATGGTGGGCATTTAAGTGGTTAGGCAGTTTTACTACACTGGTGCAAAAACAACATGAAACCCTGTTTTGGCAGGCCTTGAACTTTGTCATCAAAAACCCTCTTTGAGAACTGAGACAACGGTAAGATAGCCTCTTCACCAAGCTATAACATGATAGTTTCAGATAATTTTTATCATTCACCTATGAGGTACGACAGGCATTTCCCCAAGGCCACTTGGACCAATTTTCCAACACTTAGCCATTTTCAAGCCTTTTTCTCCAAATTTTATCCTGAACCCCTATTTTGGCAGACTTATAAATTTCTCCTAAGAAATGATTAAGGAAAACTGAGACCATGAATAGATATCCACTTCAATAATCAACAAGACCATGTCAAAAGATAAATTTATTGACACACATACATCATCTGGCGGGCATTTGAAAATAGCCTTCCAAACTGCTGATTTGACACTTGGGCAAAATTATCAAACCCTAGGTTAATATGAAGTGATTTTTCTTTTCATCAAATTTGAAATGTGAGACACCCAATGGATAGAGGCCAACAAGGTGATTCCATCCAGACCAATTTCATCCTTTGAAAATTTCTTTCTCTCTCCTCGGCGGGCATTTTTCTGGAGCAGTGCAAATCAAGCTAGGAAGCACTTTTGGTAAATCAATATCTTCACCTACAGAAACTCTTTGGACAAAACAATGATATGGGTGGATGAACCATAAAACAATATATAGATCAATACTCTCGAAATATTTTAAGACATCAACCACAAGAAATGGCGGGCATTTTACTGAGGTCACTCAGGCAGTTCTACCAATAATTCTATACTAGACAATTTTTGCATTTTCCTGGATTTGAAGCAATGTGTCTGAAACGCTACTCTGGCAGACCCATAAATTCCTCCTCAGACACTCTCAAGACAATATGAGATCATGGTAAGGTAGAAAAATCAACAAGCTACAACCTGACCATATGGTGTGGCCATTTACTTTAACATATGAATTATGGCGGGCATTTTCCTAAGGCCACTTAAGCAGTTTTACTACCTTGGTGCAAAAACAACCTGAAACCCTGTTTTGTCAGGCCTTTAACTTTGTCATCAAAAACCTTCTTTGAGAATTGAGACCATGGTAAGATAGCCTCTTCAACAAGCTATAGCATAATAGTTTCAGATAATTTTTATAATTCACCTATGCGGTACGAAGGGCATTTCACCAAGGCCACTTGCACCAATTTTCCAACACTCAGCCATTTTCAAGATTTTCTCCAAAGTTTATCCTGATCCTCTATTTTGGCAGACTTATACTGTAAATTGTGTGTATGTGTAACGAGGGTACGTTACAGAGGCCAACAAGGTGATTCCATCCAGACCAATTTCATCCTTTGAAAACTTCTTTCTCTCTCTTTGGCGGGCATTTTTCTGGAGCAGTGCAAATCAGGCTAGGAAGCACTTTTGGCAAATCAATATCTTCACCTACAAAAACTCTTTGGACAAACCAATGATATGGTTGGATGCACCATACAACATTCTATAGATCCATACTCTCAAAATATTTTAATACATCAACCACATGAAATAGCGGGAATTTTACTGAGGTCACTCAGGTAGTTTTACCAATAATTCTATAATTTGACAATTTTTGCATTTTCCTGGATTTGGAGCAATCTGTCTGAAACACTATTTTGGCAGACCCATAATTTCCTCCTCAGACACCCTCAAGAGTATATGAGACCATGGTCAGGAAAAAAACTCAATAAGCTACAACATGACCATATGGTGCTGGCATTTAATTTAACCTATATGAATTATGGCGGGCATTTTCCTAAGGCCACTTAGGCAGTTTTACTACCCTGCTGCAAAAACAACCTGAAACCCTGTTTTGGCAGGCCTTTAACTTTGTCATCAAAAACCCTCTTTAAGAAATGAGACCATGGTAAGATAACCTATTCAACAAGCTATAGCATGATAGTTTGATATAATTTTTATCATTCACCTATGAGGTACGACGGGCATTTCCCCAAGGCCACTTGGATCAATTTTCCAACACTTAGCCATTTTCAAGCCTTTTTCTCCAAAGTTTATCCTAAACCCCTATTTTGGCAGACTTATAACTTTCTCCTCATAAATGATTAAGGAAAACTGAGACCATGAATAGATAGCCACTTCAACAATGAACAAGACCACGTTGAAAGATAAATTTATTGACACACATACATCATATGGTGGGCATTTGAAAATAGCCTTCCAAATTGCTGATTTGACACTTAGGCAAAATTATCAAACCCTAGGTTAATATGAAGTGATTTTCCTTTTCATAAAATTTGAAATGTGAGACACCCAATGGATAGAGGCCAACAAGGTGATTCCATCCAGACCAATTTCATCCTTTGAAAACTTCTTTCTCTCTCCTCGGTGGGCATTTTTCTGGAGTAGTGCAAATCAAGCTAGAAAGCACTTTTGGTAGATCAATATCTTCACCTACAAAAACTCTTTGGACAAACCAATGATATGGTTGGATGCAATATACAACATTCGACTATAGATACATACTCTCAAACTATTTTAAGACATAAAATATAGAAATGGCAGGCATTTTACCGAGGTCACTCAGGCAATTTTACCAGTAATTCTATACTTAGACAATTTTTGCATTTTCTTGGATTTGGAGCAATCGGTCTGAAACACTATTTTGGCAGACCCATAACTTTCTCCTCAAACACTCTCAAGACAATATGAGAACATGGTCAGGTCGAAAAATCAACAAGATACAAGGTGACCATATGGTGCGGGAATTTACTTTAACCTATGAATTATGGCGGGCATTTTCCTGAGGCCACTTAGGCAGTTTTACTACCTTGGTGCAAAAACAACCTGAAACCCTGTTTTGGAAGGCCTTTAACTTTGTCATAAAAAACCCTCTTTGAGAATTGAGACCATGGTAAGATAACCTCTTCAACAAGATATAGCATGATAGTTTCAAATAATTTTTATAATTCACCTATGAGGTACGACGGGCATTTCCCCAAGGCCACTTGGACCAATTTTCCAACACTTGGTCATTTTCAAGATTTTCTCCAAAGTTTATCCCGAACCCCTATTTTGGCAGACTTATATTGTAAATTGTGTGTATGTTTATTGAGGGTGCGTTACAGAGGCCAAAGAGGTGATTCCATTCAAAACAATTTCATCCTTTGAAAACTTCTTTCTCTCTCCTCGGCGGGCATTTTTATGGAGCAGTGCAAATCAAGCTAGGAAGCACTTTTGGCAGATCAATATCTTCACATACAGAAACTCTTTAGACAAACCAATGATATGGTTTGATGCACCATACAACATTCCATATATCTATACTCTCAAAATATTTTAAGACATCAACCATAGGAAATGGAAGGCATTTTACTGAGGTCACTCAGGCGGTTTTACCAGAAATTCTATAGCTAGACAATTTTTGCATTTTCCTGGATTTGGAGTAATCTGTCTGAAATGAGACCATGGTCAGGTAGAAAACTCAGCAAGCTACAAAATGACCATATGGTGCGGGCATTTACTTTAACCTATGAATTATGGCGGGCATTTTCCTGAGGCCACTTAGGCGGTTTTACTACCCTGGTGCAAACACAACCTGAAACCCTATTTTGGCAGGCCTTTAACTTTGTCTTCAAAACCCTCTTTGAGAACTGAGACCATGGTAAGATAACCTCTTCAATAAGATATAACATGATAGTTTCAAATAATTTTTATCATTCACCTATGAGGTACGACATACATTTCCCCAAAGCCACTTGGACCCATTTTGCAACACTTCCATTTTAAAGATTTTCTCCAAAGTTTATCCTGAACCCCTATTTTGGCAGACTTATAAGTTTCTCCTCAGAAATGATTAAGGAAAACTGATACCATGACTAGATAACCACTTCAACAATGAACAATACCATGTCAAAAGATAAATTTATTGACACACATACATCATGTGGCGGGCATTTGAAAATAGGCTTCCAAAATGCTGATTTGACACTTAGGAAAAATTATCAAACCCTAGGTTAATGTGAAGTGATTTTTCTTTTCATCAAATTTGAAATGTGAGATCCCCAATGGATAGAGGCCAACAAGGTGATTCCATCAATGCAAATTTCATCATTTGAAAACTTCTTTCTCTCTCCTCGGCGGGCATTTTTCTAGAGCAGTGCAAATCAAGCTAGGAAGCACTTTTGGCAGATCAATATATTCACCTACAGAAACTCTTTGGACAAACCAATGATATGGTTGGATGCACCAAACAACATTCTATAGGTCCATACTCTCAAAATATTTTAAGATATCAACCATAGGAAATGGCGGGCATTTTACTGAGGTAACTCAGGCAATTTTACCAGTAATTCTATACTTAGATAATTTTTGCATTTTCCTGGATTTGGAGCAATCTGTCTGAAACACTATTTTGGCAGACCCATAACTTCCTCCTCAAACACTCTCAAGACAATATGAGACCATGGTTAGGTAGAAAACTCAACAAGCTACAACATGACCATATTGTGCAGGCATTTACTTTAACCTATGAATTATGGAGGGCATTTTCCTGAGGCCACTTAGGCAGTTTTACTACCCTGGTGCAAAAACAACCTGAAACCCTGTTTTGCCAGGCCTTTAAATTTGTCATAAAAAACCCTCTTTGAGAAATGATACCATTATAAAATAGCCTCTTCAACAAGCTATAGCATGATAGTTTCAGATAATTTTTATCATTCAACTATGAGGTACGACGGGCATTTCCCCAAGGCCACTTGGACCAATTTTCCAACACTTCGCCATTTTAAAGATTTTCTCCAAATTTTATCCTGAACCCCTATTTTGGCAGACTTATAAAATTCTCCTCATAAATGATTAAGGCAAACTGAGACCATGACTAGATAGCCACTTAAACAATGAACAAGACCATGTCAAAAGATAAATTTATTGACACACATACATGATTTGGAGGGCATTTAAAAATAGCCTTCTAAACTGTTGATTTGACACTTAGGCAAAATTATCAAACCCTAGGTTAATATGAAGTGATTTTTCTTTTCATAAAATTTGAAATGTGAGACACCCAATGGATAGAGGCTGTAACACCCCCTGGTCCAGGTTAGATGTAACATACCCACGTTACACATACTCATAATTACAGTGTAAAACTATGCAACTAAAAATTTTCTGATTAATTATCTTATTAACAACATCAAAAGACTCAATAGTGGCCCATAAGCAAACATAGGAAAGAATCTGAGCTAGATAGGAATATCATAGCTGGCAGATTTAAACCACACCACATGACAAACAATCATATTCATAGAAAAGACTCCCAAACAGGCATGCAAACATATCTTCCAGTTGTTTCCTATCATTCTATGAACATCAAGCAATCAAGCTGATCCCAGGCTAATGCCTATACTTCTCTGAATCTCATAACAACTTCCATTAGGCATCCAATTAACAACTTCATATTTCTCATTATTAGCCCATATTAAACCCATAAAACGAGTTTCATATGATATAACAATCTACAGGGAACTACGCCCATATTTAACCCATACAATGAATTGCATACAATATTAAGAGCTATAGATAACCATTAAACATGTCTGACACAGATGAAGTTGATCCATTCATCCTTCTCATACAAATTAATACAACATAAAACCTATGCAATTGAAAGTATTTACATTCATGAATACAACCTTCTAACAGGCTTACCATAGCTTATTCATGAATTACATTAATTTACACATTCATTCCACAGGTTAAACATATCAAGCATAATAAAACACAGGAACATTATAAATCATACACAGATACACTTATCTGAATTCACATGAAGATGGAAACTGGCTGCATGTGAGACACGCTCCTTCCAACCTTAGAACTTGTCCAAATTGTACTATTTCACCTCCCAAGTTCACCCCCGAGCCGAGATCCAGACATTAGCCATATATATCTCACCAATTTTCCCCAACTCACTCTCAGTTTCTCAGGTGGAAATAACAAAGGTAAAAGATATATACATAGGGTTAAATAAACAACAAAATGGTAACCAATTCCTTGTCAATTCCGCAATTGACCCAAATGAGTTCCTTCCCGAAACGTACAATGACACATTTCACTGCAAACGTTGGGAATCCCTCTGTGTCTCTTGCTTCATTGCCAATTCACTGGTTAATGCGACCAAGGAATTCATGGCTAGTTCGGGTTATTTCAGCATAACCAAGTCAGGTTCCATCTGCAATTCGGGTTTATCTCAGCAATTCAGATTCTCTCTGTAATTCGGGATCCCCACAGGAAATATCGTTCCATTTTTCTTTACTTGCAAGCACTTTCCCTGTGCTCCCTATGTGCATCCTGCGTGTATTATCAGAATAACCACACACCCAGGCTCTCCCTGTGTACATTCTCAGACTAACTAGCATGCCTTCTTCGACTCTTGCCCCATGCTAGACTCTGGCGTCCACACCCAGGCCGTGAGTGGCATCAACATGCCCCCACCTCCGCCTGGATCACCGAGGCAACCTCGTGTCCCCTCTGGGTTCCCACGTGGTTCTCCCAGAGGCACACGTTACCTCCCCCCATCCTTAATATGCACGATTAGTCACTAAATCATTATATTAATTAATAATTAATAATTAATCCCCCCACTAAGGATAAGGCTTAGGGGTATGGGTTTTGGGTTTATCATAAGGTTATAGGACAAAGGTTTAGGGAACAAGGTACATAAGTCTACCTTACCCCCTCACAACCCTTGGTTAATATCTGGATCCCCTTTTCAGCGTATTGCTCCTCATGCAACTAGCTAGTATTTTTATTAAAATATAATATCTCGCTATGTACATACTTAATAGCAAATTGTTCAAAATACAATAAGAACTCTAACCTGGGCTAGGGGGTGTTACAATTCCCCTCCCCTTAGAGTCTCTATCGTCCTTGATGATTCACATTGTATCAAAATATATATACAAAAATTAACTACAGCAATGTTTTAATATATACACATTTTCAAAATAAATGCGGATACTCTTCCCGCATTATATCTTCCAGTTCCCAAGTGGATTCCTTAGGACTGTAATGGGTCCAATGTACCATTACCTGTCCGATGAATATATTCCTGAGTATCTTGCTTATACGATACAATATGCATATTGGTTGAACCTGCATTTCCCCTTCTGGTTCTACCTGAAGAATAGACCAATCAAGCACATGATTAATATCATAAACATACTTTTTTCAGAAATGAAATATGAAACACATTATGTATTTTGATAGTGGGAGGTAGTGCTAGCTCGTAAGCTACTAATCCCACTCTGCTTAATATTTCGAATGGTCCACAAAATCTAGTGTCCAATTTCTTGCATTTTCCCAACCGCAAGGAATTTTTCTTTCCTCTGACTTTCAGGAATACCATGTCCCCAACCTAGAATTTTCCGTGTGTCCTTCTTTTATCTGCATATCTCTTTTGACGATCTTGTACCATTTTCAAATTATGTTTTATCTTTACCACTTGATTTTCGATATCCTGAATCATTTCAGGCCCAATGATCAGCTTGTCTACAGGTTTATCCCAATTGATTGGAACATTACACTTTCTACCATATAAGGCTTCAAATGGACTCAGTTTCAAAGATTCTTGATAACCATTATTATAAGAAAATTCCACCAAGTACATGTACTCTTCCCATTTTCCTGATTTGTCCATGACATACATCCTGAGCATGTCTTCAATGAATTGGTTTACACGCTCAGTCTCCCCATCAATTTGGGGATGATAGGCTGTGGTTAAATTAAGCTTAGTATCAAACTCTTTAAACAAACCTTTCCAAAAATTAGAAGTGAATTTCATATTTCTATTCGACATAATGGCTTTTAGAATACCATGCAACCTAGCAATTTCTTTCATATAAATCTCAGCAATTTTAGTTGCCTTGAAATTTGATTGAACTGGAATAAAATGGGCTGATTTGGTTAACTTATCAGCCAATACCATGATTGAATCATGCTGCCTCGTGGTTCTCAAAAAACCTGTAGTAAAATCAACAGTTACAGTGTCCCATTTCCATCCAGGAATAAGCAATGGCTGAAGTAAACCAGCTGGGTGTTGATGCTCTGCTTTGACCCTTTGACATTCTAAACAACGAGCAATGTAATTGGCCACCTCCTTTTTCATGTTTTGCCAATAAAAATTCTTCTTTACAGCTGTAAGATTTTTCTGATATCCGGGATGTCCTCCATAAGGTACATCATGCATTTCCCTCAATATTATTCTTTTTAGCTCTTCATGACTAGTTACATAGATCCTATCCTTAAAATTAAGGATACCATTCTTATCTACTGCAAAATTGCATAACTTTAATGCTTCACTTCCTTCTTGCAATGCTGTTGTTATTTGTAAATAATTCTTGTCACTTTTCGAAGTTTCAAGCAATTTGATTTGTAAATCAGAATTCCAATTGCTGATGGCTGAAACATGCATCAGCTATCCCCTTCTGCTGAGTGCATCAGCTACTCGATTTTCTTTACCTTTCAAGTACTTGATTTCAAAATTGAACTCACTTAAGAATTCAACCCACCTAGCTTGCCGGGCATTAAGTTGAGGTTGATCAAACAAATACTTTAAAATATTATGATCAGTTCTTAACTCGAACTTACTTCCCATAGCATAGTGTCTCCACATGCGAAGTGCATGAACAATGGATGCTAGTTCCAAGTCATGAGTAGCGTAGTTCTTCTCATGCTCCTTCAGCTTTCGTGATTCGTAGCAAATAACATGTCATTCCTACATTATAACTCCACCTAGTCATTCAAGTGATACATCAGCACAAACCAAAAATTCTTTATCAGGATAAAAAATCTTCAATACAAGTGCACATGTAAGAAATTCCTTTAGATTTATGAAAATATCTTCACATTTCTGACTCCAGATGGAAGGTACACCTTTCTTTTGCAAAGATGTAATTGAATTGGTTATTCTTGAAAAAATATTTTATAAACTTTCGGTAATAACCAGCCAATCCCATGAATGATATTACCTCAAAGACATTGCGAGGAGTATGCAATTCCAAAATAGCCTTAATTTTAACTAGGTCCATAGCCACACCTTCCTCAGAGATGATATGGCCCAAATATAACAATTGTTTCTGATAGAACGTGCACTTGTTGATCTTGGCATACAATTGATTTTATCTCAATATTTGCAAAGTAATCCTGAGATGTTCTTCATGCTCCTCCTCGGTTTTGGAATAGATAAGTATATCATCCAAAAATACAATTATAAACTTATCCAAAAACTCTGTAAATACTCCATTTATCAAACACATGAATGTAGCAGGAGCATTTGTTAAACCAAAAGGAAGCACTGTAAATTTGTAATGCCCATATATGGTTCTGAATGCTGTTTTACAGATGTCTTCATCCTTAATGCGTATCTCGTGATATCTAGATCTCAAATCTATCTTAGAAAATAATCTTGCACCTCTTAACTGATCAAAAATATCATCAATTCTAGGTAGAGGATACATGTTCTTAATTGTGGCTTTGTTTAACTGCTTATATTCCACACATAATCTAAGTGTTCCATCTTTCTTTCTTACAAAAATAACTGGAGCACCCCAAGGTGATATACTAGGCCATATATACCCTTTCTTCAGCAACTCCTCAAGTTGCATTTGCAATTATTTTAACTGCGGAGTACCCATTCTGTATGGTTCTTTTGAAGCGAGCACAGTTCCAGGAACCAAATCAATTGTGAAATCAATATCCCTCTTGGGTGGTAACCCATGAACTTCCTGAAACACATCAGAAAATTCATTCAACACTGGATATTCTTCCAAACTTAATTCTTTTTCAGTAGACAATTCTTCTACCCGAATAACATACAGCTGGCACCTTCTTTCTGATACACTTCTTCATTTGCAAAACATAAATCTATGTTAAAGATATAGGTCAGTGAATGCCTCTTATTTGTACATTAAGGTTTCTCTCATCATTTAAACATGTAATAATTTTATTGTGGCAATCCAACACAACAAAATGTTTCTCTAACCAATCCATACCGATCAACAAATCATATGATCCAAGAGGAAGGATGTGCAAATCTGTACAGGTTTGGTTTCCATTCATTTCAAAACAACAACTTTTGACCATAGCTGTGATCTTCCTCTTCATACCTGTTGATGTATATGTAACTTCGGAATGTATTTCATATATGTATATTGTACTCCTATAGAGATGGTATTATTCCTCTATACGGAAGTGTTGTCATTTATATTGTAAGTGTCGTAACTTATACTTGATGGGTTATTAGACCACCTTGTTGGGGTCGGCCCTATATAAGTCATGTGGGTCGAAGGATTATTAGACCACCCTATTGGGGGTCGGCCATGTGGGTCAAAGGGTTATTAGACCACTAAGTGTGGGGTCGCCCGGATTAAGTTAACCATTGGTTAAGCTAGACATGTAGGCCCCATTAGTTTATTGGGCAGGATAGAACAAGTATAAATAGAGATCGGGAGATCTCTATTTGATCATTCATCCACACACTTCTCTCATTCAGAAAGTGGCACACTTGTGAGGAGGAGGCTCTTCTGCTAGGAGAAGACTATCTCTTGTATTCTGGTTGTATCATTGCTCTATCTGTCTCTGAGGAAGTTATTGGGGTTTTTCACCTTTATGGTTTTCCCCAAGTAAACTCTGTGTCTCTTGTGTGCATGCATTATTGTGTCCATGATTGATATGATGTAGATTTGCTGTACATGTTTTTCTCTCAGTTAAGATCCTAGATCAGATTGAAGTAAATTCTGAAAATTTAACAATACCAGTTTCCAATTGAACCATTCTGGACTTAGACAACTTATGAGTCATCAATTTACATCTCTCAACCAAGTTAGTATTAATATAGCTATAAGAAGCTCTAGAATCAATTAAAATTGAAATAGGCACACCATTAAGTTTACCTTCAATATCGATCATAGAAGATTGATGATCAGCTCACGGGGGATTCACTAGCAAGACAATATCATATCATGTCCATTCATATTGGGGGTTTGAATACTCCTAAAAAACTCAAAAATATATTGCCCCATATTCAGGGGTCAAGGGGGGTTTTGAATTTGACATAGTAATATAAATATTGGGGGTTATTTCATTTGGGTGGGATAATGAATAACCTCAAATTGTGGGATGGATTCATACCTCCAAATCATGGGCTCAAATCATACCCACCTAAAACTTAAGGACCCTCCATTTTTATTTGATATTTTTTATGATCCTAAGTTTTGCATAATTATGATAATAGTGTACCAATGATAATATTCATGTAAGTCTCTTTAGATTACTTGCCTCAAGAAATCCTCATTTAATAGCTTATTTAGGCTTAGTTTGAATTGATGGTATATTGTTTTTCATCTTTAAGTTTGAGCCTCTTATTAGGAAATTTCCTCTTGGTTTGTTATATTCGAGGTAGTCTTGTAACATTATACCTTTTGTTGTTCTATACGAGGCTAATTTCCAAAGTGTGTTTATTTTCTAGATAGAAGTCACACTGCATCCCATGACACTGTTCAATATGCTTGAATATGCATCTGGTTCCTCGTCAACTCCAAATTTAGGAGATGTATCTAATCAAGAGTTCCGGAGTTGAACAATTGTATTGTATTTTTTGTAGGCATTCTAGTAAACGATCTAACTCTTCATTTTTTAGGCTGAGGTTTAGGCGGGTATTGAGATGTAATCAAACCTTTCTCCATGACAACCAAGAAAAGTGAGATCAATCTTTCTTAGTTCATTGGAACCAAGAAAAGTTAGATCAATCTTTCTTGGTTCATTGGAACCAAGAAAAGTTAGATCAATTTTTCTTGACTAATTATTTCTTTCAACTTTTTGTATTTTCTTTAACATTTTCACATTGCCAATTAGGAATAGTTGTTAGATTGAGTTATATTTGGCACATTCATAATTGTAATTTCAATTCTTATATGCAAGGCATTCGTCTTAATATTGTGTTGGAACTGACATGAACATTGGTAAGAATCTAAATCCTTATTTGCATACCCTGTGTTTTATAGTTACCATGAAATGGTATCATATAAGTTTCACCATCTGTGTATCTTTATAGCTATAATTTGCATGCTTGAAACTTAAAAATGGAGATTTTCCCCTCTCCTGTAAAGATAAAAAAACTAGATATAACCCAAGAAAAGGTAACTAAATGTTGTTAATTCCATTGATTGCAGGAATAAATGCACATGAAGTGGAGGCAATTCATTACATCTTGTGAATGCCCCAAATTCAAGTTATGCACATGATCATATGGTATTATTGGTAAGTATTAGGAATTTTTCTATGTTCATTTGGGTTCAAACGTCGATGATGACAGTTTGTTTTGATAGGAAGGTAGGGAAGTCCATCTACAAAAGGGTTTCAATTTTTCATTTTATAGAGTTTAATTTATTAAGATTATAGAAACCATGAGCTCTCTATGGTTATACTTGTATTTACATGATATAAAATTGGTAGACTGACAGACTGTAGTGTGAAACATATGCAATTCTCATCTTTTCTAAGTATGGGAGTGACTATTGGACTATCATTCTTTTGCATTCTTTGTTACATTGATCTCTTGACTGGGTTTTCTTTTACACATTTTCCTTCCCCATTACTATTTCATTGGGTATTCAACTATCCAACACTACAAATTGATCACTCACCCCTGCAATCTCAGTGGGATCATTATTAACATTATAATATTATTTTATTTAGCATCTTGTTTGCTTATACTAAGATGTGTTAGGGATCATGTTTGTTACAAATTAATAATATGATATAAAGGGGTATTAAAAATGGGTGGATAAAAATTGATACCTACAATAAATGGTGAAACTAGGGGTTTTCTTAATTGGAAAGGTATATTGGGAGGGGGGGTTCAACAATACAATTTTAGGAGGCATTTTCCAATATTTAGTGAAATTAGGGATATTCTTAATATCCTATGAATGATCGTGCTATATAACAAGTTCATTGAGTGAACCCCCTGTGGATCAGCTTGGCGATTATCCAATGCTATATAGATGCGAGGAACACTTCTTGCAACATTGCCAATAGTAGAAGCTTCTTGCATACTATATACACCGGTTCCCTTATTTCTTCTTTCAGGACATTTGTTTAAGAAATGGTCACCACCACATCCCCAACATTTACCTTGGGTTGGTTTCTTTGTAACCAGAGGCTTAAACCCCTTTCTTCTCTGCTCTTGCTTCTCTTCTAGCTTACCTCTCCAAACCTTTTTTACTTCCTGCCTATTTTGTCCTTGTTCATATAAGCACCTAGCCTTTCGGAAGCAATCCTTCAAGGTGAGAGGTTCATCATAAGTCAATCTATCCTTATAAAATGCAGGCAAGCCACTGATAAAATGCTGCACCTTCACCTTTTCATCCTTGACAAACTCCACATATCCCAACAGCTCCAAGAATTTCTTTCATAGTCCTCCATGGACATACTTCCCAATTTATGTTCAAATAATTCTTGTGTCTTTTTATCATAGTAATGATGTGATAGATATTCTTTCTTGAAGAGTTTCTGGAATTTCCTCCAAGAAATTTGCTTCTCATCCAATTCTTCCACTAGTTTGAGTTGTTTCCACCATTTATAAGCCCTTCCTTGCAAATTATATATTGCAATTCGTGCTTCTTGGTTTTATGAGTAGTCATGTAAATGTAAATACTTATTCATTTCCATAAGCCATAGCTCTGCATCATCACCAGTATTCGCTCCATCAAAAGTCAGAGGTTTTAGTTTTCCGAGTTCACCTTCTAGCATCACATCATGCTTTCTCTTTCTCTGCCTTCTAGGGTATCTAATCTGCTGGTTATTTTTATACCCATGAGAAATTTCATCGGTTCTATGACGTGAATGTGATTTCATTCTGCTGTCTTCTCTTTCCTGAGAGAAGTGATACCGGTTCATGTATTCTTCACCTCTTTCCACATTGGAAGTGACCTGCTGCATATGATTTTGCAGCTGAGCCAAATTATGCAGTAATTGTTGGTTAATTTGATTATGTTTTTCCAAACTTTGCAAAATTATTTCGTTTCCAAACTACAAACCCCTCAAAGTTTGAACAACATCCATGGTCCCTGGCCCACTTTGGCGACCATTGGATTTGTTACCTTGTTCTTCACCGCTGATTCCTTCCCCAAAATTAGAGAATTCAAGATCCTCTGCCATCTCTTTAGTTCTGATTGCCTTTCTTATTGACAGCTTGCAATTCCAATGACTAAATATTCCTGTGTAATGCTAGCAATCTGAATTCACATGAATTATCAGTCTAAAAATTATTTACAACATATATTCGAATATCTCTTTAGGAAAATAATTTCAATTCCAGAGGCCCGAGAGTTGCAACCGATGCTTTGATACCAATTTGTAACGTACCCACGTTACACATACTCATTATTACAGTGTAAAACTATGCAACTAATTTGTTTCTGATTAAGTATCTTATTAACAGCATCAAAAGACTCAATAGTGGCCCAAAAGAAAACATAGGAAAGACTCTGAGCTAGATAGGAATATCATAGCTAGCAGAGTTAAACCACACCGCATGAAAAACAATCCTATTCATAGAAAAGACTCCCAAACAGGCATGCAAACTTATCATCCAGTTGTTTCCTATCATTATATGAACATCAAGCAATCAAGCTAATACCCAGGTTAATTCCTATAATTCACTGAATCTCATAACAAATTCCATTAGGAATCCAATTAACAGCTTCCTCTTTCTCATTATTATCCTATCTTAAACCCATAAAACGAGTTTCATATGATATAAAAATCTACAGGGAACTACGCCCATATTTAACCCATACAATGAATTGCATACAATATTAGGAGCTATAGATAGCCATTAAACATGTCTTACACAAATGAAGTTGAGCCATTCATCCTTCTCATACAAATTGATACAACATACAACCTATGCAATTGAAAGTATCTACATTCATGAATACAACCTTCTAACAGGATTAACACAGCTTATTCATGAATTACACTAATTTACACATTCATTCCACAGGTTAAACATATCAAGCATAATAAAACACAAGAACATTATAAATCATACACAGATACACTTAGATGAATTCACATGAAGATGACAACTGGCTGCATGTGAGCCACGCTCCTCCCAAACTTAGAACTTGTCCATCTTGTACTATGTCATCTCCTAAGTTCACCCCCGAGCCGAGATCCAAACATTAACCAGAGATATCTCACCAATTTTCCCCAACTCACTCTTAGAGTCTGAGGTGGAAATGACGGAGGTAAAAGATATATACACAGGGTTCAACAAACAACAAAATGGTAACCAATTCCTTGACAATTCCACAATTGACCCACCTGATTTCCTTCCCGAAACGTACAACGACACATTTCATTGCAAACATTGGGAATCCCTCTAGGTCTCTTGCTTCTTTGCCAATTCACTGGTTAATTTGACCAAGGAATTCATGGCTAGTTCGGGTTATTTAAGCATAACCAAGTCAGGTTCCCTCTGCAATTCGGGTTTATCTCAGCAATTCAGATTCTCTCTGTAATTCGGGATCCCCACAGGAAATATCGTTCCATTTTTCTTTACTCGCAGGCACTTTCCCCGTGCTCCCTGCGTGCATTCTCAGAATAACCAGACACCCAGGCTCTCCCTGCGTTCATTCTTTTTCCTTCCTGCGTGCATTCTCAGACTAACCAGCATGCCTTCTGCGACTCCTTCCCCCTGCTGGAATCTGACGTCCACACCCAGGCCATGGGTGGCATCAGCATGCCCCCATGTCCGCTTGGATCATCGAGGCAACCTCGTGTCCCCTCTGGGTTCCCACGTGGCTGTCCCAGAGCCACACGTTACCTACCCCCATCCTTAATATGCATGATTAGTCACTAAATCATTAGATTAATTAATAATTAATCCCCCCACTAAGGATAAGGCTTAGGGGTATGGGTTTTGGGTTTATCATAAGGTTATAAGACAAAGGTTTAGGGAACGAGGTAGATAAGTCTACCTCACCCCCTCACAACCCTTGGTTAATATCTGGATCCCCTCTTCAACGTATCGCTCCTCATGCAGACAACTGGTATTTTTATTAAAATATAATATCTCGCTATGTACATACTTCATAAAAAATGGTTCAAAATACAATAACAACTCTAACCTGGGCCAGGGGGTGTTACATTATAGCTGTTATTGTAAATTGAACATTGCGGCTATGAGTATGTACATAGCATGATAATAATTTAATATAAAGACCAGCTGGCTGCATGAAAAGTGATACGCTGAAGAGGGGATCCAGATATTAACCGAGGGTTGTGAGGGGGGGTAAGGTTGACTTATGTACCTTGTTCCCTAAACCCTTGTTCTATAAACCTTATGATAAACCCAAAACCCATACTCCTAAGCCATATTTTTAGTGGGGGATTATTTTAATGTTAAAAATTACTTAATGATGAAGATTAAGAGGCTAACCGTCATTAAGGATGGAAGGAACGTGTTCCTTGGGACAACCACGTGGGAGCCCAAGGGAAAACGGGGGTCACTTTGGGAAAGTAATGCGGACAGACCGGGGGAGGTCTAGAGGATGAACAGAGAGGACACAGATGTACGGGGGGAGAACCGGTACGGTGTCCGCTGAACGAAGGAAAATGCACGCAGAGAGCCTGGGACGGGAGTCAAGGGGAATACACGTAGAGGAAAAGAGGAAAAATGCATGCATACCACGGGGGGAAAAGTGTCTGCAGAGTGCGAGAAGAGGGGAGAATCCCATAGGAATTCAGATAGGGACAGTGAAGGAAATCACTGTGTGTCTTTGAGTTCTGGAGAAAGTGAAGAAAACTTGGGAGAAATTCCCTGTGATGAACTTGAACCCAAATTGCTGAGTTAAACCGTTTTGGCCATGATTTCCTTGGTTGCATACACCAGTAAATTGGAAATGAAGCATGAGACCCAGAGGGAATCCCAACATTTGCAGTGAAATGTGTCGCTGTATGTTTCGGGAAGGCCGAACCCAGGTGGGTCAATTGTGGAATTGACAAGGAATTGGTTACCAAACTATTGTTTGTTGAACCCTGTGTATATCTTTATCCCTCTTATTTCCACCTGAGACTTAGTGAGTAAGTTGGGGAAAATTGGTGAGATATCTCTGTTTAATGTCTGGATCTCGGCTCGGGGGTGAACTTGGGAGCTGAAATAGTACAGGCTGGACAAGTTCTATGGTTGGGTGGATCATGGCTCACATGCAGCCAGTTGCCACATTCATGTGAATTTGAGATAAGTATATGTGTATAAATTATAAAATTCATGTGTTTAATTATGCTTGATATGTTCAATCTGTGGAATGAATGTAAAATTAAATGTAAGCCCTGAATATGCTATGTTAAGCCTTCTAGAAGGTTGTATTCATGAATGAGTTTTCTTTCAATTGCATAAGCTATCTGCTGTATTAATTTGGTATTTGAATGACGATTTGGTTATACTTAATTATGCACATCCTGTTTGATTATGCTGTCATAACCCTTTTTATGAATGGAAAGTTCATGTCTTGCTCATAGAAATATAGACATAAATCTGGGTATAATGATAGAATGCATGATCGGATGTTTTCCCATGAATAAGGTTGTTTTACTTTGCTGTCTCAACAAGCTATGATATGTCTAATTCTGAGCACAAATGTCATACTTCTGGCTGCCGGTGTATTTATTTATGTTTATGGGCCAACTAATGTAGATATGGGACTGCTAATTAGATGTTCTAGGGAAAATTTTTATTTTCATTGTTTTATATTGTAAATTGTGTGTATGTGTAACGAGGGTACGTTACAAATTGGTATCAAAGCGTAGGTCACAACTCTCTAACCTCTGGGTATATGTGGAAATCCAAATTGGTATATGTTGAACAACTTCTGTACTAAGTATGTCGACCTTGTGTGAAGAACTATCCTACGCGTTGAATGTATGTTTACATTTGCATTTTGAAGGATTATTCCCTTGGATGATGATTGTGCTTTAACATTACTGAATTGCTGAAGTATTAGTTTTTCTAAGGAATTTCGAGTGAATAATATGTGCTGCTTCTATATTTTCGAATTATTGGGGAAAATAATGGATGTATTTGCATTGACGGGATATGTTGAGATAAGTGATGACCCCAGTATATAGGTACTCCATAGACCCCCTTTATGCAACACACAAGCATGAAAGACTAAGAAAAACACCTCTTTTTGTAGGGGAGAATGCATTTGTTTGATTATTTAATGAAGTAGTTTAGCGATTATATTTTCTTATGCTTTAAGCATTTTATGTGCTAATCCTATGAATTTAGGCATGTGTGAGCAGGGCACAGGTGACTTGAAAAAGTAATAAGTAACCAAGATCAAGACTCAAGATCATGAGTGACTCAGCGATCCATTTTCTCCTAATTTAAAGGAAGGACTCCTGTTAAACATGATCGTTGTTTGCAATGTAGAGATAGGTTAGAGATAAGGTTAAATAGGGACCTCTTGAATAGCAGGGGGTCTGGAGACATTTTCGAGAAACAATCTTCAACATATTTTGTATTTGAGATAGTTCTATTTTATGTTTTCCTGAAACATGAATTTATGATTTGATAATGGAAGACCAACGTTATATTAATTCCTTGAGTTTATAAGTATCTTTTCCTCCTGAAATACATGTTGGGGAGGGCCCCCTCAATATGTAGATCAGGAGTCTCGTGTTTCATTACAGGGATTTCTCATGCATTTTATTAATTGTTTCAATCATCATGATGTGTGAAAGTACTTTGGTATTTGTTTAGATATCAGATTCTGATTTCAGTACAAACGATTTTCTTCTGTAGTTCGATAACACTATTTCCGTAGTTCTGTAACACACTGTCCGTAGTTCTGTAACGCACTATCCTTAGTCCTGTGTGTGCCATCCATGCAGGCATATTTTACATCTGTTTTCTAACATTTTTATACCATTTCCAGATAACGATTCAGATCTATGATTTCACGCATACTTTCCTTATTTAAGTTTGATCACATAGAGGTTAAATATTTCAGCATCTGATTTGAATAGAACAAGGTTTAATCGCTTCCAGTATTTGATTTGGTAGACAGAACTTGATTGTTTCCCAACATTGAAATTCGTAGATTAGATTTACTAGTCTTTCAACATTCAAATTCCCAGAATAAATCTCTCAGTTTTAAGCATTTTCAATTCATGGACTTACATACTTTCATATTTCTTGTTTCTTAGTTTTTAGAACAATACTTCCATTTCCCTTAGAGCATTCTTTAAGATACATTGAACATTCAGAACGACAAAGATCACCCTATAATGCACATATAGTGCTTAGCATCTCTTAAGTTTGTACGTTCCCTGGTTGATAATTAAAGTATACTCCCGGTATAGCTACCCTAATTAGGTACCCATTTTTGGAGTCCACCAATAAGCATGGAATCACTACCAGGTTGGGATCTTGTTTGGGCTATGTTTTTGAATTGTTGGGTTTGCATAATGCGCAACTGCAATTCTGGGTTGTTATTAAAACTTGGGTTATGACCGAGTCAATGAAAAAAAAACATCACTATTTTTATAATTCTTCATTTGGGTTACTGGAAAATTAATGTTTAATTTGGTTATTGTATGATCTTATCAGATACATGAGGTAGTGTAAGGGTAAAAATTCCATGATAAGCCTCATCTACATGAGGGTGGAACATAAAACGCTCATTAGTATGCAAGTTACTTTTGTCTAGACTGGGTAGTGACAAATTGTATTCTTGATATGAGAAAATAACGTTCAGAGGGTGGATCTCATAGATAAAGATAGTTGGATTGTAAAATAGAGAAGAGAGAATCCTAGATATTTTCTTATGGGAATAAATATGATGCATATATGCATGATTGTTGGATGCATGCTTGAAAGAGAATGCATATAAATATGTTTAGGCATATAGCTGATGAGGTTGCAGGATTAGCTTAAAGAGTTGTGTTTAGGCATGTATATGTGTAGAAGTCATGCGTGTGAAATATGTTGAACATGAGTATTATATTGATATCTTATATGTTGAACATGTGTGTATGACTGCATCTGTATTAAATATGGACAAGGGATAATGCGGTTGTTAATCTATTGTGTGAAAGATGGAAGATATTGATCATATTATTGAAGAGGATAGACCATCCTTGGGGGACAAATGTAAAGGGTTGGTGGTAGCATCATGTTAGCTTCACAAGTTACCTACTGATCAGGTAAAATCAGAGTAAGTGTAACGTACCTTGGTTACACATACACACAATTTACAAACTGTAAAACAATAAAATAAAATTTCCTTTTGAGCAGCTAATTAACAGCTTCATAATTCTCATTATTAGGCCCATAAACATAATTCAAACATAGATAGCTAGAAGCATGCCATCCACACCCAGAAACTATCAGATTTTAATTAGACAATGGACATGGACACCCATTACACATGTCCTCCTAACATAGTTCTATACAAGCCAACCGTCATTAGCAATCATCAATAGTTTTCAAATCTGAAATTTACAAGTCTGAAATGGACAATTTGTTATGTGCATAACTAATTTTACAACTATGAGATCATTCTTGTTATAGCTTAAAATGACACTTCTCCGTCCATGACGACACTTGCATCCCTTGGTCGCATGACGACACTTCTTGAGATCAAGTTTAGTCACACAACAGGACACTTGTGGATTGAGGGGTCATTTGGGACACTAAAAATGGTTGAAATTATCTCACTCCTAGCCCATTTGATGGTTACAACCCTTAGGAACATTTTTCCAGACCAAACCATCTCCTGAAAATCATCAGAAAACCCTGTTTTTGGCCATTTTTCCACATGTGCACTGGTATCCAAGCATGATAGTAGTGTTTTGATATGCAGGTCTACTTCATTAAAGTTGCGCACACCTTCATAAATGCGCTAGTTTGTCTACTGCAGAGTAGGGCACTTTCTTGTACTAGTCAAAATCTCGAATTTTGGGTAAGTTAAGTTGGTTTGGGAACCTTCTGATCGGTTATAACTACTTTTCCTCTCCTTCATTGACTATATAAGGAAGGTAGAAGGGCCATGTGAGGAGACCAAGCCCATAACAATGTTATGCTAGAGGAATGGAGACCCTCATCCCCCTCTCTTGTGCCTCAGTTTCTGATAAACCCTAGCATAGCTGATTAGAGGTTGGGATCCTTGGAGAACAGAAGCAGGAGACCTTGAATCTAGGTTTCTTAAAGTGCCAAGCTTGAAGGAAGGTATAATTTGATGTACTTGCTTCATTCATTAATAAAGATCAGACATTCTTTCCTTTCCAAAGATGACCTATTTATGTGTGTCTTAGATTTGATTACTGTTTGATTATAGTTTGATGTCTTATTATGTCACGAATATTAGTCTTATATATGTAGTCAAATGTATTTGAGAAAGGTATCAAGTTGTTTTGCAGGTGTGCGCATTGCGATACTGGATAGCATTGAAGAGCAAGGAAGAGGAAGCTTGGGATCAACCTTCTTAATAAGGTACTCATCTTTCTAACCTTAAATAAATTTGCTTACTAGTTGTACTTGCAGAACATTTGTAGGTCTATCTTTCATACCTATAAGTTGGTAGTTTCTCCCCTGAACTATAGGTGCATTTTCCTCACAACAGAATAGCGACTCCGCTGGGGAAATCCTATTTGCTTAGGGGTATCCAAGGTCATTTCTTTAGTGTTGTTTGAAGGTATTTGTTCAATTTCTTGATTAGAATCAGTTATTAGGCTTTATTTGACCCTCCTTGGCTTTTACAGACCCTTCCTAGCTATTTCAGACCCTGGTGGACCCAAGTTGGGGGGTTTTAACCCCTTTTTTCAACTTTTCCCACCTGTGTGCTACTATTGTGAATCACAGTAGCACATTCCCCTATTATGGGTACTGGTATGCCTCATACACAGTAGCGCACACATTTTGGGTTGTGGACCCAAATTTGGGGGTTGTTGCATTTTTGGGGTCCCTGATGACCCTAGGTCTGAGTTAAACCACTGTAAGTGGTCTCCTATCCTTGTATTGATCCTATGTTTATGATTTGAACCTCCTTTGATCAATTTGGGCTTGTTTGGAAAGTTTTGGGGCTTGTGGACCCAAGTTGGGGGGTTGTGGACCAGTTTGGTGTTTTGTACCCTAATTTGAGTCTGTCTGAATCTACTTGCTCCATTTCCACTGGATTGAAACCTATTGAGTCTACTTAACCCTGTTTGTATCTATTTGAGTGAAATTTCTCTTTAGATTGGTTTCTTATCCTCCATTATGCTTTTAGTTTTCTTTTTGTAGTGAAAGCTCAAGTGTCTTTGTTGTTGTTCAGGACCTTGACTGCACTGTTTATGTGTAGACCTGACTTTACCAAACCATACTTCTTTGTAGGTCATTTTCTTTTTTTGGGTCTAAAAGTAGTTTTTGTACGCTTTTCCCAATGGCTGGCATGCTTACATCAATAAGAATCTGAAAGTCATATTGGTAGCTTTTATTGTTTCAATAAGGAAACCTGAAAGTTCTTTGCTTTTGCTTTGATAGTAGGTTACTTTCAAATTCAGTTTTGTTTCTCACCTTTGAAAGAATAAAAATTTTGATTTATTTTTTGAGTAGAGTACCTTGCAAGTGGCTTAAAGGATTTAAGAGTGCTTTGCATAAAAAATAAGAAGTTTTCTTTTGCATACTTATTTATTTGAGTAGCTGCATTCTTAGGTTTTGAGTTTAGTTTTGTACATTTAGACTTTATTTTTACCCTTTTTGCATTCGAAAAGACTAAAAATTTCACTTGCATATGCATTCTAGATCATATCTTTAGGACTTGCATTGAAAAGACAAGATTTGTTTAGTGGTAAGCATTTCATTTCAGTATTCTATCTCTGTTATAACCACTCTCACACACCCACTACCTTTTTGAGTAAGCAAGTAACCTTTAAAATGAACCCTAATAAAATGTACTAGTAACATTTTCTTTTCTAGGTTACACTATTCACCAACTAGTTTTGGTTAGGATATTGGGTTTAAAACACCTTAAACCACCCAAGATCACACATTACGCAAAAATTGTAGTTCGACTATCACAGGTAAACCCACCTCATTTAAAGCTTGCCTAGGATCTATGCAGTAGGTCTTGTGAGATCAGATTGTGGGAATAAACCTCCTACTTTCTGTTTTGAGCATATACCGGGATTGGATCACATTTGGGGACTCTTTTGAGTTTCGGGCTCAGCTACCCTGCCCACGCCTTCTGATTCGACTAGAGACTGTTCCCCTAGGAGTTTTCGGTGTGGTAGTATCCTTAGTATCTGACCATAGGATCATAAACAGATGACGACGAAGGGTTATATCTGTTGTACCTAGGATAGATGTGGGAGGAAATCCCTTGCAAGTCTTTGGGAGGGCGGTTGCGTGATTCCAGTGCTTGCACCCTTAATCATTGTATTGTGGACCCCGAGTAACTGTTCTTCATCCTTTGTTGATCTGTTCTGGGCCCTCATCATCCCAGACTCGTCTCCGGAAGGCATCTGTTTGCCTGGTTTGATTTAACTAGGACCTTTTTTAGTAGTGTGCTCTTTGTGCTACTTGTCTTAGTTTTCCTTAGAGAACTTCTTGCTCATTTTGAGAAGGAAACTATGTCGAGCATTCCAGTGAGCGCCAATCAAGGTACCCTTGTTCCAGGGGATCCTTGTGCTCTTCCATTCATTGGAAACATTGGTACTCCCTTAATGGCTACTCTGAATATTCTTGGATTCACTATAGGGATGCCGGTTTGGTTGTTCTCCACTCCGAATGCCTTGCATGCTCCTGACGCTTCTTTTGTAAGAACCTCAAATCAAGAGCATCAGAACCTTAGGCCTTCTTTGCCAGTAACATCTTCTCCTCCTCCTTCTACCTCATGTGGCGAAAGTAGCAATACTAGTAACAAGCAGTCTAAAAGGAATAGACGGAGGAAGAATAGGAAGAAGATGCCAAAACAAGGGGGCAACAACCTAGCCTCTGTAAGTCATGCTAGGGGCAAGCACCCTGCCTCTACAAATCATGCAGGGGGCACCTACCCAGCCTCTGGAGGTCATGCTGGGAGAAAACTTTTAGTCACTGAAAATCACACTGAAAGTTTGTCTTCAACCACTATCAGTCATGTTGGGGACACGTCATTGATCACTGCTAGTCATATTAATGACAAGTCACCAGTTCCTGTGAGTCATACTGGAGACACCAGATCAGCCACTGCAAGTCATGCTGAGGGAGTTGACATTGTCGACAAACCCAATAAACAGAAGTATAAGTTCCCTTGCAAGTTTTGTGAGGGATACCACCTTACTTACTTGTGCCCTGTGCTTCCAAAAGTGCAAAAAGTGTGGTCCTTAGTTCAAAAGTCTTCTGCTTCTGAGCAACCAGCCACTGCAAGTCATGCTGGAGGCAAGCTGTCAGCCAATGCTAGTCATGCTGAGAGTACTGACGTTGTAAAGGAGTCTAAACCTATAGGACGGAAACGAAAGTTCCCTTGTAAACTTTGTAAGGGAGATCATCTTACTCACCGATGCCCTGCCATTCCAAAGGCACGAAGAGTGTGGTCCATGTCTGAAAGAATATCTGTTCCTGAGTTGTCTATAGATTCGCTACAGTCAGATCAACCTTTGGCTGATAAAGTGGTTGAACCAAAAGAGTTCTTGGTCAACCCCCCTCTTCCTTCGGAGAGTGAAGTGATCGAATCGATGCAATCTTCGACCGATCCCATAAGTCCTACAAAGATTGATGCACCTACTGCAGAAGTCTTCTGCATTACCAGTTTGGATGTTCCTAAAAAAGGGGGCACTTCATCTGTGTCATGTGAACCCCTACCAAGCCCTGGGATCATTTCCTTTGAGTGGAATAGTCTAGCCGAACCTCGTCTTCCTTCTTTGACACCTTTCCAAATAAAGGTTGATATCGGGAACCACACGGTTGATCGATGCATCGTAGATGAAGGAGCTTCTGTTAGTATCTTATCCGCTTATGCTTGGAGGGATTTGGGTTTCCCTAATGTTATTCCAATTGTTAATTGGCCATTGACCTTCGATAAAAGACCTAGTGAACCGTTCGGATTCCTCCGTCAGGTACCTGTTACTTTGGGTGGAAAAACAGTCTTAGTTGATTTTATGGTTTTAAAGGACCCTGTGGACTTTGACATGATCCTCGGGCGTGATTACGTTTATGCTATGCATGTTGTGGTGTCTATGCTCTTTCGTGTGATGCATTTTCCTCATAACGAAAGCATCGTCACTATCGACCAGCTTGCATTCGTTGATCCTCCTTATTACCCAACCGTAGACTAGTCAGATCCCTCGTCATTAGGAACCACTATGTCACATGGGACTTATGTGGCATATTTTTCCTTGAGTTCAACTGCTATTGAGAAGAAGTCTCTGGGTTCATGCTTACCTTCTCGGGATTTAGTCCCAGCTTTTGACCAAGTGACACCTCCATCTAAATGTTTCGATATGTGTTCTATCTGGGACGATATACTTCCTTCTGATGAAGTTTTCCTAGAGTCCATAGTACAGTCTGCCATTCATTTGGATGTTGATGAAGTCGTAGTTATGTCCAGCCCTAGTTTGACCTTAAAGTCTGATCTTCTTACTGTTGAGTCTTTGGACTCTCCTATAGATCTGCAAATCGGTGTTCCTGCTGAGTTTGATTCTGCTTCTAGAATTTTCAAATCCCGTGATGATGAATTTGTTTCTGCAGATTCCATCATGTCCTTCAACTTTGATCTTCATCCTAAAGTCGATCTTTTTGATTGTAAGTCCTCGGGCTTGGGTAGCATAGAGTCTTCATTTGAAAACTCTGCCTTGTTTATGCCTGCTGTTGATGATAGTGAAGTTGAAAGTATTTCTACCACAGTGACTTGTATCGGGTCTTTCTTTACATATTTTTTGGATATGATCTTGGTACTAATGTTTCTTGGAGACAGGATTCTTAGCTGGATTTATACTTGCTTACTGATCCTTTTTGACACCTTGTGCGACCATGTCAGGTATATTCGGAACCTTGCATATAGGTTTAGGCTTCCCCGCTGTTATGTTTCATTTGAACCTTTTTCCATTCGAATTCGCCATAGGGTCGAACTTGTTGGATATTGGTGTGTTATCCATCTCTTTATGCATTGTACACCAGTCCGACAGCAGAGCCTACCTAACATGGGTCACCCTAGTCGGAAACCTTATGCCATTTTGGTTCCCATGCTGAGTTTTTCTCATAGGCTCGGGAGCCTTTTTAGATTTACCATGACTTTGAGAAGAAGCCTCATATCTTTCTTCCTCATATATTTCTGGCCATCCCTGATAAGGCTCCCATCTTTGTGTTTAAGTTGCATATGCATTTGTTATGATCCCGCTTGCGCTAATGAGATTGATGCCAGCGTCCATGCTTTTAGCTCGTTGTATAAGCCTCCATCTCTGATCTCATTTCCGCTAAGCCCTATATCATTTTGCCTTTGCAATTTGACACCTTTTACCTGGAGGAGACACACCTTGAGTGTCCTTATCTTGCTCATGTTCCTTGCATTAGGCATAGCTTTGTTCCATGCGCTTGGAGCTAGTTTCGCATGTCCTTGACACTCGTCTCCTCCCATTTCGAGCATTCTTCTACCTTTACTTCGAGCTCATTAAAAACAGTAAGTAGGTTATGAGCATTCTTCCACTTTTACTTCGAGCTCGTTAAAAACAGTAAGTAGGTTTTGAGCATTTCTTCCATCTTCACTTCGAGCTCATTAAAAACAGTAAGGAAGTTATGAGCATTTTTCTGTATCTCCTTTGAGCTCGTTAAAAAAAATAAGGAGGTCATGAGTTTACTTTTTCGGGCTCGTTAAACCTTTACGGAAAAGATCCCTATGGAGTTCTTTTAATCCCTTTTTAGACTCCTTAAATAGGAAAAGTTTGCCAAGCATAGTTGTCTTTTCGGGCTTGTTAAAATAACTGAACCGACATCCACTTAGGTATAGAATTACCCCTTTTCCAGGCCTTGGTGGATAATTTACGGAAAATGTATACTCTAGGTATACTCTGGTATGTGCTAGAAGAGTTCTTCTTCCATTATTTTACACTTTTTCAGGGAAGGAGACTAACTTTACGAAAAAGGAACTTTGGAGTCGTCTTTAGGGTTTTCAGACTCTCGAAATGTGAAAACACCAAGCGAGCATTCACCTACTCGGGCTCGATGTTAAATCCATGAGATGGTTGATAGATGACTGTTTAAGTTTTTCAACTCTATAAACAGGAAAACACCACCGAGCAAAGACCAATCCGGGTTCGATATAAAATCCATAGATAGGTGTATGGAGTTTTCTTCTAGGTTTTTCAGACTCCTTAAATATGAAAATACCGTCGAGCATGCTTTAGTTCTTTGTCAAGCTTGTTAAAAAATGAAAAAGGAAAGGGAAGGGAAGAATATTAAAATATCTTTCAATATGATGGTAGCAAGTCTACTATCTCCTTGAACAAAGCACCTGTTTTGAGTCTATCAAACAAGTTGGGTTCTAGTGTTGGCCTTAGGATAAACCTGATCTCAGAGTTCTTACTCTTCCATTTGGTTAGTCTTCTAATCATATGGAGAATCTGTTAATGTCTCCTACATTGCAGATTTGCATCATGGTCTCTTTGTGTTAAAAGCTGCCTAAGTCACTCTTGTGTCGTGCTCATTGTTCAAGGATATAACCTATGTCGGCCATTCTACAGTTGCCTTGACCTCATGCGTCGGCCATTCCTTGGTGTCAGTATGTTTCATCATGTGTTCAGTCCTACTCCAAATCATCTCATACCTGTTGAGTGTCCCTCGTGTTGGATGATGGAGGATGCCTTAAGGCCTCCCTTCCAATGGACTTCTTCCCATCGACTTCAACTCATTGTTCTCTGGGAATGAAGTTTAGAGTTTCGGTTAGTATCTTGGGGATTGCAGTCATTTGTGGCAGTTTCCCTCGCTATTGGATAGATGGGAATACATCAATGTGTCCTATCTAATGGATTCTTCAAGTGTTCGACGCAAGACCATTTATTCACACTTGCTTGAATGTACTCGGTACCTTGGGTTCCATTTTCATTATTGGTGGACACCCTCGCATTTGTTAACGGTATACATCAATGACTGGTAATCAAACGATACCTCCCATGTTCGACATCAACTCATTTATTCGCATGGATAGGTTTGTACCTTGGATTGTTTTTGGATGAAGACCTTGGGATCCTCGATAGCATCACCTCATTTATGTTATCGCCCAAGTTGCGCAAGGCTGAGCCACACTCTTTTTGGCTCTTGATGAGACATAGATCCAGCTTGTTCTCTATGGCTATGTTCTCCAGTTTTGACATAGATCCACCTTGTAATTATGTGGCTATGTTTACACTTATGTTCCTCATGGATCCATGCTTGTATTCTAGTGGCCATGATATATGCATCAGTATTTGGATCATTATTGTATCCTCTTGGAGGTCATGTTCCACTATTTGAACATGGACAGTTACCCCAAGGATAAGTTTGTCTGACATTTCCTTTGCTTTCAAGTACTTCATTTGAGCCTATGATTCTTGGTTTCTATGGTTCCTCCATGATTCAACTCTTTGTTATTTATAATGTATTTCAAACATCATTTCCCTCACTCCCTCTGACCTCATACATTAGGGGGCATCTGTTATAGCTTTAAATGACACTTCTCTGTCCGTGACGACACTTGCATCCCTTGGTCGCATGACGACACTTCTTGAGATCAATTTTAGTCACACAACAGGATACTTGTGGATTGAGGGGTCATATGGGACACTAAAAATGGTTGAAATTACCTCACTCCTGGCCCATTTGATGGTTACAACCCTTAGGTACATTTTTCCAGACCAAACCATCTCTTGAAAATCATCAGAAAACCCTTTTTTTGGCCATTTTTCCACATGTGCACTGGTATCCAAGCATGATAGTAGCGTTTTGATATGCAAGTCTGCTTCATTAAAGTAGCGCACACCTTCATAAATGCGCTAGTTTGTCTACTGCAGAGTAGGGCACTTTCTTGTACTAGTCAAAATCTCAAATTTTGGGTAAGGTAAGTTGGTTTGGGAACCTCCTGATCGGTTATAACTACTTTTCCTCTCCTTCATTGACTATATAAGGAAGGTAGAAGGGCCATGTGAGGAGACCAAGCCCATAACAATGTTATGCTAGAGGAATGGAGACCCTCATCCCCCTCTCTTGTGCAGTTTCTAATAAACCCTAGCACAACTGATTAGAGGTTGGGATCCTTGAAAAATAGAAGCAGGAGACCTTGAATCTAGGTTTCGTGAAGTGCCAAGCTTGAAGGAAGGTATAATTTGATGTACTTTCTTCATTCATTAATAAAGATCAGATGTTCTTTCCTTTCCAAAGATGACCTATTTATGTGTGTCTTAGATTTGATTACTGTTTGATTATAGTTTGATGTCTTATTATGTCATGGATATCAGTCTTATTTATGTAGTCAAATGTATTTGAGAAATGTATCAAGTTGTTTTGTAGGTGTGGGCATTGCGATACTGGATAGCATTGAAGAGCAAGGAAGAGGAAGCTTGGGATCAACCTTCTTAATAAGGTACTCATCTTTCTAACCTTAAATAACTTTGCTTACTAGTTGTACTTGTAGAACATTTGTAGGTCTATCTTTCATACCTGTACGTTGGTAGTTTCTCCCCTGAACTATAGGTGCATTTTCCTCACAACAATTCTCCTGAGGATTGACTCTTGCAAATGGTATATTTTCAGCCTTTTTCATGGACTTACCCACCTTTCCATGTCCAAAGCAATCTACTTGAAATCTGAACTCAAATCAGTCAAACACTTTAAGTCTTTCATGCACATAACATTTTTATTGCAATAGTCACTAAAGTGATTTTCAGAATTATAATCACCCATATTAAGTTATCATTTAGCTAGCTTTCATGGCTTAAGAGAGTTATCAACCTTTTGAATTTAAGGTCTTATTACCTTTACTACCCCTTTCTTGGGTATCAACTAATCACATAATGCACTCAGCATTTAAACATATCAATTGCATGATATCCAATATAACTGAAGGAATTCTCACCAGTTCCTTTCTCAGCTCATACGGACACAAGCATACTTGCATAACTTCCGCTGCTTACTCTGATTTTACCTGATCAGTAGGTAACTTGTGAATCTAACATGATGCTACCACCAACCCTTGACATTTTTATCCCAAGGATAGTCTATCATCTTCAGTTGTATGATCAATATCTTCCCTAACACACAATATATTAACAACCACAATATCCTTTTTACATCTTTAATATAGATGCAGTCATCAACACATGTTCAACATATTGCAGTCATCAACACATGTTCAACATATCAAATATCAATATCGTACACATGTTCAACATATTTCACACACATGACTTCTACACATATTCATGCCTAAACAAAACTCTTTAAGCTAATCCTGCAACCTCATAAGCTATATGCCTAAACATATTTATATGCATTCACAAAATGCATCACAACATGTGCAACCACACACATGTATGCACATTCACAATTTTTACACAAAATTTTATATGCATTTACTCAATGCTTAATCACAAGATTTGCAAGATATTTTTAATGTACATTTACTAAATGCACCCAACACACTACCACATTGATCAAGAACATCCATGTGCCCACACAGGTTTCCTACAATGTTAAGTTGGACATTCTGGCCAATGCTCCAATACCATGTCCAGTCATCTTCCCCAATTATTTGGTTGTGTATTTGATGCCCTCTTTCCCCATTCAACAAAACATCTTGAGTTTTCTCACTCCATGGTCATTGGCAAGAGGTTTCATCCTAGTTTAACACCAATAGGGAATTAATGGGTAGTTTGTGTAGCACTAAAGCATTACCACAGTAGGACCATAAGTCCTTACTTGCTTGGTTATCAACTGTGAAAATCCTCACAACAGATCTAAGAGATGATATATACGTCACAAGAGTAATTATGATTAAGTAGGAAAATAGAAGAAGAGTGAACAATACAGTATAATGAGCAACAGAATAATATGGTACAGTAGAACTCAGATAGAAGCAATAATACTTCACACACACTAGTTAATTAATCACAATATGGACAAATAAATAGTACAATGGTAGAGAGAATTCGAATGCCTAAGGTGGCAATTCGAATTAGCCTCTCAGAGTGATCATAAGATCAATAGAGTGTCATCGGAGCACAACTAGGTGTCCTCATGATCATCGGATCACAACTGGAAGTCTTCATCATCATCAGTGGAGTCATCAATGCTCAAGTAACTGTCGACCATCAGTCAAACTAACTCTGGTAGGTCTGAGTGTAACTCAGTGTAACTAAGTGTAACTGAGTGTAACTGAGTGTAATTGAGTGTAACTAAGTGTAACTGAGTGTAAACTGAAGACAACTGGACTGGTAGGTGAAGAAGGGCGAGTTGCTCCCTAAAATCAAGGAAGAAGGGCGCATTAAGCAACTGGAGGGCTAAAACTGAATAGTGAGAAGCTCCTGGGGGCTGGCTAACTAAGGGATGCATGCAAAATGCATGCAAACCCTAAAAGTGCATGCATGAATGAAAATGTAAATGATCAAAATACTGGTGGGACTAGGATTGAGTATAGGAATATCCTAATACCCCCCCTTAATCCATCCTGGGCCCTGGTAACTAAGACCAAAGTTCACCCAATACAATGAGTAATAATAGTCAATAAACCAAGGAAGTGGGAAAATTTCATGGGAAACATACCCCCTCCTCAAAAACAGACTGTAAGGCACACACAAAAATAAATGCTCCAAACTCAAGCAGGTGTGATGCTTGGTCATATGTCTGGAGGTATCTTCTTCTTGGGAAGAAGTGGATCATGCTCAAAAAACATGTGCTTGTACTTTCTCTTCAGATTGAATGTCATGAGAACAAATCCAAAAGTATGAGGATGATCCTTGAACTTGTGATTCGAATCAGCTGAGGTAGGATCAAAATCATGAATATGCAGATAGTCTTTTGTCTTCTCCTTCGAACTGTCTCTCTAGATTTCTTTTCTGATGATTCCCATCTTGTAAACTTATTTCCATCAAAATTTTCATAAAAAAAAACTAGCCTTGTTGAACATAGATTTTGTCAATAAGTCCTACAATTAAAAAACCATGTTCTTGCAATCCAATACCTGGATCCATGCATTCAAAATATATTAGATTATATCCCAAAATCAAGTCGATTTCAACACTGATTTGGACATAATTAATGATGCACTTTTAAACTTGACATTCGACCTAATAAATTTGCCTGATATATTTCTATTTTTTCCTTAACTTGTAGAATTCTACATTTGCATAAAGGGTATTTGCCAGTGTAATTCTAGTTGGAGTTGTACCGGTCATGGAAACCAAGTTATAATAAGTGAACCATGTTTTGACAAAGAGACCAACTCTGGCCCAAAAAAAATGCTACCTCTTCCCAAATATTTTTGAAAAATAAGAAAAATACCTTTCAAGAAAAAAAGTCCTCGAAATTTGTAAGTAGCCTATGCAGAGTTGACCCATTTGCAGAGCATTGCTATAGATAGTCCAATGACTCACTGAGAGGAAAATCAGGGCAATGCCTTTTGCTGATGATTAGTGGTGAACTTCATCTACATAGGTATCACCGGGATATCATCCAATCCACTGTGTCATTCATGCATATTGTCAAACAATTGGCAGGCATATTCTAATATTCCATACTATGCCAATATTTTTTTGGTGAACAATTGGATCCCATTCTGGGAATTTGTCCATTAAGCATAGGACATCCATAAGGATTCAGAATCACAACATGAAATCCTATTCCCAAGATGTGATCACTAATGTTAGAACTACTCAACCGTCATGTGCTATTAACACAAGATGCCATCGCTACAAAAGGAGCTAACCCTAGAGATTTACCTGTGTAAACCCTTATGATGACTACATCAATACAAAAGAATAAAGGGAGGAAACACAATACAATTAGGTTTTTTAGTGATAGTGAAGGGTATACTCATCAAATTCTTGTGCATTTCAATATCGCTGAATGGATTCTGAATCAATTAGAGATAGAGTTTTGCATATTCAACAGCAACGAAGCAAACCGTAACAATTCCAAGAAACTGTTGTTTCTGGCCAAAGCAAGCCAGGATAGGGTTTTCTTTGCTAAAGTAACTACTATGGGATTATGGAGATTTGTAGCATAGTTATCAATGTATGGAATTTACATACATTGAGTGGCCCTAACGATTAAGAACATGTGTTTCCTCCTAGAAGGATACTATGACAAAAAATGGGATGACCTTATATTAGTACAAAACCTCAAAATGGAAGACAAAATAATATCCCCTACATCAAAGAGGCTACATAGGATTACCCATACTGGAAATGGAATGGCAAAAAATGGAGATTCTTGATTTGCTTATTGCAATGGGAATTAAGTCTAACCCTGAAAGGTGTTTGTGTAAGAAGAATAAACCAATAGCTCCAGCAACCACAATCTGGAAATCATCAGATTATCTCCAAATATTCATCAGTGTGAAGAAAATATAAACCCTACACTGTGTGCGATGAAAATCAAAACCCATACTTGCATTTCTCAAAAGAGAATTAAATAGTATTATGACAATAATTAGATAAAAACCCTAAGAAAATGGTTTTAATAAATAAATATATTTTCAATTAAAAGAAAAAAAATACCCATTGAAGTGTGGAGGTTGAGGCTTGACCAGAGGATTTACTTAGATTATTGTTTTATCACTTAAGAAATCAATGATCTCTATCAATATTTAAACTTTTGATGTCAAAAACTCTCCAAATTTCCAAATTTCTTTTCACCAATTTTTCTTTCCCCCCATTTATTTATTCTCAAATTTTCTTTCTCTCTATTGCATTTAAGTTTTTAAAATTTTATTATATTATTATATTATATATTAAAATAATATATTTATAATTAAAAAAACATATTTTATTAATATTATATGATATATATAAACCTAAAGTATTAACATACTAACATATATCATATTAATATCAATATTATTATATTATTATATATAAGCCTAACATATTAACATATTATCTTTATATGTGTAATATCTTAATATACTATAAATTAAATGTATAATAGTATATATTAACATACTATAATATTATATATAAAAATAAAATACTCTATAGTTATATATTAAAATATATAAATATATATATTACTAAAGATATATTAACTATAATTATATTATATAGCTCGGTGTGTTAGCTTGAGTGGGTCGATAGCTGTAAATTGCAAGCAAGAGGTCCACGGGGTCAAACCCCTAAGCTCATTGCAAGAACTATGCAAAGGGCCTCACCTCGATGTCCTCGACGGTTTAGGTTTCCTACCCACTGCAACCAAGCATGTTCAAATCCACCCACCCCTATATAATATGCACACTCTTCCTTGCATTCTTCTCTTTCTAGTAACTTTAACACTACAAACGGATTCAGAGACCCGATTTAGAAAATTTTAAACCCGGCGGATGGATTTTAGGAAATTATAAAATTTCATTGTCAAAATTGCAATTTTCCTTTTTCATTGGACCACATCTCTAATGCAATTTAGTCATTTTTAGTTGTCACTTATTATTGTAAGTTTTAAACCTTAACAGTGAAGTACAAACTTATATGATTCTTAAGCATTAACAGAAAAACACACAATGGCACACACAACTACACAGAGATTTTCACCTGGAAACCCTTAACCGGGAAAAAAACCAGCAAACTTAGAGCCGCATAGCTCCTTTTTCATTATATGTTTATTTTACATGTACAATACAATAAATGGTATTCTGCAGCATCTAAAACCCTAATTCGTTTACCCGAATTAGGTTACAACCCTAATTCCTTTACCGGAATTAGATAGAGTACAATGGGTCGAAAATCGCGACCATGTGAAGAGATATTACATACCCAACAATTATCTAGTGGTATTTTTTATTCCATGACTTAAATTAGTCATTTTTAGTTGTTTGCTCAAATTTAATAGTATTTAGCATAAAAACATCGTTGTTACTATCTTTTTAGTCACCTAGTCATTTATTTTCCCAAATTCTACTAGTGATAGCATATTATAAACTCCACACTATTGTATTAACGAACTCAAGCATATAGAAAATAAACACATTTCCAATTATTAAATACCTAATAATTGTAGTGGGAAAATCCATAGCATATTATTAAATCCCACACCATTGTATTAATCAAACTCATGCATATAGAAAAATAAACACATTCCAATCATAACACTAATAATTGTAGCGGAAAACCTCAACTCAAGGATAAAACCCTCTCCTAATGATAATAATACTTATTTGAATTCAACTTCTTGTATTCCCATATCAAACCCTTACAATTGGAGTTATTTATGATCAAACCCTTACAATTACAATTTTTATGATCAAATCCTTACACTTAGAGTTTCTCATGATAACATATCAACAAAAAACATAAACTATTATCTCTCCTTTTTTTTATTAGGAGAATTGACAACTAGAGTGGGGTTCATACCTGAGTGACACAGTGTCGGTTCCCCATCCTCTAAAATTATACCCTTAGGTGCACCCACACATCCTGTAAGCATGGGGCACGGGATAATAGGGGTTTGAACCGGTGACCTCTTTTAAAATGTGTCATATTATTTCATTTCTCATCGAGTCGGTTCACACCCCCTATGAGCCTGCTATCTCTCCTCCTATAACACATACACACACACACACACACTAAATTCCCATATATTCATGTGTAAGAGTCAGAAGGATCATTGGAAGATGAAGGGTATATGGCATATTAAATCCATAAAAACTTGAGGACTATTTACATCAAAGATCATGTTTGAAGAAATTGAAAGTTTTTGTTCAAGAAAAGAACCATTGGAATATGATGAGGTTTGTTGTGGTTCTATGTGGGCATTGTATTGGCCTAGATGAGCCATATAATTGAAATGAGATTAAATTAGAAAATTGAGCATAGTATTTAAGGGCATGGACTTAAAAATACATCGAGAATGGAAAAAGTTAGTATTTTTAATGAGGGAAGAAGCACGTAATATTGTACATGGTTGAAGTGGTGGTTGCAAGAGTGTATTTTCCCAATATGTCTACTTTGATGAATATACTCTAGCAATTACAGTAGAAGTATTATGAGATAAAGGATAAAGTTGAAGAAAATAGAAGACCATCAACAAATAGATTTTCCTAAAGTTTGTATTTGGTTATTTTGTGTGCAAGTACACAATTTATTGTTTGTATTTTTGAAGGAACCATGGAAATTAAAGATGGTGGTGGACATAATTTCCTAAAGTTGTATTTGGTTATTTGTGTGCAAGTACGCAATTTATTGAATGTAATTTTGAGGGAACCATGGAAATTAAAGATGGTGGTGGACATAAAAAGTTGTATATTAGGAGAAATACTTTTTCCATTAGAGGGAGAACAAAGAAAAATGAAAAGAACATGGTTGAGGTTTTCCATAAGAATTTGACATTGGGTACAGGAAAGGTGTCCCTTCAACATGAGAGGATAGTATATTCCATGGAAGATCAATGGAGAGAAAGTTTCAGCGGAAAATACTCAAAGAGATGAAAAATGAGTTCTAAGGTTGGAAGGAAGATAATTACTTTGATTGTTGCTCAATCAAAGCATGAAGGAGGAGCATATATGGCAAGCGACCATGACCAATAATTGTGGATTGGTGAGATCTTAGTAGACAAATGTTTATGTGGTAGGTAGAAAAATTGAGACAAATATTGTGCATGGGGAAAACTTAAGGGAAGAATATTACCTTGAAAAAGGTCAATTTTATGAATTTATAGTAGAAGAGATGATATTTTATTGGATAAATAAAGCTAAATCACGAAGAGGAGGTACCCAAGGAAGGAGAAAAGTGAAGAAGAATTAAAAGAGTATTGAAGGATTTGCTACACATGTAATTGAATCTAAAAATAAAGAGGAAATGAAAGAATAAGTACAAAGTGATGAAGGACCAATGGAAAGTAAGTGTTTCCAACAAGTGTTTGAAGGTATTAACTTGCATGTAGTAGAAGGAGATCAACATTACAACCATTCACATATTTTGAGATTTATTTTTGGAACTAATAGCTATGTTCATTAGGTTTTGAACTATTAGAAGCAAATATTGGAGGCATGTGAACAAGTGAATAAATAATGTAGGGGTTGAAGAGCATTACATTGGTTCACATCTTTTGACAGTTTTTTTGGAACTATTTCCTTTGTTCATCATGAGGAATAAGGAATGGAGTTTGGATCTAAGTGGCATAAATATAAATGAAGATGAACGGGAATGAGACAATGGAGAAGGTGTCTGATGCAAATGTGATGGGTTTCCAATATAAAAAATGTAGCAAATATAATAGATTTCATTCCAAAAATGTTGATGTTGTCATTCCAAAAAATAGAGTGGGTATCCATGACCCAAAAACGTGGCAGATTCAATTCAATTAGCAGTAAATTTAAGGGTTTAATTACAACGAAGGTGTTTTCTTCGTGAGGTCATTTTTTTTGGTTACTTTCCCAGAATTGTAATAAAGTGTTTTGTCCCTCAGTCTAATAAAATGGCATCACATGTTTTCATTTTTGTCTTGAGGATCTGCTAAAGGATTCAACTCAAAATGGTATTTTTGACATAGGAATTATTGGCATGGGTGCGGATTGGACATTCTTAGCTAGGTGGCATGCTTAATATGGACAACCCTCAATGCTTCAAATTCTACCACTCACATCTATCAGTCCATTTTGGTTGAGTGTTTGAATCTCAATGAAAGATTGCTACTTCACATTTAAGGTGTTTTTTTCTTTCTAATTTTCACAGTTGTTCGGCAAGGTTTGTGCTTAAGGTTTGAACTTTTTAATATCCGCTAAGGATCAAGTTTCTTGTGAGTGTGAGTAGTAAGAAAGAATGTAAGCACACAAAAATATGCATCTTCATCTCTCCTAGTGATTGCTATCATATTCATGGGAGTAGTAGAAGAACTAGAGGTGAAGGTAACTACAACACCCAGTTCGACAATGGAGGTAGGTTCTTCTTTAATGCCCTTCCTTCCCTCCCTATTTCCACATTCATTTCCTCATTCACTACCTTCTTCTTGGCAGCTAATTTGATTGAAATCTATTATGGCTATTCTCTAATCCATTTTTATGATCCCCGAGAAAGGTGGCTACTATTTATGTATCATATTTATGAGATATGATATATTGTTGATGTATACAAGTTCCAACAATGTGGGTATAATTTTTGTGGAGGTTATCCTTTTACTAGAGCCATAGTATTTTGCATTTGCTACATGGTTTTCTTATGTTTTTAAGTGATTTAGGAAATAAAGGGATCTTTGTGCAGTCCTTATAATTTTATTTATTGTATATTCTCTGAAATAATAAAATTATTTTTTGACAATCTTCAATTTCTTATACATTATACAGAGTTATTGTTTGTCTGTTTTAGGGTTAGTTACGAATTTCCTTGAGAATAATGTCCATTGACTTTTGAATTTGGGTTATTTATGAATCTTCACAATTCTTGACATTATTTATTTGATTTGTGAGTCAGTTTAAGAGTAACATTTTTGAAGTCATAGAACTATCTTTCAATTCTTTTTCTAAAATTTTTTCTAACAAGTTCTTCATTTTAATTTCTAGGAGTGACTGAACATTGTCGTTCGACCTTTTCCCTTAAAATATTCCTCCTTGCAGGTTATGCAACTTTGTGACATACCTCCAAAGACATTAGTTATCTCTTGGTACATTTTACCATGGTCTTTAAGTCTTTTCCATAGAGGCATGCAAAAAGGAAAATGTCGTTATTTTCAAAGAAGAATGAAGAAGGAATTTTCAAGAAGAATAAAAAGGCCTGGTAGTCTAGATTCATGAAAAAATCTTAAATATTAGAAAACAACTCTTATGAATCAGTCTCACCTTCTAGATCAAAAATAACTCAGAAATCATGCAAACACGAAGTCTACTCACAAATTGCTTAAGGATGCTATCAGAAACCAATGAATAAAAAAGAGGGGTTGTCAATGCATTTACGATGTATAAACTTCAATTTTTTTATAACGTTTGGCATTGATTTCAGTATTTGGGAGTTTTTAATTTAGAAACATTTCCTAGAAGTGTATCCTATAACATATATTGGACTATTAAAAGAAACATATTTTTGAGGTATTTCTTGGTATTATTCCCAATCTTCTTAACCAAAAACATTTCCAAGGGGTGTTTCTTGTAACATATTATGGACTTTTAAAAGAAACTTGTCTATTTGAATTGAATTTTTTTGGATTCCTTAAGATAGGACCTCTATTTAAAATATCAGTGTTTCTTTGTATGGATGGTATCTAATTAAATTTCTTTTTGTGTTTCTTTAATGATAATCTTCCCACCTAACTTTCTTCACTTACTAGGTTGCAGATGCAATTGTTGTTGTCAAGTATTTAGGAGCAACATTAGACCTCTTAGATATCAAAGGAAGTTCAATTGATGGAAACAAGTTAGTTTATTAGCTTTGAAGGCTATTATTAAGTGGTTTTATTTAAATCTCAAGGGTACTTATAGGGATTTAGTGAAATTGGATTACACATTTAATCCATGAAGGTTCCTATTCAATGATTTTCATGATTCTTCTCTACAATGTTTATGGATTACTTATCATTAAAATTACAATTTTCCTATTACTTACACTACTGAAATTGTGTATATCAAGATGTGAAGCATGTTGAATTGGGTGCACTAGTTGTTGTGGCTTAGGATTCCTACAAATCTCAATATTGTATGTTGTTTCTAAATGTTCAGTTATACCTGGTCATGGGAGTTACCAATTGATGTAGTAGTATGCCTAGAGATTTTGTACAAGATTTCTTTATCCCAATTAACATGTGATATAAAACAACTTAAAAACATTTTTTTTAATCTCAATAAAAGTAAATCAATTGTCAATACTTCTACCAAGCATATCATTTTTACATTATTACTCATTCATATTCAAGAATAAGAGACATTTTCATTTTGTTGAAGCATGGGATTGTTTACTAAAGTATTCAACTCATTTTTTTTACTAGGAAATGCTAATTTGAAAATAAATAGATGTGTACTAATAAAAACATGATTCAAACCATAATGGAATTACATATCCCAAAATTATTACTCAACAAAGATTGGAGGTAACACTCCTTTAGTACACAACAAAGCTATTGTCTGGGTGATTAACCACTTGTGACATGTATATTCAGAAAGGAACTTATCTTACTGGAAAACCTCATGGAAATTTTCTTATGTATTGTAACCATGAAAGCTACATAGATTATTTCCATGTTTTATTCTACTTGGGATTTTACATTTATAACTTGTAAATAAATTAAGTAGACCCTAGCAATCCAATCTTCAAACCACATTCCCTTTTGTGCAAAATGTCAAGCCATACATTTATATGATTTAAGGAGTTTCCTACCTTATTTTGATATGATGACCCTAACTTTAAATTTAAATGCTACAAAAATTATATATTATTTTGGTCAAATATCTCTCTCAAAAAATGGGAATTCTCTTTAAAGCAATGATTTGAACTCCTTTTGGCATTTGCCATTTTGTTTAGCCACAACATGCTTCATAGCAATGATGGTGAAAGTTAAGTCTATGTGTCTCAAGTTTTGTTCTGCTACAATTTCTTTAGATTAAACCAAACCTAACTCTAGTGTTTTAATAAATAAGTTGCATGGTTTGGCCCAACAACCACATAACTAGTTGTCATCTCCC
Source organism: Larix kaempferi (assembly GCA_027924585.1). NCBI lineage: Eukaryota > Viridiplantae > Streptophyta > Pinopsida > Pinales > Pinaceae > Larix > Larix kaempferi. The sequence continues at coordinate 2,176,987 of BSBM01000368.1, forward strand.
TATCATTGAACCACTGAAAGGTGAACATGAAACGCTAAGATGCAACATAAAGAACATTATACCCAATCCAACAAAACCTTTGGCAGGTCATGTAGATCCTACAATACAAGGAGTTGAACTTATCAGCTAAGATCTACCTGTAGACCTTTTAATCTTCAGAACAACTAATTTCTTATCCATTCTGAAGACTCAATTTAATCTGACATGGATCATGTATATTGGAGTTTGGAATCATCCAAACCATTACTACTTACTTATTAAGAGCTTAATATTCCAGATGAATATGTTTCATGTGTTAATTATGACTACTGATATTCATGCTTATGATTAAACCATGGTTACTTTAGCAAATCTGTTTGAAGATCTAGGTAATTAGTTAATAGGTGTGGTGGGTGACTTGTCTTTCATCGTGTAAATTTCTTTTGAGAATAATGATAAGATGTTGAAGCAGTTTACAATTTTTTATCAAATGCATAATTAATGTTGCTTGAATCTTCATAGAGTGTTTTACTAATTGAATAAAAGCATTGAAAAAATTCAAATATAGAAAAAAATGAGGGAATTGCCTATGGAGTGGATTGCCATACCTTATCCAAATCTCCAAGTGCATGCACTCTAAATGCATAGAAACATAAAATATAGGTTGTCATTCGGATTAACATGTAATACCGTATCATCTCTAGAATATTATCAATGATTTCTTGAATGCATCCTATGAATGGGGGAATGTAGTCAATGAGTGTCCAAAGCTAATGTGATTTATAGAGATAGAAATAGCATATTGCAGCTCTTCATATTTTCATATTTTTTTAAAACATAGTAGCATTTTCGGTAATATGAATGATGAGAACAAACAAGAAAGAAAAATATTAATGAGGTGATAGCAATGAAAGTGTTGCAAGTAATGACTTTCCTTTTATGTAGATGTTTTATTTTTCTTTGCTTGTGCACAATCATCCTACTAACCATTAGTGGATCCCATTTCATTGGAAAATAAATTTGAATAAATATATGATGCGAATAAGTTTATCAATGGTCTCTATGGTTAAAGTGACAAGGAAGTCACCTAATCACAAAATAGAAAGAACAACTGTAGTAATCAAGATTCCACATAGGATCACAAAAGAATATATAACAAAAAAATGTGGAGTCATTATTTAGGAGGAAAATAAGTATCATGCTCAATATCTTCTTTCCATATATAAATATGAAAATCAAAGAAGGGTCAAACCCTAAGATTGAATCTATCCATTGCTTTGGCATGTATGGTGTTCACGAATTTCAACTTGATATTTGAAGGGTGGGAGATAAAATGATAAAAGTTTTTCATGATGTAGGGATGGATTACTAAGACACTTTGTTGCTATATATTAGATAATGGATATTTTGTTGGAAAAGGGACGTGAAAATGTTGGTGGAAGCATCAGGCCAAGAACAAAGAATGTTTTGGAGGATATGATATTTGCATCTTTTTGAGAAAAAAATGGGTTCCAATTAAATACACCTTTCTATTTGACACAGTCCATATGGCATGAAAACATTAATTCTTTCAAAGATATGTTTTCAAATGTATGTGAGACATCCTCTAGTGATCATGTTTCCGATCTATCATTTATTCCCCTTGTCACTTCATCTTTTGTCTATATCTTCAATATTTTTCCAAGATCTATAGTTATATCTTCAATATTGTATATGTACATATATTATTTATTTCACTACTTAACTATTTATCTCTCATACACAATTTTTTTCTAAATCAACCCTATGCCATGAAAATAAAATAGTATGCCATCTGATGAAAGGGAGTAGTGCTTTCATCCATGAAAAAAAATGAAAGAGCCCTTGATTTTTATATATGCTCTCACAGTGATGTGTTTGTTCCTGCAATTTTGGGTATGTTCTATGCAAATGTTGTTGGACATAATTTTAGTTTGAAGGATACAAATACTTGTACCCATAACAAAACAAAATTATTATGCTATGTTTTTAGATTTTGTATCATATTACATTGTTGACAAAAATCACTTAGCCTATTCATGCTTATGTAAATATTTCAATGCCATTCAATATTGAAAGTCAGTTACAACCAGAATGTCCACAAAATTCCCCAAACTAGGCTTCTTTTATGGATAAGAATATTGCGAATTTTCTTCCCTAAGTTTCAAAATTTGTACTATCAAAGAGTCCCTTTAAATGATGAGAAAATCAAATTTTCTGAGAAAATAAAGCTTTTATTGGAGTGACCTAGAAACTATAATATCAGTTGTCATGTGGTGTTTTTAAATTTTTACTATGATGGGATTCCATTAAATAACACTCTTAAGTTTCAATGTGTTCCATGAGAGATTTCATCTTGTAGAAAAAGAAAGTTGGAATAATTTGAATATGATTGCACCTTTTACTTTTAACCAGGACAAGATTGATTCACCTAACTGAAATGTTTGCACATTGAAATATTTAGATGGTTTATGAATAATTGGGTGCATTTTAAGTTGAATATGAAGAATAATGTTGATAAATTAATCTAGTCATAAGATCCATGAATTGCTTGTTGGTATGACAATAGTTGGTGACTTTCACTATTGATTGTAAAAAAAAGAATTATTTATCCCTTGGAAATGATTGGCACCCAACATATCATAACACAAAAAACTATAAACATAATTGGAAAATGAAAAAATACTTGTTATTCATAAATGGAAGTAATTTGAGCAAAATCATGCACACGTTTGATGCTATGGTTTGAAATTTCATGGGCCTAATGATGCAAAATAACCTCCCTATGCAATTTGTAGTTCAGATTCAACAAAGCTCTAATACAACAATGGACCTATGCATAAGGGTGAGGAATCAATAGGTCCAAAACACACACACAAATACAACAAATACCCAAATTCAAACATGAAACAAGAAGATGAAATTAAATATGAAAGTGGCTCAATGGCCTTCCTATTAATTTATAGTCAATTTACAATTACAATGGCCTAATCGAGATCTCTCAATCATCTCTCACTTCTCTCAGTCTCTTATCCTACTGATATTAGTCTCAACAGGTGTTTACAATGTAGTAGATCCTGTTTCTCCATTATTTTCCTCACCTGTGGGAATTTTTTGTATCCCTCCTTTCTTGCTACGTCTTCTTCTATTCTGTGTAGTTATCTTTCTATATCTCTGCTTCCCTGGCCATTACTATAACTAGATATGATTTTATCGATTTTTCTTTGTCTCTGCTCACTAATTGATCCTTTTCTCTCTCTCTATTATTCTTTTATGTTTTTTCTTGCAACTGGAGCCTCCCCCTTTCTCCGAACCACTTCTTACTCGTCCTTGAGGCTTCTTCCTTGTTTTGGCTTCTTCTCGAATATTCTTCCATGCTCCAAACCCTTTTCTCCTTCCACATCCATCCTCCTACATTTACTCTGCTTTCATGGTGAGATCCTTGAGACTCACTTGGACCTATACTCCAATTATCATCCTTCCTGCATTGATGGTGTATTCAAGGTGAAGCCTTTCCCCTCACCCAAGAATTAACTCTCACATATAGGTGGTGTCCTTCTTAGGATTTGCATTTAAAACCTGCACTGGAGACATTAACTCTACCAATAAATTCCCCTTCTAGATATTTCCTACCCCTCAACCATCATTTTCCACTGGGAAACTGTATTCCTCTACCATCCGACCCAAAAATTTCTGTTATTCACCTCTTTCCATCTAATGGTGGTTGTTCACCTTCAAATACGCTTCTTATTGGCGTCTCATGCTTTATCGATACCTCCCCACACTATCTCCATGCCTTCTAGATCAATGACTATGATCCATTACCTGGACACCATCCAACAATGGTTATCCTTCTTGGCTATTTCTATTAGGTTCTTCTATCGATCCTTCCAACTGTGCCCCTTCAGGCTACTCCCCAGAAATATTGCTCTGATGTGATTTCATATTCTTCCATCGGTGCCTCCAAACTATGGATCTATTGCACATGTTTAATTAACATTGTCGCTCTATTTTCAATGAGGGTTATCTCCCCTTTCTACTCTTGCACCCATTCCAAATTCTGCTTGGAGGTTGCCGCTATAACATAGCCCCTTCCTTCGCATGCACCATTTTAAACCCCCATAGTCATAACTTTGACTCATCGCCACGTGTTCCACTAGGAATTCACATCAAACCTTTTGATTGGCCCTTTCTCTAGGTTGGTACATATAAAAAACATATGGGAGAAGTCCACTATCCAATCTACTCCATCCATGTGGCTTATTTTGATTGGCTATCGGGACTCCTCCAATGGCCATCCAAACATTTCTTCTCACCATCAACCCCAATGGGTAACCTTTGACGCATACACATGTCCCCTTCCCATTGGCTATCAAAACTATCCATTGGACCTTCCTTCGATGCACACTTTTGCTCATATCCGAGGAAAACATTCAATACGGATTCACCAATCCACTATCGGCCTTTCCCATTGGGAATTTTCAACTATGTCTCCTTTCACAACTTTGACTCTCTCAGCTGCTATGTTACCACATGTCCTCTTTTGGAATCTTCTGTTGGCCTTCTCTAATCACTCTTCAACATTGGTTTCCTCGTCTAATTAGACTTCAATGTTGATTTCCTTTCACCAACGTGGCTTTACTGATAAGCATTTTTTGCCATGACCAGTTGGGCCTACACTGTGCATCTTCCTCCAACATGAATCAATGGTTGTGATTCAATATTGATTCCCTTAACAGATGGTCAAAATTCCCCTATCAACCTTTCCATGCGGCTTCTCCCATGTAGATCCAATGGTTTCACTTTATCCAACCATCATGATGGATGACAATGATGCCCCTACATGAATCTCTCTAGGTATGACAAAAGCATGTCCTCATGCACCTATTCTTTTTCTTGTATCGACTCCATACTTTGAACCCGACCATCCTCTGCTTCTTCTTTTTCTTCCTCTTCATATTATTCTTCATTATCCATGTTGATGCGACCTCTTCTAGCCTTCTTTCAACATCAGTAGCTTTCTTTATGTGACTACTACGCATACTTGCAATTCCATCATGGTGCCACTTACAAACCTTCATTCTTCTTGCTGCTTCACTGCTCGTAGCTTATTCTGTTGAGATATTGTAACTTCTAAGAATATTATATTTGTACTTTATTATTCTAGAGATGTTTCATTCCTCCGTAGAGATCTTATTGTATATCCGGAGATGTTTATTTCTCCATCGGAATGTGGTAAATTAGGTTATTAGACTTCCCTAGTGGGGTCAACCCAGAGTTAGTTGTATGGGGTGTTTAAGTCCCCTAGTGGGGTCTGCCCAGTCATCATTAAGTTGAGTTGTTAAGTTGGGGCCGACCTAGCTAAGGTTAAAAGACAAGTGAAGTAGTGTATAAATAGAGGAGGTGTGTTCCTCATTTAACACACACACTCACTTGTGAAACTCGCATAGGAGAGAGAGATATCTGCAAAGGAGGAGAAGGAGCTCATGTTTGGGGATTGCATCTTTGTATTTGTTGGTCATCTATATTGAGGAAGCTTTACTGGGTTTTCTACCCCGTAAGGGTTTCCCAGGATAAATCTGTGTCTCTTATGTTTATGTTGTGCTTGTTGTTCTTTCAGTGATCCTGTATATGCTATTGTTGTGAAATTGAATGTAATACTGATGTTATCTATCTTAGCATATTGAATCTAAACATGGTATCATAGCTATCCTAAAGGACAGCAATGTATGGCACTTACGACACTTGTCTCACTTGCGACAATTTGAAAGTTAGGGTTTTGTATAGAAAAACCTAGTCATCGTGGAACTTTATCTATAAATCCATTTTGGCGAAGGTTCAGGATCTGAAACTTTTACAAGATGAATATAAGATCCCCCTGTACCTTGTGTCCGAAGCTCGGCCTAATATTCGTTGTACTTTGTGATTTGTGATCCATACAAGTAAGGGTTTATGCCTCTTCCAGAATGCATTCCTAAATAGGTGACCTAGGGAAAAAGGTCATATCTCAGGCTATGAAGCTCCAAATGAAATTTTGTAAAAAGTGGAAGTTAGGGAATGGAATTTAGTTTGACAAGTCCTCTTTTCAGAGGCCGAAGTTGAAACAGTAACACATGGAACTCTGTACAAGTTCGCTATGTTGTTTCATCCCATAAACAGGTCATGTTGCAACACTTGGAATAACTCTCTCTCAAAGAATCCATTAAATCTCAAACCTGTGGGGTTGGAAAGATAATAGGTCAGGATACCATAGGCTGAAGTTTCATACCCTGCAGATCCGAATTTCAGAGATGCACCAAAAACAATACGGCACATCTGAAATGGCTCAACGGAGGAAATCTAAGAAGAGGAGGAAGAAGCTCTCACTTAGGGTTTTTTCAGTTTTTAGGTCTGAAAGGACTTGATACAATGTTGGATATACCTCATACAACATTGCAAGCTTTGATAATGGATTTGGAATCCATTCATCATAGATATTTATCATCCATCAAAATGTTGTGGGAGGAAGGAGATTAAAAATTAGGGTTTCCAAGTAAGAAGAAACCCTAGCAAAGTTGGGAGACTCATAGGGAAGCAATAAAGGAGGTTTAAATGACACTGATATTTATCATCCTAGAACCATGAACCTATACAATATGTTTTACAAGTAATATACCTTGGATGGTTAGGGTTTTAACCCTATAGAGAAGACTACTCGTCAGGTATGACTTGAGAAGACACAGGTATGTTTTGAAATCTGATTCTTGATTAAGTTCATAATATGTTTGTCTTCATGTTATTGAGGTTAGTACAATTATGATTGGTTGATAATGAATGCATGTGAGTGATAGAATACATTCATTGATTAGGGTTATGACACTTATGATTGTACTAATGCACCTGTGAGAATGATGTTGTTTGCTAACAAGATACAGGTACATCAAGAAACACAAATCAAGCTCTATGACCATGATGACATGAAGACAAAGACTCATCCATAGTCTTTGACCACATAGAAGCTCTACTTACGAGGTATGTATGACTTTGTTCTACTATGCTTAACTTATGAGATATGCAGGTTCTAGCACAAGGTCTCTAAATAATTGAAGAGAACAAAGAAGATATTGTTTGGGTATGTTAAGACATAACCAAGCATGATAATCCAGGTATGTTTTCCTATATCAAGTTAGAATCCTACTTTGTGTTAGGATCTTAGGTAAGTATACCTGTGTATGAAATGATCATAACCATACATACTTAAGATTATTTAGAATCATAATGTTTTGATAGTATTGAGATTATACTAATGAATGTATGATTATGTATGAGATCATGAGGATGACACTAGTGCACACTTAAGCATGCATAGTGGTCTAGGATGGATAGAAGTTCAAAGACATATAATCATGATGCTATCATAAAGGGAAAATAGGGATCAAGCGGGAGGAAACCACACAATCATAAAAGATAAGTATTTGAGTTGTTATTTGAATTACTTCTTGAATCTCTGAATAGTCAATGATATTGCTCGTAATAGTTGTATGCATATTTGTATTCCTAGAATATATCATGTATAGTGTAAGCTTTCATATAGCATTGAACAGTATAATACTAATATGCATATGATGGGTAAGTTGGACAAACATTCCATTGTTGTTTTTCTAGAATGAAATCTCTTTGCTAACATTCCGAGAGTTGTGCACGCTCTTGATAGTATGTTCTGATAGAGATGGAAGGCATCTAGATAGCCACTGTATGCATACAGGATATGGAAAAGTGTTGTGCCAAAATATTGGTTAAGATAGTTGCATAACTATGTGAATCATATCATTATGCATAATAAGTTATCATGTCAACATGATTTGATGATTAGGAAGTATTACTAATCATGTAATTAACTTTGATTTGTAGGAAAGATCATGAAGAATGATGAACCTCGAACAAGTGATGGATGTTCAACAAGACGAATTACAAATCAAACATACTATAGAAGGCTCGTGGCTAGAGGATTCTCTTAGAAAGAGGAAGAGGATCATGACGAGGTGTTTGCTCCAAGTGGCTAGACAAGACCGTTCTCTTAATGGTGTAATTGAAGAAGAAGTGTGAATTGAGCAAAATCCTAGGATTCAATAAGAATCACATGATTGAAGAAAGATCTGCACAGATGACATTCTTCTCTTAGATGGATGCAAGAAGGAACTCACTATAGAGTTCGAATGATCTTGAGGCTCATATCAGTAGACCCATCTGACGGGGGATGGCATGGATAGATATGCAGAATATCACTCAATACAGAGTGTGAATGATGTTCAGTCACAGAGGGAGAATTGATAGCTTCTTGAAAACATTGGGCTTTACCAAAAGTAAAGCTGATCCTAACCTTTACCTTAAGGTTATGGATGATGAACCTGACATAATATGTGGATGATCTCTTTTTGATAGGGAATGAGAAACAGATCATGGAAAGAAAGAAAAAGATAGCTACATAATTTGAGATGAAATATCTCGGATTGATGCATTACTTCCTAAGCCTGGAAGTATGGAAGGGCACTAAAGGAATCTTTCTCAACTAGGGAAAGTATGCTGTGGAAATCTTGAAAAGATTTGATATGTTGGAATGTAAAGCCATGACCATGGATTCCAACTTGAATTTGTTGGCTGATGACTCATCAGAGTTAGTGGATGTCACTCTATACAGACAGATTATTGGGTCATTGATGTATCAGACGAATACCAGGCTAGATATATGCTTTACGGTGAACACCTTGAGTCAGTATCTAGTGGAACCTAGGCGTGTTCACATGATAGCTTCAAAGCATGTGATGAGGTACTTAAAGGGTACTATAGACTTTGGTCTATGTTATCTTGGAGATCATGATTTCAGATTATATGGCTACACAGATGCTAATTGGGATGGAAGTGTATCAGATAGGAAGAGCACATCGAGTGGATGTTATTGTCTGGGATCTGCCATGATCTCGTGGTTTAGCAAGAAGCAGTCTAGTGTGGCTCTCAACACAGCTGAAGTGGAATATATAGCTGCTTGCTCTGCTAGTTGTGAAGCGATATGGCTTCGGAAGCTGTTATCAGGATTGTTTGACTTAGAGATGGACCCCACTGTGATCCTGTGTGACAACCAGAGTTGTATCAAGATGACAGAGAATCCAGTGTTCCATGATAAGTCAAAGCACATATAGATCTGATATTTCTATATACGGGATATGGTGTAGAAATGAGCTATAAAGCTTGAGTATGTGGGCACTGATGAACAAGTTGTTGATGTATTGACCAAACCTCTGTATCGAGTAAAGTTTGAGTATTTTTGAGACAAGCTTGGTGTAGTTCAGAAGGACCCTCCTCAAAAGGGGGATTGATATGGTCGATGGTGATATTTGGATACTGTATCGATGATGAGGATACTGTATCGATGATGAGGATACTTGTATCGATGATGAGATGTGGATACTTGTATCGATGATGCGGACACTTGTATTGATGATGTGGATACTTGTATCGATGATGAGAATACATGTATTGATGATGTGGATACTTGTATCGATGATGAGGTTACCTGTTCCGACAATAAGGTCGATGATGAGGTTACCTGTCCCAACGATGGGGTCGATGATATCAACGATAAGGTTGATAAGTGGTCCTTAGACTTGGTCTAAGTTGATGAGTGGATTGTATCATCCCTGGACACATGTCCTAAAGAGATCCATAGACTCTTGTCTCCGAGAAAGATGTTGATAAATCTTAGATTTGATCTAGGTCACATCCAGTATGAAAAAGGACTGGCTCTGTGGTGATAAATCCTAGATTTGATCTAGGTCACATCCAGTATGAAAAAGGACTGGCTCTGTGGTGATAAATCCTAGATTTGATCTAGGTCACATCCAGTATGAAAAAGGACTGGCTCTGTGGTGATAAATCCTAGATTTTATCTAGGTCACATCCAGTATGAAAAAGGACTGGCTCTGTGTTGGTAAATCCTAGATTTGATCTAGGTCACATCCAGTATGAAAAATGACTAGCTCTGTGGTGATAAATCCTAGATTTGATCTAGGTCACATCCAGTATGAAAAATTACTGGCTCTGTGGTGATAAATCTTAGAATTGATCTAGGTCACATCCAGTATGAAAAAGGACTGGCTCTATGGTGGTAAATCCTAGATTTGATCTAGGTCACATCCAGTATGAAAAAAGACTGGCTCTGTGGTGATAAATCCTATAATTGATCTAGGTCACATCCAGTATGAAAAAGGATTGCATTGTCCCTGAACAGTTGGTTCAAAATGTACGTGATAGTACTGAATCTTCCCTGAATGTTTGGTTCAAAATGTATGTGATAGTACTGCATCATCCCTAAACATTTGGTTCAAAATGTACGTGATAGGACTGCATCGTCCCTAAACAGTTGGTTCAAAATGTACGTGATAGGATTGTATCATCGACCTTGGACTTATGTCCTAAAGTGAGAGGGATTGATCATCCCGTAATTGGATAATGTGTGTTGCAGGGTATGCTGCTATGATCGAGAGATCCAGATGATGATGCTGTTGATCGGGAGATCCAGATGATGATGTTGATCGAGAGATCCAGATGATGTTGTTGATCGGGAGATCCAGATGATGATGTTGTTGATCGAGAGATCCAGATGATGCTATAGATCGAGAGATCCAGATGATGATGTTACTTTATTTGTTCAAGTGCTGCAGAAGATGAAGAATCAGTACTGAATATGTTGATGTTCCAGTATTGAAGATCTTGAAGATGTTCTAGTAATTGTTTGAGTTATTGATGATTTATGAAGAAATCTTCCAATGATTTATAGATGTATCATGTATCATGTATCATGTAGTTGATGACTTCTTGCTCCTGCAGATGTTGCTATAATATCCTTCTCGTTAAGGGGGAGTGTTGAGATATTGTAACTTCTAAGAATATTATATTTGTACTTTATTATTCCGGAGTTGTTTCATTCCTCCGTAGAGATCTTATTGTATATCTAGAGATGTTTATTCCTCCGTCGGAATGTGGTAACTTGGGTTATTAGAATTCCCTAGTGGGGTCGGCCCAGAGTTAATTGTATGGGGTGTTTAAGTACCCTAGTGGGGTCAGCCCAGTCAACATTATGTTGAGTGGTTAAGTTGGGGCTGACCTAGCTTTAAGGTTAAAATACAAGTGAAGTAGTGTATAAATAGAGGAGGTGTGTTCCTCATTTAACACACACACTCACTTGTGAAACTCGCATAGGAGAGAGAGATATCTGCAAAGGAGGAGAAGGAGCTCATGTTTGGGGATTACATCTTTGTATTTGTTGGTCGTCTATATTGAGGAAGCTTTGTTGGGTTTTCTACCCCATGAGGGTTTCCTAGGATAAATCTGTGTCTCTTATGTTTATGTTGTGCTTGTTGTTCTTTCAGTGATCTTGTATATGCTATTGTTGTGAAATTGAATGTAATACTGATGTTATCTATCTTAGCATATTAAATCTAAACATATTCATATTTTACTTCAATCCTTGGCATGTTGTCAACAACATTCCCTTTATCCTTATACTTATCCTCTATAGACTTAGCATTGCAATTCTTCTCCTTTGTACCTACACACATACAAATAATCAAATTGTTATTAAAAATAAAATGACCTCCTCAAGGTCCTCTTCCTTTTCTTCTTCTTCTTCTACAAGCCTCTTATTAACTTGACCTTCTCTTCCCTTTTCCCATGGACTCTGCTCTTGGTCCATTCTCTAGAATACCTCCATTATAGTCTCTATGGAAGTCTTTACTTTTCCAATTGTACCTACATATATGTACCCATTCATTTCTTCCTCATCTCTTGCATACTATACTACTGCACTAGAAACTCACACTATTGCTCCATATTCTTCTATTATGTCTTCCTTTTTAGTTATGGTCTCAATGTCCATATAACCAATTCCATATTCATATCTTGGTTGATACATCATTTCTCCAATGATTTCAACTCTTCCTCCCATGGATTCTTCTTCTTAGCTTCTTCTGCAGTCTCCTCCATCATTGTAGGTACATTATCCTCATATTGGTTTTCTTATCCACTCAAAAATTCTTTAATCAACTCCATCTCCATGTTGATTCTCATCTTATCATCCTCATCCATATAATATTATTCATCAAATTTAACCTCATCCTCCTCATGGTATGTCTCCTCTTCATATGCAGCTTCCTCTGCAAATTCATATTTCTTGGTCCTATATTTAGTCCATATGGATTCTTCATGTCCATCTTATAACTCATCCTTATATTCATCATATTTAAGTTCAAGCTCAATAGCCTTCTCTTCTTTTTCCCATGAAACACCATCATAGTTCCACTCTTCCATACTTGCAGTCTGTGAGAAACCTGCAACAATTAATTGATAAAATGCACAATATATGAGATCACAGAATATTTTTATTGATCGTAGGCCACTTCGAGGGGGAAACCTCATTTGAGCAAGCTCAATACAAATAAATTCACGGTGCCTTCATTGGCCTGGACACACACTTATATACTAAGTCTATGCCCAATACTATGGGTCAATACCATGGAACATATAATACTACGGGATGACTTACATAACATATGCGTCCAATACTATGGGTCAATACCATGGGCTAATACAAACTATGGATCAACAAATACTACGGGACGACTTACAAAGCATATGCGTCCAACAACAATATACTAATAAAGTAAAGAGAAGGGTTGACTTCGGTTCCTAACACAGTCTCCTCCTCACTCTTTATTCATCTTATGTGACTTCAATGGCACATTTATCTACTATCTCTAGCCTTTCCATGGATATACCTTTGTAGGTTTCTCCACCCTCTGCTTCCTCTGTCAGGAAGTCTTCAATAGCCTTCTTCTCTTCTTGCTTCCGTTGGAAGTACTCCGCTTGATCCCATCCATCCAAGGTCCCTTCATGGACATAATTTAACATCTCTCCTTCTTCTAGGTAGTATACATCTACCCCTTATTCATCATCATAACCTTCCTCTTCATAACAAGCCTTCACGTGGTATGGCCCTTGTGCTTGCTCCAACACACTCGCTCTCTCCACAATCAAATACTTAATTAAACTCACCTCCTCCATTGTAAGGGCTATTTTCTTCTCCATTAAAATATTTAATATCTTTTCATGCTCCAAGGACCTCTCAATACCTCAATATTCTTCAATGGATTCTACCATGGCCACGATCTCCCTCATAATATCACATAATTATTCCAGGTCCATTACCCCACATGAGCTCCTTTTTCTCAGGATTCTAATCTTCAAAGACATTATGTATCCCATATTTTCACTTCTACTATATGTATTATTCTTATTAACTTCCTCGTCGAGTACTTCCTTCCTCCCTTCAACAATTCTACCCAACACCTATGTTGGAACGTTTTCCTTCTGCTTCCAGTTGCAACCCTGACCAGGTTTCTCTTTATTCACTTGGATAACTTTGCCCAACACTCACAATAGTTGGAGCTATCCATACTTGAATTCTTCCACTCTTCCTCTGCAAGTCTTCATACCCTCAGTTGTTCCTTTATCTCTTGTTTTTGTTTTTGTTTTTGTTGTTGTTGTTTCTATTGATGGAAAACTCTACCCAACCTCACTATTTGAGTTGTCCTAGTTATTCAACTCTCCTTTGTAACTCTACCCAAAAATTGCAACTATTGGAGCTACTGTTTGGGATAACTCTACCCCACTTCTTCCTATGGTAACTATCCCTTCTTCTATAGTTCTACCCAACCACGGTTGGAGCCGTGGATTCAAAAATTCCCCTCTACCCTACAACTATACCCAACCACAACTGGATTTTCCCTCTCACTCCATGTAGGATACTCCTGCTTTGATATCATTTTATGCAAAATGGTCTCCCTATGCCATATGCAATTCATAGTCAATGCAACTCTAATACAACAATGGCGTTATGCACAAGGATGAGGACTCAACTAGTCCAAAACACACATACAAATACAACAAATACCCAAATTCAAATAGGAAGTAAGCAAAGGACATTAAATATGAAAGTGGCTCAATGGACTTCCTATTAATTTACAATTGCAATGGCTCAACTAGGCTCTCTCAACCATCTCTCATTTCTACCAATATCTTATCCTATTGGTCTTAGTCTTAGCCACGCATTTACAATGTAGTAGAGACTACTAATCCATTATTTTCCTCACCTATATGCTTTATGGGTACCCCTCTTATGCTACGATGTCTTCTTCTCTTCTGCATAGTTCTCTTGTTGTGTCTTTGCTCCCCTAGCCATTGTTGTATCCAAATTTGATTTCTCACTTTTTCTTCGTATATGGTCACAATTATAACCTATTTTCCCTCTCTATTCTTATTTTCCTTTTTTGCTCACAACTGGAGCCTCCCCCTTTATCCATACCACTTCTTACTCATTACCAAGGCTTCTTCCTCCTTCCAACTTCTTCTCAAATATTCTTCCATGTCCGAACTCCTTTTCTTTGTCCACACCTATCTGTTTGCATTTACTCTACATTCATGGTGATCTCCTCGATCCACACCTGAGCATGTCCTCCTTCAACTCTCGTCCTTCCTGCATTGATTTTGCATTTATGGCGAAGCATCTACCTTCACCCAGGACTTAACTCTCACGTAAAGTTGGTTTCCTTCCACATATTCACGTTTAAACCCTCTGTTCGAAACATTAACTCTGCCATCAACTTTCCATTTTATGTCCTTGCTACTCCTTGGGATTCATCTGTCGTTGGGAACCTCTATTCCTCTACCAGGAAACCCAATGATTTCTATTCTTCATCTGTTTCCATCTAATGGTGGTTATTCACCTCTTATCGACGTATTTTTCACTAAATTCTTCATAGATTTTGTTGGAGATTTTTGTGGAGATTGTTTTTTCCTCGTTTATATAGGGTTTGTTTTGCAAGGTGGCCAATTTAGTTTTATAAACATGTATTTTTTTAGATGCTTTAATGCCAAGATTAAAAATACTAGATGGGAAGGTTTTTTTTTAAAATTGGGTCATGGTGCTCCAATGTGACAAGCACATTGATACTTTGCATACACTTGAATGTATGGTCAGTGCTCCATGAACTTCCTCAATATCTAGGATAAACATGTGTTAAATAGTCATAATCCCTAAAAACCAAGAATTATTATTTAATACAGTTCCACCTAACCTTATAAAACAGGTAAACTTTATTTGACTATAGTTCTAGGAAACAATTTTTTATTTAAAGTTGATGTGGATGGATAGAAACTAAATCATCCAATAAAGATACCATAATGTAATTTTAAATTGTAAATTGTAATGCGT
Source organism: Larix kaempferi (assembly GCA_027924585.1). NCBI lineage: Eukaryota > Viridiplantae > Streptophyta > Pinopsida > Pinales > Pinaceae > Larix > Larix kaempferi. The sequence continues at coordinate 2,192,288 of BSBM01000368.1, forward strand.
AGACACCATAATATAATTGTAATTTCAATTTTAAATTGTAATGTACAATTGAATTCTAAATTTTGAATTTGCAATTGTAATTTGTAGTCGAAATTGAACTTTTAAATTGTAACTACACATCGAATTTTCAATTGAAATTACACATTAAATCTGAAATTGGAATTTGTACTATAGTCGAAATTGAACTTTTAAATTGTAACTACACATAAAATTTTCAATTTAAATTACACATTTATGTAAAATTGTAATGTACACAATTTAATTTTAAATTTTGAATTTGCAATTGTAATGTAATTGAGATTGAACTTTTATATTGTAATCACTATACATTAAATTTGCAATTGAAATGACAAAACATAAATGTAACTGTAATAACTATATCTAGATGTAAAATAAATGACAATCAACTTCATTTAATCAAGATACAAAATACACATGAAGACATCAATACGATGAAATATATGTAAAATATATGGAAAAGTCCATATCCAAAACATGTTCAAATATCCAAAATATGAAAATATCCAAAACATGGAAATGTATACATCATCAACTCATTGGCCACTACCCCCACGAGGCCCTTGATTGGCCTTGTGACTGCCTTCACCTGTAGTAGGCCCATCCTGGCCTTGAGACGGTAAACTATGAAAGAAGGCCTTGATCTGAACATACTGTAAAAGTTAAAATTGTGAACTTTGTAAGTTATTTATATTTTGACCAATGCATAATATTCAACAAGAAGTGAAAATTTTTAATGGATGGATGCGAAAATCACTTGAGTCGAGTCAATGGTGATATCTGGCATCTGGGTCGGAATATGGGTAGATGGGCCCTCATCAGGACCATGTGGTCGAGCTGTATCCCAATCATCTGAGAAAGTGATTGCAGCATCGACACCCACCTGTAGTGATGCCTGTGTAAGATGCCATTACATTACAAATAAGTTAGATTTATTAAAAATTATTTAACTAAAACATAAAAGTTATAATTCAAGAATTAAAACATAAAGTATAAAATGAAATTACTAAATGTGAAATGAATTGGAGCATAAATTAAAACTCACCTCTGTGTCTAGGCTTGGCTAGTCAGAACCTTCACGGTCCTCATGTGTATCATCTTGAGCAACAACCTTGCATTTTCCCTGTACAATTTGAAATTCAAAGTTGGGCTCTAAAACATAATGTCTCAAATTAAGAATTAAAACATAAATTATTTATAAATTAATAGACACAAATTCAATTGGAACATAAATTATAACTTACCTCGACTACTGTGTCCCACTGGTGGGGACGAGCGGATGGACCAGCCGATGGATCACTACAAAAGAGCCCATCCATGTATGTGGTCCCCTGCATGGAGGAATAAAATACACCCCTTAAGTATTATTGAGCATTCAATTTATGACATATAATATGATGTAACATGAAAGCATATATACATAATTGTACAAAAATATACCTGTCTTGAAGCGCAGTGTGTACGATACAGCCAGAAGTATGCATCTCGGGCTGACCGAGCATACGACTGTATGTCAAGATCATCTAATAAATTGATCAGGTCATCGTCGACCCACTCTATCTCTAGATGTACAGGTGCAGGATGTGGTCTAGATGCCTCTCCCTGAACAATAACAACAGCACTGCCCATGGCAATGAACAACGAGTATGTTGTCCCTTGCCTAGCCTTTGTAGAAAGCTGGGATGACTGTGTCACATCCCCTTCCCTGATGACCACCCTCTCTGGAATAGGTACCATCGTCGGAGGGGGTGGCACAAAAGAGGGGTCTCTACGAGCCCCAGGACGTTGGTAGGAACGTCCCCTACCAGCACCAAATAACTTAGATCCCATGCTAGTGTAGTCCGGGTGCATGTGTAAAACAAAATCTGCATATATGTGTTTTGAAAATTACAAAGGGACCTGGTCATGGTGGGGGAACATGCCCAACGCTCCGATGAATCTATCATATACATATGGTGTTGCGATCTCGAGCTTAAACTCCTTGAGTCTAAGCAGTTGACCGGCAGGGCGGTCATGAGGGATCTTGAACAAAGTACCTTTTATGGCATGCCCTCTTGTGGCACCTTTGACATCTTCCCATTTATGGGGGCCCATGACATCCTGTCTTCTCCTCTAGCATGTAAAACGCCAAATGTCACTAAGAGGTCCCACTCTCCTATAGAGGTCCAACATATCCTCAACTGTCGATAGCATCATGAATAATGAGCGTCTAGTGGGATAATCCTCCCTAAGTGTGCACACGCACAATTGCACCCACTCTCGTTGGTTGGTAATATCAACAAGAGTTATGCGTGCAACCTCATCATCATATGAGCCCCCCAATGCACCTACGATCCAAACCAAAACACAAATGTTAGTGAAAATATATATTATAACTTGCAATTTAAATTCAATACATTCTAGATTAAAAATTTACTGAAATCGTATATAGCAAAAAATATGCACATGATGTACATGTGTCCTGGCTCACCTCCTCCTCCTCCTTAGGATCAATATGTACATCATCGGGATGAATCGATGCACTGTCTCTCTTACTGCTGCCTCCAGTGGTAGCTGACCCTGGTGTGACATCGCTCCTCGGTTAACGAGAGCACTACCGATGGCCACCCTGTTGGACGACGTCGAATCCTCTCGTGCTCTGCCTAGCACGAAGGAATGAAGTTCTCTCTTGAGAACTCTTTGTATCACATTTCAATTTCAATTTCAGTTTTCTATTTCGAATTCAAATTTCAAATTCAATACAAATTCAAATTCAATTTCAATTTCAAATTTCAAATTTCAATTTCATATTTCAATTTAAAATTTAAAATTTCAATTTCATATTTCAATTTAAAATTTAAAATTTCAATTTCAGAGATCAAAGTTCAATTTCAAATTCAATTTCAATTTTAATTCCACAATCAAATTTCAATGTCAATTTCAAATTTATGTTTCAATTTCAAATTTCATCTTCAATTTCACATAAAATTCCAATGTCAATTTCATCTTCAGTTTTCGATTTGAAATTTCAAGTTTCAATTTCAAATTCTATTTCTATTTCACTTTCCGAATCCAATTCCAATTCTAATTCTAATTCCAATTCCATTTCTCAAATTCAATTTCAATTTCAATTTCATTTCAAATTTCAATATCAATTTCAATTTCAATTTGGTTTTCATTTTCAATTTCAATTTTGAAATTTCAAATTGTAATTGTGATCGGTGAACATCGATAAGTCACAAGTCAAATTTCAAATTACAATTTTCAAATTTTAAATTTCCACTTCCAATTTCAATTTCAGTTCCATTTACATTTCCATTTCCAATTTCCAATACCAATTTCAATTTCAAATGTCAATTTTCAATTTCAATATCAAATTCGAAGTTCAAATTGAAATTGAAATTGCAATTGCTATTTCAATTTCAATTTCAATTGCAAATCCAATTGCAATTTGCAATTTCATCAAATTGAAAATGAAATTGCAAATTACAATTCAAATTGAAATTGCAATTCAAATTTCAATTTCAATTTCAAAGGTTTTCACATTTCGATTCAATTTCAAATTTCGATTTCCAATTCTCAATTTTCATTTCCATTTCCATTTCAATTTTCAATTTTTAATTTTCATTTTATTTCAATATCAATTTCATTTTCATTTTCATTTTCAATTTAAATTTTCAATTTCGAATTTCGAATTTCAATTTAAATTTCGAATTCCAATTGCAATTGAAATTTGTAATTAACATTTCAATTTCAATTTTAATTTAACATTTCAATTTTGATTTTTAATTTAAAATTTCAATTTCAATTTCAATTTGAAATTTCAATTTTAATTTAAAAAATCAATTTCAATTTCAAAGGTTTTCAAATTTTTTTTTTTATAATGTTAATGGTTTTTGTTAGGTTATATGACTATATATTGGAAAAAAAACGAGAGCATTTAACTAGCAACGTTTATGTTGCCGGTTTTATTTTGAAATATATATTTTTTTGCAATCCTCCTGGCATTCTCAAAGGATTGGAAAAAAAACGGGCAGCATTTCTCCTTGCCAATACACATTTTAAAATAAAACCGATAGCATAAACGCTTCCGGGAATGTTTAATCGGCAACGTTTATGTTGTCAGTTTTATTTTGAAATATGTATATTTGTTTTCAATCCTCCTGGCATTCTCAGAGGATTGAAAAAAATGGGTAGCATTTCTGCTTGCCAATACACATTTTAAAATAAAACCGGTAGCATAAATGCTACCGATTGATATAAACAAAAATATTAATAATTTCAAAAAATAAATACAACCTAAATTTAAAATTTAAAATTTAACACATAAGACATAAATTTAAAATTGCTACACATGTTTTCAATGAATTTTCAAATTTATTGAAAAAAAACCCACAACCAGCAACATTTATTAAATGTTGTCGGTTTTATTTCCAAATGTGTATTTCGGCAGCATTTATGCTTGCCAATACACATTTAGAAATAAAACCGACAGTTGATACAAATTTATAGAAAGAGAAAACACAAGAAATTTAATTTAATTTTAAAAATAAATTGGAGGTTTATGGTCCACTTACCTGGTGGAGTGGCCGACATCATGACATGGTGTCATGGCATGGTGGTCTCACGGCCTCGATCGAGCTCACACCCTCGATCGAGATAGTTTGATGGGTCGTTGTCGTTGGAACAGTGTCGGTCGGCCGGCCGCGACCGGTTTTTATTTTTGTTTCACTGTCTTAGAAGCTCGATCGAGCGTTTGAATAAGCCCTCGATCGAGGTAGTTTAAAGCGCTCGATTGAAGTATTTTAAAACTCTCAATCGAGGTTTCAATAGCTTGATTGAGGGCTTTAAAATACCTCGATCGAGGGTTCGGGACGTAAATTTTTCCCCCTCCGCTTGCCAAAAATAGTGAACCACCTTCATGGATTCACCCTTATATGAATTATAATAGCAATATAATTTTTTTTTTTTTTTGTAAAGTTGCTGAGGAGTAATTAATTACTATAGCCGAAAAAAGTGGTAGAGATTACACAGGTGTCAAAACTGCGAGCCAGCTGGGGAGGCCTCAGGTGATGAAGCCACCATCCCAACCTCTCGAAAATATTGTAAAAACTGACATTATAAAAAAAAAAGACCTAATAGAAGAGGCTTGCCCAGTTATGGTGTTGGGTCTTGTTCAAAACATACGAAGTCTGTACACCGAGAGTTCTGAAAAACAGACTATACCAAAAATTGAAACAGAAAAGCTTGAAATCACAGTAATAACCTGGTGCCTTAGGAGACCGTTTAGGGAGTAGCTCCGGCATGGAACAAGTCTGGTTCTTCTTCGATTATAGGGAAGCTATCATAATAATATTCCACCATCCCGAGGGAGGGGAGAGTGGGAGAAGGAGGTATGGTGCTGCTTTCAGGGAGAGTGTTTCCATTCTATGCTTCCTCGTTGCCGCCTTTCTGCGTAGAGCTGGATGTGGCCAACGTTGCATGAGGATGATCATCTCCCGCCCTATCCTGTTCATCCACCACTTTCGTAGCATCCTCTTGTCCAGCCGGGTCTTCAATGCCATCATTCGTTTGGAGCATTTCTAGTTCATTGCTGCGCCCAAGGGAAAAATGCTCCCAGCACAGGCTGGTGTCCATAATGGTCAGGCCATCTCCAATTTCTGTCAGGTAAGTTTTGAAGTTTCTGAGCGTGCTTTTGTTGGCGGACCAATTGGCCGTAACTTCCTCCACCAGTGTGCGCATCATGTTCTTAATTAACCAGTAGTAGTTAATGTTGAACCACCATTTCTTCCGGAGGAAAGCATGGCCGCAACTCTACGCGCTTCCCAGCTATCTATGAGGCTGCGGGTGGGTGCAGACATGCCCTCCGCATATCCATCCATTGTTGTCCAGTCAGTGATGTTTATAGGTTTCCTTCCAGAACCTTTCCTTCTACCCCCTCGACGAGGAGTGCCTCTGGGTCTCGTCATAATAGTGGGGTAACCTAAATTGTCTAGACTTAGAGTCGAGGAAAGAATGTCAATGCAGTGTCGAGCGGGAGCCAGAGCAGTGGGATAATCATGAATGCCAACGGTGAAGTGTAGGAAGCTTTGCTTGCTTGCTATATCCCCGCGGAGGGAGTTAATGCAATCCGCATTCATTATCGAGAAAGGTGGAAAATTAATGGTTGGAGTGCCTTCCAGCTCCATCTTCCGACGTCGAGGTGTGGTCTGCATGAGGCCAAGTTAATGCAGTGCTTTGAAGCGAGTCCTCGCGAATTAATTCTCAGCTGTTGTCTTGGTGAGTGTGATGACAGGTGGAGAGTTCAACAGGTCGAAGTCCTATTAGATGGTGGTTTTGCTCATGTGGGTGGCGGTCTCCAAAGGGGAGTTGGATCTTGCGAGCTGTACTGTCATCCGGATCTGGGGTATTATTATTATTATTATTGTATTAAAGACTAATTTGATAAGGTTTACTTCATGGCTAATGGATTAATGTGCGACATGTTTCTTACCTATAAAGTTTTTTAATGACATTGATGTTAGTAATGTATCCATTATTTATTATTAATTATTTTAACCATCAAAATCAATAGCAACAGAGTAGTATCGCTTGATTTTTTTCAAATACATGAGGAAAGAGGGAAAGTTGATTGAACTAGTTATTGCAAGTGTTAAATATTTATTCCTGAAGTGTTTGAACAGGTTATATTGAAAAGAGCATATAGGGGAGGCATGTGCAAGGGGGCTATCTTTGACACTGGAGGAAAAATGATCTTATCCTTTGCATGGGGGTTGGGCAAGAGGGAAAACAACTAAGTTGAATGGGATTCACTAATGCAGGGAATACAAGCTATGGCAGAATTAAACATTGGAGAATTCCAGGTCTTTTGTGACTCCAAGATCGTTATTCAAACAATGTAGAACATTCAGAATGCCAGGGAAAAAGAGACATGGAGAGCATAGAGAAGAATCATGGATTTCATCCAGGATTTCTCAAGTGTGCACTTCTTCCACATGAAACGTCACAACAACAAGGTTGCATATCGTTTGGAAAATGAGGGTTCAAGGGTAAAGGAAGGATATATAAGCTTTAAAAACACCCCCCTACACTAAATGTATCTCTTGTTTCCATGCATAATCTTTCGACCCCTTTGCTTCTATCTTGAAGTGATATTGGACATTAGGTATCAAACCCCCCTTAGCTTTTGCCCTACCTTTTTGTTCTAAATTTATTATCCTCATTGGGGTCATTTCCATCATAGTTCGTGGATGGAAAAGCAGTGGGTGGATGAGAACCAATTCAATTCGAATTCAATTATCTTTAATTGCCCCTGTCCTGGGCCATCCCCTCTAGGCATTTCGCGAGTTGTCTCCCACGTGAAGTGCAATCTCCGGGATATGGAAAATCTCTCAAGTGATGTCAATGCTGTTAAAATAGGAAGTTTGGAAGCCCTTCTCATCCCTTTGAGCATTTCCTGTCATGGTAGCAAGGAATTTGAAGACCGGAAGGAGTGCATCTTGGGTTCCATGCCCATGGCCGCTTGAGGATAATGTTTTAGAGAAGATGAAGTGAGAGTTTTTGGCTATGAAAAACCTCATGGTGGATTTTAAAAAGATGTTGTGCTGTGTGCTTGATGTTTTGAAGTCGGTCCTTGATGAAAAAAAAAGAATCTTCGTGGATATCACCAACCTGGACACTCACATGGATGTCTCTGAGGTGAACATTTGAGTGCAGGCTGGAGAGGTGGAATACATATGGTGTTTTCTTCAAGATATGGAGCAAGTTCAAACCTCCAGGCATGAAGAAATCCATAGGACTATTATTGAGTCTCATTTATGTTAAAAAAAAGAGCATATTAATATTCCTCTAAAACTTGGACTCTTTACAATATTTATATTGTATTAGAAAAAAGTTAATCAAGATTTGGCTCATGAATAATATATTGTGTAAGAAATTTCTTACTTACAAATTTATTTAATGACATAATAATATTGTGTTTGGGACTATTATTAACCATTTTAAGATTGACACCAAGTGTGACTACTTTGTCTTTTATTAGTATAAGTTATTATATTAATACAATGTTGGCACCACTTTAGGGTCAAGAAGAGAAAATATTTTATAAGTCTATTTGTGTCGTTTAATGATCAAAATCAAATTATTATGAATTAGAATGCAATAGAGTAGTACAATTCAATTTATATCAAATATAATCATAATATTATGGAAACCTCACTTCAAAATTTATTGCAAGTGTCTTGCATTTATTTATACAACAAGTCTAGAAGATGTTGTTTTTACTTGTGCATTATTGAATTTGATTATGCACATTTGATATATTGCGAAGTTATGATCTAAACAAAGCATTGAAAATTTAAAGTATCATCACATGAATACATAAGTTGAAGCAAAAATTGCATATATGTACTAAATAATATAAAATTAAAAATAAAATAAAATGAAGAGAATATTTGATCAACTATAAACATTGAAAATTGATTCATGTTTATTAATAGGTCCTTTGAAGAACAAAACTACATTAATCAATGTAGATCCATTTTAAACTTGGATCTATCAAGCACCGAGAGTGACCCAATTTCTTGAGGTGTGATTTTTTTTACCTTAAGTTCTTAGACGTTCAAAAAAGAAATTTGATCTCTCTCTCTATGCTTGATAAGCATCGGGTTTAACATGGATCTATGATGGTTTTAATTTTTTATTTTATAGGCTCACATAGGTGTTTTTAATTACTTTTTGTTAGGTTTTATTTTTTTATTTTGTGAGTCGACATGATTTTTTTTACTTACTTTTTATTTTTGGTAGTGTCACGTTACATAACGTTACGTGACATCTCCCTCATACTAGGATGTAGAGCACCTTGCTCCTCTTTGTGCAATTAATCATCTCCACCTAATCTCACTATACTTACTAGGATGTAGAGCACCTTGCTCCTCTTTGTGCAATTAATCATCTCCACCTAATCTCACAATATTCACTAAAGTAGATCAAGTACAACTTATACAACACATTTATTTATCTAGGTCTTATTCCAATGTTTTTTCTTTGGCATCCATGCCCAAACTATGGTATTAATTATAATAGATCCAAGTTTTGTGTCATCAAGATTCGGTACCCAATATTGTTCTATAATTTTTCCCTTGTATTTCCTTGAACTAGGCTTCCACCAATAAACCTATACATGAAAAATCTTACTTTCATTATCCTCGAAGATATACAGGATGGTTTTTCCAATCCAAATCATCTCTCTGTCATCCTCATTTCTTTATCTACCTAGAAACATCTTTCCTTTCTCAACATCACTCATAGGATTGAATGTTGGCTTTGTCTTGTTACATTTGGGTCCAACATATATTGGTTCATTTGTCACATTATCAAAGTCCCCATCTTAATACTTGAGGTTACACAAAATGCATGATGACAATGAATTTCAAGATACATAAGATTCTCTAAAGCACCTTCTATAACTACCAACATTATTTCCAACATGGAAACATCAAAGCCATTCATTGCACCAAGTGAAACGAGGTGCTCTACAGCCTAGTATGGGGGAGATGTTGTAACGTGTGTCCATGTAATGTTACTCACGAGTATGAGGGAGATGTTGTAACGTTTGTCCATTAATAAATTCATGTCGACTCATAAAATAAAAAAATTATGGAAAATATTTTAAAAAAAAATCCATGTTGGCTCAAAAAAAAATATATTATGAAAAGTAATTAAAAAATCGATGTTTGTTTATAAAATAAAAACTTAAAACTTAAACCCAGATCTATCAATCAAGAGATATCAAATTTCTTGAGTTTACATTTTAAAAAAGAAATACACCTCAAAAAATTGAATCTCTCCTGGTGCTTGATAGATACGGATTTAAGATAGATTTATGTTGGTGATAACACCAACACATAAAAAGAATGTGAACATATCGCAAAACCCATAAAAATATTGCAAAAAATTGTAATAAATAATTCATAGTTTTCACCATATTTGGTACGTGTAAAGCCATTCATTTCATTGACATCATATTTGATCCATGATGTCAATGAAGGGTTTTGTAGTGCATATTCTATGAAGATGTTTGCGTGTCGTCTTTTCTGTGTGGAGGATTTTGTTCTAAAGCAAAAAAACAAATCCCTAAATTATAAATCTTAAGTCAAAACCATATTAAATTAATCCAAATATGGATAGGCTTGTAAGAATTTGAATTTTTTAGCAAACAAATTGGACATAAAATATAATGTTTCCCCAAAAATGAAAGGGAACTTCAAATGTAAAGATAACAAAAAAACTTATGAGCAATTTATTTCGGATTTCCTTTAACCATATATACTGGTCTTTCAATTCCGTAGCTGATTTGCTTTCTAAGAGTGTTGTGGTAGCCCTAAAGGTTATTTGTTTTTCGAAGTTACAAAAGAATATGTTTCTTGGAAGGTCCATTGATGTTGATTAGTTAATTAGTTTTGTTTTTCCTTGGTTTGTCAGTTTTTTTTTGGATATTATGTATGGACTTGTATTCCCTTTGAAGTGTTTTGAAATTTTGTTATGGTTTGGTTATTTTAGTAGACAATTAGTGGAATAAATTTTACTTATTTTTTATGATCACTTTGTCAAAATAAAATGGACAATATAGTTACTTTATATATATATATTTTTTAATTTTATAAATAGCAAGAAAATAGCTTTTTTTATGTTTAGAGAAAAAAATATATTATTACATAATATTAAAAATATAAACATCTATTTGAAATTTTATTTTATAAAAATTAATAATCATTAAAATTTTAATTTTATCTTAATTTTTTTCAAATAAAATTAATAATTACTACATAAATAAATTTAATATAATATAAAATTAATAATTACTACATAAATAAATTTAATATAATATAATTGGTTCTCTAGACAAAAAGTTACCAAAACCTTCCATTGTCTCAAATAGATTAACATCGACTAATTAAAGTTATTTATATAAGTTAATTACCTAGTGTTGGGGAAGATTATATAGTGTCCTCAAACTCATTACCTTGTATGTTTTTAAAGGCATTATGTCCATAAAATCAATCAATTTTGAGAATATATTTTTTTGTAATTTAGAAAAATTATATTAATTAGTTATAAATCTATTCCAATTTCTAAAATATAAACATTTATTTATCAATATAATTAATTAATTAAATTTAAAATAAAAACATATAACAGAAAAATTAACAATAACCCATCCATCCATCCGAAAAGAATAAGCAGCTTTATGAAACGCCATCTTTTTCTTATAATTCAAAGCAGCCGAATTGATTGATAATATTTTCTACTTCCAGGGAGACTCGGGGATCTGTGCCGCTTACTTTGGCTATAAGTTGCGCCAATTCGTCGTCATTCTTGACCGCTCGCTGAATGTGGCGAGGGAAGATCCGCGAGTTATTGCTGTCGCGAGCAGCATTTCCGGCCAATTCCAACACCTCGGCGGCGATATATTCGAGGACGGCGGCAATGTAGACGGCCGTGTAGACGGCCGTGCTGCTTCCAACCCGCTTGACATACCCACCCTTCTTCAGATACCTTTCGATCTTCCCCACCGGAAACTTCAATCCCGCCTTCACAGTACTGCTCACCGCCTTCTTCGTCGATCCTCCGCTCGTATCTCCCGAGCCCTCCATTTTATTAATACCCAAATGTCGCTATTCACAGATGCCCAAATTAAAAGTTGAATGTATAGCAGGATGAGATCATGAGTTCAAACCTGTATGCCATGAGATATCGAAGAGGAAGAGAGTTTAAATAGATGGAAGGCTTCAATTCAGTACAATTGAGATGGACGGGACGGGTTAATCCAGCCGACAGATCAGAGTTCCAGCCGACAGATCCAAGTTCAGACCAATTTATTTGTTTGTCCAACTCATTTGTCTATCCTATTCCTAATTCAATTCAATCCCACTCTTTTCTAGCAGTCACCAGAGAAGTCCAAACGAGGGCATTGATTTATATTATTTTTCATGAATTAGAAAGTCACTACTGTGTTTTTTTTATGTTATCTCTCTTAAAGTATGCACTTCACTGTACTTTTGTGAGATTTAAAGCATTAAACAAAACATATAAAAAAATCCAAAATTTGAATTAGACTTTCGAAAACAATCTGCACTTCGATGCACTCTTGTGAGATTTAAAATCCTGAATATGTGAACACAGAAATATAAAATAACATATCTACGAGAGCTTTCTAATGCCATCATTGTTGTAACACCTTGTTTGCCATCATTGATGCAACTCCTTGTTTTTGACATTGGTATATAATAATGTTTGTACTGTTGATATGGCTAGAAGGTAGATATAAATTATTTGGGATGACAAGATTTTTTTTTGTGTGTAACTTGGTAAATCGCAACTTGGTCAGGCTTGTACTCGCATGGCATGGGGTTGATTCCAATCTGCTGCCACTATACTCCCAAGTAGTTATAGAAAGCGAGGGGGGTTAAAGAAAGGTGGGGTTTAGGGAAATGTGTTTATGTTTCTACGTCTCAGTGATAGAGATCTGCAGTGGTCATCAGTGTACACCTGAAGGGAAATGAAATTATGATCGATGATTATGATTAACAATGCACCCTCAACTTTCACACTGGCTAATGAAGGGTGAGCAAGTCATTTGGAGGATACCATCTATCCATGTCCTATATTTTAAGTGGCAACATGTCCAACAACAGCCATTCCAAAACCACTTTTTCCGTGAGCCATTACCACTTTTGGTGATGGAATACAACTAGCCCATTTTCGCAAAGGAGAATTGGGGAAATAAGCAGTGATTTCGATCCTCAAATTTCAGATGCCGAAAATTGAAAAATGGCATTGAACTTATGTGCTAGATTGCGCGAAATCCAATGAGTAGCAAAAAAAAATGAGGGCGATGCCCTTAACCTGCCCTACAGCGGCTCAGGGAGGCCACAAGGGGGAAATCCCCCTCGACCTCCATTATTATTTTTTATATATCTACAAATTTGGTCCCTAAGTTTAAGTGCAGCTACAGGAACAATAAAAATTGGGAAAATTTGGCAATTTTGAAAAGGTTGTAACTTTTGCTCATGAAATACAAAAAAATTCCAAGTCTGAAAAAAATTGGAAAAGTCAAAAGTAGTAAAACCCACAACTTTATAGAAGTGAAAGTTGTTGAGTGATCCTTGTTATATGTACTAACAGTTCCCTATAGAAATTTTTTTCTAGTTCTCTCTATATTTTCTTTTGTGGGTGGTTGAAGTTGGTCTCCAAAGATAATTACACCTATAGAAACTATGCGTAGTTGGGAAAAATTAGCATTTTTGGGAGAATGTAATTTTCAGCTCCTGGATCAGGATGAAGCATGAAGATAGGTATCAGAATAGGGGAGAAGTAGTGCATTGTTAGATTCTGAATGAGAAACTTAGATGTATTTGAGATTCAAACAGAAAAGTGCCTGTAACCTTGAATTGACAAAGAAGTGTCCATTTGGGTTGTTCCCGGAATTCATGATAATTGTGTTGATGTGCGGGGATAACCCAGTGATAGTATTATGATAATTCTTGTTAACATGTGGGAAAACATGTTGAATGGATAAGAATGCATACAAAGTTGTGATTATAGTTTGAATTGCAAGGCCATGGAAGCTCTTGATTATTGAATATGGATATTGTATTCCATACGAGAATGCTCAACAAGGTATGACTTAGGCCAATATTTAAAGTACATGTGAATTGTAAAGGTGATGGGTGAATCATCCTTGTGGGAAGTGTATGCATGCTAAGAGAAGTTACAGGATATGGACCAACAAATTATGAATAAATAATGAAAATTGGTAAGGAAATTCCATTCCTCAAGTCGGGATGATTTTGAGAACCCCCCCAAAATTTATTTGTATAAAAAGTGGACGAATATCCCCGATATATAGGAAACATTGAAGGCGATTTGATCAATATTATAATACGTATATATATTTGGCGAATCTTTCATTTCATTATATAATGTTGTAAAATATTGGCGAATCTTTCACTAAATTATAAGATATTGTAAAATATTGGCGAATATTTCACTTAATTATAAAAAATTGTAAAATGTCGGCAAATCTTTCACTGGTTTATAAAATATAGTAAAAATTTCACGAATCTTTTGCTAGTAAGACTTCAAACTTTTGATTTTACGTGCCCCAGCCATGTAACATTTTTCCGGAAGATGATAAAATTTCCCTAAGAACGTCAATATTTTCCAAGGCACTTCTAAATTCTCCAAAGAATGATAAAAACTCCCCATGCACTTCAATATTTTCCCAAAGCACTTCAAACTTCCCCCATGTCACTTCAATACTTGTCACATGCACTTCTAAATTGACCCAATGATGATAGAAACACCCCATGCACTTCAATACTTGCCCCGACCACTTCAAAATTCTCCCAACGATGATAAAAATACCCATACACATCAATATTTGCACCAGGCACTTCAAAATTCTCGCAGCGAAGATAAAAACGCCCCCATCCACTTCTAAATTCACCTAGTGATGAGAAAAATGCACCATGCACTTTTAAATCCACCCAGTGATGAGAAAAATGCCCCATGCACTTCTAAATCCACCTGGTGATGAGAAAAACACCACAATGTTTTTTTTATTGTTTACATAATGTCACTTTGGGTATTAAGTACTCACTTGGTACATATCACTAGGGTTTTTTTCTAAGCTCAATGGTCATGTACTGGTTTTTGGAAGTCCTCTTCATTTTTTCTAGAAAGGTTGTCAAACAGGATACTACAAAACACCAACACATAATGATGTTATAGATATAAGTCATAATACAACTATGTTCACAAATATATTGAAAACTGTCAACATATGGTTTGTTATGAAGAAAGTGTCACTCATGGAAAAGTGGTTCATGTAGTGTTTATCTGGCATTATAAATCAACCTTTGTTATATTTTTCTATTGTAATTTTCCATCTAAATATTCCAAAATTTCTCACAAGATGGTTATGAGGGAGTCAATGAGGGAGGTGTTACATCATATTTTGATGAAATATCTATGATATATGTATATGAATCACCCATTATTATGATCCACATTTATTGTCATGATGTGCTTATTACGTAGTCCTATGTTGAGAATGGCTCGAGATGTTTTCTTTTATATCATTATGTTATGATATTTTAGTCCTGATGATGATGACATCATTCATGGTGATGTGAGATGGTTATGGTAACATGTGTTTCTTGATTTCTTAGTACACATGATGTGAAACAATAATTGCACTTGATTTGTTGATATGAGATTATTATGAAGTGATGTGGTAATGCATATGGACTTGTTTCAGGATGATTAATGACTGACTATATTATTGTGAGTGGAAATGCTACAAGAATTCCACTATGTGGCCTTAGAGGATGGTTCATTCTAGAAACCACGATCTCATGGGAGCCCATAACCATGAGGGAGTTATGGGATGGGGACCAAGTCACTCGATAATACCTTTCCATCAGTTCCTTTTATTTATATATTTGTTGAAATTCCATGTATTGAGGAATTTCATCGAGGGAGGTATATGGAGGACTTTCGATGCTTGGGGTTGATTTCCCAGTGGGAATTAAGGAGGGAGTTTTGGGTCAACCTTATGATATTCCTAGTGTGCATGGTTTACTGCACTGGACCATACGCCTAGTACCCACCAGATGAGGCCTTGAAGCCATAGAGAGCAGCTAAGGTTGAAAGGCCTTAAGCCTTACACTGATGCTAGAATTTGAGGATATAGCGAGAGTTATACTTGCATCTCATCGTATCTATGATGAGGATTTTGATAACTCTTGTGGTCACACCATGATGGGTGACCCTTATACTAGTTGTATCAGAGGATTCGTTCCATGGCGAGCAGGACCATCTGTAGTATTGGGGGTGTTTGGAAGTTGATCAGATGGTATGATTATGGGAGGGGTGTGTAAGGGGGGAATTAAAAGCATTATGGTTAGGAATCCTATAACTATAAATTTGGGATGAGGTTCCTTAAAGGAGGGGACTATATAACACCCCTCTGTTTCATATTGCATCAGTACTAGGGGGCATGTCAGGTTATAGTGTAGGCATGGGACACACACGTGATGACCACACGAGTGGGTCCTATACCTATACAATAGTATTGGATTATATAGGTATATATTGATAGTATTATAAGGACATGTGATTCATAAGAACCTAAAAATATAACTTACCAAATAATGACAAAGAAATCATGAATTAGATTAAAGAAGGGGTTATAAAAGGAAATAATAAAATAAGTAATTGTGATCTATTTTCTCTACTAATTGGGATTTTTGCATGGTTAATATTGCATGTTGACATGTGTCCAAACTATGTTTTCTGGAAAATATTAAAGAGGGGAAGGAGAAGGGGAAGAGGTTCTTTTTCCTTCCTCCTCTTTCAGGGATTCCTAGGAGCTAGGAGGGAGATGGAGGTTTGGAGGTTGATGGTAGAATAGGGTTTTGAGGAAGATGTTTGAGTGGCTTAGTATTTTCAAGTGAGGGCTTGGGATCTCTCATCTCATGACTGAGGGGTCGGTTGGGAGGAGAGAGGTCCTCCAAATGTGGTTCTCCAATTGTTGTGGTTGTGGTCCCGATTGCTGTTATGGTATCTTTGTAAGTACAAATTTATATTTCAGGATTTCCTTTCTCCTTATATTATGTTTAAATAATATTTCATTAATATTCAATCTTGAAAATTAGTTTCTGGCTCTTTGTTCTAGTGAAGGCTTAATTGTTGGAGTTCACTTCTTAGAGAGACAACTTCATCTTCCTGACTTCCACACTTGTCATCCTTTAATTTCAATTTCCTGATGGTGTTTGCTTCTAATCTCAAAAGAGCTTCCTGCAGGAGCTTGCTTTTCTTCTTTGACTTCTTTAGTTCATACAGTGCATTGACTAATTCTCCTTCAAAGTCTACTTCAGCCATATGATCATATTTTGAGTCCATGTATGTTGGATTCTGCATTGAAATCTATCTTCCAGATTTTAATATGTTATTGAAGACACTGGCGCTGATACCACTTGTTGGAATTGATTTAATATTGAGAGGGGGGTGAATCAGTATTAGCGCAGTTATTATTAGTTTTTACCTTATTTAACATATTATCCTTTACTTAATATTTATGTTCTATTATGCATCAGTGAATAAAAATCCACACATATATGCACCACATAAACAACACATAACACACAGGATTTTTACATGGAAACCCATACAGGAGAAAACCACATAATTATTCTTTATGGTGAGAAAGAATGCATTCAAGAAAGAACCAACTTCCTTTGTTTACCAACACCAACTAGAAGGAGGCACTGACCCCCTATATTCTTTGTTTTATAGGCACCAACCTTAAGGAATCTCCAACTCCCTATCTCCTTGCCCCGTCCAACCACCTTGATATCCAATCTATGTTGCTCTGTTATTGAAATTCAACTCTATGCACTTATTTAGATATTTTGATAACAACTATGTTGTGCACTACCTTTGTATGCAAACTATACTCTCTCACTGCACTTCATACATCACTTGACCTCTCATTCCTCTCAAATCATACTTCTATTGATGACTTACTTCATGTATTGTGTGCTTCACTAATTCTGCAATTTGCTTCTTTGGTGATCTCAACGTTCTGTTCTGCATGATTGCAATGACAAACTCATACTGTGCTTTCAATTTATAGTTTGTTGTTCTTAAATGAAGCACTAGTAACATATGGAACTGCGCACTTTCTGATGTGTCTGTTCTATTTAAGTGTTGCAGTCTCTCAGATAATCTGAGATGTTCTATGCATCAAATGATTCATCCATTATGTGTAATGCACTTGTCTCAAATCATCTACATCATGAAGCGCCTATCGGATCATGTTGATGTTTTGTTGTTGCACATTAGATGGAGTTCTCAACATCGCACACTTTCACTTATGCTCATATAACATGTTATACAACTTGAGGAGAACCCGTTGTTGTTCTCGTTTTTTGGGGGCTCGATTTTAGTAGTTGTTTTTACCTTCATTTCAAAAAGTGTATATATTGGTAACACCGTTTTTCATTTTGAGCCCTTTTTTTGCGATTTTGAAATTTCTTGGTAAAAAAAAATTAATTGTTATTTACAAATGCATTTTTTTTTACTTTTACAAAACAATATGCATTTAGTAGCTAATTATAATGAAAAAATATGTACATTTTTTTTTTAAAAATTTTTAGAAGCTAGATAGAATGAAAAGCATATATATTTTCCAAGTTTTTTTTTTGAACTTTTATCTTAAAGAATCAATTTATATAGGAAAATTTGTAAAACAAATTAGAAAATAAATATATTTTAAAACATTTTAATGTATTTTCAACTATTTTGGTTTATGTAATTTAAGATTTTAAAGTTTAAAAAAAAAACAAAAAAAACAAAAAAAACACAAATTTAGAAGAAAAAAAACTTAAAACAAAATGAAAAACAAATTTTAAAAAAATAACAAAATTTTAATAAAATTTTAAAAATTTATAACAAAATTTTAAAAATGTATAACCAAAATTTTAAAAATCCAAATTTAAAAAAAATCATTTATAACAAATTTTAAAAACAAATTACAACAATTTAAAATTTAAAATCAACTTTTGAATTAAAAACAAAATAAAATTGAAATTACAAAATTAAAAAAAATTACAAACAAACAAAACAAAATTAAAATAAAAAGTTTTAATTTAAAAAAAAAAAATGTAAACCTAACCTAACCTACCCCCCTCCTCCCTTCCCAAACCCCCCCACACGTCCCCCTCCCTCTGCCCCTCCCCTCCTTGCTCTGCCCACGCGCTACCAGCGAGGGGCGGCTGCACGAGAGGCTGGAGGGGCATGGAGAGGGGAAGGGGAAGGGGGGAGAGGGGGGCGGGCAGGGGGAGGGGAGGGTAGTGGCGAAGGGAGGGGGACGTCGTGGGGAGGGGAGGGAGGAGTGGGGGGGATAGGGGGAGGGGAGGGGAAGAGGGAGGGGGATGTGGGGGGAGGGGAGGTGTGGGAGAGGTGGGAATGGGAGACAGGGGAGGGGTGAGTTAGGCATTGAGTTTTTTTTTTGGAAATTAAAAGATTTTATTTTATTTTAATTTTTTTAATATTTTCAATATTTTTAATTTTAAGTTTTGTTTTAAATGTTCTAATTTTTTTATTTTTAGTCCTTTTTTTTGTTAATTTTTTAAAATAATTTTGTTATTTCAAGCTAGTTTTCCTTTTTTTTAAATTGATTTTTTGTTAAATTTTTTTATAAAATTTGTTCAATGTGTTTTTATTTTTTTGAAATTTTGAAATTTTTGATTCATTTTAATTTATTTTTTTACATTTTTGTTTTTTGTTTATAATTTTTTTTAAAGTTGTAAATAATTTTTGAAATAATTTTTAATTTAATTTTTTAATAACTTTTGCATTTTTTCATTTTCACTCTTTTGAATTTTTTATTTAATTCTAGAAGGTCCAATTTTCAATCCGGATGTCAATTTAGAGTTTTTTTTGCAATGATACCACCCATGGCTCGTTTTGGGGTTGTTTTTTAGTGTTTTTGATTAAAAAATATGAAATTTTTATGGCTAGAGTTCTCGTTCATTGTATTTTTCATTTTATAGTACCGTGTTTCTTCGACTGTGCGCCCAAATATCATAACCTATGCATTTTATGGTTTAATATATGACTTTATTATGAATAATATCATAAATTTGTTTTTTTTATATAAAAAGAGAGGTGATATAATTTCTTGAATAATTTTTGTTTAACTCGGTGCTAGTTTTATATAGTGTTACTAAGAGAATTAATAAATACAATTTTAAATTATTATACAATGATATAATAATGACATTTTCTGAAAAATTGTGCTACCAGTAGTGTTAGTTTTCAATTCAGGGATTGAATTTAAGGTTTTTGTAAACAACAATAATGATTGTTTTTGTCCATGTCTATATTTTTAACCAAAAAAAAAGTGGTGCTACTAGCAACACTACTTTTTTATTCAAGGTTGTTTTTGTTTTCTTTTAAGCAAAAATGTGAGTTTTAATGGCTAGAGTTCTCGTTTTGAGTATAAAGTTCTCGTCAAGTTGTATAACATGTTATATGCATCCGCTAGACATTTGCGCAATATCTGATAAAATTTGGTTATGTCTTTGGGCTTATGTCTCTACAACATCTATGACTATCGCCGTGTTGATTTTAATACTGTCCTTTGAAACATCAATCACTTGCGCATACTTCAGTATTTCTTCCATTCCATACTTGCGCATCTGTCACAGATCTATCGCACCATCAAAACATCATTATGTTGCATGTGTGCATTCGGCTCTTCGCTAGATCATTCTGTTATGTCCACGAGCCCCTTGATGCCCCGAAAAACAAACTCAAACTTGCACTGAAAACCCTTATGCACTCACCATCAAGCTTACTTCAAATATCAGATTTGCATCTCTATTTATACATGTCATGCATGGATTGTAAGTTCACAAGTTGGTTGTGTCATCCCTTCTTCCATACTTCATGGATTGTGCATATGCCACGTGTCATCTTATGCACTATTGATGTGTCATTTGATATGTGTCTTGTGCCCTCAAGGTCCATTACATAGTGGCACTTGACACCTTGGTGGTGTACATTTGCGGTCTCAATGTACCATTGCCTTATGGTATGTGCACAATCTTATACTTCATCTTGATGTGTCTATGGATTGTGCTATACCATCCCTTGTGGGTAATGCACCCTTGCGATTTTAATACTTTGCGGGATCTGCACATACTCCAACTTCTTCTTAGTGTAACTTTGAACTTTGTCATGTCATCCTTTGTGGGACTTGCACACCTGTTATATAGTTGGATATGGAATTTGCACATAGATGGTCTTCAATTGTTGTACCCTTCTAGGAACTTGTGCATGTTCCACTTACTGAAATCATTTTCTGATTGTCTATGCTTGCACGCTTTCAATATTTTCCAACCATTAACTACTTCCGCACTTCCAACCAATAACCAAGCAACGCTCAGGCTTGCTAGCACATTCTAGAGTCTTCCTTCAACAAAATTGCGCACTCATACCATTTGCTCAACAAATATCCTGGGGTATTCATGCACATGTGCCATTGTCCAACCAACCCCTTTGACTACTATCATGAGAGAGTATGACTTGGTAGACTTCATATCTGCACAAGGACCACATATTGTAGGATACATTATTTGTGTTCCCTTCTTGAGCTAGATTTGCATGATGTATATTCTTATGTATTTATTCAAACTTTTCATGCGTGATGTATCCTTGACACACATCTTGAAACTGAATGCACTTCTATATATAATCCAAATTTGCATGCATGTTTGTCACCTTCACCATTCGCGCATATACTTATGGTATTCATATTCTTCTTCATATTGTGCATATATTACTTCAAAGTGGCTTCCATATACTTCATACTTCTGCAATAATATTGTATCCACTTTGAATTCAGTTGATATCAATGAATCAGACTGAATCATTTGACATCCTCTTTGAAATTAGTTGATAGTCAAACACTTGACATCATCTTTAGTTGTCATCAATGACAACCAATGTTCACCAATATCCCCCTTTGATCATCAATGTCAACACCTCATGAAGTTGTACCTGATCTTCTTTGAACTGTATTCTTCATATGTACTTTGTCGCAGTGATCCCCCTGTGTTTGGGATTTTGGATTTTGTGTTTTTTGTTGTTAGTACTTCTGCTACCAATTATGTGCGTGAACCATTCTGCTTTCTAGTACATCTATGCAGACCATATGTTCACTCATATTCACCCTCTTTCACGTCTGCTAAGGCTTCTTGCGCTTTCACGTCTGCTAAGGCTTCCTGCTCTTTCACATCTGCTAGGTCTTCATGTTGTTCATTTTTGTTGTCTGTAATTCCCCCTCGTTCATGATGTCCTACTGACCTCATGCATTGCTTCTATCATCATGAATATATCAGCTTCATGCATTTCCCTTTCATTCTGACCTACTGAATTCATACATATTTTCATGTCTTGGCCTCTTCATGTTAGTTTCTGATGTGCATTTCATGCCTCGGCTTCATGTATCTCTCCCCCTTTGACACCAATGCAAAAGTGGTGACAATATTTTGTGCTATATGAGTTCTTCTTGTTAGTTTCACATTGGAATCCATCACGATTGTATCCAAGGATAACTCCCCCTATCATCATGCTTTGTTCCTTTGTAGAGCATATGTACTGATATCTTTTCATAATTATCTTTGATTGTGTTACATTGTTCCTTCCTCATGTTCCTATCACAATACTTCACCATTCCTTGCATAATGATCATGTTGTCATCCTTACTTACCCACCGCGCAGTGCCGATGCCTTTCGTATTTATGCTTCATTGTTTAGGTTCTCATTGTGTTGAGGATTGAGAACCACACCCATTTTTTCTCTGAGATATTCAAATGTACTTCATGGAAGGGGTTTTGTAAATATGAATGCAATTTGTTCCTTAGTATCAACATATTCTATTTTGACCACATTATCGGCTACTTTCTCTCTCACAAAATGATATTTTATGTGGGTGTGCTTAGTCTTGCAGTGCATAACAGGATTCTTGGAGATACTAACCGCACTTGTATTGTCGCATAGTATTTGTATTGGACTATCTATATTTACTTGAATATCCTGAAAAATCTATTTAAGCCATAACACTTGTGAATAGCAAGCAACTGTAGCAATGTATTCAACTTTTGTTGTATATAATGCCACAGATGGTTGTTTTTTGTTGATCCATGACGCAACACAAATCCCTAAGAAAAACGTTGCACCACTAGTACTTCTTCTATCATCAATACTTCCAGCCCAATCTACATCAGTGTATGCAACTAAGCCAATATTTTTGCTTTCTGGGTACCATAGGGCAAGATACATAGTCCCTTTCAAATACTTGAAAATTATTTTGACTTCTTGAACATGAGTTTCCTTGGGTGTTGCATGAAACCTTGCGACAAGTCCAACAACTTGCATGATATCTAGTCTAGAAGTATTTACATATAATAGATTTCCAATCATCGATCTGTAAACCCTCTAATCAACTTCTTTAGCCTCATCTTCTTTACTCAACTTGCATCATGTAACCATGGGTGTACAGACTGGCTTGCAATCTTCCATGTTGAATATTTTTAGCATTTCCTTTACATACATAGATTGGGATATGAAGATGCCATCATTTAATTGTGAAATTTGCAACCCAGGGAAAAAGGTCAGTTCTCCTAACATAGACATTTCAAACTCTTTTTGCATATCTTTCACAAATTGCTGAATCATTCTATCATCATTGCTTCTAAAAATGATATCATCATTATATACTTCCACGATTATCATTTTTTCATTTTGGATTTTGCTGTAGAGATTACTATCTACACTCCCCCTTTTGAAACCTTAGTTTTGCATATATTTATCCATCCTTGAGTGCCATCATTTGGGGGATTCTTTTAGTCCATACAGAGCTTTCTTTAGCTTGCATACATAATCCTTGTTTCCTGAGTGTGAGAAACCGTATGGTTGTTCAATGTATACCTATTCGTCAAGATATTCGTTTATAAAAGTTGATTTTACATCAATTTGATATACCTTGACATCTTCTGCATAGGCCCATAGGGCAGGAAAAGTATGATAGCTTCCATTCATGCCATGGGGTAAAATGTTTCATCAAAATCTATTCCCTTTATTTGCGCATATCCTTTGCATACCAATCTTGCCTTTTGTGACAACTTGTCCATCTTCACTTAGTTTTTTTCTGAATACCCACTTCGTTCCTATAACATTCTTGTTTTGGGGTCTTGGAACAAGTTCCAAACTCTCATTATTTTTTATTTGATCTAATTCTTCATTCATATCCTTCATCCATCCTTCATCTGATTTTTCTTGATCAAACCCTTCTGGTTCAATATGTGATAGTAACGAGAACTGCACTTCCTCAGTTGGGTTGCTCTAACTTCTTCTAGTTTTTACGTCAGCGCCTTTTTCTCCAATAATCAAATCTTCTGAATGATTTTTCTGAACAAATCTGGAGGTGGCCTTTGTGTATGATCTTCCTTTTTCTAGTCTGCACTGATCTCTGAACCCTTGTACAAAAAAAAATTATAGTGAAAATTCCAAGATGACTTGTTTTGAAGAAACTAGTCTCGAAGAAAGGGCTCTGATACCAAATGTTATGCAAAAAAATCCAAAAATAGTATCAAAAGAGAAGAAATAGATCAGAAAGAGTACTCCACAACTTGATTGAAGAAAATAGATGAATAGAAAGCCTCTTCGAGGGGGCAACCTCCTTACACAATGTACTAAGTACACAAGACAAGACAAGACGAGATACTCTAAATGAAAGGTATCCTTCCTATATATAGGAGACTACGAGATACAATCCCAACTAACTCACCCAAGCTAAAATAAATAATATAACCATACTAATTAAAATTACCATTAATGGACCAAAGCCGACATAAAAAATAATCTAATGAACCACAATATAGGGGTAAATGTGCCCATATTTAGGGCTTAACAGGAGGATTCCCCTGGTAAGTTTATACCTATTGCTTTGTGCAATGTAATCTATAAAATTGTAACCAAGGCGATAGCTAACCGATTAAAACCCATGGATGGCATAATTCTTTTTCATGAGGTCATCCACTTCCTCAAAACAAAGAAGATCTTAGCGATGATGTTGAATCTTGACATAGCAAAATCTTATAACAAGCTCAGCTGGTAGTATATATGTGAGGTATTGAGGGCGTTCGGGTTTAGGGAGGATTGGATCATATGGATAATGAGTCTTATTTCATCGGCCTTCTTCTCCATCCTTGTCAATGGGGATCCAACTGGCCTTTTCAGAACATCTAGGGTAATTAGGCAAGGTGATCCTCTATCACCATTTATGTTTGTCCTTATGGCCGAAGGTTTGGGTAGGTCCATTAAGGCTATGCAGGAAAATCAAGGTCTCAGAGGATTGTTGGTCCATCCAATGACAGAGTGTCAGTCCCACCAACAATTTGTGGATGATATGATTCTTATGGGACATCGCTCGGTGTAGGAGGAAAGGTCCATCAAGCGATGTATTCAACGATTTGGAAAAGCCTCAGGTATGGAGGTAAATGAGAAAAAATATCAAATATTCTTTTTCAATACCCATAAGGTGACCAGACTCAACATATGTCGTATCCTAGGATTCCATGAGAGCTCCCTTCCATCCAAATACCTTGGATCCCTCTTGTGGACTCAATTGTCCAAAAAGGGTCATGGTATGAACTTCTGGACAATATGATGAAGAGACTAACTAGTTGGACTTTCCAGCCACTCAAATTTGCACACATGATAGTCCTTGTGAAATCAATGCTTCAAGCTATGCCATTCTATATATTCTCATAAATGGAATCCCCCAAGGATGTCCTAAGAGAAATCAGGAATATTCAGATAAAATTCCTGTGGAGCGGAGCAAGTGAGCAGAGAAAATGGAATTTAGTCAGCTGGGAGACCATATGCACCCTGAAGAACCATGGGGGACTAGTGTTACATGAACCAGGAAAGGTAAATCTAGTGTGCAGTGCCAAAAAAAGGTGGAAATGGGAAACTCACAGCTCATATCCATGGGAGAAATTATGGCATGTTAAATATGCTCGGGGTGGGAAAAGAGTAATCTCATTCGCTTCTCAGAGGAAAAGCAAGGATCCCACATTTGAAAAACTGTGAACCTTAGGAGAAACCTTGTCTAGGAAAATAGCTCCCGAGAAGTCAGGAATGGGGAATTAGCACTATTTGGGAAGATTCTTGGTAACAAATTCCCCCTCTCAATTAGAACTTGGATGTCCCAAACCTCAGACAAGCGTGTTCAGATCAGTGGAAGCTTAAGGTAAAAGACTATAGGAGCGATGTGGAGGGACACAGTGAATATCGAACGTGGGTTTACAATGACTGGTGGGACCATCTTGGACCACGGGAGGAAACTCCCTCAATAGTGGAAGCACTTCAATAAAGAATCATTCGCACCCATGAGGGGGAGGATAAACCACGATGAGGATTGAAAACAAAGGGAGTATTTTCAATCAAAGAGGCCTATGACATATGGACTAGGATTAGCAATCGACAGCCCGAACAAGTATGGAAAAAATTACGGGCGACCCAATTATGGCCTAAAATTACAATATGTGTATGGATCCTGGTAAAAAGAAGAATTATTATTGGAGAAACCTCATGAGAAGAGGGCTTCAAGGACCTTACCAGTGTTGTTTGTGCACCAATGACGAAGAAACGTTGAACCACCTCCTGGACCTATGCCCCTTCATTGCACAACTTTGGGACTGTGGAGCTGCCGCTTTCATAATAACCAATAGGAAAAGAGGTCTCTTGGACTTGAACATCAACAACTTGTCAAAAGATCCATTTCAAAACCCCATATTCAATCTTCTCTGGAAAATTTTCTTGGGATTCCTAGCCTGGGAGATATGGAGAGAACAAAATTCCAAAATGTTCAAAGGAAATTCAGTCTCGGAAGAAAAGGTATGGGACACAATTAAAATCAGGATGTTGGAGAGAATCAAAACGCATCCTTGGGAAAGGTTGGACTGGGGGATCTAGGGACCATTGTGTTAGGATATTTAGACACTTAGGAGTTAGTTAAGATCAACTTGTGTAATATATCCGTTAGGGATAGTGTGTTTCTTTAGTATGCATTAGTATGCATTTGTAAATACTTAATCCGACGGTCACGATATGTTTCCGACATAGAGTGATCCGACGGCTCAACTTCTCTTAGATCAAACCTAACCTTGATCCGTGGCTTAACACCCGATTGGTCCATGATCTCTATTTAAAGAGCATGGAGGGTCATTGTTTAGTTGATCGATTATGAGAAGCTCATTTGTAACTTTCTTTCTTTGCATAATAAATTGTCCCGTAGAAGCTATTTGGTCGGGGCCGTGGAGTGTTTCCCTCAAGAGGGTTTAAACCACGTCAAAACATCGGTGTGTTGATCTGTGATCTGTTTGTGTGAAGTGGTTGCTCTTGGTGTTCAGTCCTTTGGTAGTACCCTGTGTACCCGAACATGGTATCAGAGCTTTTATGAAGTGCCGCTTCCGGTTATGATCTAGATCTTGAACTGCTGTTGCCGAAACTCGAAAGGGTTTCTAGTTCTGGTATTTCTGTGCATTTTTGGGCTGTGGGAGGTGTTCCATTGCGTCCGGAGCGTCGTTTCCATTGGGAAATAGTTTTCGTTTGATCGAAAACGGTTCCCGGTTGCTCCAGAAACGCGTTTTTTATCAGATCTGAAGGTATAATGTTACAGTGACGCATTTTTTTATTTCGTTTTTAATAAAAAAAATCTCATATTTCATTTTTTTTACTGTTAGATTTTTTTTGGGTTCGGATTGTTGCTTTCCCGTCTGCGTATGCTCTTTGCCGTGCACCTTGAGCGATCTCGGCAAATCAGAAACAGAAAGGGAAAGGGTTTTTCTCGGCTGCGTATGCTCTTTGCCGTGCACCTTGCGCGATCTCGGCAAATCAGAAAGAGAGAGAAAACGTAGACTTTTCGGGCAAGCTAACAAGATCTAACTCCACAACAGTGGAAAAGGGCAAGCACGCAAACCGAGCAAGAAGAGTAAAAAAAAAAAAAAAAAAAAGCCCCCTTCCTCATTCCCATATTTTACATACCTTTTAATCTAGCTCACTTGGTTCAAAGTTACTTTATTCCTTAATAGGTCTTGAGTTCAAGTCTTAGGAAGTTACTTTTAAAAAGAAAAGTGCATGCAATTTCTATTTTCGAGTTACTTTATTGTAAAAGTGCATCTCACTTAAATAATAAAAAATAAAAATACAAGTGAGTCACTTAAGCTTTTTATTTATTGTTGCACTATTTAAAAGTAATATCATTGTAAAAGTGAAATCACTTATTTTACAAAAGTGATTCACTGAAAAGCAACTTTTTTGTAAAGTGATTGTCAAAAGGTTCATCTTGGGAAGAGGGGGGTTCTTTTTTTTTGCTGGACATTCTCTAGCTGCCACGTCACTATTGGGGACATCTTCAACAGTTTCTTTGTTCAAGCATAACTTCATCATACAGAGTCCGTTTTCAGTGCCGTTTTTTTTGAAACCGCCTATTTTTTTCGAGCTCTTCACATCCAGACTATTGGTTTCTGCTTTTACAGCCATTAATTTACAAATATGGCCGCCCCTTGTGATATTCTACTTAACAGTTCCAACTATTTCTCATGGAAATCTCGTATGGAGGATGTTCTACGAAGTAGGGGACTTTTCAGAATTACAACAGGGAAAGAAAAAGAACCCACTGATGATGATAAGAAAATAAAATGGGCAAATAGATGTGATGAAGCTCGTGGATTGATTGGGATGTCAATCTCTACTGATTTGCGATTCCACATATCTGGAATTGATGAACCTAATGCTGCTTGGGACAAGTTGGAAACTGTGTTTGGTAAACACAATGAAATTCGAGGTCACCAACTCGAAAATGAGTTGATTTCTTTAAATCCAAGTGACTTTTCATGCATTCAAGATTATTTATCTAAGTACAAAACTCTCAAGCTCTTATGTGCAGAATGTAAGATTGAGAGGGAAGACAAACAATGCATTTATCATATTCTTTCCAAACTTGGACCTGCATATTCTGTTTTTGTATCTACATTTTACTCCATGAAAGCGTCATTGAATGCAGCTAGCTATCAAGAGCCTAGTCTTGAATCCTTTTGTGATTCCTTGATTAGGGAACAAGATAAACTCATTCATCTTGGAATAATCAACAATGCAGATACATCTGGGAAAGCCTTATTGTCCCAACAGAAAGAAAAGTCCAAGCCTCCCAAGAAACAAAATTTTCGCAATAATAAGTCAAACAAGGGTCCAAAACCCTCTCAGTCAACTCCTTCTTTAAAAAATGACAAAGGATCCAAGCCAAAAGGCAAGAAGACTGAGCGTCATTGCAACTATTGCGGGAAAGATAATCATGATGAATCCAAGTGTTTCAAGAAGATGGCAGCCTTGGAAGCAGCAATGAAGAAGCACCACATCAGCCTAGATTCGTCTTCAGAATCTACCTCTCATGGACATGCACTTTGTGCTTCTGGTTATTCTTATAATGCATCTTCTTTTTCTACTTCAAATGAATGGCTCATTGATTCTGGAGCATCTTATCATATGGCTAAGGATCAAGCCATCTTTTCTACTATGCATGAATGTAACACCAAACAAATATTTGTTGGTGATGATAGATCTCTAAGTGTTGTAGGAGCTGGAACAGTTCCAGTAGATAATGGTCATTTTAGTGATGTACTATGTGTTCCAAAAATTTCCTGCAATTTGTTATCAGTCTATCAGATCACTCATTCTGGTGAAGGTAAAACTGTGACCTTTACACCTCACCAAGTTGTAATCAAGGATTTTAAAGATCCTCAACAGGTCCTAGCTACCGGAATTGTTGATGATATTACCAGGTTGTACAAGTTTAACAACTTTGGGTCATCACCTTTCCCTTCAGTTTTTGTTGCTCATAGTGATAACTTGAGCAAACTTTGGCATGAGCGATTTGGTCACTTAAATTATCGCTCATTGCAACAACTATGTAAAGAAAATATGGTGACAGGTCTTCCGATGGTATCTTGCAGAGATGGTGTTTGCTCCGGTTGTGTACTCGGAAAACATCATCGGGACAGTTTTGACAAACGTGCCTCTTGGCACGCCTCGGTTCCCTTGGAGCTTGTGCATAGTGACTTGTGTGGTCCTCTTCCATCTGCTTCCTTTTCTGGTTTCAAATATTTCTTAACTTTCATTGATGATTACACCAGACGCACTTGGGTTTATTTCCTAAAACTTAAGAGCGAAGTATTTAACATGTTCTTGGCCTACAAGGCCCTTGTTGAAAAACAATCTGGTCATCAAATTATTAAGTTAAGATCTGACAATGGAGGAGAATATGTTAACAAACAGTTCACTACTTTCTGCGCTGAACAAGGCATCCAACAACAGCACACTGTTCCATACACACCACAACAAAATGGTGTAGCTGAGCGGAAGAACCGTACTTTAAAAGAAATGGCTAATTGTATGATCCAATCTAAGGGACTAAGTCTTCAATTTTGGGCTGAAGCCATTAATTGTGCAAATTACATAGTTAATCGCACCCCCACAAAAGCATTACAAGGTATAACACCGGAAGAAGCATGGAGTAAAATTAAACCTGATGTAAGTCACTTTCGTGTGTTTGGTAGTGAAGCATGGGCTCACATTCCGGATGAAAAACGGAAAGCATTGCAGCCTAAAAGTGAAAAGTGCATATTTGTTGGATATTCTGAAGATGTAAAAGGTTATAGACTTCTTCAACCACCTTCTCATGCTATAATCATTAGAAGAGATGTTAAATTTGATGAAAATATCTTGGCCTGCGAGCCTAACTCGGCGAGTGTGCCATCTTTGGCCTGCGAGCCTGATTCGGCGTTTGTGCCTTCTTCTTCTTCTTCCAACTTCCTTGACAGGTTTCCAACTCCAATTTCTGATGATGACAGTGAGGATGAAAATCCACCTCCGCCTGCTCATGTTCCTCCAGTTGCACCAGCACAAGTGCTTCCTCGATGGGTCCGTTCAACATGTGAAGCAGCTGGTGATCTTGCCGGTGATCCTAGAGATCAACGTCGAACACGTTCTCAGTTTCAGCGAGCCTCTTCTCTTTTGGCTCAAGTTTCCGAGAATCATGATCCAGAAACTTTTGCAGAAGCTTCAGGGAATCCAGATTGGGATGCAGCCATGGATGAAGAATATCGTTCCTTAATGGCGAACGATACTTGGGATCTTGTACCTCTTCCAAAAGGAAGAAAACTTGTCGGGTGTAAATGGGTCTACAGAACTAAGTATGCATCAGATGGAAGTGTTGAAAGACTTAAGGCAAGGTTAGTTGCCAAAGGTTTTTCCCAAGTTGAAGGGATTGACTACAATGAAACATTTGCTCCCGTCGCCAAAATGAACTCCATCCGCCTTGTTCTTTCCCTTGCAGCCTTACACAACTGGGAAGTCCATCAAATGGATGTCAAGTCTGCCTTCCTACATGGTGATTTACAGGAGGAAATTTACATGGAACAACCTCCTGGCTATGTTCAGAATAACTCTAGCCTTGTCTGCCGCCTTAAGAAATCCTTATATGGCCTTAAGCAAGCTCCTAGAGCTTGGTATGCCAAAATGGATAGCTTTCTCCTTGACACTGGTTTTTCTAGATGCCATTCTGACCCCAATGTCTATACCAAGAAAGTAGGAAACCATTTCATCATACTTGTTCTATATGTTGATGACCTTATTCTTACTGGTAGTGACCCTAAGCTTATAACCCATGTGAAATCCAGTCTTAAACAAAATTTTGAAATGTCAGACTTAGGACATTTGCATTATTTTCTTGGTCTCCAAGTCCTACAAACCAAAGAAGGAATCTTTCTTTCTCAGTCTAAGTATGCTTGTGACCTTCTTCGTCGCTTTCACATGGAAGATTGTACACCAGCCCCTTCTCCCTTCCAGTCTGGAGTCAAACTTTCTGCCACTTGTACTTCACCTGAAGTCGATGCCACCTTGTATCGTCAGCTTGTTGGTTGTCTCTTATACTTGACTCATTCCCGTCCTGACCTTTCCTTTGCCGTTGGTAGAGTTGCCCGTTATATGCAGACACCTCATGAAAGTCACTGGAAAGCAGCTAAAAGAATACTTCGATATATTCGAGGTACAGTTCAGTTTGGGATTCATTACAGTACAGGGGGGAAACCTTTGTTGGTTGGTTTCACTGATTCAGATTGGGCCGGCGATCCTGATGATCGAAAGTCTACTGCAGGTTATGTTTTCAGTCTGGGCTCTGGACCTATTACTTGGGCTTGTAAGAAACAACAAGCTCTTGCTCTTTCTTCAGCAGAGGCAGAATATCGAGCAGCAGTTAATGCCAGTCAGGAAGCTTTATGGCTTCGACAGATCCTTTCAGAGTTTGGATTCGAGCAGCAGCAGCCTACTCCACTTTGGTGCGACAATCAAAGTGCCATCAAGCTTGCCAAAGATCCAGTTCTACATCAACGCAGCAAACACATTGAGCTACACATGCACTTCATCAGAAATCTTGTTCATGATCGTGTTCTTGAAGTGCTCTTTTGCCCTACAGATGATCAAGTTGCAGACATCTTCACCAAGTCTCTTACAGAAGCAAAGTTTTCTAAACTTCGATCTATGTTAGGAGTTCAGGAACTTGTCATTAAGGGGGGATAGGCTCTAATGCCTCCTTCCTTCTCCTAATAGTGTCACTTTTGTAAATCCTTCAATCCTATCCCAAGTTGTTCTTAAGGGGGGATGTTAGGATATTTAGACACTTAGGAGTTAGTTAAGATCAACTTGTGTAATATATCCGTTAGGGATAGTGTGTTTCTTTAGTATGCATTAGTATGCATTTGTAAATACTTAATCCGACGGTCACGATATGTTTCCGACATAGAGTGATCCGACGGCTCAACTTCTCTTAGATCAAACCTAACCTTGATCCGTCGCTTAACACCCGATTGGTCCATGATCTCTATTTAAAGAGCATGGAGGGTCATTGTTTAGTTGATCGATTATGAGAAGCTCATTTGTAACTTTCTTTCTTTGCATAATAAATTGTCCCGTAGAAGCTATTTGGCCGGGGCCGTGGAGTGTTTCCCTCAAGAGGGTTTAAACCACGTCAAAACATCGGTGTGTTGATCTGTGATCTGTTTGTGTGAAGTGGTTGCTCTTGGTGTTCAGTCCTTTGGTAGTACCCTGTGTACCCGAACACATTGTAGTGTTTCAATATTTCTAAGCCATTGAACCAGGTTATCTCTAGCCCTAATCATTAATCAGCTCCTCCTCTTGATTTATTCAAACTCAATTTTGATGGGGTGCCTAAGGGGAATCCGAGACCGTCAGGGTACGAAGGCATCATTAGAGGTCAAAATGGAAGAATGTTGGGCTTCAGCATGGGCTACATCAGAGTGGAGATGAATAATGTTGCATAAATCAAAGGACTAATACACGATTTGCTAATTTACCATAGACACAACTAGACCACTCTCATAATAGAAGGAGACTCAAACGTCATCCTGGAAATGGCCATGCACATACACAATGGTACCCCACTTTCAAAGGTGGTGTCGACTTGGAGGTTGGAAAGCCTCCTAGAGAGTTTATTTGACATCCTAGGACCCCCTCTATATTTCTCCTTCAACCACGTTAGGCGGAACGACAACAACGTGGAGGACCTATTATCTAACATTGGGACCTAGACCCACAAAACTATCATGGAAAGCACATGGGAGGAATTAAATGATGGGATGTTTATGGAAATGTGCAAGGCCCTGAACGCCCAAGACATGTCAATTAATGAAGAAGGTGAATTGAAAGGAAAACAAGTGGGCCATTGAAAGGCCATGTGATGCAATGGATCTAGTGTCATATTGAAGGAATGACAGGTGGGAAGGTACGAGAAAAGGCAAGATAGAATTAAGTATCATTAAAGCATGGCATCTCGCATTCAATTGACCGATATTGGAAACATACGAAGTGATGAGTACTAATGGTGGTCAATCAGATGACCCACTAGGGGGGAATTTGGGAAGTACTACAGAGCGTGGGATTGACATCAACAACAATACTTGGGAAATTATGGGTAAATATGGAAACCTTCTATTTATTCCCTAGAAAGGTGGCCACAAGCATCATCGAGTTGGTAAACATCCTTTCATGCAAGTGGTGGTTTTTTTTGTTTTCAAGAGTGAGTGTTATCAAAGGGTGGATTATAATGGAAGGAAAGGTCACTACTGCTGAGGGGAGCATGGAAAAGCGATGAATGCTTTCGAAAGGAAAACCCCTAGGTGATGGTTGTCGCATCACCCGTTCCTAGAAGAAGGAAATGTGGGAAGCTCGCATTTTCAAACTCGAGTTTCCTTCTATGGTCCAGAATGAGTTAAACATGGTTGAAGCGAGGTTGTGGGAGGATATGGATGAGGAATGTATGCAAACTGAGAGTAAGGAGTTGGAGGACTAGGTAATGGAACCAAGGAACAACACAACTCATCCAGGCCTTTACGAACGAATAGTCGCCATGTATTGGGTAATGAAAAACTTCATGGGGCAGGTCCTATGGGAGAGGCTTAAGAAAGAAGAAGGGGACAAGGTCCTGGTACATAATTGGAAAGCTCCTCATGCGGAAACCAGTGAGCTTCACCAAAAAATTGATGCCATCATGAGCGTTTTGGGGATTCGTCGCTTGACGCCTTCCTCTGCTCCGTACGATAATTCGGCTAGAGGCCTCCAAGGTCGATTCCTGGATCTTCCTTATATCACACTGGGGTTCTGAGGCTCTTTGTTGTTCTATCCTGCTATGTTTGTATCTTGGGTGATGTGCTGGGTTTCAGGTATCAGTAGAAGTTTTTCTTTTCCAAAAGGTAATGGTCAGTTCAGATGTAAATGCGCAATTTAAGTCTACAAGTCTGTTTTCGATTGTATAGAAGGGTATGGTGGTACCAAATCTCTAATGAATTGGGTTAATGAAAAACTAAGGAATCTGGTCATGTATGGAAATCAATTTTGGGCGCTATGTAAGTCATGGTCAAGATGGGGTAGTCGACATGGAGGCCAAGTAGTAATGGGCCAATTTTGTCCTAATGTAACCGCTTTTCTTTAATATAATGATCAAATCTCTCTTACTTACCAAAAAAAAATTTGAAACAGTTGCTCCTCCATTCCTCCTTCAACCTTGCACATCCCATATCAGAAATGGTATGAAATATCCATGGACTTTATCACTGGCCTTCCTACTGAGAAGGAAAATTATTATATTTGTAATCATAGATTGATTAACCAACTATGCGTACATCATTGGAGTATCATCGAAATACAAAGCTAGTCAAGTCGGCAATAGCTATGTAAAAAATATCTTTAAGCTCTATGGGTTTCCCAAATTTATAGTCAGCAATAGGGATCCCAAGTTTATGGGCAAATTTTGGAAGGAATTGTTTCACCAAGTTGGTACCTCCTTAACCATAAGCACTTCATACCATCCCTAGATAGACAAACAAACTGAAATGGTTAATAAAATGCCTTGAAGGGTACCTATGGAATTTTGTTAATTATCCCCAGTCATAATGTCTCAATTCGTTACATATTTCCAAATGGTGGTACAATACTATATACCATAATTCAGCAAAAATGACCCCTTTTGAAGCCTAATATGGTTATCCATCCAAGTTTGATAAAGGAATATGTTGTCAACACTTTCAAGGTTCCTACCATGAAATAATATCTAACTATGTTTGATGGAATCCTATGTATTTTGAAAAATCATCTTGAACAAGAAAGGAATCGAATTAAGAAACAAGTCGATAAGAGAAGAATCGATCATGAATTTGATGTAGGAGACTGGGTATTTGTTCAACTCCAACATTATAAGCAAAGCTTGTTCAAGAATTACAAAAGACATAAACTTGCACCCAAGTTTTATGGTCCTTATCAAATCAGGAGGAGAGTGGGTCAAGTTGAATATGCCCTTAATATTCCAAATAAGGGTAGATTGCATGATGTTTTTCATGTTTCTTGTTTGGAGACAAATTTGGGTCCTACAGTTCATATACAAACATAATTACCCCTTTTAGATGAATAAGGGAAGTTCATATTTAATTTCTGAAGGTATATTAGAAGTCAAAACTAAATCCCTTCGCTCCAAAAGTGTCAATGAATATCTTATCAAATGGAAGAATCTTCTTGAAGATGAGGCTACCTATGAGAATGGATAATTTAGATCTAAATATTTTTCCTTGCATATGCTTCAAGGACGAAGCATTTCAGGATGTATTCAGGATGGGATGAATTTTAACAAACCAATTAGTTAGTTAATTGATCATTGTATTAAGAGACACATCCATTGGCGTGCTCCTTCACTATTATATATACACTGTGGATTTCATCTTTGTAATCATAAAATTATTAATAAATATATTTATTCTTTGGGAATTCATATTCCATTGTGCCAAGCCTTGATAAATATGTTTTATCCTATGGGTTATTTATCTAACCTAATGTGTAGGTAGTTGCATTTGCTCAAAACCCTGTAGTGTCTAATCAATTGGTGATCTCTTCACTAAGATACGCCTATAGCTTCATATTAGAGATGTGGAACATGTACTTGTGCTTAAATTCAATTATGGTTTTCTTTTTTTTTGTATAAAGTATGTTTAAATGGGTGTACAACACTAGACAAAGACTTCCTTTACACCCTAGTTGTAGAATTCAAATTAGGTAACATAATGAGCTTGTGCTACAATGTAATGTAATATTGCATGTGTTTTCATAATATTATAGAATTCTATTAGATGTAGCATGATGTCACCAGTGTAGGATTTAAAAAATCACTTGTGTTTACCTTTACACCCCATAATTCCACCTTGCACCACATGTGTGTGGAACCCTTTATGTGCCCTTGTTGGAACTAAAATATTTCAACCTAGGCACATAAACCCATGAATCGTAGTTACTATACAAGATTTTTTTCCTATATCCATGTGCAAAAGTGCTTGCCTACTCAACACTCTATAGTCGTTGCACATTTTCTTTTAACTCTCTTGCTTTGATTTTAGAACACTCAAACCACCAATGGACTCAACCTAAAGTGCCATTTGTCTAAAACGAACTAAATTTACATCCCTTGCTTTGTCATTATATATTAATAATTTGCAATAGATTAAAACCATTGAATAATGCTCTTCTTAGAGTTAGATAGTTGTTGATCATACCTAGGAATTAATGTAAAGGAATGTCGATATATTACTTGAAATAAATTCCTTAAACACGTATGAGTAATTTCTTAGGAAAACGTGTAATATATCGACATAGTCTCATGTACACAAGATGAAATCCATGTATATGTATTGGAAATAGGTCCAACTATACATTTTTATAAAAAAATAGAACATCGTTCCCAATACATATAACAGATGCTCATGCCCAAAAATGGAATAAGGATATCTATCGACCTAGACACAATTAAACATCTTGTGCCCGAAATTCCATGTCAAAACCCAATAATTTTCGAAAAATTTAAAATTTTTAAGATAGTAATAAATGTTATTGAATGCAGTCATTTAATTGTTTGTTTACTTACGTGGTTGTAAATGTGTTTGAATGATTCTGTGCTATAATTATGGTTTTCTCCTTTTCGTTACTGATTGTTTTTCTGTTGTGCAACCTCAAGGGGGAGTTGCCATAGCAGATTGGGCTTACTTAGCTTTTGAGCTAATGCATCAAACTGGCTTACTCTTACAGGCATACAGGTAAAGTACGGGTCGCTGCAATTAAATTTTAAAGCATTATAAATCATTTCACTGTACCAAATTGTTCAGTAAGGTCTAACATGCTAGACAGGTTGTCAAG
The DNA here is from genome assembly GCA_027924585.1 of Larix kaempferi. NCBI lineage: Eukaryota > Viridiplantae > Streptophyta > Pinopsida > Pinales > Pinaceae > Larix > Larix kaempferi. The sequence goes on from BSBM01000368.1 coordinate 2,229,731, forward strand.
TGTTTTAAGGTAGAATTCCCATCCGGTACTATTCATGAAATCATGCTGATAGAGAAGGTTGAAATTTACAAGAGAGTGTGATAGCTATTGTTTTTGATCAACAGACTTATGTATCCCTAAGGAGTATTGATTCTTTGATATTATTATTGTTTTGCAATAATATTTATTATCTAGCACTGTATAATGTCACTGGATAATGATAATTTAGTCTACTTTTACTTATTTGTTGTTACTGTATGAGTTTTACTGTTACCCTTGTAAACGACTTGGAAAATTTCATTGTATAATGCTTACTGCTAGCATGGTGTAATATCTTTGTTGGTTACTGGTCTTCTCAGGAAAACCTTAAGGGTTTTGATTCGATTGCACCGCTACTCCTATTCCTTTAAATGTTAAAGATATAAACACGATACTAGCAGCTGTCTCACTTGACGCTAACTCTGTAGGATTTTGAAACATCATACCAGACTTTAATCCATCATCTTATAGACTTGAAAATTGATGTCCCCTATGTCTTTTCTAAAGGGACTAAGGTTGAAGCTAAAATAGTGAGATGCTGTTCTAATCCATTCATAACTTACATTACCTATTTACCAAAATAACCTTTATAGTGCCAAGCACTTCCTCTATGTATAGAATAATACATGACTGAATTTCGATCGCTGTTCATATTGTATGAATTACTGAGTCATTGTTAAATTTACACAAAGAGAGATTTGAGATAATGTCCTAAAGTTTTGATTAATGTTTTGATTATTTAAAGGATAACCTAGGAAACTTGTATCGATTCGACTTATAAGGACTCCATGCAAAAATTCTATTACTCATGCTTTATTATTTTAATTACAACTTATTGGATAAACCATTGGTGTCTTGGGTACCATTGACATATGTATAATTCCAATGATTGTATGGCAGGTATTTTTTTGTGCACCATGCGAGTTCGATATCGTTGGTTTCATTATGTAATTAATAATAAGTCTAAGCATGGTATCACGACCTTATAAAGGACACCTATGCTATGATTGAGGTTTATCACTTTGCAATTTTTAATTGAATGTAAGAATGATTGGGATCACATCATGGACTATAGAAATTCGACCCACAACATGCAAAGATTAAAGGGCGACGTGTTTGTTTCTACGCCAAGTGTTTGGGATATTTAAGTGTTGACTCAACCCTAACTGGGCACTTTTCCCTCGCCCTCGGGCTCGGCCACCCTGTGAAACCCTCCTGTCTGAACCCCATCGATACGTTATGGAGCATAGTCTCACTGCATCTGTAATCCTTCAGGCTTGTTGGCTATATTATAAGAGAGTCAAAATACTGTGTTAAAGGCAACTGTAGTCGGTTAATATCCTAGGGTTTTTATCCTTTTTAATGTCAAAGTTAACCTTGTTTCTGCGCTACCAACAACTCTCGGCTTAGTCCTGATGGAGCTTCCATTTTGGTAGCTACCCTAGTTCCTGCCAGCTTGTGGCTTTTGTTAACGAGAATGGGATTCTTACACTCATCATACTTGCGGTTTCCATACTGAATACAGTGTTTCAACTACTGCCCAAACGCGGTAAGTTACAGGTCTTCATTGTTGTTTTTATAGTTAAAGATTTGGATTTCTTATATAACCGCATTTATTAACTAGTTCCAAAATGTGAATGCAGGACCTGTCTGCTCGCGATGGTGTACAGGGCGCTTCCCTTAATTCGGTGGGCTTCTCCGGGTAAGCCTGGTCGATAGCCATGGCATTCCTCCTTGTTGGTTGTAGGTTTTAGGGTCTGTGTTGCATGAAGGGATATAGGGTTTACAGCAGCATTTGTTATGTGTTGTAATGAAAAGTTAACGGCTTAGATCCCGGGTCGTATAAAATGTTACGGCCATGGTTCAAATTGTAATTCTAGTTTTTGTTTTTGTGTTGATAACTCCTGTGGAGGGATTACTGTAAAGACTTTGGAGCCAGCCTGTAGATGACATTATGGCCTCGTAGTTTTTAATACCGGGCTCAAACAATTGCACTCAGGGTTTGTTAATACGTTTTGATATTATTTCCTGTATAAATGAGTTTTGTTGAAACCTTGTATGAGTTTCTCCTGTATGATTTAACTGGTGTTTAATGCATAAGTTTGTGATTTCTAAGCTCTTATAGATGCTTATATTAGGTATTTAAACTGCTGCCGTAGGTAAAACTTGTTGTCTGCAACCCTTGCGTTTATTTTTAAAAGAAAACGAAAGCAGAAAGGATAGGGTTCCACACAACCTCCACCATCGTGGATGGTTTTTGTGATTGTGAAAATTATAATATAAATAAAAGAACTCGATACTGAGTTCAGGATAAGGATTTGCTGTTTCGGTGTTTTGTTTTTAAAAGTTGATGCTATCGTCATGATTTTCTTCTGTTGATAGACATGAAACAAACGAAAGGTAATGTAATGCTAAAGGAGCTCGACAATGAGCAAAAACTACCGTTCTAAGTGTTTGAGTTTTGTTGTGGATTTAATATCCAGGTTTGCCTCTGCTGCTAACTTCTAAATATAAAAAACTTGGACTAAAAGGGTTTGAGTGAACACACCTTCGTATTTTGGTTTAGTTACTTGTTTAATTTTGTAATTAGACTCTGTCAAGTAAGTGAGACAAATGGAAGTTAATAATACCTTGAATGAGCTCGATGCCGAGCCTAAGAGGTTCCTGCTAAACCTTTTGTTTTATTTATAAAATTCTCAGTTAGGGTTTAATGAGAGGATTGTAATGTAACGTTTTGTTGAAATAAACAAGTAGGATTTTGTGATGAAAAGGAAACTCGACACTGAGCTGTAAAACTGTTCTATCTGTTTTGTTTGGTTTATGTTTTCTCTGCTAAATAATTTTTCATTGTTAAAACAGTGGAATGATCAGTTTCCATTTAACTCCTCAGTCGTGATGTCATCTATTGTTGTGTTTTAAGATTCTGTCATGAAAGGGAGCTTAGAGTAAGATATTATGGTGATGTTTAACTTGGCAACAGAGTTCTGTAGGTTTTCTGCACAATCGTTTTGTTTGATAATAACTGAATGAAGAAAAATTAACTAGGTTTTCGTGTAATAATTTGTTAACTCCTGACTGGGGTTTGCACCCTGAGATAGAGATTTTATTTATGCTTACAACATCTCCTATAAGGTCTATCGACCTAGATATGATTTGTTATAATATCTATGTTTAGGTTTACTGTTTGTCTCCTATGACTGTATAATAAATTTTTATAATATACAGAGTACAAATACTTGATATGCCGCCCCTATTTGTCTATTCAAAAATATAAATAAACTAGTTTTACAATTATAACTTATACATCATTACATAAAGTATGAATAGTTTTTCCGTATAGATTATAAATACATTAATATAAATAAAACATAGATTAAATCATACTAACAATACAGAAGACACAGTAACTTTTAACAAATCTTACTTATGATATTCTAGGATATTCGACCTACTAATTAATTAATTACTACCCAGACATATTAACAATAAATGCAGCATACATTCATTCATCCTTAAAGAACATAGAGGAGTAATGAGCAGAACCTGTCTTGATTTGTGGAAAACAACAGCAATGGGAGGCTGTTCCTCCCTACCAACTCCTGGAGAGTGCCCAAACAGCACTTCTCAGGACCCCCGAGCTTACTCTGGTCTCCCTGGATGGATCTAGGTGCAGCAAAACAATTCACTCAGCCAAACAGCTAAACTGGAACCAAGTTACTGCAGCATCGCATATCAAAACACTCCCTTACTGTATTTCCCCTCTTCCTCAATGGGACTCCTGAATAGCATTCACCTGAATGTATTCTCCCTCCAGAACAATGTTGAACCCCCAGCTCAGTTCATTGAGTACTATTTAAAAGATTGCCTAGGTCTTTGTTGGGTTAACTGTCATTTATGAGCCACCTGCTCAGATTCCACTTTCTTGGGGAATCATGACCCCAAAATATAGGGAAGTTGCCACCTGCAACTTAGGAAGTGTTTGAGGATGCTGCCACTTGTCTTTTGCATTTCCACCTAGTTCCATCCACCAGTTAGACCATTAACCTCTTTTAATAGCTCTCCCATGCTGTTGTCTCCATAATTTATTTATTAATAATAAAAATATTCAGAATTATATTCCATTTCTAGTGACTCTGCTGAGTCATCAATTTCTACTAAGCATTAAATTTAACATAATGTCTTAGAAATATGATAAAATAATTACATTATTTTCACAAAATTGGGGTATGTGACATTCCACATCATGGCTAATGTACATAGTGGGTGTCTCAATCACTTTGGCCACTCTCAACACCCCCAATCTCATCTCCAAAATAAATCTTCCTCCTCTTTGAGCTGGAGGAAGCTTTAGCCTTCATGCATCTGGGCATAGATTGTTTCTCCAGGATCTGAAAAGGAAACAACAACATATCATTTTTTCCCACAATTCTATTAGTTAGTACATTTAAAAAATAAAATTAGAATTCAAATATTAACATAATGGGGTTTCCCAACTCCTCGATCCAAGCCTCTCAACAATGCCTCATTGCAATAATTACCAAAATCAATTAATACAAAAAATCAAAATGCATTATTTATGAATTTCATTCATGCTTTATAATATTTTAATGAAATTATAAATCTCACCATGAATATTTGAGGCATTGGAAGAGATTTCCCTTCCTGGATAGGAAGTGGAGCACGAGGTTGGACAACTTGCTCTGGGGAAATGGTGGGGGATGGAAATGATGTAGGTACATGGTCAAGGGTTTATGAAGGTGCAATGGATGGATCCAATGTGGGTGTAGAGGATAGGGATGCAGTGGTGGGTGTAAATAGGGGGTTGTGATGGTGAATTGGTGAATGTTCGATAGGTGGGGGAACCACAAGAAGGGATGGGTGTGGGTGACAATATAGCCCCATTGGATGTACAAGTGATGGAATCACCATGGTTGGGGGAATGGGTATTCCAATCACGGGGGTACGATGCCCAATCGCAAGACTCGGCATGAACTATGGAAATAGTTGACTAGGTGAAAGATAGGGAGGGATGGGTAGGTATGGTGATGGGATGGTGGAAGATGGAACCTACATAAACATATGTAATATGGACCTAAGTGGAGGGTTGGAAATATTGATTGTTTGTTTTCTCCATCGCGATGTAAACTCCAATGTCCAACAACATAATGCCTACAAATTATCAACTCACATTACAGCCGATGTGGAGACATATGCTCTATCTCTTTGACAAGCACTTATGGAAACACAACAACATTAAGATTTGTTTCTCATAAATAAATTTGACAATTGTCTTTGACAATGGTTCCCTTGTAGTTATAAGATCTTTAACTAATCTTCTTAATTGGTTTAAATGTTGGTGAATTTGGGTTTTGTGCTTGGGTTCTCCTTAAGTTTAATGTTTATTTCTGGATTTGGTTCAGGGTTTTCTATTCTTGGTGGATTTCTTTTTTGTTTTTCTGCCATTGTGATGGAGGAGAGACAATCTGCATGTAAGAATATTTTTTTTTTAAAATTATGATTCATTTAAAATTGAGTTATTTTACAAATCACAAAACAACCAAAGAAAAATCACAAAATGTGAATAAAATTACTTGGATGGATGGCTTGGATGGTTGTTTGGTAATGGAGGCATGTGGAAGCCACTGATGCCGTCAGAAAGGGAGAGAATGGTGAAGAAATGGGTCACAAATAGTTTTTTTTATACAGATAGGAGCGTGCACACATTATTAACATGTGTACATTCTTAAAGCGCACAGGCATAATAATGTCATGTGTGCTTTAAGAATGAGCACATGTTAATAATGTTTACGCACTTAAGGAACATGCATGCATTCCTTTATCCACGTGGCTTCTTGCATGAAGGTTTAACAATTGTCAAACCAAGAACACATGTGTGTTTTCAATAGCACATGCAAGTTGTTGAATTTTAGCGCTTGCACGCTTCCATTGCAATGAAAGTGGGGACCTTCTTCATGCGGGGATCCAGATATCAATGCTTATCTGTTTGGAATTCAAACCTATACTAGTGATGAAATAGTCCCACCTATCAACCTACAAAAACCGTTAATTATTTTTAAAAAATCATTCAAACCAAAAGCTCAAATCTTGATGTATGGATGAGATATCTTAGTGAAAGATAATTCACATTTTAGTAAGACAGGACATGACAAGGCAGTCTAGGAGATGTATTAGAGTTTCCAAAATTGAAAAACATGACCAACCCAAATCATGTGCTATCAATTTCAAGTAATTTATTTCTTTATTGAAAACCAATAGTTTTTTCTATGAAATACATATCACAAGTAACATTATTTTTAACATATTCAATTGAATTTCATTATCAAAATTGTAAGTCCTATTCAATTATATATGTATTTAAAGTGTAACATTGGATGAAATGCAATATATCTCTTGTGATATATATGTTCATGATAAACCATGTGTAAAATGCAACTACAACATAATGATTGATGTTGGATAAAGTTCTTACAATTTCACATTATCTTTTATAAAAATAATTGATCTATTCATTAAGTATGGTTATACATCCAACCTACATTCATTGTCATAATATTTTTCAGTAATTTCATTTATTTATCTTGAAATGTAAAACTTTTAAACTACCCGTTATTTATATATCAAAATAATAGTTTAAACAATAAATGATTGAGATTGAACAATATGAATGCAATAAAGATATTCCAAAGAATTGAATTCATCTTTACAATAAAATAGATAAATGCTTCAATACCTAAATGATAAGGTTCAAAAATTTTTAAAAAAAATTATAAACAATTTCAAAAGTAAGCAAAATAATGAAGGAAAAATACATCGACATAAAACCTATAATATTTTATTTGATTTTTTATTTGATACAAAGAATTTTTATAATTAACTCTTAAACATAAAACAATAAATTAAAATGCATATGAAAATTTTGTTTTCAAAAGGTGCACCGTGTTCCTTGTAAATATTCCGCTTTATAAATTATTTCACAATAAATTAAAATGCTTATGAAAATTTTGTTTTCAAAAGGTGCACCGTGTTCCTTGTAAATATTCCGCTTTATAAATTATTTCACTAGTACAAAGCTCATATTAAAAATTATGCCCAAAGAAAATCATCAAAGTTATATTACTTCATCACAAAAAAGTAAAGAAACTAATAAAAATCAGTATTCCACTTTATAAATAATTTTATTAACATAAACCTCCAATTAAAAATGATGCCCAAAAGAAAATCATCAAGGATTATGATACTTACAATAAAAACACAATCGAGAAAAATGAGGTTATTTGGATTCATTACTTAATAATAAGTAAACAATATAACCAACCTAAATTATAACTAACTATATTCAATTTTATTTTTAAAATATAAAAATAAAATATTTATCAAAATAATAAACGAAAATCATATAAAATTTAAGCCACATCACATTTATAATGCACTTTACTCTTTCTATTACCCACCCCTAATGCCAGAGTGTTGGATCCTAACAATGGAAGTTTTAGTCATATTGATCACATATAGTATTTTACTTAAATTCTTATGGGTTTTTGGGTTGTTGGATATATTTTAAAAAATGCTAAATTTATATAATTAAAAAAAACAAAATAATTTAAACTAGCAACATCTTTTGTTAAAACTGTTAAGATTTCGTTCAAAGAAAAATGATTTAATCAACACAAATTATTAGATATTCAGAAAAAAACAATTGAATCAACATAAATCACCAGATTTATAGATTTCATATCACCAATTTCAACCCAGTTTTGGCATCACCTAAATCCAGTTTGTTTTGGCATCACCTAAATCCAGTTTTGACCTGATCAACTAAATCGTCGCACTTTTAGATGGCTTCATACAAGAAAGCTAAATTTAGGTTGCCAGTTACTTCCGCAATTTGATTGAACATCTATCTTGTCGCAGTGCTGCTAGATTGCGAGTCTGCAACCAAATCCATCCTACCCGAAGAGGCGGAAACACCATCGTTTCCATCTAATTCAAAGCGCCTGAATTTAGTGACGATATTGTCTACTTCTACGGAGCAGTACGGATCTTCTTCGCGCCTCACTTTGGCCACAAGTTTCGTGAATTCGTCGTTTCCATCTAATTCAAAGCGGCTGTATTTAGTGATCATACTTTCTACTTCTTCTTCGCGGCTCACTGTGGCTACAAGTTTCGCCAATTCGTCGTCATTCCTGAGCACCCGCTGAATCTGACGGGAATCGATATGCGAATTGTTGCGGTCGTGGGTTGCGTTTCCGGCCAATTCCAACACCTCGGCGGCGATATATTGGAGGACGGCGGCAGTGTAGACGGCCGCGCTGTATTCAATCCGCTTGGCATGGCGGCCTTTGTTGAGATCTCTGTGGATCTTCCCCACCGAAAACTTCAACCCCGCCTTCACAGTATGGCTCACAGCCTTCTTCGTCGATCCTCCGTTCGTGTCTCCTGAGCCCTCCATTTTGTTAATACCGAGATGTCGCTAATCACAGAGTGCCCAAATTAAAAGTTGTATGCGAAGACCTAATATCGTAAGAGGGTTTTAATAGATGGAAGGCTTCAATACGTTTGACCTAATCTAGCATACGTATCCTAGTTTACCCAAACGAAGAACCCCGGTTAAGACGGGTTAGTGAGGTTACACATATTTTATTTTATTTTTGGCATTTATTTGTTCAGAGTGGTTTTAGTACCAAGTTATGATTAAATTAAAAAAAAAAAAAAAAAAAAAAAAAATTATAACAAGTACGTTTGTCAACTACTTAGTTGTGTAGAGATGACTGTCTCTTAAACAAAAGTTAAACATTAAACTAATTAATATAAACATAAAACAAATATTCTTTAATAAATATAGCTTTTTTAACCACCATTTAACTTAAGCTTATTTAAAGCTTAATCAAAATGTATTTAACCATATCAAGATACTACAACCATGAAATGAAAATGGACTATACACTTGTTACTGATAGAACATATGGTTCATTTTTAAAAGTTAACATTGTATATAGTGATTTGAAGTAAGTGATATATATATATATATATATATACAACCACTTGATGTGGTCAGTGAATAGGTCACAAGTTAAGTGCCACCAAGTTCTCTATGGGTAGTTGCACAAACTATCTGTGCACATGCTACTAATTATTCATGCATCAACTAACTACCACTTCTCCATGCATAGCTACCAATTTTTTTTTATTCCTTTTTTAATAATTGTTTATCTACAATTTAGAACTACTGCCCTAAAATCAATATGGACAATAAACTTGTCTCATCCTCATGCAATCTAGGAAAAGCATAAGCTCTAATCCACCCCAAATTCTAAGATATAAACACTTATCAGTATAATTAATTTTGATTATGAATTTGGAAAGGAAAGGTTTGATTATTATGATATAGAGTTTTAATCAATTTTATAAAAGATAGTGAGAATGAGATTATGATTTGTATATTATAATTACAATTAAGTATTTTTTAAATAATTAATATGAAAGATAAAATATTTTCTAATATTTATTTTATTTATTTACCTTTGAGTAAAAGTTATTAATAATTTAAGAAATATTCTCAAGATAACTTAATGATATTGATTCTTTACAAAATCATTAGAAAAAAAGGGGAGCAACACCTTTACAAAGATTTTTCACAAAAGCATTAGAGAATCAAAGGGAGGGAACCCTTTTATAAAGATTTAAAAAAAAAATTAGAGAATAAAAGGGAGGAAACCCCTTTATAAAGGGAGGGAGTTTAGGGCCTCTGTGGAAAGCAATCGACCTCCTTTACAAATGGAGGCCTCAAGTAATAAAGTTTTGTTGAGTGAAAACAGCTTTGTAAAATCTTAGTCACAGCAAAACCTAGCTACTACGGATTCCTCACTAGTGAAAGATTGCAACACATTTAGAGGAATAATCACAATTCTGTAAAATGAAGAACAAATGTACAATAACACATGGAATGGAGTAAAATGTCATATATTATTAACAGTCCAATACTATGAAATAGATTGGTTCATCCTTATATACAAAATAGGAGGAAGAGTATCCACTTGGAGTGTCCACACTTAGCTAGCTTAGATTTACCCCAATCCCCCCTAGGTTAACCAAAAAGGTTTCCAAAATAACTCAAACAGGTTCAAAATATGCATGTGAACACTGAGTAAGCATGGGAAGTCATAATGAGGTTCACACATGTGACGATAAGGTTTGGTGGAAGTTAGTTAGGCTTAGGCATGCCAAAAATGGCATAGGGAATGGGAATTGTCCACATACAGAGCATGAGCGCCCTTGGTCAATGTGTTTCCTTAAAACAAGGAAAGAGGGTGCCTTAGGCATGTTGGGGCAATAAATGCTTGGATAAGCATGCCTAATAGCTAGTTTGACCACCTCTTGGCCCATACTTTGGCTCATACACTGTGAACTTGTTCACACTTATCCAAATAAGTCCAAACCACTTCATAATAACCAGTTTCACACCTAGGGTTGTATTATTAACCAGTTTAGCACCTAATAACCATTAATTAATTAATGATTAAGGTACTAAGGTATAATATTGCTCTAACAAGCTTCAATGGTGAGGAGGTAAGTTTTGAATTCTCCCCATCTAGATTCAAATCCCCAATGAGGCATTGGCCCTTGTTATCAGGTTAGAAGGGAAGGTGACTCTCTGTGGGACCCCTAGCTATTTAACCAAAAAATATCTATCACTTGGTTAAAAGTTCATAGAAAGATAGAAAAGACTGGGATAAATTAATAAAAAAAGAGGATAAAATGAGAAAAAGGGAAACATTGATAGAGCTAAGGGGATGAGGTTAGGAATTGATAATGGTCATCCTTTTCTTCTTTTTCACAAGGGAATGGGGTTGTTAAGGCACGAGCGATTAATGTGGAAGAAAGATCAATCAAATTCTTCCTTGGGAATATTTTGATGGATCGTCACAATGGAATAGGGAGTTACACTGGAATAGGGAGTTATGTGGGGGAACTTTTGTCTATAAGAACATTTTTTCTCTTTTCCTTAAACAAAGGTTGGTATGACCTACACTTACCATAAGGTAGAAAAATTCAACAAGGGACTGATTATCATTATTACCATAGGCCTTTCATAGAAGGTCCCGACCTTCTTATGGAACATAACACATAGTATCAACCTCTAGTTTTTATAGGATTCAGTTGTGATGGACATTATTTGAATATAAATATCTACATAGTGTAGGAGAACAGTCTTCAAAAGAGCTTTTTTTTGTGATGGGCATTATTTGAATATAAATATCTACATAGTGTAGGACATTATGTCGGGGGGTGGCTGCATCCAAATCCATCCATCTTGTCGCGGGGCTGCATCCAAATCCATCCTACCAGAAGAGGCGGAAACACCATCGTTTCCATCTAATTCAAAGCCGCTGAATTGAGTGACGATATTGTCTACTTCTACAGAGATGTAAAGATCTTCTTCGGATCTCACTTTGGCTACAAGTTGCGCCAATTCGTCGTCATTCCTGAGCACCCGCTTAATGTGGACGGAATGGATTTGGGTATTGTTGCGCACGCGGGCAGCGTTTCCGGCCAATTCCAACACCTCGGCGACGATATATTGGAGCACGGCGGCAGTGTAGACGGCCGCGGTGTCTACAACCGGCTTGCCAGAGCACCTCCTCGTGAGACTTCTGCCGATCCTCCCCACCGAAAACTTCAATCCCGCCTTCACAGTACCGCTCACCGCCATCTTCGTCGATCCTCCGCTCTTATCTCCTGAGCCGTCCATTTTATGAATACCCAAATGTCGCTAATCAGAAATGCCCAAATGAAAAGTTAAATGTATAGCAGAATGAAATCACGAGTTCAAATCATGTATGACTGGATATATCTTAGAGGAAGAGTGTTTAAATACATGGAAGGCTTCAATACGTTTGATCTAATCTAGCCGACGTATCATGGTTTACCCGAAGGAAGAATCCCAGTTAAGCGGCAGCCAGGTTCTCAAGTGGGGTTTTAGCAGCAAGTTTAAATTATGGAAAAAAAATAAGGGATAATAATAGTAATAATAATCTATTTTTAAGTTCACACCCTAATAATTTGACTATTACAGTCTAATTAGATGTACATACATACCTGATCTCTCCTAATTTCAATCCATGATTTTTTAGGGCATGTTCTTAACGGTTATGTCCACTCAAATTGTACTTAGTGATACCTAGTATGGTCCATTTTCAAAAGTTAACATTGTACCACTTAATGTGGTCCGTGAATATACGTAGGTCACAAGTTAACCATGGGTAGTTGCACAAACTCCCCATAATCCATATATCAACTACTAGTTATTCATGCCATGCATAGCTACCAATTTTTTTATATTCATTTTTTTATAATTGTTTATCTCCAATTTAGAATGACTACCATAAAATCAATTTGGCACACATGTCTCATCTCTTGTAATCTAGGAAAGCATAGGCTCTAGTTCTCCCCAAATTTTAAGATATAAACACTTCATTTTGATTATGAATTTGAAAAGGAAAAGTTTGATTATTATGGTATAGATTTTAGATAAATTTTGTAAAAAAAAGTGAAAATGAGATTATGATCTTTATATTATAATTACAATTAAATATTTTTGAAATAATTAATATGAAAGATAACATGTTTTCTCTTATTTATTTGCCTTTGACTAAAAGTCATTAATAATTTAAGAAATATTTTCAAGATAACTTAATGATGTTGATTGTTCACAAAATCATTTGAAAAAAAAGGGAGCAACCCCTTTGCCAGTATTTTTCACAAAAGCATTAGAGAGTCAAAGGGAGGCAACCCCTTAGAAAGATTCTTCATAAAAACATTAGAGAAGAAAAGGGAGGAAACCCCATTATAAAGGGGGCTTAGGGCCTATGTGGAAAGTAGTCAACCTTTTTTGCAAAGGGAGGGCACGAGCAATAAATTTTTGTTGAGGGATAATACTTGCAATGATGAGGAGGTAAGTTTTGCGTTCTCCCCATCCATATTTAAATCCCCAATAAAACATTGGCCCTTGTGATCAAGCTAGAAGGGAAGGTGCCCCTATGTGGGACCCCTATTTTAAGTGTGGAATGCTTTAACCAAAAAAAAAGAGCTTTGACTGGTCAAGTGTTCATAGAAAGATAGAAAATAGTGAGGTTAATTAATAAAAATAAGGAAGACTCAAATGAAATGAGAAAAAGGGAAACATTGCCAAAGTTAAAGGGATGAGGTTAGCAATTAAGTGCGTGAGAAGGTGAAGGGATAAGACTAGGTATTAGGATAAGAAGGAGAGGAAAAGTGAATTATTGATAGAAGATGGGAGGTTGAGAAAGGTGGAGGAAGACATGATGAAAGCATCAATCAAGGTCAAGAGGATTGACAAGGGCAAAATTCATGGATGATAGCTTTCAAAGACAAACTTAGCTTGTATCCATCACCTTAATTAAAATTGTTGGGATGTCTTTGGATTTCGATGGCTTCTCTAATAGGTCAAGTTGAGTAATGTGAGGTTGATGCCAATATTTTGGCTTGATTAAAACATATGAGGTGTTTGGTGTTCCGATAATGCTCAGTAATGGAAGATTTGGAGAGATAGTTGTAAAATGCATCATCTATGTGTTCTCTTATACATGTTTGAATAAAACTTTCTATATGGCCAATTTAGGATTTGCCACAAGATCAAGGAATTTGGTAAAACACCTTGGGAAAAAAGAGGGCTGAATTTATCATTAACACCATAATAATTGTTTAAAAGTTCTGTGGATCTTGGATATGGTTTTAATATTCCTTTTGGCTAGGAATTTGGAAATTTGGTAAGTGACCCCATGATAGAAGGGAGTGAGATAAGACTTGGAGGAGGGCTATTGAGGGGGGATTTCTTGGATCTAGGATGGAGGCTTGAATAAAAGGCTTTGTTGATCTAGGTTACAGACTAGCCATTAGCTAGGAAGTATGAGGCATAAAAAATCAATGATGGATGAAAACCTTACAGGGCCCTTGGATACCTATTTCTCGTAATTGATGTCCTCTAGTAGTAACCTCCTCTTTATTTTATATTATCTTTTAGAAGTTAAAAATTACAACTCATTTTCATTTATTTCATTTTATCCCACAAGTTTGAGTGAGTTATTTTATTCATTTCTTTACTTAAACAGTTGAGTAGGAAAGAGTAAGATTTAAATTATAAGATTTAGAGGGGACGAGGGTCCCATTTTAAAACATATCGTTGATCCCAAAAAAAAATCATAATCCGCAATCATACAATAATATTTACCTTATACCTCCATATTATACATGCATATAATCATGTAAACAATGATAGATATCAAAACCAAGTGCCATTCAAATATCATAACCAATAAAACCTTGTTCCTCCCAAATCAACATATAAATCTATGTCATAAGTCAAAATATAATTCAAGTCATAATAGATATACACATATATCTATCAAAATCACAACCTGTCCAGATAAGTAAAATAAAGCTTTAAAAGGTCAACCATATCTTGTAGCATATAAAGCATAACCATTGAACCACATCACCCATGATAGATTTATCCCTTTGTTTCTCCTCCCGTATTGACTACATTTGAACTTGTGGCTTGCACAAATGAGTTCTCAAAGACCTAGATTGAAGGAACAACATATTTAGTTACTATTAGAAACTCTTGTTTGTCAGCTAAAGGCCACGGAATAGGTCTTTGATCACACTACATAGGTTTTTGCTAGGGCTCCAGCTTGAAAACCCTTCAATTCTCAACAATGCAAAGTGACCAACAAAGTGGGACTTAGACACTTTATCATTTAACCATGACAATAGAATGATTTGACAATTCATTAATGGAATACGTAGTGGGGGATGAACTCTATTAAAGTTTAAATGAGGAGATCTTAAACAAATACAGGGCAATGAGAAATGTAGTTTAATCATGCTATAATGGCTCTTTAACACTGAACAATTGGGCTGGTTGACACAATGCGCGATATGGATGGCAGTAAACATCAATAGGTCTTTAAATTAGATTGAATTTTGTGAAAAACATAAATGATAGGTGTTTATCAATAAGATATAATGAAATCAAGATGAAATAATGGTCTACATTATGATTGAACATGCATTTCCACTCATCTTAATTTACATGGAATCAAGTTTGATTCTATAAGATGTAGTCACAAATGTCACATGACAACTACAATGAATATATTCAAAAGGTTGTATCACTGAGAAGTGTTGGAATTTCCATCCTAGGTTTCCATTTTTCATGGAAATGTATGACCATATTTTCTCAGAGTCAAGTCGTGTTGAGAATCCAGTAATCACATGTAGCTCCCAATATAACCAAACGTAATTTATCTCAAAATAGTTTCACTGACAACTATTCGAATATCCAACCTAGGGTTTTCATTTTTCATTTTTCATAAAATTTTATGACCAACTTTTCACTAAGGAGTTCACATGCCCTAGTCCACTAAGGGGCTAAATCCAAGAATCGATCCACATGCCTAGTGCATGACCTCAAGTCATAATAACAAGAGCCGCGAGGTATGGAAGTGCTCAACAAATAACCAATAATGTAAATGTGTTGTTACCATGATGAAGAGCATAACGAAGAAATTGTTCGATATAATTTGGTTTGTTTAATAATAAATTTTGAATTTTGAATGGTTTAAATATACGTTATGTGTATGGGATTGAATATTCAAATTATCCCTTTGATATTGAATATTCGTCGTTGAATATTCGTCGTTAGTTATATTTATTATTGAATTTTTTATCGTTTGAATTATTAAATTTCTTATGGTTAGAATATTTGTTTTTGTACTGGTGAATAACGAAGATAGGAATTCAATAACATTGGAATATTTGGTTTTGTATGGTTGAATATGAAAGATAGGAATTCAATAATATTGGTTAGTTATATATGAATTTAATAATTTTTTTATTTTTTATTTTTTTTATCAACAATTAAATTTAATATAGAAGGGGTGAATCCAAATTTTGAAGAGTCTCACATGAGCAAGTTTTGAAATCTTAATATATTTGAGACTTAAAATATCACTTGGAACAATATTGAAATAGGTTAGAGTATTCGGATAACTATGGTAGAAATGTATTAGAATATTATCAATTTAATTTGATATTTAGCTATTGTGTTTTTGAAAATGCAAAAAGAAATTATAAACATTTTTTTATATAAGATAAAAATGAATGAACACTATGGTAATAGTTGAGATGTCTTATTCTTATACACATCTTACGAGACTATTATCATAATATTAAGGTTATGAACACTTATGTATTTAACATGTGTATATGTTGATAAATGATTTGATGGTATGACATGCGAGTATTTGTGAAAAGATAGCTTATGATTTGGGTGTTACAATGATATGAAGACATGATGATTTCATGTAATGTTTTACTCTCCAGTATGTGATCATGTTTATAATGTAGATACTTGTTTTATACTTGGTAGAAGGGTGATTTCATGGAATGATTTTACTTTCTAGTATGGGATGTTGTTTATGATAAGGATATTTACTTGGATGCCTTGTAGGATGGTGATTCCATTTGATGCATAGAATATTTATTCCATGTGATGTGTTATTGAGTCGATATTTAATGGCATGTTAAAGATATAGGTCATAAAACCAGTATGTTCACAAATGCATTACAAACTGTCAACATATGGTTTGATATGAAGATGTGTCACTAATGGAAATTTGGTTCATGAAGTGTTTATTTGGCATTATATATCAATCTTTATTGTATTTTTCTCTTGTAATATGCCATCTAAATATTTCCAACATTTCTTAGAAGATGGTTATGAGGAAATCAGTGAGGGAAGTGTTACATGACATTTGATGAAAATGTCTTTTGATGAAATATCTACGATCTTGGTTTATGAATTACTCATTATTATGATCCACACATATATGGTTATGATGTTGTTATTATGCAGTCCTTGTTGGAAATGGTTCTGGATTTTTTTGTTTGTTTTTTTATGTGCAAGAATATCTTGGAGGTCCCACCCTATTGGAATATTCTTACCATCACATGCTGGATTTGCATGCATCCAATCAGGAGTAGTGGAGTATCCTAGCACCTAGTGCTTGTTTTAGGCCCCCTGGAGCCTGTTTCTAGTCATCAGTAGTCCTCCTACCCACTACTTCATTGTTTTCATCACTCCAGTTACTAATGCGCCCTACTACACAGTTCTAGGACCTCCATTAGTCAGTTCATGCATTGATTGCTCAGGTAACTAACTATAGCTCCCACTTGATTGTTTCACAGTGTAGAAGGACTCCACTTGACTATTGATAGCCAGTTATGCGCCCCTTGAAGTATCCTCCCCTATTTTAGTGCTCACATGGTTCAGTTAGGCTCAGTTCTACCTCAGTTGACTATTTATTCACAGACGGTGGTAATTGAGTCTTATCAAGAGATGGTTCCAATGCTGAATAAGCCATGACTTGAGGAGAATTCGAATCACCCTTGGAGGTATCGGATTATTTCTATTGTATTGACATCTTTTTTCCAACTTACAGCTGATGAATGTATTATCATTATTTTGTCATCTCTTTTGAGTTCCATGAGTGAATTTGTTCATCCTTTCTACTAAATTATTCTTTGCAATTAACTGAGTGAAATTGTGAGGTTTGTTCAAGCTTATTGATCTACCCCTGTGGAATTTCACATGGTATCAGAGCTTGTGAGAGCTAGTGCAACAGTAGCAGTAGTTACAGTAGTTGCAAAAATTGCTGCAAGTGCAATAGTTTATTGAACAATTGTTTTTCAGTAGAGCACTAAAAGCCTCTAGATTTCCACAGAAAATCCTGGTGCCATTGCATTGAATTCACTGGAGCAATCCAATGAGGTACATAGCCAGGTGTGACGGATCCGGATAAAAGTGCTCACTGTCCTAAAGTAATGTTCAATAGATTCTGTAACATTCCTCCAAACAAATTTCATTCAATTTTGTAGGTTATTCCATCTTCAAAAGCGCATTCAGTAGCTACTGTGGATCTCTCCTTGATTCCAAAACTCACCTCCTTCAACTACTTTGAATGGAAAGGAAAAGTAGATATCTTCATGCTCAGAAAAGGTCTCCATGGAGTTTTACATGGGACAACAATCAAACCTAATGGTGCTATAGAGAAATCCAAATATCTTGACAAAATTGATGAAGCAGTTGGATTGCTACTCCTCAGTGTTTTTGATGATCTACACTTTCATCTCACTGGTATGAATAATCCCAAGGAGGTTTGGACAAAGCTCGAATCACTGTTTGGGAAAAAGGATGATTTGAGAGGGCATCAATTGGAAAATGAGTTAATCTCTCTGAGCCCCAACAATTTCAATTCTATCAATGAGTTCTTCACAAGGTTCAAAAACTTGGTTGTGTAGCTGAAGCAATATGGAATTGAGAAAGAAGACAAGCAGCTTATCCTTTCCATCCTTTCGAAACTGGGTGCATACTACTCTGTATTTGTACCCACCTTTCAATAAGCAAAACTCTCCATTCCAAACTGGAAAATTCCCTCTCAAGCCCTTGCTGTAGGAGAAGGGAAGAATGCGAATGGAAAAGGGAAGCAGAAGGGCAAGGAAAATAAATCTTATGAACATAATTCAAGAGAGAATCCCAAACAGTCAGAAGGGATTTGAATCCTAAGAGAGCATTGTTGCTGCAACATCCTTCCCCAAAATTTTTATATATAAATGTTGGGACCCCTCCTTCCACATTTTTTGTAACAAATGTTCCTCTTTTCTTTGAAGCTTAGCCTACTCCAATTTGGCAAACTTCAACACTTGTTTCCCAAAGAAATTTTTTCTTTCGATTAAATTTCTTCTAAGGAAAAGGTCACCTTTAGCCTTCGGCGCAGGTTTTAACCATAACTCTACGGCTTTCGGTGATAGTCTTATCCACAATTCGACCATCTTTGGCGCAGTTTCAAACTTTATCTTGGCCTCTCTTTGCGCAAATCTTCAACTTAAATTGGCTGATAATAGCGCGGATTCTAAAGCTAACTCAGCCGTTTGGTGCAATTGTTAACTATATTTTGGGCGCTTTGGAACAGTTTTTAACCCTAAAAGGGATGCCAACACGAAGATCCTTTGAGTCTTTTCTCGCGACTCTTTAGCGCATTTTTCCATTAGCGCAAACGTTGTGGCTAAATTCTCCGCCGACGCGCAATACTTATCCCTAGAAGGGCCGCCCTCATAACTGTGCCTCATCTTTGGACACAGCTCTCGAGTTCAATTATGGGCCCAGTCCATCATCGCAAGATTTAAGCCTAAAACCGCTGCTCATGGCGCAGAACTTAACAATGCGATCGCCACTCTAGCATAGAAAATATTTCTGGGCATATGTGAGGATACAAGGTTGGTGGAGTCATTAGTATCGCCTTGTGCGGATTTAAATTCCCGTAGCTTTGAGCCCCGTGCCCATCAACTCGCCAACCCATCAACTCACGTGAAATTAATGCTCTCCCTACATAAACGCACAGAACGGGATTTTGGAAATCATTCTACCACTTCCGAGGGAGAATGTAGCTCGCTATCCACCATTGGATTTTTGTTTGCACTGTCGCCCATCTCGGAACGCCCGCTAGCCACTAGGAGATACTGCGAAGCTGACAGGTAGGTGTTCTCCCCCTCCCCGTTTGTGTTATCCAAGGTTTTTAATTAGAATTTTACTCCCTGTTAGTAGTCCATTGTTGCTATAAATACATGTGCTGAAAGGAACCCATACACGCCGAGTAGGTAATTTTCATTAGAAACGATGAGGACACGAAGCCACCTTTTGCGAACCAGACCCCGGAAGACCCCATCCCCACATATGCGTCTCAACCTCTTCCCACTATTGCTTACTCGACATCTTAAGTAAGTTTTTCCCACGCAGCATTCCTGTCGATAAGAAAACAATCCCTGGGAAATTCCCATTTACAGCTTAACGGCCGTAGTTTGATCACATAGACTGTATAGTTCACACCCCACACCCAAATCTATAGCAAGCGCTTGTGTTTGGTTAAAACGCCACAACTGCATTCATCCCCGTGGAAAGAAACGTGCCCCAAAAGACAAAATCATTCACGCCTAAACAATGAAAACCATTAGCACCTCACATAACTGCGTCCCTCTATAGAGGACTGAAGCAAAATTAGCATTCTCTATCACACATGGTCGATAATGACTAATAATGCTCGTTTTATATAAATTACATGTTGAGCTAGTGAGTTATGGACCTGGTTTGAAATTTGTCCACATTACCCCTATCCATGAATAACGTCGGTTGAAAGCTGAAACACCAAGTTACACCTGTCGTTTTAGTTTAAAGCAAGATAAAGCCATGTTTTAGAGACAAAACCGCCATAAAACATATTAGGAAAGCCTTTTGGCCCGCAGTAGTAGCATCATGAATAACTCTGCATTCATTTGTAAAGGCCGGTGATAGTGAAATGATAGTTGTATCATAAATTATTTAATCATTTTTCAAAATAGGTTTCGTATTGTGAAAACTGCACATTCCAGAAATTTTATGGTTATGCTTGAAAATCATTTAGTTAAAAGCCAATACTGTCACATTTTTTACAATCTGTACGAAGCATTGCGTTTAAATAGTTTCTCTAAATTTCTTCAGACTCCTTATTTGCATTACTCGGCTCGTCGCAGGTTTGACATGCATAGAAACTCTGCAAGGAAGAAGGCCGCGCAAAAGGTAGAGTCAGATTCAGACGTGGAGATCCTGCTAAATACCTCACTTGAAACCATGTTTGATGATATGCAAGCTACCACCAATGTACCCCCAGGAAGCTCTACCCCAGAGTTTCAGTGGGGTGACTTATATAGATTCATCAGGGATCAGGACTACCCTAATGCCCCCTTACAAGATACTATGGTATATGCAAACATCAAGAGATCCTGTCTCCATAAGGAAACAACCCGATCTGTGTTATTTCCATGTTTCGAAGTCCTCGGTTGGTTGATCCCTCATGTCAAGACTGACATCAAGTTCATAAATGAAAAGAATGGAATGAATCTGGCCTCATTTGCACCTGGACATATCACAACCACTTACAGATTACCCCTGGCAAAAGCTTGGTTGAACAATAAATGGATAGCAGAACACACCATGGATCCTCTGGTGTCTGTTAGGAAAATGATGATAGTTTATAGGAAAATAAGACAAAGGCAGAACAATGAATATGAGAGAAACCTCGTGAAGAACCCTTATAGACTCATTTTTTTGATGTTAAGCTGTATCTTCGGCATGCCAAATGGAAACATCTTCAAGCTTGGATGGGTACCAGTAATGTTCCATATAACCATGTCTGGTACCATCTTCAACTGGGATGATATAATCTCAGAAAGCCTAGAATCGCAGTTAACCGCAGCCCAAGGAAGAATGACTCAGAAGAAAGCAGACTTCTTTATGTCTTCTTATTTGATAGACTACCTGTTGAGCAGACACACCTTCCCAGACTTGGGTTGTTCATGGAACAGAAAGGAGACACCTCTCTTCATAGCCTATCAACCCACTTGGGCAAGCAAGTATGCAAACTACTACAAGCAGCTTTGCGAGAAATTCATCATGCCATTATACCAGCTTATTTTTGTAGAAGAACCAAACTGCATGTCGAAGAACGCCATGCCCATTATTGAAGCATTTGGTGATTATTACCATGCCCAAGAAGGCACCTACATCCGTATGAGTGGACGATCCGTAGCTCCCTTTCTGCTTCCCCGATATGCCACCGACTTTGTGATACATAGGGAAGCTTTAAGACAACTATTCAGTGTTGATGGAATCAGTAGAATCCTCACTGAAATGAAGAAAGGGATGTATCTGCCAATGCCTTTCACTATCGACGCATACAACCTCCCGAGGGAAAAAGAGGGAGAAAACTAATGCCTTTCACTATCGGCGCATACAACCTCCCGAGGGAAAAAGAGGGAGAAAACTATGTTCAGGACTTGCAGATCTTTCATTTTGGTACAAAGTTTTACAGAAGGCATGATCCTTGTGGAAATGTTTCCAGACATGTTGATGTCAAAACTTCCTTTGAATACGCCCATCTTATAGACCTAAATGAGGAATTCTTTCATAGTTCTAGAAATTTAACAGAGTTAGTGAAACGCTACAAGAAGAAAGGAGGAAAGAGTATTACTCCCAAGCTTGTCGGTCTGATTCAACTAGAGCAAGAGGCAACAACATCCCAATTAGGAGGTTCAAAAGACATAGAACCAGAAGAAAGAGACAGATTCATACAAGAATAGGCTACCAAGCAACACCAAGATGAAGAAGCTGCAAGGTTTCAAAATGAACAGGCTGCCAAATTGTAGCAAGAAGAGGAGGCTGCTAGAATCCAAAAGGAGCAAGAAACAAAAGCCTTGAAGGAACAAGAAGAAAGGACCTTGTTAGAAGAAGCAAACAGGATGAAAGCAGTGTTGGCCGAAAGGAGAGAACAAGAAGAAGCTGCTAAGATCCAATGGGAGTAGGAAGCAAAAGCTCTAAGAGAAGAGGAAGACAGAATCCTCCAAGAACAAACTACTAAATTGAAAGAAGAAGAAGAAGGAAGACTCTTGTTGGAGGAAGCAGACAGATTGCAAGCAGAGTTAGCAGAGTTAGCAGAGCTAGCAGAAAGATAAGAAGAAGAAGAAGCCGAGAAAGATGCGGAACAACACCCGCCCAGCCCACAGGTCATGGACTTAGGTATGCCAAAGATAGACCAACCAGGGATAGCTCATGAAGGGGTTGTTTCTACTAAGGAACTAGCACTGACCCCATACAACCCCAGAAAGCAGCACCAAGTGGCTTGATGAATATGGTTGTCTATGGTTGTCATTGATGACAAGCCATTAATGACAAAGGTCATGAAGCCCATTTCTTGCATGATGGCATGATGAAGGCACCCACACACATGTGATGACACTTGGACACTTGCTTGCATGTTATGGGTTGATATTGTGGTGGACACACTTGCTTGCACTTGATGATGGGGTGAAGGTATTGTGACTTACAAATCCTAAGAAGTGATGCCACTTTGACACCATTATGTGTGGGGTCTTTGACATCCTGAACAAATTGAATATTTTAAGAATGAAGGACCATGTATTTGCAAATAATCCCATCATAAGATGATATCCCTCGTCATGCCGTTTCCAACGGTAGGTGGCACGTCACGTGGTTCCTCACGGTTGATGAAATATGAATTTTTAAAGTTGAAGTACCTCATCTTTTGGGTCAACTGACCAAACAAAATTAAATTAAAATAAAAATATATTTATTGCAAGGTCGGCTCCATAAAAAAATTGGCATGAAAGTGTATAAATAAAGGGCTCATGACCTCATTTGGATAAGAAAAATTTGGATCAGCTCTGTGGAAAATCGTGGATAGTCTGAGGAATTTCGTAGGGGTATAGTGATCGCAGCAGAGGATCAGGAGCAGCAGTGAATTTTTTTTTTTTATCTCTGATTTCTGGGCAGCAGCATGGTGATTGTTGAAGATCTTGATGATATTATTTATGCTAGGGCAACAACATGTTTTCAATGACGAATTTTGGATTGATCTAAGGCAGCTTCTGAGGAAATTCGGATGACTGTGACAATCGCAGTGAAGAAGAGTTTTTGGTCTGATTTTAAGGAGTTTCAAATTCGGATTTACAGTGGAAGCTACTGAGGAAATTGCAGCAAACTAAAGCCTTCATCCGGCTTTGATTCCGGGTCTCTTTCTCTAAGGTAACTGTAAAAAAGAAGTCTGAAATTTGGGTATGTGACAACCTTTGAAGTAGCTGCAGTCAAGAATAGAAATTTGAAAGTTTAAAGTTTGCATCGTCTATGAAATTCGGGTTGACAGTATACTAAGGCAGCAATAAGGAATTCAAGTGGATCAGCTGTGAAATTCGGTGGTAAAGGAAAAAGGCATCTACAATAGCAGTACACGAATTCTGTATGAACATTTTGAGGCAGCTGAGTTCTTGATCTTGTGTGACTTGTGCTTTGATTTTGGGCTACTACAACATTCCATCATCCACAGTAAACAAATCTAATATCTATCTCTACACAATGATAGTTGACTTGGCAAATCAGATTGACCTGATAGTTGATTTATTGTGACAACATGAGAAGCATGTGAGCAAGACTTTTGATATAGTATGACAGTGACAAAGTGATGACATGAACATGGCAATGAAGTTGATGGAGCGATAGCTATATGTACAAAAGGTTTGATTTGACAATGATAGTGAGGTATAGTGATGACAAAGTAGTTTGGTTGAAATAATGAAGTGACACAGTGGTATATAGTGATGTACACTGACAGTGATGTACAGTAACATCTATGCACGGTGAAGTGGGATGATGTACAGTGATATATACACATACAATGATGATATATTATATGCCTATACAGTGAATATTTGCATACACATAGATGAAATAATGCATATGATATGCTAGTGAAGATAAGTATGATGAATACATAGTGATGACATATAGAGGGCAGATGTGAACATCAGATTGGAGTTGACTTTGACAAGCATTGATGTGACAGTTTGATATGATATTTGACATGACACTATTGATAGTGGATAAGTTGATGACATAATAGTGACATGAGTGGCATTGACAAGTTGATGGTGATAAGTATGTAATTGCAACCTAGTCTTGCAAATTGAGGTTTGGAAACCTCAACATTTTCTTAGTAGGATCTAAGAAAAACTAGGTAGGGTCCTAGATAAAGAGTTGGTGCTCTTTTGCTTCAGTGGGTGCTGAATAGCCTCATGGTTGTAGCCGTTGAATCAAATACAAAAAAATTACAATTATATCATGTCTCTCTTGTGCAATGTGTTGATGATGATGTGTTTTATTTGATAAATGACATGGATTGATAGTTAGTTTATTAATGAATATGATATGCTGATATAAGAGTTGGTAATTGAAGTTGAAATTAAATAAAGTATATGCTCACTGATTCACCCCCCCCCCCCTCTCAGTGAGCACTGTGTCTAACAATTGGTATCAGAGCAAGCCTTCTGCAGAAGCCTAACAAGCTTGAAGGAAATCAGTAGACACAAGTGAAGGAAATCCATGGAGGAAATTCTTCCATTATTCAATGAATCAAGTTATGAATTCTGGAGCTTCAAAATGAAGTATTACTTACAGGGACAAGCGGTTGACATCTCGAAACCAGTTGAAGGGGCAACAACTAAGAACCCACAAGAAAGCAATGAAAAGGCACTAAGGTTGATCATGAGGATCTTGCCTCAATCAGAGAAGGAAAGGTTGAATCTTGGAAGGTACACTTCAGCCAAAGATCTTTGGAGCACTCTTGAAGGTGAGAACAAAAGGAAGGCTCAAAATATTGACAAAGAAAAGGGAGCCAAGATATCTAAAGATGAAAATAAAAAAGAGAAGAAGGCTCAAGCATCAAGCACTAGTGAAGGTAAGAACTCTTCCATTTGCAATAACTCTGAAAATAATGAAGTTGCTCTAATTAAGGTCGAATAAGATGAGTTGTTGAGACTCAAAGAGGCATTTGAAAAAACTCTATTGGATAAGGATGTCAAATCCAACATAAGGCTGAAGAAGAAGATTATGGGAGCATTTGAAAAATACCAAGACGAGACCAAAGCTCTGTTGATGAGCTTGAAGGTCAAGAACAAAGACTTGCAAAGTGAGTTAGAAGATAAAAAACTTGAAGTCAAAAGTTTGAAGGATGAACTAGGAAATGAACAAGAAAAGACTGATGTGGATCCTAGAGAACTTGAAGAGACAAGATGGACTAATCTTGATTTGAAGGTTCAGTTGGATGAGTACAAGAGAACTGACGAAGTCTTGAAAAATCAGTTAGATGAAAAGGAGAAGAAAAATGATGAGCTTGAGATGGAAGTTGTTGGACTCAAGAAGAAAATTGAAAAAACAATCTATCATGAGAAGTTCAACAGCAACTCGGTCATGTTGGATAAATTATTGGATTGCCAAAGGTCTCCCCATGACAAAATTGGCCTTGGGTATAAAAAGGTAGAAGACAATCTAGAAGAAGACAAGTGGTCTCCAAAGACTCCAAAAGTTGTTCCATCAATGACCAAGGATGCATCTCATGACAACCAAGATGTTGGTTGTTCAAGGACACATCAAAGAGCTAGGACAAATCCTGAAAGTAAAGAAATAATTCCAAGATGGAAACAAGGTCCAAGGTATGAATATAGATTTAATGGCTATTGTTTTTCTTGTTCTAACTTTGGTCACAAGGCAATAGATTGTGTAGATGGAAGAGAGAATTTTGGAGGTCCAAAGAATGCAGTAAGATGTTGGGCATGTAATCAACTTGGACATATAGCTTCCAATTGCCACATCTTGAGATGCTACAATTGCAATGGATTTGGTCATAAGGCTTTAAGATAGATAGATACGGATTTAAGATAGATTTAAGATAGATTTATGCGGGTGATAACACCAACACATAAAAAGAATGTGAACATACCACGAACCCCATAAAAATATTGCAAAAAATTGTAATAAATAATTCATAGTTTTCACCATATTTGGTACGTGTAAAGCCATTCATTTCATTGACATCATATTTGATCCATGATGTCAATGAAGGGTTTTGTACTGCATATTTTATGAAGATGTTTGCGTGTCGTCTTTTCTATGTGGAGGATTTTGTTCTAAAGCAAAAAAACCAAATCCCTAAATTATACATCTTAAGTCAAAACCATATTAAATTAATCCAAATATGGATAGGCTTGTAAGAATTTGAATTTTTTTTAGCAAACAAATTGGACATAAAATATAAAATATAATGTTTCCCAAAAATGAAAGGGAACTTCACATGTAAAGATAACAAAAAAACTTATGAGCAATTTATTTCGGATTTCCTTTAACCATATATACTGGTCTTTCAATTCCGTAGCTGATTTGCTTTCTAAGAGTGTTGTGGTAGCCCTAAAGGTTATTTGTTTT
The DNA here is from genome assembly GCA_027924585.1 of Larix kaempferi. NCBI lineage: Eukaryota > Viridiplantae > Streptophyta > Pinopsida > Pinales > Pinaceae > Larix > Larix kaempferi. The sequence goes on from BSBM01000368.1 coordinate 2,256,711, forward strand.
TCGAAGTTACAAAAGAATATGTTTCTTGGAAGGTCCATGCATGTTGATTAGTTAATTAGTTTTGTTTTTGCTTGGTTTGATTGTCAGTTTTTTTGGATATTATGTATGGACTTGTAGTCCCTTTGAAGTGTTTTGAAATTTTGTTATGGTTTAGTTATTTTAGTAGACAATTAGTGGAATAAATTTTACTTATTTTTTATGATCACCTTGTCAAAATAAAATGGACAATATAGTTACTTTATATATATATATTTTTTAATTTTATGAATAGCAAGAAAATAGCTTTTTTTATGTTGAGAAAAAAATATATTATTACATAATATTAAAAATATAAACATCTATTTGAAATTTTATTTTATAAAAATTAATAATCATTAAAATTTTAATTTTATCTTAATTTTTTTCAAATAAAATTAATAATTACTACATAAATAAATTTAATATAATATAATTGGTTCTCTACACAAAAAGTTACCAAAACCTTCCATTCCATTGTCTCAAATAGATTAACATCGAATAATTAAAGTTATTTATATAAGTTAATTACCTAGTGTTGGGGAAGATTATATAGTGTCCTCAAATTCATTACCTTGTATGTTTTTAAAGGCATTATGTCCATAAAATCAATCAATTTTGAGAATATATTTTTTTGTAATTTAGAAAAATTATATTAATTAGTTATAAATCTATTCCAATTTCTAAAATATAAACATTTATTTATCAATATAATTAATTAATTAAATTTAAAATAAAAACATATAACAGAAAAATTAACAATAACCCATCCATCCATCCGAAAAGAATAAGCAGCTTTATGAAACGCCATCTTTTTCTTATAATTCAAAGCAGCCGAATTGATTGATAATATTTTCTACTTCCAGGGAGACTCGGGGATCTGTGCCGCTTACTTTGGCTATAAGTTGCGCCAATTCGTCGTCATTCTTGACCGCTCGCTGAATGTGGCGAGGGAAGATCCGCGAGTTATTGCTGTCGCGAGCAGCATTTCCGGCCAATTCCAACACCTCGGCGGCGATATATTCGAGGACGGCGGCAATGTAGACGGCCGTGTAGACGGCCGTGCTGCTTCCAACCCGCTTGACATACCCACCCTTCTTCAGATACCTTTCGATCTTCCCCACCGGAAACTTCAATCCCGCCTTCACAGTACTGCTCACCGCCTTCTTCGTCGATCCTCCGCTCGTATCTCCCGAGCCCTCCATTTTATTAATACCCAAATGTCGCTATTCACAGATGCCCAAATTAAAAGTTGAATGTATAGCAGGATGAGATCATGAGTTCAAACCTGTATGCCATGAGATATCGAAGAGGAAGAGAGTTTAAATAGATGGAAGGCTTCAATTCAGTACAATTGAGATGGACGGGACGGGTTAATCCAGCCGACAGATCAGAGTTCCAGCCGACAGATCCAAGTTCAGACCAATTTATTTGTTTGTCCAACTCATTTGTCTCATCCTATACCAAATTCAATTCAATTCCACTCTTTTCTAGCAGTCACCAGAGAAGTCCAAACGAGGGCATTGATTTATATTATTTTTCATGAATTAGAAAGTCACTACTGTGTTTTTTTTTATGTTATCTCTCTTAAAGTATGCACTTCACTGTACTTTTGTGAGATTTAAAGCATTAAACAAAACATATAAAAAAATCCAAATTTTGAATTAGACTTTAGAAAACAATCTGCACTTCGATGCACTCTTGTGAGATTTAAAATCCTGAATATGTGACCACAGAAATATAAAATAACATATCTACGAGAGCTTTCTAATGCCATCATTGTTGTAACACCTTGTTTGCCATCATTGATGTAACTCCTTGTTTTTGACATTGGTATATAATAATGTTTGTATTGTTGATATGGCTAGAAGCTAGATATAAATTATTTGGGATGACAAGATTTTTTTTGTGTGTAACTTGGTAAATTGCAACTTGGTTAGGCTTATACTTGCATGGCATGGGGTTGATTCCAATCCACTACCACTATACTCCCAAGTAGTTATAGAAAGGGGCGGGTTAAAGAAAGGTGGGGTTTAGGGAAATGTGCTTATGTTTCTATGTCTCTCCCCCCCCTAAACCACCCTATCTATCGCATCTTCTCTCTACAGAGGGAGAGGTAGAGGGGGGTTAGGGAGAGAGGAGAAGATATAGAGGGTGGATTAGGGAGGGAGGGAGAGAAAGAGACACAAAATAGACGTAGAGACAAAGATGGGAGGGACTAGGGAGAGAGGAAGAGATAGAGAGGGTGGGTTAGGAGAGAGGAGGGGGTGGGGTTATAAAGGGAGAGGGGGGTTAGGGATATGTGGGGTTGGAGAGAGAGAGAGAGAGGGGGGGGGGGGAGGAGGAGGAGGGTTAGGGAAAGGAGGATAGAGAAGGGGGATGGGAGAGGGGGAGAGAGAGAGAGAGAGAGAGCTCGGGGGGGAATAGGGAGAGGAGAAGAGCGAGAGAGGGGAGTTGGACAAATAGAAAGATGAGGCATGGGGGGGTTGAGAGAGGGACGGGATGGTTAGGGATAGAGATAGAGATGGGGTAGGGTTAGGGATTATGGGGACAAAGAGAGAGAGACATGGGAAGGGGAGGCAGAGGGAGAGGGGGTGGCTTAGAGAGATAGATAAAGGAGGGGGTTAGGGAGAGAGGAAGAAAGAGGGGGGTAGGAGAGAGAGAGGGTTAGGGAGAAAGGGGGGGTTGGGGGTAGAGGAATATAGAGGGGGGGGTGGTTGGGGTGAGAGGAAGAGGGGAGAGTTGGAGAGAGGGGGGGTTTCGGATAGAGAGAGAGGGGGGGGTACATAGAGAGAGAGGGGGGGTTATAGATAGATAGAGAGAGAGAGAGAGAGAGAGAGAGAGAGAGAGAGAGATGTGGGGGTTGTGTGAGACAGAGATGGGTTAGGGTTTAGTGTAAGAGAGAGGGGGGGTTATGGAGAGAGAGAGAGAGAGAGAAATAGAGGTGGGGTTAGAGAGAGGGGGGGTTGAGTTTATAGAGAGGGGGGGGGGATAGAGTTAGAGATTGGGGTGACAGAGAGAGCGAGAGAGAGAGAGAGGGGGGGGGGGAGAGGAGGGAGGGAGGTAGAGATAGAGATAGAGAAAAGAGTAGGATTAGTCAAAGAGGAAGACATAGGGGGGTTGGGAAAGAGGGAGAGAGGGGGGGTGTTAGGGAAAGAGGAAGAGAGATCTAGGCGAGTTTGGTAGATAGAGGGAAGGAGGGTTAGGGAGAGAGGGGGTTGGGTGGAGAGGAAGAGAGAGGGGTGTTGGAGAGAGAGAGAGGGGGGGTTGGGGTGAGAGGAATAGAGAGGCGGGTTGGAGAAAGAGAGGGAGGAGGGTTAGGGATAGAGAGAGAGGTGGGGTTGGAGAGAGAGAGAGAGAGAGAGAGAGATGGGGGGTTTGAGAGAGAGATAAGGGGGAAAGAGAGAGGGGGGTTAGGGAGAGAGGGAGATACATAAAGAAAGAGAGAGAGGTGTGGTTATAGAGAGAGGGGGAGAGGCTTAGAAAGATAGAGTAAGGAGGGGGGTTAGGGAGAGAGGAAGAGAGATGGGGTGTTAGGGAAAAGGGAAGAGAGATATAAGTAAGTTTGGGAGATACAACAAAGCAGGGTTAGGGAGAGAGGTTGTGGATCAAATTACGATTTATTTAGAAAAGAAAATCATTTCACAAATTTTTAGGCTATGGATGAATTTACTTATTAACATGAAAACTTGGATAAATTTATTGATTGTGTAGACATTGATCAACTCCTTTGCAAAATTATGACACCCAAAATTAATATCCCTAGTCTCATGCATAGTGAATACCACGCACTCCCAGTGACAGAGAGTGGGAACTCACGCCACCCTTTTCATAGTGTTTGTGGTGGCTATTTGTTCTAAATTAGGAATCTCTAATGTTAGTGATGGAAATCCTCAATGGAAATTTATGATGAAGTGGTTTGTGAATAATTTGAGGTCACTCCGATCATTCAAATGGATAGTGACGATATGAGGAATTTCATTTACGATCTAATCATTTCATCATTTGCCAAATTCTAAAGAAAATAGTCTGAACCTATTTGAGTGACAATGACCAAGATTGGAAGATAATTGTTTCACAACACAATCTATTTATTACGTACATGTCAGACACATAATATCATCATCAATCTCGATCTACATACTTGAAATTATAATCTATTCCATAATATTTTACATAAAATAATCTAATTTTTTTAAGCGAAGTTGCTTGTATTAATTAAATGCATGCTTTCACAATGGTCTAACATTAAACATTAATTAAATTATAATAATATTTGGTATCCTAAATTTAATACCAGTCTGTGGTAGTACCGTGGAGAAATTTCCATGGAGGTATGTGGAGAGGATCCAATGGTAGTACCGCATAGAAAGGTCCGTGGGCACGGCAAGCAGAAAGATCAATGAGTGCAACAAAGTACAAGTGTGCGACGGTTGGTGATTGACGGTGCATGTACGCGAGGTTTCCAAAATGCGTCTCAAGTAATAGGTAGTGGAGAGAGTTCCATGAGCATGATGGAGTATACGTCCACAATGGTCTTCAGTCATTGGCCATCAGTTGATAGTGGTCATTCGATGGTCGTCGATCATCAATTAGAAGTCATTAGTAGGCGGTCTTTAATGTGCATCCGCGGGGGTACAAAATGTCCTCTAAGGAATAAGCCCACAGAGAGAGATGTGCAATGGTCATCAGTGTACACCTGAAGGGAAATGAAATTATGATCGATGATTATGATTAGCAATGCACCCTCAACTTTCACACTGGATAATGAAGGGTGAGCAAGTCATTTGGAGGATACCATCTATCCACGTCCTATATTTTAAGTGGCAACATGTCCAACAACAGCCATTCCAAAACCACTTTTTCCATGAGCCATTACCACTTTTGGTGATGGAATACAACTAGCCCATTTACGCCAAGGAGAATTGGGGAAATAAGCAGTGATTTCGATCCTCAAATTTCAGATGCCGAAAATTGAAAAATGGCATTGAACTTATGTGCTAGATTGCGTGAAATCCAATGAGTTGCAAAAAAAAACAAGGGCGATGCCCTTGACCTGCCCTGCAGTGGCTCAGGGAGGCCACAAGGGGGAAATCCCCCTCGACCTCCATTATTATTTTTTATATATCTACAAATTTGGTCCCTAAGTTTGAGTGCAACTACAGGAACAATAAAAATTGGGAAAATTTGACAATTTTGAAAAGGTTGTAACTTTTGCTCATGAAATACAAAAAAATTCCAAGTCTGAGAAAAATTGGAAAAGTCAAAAGTAGTCAGACCCATAACTTTATAGAAGTGAAAGTTGTTGAGTGATCCTTGTTATATGTACTAACAGTTCCCTATAGAAATTTTTTTCTAGTTCTCTCTATATTTTCTTTTGTGGGTGGTTGAAGTTGGTCTCCAAAGATAATTGCACCTATAGAAACAATACATAGTTGGGAAAAATTAGCATTTTTGGGAGAATGTAATTTTTAGCTCCTAGATCAAGATGAAGCATGAAGATAGGTATCAGGAAGCATATAAATAGGGGAGCAATAGTGCATTGTTAGATTCTGAATGAGAAACTTAGATGTATTTGAGATTCAAACAGAAAAGTGCCTGTAACCTTGAATTGACAAAGAAGTGTCCATTTGGGTTATTCCCGGAATTCATGATAATTGTGTTGATGTGCAGGGATAACCCAGTGATAGTATTATGATAATTCTTGTTAACATGTGGAAAAACATGTTGAATGGATAAGAATGCATACAAAGTTGTGATTACAGTTTGAATTGCAAGGCCATGGAAGCTCTTGATTATTGAATATGGATATTGTATTCCATACGAGAATGCTCAACAAGGTATGGCTTAGGCCAATATTTAAAGTACATGTGAATTGTAAAGGTGGTGGGTGAATCATCCTTGTGAGAAGTGTATGCATGCTAAGAGAAGTTACAGTATATGGACCAACAAATTATGAATAAATAATGAAAATTGGTAAGGAAATTCCATTCCTCAAGCCAGGATGATTTTGAGAACCCCCCCAAAATTTATATGTATAAAAAGTGGATGAATATCCTCAATATATAGGAAAATTGAAGGCGATTTTATCAATAATATATATATATATATATATATATATATATATATATATTATATATATATAGATATATATATTTGGCGAATCTTTCATTTCATTATATAATGCTGTAAAATCTTGGCGAATCTTTCACTAAATTATAATATATTGTAAATATTGGCAAATATTTCACTTAATTATAAAAAATTGTAAAAAGTCGGCAAATCTTTCACTGATTTATAAAATATAGTAAAAATTGTGCGAATCTTTTGCTAGTAAGACTCAAACTTTTGATTTTATGTGCCCCAGCCACGTAACATTTTTCTGGAAGATGATAAAATTTCCCTAAGAACTTCAATATTTTCCAAGGCACTTCTAAATTCTCTCAAGGATGATAAAAAATCCCCATGCACTTCAATATATTCCCAAAGCACTTCAAACTTCCCCCATGTCACTTCAATACTTGTCACATGCACTTCTAAATTGACCCAATGATGATAGAAACACCCCATGCACTTCAATACTTGCCCCGACCACTTCAAAATTCTCCCAACGATGATAAAAACACCCATACACATCAATATTTGTGCTAGGCACTTCAAAATTCTCATAGCGAAGATAAAAACGCCCTCATCCACTTCTAAATTCACCTAGTGATGAGAAAAATGCACCATGCACTTTTAAATCCACCCAGTGATGAGAAAAATGCCCCATGCACTTCTAAATCCACCTGGTGATGAGAAAAACACCACAATGATTCACTTCGAAATTCACCAGTGAGGAGAAAAATGCCCCAAACACTTCAATACTTGCTTTGGGCACTTACACTTCAAAATTATACCAGAGATGATCAAAATTCCCTAAGCACTTGGGTACTTTTCGAGGCACTTCAATACTTGCCCCATGAACTTCTAAATTCACCTAGTGATGAGAAAAACACCCTGCACACTTCAATACTTTGCTCGGCCACTTCAAAATTCTCCCAACGATGATAAAAACACCCATACACTTCAATATTTTCCCTAGGCACTTTAAAATTCTCGCAGCAAAGATAAAAACATCCCCATCCACTTCCATGTTTTCCTAGGCACTTCATTACTTTCCCTAGGCACTTCAAAATTCGTCCAATGATGGTAAATATGCCCTAGGAAATGGATAAAAACACCCAACAATGATATAATGACCCAAGCAATCACAAAAATGCCTCAATCCACACAAATTTACCTCGGCAAGTGATAACGTTTCCCATTAGTGTTTTAAAACATCCCAACACTATAAAATCATCCATACATTGATAAACAACAACTGCAGGCACTTCTAAATTCACCTAGTGATGAGAAAAATGCCCCATGCACTTCTAAATTCACCAAGTGACAAGAAAAATGCCCTATGCACTTCAATACTTGCCCCAAGCACTTCAAAATTCTCCGAAAGATGATAAAAATGCCCTAAGCACTTCAATATTTTCCCAGGCGCTTCAAAATTCTCCCAAGGTTGATAAAAAATCTCCAAACACTTCAATATTTTCCCCAAACACTTCAAAATCCCCCCAAGGCACTTCAATACTTGCCCAATGCACTTCTAAATTCACCCAGTGATGAGAAAAACCTTGCGCACTTCAATACTTTCCTCGATCACTTCAAAATTATCGCAACAATGATAAAAACACCCATACACTTCAATATTTTCCCTAGGCACTTCAAAATTCTCGCGTCGAAGATAAAAGCACCCCCATCCACTTCCATGTTTTCCCAGGCACTTCATTACTTGCCCTAGACACTTCAAAATTTGTCCAATGATGATAAAGATGCCCTAAGCACTTCAATACTTACCCTAGGCAAGGGAGAAAAACATTCGACAATGATATAATCACCTAGGCAATCACAAAAATGCCTCAATCCACACAAATTTACCTTGACAAGTGATAAATTTTCCCATCAATGTTTTAAAATGTCCCAACACTACAAAAGCATCCATACATTGATAAACAACAAACCCAAGCACTTCTAACTTCACCTAGTGATGAGAAAAATGCCCCATGCACTTCTAAATTCACCAAGTGACGAGAAAAATGCCACATCCACTTCAATACTTTCCCCGGGCACTTCAAAATTCTCCGAAAGATAATAAAAATGCCCTAAGCATTTCAATATTTTCCCATGCTCTTCTAAATTCTCCCAAGGATGATAAAAACTCCCCATGCACTTCAATATTTTCGCCACGCACTTCAAAATTCTCCGAAAGATAATAAAAATGCCCTAAGCATTTCAATATTTTCCCATGCTCTTCTAAATTCTCCCAAGGATGATAAAAACTCCCCATGCACTTCAATATTTTCGCCAAGCACTTCAAAATCCCCCCCCGACACTTCAATACATGCCCCATGCACTTCTAAATTGATCCAATGATGATAGAAACACCCCATGCACTTCAATACTTGCCTCAACCACTTCAAAATTCTCCCAACGATGATAAAAACGGCCATACACTTCAATATTTTCCCCACACACTTCAAAATTGCACCCAAGCACTTGAATACTTGCCCCATACACTTCTAAATTGACCCAATGATGATAGAAAAGCCCCATGCACTTCAATACTTGCATCGGCCACTTCAAAATTCTCCCAAATATGATAAAAACGCCCATACACTTCAATATTTTCCCCATGCACTTCAAAATCCTCACAACGAAGTTAAAAACGCTCCCGTCCACTTCCATATTTTCCCAGGCACTTCGTTACTTGCCCTAGGCACTTCAAAATTCGTCTAATGATGATAAAGATGCCCTAGGCACTTCAATACTTTCCCTAGGCAAGGGAGAAAAACACCCGACAATGATATAATCACCCAAGTAAGTCGGGTCATTAGTACCCAAGTAAATGTAATATAAGTGGTGATTGATTCTATCTAGACAAGTCGATCCAGTTAGGATTACCAGGGCCAACATAACTAAGTTAAAGATTAGGTAAAAAAAAAAGTATAAATAGAAAGAGAGACTCCTTCATTTATTCATTCACTCACTTGTGCAATTCGCATTAGTAGAGAAAGAGAGAGATCTGCGAAGGAGAAGGAGGAGTGGCTTGAGTCCAAAGTTTGGTCTTTTTGTCTCTCTTATTTGTGAGACATATTTTGGGGCATTGTACTTGATCATCTATATTGAGGAATTTCTTGCTGGGTTTTCTTCCCCTAGAGGGTTTCCTAGGGTATATTGTTTTGTGCTTTGTGATTGTGTATCTTTCAGAGATCATGCTTATGCTGCTATTGTGAATAATGTATTGAATGCTAATGAATTTGCAATCTAGTCTATGTAGCATATATAATCTTAACACTCTTCGGCACAATAAGATTTCTCCAAGCAATGTCCCCATACCAACAAAAGGATTCTTTAAGGAATGCGTCTCAACTAAAATGTAGCAGTTGATATTCTAAAAGGTGACTGCTCCACCAACATGTGCCCACAATGCAACCAAATATTCATCTAGAAGTCAGTGTTCCAAGGAATTCAAAGAGGATCTAGGAATTTTCCAACATTAAATGCCTTCCAAGTAAGTGTAAATACGGTTCTCTCTTCCAACATGTCTCATAAATGGCTGGGCGCACCCTTCTTTCTGAACATAATGCGAGCATTCACTGTTACAAAGCATAGCTTCTCCAACTGATGTAAACTCCTCAAGGCTTGAACCTCAATCATGATGGAACGACCCATATACATACTTCTAGGAGGTGTGGCCTCCCTATGGACTGTAGTACCGTTGAATGCTAGCCTCCAATGATGGTACAAGCCTACCCAAGACCATATACTAAGCTTCAAGACTGTTTGGAGGGAAAAATGGCCTGGAGATTGAGTACTATATGGAACAATTAATCAATCCAATCCAGTCAAAACACTGAAGTGATGTGAGATTACTTTCCATGTGCACTTTTACATAATCTCAAAACTTGCTTGCAGGATGCAGCCATGGTTGGAAATTCATAATAACTCACCCTGTACAAAATCTTGAGAACCAACTATTACTAGTTGAATTTAGAATGAGATTCTGATAGGCTGGTAAGGAATTACCATCCCTGCGAAATACACTCTGGAAAATAGTAATACAAAATATTTATTCTGATGAATAATTTATATAATAATATTCTGATCAATTTATAATTACTGATTAATGGCAAGTAGTTTACATGAAAATTTTATTGACCCTACAAATATTGCTAGGTAGGGGAATGATGTTGATAATTTGAAATGAGAAGACAAATCCAATTTCAAAAAGAGAAATCAGTTGGTTGAGCATTAAATCGTATGATAGCCATAACAATCTATTAATATTGGCATAGATAGAAGCCTCTATGCAAAGAAGGAAGATGACCAAGATATTATATGAAAATACACTTATTGTAACTGTCTAGGAAAAAGGATTGTTTTGAAAGGAAACATCAATATTTTTTAATAACCAACAATACTCATGTCAAATCCAAAATTTCCGAAAATTTTAAAATTTTTAAAATAGCAAGTAATATTAATAAATGCATTCATTGATCTATTTGATTTGTTAAAAAGATATTAAATGTGTCTGAATGATCTGTTGTTATACTTAGATTTTGTTATGAGTTTATTTACCGTTGCTGATTGTTTTCTGTTTTTCAACCACAAGGGGGAGTTGTCATAGCAGACTGGGCTTACTTAGCTTCTGAGCTAATGCATCAAAAATGACTTTCTCTTACAGATATACAGGTAAAGTTCGGGTCGCTGCAAATAATCTTTAAAGCATTATAAATCATTTAGTTGTACCAAATCATTCAGTAAAAAGTCTAAGCATGCTAACCAGGTTATCAGGTGTTTGAAGGTAGCACTCTGCCTATGACCTTCTCTAGATCTTACTGATAGAGAATTAGAATTTACTAGAGAATATGATAACTATTTTTCTTGAAATTAAAAGAATTAGATAATCCTATGGAGTATTGGTCCATTACTGATATGCATAAATTTCTTAACTAGAGCTTTAGAGTATGACCGAGTTATCATCATCAGATCAATTTTTACTCCACCATTGTTATTGCATCAAGTCATGTTTATAGTAGAATATTTGGTGTGCAATTTCATTTGTAAGGATCTGAAGATATCAATATAAATATACTTTGCTTGTCTCAAACAATTACCAGGTATTCTGTAAATTACATGTCTCCTCTTATCATTTTCAGGATTTGTTTAGCTTGAAAAACTATTCCTATTTCTATGATTGATAGTGGATTGAGAACTGTAAACTATCTTTATTAAACTCATTGTGTCTTAAGGATGGCAAGAGTCTACTTGTCATATGCGAAATCTGAGTCTATTTCAGTGCAACGCTATCTCAATTTCCATTATGGATATAGAGTTGTCAATCATTTATGCCCAACATCACTACAAATATCTTAGAGAATTGAAAGAGATATAATATCTATTGTCTTGCTACATTAGGCTAGGGTATATAAAAAAAATAGTGATAAGGTTTGCAATTAGCATTTGATTCACTTGAAAACTACCTCCTTGGTAATTTTTTTATAATAATTTACAAGTTCTCTAAGTCTAAATAGACTTCAAGATTTAATCTTGTTCACTATTGACAATTGCGTGGTATTATTGATTGTAGGTCATATGTTGATGTTCACTTAAGCTAGTTCGAAAGCATTGTTTTCATTTTGAAATAATAGCAAGTTTCACAATATGGTATCACGACCATAGAAGAATATCCATGCTATGATTTGGGGTTACCTTCGCCATGATTTTTAATTGACAAACATAATAATTGGAATCTCACCACGGACTTTGGAACGTCAACCCACTGTATGTGAAAAATTAAAGTGCTACGTGGTTAGTCTTGAGCCATGCATTTGGTGATATATAACAGTCGACTAACCCTAATTGGCCATTTCTCCCTTTGCCTTCGGGCTCGGCCGCTCTGCAAACCCTCCTGTCCGAACCTTACTGATACACAGTGTGCTAGCAGCCTCTATGCTGCTCCCAGTCTTCGTGCTTGCCCATTGCATCGTTTGGGAGTCATTTGTTTTGCTGTTAGCAGCTGTGAGGTTTTTATGACCTAGGGTTATCCTTTTTGCTACTCCTATTATCCCTGTCACGACTTCCTTCGTCTACATCTTTTGATTTAGTTCTGTCACAGCTTCCATCGTGGAAGGTTTCACTTCTGTCAACTTGTTCTTTTGGTGACAAAGATGGGGTTTAAACTTATTCTGTTCATGCTACACATGGTTTAGCAGGCTGTTGTAATGACTGAGCTCCTCTCAAAGTCACTGTTAAGTTTATTTAATCCTACGCTCTGCTAGTTAAAAGGATTGGTTTAACAAGTTTTTTGTTTAACTCAAACACTCTGTCGTTGCAGGTTCTTGCTCCTCTTTACAGGTATGGATGGCATGAGCTTCAACGATTGGCTCTACCGGGTAAGCCTAGTTCTCACCATGGCATATCCTCCTTGTTGGTTATCTGTATGGTTAGGGTTTTGGTTTGACTGAAAAGTCACGGTAGCCTTGCTAAATCTTTTAACTGTATAATTGAATGAAAAAATATGGGTTTAACCCTGTGTTGTATTTGGATGTTACGGCTTCGCCCGGTATTGTAGTTATTTATCCTCCTTTTGGCACTTAGGTTTTCTACAGAAGACTTGTATTGTAAAAATTGAAGAGAACGAAGGCTGTGAGCCTGTTCTGTAGGTGAGGTTACGACCTCGGGGTTTTTGTTTTAGTTCTGTTCTCTTATAACGTACAGGGTTTCACTATGTTTGTTATAAATTTTTCCTGTGTAAAAGGACTTTGATAAAATGACTTATTATCGGTCTCCCGTATATTTGAGCTGGTGTATAGCGTGAATTTAAATTCTGAGTTTCTAAAATCACCTAAACTGTGAACCGGAGCTACGATCGTAGGTGAAATCATTGTATTAATTCTAAATGTTTATTTACCTGTAAGGTCTGGAATGATAGGGTTTAATCCGAAATTACAGTGGTGAGTTTGTCTAGATACTGATTCTGTCGATACGATTATGCCTCTGTTGGTTGTTGAGAGACAAGTGAAAGATATTATTATGATATTGAAGCTCGACAATGAGCTAGAAAACTGTTCTGTCTGTTTCATTTTGTTGTGGAATTAATATCTAGGTTATTTCTCTGCTGATAAATTCTTGTTGTGAAAAACTGAAATGATAGGGTTCGATTCGAACACCACATTCGTGCTTTTGTTTAGTTTCTTTTTCGGTTGTTTTGATTATGACTCTGTCGAAAAAGTGAGTCTAGTGAAAATTAATACTATACTGTTTAAGCTCGATGCTGAGCCAAATAGGGTTCTGCTAAAATCTTTTGTTTTTAAAACAATGACTAAGTTATTTAACAAAGTTAAATTCTTTAAGAAATTCTCTGTTAGGGTTGGCGTATTGATTTGGTTGTAATGTAAGGACTTGTTAAAATTAAATAGGGTTTGTACCCTTATATAAAAATCCTATCTGTTACTACAAAATCTCCTGTAATGTTTGTGGACCAGGGTATAAATACTTCAATTTCAAATATTAGGAATTTACTATTGTTTCTCGTGATTATTATTAAGTTTTGTAACCACAGTAACATAATTACTTTGTAAGTAAACCTTACCTATCTGTTCTTTCACTGTAGTTATTAGGTTATAATTGTAATAATAATTTACTACTTAAATATTACTATTATATTGAAAACAATATCTTACAATTATATTGAATACAGTATAGATACCTGATTAGTAATAATTACTTCTTACTAGGGAAGCTTGAAAAACACAGTAACTCTATCAAAATTAACTACTACTATTCTGAAATATTAACTTTTCTAATTAATTATTTCATATTAAAGATACAGAAAACATAATAACTCTTAACAATCTTACTACTGATATTCTGAGATTTAATCTTTTCTAAACTAATTACTCTTCAGACATATCGAAGATAAACACAACATACATTTATTCAGATTTAATAAACATACAGAAATCAATAGCAGAACCTATTTCTGTGGACAACAACAGCAATGGGAGGCTGTTCCTCCCTACCAACTCTTGGAGAGTACCCAGACAACACTTCTCAGGACCCCCGAGCTTGCTCTGGTCTCCCTGGCTGGTACTAGGTGCAACAAAGTAATTCTCTTAACCCAAACAGCTATAATGGAACCAAGTTACTACAACATCCCTCTCAAACAACTCCCTTACTGTATATTTCCCTCTTCCTCAATGGGACTCCTGAATAACATTCACCTGAATGTATTCTCCCTCCAGAACCATTCGAACCCCCAGCTCTGTTCATTGAGTACTATTTAAAAGATTGCCTAGGTCTTTGTTGGGTTAACTGCCATTAATGAGACACCTGCTCTGATTCCACTTCCTTGGGGAATCATGACCCCAAATATAGGGAAGTTGCCACCTGCAACTTAGGAAGTGTTTGAGGATGCTGCCACTTGTCTTTTGCCTTTCCACCTAGTTCCATCCACCAGTTTGACTAGTAACCTCTTTTTAACAGCTCTCCCATGCTGTTGTCTCCATAATTCATTTATTAATAATAAAATATTCAGAATTACATTCCATTTCTAGTGACTCTGTTGAGTCATCAATTCCTACTTAGCATTAAATTTAACATAATGTCTTAGGAATATATTGAAATAATTACATAATTTTTACAAAATTGGGGTATGTGACAACTCACAAACATGCAACTAGCGTAAATGCCAGACAAAATACATTTGTAAATTTACATTGAGTACCATACAATATATTTTTAAACAAAACCAGAAATGCAACTTAGCCCTCAGCTCAAGTGCATCAAGAGATGGATGGGCAACGTTTAGGTCATTATTGTGCTCTTGAAATACACAGATCAATCAACAAAATAAAAACCAAAATGCATTTTTAAATTGGACATCGACTACCATACAATATATTTTTATACAAAAACAGAAATAAAACTCAAACCTTAGCTTAACTGCATCAAGAGATGGATGGGAATGTTTAGGTCATTATTATGCTCATGAAATATGCAGATCAATAAAAAAAATAGAAACCAAAATTCAAGATGCTAATTATGATCCCCAAATATAAAATGATGGCACATTTGATGCATTTTAAGACGGATCTTCTAGACACTAAAATAGCAACAGAACTTGGAAAGCATAAGGAAGAAACAAGGGAGAACTTGGAAAGCAGAAGGAAGAAAAATGGAGAACCTAGGAAACAATCTTGGAGCTGGTTTGGCGACAATAGGTAGAGGCTGCAAGTCCCAATCATTCTCCATAGAAGGATGAAATACTTGATAGTGATGGCTGGTCATCTCTCTGCAAAATCAACACATTTGAACAATATCAGATAAATTTCATGAAACAAGAAACTCAACGTCAAGATCAAGTTGGAAAATACACATCACATTACAGAAAATGATACTAAGAAAACTACAGTAACCTATACTACTTTCCGATCACCTTCCCATGCGATATTTTGGCCTTGAGTTTATTAATTAATTTCAATCATCTTTGTGGCAGGATACATTTACCCAGGCAAGTCATTCAAATCATAGTATTCAAGACACATTTCCACTACTATAAACTATATGAAATAAGTTCAACTCTAGAACTTCCATTGTAGTTAGGTATTCAGTGGATGACATGAAGTAATCTAAGATCCTAAACACAAAATTTCTACATCCAGATGAAAACTTTTCATACTTCAATTGAAGTGCAGTAAAAGTGACTTGCTTAGCAAATAAAATCACTCTAGTTAGAACCCAAGAGTGTGCAACAAAAATTGTTATAACAAAAGAATATCAACCAACAACTGGAGGTTAATAATTTAGCTTTGACTGCAAATGAGTGATGCAACCCACACCTGCTATATTTATTAAAGTGATTGAGATAGATATCCTTTAAGGATTCCTGAAATCCTACATCAGAGATTGCAATGATAATCCATTACAATGGGTAATACAACTTATGCATGCTCAACTTTATAAGAAGTGGTCCAAGATACAAACCTCTTAAACTAGTCTGAAAAAGCACACCTGAGATATTACTCTAGAATGGCACAAGAATAGGAGGACATTGCAAGCAAAAGGGTTCCCTCATATAATGTTTACAATAGTTGGTAGCAATAAATAAAGACATAATTTGAGTAATGGACATTGTACATGTAATACTCCAAGAGACTCGTATGTTTCATTTATAAAATTCCTTGATAATGTCACATATAAACCAATATATGCTCTTGTATAGTCAATTTTTCCGGTTAGTCTCTCTGTTTTCATTAATGGTACACACTTTCTGTCAGCGACATGTTTTGCCTCGCTATCTGAACCAAAGTACCTCAATAACCAAGTTTATATCCAATAGGGTACATGGCCTTCCAAGTTTCTAGAAAGCACGAGAGAAAGAAGGATTATCCCAATATTTATGATCAATATGGTACCAAAAGAGGGGGTTGTGGAGTTGTTCTATCTCTGATCAACAACCCTTAGGTCTACTTCACATGCCAAATAATCACTAGTCGTTGATGCACAAGTATACCAAGGGTGAATGCACACTTGATGCCATGTTTGTTGCTGAATTTTGTCTACAGGGGTTCAAGTTGAATTGGTGTAAATTTCTAATTTGATAAGCCCTTCTGAAGATAGAGAAGCAGATCTTCAGAATAATACAAAGAGTACAGTAAGAATCCGAACTCAGACAAGGGAGGTATACTTTCATTCAATAGGAGTTCACAGCATTTGGTCAAAGTTCAGAATTTCCAAATGTCAGATCAGATATGACAGAGCTGTGATGACAAGCTCATGGGGGGGCATTTTATCATGAAAAACAGCAGTAAAAACATCTAACCAATAATTCAGAAGTCTTGCTAATCTGATAATTGGAAATGTAATTTTTGTGAGAAGAAATTGGATGTTCATAAAATGCACGCAGGAGTTAGTAAAGCAGCTCCAGTTTTAAAAATCCTCACCAAAGTCTGAAAATGTCTGCAGTTCAAAATGGATGTCCGTGCTGACTGAGTGAAAATGTCCGCACAATGCTTTGAAGCATTATGAAAATGCTCGTATCTGTTCACAATGGTAAGAATATGCACGCTGCATATTGGTAAAGGGTTGGAGAATGTTGAAGAAATGCCCGCAGTGAGGAAATTATGCCCGCCAATCTATCAAAGATGCCTGCAAAATGAGAGAAGTATGTTCACACTCAATACATAATTGAAATATAGTGTTGAAAATGCCCGCATCAGGAATGAAGATGCCCGCACTGGTGCAAGAGATTCCTATTGAAAACAATCAATATATTTGTGAACATAGTTGTATTATGACTTATATCTATAACCGTCAACTGAATAAAAAAAAGCATAGCAAAATGTATAGCTACACGTCAATTTCATAATGGATATCCCAAATTTGAGAATTATTTTAAAAGATGGCACGACATTGACGAAGACATTCAGGTTATATGTACATAGCTGTTACTTTAACTCTATTAAGTTACAGTAATAATGGGGTGGAGTTAAGATTCAATCCACTCAAAATAATAAAAACTTTGAATAATCTATTTTCAGATGTGATAATTATTACTCAATGATATATTAACCATAGTGTATTATTAAACAATTACACACTGAAAATTCAACCATAATTGCACCTAAATAAGTAGACACAAGATTTATTCAAGAAAAACCCAAACCTAAACTCTAGAAAAACCAGCCAACCTTCTTAGAAGAATTATGTTTAGAAAACCAAATACAATCCAAACTTAAACAAACACTAATTCACAAGGGTTTCACGAGCATGAAGAAATCCTAATACATATACAGAATAAAAATACTTCTCATAATAGAGACTTCCATGAGCTAAGGACATCCCAAGTACAATATATCTTCAAAGCAAAAGTAAACCCTAATGCAATTTTCCTTCTCCTTCCTTGCACCAAAGATGAGAGATAAAAGATATGAGAAGTGATATGATGCAAATGATCAATATGAATTTCTTATTTCCTTGCACCAAAGATGAGAGATAACAGATATGAGAAGTGATATGATGCAAATGAGCAATGCGACTTTCTTATTTATACTAATTTATTACTCTTTTAATTTTATTTTGGTCCACATCCATGTTTACATAATGTCACTTTGGGTATTAAGTACTCACTTGGTACATATCACTAGGGTTTTTTTCCAAGCTCAATGTTCATGTACTGGTTTTTGGAAGTCCTCTTCATTTTTTCTAGAAAGGTTGTCAAACAGGATACTACAAAACATCAACACATAATGATGTTATAGATATAAGTCATAATACAACTATGTTCACAAATATATTGAAAACCGTCAACATATGGTTTGTTATGAAGAAAGTGTCACTCATGGAAAAGTGGTTCATGTAGTATTTCTCTGACATTATAAATCAACCTTTGTTATATTTTTCTATTGTAATTTTCCATCTAAATATTCCAAAATTTCTCACAAGATGATTACGAGGGAGTCAATGAGGAAGGTGTTACATCATATTTTGATGAAATATCTATGATATATGTATATGAATCACCCATTATTATGATCCACATTTATTGTCATGATGTGCTTATTATGCAGTCCTATGTTGAGAATGGCTCGAGATGTTTTCTTTTATATCATTATATTATGATATTCTGGTCCTAATGATGATGACATCATTCATGGTGATGTGAGATGGTTATGGTAACATGTGTTTCTTGATTTCTTAGTACATATGATGTGAAACAATAATTGCACTTGATTTGTTGATATGAGATTATTATGAAGTGATGTGGTAATGTATATGGACTTGTTTCATGATGATTAATGACTGACTATATTATTGTGAGTGGAAATGCTACAAGAATTCCACTCTGTGGCCTTAGAGGATGGTTCATTCTAGAAACCACGATCTCATGGGAGCCCATAACCATGAGGGAGTTATGGGATGGGGAACAAGTCACTCGATAATACCTTTCCATCAGTTCCTTTTATTTATATATTTGTTGAAATTCCATGTATTGAGGAATTTCATCGAGGGAGGTATATGGAGGACTTTCAATGCTTGGGGTTGATTTCCCAGTGGGATTTAAGGAGGGAGTTTTGGGTCAACCTTACGAGATTCTTGGTGCGCATGGTTTACTGCACTGGACCATATTCCTAGTACCCACTAGATGAGGCCTTGGAGCCATAGAGAGCAGCTAAGGTTGAAAGGCCTTAAGCCTTACACTAATGCTAGAAGTTGAGGATATAGCGAGAGTTATACTTGCATCTCATCATATCTATGATGAGGATTTTGATAACTCTTGTGGTCACACCATGATGGGTGACCCTTATACTAGTTGTATCAGAGGGTTCGTTCCATGGCGAGCAGGACCATCTGTAGTATTGGGGGTGTTTCGAGGTTGATCAGATGGTATGATTATGGGAGGGGTGTGTAAGGGGGGAATTAAAAGAGTTATGGTTAGGAATCCTATAACTATAAATTTGGGATGAGGTTCCTTGAAGGAGGGGACTATGTAGCACCCCTCTGTTTCATATTGCATCAATACTAGGGGGCATGTCAGGTTATAGTGTAGGCATGGGACACACACGTGATGACCACATGAGTGGGTCCTATACCTGTACAATAGTATTGGATTATATAGGTATATATTGATAGTATTATAAGGACACGTGATTCATAAGAACCTAAAAATACAACTTACCAAATAATGACAAAGAAATCATGAATTAGATTAAAGAAGGGGTTATAAAAGGAAATAATAAAATAAGTAATTGTGATCTATTTTCTCTACTAATTGGGATTTTTGCATGGTTAATATTGCATGTTGACATGTGTCCAAACTATGTTTTCTGGAAAATATTAAAGAGGGGAAGGAGAAGGGGAAGAGGTTCTTTTTCCTTCCTCCTCTTTCAGGGATTTCTAGGAGCTAGGAGGGAGATGGAGGTTGATGGTAGAATAGGGTTTCAAGGAAGATGTTTGACTGGCTTAGTATTGTCAAGTGAGGGCTTGGGATCTCTCATCCCATGACTGAGGGGTTGGTTGGGAGGAGAGAGGTCCTCCAAATGTGGTTCTCCAATTGTTGTTGTTGTGGTCCTGATTGCTGTTATGGTATCTCTATAAGTACAAATTTATATTTCAGGATTTCCTTTCTCCTTGTATTATGTTTAAATAATATTTCATTAATATTCAATCTTGAAAATCAGTTTCTGGCTCTTTGTTCTAGTGAAGGCTTAATTGTTGGAGTTCACTTCTTAGAGAGACAACTTCATCTTCCTGACTTCCACACTTGTCATCCTTTAATTTCAATTTCCTGATGGTGTCTGCTTCTAATCTCAAAAGAGTTTCCTGCAGGAGCTCGCTTTTCTTCCTTGACTTCTTTAGTTCATACAGTGCATTGACTAATTCTCCTTCAAAGTCTACTTCAACCATATGATCATATTTTGAGTCCATGTATGTTGGATTCTGCATTGAAATCTATCTTCCAGATGTTAATATGTTACTGAAGACACTAGCGCTGATACCACTTGTTGGAATTGATTTAATATTGAGAGGGGGGTGAATCGGTATTAGCGCAGTTATTAGCAGTTTTCACCTTATTTAACATATTATTCTTTACTTAATATTTATGTTCTATTATGCATCAGTGAATAAAAATCCACACATATATGCACCACATAAAGAACACATAACACACAGGATTTTTACATGGAAACCCATACGGGAGAAAACCACAGAATTATTCTTTATAGTGAGAAAGAATGCATTCAAAAAAGCACCAACTTCCTTTGTTTACCAACACCAACTAGAAGGAGGCACAGATCCCCTGTATTCTTTCTTTTATAGGCGCCAACCTTAAGGAATCTCCAACTCCCTATCTCCTTGCCCCGTCCGACCGCCTTGATGCCCAATCTATGTTGCTATGTTACTGAAATTCAACTCTGTGCACTTATTTAGATATTTTGATAACAACTATGTTGTGCACTACCTTTGTATGCAAACTATACTCTCTCACTGCGCTTCATACATCACTTGACCTCTCATTCCTCTCAAATCATACTTCTATTGATGACTTACTTCATGTATTGTGTGCTTCGCTGATTCTACAATCTGCTTCTCTGGTGATCTCAACGTTCTGTTCTGCATTATTGCAATGACAAACTGATACTGTGCTTTCAATTTATAGTTTGTTGTTCTGAAAGGAAGCACTAGTAACATATGGAACTGCGCACTTTCTGATGTGTCTGTTCTATTTAAGTGTTGCAGTCTCTTAGATAATCTGAGATGTTCTATGCATCAAATGATTCATCCATTATGTGTAATGCGCTTGTCTCAAATCATCTACATCATGAAGCGCCTATCGGATCATGTTGATGTTTTGTTGTTGCACATCAGATGGAGTTCTCAACATCGCACACTTTCACTTATGCTCATATAACATGTTATACAACTTGATGAGAACCCGTCATTGTTCTCATTTTTTGGGGGCTCGATTTTAGTAGTTGTCTTTACCTTCATTTCAAAAAGTGTATATATTGGTAACACCGTTTTTCATTTTGAGCTCTTTTTTTGCGATTTTGAAATTTCTTGGTAAAAAAAAAATTAATTGTTATTTACAAATGCGTTTTTTTTTTTTACATTTACAAAACAACATGCATTTAGTAGCTAATTATAATGAAAAAATATGTACATTTTTTTTTTTTTTAATTTTAGAAGCTAGATAGAATGAAAAACATATATATTTTCCAAGTTTTTTCTTTGAACTTTTATCTTAAAGAATCAATTTATATGGGAAAATTTGTAAAACAAATTAGAAAATAAAGATATTTTAAAACATTTTAATGTATTTTCAACTATTTTGGTTTATGTAATTTAAGATTTTAAAGTTAAAACAAAAAAAACACAAATTTAGAAGAAAAAAAAACTTAAAACAAAATGAAAAACAAATTTTAATAAAATTTTAAAAATTTATAACAAAATTTTAAAAATCCAAATTAAAAAAAAAAAAACATTTATAACAAATTTTAAAAACAAATTACAACAAATTAAAATTTAAAATAAACTTTTGAATTAAAAACAAAACAAAATTGAAATTACAAAATTACAAAAATTACAAACAAAACAAAACAAAATTAAAATAAAAAGTTTTAATTAAAAAAAAAAAAAGGTAAACCTAACCTAACCTACCCCCCCCTCCTCCCTTCCCAACCCCCCCCCACACGTCCCCCTCCCTCTGCCCCTCCCCTCCTTGCTCTGCCCATGCGCTGCCAGCGAGGGGCAGCTGCACGAGAAGTTGGAGGGGCATGGAGAGGGGGAAGGGAAGGGGGGAGAGGGGAGCAGGCAGGGGAAGGGGAGGGCAGTGGCGAAGGGAGGGGGACATGGTGGGGAGGGGAGGGAGGAGTGCGGAGATAGGGGGAGGGAAGGGGCAGAGGGAGGGGGACGTGGGGGGGAGGGGAGGCGTGGGAGGGGTGGGAATGGGAGACAGGGGAGGGGTGAGCTAGGCATTGAGTTTTTTTTTTTGGAAATTAAAAGATTTTATTTTATTTTATTTTAATTTAATTTTAATATTTTCAATATTTTTAATTTTAAGTTTTGTTTTAAATGTTCTAATTTTGTATTTTTAGTCCTTTTTTTGTTAATTTTTTTAAATAATTTTGTTTATTTCGAGCTAGTTTTCCTTTTTTTTTTAAATTGATTTTTTGTTAAATTTTTTTATAAAATTTGTTCAATGTGTTTTTATTTTTTTGAAATTTTGAAATTTTTGTTTCATTTTAATTTATTTTTTTACATTTTTGTTTTTTGTTTTTTGTTTATAGTTTTTTTTAAAGTTGTAAATAATTTTTAATTTATTTTTTTTAATAACTTTTGCATTTTTTTAATTTTCACTCTTTTGAATTTTTTATTTAATTCTAGAAGGTCCAATTTTCAATCCGGATGTCGATTTAGGGTTTTTATTGCAATGATACCACCCATGGCTCGTTTTGGGGTTGTTTTTTAGTGTTTTTGATTAAAAAATATGAAATTTTTATGGCTAGAGTTCTCGTTCTTTGTATTTTTCGTTTTATAGTACCGTGTTTCTTCCCCTGTGCACCCAAATATCATAACCTATGCATTTTATGGTCTAATATATGACTTTATTATGAATAATATCATAAATTTGTTTATTTTATATAAAAAGAGAGGTGATATAATTTCTTGAATAATTTTTGTTTAACTCGGTGCTAGTTTTATATAGTGTTACTAAGAGAATTAATAAATACAATTTTAAATTATTATACAATGATATAATAATGACATTTTCTGAAAAAGTGTGCTACCGATAGTGTTAGTTTTCAATTCAGGGATTGAATTTAAGGTTTTTGTAAACAACAATAATGATTGTTTTCATCCATGTCTATAGTTTTAACCAAAAAAAAAGTGGTGCTACTAGTAGCACTACTTTTTTATTCAAGGTTGTTTTTGTTTTTTTTTAAGCAAAAATGTGAGTTTTAATGGCTAGAGTTCTCGTTTTGAGTATAAAGTTCTCATCAAGTTGTATAACATGTTATATGCATCCGCTAGACATCTGCGCAATATCTGATAAAATTTGGTTATGTCTTTGGGCTTATGTCTCTACAACATCTATGACTATCGCCGTGTTGATTTTAATACTATCCTTTGAAACATCAATCACTTGCACATACTTCAGTATTTCTTCCATTCCATAATCGCACATCTGTCACAGATCTATCACACCATCAAAACATCATTATGTTGCATGTGTGCATTTGGCTCTTCGCTAGATCATTCTGTTATGTCCACGAGCCCCTTGATGCCCCGAAAAACAAACTCAAACTTGCACTGAAAACCCTTATGCACTCACCATCAAGCTTACTTCAAATATCAGATTTGCATCTCTATTTATACATGTCGTGCATGGATTGTAAGTTCACAAGTTGGTTGTGGCATCCCTTCTTCCATACTTCATGGATTGTGCATATGCCACGTGTCATCTTCTGCACTGTTAATGTGTCATTTGATATGTGTCTTGCGCCCTCAAGGTCCATTACATAGTCGCACTTGACACCTTGGTGGTGTACATTTGCGGTCTTAATGTACCATTTCCTTATGGTATGTGCACAATCTTATACTTCATCTTGATGTGTCTATGGATTGTGCTATACCATCCCTTGTGGGTAATGCACCCTTGCGATTTTAATACTTTGCGGGATCTGCACATACTCCAACTTCTTCTTAGTGTAACTTTGAACTTTGTCGTATCATCCTTTGTGGGAGTTGCGCACCTATTATATAGTTGGATATGGAATTTGCACATAGATGGTCTTCAATCGTTGTACCCTTCTAGGAACTTGTGCGCGTTCCACTTACTGAAATCATTTTCTGATTATATATGCTTGCACGCTTTCAATATTTTCCAACCATTAACTACTTCCGCACTTCCAACCAATAACCAAACAACGATCAGGCTTGCTAGCACATTCTAGAGTCTTCCTTCAACAAAATTGCGGACTCGTACCATTTGCTCAACAAATATCCTGGGGTATTCATGCACATGTGCCATTGTCCAACCAACCCCTTTGACTACTATCATGAGAGAGTATGACTTGGTAGACTTCATATCTCCAGAAGGACCACATATTGTAGGATACATTACTTGTGTTCCCTTCTTGAGCTAGATTTGCATGATGTATATTCTTATGTATTTATTCAAACTTTTCATGTGTGATGTATCCTTGACACACATCTTGAAACTGAATGCACTTCTATATATACTCCAAATTTGCATGCATGTCTGTCACCTTCACCATTTGTGCATATACTTATGGTATTCATATTCTTCTTCATCTTGTGCATATATTACTTTAAAGTGGCTTCCATATACTTCATACTTCTACAATAACATTGTATCCACTTTGACTTCAGTTGATATCGATGAATCAAACTGAATCATTTGACATCCTCTTTGAAATTAGTTGACAATCAAACACTTGACATCATCTTTAGTTGACATCAATGACAACCAATGTTCACCAATATCCCCCTTTGATCATCAATGTCAACACCTCATGAAGTTGTACCTGATCTTCTTTGAACTATATTCTTCATATGTACTTTGTCATAGTGATCCCCCTGTGTTTGGGATTTTGGATACTGTGTTTTTTGTTGTTAGTACTACTGCTACCAATTATGTGCGTGAACCATTCTGCTTTCTAGTACATCTATGCAGACCATATGTTCACTCATATTCACGCTCTTTCACGTCTTCTAAGGCTTCCTGTTCTTTCACATCTGCTAGGTCTTCATGTTGTTCATTTTTTTTGTCTATAATTCTCCCTCGTTCATGATGTCCTACTGACCTCATGCATTGCTTCTATCATCATGTATATATCAGCTTCATGCATTTCCCTTTCATTCTGACCTACTGAATTCATACATCTTTTCATGTCTCGGCCTCTTCATGTCAGTTTCTGATGTGCATTTCATGCCTCGGCTTCATGTATCTCTCCCCCTTTAACACCAATTCAAAAGTGGTGACAATATTTTGCGCTATATGAGTTCTTCTTGTTAGTTTTGCATTGGAATCCATCATGATTGTATCCAAGGATAACTCCCCCTATCATCATGCTTCGTTCCTTTGTAGATCATATGTACTGATATCTTTTCATAATTATCTTTGATTGTGTTACATCGTTCCTTCCTCATGTTCCTGTCACAATACTTCACCATTCCTTGTGCAATGATAATGTTGTCATCCTTACTTACCCACCGCGCAGTGCCAACGCCTTCCGGATTCATGCTTCATTGTTTAGGTTCTAATTGTGTTGAGGATTGAGAACCACACCCATTTTTCCTCTGAGGTATTCAAATGTACTTCATGGAAGGGGTTTTGTAAATATGAATGTAATTTGTTCCTTAGTATCAACATACTCTATTTTGACCACATTATCGGCTACTTTCTCTCTCACAAAATGATATTTTATGTGGGTGTGCTTAGTCTTGCAGTGCATAAAAGGATTCTTGGAGATACTGACCGCACTTGTATTGTCGCATAGTATTTGTATTGGACTATCTATATTTACTTGAATATCCTGAAAAATCTATTTCAGCCATAACACTTGTGAATAACAAGTAGCTGCAGCAATGTATTCAACTTCTGTTGTATATAATGCCACAGATGGTTGTTTTTTGTTGATCCATGACACAAGACAAATCCCTAAGAAAAACGTTGCACCACTAGTACTTCTTCTATCATCAATACTTCCAACCCAATCTACATCAGTGTATGCAACTAAGCCAATATTTTTGCTTTTTGGGTACCATAGGGCACGATACATAGTCCCTTTCAAATACCTGAAAATTATTTTGACTTCTTGAACATGAGTTTCCTTGGGTGTTGCATGAAACCTTGCGACAAGTCCAACAACTTGCATGATATCTACTCTAGAAGTATTTACATATAATAGACTTCCAATCATCGATCTGTAAACCCTCTAATCAACTTCTTTAGCCTCATCTTCTTTACTCAACTTGCATCATGTAACCATGGGTGTACAGACTGGCTTGCAATATTCCATGTTGAATATTTTTAGCATTTCCTTTACATACATAGATTGGGATATGAAGATGCCATCATTTAATTGTGAAATTTGCAACCTAGGGAAAAAAGTCAGTTCTCCTAGCATAGACATTTCAAACTCTTTTTGCATATCTTTCGCAAATTGATGAATCATTCTATCATCATTGCTTCCAAAAATGATATCATCAACATATACTTCCACAATTATCATTTTTTCATTTTGGATTTTGCTGTAGAGATTACTATCTACACTCCCCCTTTTGAAACCTTAGTTTTGCATATATTTATCCATCCTTGAGTGCCATCATTTGGGGGATTTTTTTAGTCCATACAGAGCTTTCTTTAGCTTGCATACATAATCCTTGTTTCCTGAGTGTGAGAAACCATATGGTTGTTCAATGTATACCTATTCGTCATCGTTTATAAAAGTTTATTTTACATCCATTTGATATACCTTGACATCTTCTGTGTAGGCCCATAGGGTAGGAAAAGTATGATAGCTTCCATTCGCGCCATGGGGGAAAATGTTTCATCAAAATCTATTCCCTTGATTTGTGCATGTCCTTTGCATACCAATCTTGCCTTGTTTGTGACAACTTGTCCATTTTCACTTAGTTTTTTTTCTGAATACCCATTTCGTTCCTATAACATTCTTGTTTTGGGGTCTTGGAACAAGTTCCGAACTCTCATTATTTTTTATTTGATATAATTCTTCATTCATATCCTTCATCCATCCTTCATTTGATTTTTCTTGATCAAACCCTTCTGGTTCAATATGTGATAGTAATAAGAACTACACTTCCTCAGTTGGGTTGCTCTAACTTCTTCTAGTTTTTACATCAGCACCTTTTTCTCCAATAATCAAATCTTCTGAATGATTTTTTTGAACAAATCTGGACGTGGCCTTTGTGTCTGATCTTCCTTTTTCTAGTCTACACTGATCTCTGAACCCTTGTACAAAAAAAATTATAGCGAAAATTCCAAGATGACTCGTTTTGAAGAAACTAGTCCCGAAGAAAGGGCTCTGATACCAAATGTTATGCAAAAAAATCCAAAAATAGTATCAAAAGAGAAGAAATAGATCAGAAAGAGTACTCCATGACTTGATTGAAGAAAATAGATGAATAGAAAGCCTCTTCGAGGGGGCAACCTCCTTACACAATGTACTAAGTACACCAGACAAGACAAGACGAGATACTCTAAATGAAAGGTATCCTTCTTATATATAGGAGACTACGGGATACAATCCCAACTAACTCACCCAAGCTGAAATAAATAATATAACCATACTAATTAAAATTACCACTAATGGACCAAAGCTGACATCAAAACTAATGTAATGAACCACAATATAGGGGGAAATGTGCCCATATTTAGGGCTTAACAGGAGGATTCCTATGGTAAGTTTAGACCTATTGCTTTGTGTAATGTAATCTATAAAATTGTAACCAAGGCAATAGCTAACCAATTAAAACCCATGGATGGCATAATTCTTTTTCATGAGGTCATCCACTTCCTCAAAACAAAGAAGATCTCAGCGATGATGTTGAATCTTGACATAGCAAAATCTTATAACAAGCTCAGCTGGTAGTATATATGTTAGGTGTTGAGGGCGTTCAGGTTTAGGGAGGATTGGATCATATGGATAATGAGTCTTATTTCATCGGCCTTCTTCTCCATCCTTGTCAATGGGGATCCAACTGACCTTTTCAGAACATCCAGGGTAATTAGGCAAGGTGATCCTCTATCAGCATTTATGTTTGTCCTTATGGCCGAAGGTTTGGGTAGGTCCATTAAGGCTATGCAGGAAAATCAATATCTCAGAGGATTGTTGGTCCATCCAATGACAGAGTGTCAGTCCCACCAACAATTTGTGGATGATATGATTCTTATGGGACTGTTAATATTTAATATGCTAAGACAGAAAATAGCAACATTGCATTCCATTTCACAATAATAGCATGTACAGGATCACTGAAGAAACAACAAGCACAACATAAACACAAGAGACACAAATTTATCCTGGGAAACCCTCATGGGGTAGAAAACCCAGTAAATCTTCCTCAATATAGATGACCAGCAATATACAAAGATGTAACCCTGAGCATAAGCTCCTCCTTCTCCATAGCATACCTCTCCTCCACAAGTGCGCCACTCTCAAGTGAGTGAGTGTGTGTCAAATGAGGAATACACCTCCTCTATTTATACACTACTCCGACTTGTCTTTTACACAAATCATGTAGGCTCGTATTTAACCAGTGGGTTAAATACCCCACTACAACTGACTGGGATGACCCCTCTAGGGTGGTCTAATAACCCTTTGACCCACATAACACATACAGGGCCGACCCCCACTAGGGAAGTCTAATAACCCAAGTTACCACATTCCGACGGAGGAATAAACATCTCCGGATATACAATAAGATCTTCAAGGAGGAATGAAACATCTCCATAATAATAAAGTACAAATATAATATTCTTTGAAGTTACAATATCTCAACACTCCCCCAGTAACGAGAAGGATATTATAACAGCATCTGCACGAGCAAGGAGTCATCAACATCATACATGATACATCTATAAATAATTGGAAGCTTTCTCAACATCATCAGTAACTCAAGCAGTTACTGGAACATCTTCAATACTGGAATATCAACATCTTCAGTACTGAGTCTTTATCTTCTGCAGCACTCGAACAGCTACAACAACATCAACATCTGGATCCTCACGATCATCAACATCGTCATCATACGATCATCAGCATCGGGATCATCTCGATCTACAGCATCTGGATCATCACAATCTACAACATATGGATCATCTCGATCTACAGCATCTGGATCATCTCGATCTATAGCATCTGGATCATCTCGATCTTCAGCATCTGGATCATCTCGATCTACATCATCTGGATCATCTTGATCTACAGCATCTGGATCATCACGATCTACAGCATCTGGATCATCTGGATCTACAGCATTTGGATCATCTGGATCTACAGCATTTGGATCATCTGTATTAGTATCCACACCAATACATCTATCATCAAAACATGTATTCTTACTAATACATATATCATCAAAAAACATGTATTCTCACTAATACATCTATCATCAAAAGCATGTATTCTCACTAATACATCTATCATCAAAAGCATGTATTCTCACTAATACATCTATCATCAAAAGCATGTATTCTCACTAATACATCTGTCATCAATACATAGCAGCATACTCTGCAACACACAAGATCCTATTATGGGATGATCAATCCCTCTCACTTTAGGACATAGGTCCAAGGATGATACAATCCTGATCCGCTTACGGGATGATCAGTCCCTCTCAGTTTAAGACATCTCTCATGTCTATGGATGATGCAATCCAGATCAACTTACAGGATGATCAATCCTTATCCTTTTAAGACACCTCACCATGTCTAGGGATGATGCAATCCCGAATCAACTTACAGGATGATTAGTCCTTATCACTTTAAGACACCTCACCATGTCTAGGGACAATGCAATCCCAATCTACTTACAGGATGATTAGTCCTTATCACTTTAAGACACCTCACCATGTCTAGGGACGATGCAATCCCAATCTACTTACAGGATGATTAGTCCTTATCACTTTAAGACACCTCACCATGTCTAGGGACGATGCAATCCCAATCTACTTACAGGATGATTAGTCCTTATCACTTTAAGACACCTCACCATGTCTAGGGACGATGCAATCCCAATCTACTTACAGGATGATTAGTCCTTATCACTTTAATACAAGTCTCATGTCTAGGGACGATGCAATCCCATCACGTACATTTTGAACCCAGTTCATGGACGATGCAGTCCTCACACGTACCTTTAAGACAAGTCTCATGTCTAGGGATGATGCAATCCCGATCAAGTTCCAGGATGATCAGTCCTTATCACTTTTAAGACAAGTCTCATGTCTAGGGATGATGCAATCCCGATCAAGTTCCAGGATGATCATTCCTTATCACTTTAAGACAAGTCTCATGTCTAGGGATGATGCAATCCTGATCAAGTTCCAGGATGATCAGTCCTTATCACTTTAAGACAAGTCTCATGTCTAGGGACGATGCAATCCCATCACATACATTTTGAACCGAGGTCCAGGGACGATGCAGTCCTATCTTCAATTCTCAGAGACATCAGTCTACGGATCAATTCTGGGACCAAAGTCCGGGGAAGATACAATCCCCTACCTGTTCATTCAGGACTACATTCTCGGAGACCTAGTCTACGGCTCACTTTAGGAATGAAATCCAAGGATGATTCAATCCTCACATGTCCACCAAGGACTTCATTCTCGAAGACATACGTCTACAGCTCTCTTTAGGACTGAAGTCCAGGGATGATCCAATCCCCTCATGTCCACCAAGGACTTCATTCTCGAAGACATACGTCTACGGCTCTCTTTAGGACTGAAGTCCAGGGATGATCCAATCCCCTCATTTCCACCAAGGACTTCATTCTCGAAGACATACGTCTATGGCTCTCTTTAGGATTGAAGTCCAGGGATGATCCAATCCCCTCATGTCCACCAAGGACTTCATTCTCCAAGACATACGTCTACGAATTTCTTTAGGACTGAAGTCCAGGGATGATCCAATCCCCTCATGTCCACCAAGGACTTCATTCTCGAAGACATACATCTACGGCTCTCTTTTAGAACATGTGTTCAAGGATGATGCAATCCCCTTGTCACCTTAGACCCTGTCTAAGGACCATCCACCAACCTCTCTGTCGGCATCACCAATATAGGTATCCACATCATCGACCTCACTGTCGATGCGGGAAATCTCATCATAAGTGATCACATCGCTCCCCCTTTCGAGGAGGGTCCTTCTGAACTATTTTAAGTTTGTCTCGGAAAACTTTACTTGAGGTAGGGGTTTGGTTAGTACATCGGTAACTTATTACAAATTCAAACTTTAATTCTTTTCTACACCATATCTTGTATATAGAAATGTCATATCTCTATGTGCTTTGACTTATCATGGAATACTGGATTCTCTGCCATTTTGGTACAACTCTGTTTGTCACATAGGATCACAGTTGGGTCCATTCTAAAGCCATACCGCTTCACAACTAGCAGAGCAAGCATCCATATATTCCGCTTGTGCTGAGATCCACACTAGATTGCTTCCTTCTAAACAATGAGATCATGGCTGATCCCAGACAGTAACATCCTCTCGATGTGCTCTTCCTGTCTGATACAATTTCTACCCAATCAACATCTGTGTAGAGAAACCATATTCAACCTTGTAGCAAAGGTTGAGATCCACATCACCCATGGTGATCATTAAGCTCATCAATTGATTATCGATCCTGGGAACCCATACAGAACCTGATTCACACTTCTTCTTTAATTACACCATTAAGAGAATGGTCTTATCTAGCCACTTGGAGCAAACATCTCATCATGATTCTCTTCCTCTTTCTAAGAGAATCTTCTAGCCACAAGCCTTCTATAGTGTGTTTGATTTGTAAATCTTTTGTTGAACATCCATCGCTTATTTAGTGTTCATCATTCATCATGATCTTTCCTACAATTCAAAATTAAGTACATGATTAGTAATACTTCATAATCATCAAATCATATTGACATGATAACCTATTATGCATACAGATATCATTTACATAGTTATGCAACTATTTTGACCAATACTTTGGCACAACACTTTCCCATATCCTATATGCATACAGTGGCTATCTAGATGCCTTCCATCTCTACCAGAACATACTATCGAGAAGTGATATGATGCAAATGAGCAATGTGACTTTCTTATTTATACTAATTTATTACTCTTTTAATTTTATTTTGGTCCACATCCATGTTTACATAATGTCACTTTGGGTATTAAGTACTCACTTGGTACATATCACTAGGGTTTTTTACCAAGCTCAATGGTCATGTACTGGTTTTTGGAAGTCCTCTTCATTTTTTCTAGAAAGGTTGTCAAACAGGATACTACAAAACACCAACACATAATGATGTTATAGATATAAGTCATAATACAACTATGTTCACAAATATATTGAAAACCATCAACATATGGTTTGTTATGAAGAAAGTGTCACTCATGGAAAAGTGGTTCATGTAGTGTTTCTCTGGCATTATAAATCAACCTTTGTTATATTTTTCTATTGTAATTTTCCATCTAAATATTCCAAAATTTCTCACAAGATGGTTATGAGGGAGTCAATGAGGGAGGTGTTACATCATATTTTGATGAAATATCTATGATATATGTATATGAATCACCCATTATTATGATCCACATTTATTGTCATGATGTGCTTATTATGTAGTCCTATGTTGAGAATGGCTCGAGATGTTTTCTTTTATATCATTATGTTATGATATTCTAGTCCTAATGATGATGACATCGTTCACGGTGATGTGAGATGGTTATGGTAACATGTGTTTCTTGATTTCTTAGTACACATTATGTGAAACAATAATTGCACTTGATTTGTTGATATGAGATTATTATGAAGTGATGTGGTAATGTATATGGACTTGTTTCATGATGATTAATGACTGACTATATTATTGTGAATGGAAATGCTACAAGAATTCCACTCTGTGGCCTTAGAGGATGGTTCATTCTAGAAACCATGATCTCATGGGAGCCCATAACCATGAGGGAGTTATGGGATGGGGACCAAGTCACTCGATAATACCTTTCCATCAGTTCCTTTTATTTATATATTTGTTGACATTCCATGTATTGAGGAATTTCATCGAGGGAGGTATATGGAGGACTTTCGATGCTTGGGGTTGATTTCCCAGTGGGATTTAAGGAGGGAGTTTTGGGTCAACCTTACGAGATTCCTGTTGTGCATGGTTTACTGCACTAGACCATATGCCTAGTACCCACCAGATGAGGCCTTGAAGCCATAGAGAGTAGCTAAGGTTGAAAGGCCTTAAGCCTTAACACTGATGCTAGAAGTTGAGGATATAGTGAGAGTTATACTTGCATCTCATCGTATCTATGATGAGGATTTTGATAACTCTTGTGGTCACACCATGATGGGTGACCCTTATACTAGTTGTATCAGAGGGTCCGTTCCATGGCAAGCAGGACCATCTGTAGTATTGGGGGTGTTTGGAGGTTGATCAGATGGTATGATTATGGGAGGGGTGTGTAAGGGGGGAATTAAAAGCGTTATGGTTAGGAATCCTATAACTATAAATTTGGGATGAGGTTCCTTGAAGGAGGGGACTATGTAACACCCCTCTGTTTCATATTGCATCAGTACTAGGGGGTATGTCAGGTTATAGTGTAGGCATGGGACACACACGTGATGACCACACGAGTGGGTCCTATACCTATACAATAGTATTGGATTATATAGGTATATATTGATAGTATTATATGGACACGTGATTCATAAGAACCTAAAAATATAACTTACCAAATAATGACAAAGAAATCATGAATTAGATTAAAGAAGGGGTTATAAAAGGAAATAATAAATAAGTAATTGTGATCTATTTTCTCTACTAATTGGGATTTTTGCATGGTTAATATTGCATGTTGACATGTGTCCAAACTATGTTTTCTGGAAAATATTAAAGAGGGGAAGGAGAAGGGGAAGAGGTTCTTTTTCCTTCCTCCTCTTTTAGGGATTTCTAGGAGCTAGGAGGGAGATGGAGGTTTGGAGGTTGATGGTAGAATAGGGTTTTGAGGAAGATGTTTGACTGGCTTAATATTGTCAAGTGAGGGCTTGGGATCTCTCATCTCATGACTGAGGGGTCAGTTGGGAGGAGAGAGGTCCTCCAAATGTGGTTCTCCAATTGTTGTTGTTGTGGTCTCGATTGCTGTTATGGTATCTCTGTAAGTACAAATTTATATTTCAGGATTTCCTTTCTCCTTGTATTATGTTTAAATAGTATTTCATTAATATTCAATCTTAAAAAATCAATTTCTGGCTCTTTGTTCTAGTGAAGGCTTAATTGTTGGAGTTCACTTCTTAGAGAGACAACTTCATCTTCTTGACTTCCACACTTTTCATCCTTTAATTTCAATTTCCTGATGGTGTCTGCTTCTAATCTCAAAAGAGCTTCCTACAGGAGCTTGCTTTTCTTCCTTGACTTCTTTAGTTCATACAGTGCATTGACTAATTCTCCTTCAAAGTCTACTTCAGCCATATGATCATATTTTGAGTCCATGTATGTTGGATTATGCATTGAAATCTATCTTCCAGATGTTAATATGTTACTGAAGACACTGGAACTGATACCACTTGTTGGAATTGATTTAATATTGAGAGGGGGGTGAATCAGTATTAGCGCAGTTATTAGCAGTTTTTACCTTATTTAACATATTATCCTTTACTTAATATTTATGTTCTATTATGCATCAGTGAATAAAAATCCACACATATATGCACCACATAAACAACACATAGCACACAGGATTTTTACGTGGAAACCCATACAGGAGAAAACCACAGAATTATTCTTTATAGTGAGAAAGAATGCATTCAAGAAAGAACCAAGTTCCTTTGTTTACCAACACCAACTAAAAGGAGGCACAAACCCCTTGTATTCTTTGTTTTATAGGCACCAACCTTAAGGAATCTCCAACTCCCTGTCTCCTTGCCTCGTCCGACCACCTTGATGTCCAATCTATGTTGCTATGTTACTGAAATTCAACTCTAAGCACTTATTTAGATATTTTGATAACAACTATGTTGTGCACTACCTTTGTATGCAAACTATACTCTCTCATTGCACTTCATACATCACTTGACCTCTCATTCCTCTCAAATCATACTTCTATTGATGACTTACTTCATGTATTGTGTGCTTCATTGATTCTGCAATCTGCTTCTCTGGTGATCTCAACGTTTTGTTCTGCATGATTGCAATGACAAACTGATACTGTGCTTTCAATTTATAGTTTGTTGTTCTGAAATGAAGCACTAGTAACATATGGAACTGCGCACTTTCTGATGTGTCTGTTCTATTTAAGTGTTGCAGTCTCTCAGATAATCTGAGATGTTCTATGCATCAAATGATTCATCCATTATGTGTAATGCACTTGTCTCAAATCATCTACATCATGAAGCGCCTATCGGGTCATGTTGATGTTTTGTTGTTGCACATTAGATGGAGTTCTCAACATCGCACACTTTCACTTATGCTCATATAACATGTTATACAACTTGATGAGAACCCGTCGTTGTTCTCGTTTTTGGGGGCCTCAATTTTAGTAGTTGTTTTTACCTTCATTTCAAAAAGTGTATATATTGGTAACACCGTTTTTCATTTTGAGCCCTTTTTTTGCGATTTTGAAATTTCTTCGTAAAAAAAAATTAATTGTTATTTACAAATGCGTTTTTTTTTACTTTTACAAAACAATATGCATTTAGTAGCTAATTATAATGAAAAAATATGTACATTTTTTTTTTTTTAAATTTTAGAAGCTAGATAGAATGAAAAACATATATATTTTCCAAATTTTTTCTTTGAACTTTTATCTTAAAAAATCAATTTATATGGGAAAATTTGTAAAACAAATTAGAAAATAAAGATATTTTAAAACATTTTAATGTATTTTCAACTATTTTGGTTTATGTAATTTAAGATTTTAAAGTTAAAAAAAAAAAAACAAAAAAAACACAAATTTAGAAGAAGAAAAAACTTAAAACAAAATGAAAAACAAAATTTAAAAAAATAACAAAATTTTAATAAAATTTTAAAAATTTATAACAAAATTTTAAAAATCCAAATTTAAAAAAAAAACATTTATAACAAATTTTAAAAACAAATTACAACAAATTAAAATTTAAAATCAACTTTTGAATTAAAAACAAAACAAAATTGAAATTATAAAATTAAAAAAATTACAAACAAAACAAAACAAAATTAAAATAAAAAGTTCTAATTAAAAAAAAAAAAATGTAAACCTAACCTAACCTACCCCCCTCCTCCCTTCCCAACCACCCCCACACATCCCCCTCCCTCTACCCCTCCCCTCCTTGCTCTGCCCACGCGCTGCCAGCGAGGGCCGGCTGCACGAGAAGCTAGAGGGGCATTGAGAGGGGGAGGGGAAGGGGGGAGAGGGGGGCGGGCAGGGGGAGGGGGAGGGCAGTGGCGAAGGGAGGGGGACGTGGTGGGGAGGGGAGAGAGGAGTGGGGGGATAGGGGGAGGGGAGGGGAGGGGAAGAGGGAGGGGGACGTTGGGGGAGGGGAGGCGTGGGAGAGGTGGGAATGGGAGACAGGGGAGGGGTGAGTTAGGCATTGAGTTTTTTTTTTTTTTGAAATTAAAAGATTTTATTTTATTTTAATTTTTTTAATATTTTCAATATTTTTAATTTAAGTTTTGTTTTAAATGTTCTAATTTTGTATTTTTAGTCCTTTTTTTGTTAATTTTTTTAAATAATTTTGTTTATTTTGAGCTAGTTTTCTTTTTTTTTTAAATTGATTTTTTGTTAAATTTTTTTATAAAATTTGTTTAATGTGTTTTTATTTTTTTGAAATTTTTGTTTCATTTTAATTTGTTTTTTTACATTTTTGTTTTTTGCTTTTTGTTTTTTGTTTTTTTGTTTTTTGTTTATAATTTTTTTTAAAGTTGTAAATAATTTTTGAAATAATTTTTAATTTATTTTTTTTAATAACTTTTGCATTTTTTAATTTTCACTCTTTTGAATTTTTTATTTAATTCT
Organism: Larix kaempferi; assembly: GCA_027924585.1. Classification (NCBI taxonomy): domain Eukaryota; kingdom Viridiplantae; phylum Streptophyta; class Pinopsida; order Pinales; family Pinaceae; genus Larix; species Larix kaempferi. The sequence goes on from BSBM01000368.1 coordinate 2,294,077, forward strand.
AGAAGGTCCAATTTTCAATTCGAATGTCAATTTAGGGGTTTTATTGCAATGATACCACCCATGGCTCGTTTTGGGGTTGTTTTTTAGTGTTTTTTATTAAAAAATATGAATTTTTTATGGCTAGAGTTCTCGTTCTTTGTATTTTTCATTTTATAGTACTGTGTTTCTTCCCCTGTGCACCCAAATATCATAACCTATGCATTTTATGGTTTAATATATGACTTTATTATGAATAATATCATAAATTTGTTTATTTTATATAAAAAGAGAGGTGATATAATTTCTTGAATAATTTTTGTTTAACTCGGTGCCAGTTTTATATAGTGTTACTAATAGAATTAATAAATACAATTTTAAATTATTATACAATGATATAATAATGACATTTTCTGAAAAATTGTGCTACCGGTAGTGTTAGTTTTCAATTCAGGGATTGAATTTAAGGTTTTTGTAAACAACAATAATGATTGTTTTTGTCCATGTCTATATTTTTAACCAAAAAAAAAGTGGTGCTACTGGCAGCAATACTTTTTTATTCAAGTTTTTTTTTTAAAGCAAAAATGTGAGTTTTAATGCCTAGAGTTCTCGTTTTGAGTATAAAGTTCTCGTCAAGTTGTATAACATGTTATATGCATCCACTAGACATCTGTGCAATAACTGATTTGGTTATGTTTTTGGGCTTATGTCTCTACAACATCTATGACTATTGCCGTGTTGATTTTGATACTGTCCTTTGAAACATCAATCACTTGCGCATACTTCAGTATTTCTTCCATTCCATACTCGCGCATCTGTCACAGATCTATCGCACCATCAAAACATCATTATGTTGCATGTGTGCATTCGGCTCTTCGCTAGATCATTCCGTTATGTCCACAAGCCCCTTGATGCCCCGAAAAACAAACTCAAACTTGCACTGAAAACCCTTATGCACTCACCATCAAGCTTACTTCAAATATCAGATTTACATCTCTATTTGTACATGTCGTGCATGGATTGTAAGTTCACAAGTTGGTTGTGTCATCCCTTCTTCCATACATCATGGATTGTGCACATGCCACATGTCATCTTCTACACTGTTGATGTGTCATTTGATATGTGTCTTGTGCCCTCAAGGTCCATTACATAGTGGCACTTGACACCTTGGTGGTGTACATTTGCGGTCTTAATGTACCATTGCCTTATGGTATGTGGACAATCTTATACTTCATCTTGATGTGTCTATGGATTGTGCTATACCATCCCTTGTGGGTAATGCACCCTTGCGATTTTAATACTTTGCGGGATCTGCACATACTCCAACTTCTTCTTAGTGTAACTTTGACTTTGTCGTGTCATCCTTTGTGGGACTTGCGCACCTGTTATATAGTTGGATATGGAATTTGCACATAGATGGTCTTCAATCGTTGTACCCTTCTAGGAACTTGTGCACGTTCCACTTACTAAAATCATTTTCTGATTGTCTATGCTTGCACGCTTTCAATATTTTCCAACCATTAACTACTTCCGCACTTCCAACCAATAACCAAGCAACGCTCAGGCTTGCTAGCACATTCTAGAGTCTTCCTTCAACAAAATTACGCACTCGTACCATTTGCTCAACAAATATCCTAGGGTGTTCATGCACATGTGCCATTGTCCAACCAACCCCTTTGACTACTATCATGAGAGAGTATGACTTAGTAGACTTCATATCTGCACAAGGACCACATATTGTAGGATACATTACTTATGTTCCCTTCTTGAGCTAGATTTGCATGATGTATATTCTTATGTATTTAGTCAAACTTTTCATGTGTGATGTATCCTTGACACACATCTTGAAAGTGAATGCACTTCTATATATACTCCAAATTTGCATGCATGTCTGTCACCTTCACCATTCGCGCATATACTTATGGTATTCATATTCTTCTTCATCTTGCGCATATATTACTTCAAAGTGGCTTCCATATACTTCATACTTCTGCAATAATATTGTATCCACTTTGACTTCAGTTGATATCAATGAATCAGACTGAATCATTTGACATCCTCTTTGAAATTAGTTGATAGTCAAACACTTGACATCATCTTTAGTTGACATCAATGACAACCAATGTTCACCAATATCCCCCTTTGATCATCAATTTCAACACCTCATGAAGTTGTACCTGATCTTCTTTGAACTATATTCTTCATATGTACTTTATCGCAGTGATCCCCCTGTGTTTGGGATTTTGGATTCTGTGTTTTTTATTGTTAGTACTTTTGCTACCAATTATGTGCTTGAACCATTCTGCTTTCTAGTACATCTATGCAGACCATATGTTCACTCATATTCACCCTCTTTCACATGTACTAAGGCTTCCTGCTCTTTCACGTCTGCTAAGGATTCCTGCTCTTTCACATTTGCTAGGTCTTCATGTTGTTCATTTTTTTTGTCTGCAATTCTCCCTCGTTCATGATGTCCTACTGACCTCATGCATCGCTTCTATCATCATGTATATATCAGCTTCATGCATTTCCCTTTCATTCTGACCTACTAAATTCATACATCTTTTCATGTCTCGGCTTCTTCATGTTAGTTTCTGATGCGCATTTCATGCCTTGGCTTCATGTATCTCTCCCCCTTTGACACCAATGCAAAAGTGGTGACAATATTTTGTGCTATATGATTTCTTCTTGTTAGTTTTGCATTGGAATCCATCACGATTGTATCCAAGGATAACTCCCCCTATCATCATGCTTCGTTCCTTTGTAGAGCATATGTACTGATATCTTTTCATAATTATCTTTGATTATGTTATATTGTTCCTTCCTCATGTTCTTGTCACAATACTTCACCATTCCTTGTACAGTGATCATGTTGTCATCCTTACTTACCCACCGCGCAGTGCCGATGCCTTCCGGATTTATGCTTCATTGTTTAGGTTCTCATTATGTTGAGGATTGAGAACCACACCCATTTTTTCTTTGAGATAATCAAATGTACTTCATGGAAGGGGTTTTGTAAATATGAATGCAATTTGTTCCTTAGTATCAACATATTCTATTTTGACCACATTATCGGCTACTTTCTCTCTCACAAAATGATATTTTATGTGGGTGTGCTTAGTCTTGCAGTGCATAACAGGATTCTTGGAGATATTGACCACACTTGTATTGTCGCATAGTATTTGTACTGGACTATCTATATTTACTTGAATATCCTGAAAAATCTGTTTCAGCCATAACACTTGTGAATAACAAGCAGCTGCAGCAATGTATTCAACTTCTGTTGTATATAATGCCACGGATGGTTGGTTTTTGTTGATCCATGACACAAGACAAATCCCTAAGAAAAACGTTGCACCACTAGTACTTCTTCTATCATCAATACTTCCAACCCAATCTACATCTGTGTATGCAACTAAGCCAATATTTTTGCTTTCAGGGTACCATAGGGAAAGATACATAGTCCCTTTCAAATACCTGAAAATTATTTTGACTTCTTGAACATGAGTTTCCTTGGGTGTTGCATGAAACCTTGCGACAAGTCCAACAACTTGCATGATATCTAGTCTAGAAGTATTTACATATAATAGACTTGCAATCATCGATCTGTAAACCCTCTAATCAACTTCTTTAGCCTCATCTTCTTTACTCAACTTGCATCATGTAACCATGGGTGTACAGACTGGCTTGCAATCTTCCATGTTGAATATTTTTAGCATTTCCTTTACATACATAGGTTGGGATATGAAGATGCCATCATTTAATTGTGAAATTTGCAACCCAGGGAAAAAGGTCAGTTCTCCTAGCATAGACATTTCAAACTCTTTTTGCATATCTTTCGCAAATTGTTGAATCATTCTATCATCATTGCTTCCAAAAATGATATCATCAACATATACTTCCACAATTATCATTTTTTCATTTTGGACTTTGTTGTAGAGATTACTATCTACACTCCCCCTTTTGAAACCTTAGTTTTGCATATATTTATCCATCCTTGAGTGCCATCATTTGGGGGATTTTTTTAGTCCATACAGAGCTTTCTTTACCTTGCATACATAATCCTTGTTTCCTGAGTGTGAGAAACCATATGGTTGTTCAATGTATACCTATTCGTCAAGATATTCGTTTATAAGAGTTGATTTTACATCCATTTGATATACCTTGACATCTTCTGCATAGGCCCATAGGGCAGGAAAAGTATGATAGCTTCCATTCACGCCACGGGGGAAAATGTTTCATCAAAATCTATTCCCTTGATTTGCGCATATCCTTTGCATACCAATCTTTCCTTGTTTGTGACAACTTGTCCATCTTCACTTAGTTTTTTTCTGAATACCCACTTCGTTCCTATAACATTCTTGTTTTGGGGTGTTGGAACAAGTCCCAAACTCTCATTATTTTTTATTTGATCTAATTCTTCATTCATATCCTTCATCCATCCTTCATCTGATTTTTCTTGATCAAACCCTTCTGGTTCAATATATGATAGTAAAGAGAACTGCACTTCCTCAGTTGGGTTGCTCTGACTTCTTCTAGTTTTTACGTCAGCACCTTTTTCTCCAATAATCAAATCTTCTGAATGATTTTTCTGAACAAATATGGAGGTGGCCTTTGTGTCTGGTCTTCCTTTTTCTAGTCTGCACTGATCTCTGAACCCTTGTACAAAAAATTTTTAGCGAAAATTCCAAGATGACTCGTTTTGAAGAAACTAGTCTCGAAGAAAGGGCTCTGATACCAAATGTTATGCAAAAAAATACAGAAATAGTATCAAAAGAGAAGAAATAGATTAGAAAGAGTACTCCGCGACTTGATTGAAGAAAATAGATGAATAGAAAGCTTCTTCGAGGGGGCAACCTCCTTACACAATGTACTAAGTACACAAGACAAGACAAGACGAGATACTCTAAATGAAAGGTATCCTTCCTATATATAGGAGACTACGGGATACAATCCCAACTAACTCACCCAAGCTGAAATAAATAATATAACCATACTAATTAAAATTACCATTAATGGACCAAAGCCGACATCAAAACTAATGTAATGAACCACAATATAGGGGGAAATGTGCCCATATTTAGGGCTTAACAGGAGGATTCCCCTGGTAAGTTTAGACCTATTTCTTTGTGCAATGTAATCTATAAAATTGTAACCAAGGCGATAGCTAACTGATTAAAACCCATGGATGGCATAATTCTTTTTCATGAGGTCATCCACTTCCTCAAAACAAAGAAGATCTCAACGATGATGTTGAATCTTGACATAGCAAAATCTTATAACAAGCTCAGCTCGTAGTATATATGTGAGGTATTGAGGGTGTTCAGGTTTAGGGAGGATTGGATCATATGGATAATGAGTCTTATTTCATCGACCTTCTTATCCATCCTTGTCAACGGGGATCCAACTGGCCTTTTCAGAACATCTAGGGTAATTAGGCAAGGTGATCCTCTATCACCATTTATGTTTGTCCTTATGGCCGAAGGTTTGGGTAGGTCCATTAAGGCTATGCAGGAAAATCAAGATCTCAGAGGATTGTTGGTCCATCCAATGACAAAGTGTCAGTCCCACCAACAATTTGTGGATGATATGATTCTTATGGGACATCCCTCGGTGTAGGAGGAAAGATCCATCAAGCGATGTATTCAACGATTTGGAAAAGCCTCAGGTATGGAGGTAAATGAGAAAAAATATCAAGTATTCTTTTTCAATACCCCTAAGGTGACCAGACTCAACATATGTCGTATCTTGGGATTCCATAAGAGCTCCCTTCCATCCAAATACCTTAGATCCCTCTTGCAGACTCAATTGTCCGAAAAGGGTCATGGTATGAACTTCTGGACAATATGATGAAGAGACTAACTAGTTGGACTTTCTAGCCACTCAACTTTGCACACATGATAGTCCTTGTGAAATCAATGCTTCAAGCTATGCCATTCTATATATTCTCATAAATGGAAGCCCCCAAGGATGTCCTAAGAGAAATCAGGAATATTCAAATAAAATTCCTATGGAGCGGAGCAAGTGAGCAGAGAAAATGGAATTTAGTCAGCTGGGAGACCATATGCACCCTGAAGAACCATGGGGGACTAGTGTTACACAACCCAGGAAAGGTAAATCTAGTGTGTAGTGCCAAAAAAAGGTGGAAATGGGAAACTCACAGCTCATATCCATGGGAGAAATTATGGCATGTTAAATATTCCCCGGGGTGGGAAAAGAGTAATCTCATTCGCTTCTCAGAGGAAAAGCAAGGATCCCACATCTGAAAAATTGCAAACCTCAGGAGAAACCTTGTCTAGGAAAATAGCTCCCGAGAAGTCAAGAATGGGGAATTAGCACTATTTGGGAATATTCTTGGTAACAAATTTACCCTCTCAATTAGAACTTAGATGTCCCAAACCTCAGACAAGCATGTTCAGATCAGTGGAAGCTTAAGGTAAAAGACTATAGGAGCGATGTGGAGGGACACAGTGAATATCAAATGTGGGTTTACAATTACTGGTGGGACCATTTGGACCACGGGAGGAAACTCCCTCAATAGTGGAAGCACTTCAAGAAAGAATCATTTGCACCCATGAGGGGGAGGATAAACCATGATGGGGATTGAAAACAAAGGGAGTCTTTTCAATCAAAGAGGCCTACGACATATGGACTAGGATTAGCAATCAACAACCCGAACAAGTATGGAAAAAATTACGGGCGACCCAATTATGGCCTAAAATTGCAATATGTGTATGGCTCCTGGTAAAAAGAAGAATTATTATTGGAGAAACCTCATGAGAAGAGGGCTTCAAGGACCTTACCAGTGTTGTTTGTGCACCAATGAAAAAGAAACGTTGAACCACCTCCTGGACCTATGCCCCTTCGTTGCACAACTTTGGGACTGTGGAGCATAATAACCAATAGGAAAAGAGGTCTCTCAGACTTGAACATCAACAACTTGTCGAAAGATCCATTTCAAAACCCCATATTCAATCTTCTCTAGAAAATTTTCTTGGGATTCCTAGTCTGGGAGATATGGAGAGAACAAAATTCCAAAATGTTCAAAGGAAATTCAGTCTCGGAAGAAAAGGTATGGGACACAATTAAAATCAGGATGTTGGAGAGAATCAAAACGCATCCTTGGGAAAGGTCGGACTGGGAGGCCAAGGGGGTCGAATCATTCATATTGCAAGCCTGGGGGATCTAGGGACCATTGTAGTGTTTCAATATTTCTAAGCCATTGAACCAGGTTATCTCTAGCCCTAATCAGTAATCGGCTCCTCCTCTTGATTTATTCAAATTCAATTTTGATGGGGCGCCTAAAGGGAATACGAGACCGTCAGGGTACAAAGGCATCATCAGAGATCAAAATGGAAGAATGTTGGGCTTCAGCATGGGCTACATCAGAGTGGAGATGAATAATGTTGCATAAATCAAAGGACTAATACACGATTTGTTAATTGCCCATAGACACAACTGGACCACTCTCATAATAGAAGGAGACTCAAACGTCATCCTGGAAATGGCCATGCACATACACAATGGTACCCCACTTTCAAAGGTGGTGTTGACCTGGAGGTTGGAAAGCCTCCTAGATAGTTTATTTGACATCCTAGGACCCCCACTAGATTTCTCCTTCAACCATGTTAGGCGGAACGACAACAACGTGGAGGACCTATTATCTAACATTGGGACCTGGACCCACAAAACTGTCATGGCAAGCACATGGGAGGAATTAAACGATGGGATGTTTATGGAAATGTGGAAGGCCCTGAACGCCCAAGACATGTCAATTAATGAAGAAGGTGAATTGAAAGGACAACAAGTGGGCCATTGAAAGGCCATGTGATGCAATGGATCTAGTGTCATCTTGAAGGAATGACAGATGGGAAGGTACAAGAAAAGGCAAGATAGAATTAAGTATCATTAAAGCATGGCATCTCGCATTCAATCGACCGATATTGGAAACATACGAAGTGATGAGTACTAATGGTGGTCGATCAGATGACCCACTAGGGGGGAATTTGGAAAGTACTATAGAGTGTGGGATTGACATCAACAACAATACTTGGGAAATTATGGGTAAATATGGAAACCTTCTATTTATTCCCTAGAAAGGTGGCCACAAGCATCATCAAGTTGGTAAACATCCTTGCATGCAAGTGGTGGTTTTTTTTGTTTTCAAGAGTGAGTGTTATCAAAGGGTGGATTATAATGGAAGGCAACGTCACTACTGCTAAGGGGATCATGGAAAAGCGATGAACGATTTTGAAAGGAAAACCCCTAGGTGATGGTTGTCACATCACCTGTTCCTAGAAGAAGGAAATGTGGGAAGCTTGCATTTTCAAACTTGAGTTTCCTTCTATGGTCCAAAATGAGTTAAATGCGGTTGAAGCAAGGTTGTGGGAGGATATGGATGAGGAATGTATGCAAAATGAGAGTAAGGAGTTGGAGGACTAGGTAATGGAACCAAGGAACAACATAACTCATCTAGGCCTTTACGACCGAATAGTCGCCATGTATTGGGTAATGAAAAAATTCATGGGGCAAGTCTTATGGGAGAGGCTTAAGAAAGAAGAAGGGGATAAGGTCTCGGTCCAGAATTGGAAAGCTCCTCATGCGGAAACCAACGAGCTTCACCAAAAAATTGATGCCATCATGAGTGTGTTGGGGATTCGTCGCTTGACGCCTTCCTCTGCTCCATACGATAATTCGGCTAGAGGCCTCCAAGGTCAATTCATGGATATTCCTTATATCACACTGGGGTTCTGAGGCTCTGTGTTGTTCTGTCCTACTATGTTTGTGTCTTGGGTGATGTTATGGGTTTCAGGTATCAGTAGAAGTTTTTCTTTTCCAAAAGGTAATGGTCAGTTCAGATGTAAATGCGCAATTTAAGTCTACAAGTCTGTTTTCGATTGTATAGAAGGGTATGGTGGTACCAAATCTCTAATGAATTGGGTTAATGAAAAACTAAGGAATCTGGTCATGTATGGGAATCAATTTTGGGCGCTATGTAAGTCATGGTCAAGATGGGGTAGTCGACATGGAGTCCAAGTAGTAATGGGCCAATTTTGTCTTGATGTAACCACTTTTTTTTAATATAATGATCAAATCTCTCTTACTTACCAAAAAAAAAATTGAAAGAGATCTCCTCCATTCCTCCTTCAACCTTGCACATCCCATATCAGAAATGGTATGAAATATCCATGGACTTTATCACTGGCCTTCCTATTGAGAAGGAAAATTATTATATTTGTAATCATAGATTGATTAACCAAATATGTGTACATCATTGGAGTATCATCGAAATCCAAAGCTAGTCAAGTCGGCAATAGCTATGTAAAAAATATCTTTAAGCTCTATGGGTTTCCCAAATTTATAGTCAGCAATAGGGATCCCAAGTTTATGGGCAAATTTTGGAAGGAATTGTTTCACCAAGTTGGTACCTTCTTAACCATGAGCACTTCATACCATCCCTAGATAGACAAACAAACTGAAATGGTTAATAAAATGCCTTGAAGGGTACCTATGGAATTTTGTTAATTATCGCCAGTCATAATGTCTCAATTCATTACATCTTTCCAAATGGTGGTGCAATACTACATACCATAATTAAGCAAAAATGACCCCTTTTGAAGCCTAATAAGGTTATCCATCCAAGTTTGATAAAGGAATATGTTGTCAACACTTTCAAGGTTCCTACCATGAAATAATATCTAACTATGTTTGATGGAATCCTATGTATTTTGAAAAATCATCTTGAACAAGAAAGGAATCGAATTAAGAAACAAGTCGATAAGAGAAGAATCGATCATGAATTTGATGTAGGAGACTGGGTATTTGTTCAACTCCAACATTATAAGAAAATCTTGTTCAAGAATTACAAAAGACATAAACTTGCACCCAAGTTTTATGGTCCTTATCAAATCAGGAGGAGAGTGGGTCAAGTTGCATATGTCCTTAATATTCCAAGTAAGGGTAGATTGCATGATGTTTTTCATGTTTCTTGTTTGGAGACAAATTTGGGTCCTACAGTTCATATACAAACATAATTACCCCTTTTAGATGAATAAGGGAAGTTCGTATTTAATTTTTGAAGGTATGTTAGAAGTCAAAACTAAATCCCTTCGCTCCAGAAGTGTCAATGAATATCTTATCAAATGGAAGAATCTTCTTGAAGATGAGGCTACCTATGAGAATGGATAATTTAGATCTAAATATTTGTCCTTGCCTATGCTTCGAGGACGAAGCATTTCAAGATGCACTCAGGATGGGATGAATTTTAACAAACCAATTAGTTAGTTAATTGATCGTTGTATTAAGAGACACATCCATTGGCATGCTCCTTCACTATTATATATACACTGTGGATTTCATCTTTGCAATCATAAAATTATTAATAAATATATTTATTCTTTGGGAATTCATATTCCATTGTTCCAAGCCTTGATAAATATGTTTTATCCTATGGGTTATTTATCTAACCTAATGTGTAGGTAGTTGCATTTGTTCAAAGCCCTGTAGTGTCTAATGAATTGGTGATCTCTTCACTAAGATACGCCTATAGCTTCATATTAGAGATGTGGAACATGTACTTGTGCTTAAATTCAATTATGGTTTTCTTATTTTTTTTGTATAAAGTATGTTTAAATGGGTGAACAACACTAGACAAAGACTTCCTTTACACCCTAGTTGTAGAATTCAAATTTGGTAACATAATGAGCTTGTGCTACAATGTAATGTAATATTGCATGTGTTTTCATAATATTATAGTATTCTATTAGATGTAGCATGATGTCACCAATGTAGGATTTAAAAAATCACTTGTGTTTACCTTTACACCCCATAATTCCACCTTGCACCACATGTGTGTGGAACCCTTTACGTGCCCTTGTTGGAACTAAAATATTTCAACCTAGGCACATAAACCCATGAATCGTAGTTACTATACAAGATTTTTTTTCTATATCCATGTGCAAACGTGCTTGCCTACTCAACACTCTATAGTCGCTGCACATTTTCTTTTAACTCTCTTGCTTTGATTTTAGAACACTCAAACCACCAATGGACTCAACCTAAAGTGCCATTTGTCTAAAAAAAACTAAATTTACATCCCTTGCTTTGTCATTATATATTAATGAATTGCAATAGATTAAAACCATTGAATAATGTTCTTCTTAGAGTTAGATAGTTGTTGATCATACCTAGGAATTAATGTAAAGGAATGTCGATATATTACTTGAAATAAATTCCTTAAACACGTATGAGTAATTTCTTAGGAAAACATGTAATATATCGACACAGTCTCATGTACACAAGATGAAATCCATGTATATGTATTGGAAATAGGTCCAACTATACATTTTTATAAAAAATAGAACAGCATTCCCAATACATATAACAGATGCTCATGCCCAAAAATGGAATAAGGATATCTATCGACCTAGACACAATTAAACATCTTGTGCCCGAAATTCCACATCATGGATAATGTACATAGTGGGTGTCTCAATCACTTTGGCCACTCTCAGCACCCCTAATCTCATCTCCAAAATAAATCTTCCTCCTCTTTGAGCTGGAGGAAGCTTTAGCCTTCATGCATCTGGGTGTAGATTGTTTCTCCGGGATCTGAAAAGGAAACAACAACATATCATTTTTCCCACAGTTCTATTAGTTAGTACATTTAAAAAATAAAATTAGAATTCAAATATTAACATAATGGGGTTTCCCAACTCCTCGATCCAAGCCTCTCAACAATGCCTCATTGCAACAATTACCAAAATCAATTAATACAAAAAATCAAAATGCATTATTTATGAATTTCATTCATGCTTTATAATATTTTAATGAAATTATAAATTTCACCGTGAATATTTGAGGCATTGGAATAGATTTCCCTTCCTGGATAGGAAGTGGAGCATGAGGTTGGACAACTTGCTCTGGGGAAATGGCGGGGGAGGGAAATGATGTAGGTACATGGTCAAGGGTTTATGAAGGCGCAATGGATGGATCCAATGTGGGTGTAGAGGATGGGGATGCAGTGGTGGGTGTAAATAGGGGGTTGTGATGGTGAATTGGTGAATGTTCGACAGGTGGGGGAACCACAAGAAGGGATGGGTGTGGGTGACAATATAGCCCCATTGGATGTACAAGTGATGGAATCACCCTAGTTGGGGGAATGGATATTCCAATCACGGGGGTACGATGCCCAATCGCAAGACTCGGCATGAACTATGGAAATAGTTGACTAGGTGAAAGATAGGGAGGGATGGGCAGGTATGGTGATGGGATGGTGGAAGATGGAACCTACATAAAAATCACAAAAACAATCAAAGCAAAATCACAAAATGTGAATAAAATTACTTGGATGGATGGCTTGGATGGTTGTTTGGTAATGGAGGCATGTGGAAGCCATTGATGCCGTCAGAAAGGGAGACAATGGTGAAGAAATGGGTCACAAATAGTTTTTTTTATACAGATAGGAGCGTGCACACATTATTAACACATGCACATTCTTAAAGCGCACACACATAATAATGTCATGTGTGCTTTAAGAATGAGCACATGTTAATAATGTTTATGCACTTAAGGAACATGCATGCATTCCTTTATCCACATGGCTTCTTGCATGAAGGTTTAACAATTGTCAAACCAAGAACACATGTGTGTTTTCAATAGCACATGCACGTTGTTGAATTTTAGCGCTTGCACCCTTCCATTGCAATGAAAGTGGGGACCTTCTTCATGCGGCGATCCAAATATCAATGCTTATTTGTTTGGAATTCAAACCTATACTAGTGATGAAATAGTCCCACCTATCAACCTACAAAAACCGTTAATTAATTTTAAAAAATCATTCAAACCAAAAGCTCAAATCTTGATGTATGGATGAGATATCTTAGTGAAAGATAATTCACATTTTAGTAGGATAGGACATGACAAGGCAGTCTAGGAGATGTATTAGAGTTTACAAAATTGAAAAACATGACCAACCCAAATCATGTGCTATCAATTTCAAGTAATTTATTTCTTTATTGAAAACCAATAGTTTTTTCTATGAAATACATATCACAAGTAACATTATTTTTAACATATTCAATTGAATTTCATTATCAAAATTGTAAGTCCTATTCAATTATATATGTATTTAAAGTGTAACATTGGATGAAATGCAATATATCTCTTGTGATATATATGTTCATGATAAACCATGTGTAAAATGCAACTACAACATAATGATTGATGTTGGGTGAAGTTCTTACAATTTCACAGTATCTTTTATAAATATAATTGATTTATTCATTAAGTATGGTTATACATCCAACCTACATTCATTGTCATAATATTTTTCAATAATTTCATTTATTTATCTTGAAATGTAGAACTTTTAAACTACCCATTATTTATATAAAAAAATAGTAGTTTAAACAATAAATGATTAAGATTGAACAATATGAATGCAATAAAGATATTCCAAAGAATTGAATTCATCTCTACAATAAAATGGATAAATGCTTCAATACCTAAATGATAAGATTCAAAAAATCTTTAAAAAAATTATAAACAAATTCAAAAATAAGCAAAATAATGAAGAAAAAAAACATCGACATAAAACCTATAATATTTTATTTAATACAAAGAATTTTTATAATTAACTCTTAAACATAAAACAATAAATTAAAATGCATATGAAAATTTTGTTTTCAAAAGATACACCATGTTCCTTGTAAATATTCTACTTTATAAATTATTTCACTAGTACAAAGCCCATATTAAAAATTATGCCCAAAGAAAATCATCAAAGTTATATTACCTCATCAAAAAAAATAAAGAAACTAATAAAAATCATTATTCCACTTTATAAATAATTTTATTAACATAAACCTCCAATTAAAAATGATGCCCAAAAGAAAATCATCAAGGATTATGATACTTTCAATAAAAACACAATCGAGAAAAATGAGGTTATTTGGATTCATTACTTAATAATAAGTACACAATATAACCAACCTAAATTATAACTAACTATATTCAATTTTATTTTTAAAATATAAAAATAAAATATTTATCAAAATAATAAAAGAAAATCACATAAAATTTAAGCCACATCACATTTATAATGCACTTTACTCTTTCTATTACCCACCCCTAATGCCAGAGTGTTGGATCCTAACAATGGAAGTTTTAATCATATTGATCACATATAGTATTTTACTTAAATTTTTATGGGTTTTTGGGTTGTTGGATATATTTTAAAAAATGCTAAATTTATATAATTAAAAAAAAAAAAAAATTTAAATTAACAATATCGTTTGTTAAAACTGTTAAGATTTCGTTCAGAGAAAAATGATTTAATCAACACAAATTGTTAGATATTCAGAAAAAACAATTGAATGAACACAAATCACCATATTTATAAATTTCATATCACCAATTCCAACCCAGTTTTGACATCTCCTAGATCCAGTTTTGACATGACCGGCTAAATCGTCGCACTTTTAGACGGCTTTTAGACGGCTTCATAAAAGAAAGCTAAATTTAGGTTGCCAGTTACTTCCGCAATTTGATTGAACATCTATCTTGTCGCAGGGCTGCTAGATTGCGAGTCTGCAACCAAATCCATCCTACCCGAAGAGGCGGAAACACCATCGTTTCCATCTAATTTAAAGCGCCTGAATTTAGTGACGATATTGTCTACATCTACGGAGCAGTACGGATCTTCTTCGCGCCTCACTTTGGCCACAAGTTTCGCCAATTCGTCGTTTCCATCTAATTCAAAGCGGCTGTATTTAGTGATCATATTTTCTACTTCTTCTTCGCGGCTCACTGTGGCTACAAGTTTCGCCAATTCGTCGTCATTCCTGAGCACCCACTGAATCTGGCGGGAATCGATATGCGAATTGTTGCGGTCGCGGGTAGCGTTTCCGGCCAATTCCAACACCTCGGCGGCGATATATTGGAGGACGGCGGCAGTGTAGACGGCCGCGCTGTATTCAATCCGCTTGGCATGGCGGCCTTTGTTGAGATCTCTGTGGATCTTCCCCACCGAAAACTTCAACCCGGCCTTCACAGTATGGCTCACCGCCTTCTTCGTCGATCTTCCGCTCGAATCTTCTGAGCCCTCCATTTTGTTAATACCGAGATGTCGCTAATCACAGAGTGCCCAAATGAAGAGTTAATGTATAGCAGAATTAAAAGTTGTATGCGCAGACCTAATATCGTAGCTTAAGAGGGTTTTAATAGATGGAAGGCTTCAATACGTTTGACCTAATCTAGCATACGTATCCTAGTTTACCCAAACGAAGAACCCCGGTTAAGAGGGGTTAGTGAGGCTACACATTTTTTTTTTTTGGCATTTATTTGTCCAGAGTGGTTTTAGTACCAAGTTATGATTAAATTCAGAAAAAAAAAGAATAATAATAATAATTTATAACAAGTAGTTTGACAACTACTTAGTTGTGTAGAGATGACTGTCTGTTAAACAAAAGCTAAACATTAAACTAATTAATATAAACTTACATAAACATTAAACTAATTAATATAAACATAAAACAAATACTATTTAATAAATATAGCTTTTTTAATCACCATTTAACTTAAGCTTATTTAAACCTTAATCAAGATGTATTTAACCATATCAAGATACTACAACCATGAAATGAAAATGGACTATACACTTGTTACTGATAGAAGATATGGTTCATTTTTAAAAGTTAACATTGTATATAGTGATTTGAAGTAAGTGATATATATATATATACAACCACTTGATGTGGTCAGTGAATAGGTCACAAGTTAAGTGCCACCAAGTTCTCTATGAGTAGTTGCACAAACTACCTGTGCACATGCTACTAATTATTCATGCATCAACTAACTACCACTTATCCATGCATAGCTACCAATTTTTTTTTATTCCTTTTTTAATAATTGTTTATCTACAATTTAGAACTATTGCCATAAAATCAATATGGACAATAAACTTGTCTCATCCTCATGCAATCTAGGAAAAGCATAAGCTCTAATCCACCCCAAATTCTAAGATATAAACACTTATCAGTATAATTAATTTTGATTATGAATTTGGAAAGGAAAGGTTTGATTATTATGATATAGAGTTTTAATCAATTTTATAAAAGATAGTGAGAATGAGATTATGATTTGTATATTATAATTACAATTAAGTATTTTTTAAATAATTAATATGAAAGATAAAATATTTTCTAATATTTATTTTATTTATTTACCTTTGAGTAAAAGTTATTAATAATTTAAGAAATATTCTCAAGATAACTTAATGATGTTGATTCTTTACAAAATCATTAGAAAAAAAAGGGGAGCAACACCTTTACAAAGATTTTTCACAAAAGCATTAGAGAATCAAAGGGAGGGAACCCTTTTATAAAGATTTAAAAAAAAAAAATTAGAGAATAAAAGGGAGGAAACCCCTTTATAAAGGGAGGGAGTTTAGGGCTTATGTGGAAAGCAATTGACCTCCTTTACAAATGGAGGCCTCAAGTAATAACGTTTTGTTGAGTGAAAATAGCTTTGTAAAATCTTAGTCATAGCAGAACCTAGCTACTATGGATTCCTCACTAGTGAAAGATTGCAACACATTTACAGGAATAATCACAATTCTGTAAAATGAAGAACAAATGTACAATAACACATGGAATGGAGTAAAATGTCATATATTATTAACAGTCCAATACTATGAAATAGATTGGTTCATCCTTATATACAAAATAGTAGGAAAAATATGCACTTGGAGTGTCTACACTTAGCTAGCTTAGATTTACCCCAATCCCCCCTAGGTTAACCAAAAAGGTTTCCAAAATAACTCAAACAGGTTCAAAATATGCATGTGAACACTGAGTAAGCATGGGAAGTCATAATGAGGTTCAAACATGTGAGGATAAGGTTTGGTGGAAGTTGGTTAGGCTTAGGCATGCCAAAAATGGCATAGGGAATGGGAATTGTCCACATACAGAGCATGAGCGCCCTTGGTCAATGTGTTTCCTTAAAACAAGGAAAGAGGGCGCCTTAGGCATGCTGGGGCAATAAATGCTTGGATAAGCATGCCTAACAGCTAGTTTGACCACCTCTTGGCCCATACTTTGGCTCATACACTGTGAACTGGTTCACACTTATCCAAATAAGTCCAAACCACTTCATAATAACCAGTTTCACACCTAGGGTTGTATTATTAACCAGTTTAGCACCTAATAACCATTAATTAATTAATGATTAAGGTACTAAGGTATAATATTGCTCTAACAAGCTTCAATGGTGAGGAGGTAAGTTTTGAATTCTCCCCATCTAGATTCAAATCCCCAATGAGGCATTGGTCCTTGTTATCATGTTAAAAGGGAAGGTGACCCTATGTGGGACCCCTAGCTATTTAACCAAAAAATATCTATGACTTGGTTAAAAGCTCTTAGAAAGATAGAAAAGAGTAGGATTAATTAATAAAAAAAAGAGGATAAAATGAGAAAAAGGAAAACATTGGTAGAGCTAAGGGGATGAGGTTAGGAATTGATAATTGGCATCCTTTTCTTCTTTTCACAAGGGAATGGGGTTGTTAAGGCGCGAGCGATTAATGTGGAAGAAAGATCAATCAAATTCTTCCTTGGGAATATTTTGATGGATCATCACAATGGAATAGGGAGTTATGTGGGGGAACTTTTGTCTATAAGAACGTTTTTTCTCTTTTCCTTAAACAAAGGTTGGTATGACCTACACTTCTACAGAGATGTAGGGATCTTCTTCGGATCTCACTTTGGCTACAAGTTGCGCCAATTCGTCGTCATTCCTGAGCACCCGCTTAATGTAGCTGGAATGGATTTGGGTATTGTTGCGCACAGCGGGCAGCGTTTCCGACCAATTCCAACACCTCAGCGACGATATATTGGAGCACAGCGGCAGTGTAGATGGCCACGGTGTATGAAAATTATCTGAAATCAATTTTCATAACTTGTATTTATACTGAGTCACTTTCTTCATTATCAATTACAGTCAATCTTACACTAAAAAGTCTATTTAATGAAATAATTTGTCCTATATGAATCTTACCCTAAAGTATCTATTCACAAGTTTAGGTCACATCACATTTATACACACTTTACTCCTTTTATTATCCACCCCTAATGCTAGATTATTGGATCCCAACATTCAAGTTTCAATCCTATTTTTCTCACAGACTGTGTTTTACTCGTGAACTATTTTAAATTCTTGCGTTGCTGACCTGCCAATTGTTGGATATACTCTTAGAAAATTACTAAGTTTTCATGGTTTAAAAAAAAACTAATTTACTTAAAAAAAACTAGTTTAGTTAAAAAACTAATTTAAACTCAACAACAAGGTTTTGCTAATGAACTAATTTAATGGGGTGGCAGGTGCGGGTGGGATACTTTTTGATCCCGGAGGAAATAAAATTGCAGCCTTCTCGTGGGGACTAGGTAACAAAACAAATAATGAGGCAGAATGGTTAGCTCTCATTCTCTCATTAGATATGGCCTCCAATTATAGCATAGACAATCTCATAATCTATGGAGACTCCAGGCATGTCATTCAAATCATGCAAAGAGGGTATGCCTCGCCAGGCTCAAAAGCCGACAGATACATGCAAAGAATTAAAACCAACGCTATCCTTTCAAAGGCATCCTTTTTCCACATTCGCCGAGAGAACAATAGGATTACTGATATAGCGTCTAACCAAGGAATATTGCTCAAAATTGGGCGCGTTAAGGATCTCAATGGAGTTTTGGGGTATCATTTCATCCCTTAAGTTTTAATGCCTAGGATCAACAATTTCATGGTGGGTTTTTTGGTTAGGTCCTTGGTCATGAGGGACCACCCCTTCCTTTGCACAAACTTTGGTTATGTTTCTCTCCCCCCTCCGAATCTTCAGGCACACGTCTCTCCGATCGCCCCTCCATCTGTCACTTCGCTCCCTCTCGCGTTGTCAGCTCCCACGGGCCTCTATTAACTCCCCCACTCGCCCTCTCTTTTCCTTCCTCTGCGATGGCTCGCCCTCCCCACTTACCTGATGCTCTGAGTCGCCTCTCCCTCGGCGAGCTTGACACCCCTCCCTCCCGTCATTTGCTGTTACCGGCGTATAACTTGGAAATTATGCAGTCTGTGTTGGCGGCCATAGCCGCTCTGAGCAGAACATTGCTGGACATTAAATTCGCAGTTCGTAATACCTATGATGTTGTTTGCTCCAGTGTTAACCAAAATGCAGAGATGGCGTCGGACATTACACATGTATGCTCACAGCTCTCTTGTCAGGATTCCAGGATAGACGACCTGGAGAGGAATTTGTTCGAATTAATGGGGAAAGTTGATAAGTTGCAAGAAGATATGGCCGTTTTTACAGGAGCAACTCAGGGGAGTTGGGTGCACAAAACCCCCCCGGTCAACCAGGAAATTAATCAAGTTATGGTAGACGCTTCTTCTGCTCGGCCAAAGAAGCATGGCTAGTCTACTGTATAGCCCAGGTTTCAAAATTTTGTTCATTTCGGTCAATGCATTTTTGTATAAGCTCAGAGCTTGCAATGTATTGCAGATAGAATCTATAGTGTTAGTTTGCCCAGACATTTTCTGCACTGTTAAAAATCCTTTTGAAAGCATGTAATGAATAGCTGTGCACAGCTTTTATAAATACAATCTTTTACTCTGTTACTGTTAAAAAAAAAATGAACTAATTTAAAAGAAGCAACACACCAACCGCTAAGACTAATAAAAGACAGCTAAATTTAGGGTTGCCAGTTAGTTCGGCAATCCGATAAACTACATTGAACGTCTATCTTGTCGCGGGGCTGCTAGGTTGCGAGTCTGCATCCAAATCTATCCTACCAGAAGAGGCGGAAACACCATCGTTTCCATCTAATTCAAAGCCGCTGAATTGAGTGACGATATTGTCTACTTCTACAGAGATGTAGGCATCTTCTTCGGATCTCACTTTGGCTACAAGTTGCGCCAATTCGTCGTCATTCCTGAGCACCCGCTTAATGTGGCTGGAATGGATTTGGGTATTGTTGCGCACGCGGGCAGCGTTTCCAGCCAATTCCAACACCTCGGCGAAGATAAAAACGCTCCCGTCCACTTCCATATGTAGGACATTATGTCGCGGGGCTGCATCCAAATCCATCTTGCTGCTAGGTTGCGAGTCTGCATCCAAATCCATCCTACCAGAAGGGACGGAAACACCATCGTTTCCATCTAATTCAAAGCGGCTCAATTGAGTGACGATATTGTCTACTTCCAGGGAGATGTAGGGATCTTCTTCGGATCTCACTTTGGCTACAAGTTGCGCCAATTCGTCGTCATTCCTGAGCACCCGCTTAATGTGGCTGGAATGGATTTGGGTATTGTTGCGCACGCGGGCAGCGTTTCCGGCCAATTCCAACACCTCGGCGACGATATATTGGAGCACGGCGGCAGTGTAGACGGCCGCGGTGTATACAACCGGCTTGCCATAGCACCTCCTCGTGAGACTTCTGCCGATCCTCCCCACCGAAAACTTCAATCCCGCCTTCACAGTACCGCTCACCGCCATCTTCGTCGATCCTCCGCTCTTATCTCCTGAGCCGTCCATTTTATTAATACCCAAATGTCGCTAATCAGAAATGCCCAAATGAAAAGTTAAATGTATAGCAGAATGAAATCACGAGTTCAAATCATGTATGACTGGAGATATCTTAGAGGAACAGTGTTTAAATAGATGGAAGGCTTCAATACGTTTGATCTAATCTAGCCGACGTATCATGGTTTACCCGAAGGAAGAATCCCGGTTAAGCGGGGTTAGCCAGGTTCTCAAGTGGGGTTTTAGCAGCAAGTTTAAATTATGGAAAAAAAATAAGGGATAATAATAATAATAATCTATTTTTAAGTTCACACCATAATAATTTGACTATTACAATCTATTTAGATGTATATACATACCTGATCTCTCCTAATTTCAATCTATGATTTTTTAGGGCATGTTCTTAACGGTTATGTCCACTCAAATTGTACCTAGTGATACCTAATGATAGAATATATGGTCCATTTTCAAAAGTTAACATTGTACCACTTAATGTGGTCGGTGAATATACGTAGGTCACAAGTTAACCATGGGTAGTTGCACAAACTCCCCATAATCCATACATCAACTACTAGTTATTCATGCCATGCATAGCTACCAATTTTTTTATATTCATTTTTTTATAATTGTTTATCTCCAATTTAGAATGACTACCATAAAATCAATTTGGCACACGTGTCTCATCTCTTGTAATCTAGGAAAGCATAGGCTCTAGTTCTCCCCAAATTTTAAGATATAAACACTTAATTTTGATTATGAATTTGAAAAGGAAAAGTTTGATTATTATGATATAGATTTTAGATAAATTTTGTAAAAAAAAGTGAAAATGAGATTATGATCTTTATATTATAATTACAATTAAATATTTTCAAAATAATTAATATGAAAGATAACATGTTTTCTATTATTTATTTTCCTTTGACTAAAAGTCATTAATAATTTAAGAAATATTTTCAAGATAACTTAATGATGTTGATTGTTCACAAAATCATTTGAAAAAAAAGGGAGCAACCCCTTTACCAGGATTTTTCACAAAAGCATTAGAGAATCAAAGGGAGGCAACCCCTTATAAAGATTCTTCATAAAAACATTAGAGAAGAAAAGGGAGGAAACCCCATTATAAAGGGAGCTTAGGGCCTATGTGGAAAGTAGTCAACCTCCTTTGCAAAGGGAGGGCACGAGTAATAAATTTTTGTTGAGGGATAATAGCTGCAATGATGAGGAGGTAAGTTTTGCATTCTCCCCATCCATATTTAAATCCCCAATAAAACATTGGCCCTTGTGATCAAGCTAGAAGGGAAGGTGCCCCTATGTGGGACCCCTATTTTAAGTGTGGAATGCTTTAACAAAAAAAAAGAGCTTTGACTGGTCAAGTGTTCATAGAAAGATAGAAAATAGTGAGGTTAATTAATAAAAATAAGGAAGACTCAAATGAAATGAGAAAAAGGGAAACATTGCCAAAGTTAAAGGGATGAGGTTAGGAATTAAGTGGGTGAGAAGGTGAAGGGATAAGACTAGGTATTAGGATAAGAAGGAGAGGAAAAGTGAATTATTGATAGAAGATGGGAGGTTGAGAAAGGTGGAGGAAGACATGATGAAAGCATCAATCACGGTCAAGAGGATTGACAGGGGCAAAATTCATGGATGATAGCTTTCAAAGACAGACTTAGCTTGTATCTATCACCTTGATTAAAATTGTTGGGATGTCTTTGGATTTCGATGGCTTCACTAATAGGACAAGTTGAGTAATGTGAGGTTGATGCCAATATTTTGGCTTGATTAAAACATATGAGGTGTTTGGTGTTCCGATAATGCTCAGTAATGGAAGATTTGGAGAGATAGTTGTAAAATGCATCATCTATGTGTTTTCTTATACATGTTTGAATAAAACTTTCTATATGGCCAATTTAGGATTTTCCACAAGATCAAGGAATTTGGTAAAACACCTTGGGAAAGAAGAGGGATGAATTTATCATTAACACCATAATAATTGTTTAAAAGTTTTGTGGATCTTGGATATGGTTTTAATAATCCTTTTGGCTAGGAATTTGGAAATTTGGTAAGTGACCCCATGATAGAAGGGAGTGAGATAAGAGTTGGAGGAGGGCTATTGAGGGGGGATTTCTTGGATCTAGGATGGAGGCTTGAATAAAAGGCTTTGTTGATCTAGGTTACGGACTATCCATTAGCTAGGAAGTATGAGGCATAAAAAATCAATGATGGATGAAAACCTTACAGGGCCCTTGGATACCTATTTCTCGTAATTGATGTCCTCTAGTAGTAACCTCCTCTTTATTTTATATTATCTTTTAGAAGTTAATAATTACAACTCATTTTCATTTATTTCATTTTATCTCACAAGTTTGAGTGAGTTATTTTATTCATTTCTTTACTTAAACAGTTGAGTAGGAAAGAGTAAGATTTAAATTATAAGATTTAGAGGGGGCGAGGGTCCCATTTTAAAACATATCGTTGATCCCAAAACAAAATCATAATCCTCAATCATACAATAATATTTACCTTATACCTCCATATTATACATGCATATAATCATGTAAACAATGATAGATATCAAAACCAAGTGCCATTCAAATATCATAACCAATAAAACCTTGTTCCTCCCAAATCAACATATGAATCTATGTCATAAGTCAAAATATAATTCAAGTCATAATAGATATACACATATATCTATCAAAATCACAACCTGTCCAGATAAGTAAAACAAAGCTTTAAAAGGTCAACCATATCTTGTAGCATATAAAGCATAACCATTGAACCACATCACCCATGATAGATTTATCCCTTTGTTTCTCCTCCCGTATTGACTACATTTGAACTTGAGGCTTGCACAAATGAGTTCTCAAAGACCTAGATTGAAGGAACAACATATTTAGTTACTATTGGAAACTCTTGTTTGTCAGCTAGAGGCCACGGAATAGGTCTTTGATCACACTACATAGGTTTTTGCTAGGGCTCCAGCTTGAAAACCCTTCAATTCTCAACAATGCAAAGTGACCAACAAAGTGGGACTTAGACACTTTATCATTTAACCATGACAATAGAATGATTTGGCACTTCATTAATGGAATACGTAGTGGGGGATGAACTCTATTAAAGTTTAAATGAGGAGATCTGAAACAAATACAGGGCAATGAGAAATGTAGTTTAATCATGCTATAATGGCTCTTTAACACTGAACAATTGGGCTAGTTGACACAATGGGCGATATGGATGGCAATAAACATCAATAGGTCTTTAAATTAGATTGGATTTTGTGAAAATCATAAATGATAAGTGTTTATCAATAAGACATAATGAAATCAAGATGAAATAATGGTCTACATTATGATTAAACATGCATTTCCACTCATCCTAATTTACATGGAATCAAGTTTGATTCTATAAGGTGTAGTCACAAATGTCACATGACAACTACAATGAATATATTCAAAAGGTTGTATTACTTAAAAGTGTTGGAATCTCCATCTTAGGTTTCCATTTTTCATGGAAATGTATGACCATATTTTCTCAGAGTCAAGTCGTGTCGAGAATCCAGTAATCACATGTAGCTCCCAATATAACCAAACGTAATGTAAATCACATGTAGCTCCCAATATAACCAAACGTAATGTATCTCAAAATAGTTTCACTGAAAACTATTCGAATATCCAACCTAGGGTTTTCATTTTTCATTTTTCATAGAATTTTATGACCAACTTTTCACTAAGGAGTCCACATGCCCTTGTCCACTAAGGGGCTAAATCCAAGAATCGATCCACATGCCTAGTGCATGACCTCAAGTCATAATAACAAGACCCACGAGGTATGGAAGTGCTCAACAAATAACCAATAATGTAAATGTGTTGTTACCATGATGAAGAGCATAATGAAGAAATTGTTAAATATAGTTTGGTTTGTTTAATAATAAATATTGAATTTTGAATTTGGAATTTGGAATTTGTATGGTTTAAATATGCGTTATATGTATGGGATTGAATATTCAAATTATCCCCTTTGATATTGAATATTCGTCGTTAGTTATATTTATTATTGAATTATTAAATTTCTTATGGTTAGAATATTTGTTTTTGTACCGGTGAATAACGAAGATAGGAATTCAATAATATTGGAATATTTGGTTTTGTATGGTTGAATATGGAATATAGGAATTCAATAATATTAGTTAGTTATATATGAATTTAATAATATTTTTTATTATTTTTTTTTTATCAACAATTAAACTTAATGTAAAAGGGGTGAATCCAAATTTTGAAGAGTCTCACATGAGCAAGTTTTGAAATCTTAATATATTTGAGAATTAAAATATCACTTGAGTTTATGAGAACAATATTGAAATAGGTTAGAGTATTCAGATAACTATGGTAGAAATGTATTAGAATATTATCAATTTAATTTGATATTTAGCTATTGTGTTTTTGAAAATGCAAAAAGAAATTATAAACAATTTTTTATATAAGATAAAAATGAATGAACACTATGGTAATAGTTGAGATGTTTTATTGTTCTACACATCTTACGAGACTATTACCATAATATTAAGGTTATGAACACTTATGTATTTAACATGTGTATATGTTGATAAATGATTTGATGGTATGACATGTGAGAATTTGTGAAAAGATAGCTTATGATTTGGGTGTTACAATGATATGAAGACATGATGATTTCATGTAATGTTTTACTCTCTAGTATGTGATCATGTTTATAATGTAGATATTTGTTTTATACTCGGTAGAAGTATGATTTCATGGAATGCTTTTACTTTCTAGTATGGGATGTTGTTTATGATAAGGATATTTACTTGGATGCCTCGTAGGATGGTGATTCCATTTGAGGCATAGAATATTTATTCCATGTGATGTGTTATTGAGTCGATATTTAATGGCATGTTAAAGATATAGGTCATAAAACCAGTATGTTCACAAATGCATTACAAACTGTCAACATATGGTTTGATATGAAGATGTGTCACTAATGGAAATTTGGTTCATGAAGTGTTTATTTGGCATTATATATCAATCTTTATTGTATTTTGCTCTTGTAATATGCCATCTAAATATTTCCAACATTTCTTAGAAGATGGTTATGAGGAAATCGGTGAGGGAAGTGTTACATGACATTTGATGAAAATGTCTTTTGATGAAATATCTACGATCTTGGTTTATGAATTACTCGTTATTATGATCCACACATATATGGTTATGATGTTGTTATTATGCAGTCCTTGTTGGAAATGGTTCTGGATGTTTTTGTTTGTTTTTTTTATGTGTAAGAATATCTTGGAGGTCCCACCCTATTGGAATATTCTTACCATCACATGTTGGATTTGCATGCATTTTGCATGCATCCAATCAGGAGTAGTGGAGTATCCTAGCACCTAGTGCTTGTTTTAGGCCCCCTAGAGCCTGTTTCTAGTCATCAGTAGTCCTCCTACCCACTACTACATTGTTTTCATCACTCCAGTTACTAATGTGCCCTACTACACAGTTCTAGGACCTCCATTAGTCAGTTCATGCATTGATTGCTCAGTTAACTGATTGTAGCTCCCACTTGATTGTTTCACAGTGTAGAAGGACTCCACTTGACTATTGATAGCCAGTTATGCGCCCCTTGAAGTCTCCTCCCCTATTTTAGTGCTCACATGGTTCAGTTAGGCTCAGTTCTACCTCAATTGACCATTTATTCACCATCGGTGGTAATTGAGTCTTATTGAGAGATGGTTTCAATGCTAACTAAGCCATGACTTGAGGAGAATTCGAATCACCCTTGGAGGTATCGAATTATTTCTATTGTATTGACATCTTTTTTCCAACTTACAGCTGATGAATGTATTATCATTATTTTCTCATCTCTTTTGAGTTCCATGAGTGAATGTGTTAATCCTTTCTACTAAATTATTCTCTACAATTAACTGAGTGAAATTGTGAGGTTTGTTCAAGCTTATTGATCTACCCCTATGGAATTTCACATGGTATGAGAGCTTGTGAGAGCTAGTGCAACAGTAGCAGTAGTTACATTAGTTGCAAAAATTGCAGCAATTGCAATAGTTTATTGAACAATTGTTTTTCAGTAGAGCACTAGAAGCCTCTAGATTTCCACAGAAAATCCTGGTGCCATTGCATTGAATTCACTAGAGCAATCCAATGAGGTATAGCCAAGTGTGAAGGATCCGGATAAAAGTGCTCACTGTCCTAAAGTAATGTTCAGTAGATTCAGTAACATTCCTCCAAACAAATTTCATTCATTTTTGTAGGTTATTCCATCTTCAAAAGCGCATTCAGTAGCTACTATGGATCTCTCCTTGATTCCAAAACTCACCTCCTTCAACTACTTTGAATGGAAAGGAAAAGTAGATATCTTCATGCTCAGAAAAGGTCTCCATGGTGTTTTACATGGGACAACAGTCAAACCTAATGGTGCTGCAGAGAAATCCAAATATATTGACAAAATTGATGAAGCAGTTGGATTGCTACTCCTCAGTGTTTCCGATGATCTACACTTTCATCTCACTGGTCTGAATAATCCCAAGGAGGTTTGGACAAAGCTCAAATCATTGTTTGGGAAAAAGGATGATTTGAGAGGGCATCAATTGGAAAATGAGTTAATCTCTCTGAGCCCCAACAATTTCGATTCTATCAATGAGTTCTTCACAAGGTTCAAAAACTTGGTTGTGTAGCTGAAGCAATATGGAATTGAGAAAGAAGACAAGCAGCTTATCCTTTCCATCCTTTCGAAACTGGGTGCATACTACTCTGTATTTGTATCCACCTTTCAATAAGCAAAAATCTCCATTCCAAACTGGAAAATTCCCTCTCTAGATGCATTCATCCTCTCCCTCTCAAAGGAGCGGGACAAATTGGTGCAAATGGGAGTGATAAAACCAAAGTTGGATCAAGCCCTTGCTGTAGGAGAAGGGAAGAATGCGAATGGAAAAGGGAAGCAGAAGGGAAAGGAAAATAAATCCTATGAACATAATTCAAGAGAGAATCCCAAACAGTCAGAAGGGATTTGAATCCTAAGAGAGCATTGTTGCTGCAACATCCTTCCCCAAAAGTTTTATATATAAATGTTGGGGCCCCTCCTTCCACATTTTTTGTAACAAATGTTCCTCTTTTCTTTGAAGCTTAGCCTGCTCCAATTTGGCAAACTTCAACACTTGTTTCCCAAAGAAATTTTTTCTTTCGATTAAATTTCTTCTAAGGAAAAGGTCACCTTTAGCCTTCGGCGTAGGTTTTAACCATAACTCTGTCGCTTTCGGCGATAGTCTTATCCACAATTCGACCATCTTTGGTGCAGTTTCAAACTTTATCTTGGCCTCTCTTTGCGCAAATATTCAACTTAAATTAGCTGATAATAGCGCGGAGTCTAAAGCTAACTCGACCGGCTTTGGCGCAATTGTTAACTATATTTCGGGCGCTTTGGCACAGTTTTTAACCCTAAAAGGGACGCCGACATGAAGATCCTTTGAGCCTTTTCTCGCGACTCTTTAGCGCATTTTTCCATTAGCGCAAACGTTGTGGATAAATTCTCTACCGACGCACAATACTTATCCCTAGAAGGGCCGCCCTCATAATTGCACCTCATCTTTGGACACAACCCTCGAGTTTAATTCTGGGCCCAGTCCATCATCGCAGGATTTAAGCCTAAAACCGCTACTCATGGTGTAGAACTTAACAACGCGATCGCCGCTCTAGCATAGCAAATATTTTTGGGCATATGTGCGGATACAAGGTTGGTGGAGTCATTAGTATCGCCTTGTGCGGATTTAAATTCCCGTGTCTTTGAGCCCCATGCTCATCAACTCGCCAACCCATCCACTCATGTGAAATTAATGCTCTACCTACATAAACGCACAGATCAAGATTTTGGAAATCATTCTACCACTTCCAAGGGAGAACATAGCTCGCTATCCGCCATTGGATTTTTGTTTGCACTGTCGCCCATCTCGGAATGCCCGCTAGCCACTAGGAGATACTGCAAAGCTGACAGGTAGGTGTTCTCCCCCTCCTCGTTTGTGTTATACAAGGTTTTCAGTTAGAATTTTACTCCCTGTTAGTAGTTCATTGTTGCTATATATACATGTGCTGAAAGGAACCCATACACGTCGAACGGGTAATTTTCATTAGAAACGATGAGGACACGAAGCCACCTTCTGCGAACCAGACCTCGGAAGACCCCATCCCCGCATATGCGTCTCGGCCTCTTCCCACTGTTGCTTACTCGACATCTTAAGTAAGTTTTTCCCACGCAGCATTCCTGTCGATAAGAAAAAAATCCCTGGGAAATTCCCATTTACAGCTTGATGGCCGTAGTTTGATCACATAGACTATATAGTTCACACCCCACACCCAAATCTGTAGCAAGCGCTTGTGTTTGGTTAAAACGCCACAACTGCATTCATCCCCATGGAAAGAAACGTGCCCCAAAAGACAAAATCATTCGCGCCTAAACCATGAAAACCATTAGCACCTCACATAACCGCGTCCCTCTACAGAGGACTGAAGCAAAATTAGCATTCTCTATCACACATGGTCGATAATGACTAATAATGCTCGTTTTATATAAATTACATGTTGAGCTAGTGAGTTATGGACCTGGTTTGAAATTTTTCCATGTTACCCCTATCCATGAATAACGTCGGTTGAAAGTTGAAACAACAAGTTACACCCGTCGTTTTAGTAAAGCAAGATAAAGCCATGTTTTAGAGACAAAACCGCCATAAAACATATTAGGAAAGCCTTTTGGCCCGCAGTAGTAGCATCATGAATAACTCTGCATTCATTTGTAAAGGACGGTGATAGTGAAATGATAGCTGTATCATAAATTATTTAATCATTTTTCAAAATAGCTTTCGTATTATGAAAAATGCACATTCCAGAAATTTTATGGTTATGCTTGAAAATAATTTAGTTAAAAGCCAATACTGTCGCATTTTTTACAATCTCTACGAAGCATTGCATTTAAATGGTTTCTCTAAATTTCTTCAGACTCCTTATTTGCGTTACCCGGCTCGTCACAGGTTTGACATGCATAGAAACTCTGTAAGGAAGAAGGCTGCGCAAAAGGTAGAGTCAGATTCAGACATGGAGATCCTACTAGATACCTCACTTGAAACATGTTCGCTGATATGCAAGCTACCACCAATGTAACCCCAGGAAGCTTTGCCCCAGAGTTTCAATGGGGTGACTTATATAGATTCATCAGGGATCAGGACTACCCTAATGCCCCCTTACAATATACTATGGTATATGCGAACATCAAGAGATCCTGTCTCCATAAGGCAGCAACCCGACCTGAGTTATTTCCATGTTATGAAGTCCTCGGTTGGTTGATCCCTCATGTCAACACTGACATCAGGTTCATAAATGACAAGAATGGAATGAATCTGGCCTCATTTGTACCTGAACATATCACAACCACTTACAGATTATCCCCGGCAAAAGCTTGGTTGAACAATAAATGGATAGCAGAACACACCATGGACCCTCTGGTGTCTGTTAGGAAAATGATGATAGTTTATAGGAAAATAAGACAAAGGCAGAACAATGAATATGAGAGAAACCTCCTAAAGAACCCTTATAGACTCATTTTTTTTATGTTGAGCCGTATCTTTGGCATGCCAAATGGAAACATCTTCAAGCTTGGCTAGGTACCAGTAATGTTCCATATAGCCATGTCCAGTACCATCTTCAATTGGGATGATATAATCTCAGAAAGCCTAGAATCGCAGTTAACCACGGCCCAAGGAAGAATGACTCAAAAGAAAGTAGACTTCTTTATGTCTTCTTATTTGATAGACTGCCTGTTGAGCAGACACACCTTCCCAGACTTGGGTTGTTCATGGAACAGAAAGGAGACACCTCTCTTCATAGCCTATCAACCCACTTGGGCAAGCAAGTATGCAAACTACTACAAGCAACTTTGCGAGAAATTCATCATGCCATTATACCAGCTTATTTTTGTAGAAGAACCAAACTACATGTCGAAGAACGCCATGCCCATTATTGAAGTATTTGGCGATTATTACCATGCCCAAGAAGGAACCTACATCCGTATGAGTGGAGGATCTGTAGCTCCCTTTCTGCTTCCTCGATATTCCACCGACTTTGTGATACATAGGGAAGCTTTAAGACAACTCTTCAGTGTTAATGGAATCAGTAGAATCCTCACCGAAAGGAAGAAGGGATGTATCTGCCAATGCCTTTCACTATCGGCGCATACAACCTCCCGAGGGAAAAAGAGGGAGAAAACTATGTTCATGACTTGCAGATCTTTCATTTTGGTACAAAGTTTTATAGAAGACATGACCCTTGTGGAAATGTTGCCAGACATGTTGTTGATGTCAAAACTTCCTTTGAATACGCCCATCTTATAGACCTAAATGGGGAATTCTTTCATAGTTTCAGAAATTTAACAGAGTTAGTGAAACGCTACAAGAAGAAAGGAGGAAAGAGTACTACTCCCAAGCCTATCGGTCTGATTCAACTAGAGCAAGAGGCAACAACATCCCAATCAGGAGGTTCAAAAGACATAGAACCAGAAGAAAGAGATAGAGTCCTACAAGAATAGGCTGCCAAGCAACACCAAGATGAAGAAGCTGCAAGGTTTCAAAATGAACAGGCTACCAAATTGCAGCAAGAAGAGGAGGCTACTAGAATCCAAAAGGAGCAAGAAACAAAATCCTTGAAGGAACAAGAAGAAAGGACCTTGTTAGAATAAGCAAACAGGATGAAAGCAGTGCTGGCCGAAAGGAGAGAACAAGAAGAAGCTGCTAAGATCCAATGGGAGCAGGAAGCAAAAGCTCTGAGAGAAGAGGAAGACAGAATCCTCCAAGAACAAACTACTAAATTGAAAGAAGAAGAAGAAGGAAGACTCTTGTTGGAGGAAGCAGACAGATTGCAAGCAGAGTTAGCAGAAAGACAAGAAGAAGAAGAAGCCGAGAAAGATGCGGAACAACACCCGCCCAGCCCACAGGTCATGGACTTAGGTATTCCAAAGATAGACCAACCAGGGATAGCTCATGAAGGGGTTGTTTCTACTAAGGAACTAGCATTGACCCCATACAACCCCAGAAAGCAGCGCCAAGTGGCCTGATGAATATGGTTGTCTATGGTTGTCATGTATGACAAGCCATTAATGAAAAAGGTCATGAATCCCATTTCTTGCATGATGGCATGATGAAGGCACCCACACACATGTGAACTTGGACCATTAATGACAAAGGTCATGAAGCCCATTGCTTGCATGATGGCATGATGAAGGCACCCACACACATTTGATGACACTTGGACACTTGCTTGCATGTTATGGGTTGATATTGTGGTGGACACACTTGCTTGCACTTGATGATGGGGTGAAGGTATTGTGACTTACAAATCCTAAGAAGTGATGCCACTTTGACACCATTATGTGTGGGGTCTTTGACGTCCTAAACAAATTGAATATTTTAAGAATGAAGGACCATGTATTTGCAAATAATCCCATCATAAGATGATAGCCCTCGTCATGCCGTTTCCAACGGTAGGTGGCACGTCACGTGGTTCCTCACGGTTGATGAAATATGAATTTTTAAAGTTGAAGTACCTCATCTTTTGGGTCAACCGACCAAACAAAATTAAATTAAAATAAAAATATATTTATTGCAAGGTCGGCTCCATAAAAAAATTGGTATGAAAGTGTATAAATAAAGGGCTCATGAACTCATTTGGATAAGAAAAATTTGGATCAGCTCTGTGGAAAAGCGTGGACAGTCTGAGGAATTTCGTAGGGGTACAATGATCGCAGCAGAGGATCGGGAGCAGCAGTGAATTTTTTTTTTATCTCTGATTTCTAGGCAGCAGCATGGTGATTGTTGAAGATCTTGATGATATTATTTATGCTAGGGCAGCAGCATGTTTTCAATGAGGAATTTCAGACTGATCTAAGGCAGCTTCTGAGGAAATTTGGATGACTGTGATAGTCGCAGTGACGAAGAGTTTTTGGTTTGATTTTAAGGAGTTTCAAATTCGTATTTATAGTGGCAGCTACTGAGGAAATCGCAGCAAACTAAAGCCTTCATCCGGCTCTGATTTTGGGTCTCTTTCTTTGAGGTAACTGCAGAAAAGAAGTCTGAAATTCGAGTATGTGACAACCTTTGAAGTAGCTGCAGTCAAGAACAAAAATTTGAAAGTTTAAAGTTTACATTGTCTCTGAAATTCGGTTTGACAGTATACTAAGGCAGCAATAAGGCAGTCAAGTGGATCAGCTGTGAAATTCGGTGGTAAAGGAAAAAGGCATCTACAACAGCAGTACACGAATTCTGTATGAACATGTTGAGGCAGCTGAGTTCTTGATCTTGTGTGACTTGTGCTTTGATTTTTGGATACTACAACATTGCATCATCCACAGGAAACAAATCTAATATCTATCTCTACATAATGACAGTTGACTTGGCAAATCAGATTGACCTGATAGTTGATTTATTGTGACAACATGAGAAGCATGTGAGCAAGACTTTTGATACAGTATGACAGTGACAAAGTGATGACATGAACATGGCAATGAAGTTGATGGAGTGATAGCTATATGTACAAAAGGTTTGATTTGACAATGATAGTGAGGTATAGTGATGACAAAGTAGTTTGGTTGAAATAATGAAGTGACACAGTGGTATATAGTGATGTACACTGACAGTGATGTACAGTAACATCTATGCACGGTGAAGTGGGATGATGTACAGTGATATATACACGTACAATGATGATATATTATATGCATATACAGTGAATATTTGCATACACAGAGATGAAATAATGCATATGATATTCTAGTGAAGATAAGTATGACGAATACATAGTGATAAAATACACAGTGATGACATATAAAGGGTAGATGTGAACATCATATTGGAGTTAACTTTGACAAGCATTGATGTGACAGTTTGATATGATATTTGACATGACACTGTTGATAGTCGATAAGTTGATCACATAATAGTGACATGAGTGGCATTGACAAGTTGATGGTGATAAGTATGTAATTGCAACCTAGTCTTGCAAATTGAGGTTTGGACACCTCAACATTTTCTTGGTAGGATCTAAGAAAAACTAGGTAGGGTCCTAGATAAAGAGTTGGTGCTCTTTTGCTTCAGTTGGTACTGAATAGCCTCACGGTTGTAGCCATTGAATCAAATACAAAAACATTACAATTATATCATGTCTCTCTTGTGCAATGTGTTGATGATGATGTGTTTTATTTGATAAATGACATGGATTGATAGTTAGTTTATTCATGAATATGATATGCTGATATAAGAGTTGGTAATTGAAGTTGAAATTATATAAAGTATATGCTCACTGATTCAGCCACCCCCCCTCTCAGTGAGCATTGTGTCTAACAATTGGTATCAGAGCAAGCCTTCTGCAAAAGCCTAATAAGCTTGAAGGAAATCAGTAGACACAAGTGAAGGAAATCCATGGAGGAAATTCTTCCATTATTCAATGAATCAAGTTATGAATTCTGGAGCTTCAAAATGAAGTATTACTTACAGGGACAAGGGGTTGACATCTGGAAATCAGTTGAAGGGGTAACAACTAAGAACCCACAAGAAAGCAATGAAAAGGCACTAAGGTTGATCATGAGGAGCTTGCCTCAATCAGAGAAGGAAAGGTTGAATCTTGGAAGGTACACTTCCGCCAAAGATATTTGGAGCACTCTTGAAGGTGAGAACAAAAGGAAGGCTCAAAATATTGACAAAGAAAAGGGAGCCAAGATATCGGAAGATGAAAATCAAGAAGAGAAGAAGGCTCAAGCATCAAGCACTAGTGAAGGTAAGAACTCTTCCATTCGCAATAACTCTGAAAATAATGAAGTTGCTCTAATTAAGGTCGAAGAAGATGAGTTGTTCAGACTTAAAGAGGCATTTGCAAAAACTCTATTGGATAAGGATGTCAAATCCAACATAAGGCTCAAGAAGAAGATTATGGGAGCACTTGAAAAATACCAAGACGAGACCAAAGCTCTATTGATGAGCTTGAAGGTCAAGAACAAAGACTTGCAAAGTGAGTTAGAAGATGAAAAACTTGAAGTCAAAAGTTTGAAGGATGAACTAGGAAATGAACAAGAAAAGACTGATGCGGATCCTAGAGAACTTGAAGAGACAAGATGGGCTAATCTTGACTTGAAGGTTCAGTTGGATGAGTACAAGAGAATTGAAGAAGTCTTGAAAAATCAGTTAGATGAAAAGGAGAAGAAAAATGATGAGCTTGAGATGGAAGTTGTTGGACTCAAGAAGAAAATTGAAAAAACAATCTATCATGAGAAGTTCAACAGCAACTCGGTCATGTTGGATAAATTATTGGAGTGCCAAAGGTCTCCCCATGACAAAACTGGCCTTGGGTATAAAAAAGTAGAAGACAATCTAGAGGAAGACAAGTGGTCTCCAAAGACTCCATAAGTTGTTCCATCAATGACCAAGGATGCATCTCATGACAACCAAGATGTTGGTTGTTCAAGGACACATCAAGGAGCTAGGCCAAATCCTGAAAGTAAAGAAACAATTCCAAGATGGAAACAAGGTCCAAGGTATGAATATAGATTTAATGGCTATTGTTTTTCTTGTTCTAACTTTGGTCACAAGGCAATAGATTGTGTAGATGGAAGAGAGAATTTTGGAGATCCAAAGAATGCAGTAAGATGTTGGGCATGTAATCAACTTGGACATATAGCTTCCAATTGCCACATCTTGAGATGCTACAATTGCAATGGATTTGGTCATAAGGCACAAACTTGTACTAGACCAAGAAGACAACAAATGAAGAGCCCATCGTATGCATCAGCAAGAAGAACACATGAATCATGGAAGAAGTATAACGAAGGAAAAAATGAAAATCAGAAGACAAACAACCTCAGCCAAGGACACTCTAAAGTGTGGGTAAGGAAAAATATCTTGCTAGATATAAATGAAGTAGTTGATGATCAGTGCAAAAATGGAGATGGCTGTCATTTGGCAAGCCAAAATTAAGATCTTTTCAAAAGGTCTTAAGACACCATGAATTCATTACTGGAGGATGAACTCAAAATGGTAAATGATGGCTGCTCCAAGCAAACCAAGTCCAAGGATCGTGGCTGTAATATAAAACAAGATATGCTTATGTAAGGGGGAGTAAGGCATTTGAATTCTTATTATTATATAAATCATAAGAAGGTTGATATAGCCTTGGATATGATCAAAGCATTTAAGCATAAGATAATCACTTGTGAAGTTGTTCAAAGATGAAGAATGCTCGGGCTTGCTAGAAGATCTTCAAGAATTTTGAATGCCAAAAGGACAGGAGCTGATATGAGTATTAAATCTGTTCAAAAGGATACAACAGTTGAAAACAGGTTGACATTTTTTTTAAGGTGACCCGATGGCAAGAAGAAAGAGTGAAAATGTGATCAGGGCATGATGATTCATATGATGTGCACAAGGTAGAATACATAAAGTCGGATAAAGGATACTACAATAGTAAAGAAGTGAAATTGATCTCTGTCAAACTTGAGAAGACCTTTAAGATGTACAATATACACACAGCCAGCAGAAGTATCTCCTGTATGTACAAATTGTATTGCAGAAGTGCACAATGATGAGTAGAAAAGTTTGACCAACAGTATCTAGTCTGAGATGGATCTTTGTTGAAGCAAGTGGCAGAATTAGTGAAGCATAATTCATGTTATGAAGAAACCCCAGGCATGAAGTCATACAAGATCAGAGTTGAAGATTGAGTAGTTGAAGCAAATGAAGTAAAACAAAAGCAAAATTTTTAAGAAGTCTGTGGACCTATTTGAACTCAGTTTTGGATAAAGCATTATGAAACATTTGGAGTATAGCACATATTGATTCTTGGTAAATTAATGCATGTTTTGATAACTACAACATTCCTAAAAATAAAAATGACTTATTCTAGTTGTTGGTATCTAATTACATGATTTATATAGAGCTGGTTATCGAGATGTTCATCATTATATGAAGACTTCAACTAAGTCCCAACCACCCTATAATGAAGCTCAGAATTCAATGATGACAGCTTGTCTTGATAGTAGATCAAATTGACATAAATAAAATGTGCTTGACAAATCAGTGTTAATAAGGTTGAATTGGACAAGTTCAGACTTATTACTTTTGACAATTGAATTATTGAAGAGAATATATTTCAGCCTGTTTTGACAAGAAGTTTGACTGTGAAATGATATCAAGAAGTATGCAAGGCTGCCACAACATACTGGAGCAGCAAGATATTTTCCATTATATAGGATAGGAGGAGCATTGAAGTTTGAAGTATGCTTGACAAGAGTGCATG
The DNA here is from genome assembly GCA_027924585.1 of Larix kaempferi. Classification (NCBI taxonomy): domain Eukaryota; kingdom Viridiplantae; phylum Streptophyta; class Pinopsida; order Pinales; family Pinaceae; genus Larix; species Larix kaempferi. The sequence continues at coordinate 2,330,962 of BSBM01000368.1, forward strand.
ACAAACTGGTTGTAGGGGGAGTAGTGTGATGAGCCATATTGAAAGCTACGGGGAATAATGACCTTAGTTGACAAAGATCAAATTTACAATGACACAAGCAATACATTATTGATGGAAGATTGATCTCAGCATGAAAAGGGGGAGTGTGTTCATGAAAAACCTGAAAATGAGCACACTTAAAAGCAAGTTCAAGATCCGAAGTTTTGATGATGGTGCATGAAGTTTAGGTATTAAGAGCTATGATGATGCTTGAATGTGCATTCAAAAGTACATACATTGGTGTGTGAACAATGATGTTTACAGTGGTAAAAATATATAACAATTCATATGAAATTAATTTGAAGAATTTTAATTTGTTGATGTTCTAAGCTCATGTTGAAATCAGTTCTTGAAGTCCTGAAGTTTTATGAAGTATGATTCAAGATCACAATCCCTTGATGATCAGATTGACATATCAAAAGTACAAAACCCTGATGAAGTTTGAAGTAGCATATCAGATAGGGGGAGTTTGTTCATTCATGAAAAAACTTGGAGATGGCAAGTGATGAAGAATCACTCATGGCAAATGATGAGCAAATAATTTAATTTTTGGGTATTGAGAAGCCTTTAATGGCTAATTGGCTCAGTCAACCTGAAAGGGGGAGAGATGATGTTTTGTCATTTCCAAAATCTGTTTTTGAGCATTTTGGCTAATTAACCCTTTGTCATTAATGTCAAAGCGGAGAATAAATTTGGATGGTTGCCATCAATGACAAAGGGGGAGATTGATGAATATGGTTGTCTATGGTTGTCATTGATGACAAGCCATTAATGACAAAGGTCATGAAGCCTAATGCTTGCATGATGGCACGATGAAGGCACCCACACACATTTGAACTTGGACCATTAATGACAAAGGTCATGAAGCCCATTGCTTGCATGGTGGCATGATGAAGGTACCCACACACATGTGATGACACTTGGACACTTGCTTGCATGTTATGGTTTGATATTGTGGTGGACACACTTGCTTTCACTTGATGATGGGGTGAAGGTATTGTGACTTACAAATCCTAAGAAGTGATGCCACTTTGACACCATTATGTGTGAGGTCTTTGACGTCCTGAAAAAATTGAATATTTTAAGAATGAAGGACCATGTATTTGTAATAATACCATCATAATATGATAGCCCTCGTCATGCCATTTCCAATGGTAGGTGGCACGTCACATGGTTCCTCGCGGTTGATGAAATATGAATTTTTAAAGTCGAAGTACCTCATCTTTTGGGTCAGCCGACCAAACAAAATGAAATTAAAATAAAAATATATTTATTGCAAAGTTGGCTCCATAAAAAAATTTGCATGAAAGTGTATAAATAAAGGGTTCATGACCTCATTTGGATAAGAAAAATTCAGATCAACTCTGTGGAAAATCGTGGACAGCCTGAGGAATTTCGTAGGGGTATAGTGATCGCAGCAGAGGATCAGGAGCAGCAGTGAATTTTTTTTTTATCTCTAATTTTTGGGCAGCAGCATGGTGATTGTTGAAGATCTTGATGATATTATTTATGCTAGGGCAGCAACATGTTTTCAATGAGGAATTTCGGACTGATCTGAGGCAGCTTCTGAGGAAATTTGGATGACTGTGACAGTCGCAGTGAAGAAAAGTTTTTGGTCTGATTTTAAGGAGTTTCAAATTTGGATTTATAGTGGAAGCTACTGAGGAAATCGCAACAAACTAAAGCCTTCATCCAGCTCTGATTTCGGGTCTTTTTCTCTGAGGTAACTGTAGAAAAGAAGTTTGAAATTTGGGTATGTGACAGACTTTGAAGTAGCTGCAGTCAAGAACATAAATTTGAAAGTTTAAAGTTTACATCGTCTCTTAAATTCGGGTTGAAAGTATACTAAGGCAACAATAAGGCAGTCAAGTGGATCAGCTGTGAAATTCGGTGGTAAAGGAAAAAGGCATCTACAGCAGCAGTACACGAATTCTGTATGGACATGTTGAGGCAACTGAGTTCTTGATCTTGTGTGACTTGTGCTTTGATTTTGGGATACTACAGCATTGCATCATCCACAGTAAACAAATATGATATCTATCTCTACACAGTGACAGTTGACTTGGCAAATTAGATTGACCTGATAGCTTATTTATTGTGACAACATGAGCAGCATGTGAGCAATCCTTTTGATATAGTATGACAGTGACAAAGTGATGACATGAACATGGCAATGAAGTTGATGGAGTGATAGCTAGATGTACAGAAGGTTTGATTTGACAATGATAGTGAGGTATAGTGATGATAAAGCAGTTTGGTTGAAATAATGAAGTGACACAGTGGTATATAGTGATGTACACTGATAGTGATGTACAGTAACATCTATGCACGGTTAAGTGGGATGATGTATAATGATATATACATGTACAGTGATGATATATTATATGCCTATACAGTGAATATTTGCATACACATAGATGAAATAGTGCATATGATATTCCAGTGAAGATAAGTATGATGAATACACAATGATAAAATACACAGTGATGACATACAGAGGGCAGATGTGAACAGCAGATTGGAGTTGACTTTGAAAAACATTGATGTGACAGTTTGATATGATATTTGACATGACAGTCTTGACAGTGGATAAGTTGATGACATAATAGTGACATGAGTGACATTGACAAGTTGATGGTGATAAGTATGTAATTGCAAGCTAGTCTTGCAAACTGAGGTTTGGACACCTAAACATTTTCTTAGTAGGATCTAAGAAAAACTAGGTAGGGTCCTAGATAAAGAGTTGGTGCTCTTTTGCTTTAGTTGGTGCTGAATAGCCTCACGGTTGTAGCCATTGAATCAAATACAAAAACATTACAATTATATCATGTCTCTCTTGTGCAATGTGTTGATGATGATGTGTTTTATTTAATGAATGACATGGATTGATAGTTAGTTTATTGATGAATATGATATGCTGATATAAGAGTTGGTAATTGAAGTTGAAATTGAATAAAGTATATGCTCACTGATTCACCCCCCCCTCTCAGTGAGCATTGTGTCTAACATGGCCAACCTGGATTCCGTCTATTTTCACGAACGGAAGTGGACTATTATTGAACAAAGAGTAAGGAAAATGGAAATTGGGGAGGACTTATATGAATTCAGAGTATCGGAGACCACGCTTGTCCAAGGGACCGACATCGATCCTTCATTCCAAGCAGGATGTACTGTAGCGTCAACCCAGGAAAGTAAAGCCAATAATATGGATCATAATGCAAGTCTTCTTCTTCTTCTGTTGCTGTCCAATTTACTTGCACACTCAATTTTTTTGTCAAAAAAAAGATGAATATATTTTAGCTCTTCTTGGAGAGCATTCACATCTTCCTCTTCTCTTGTTTCAATGATTTTCAGCTCTTCTTGGAGAGCAATCACTTCTTCGTGTTCCTCATCTCCGTGTTCTTCATCTTCCTCATATTCCTCTTATGTTGTTCCAATGGCAGCTACATCATCATTTTCATTAACTATTGCATCTTGTATCCACTGTGCATCCTTCACTACTTCCTCAAAAACTGTGGGCTGATAGGGAAACAAAGCATACTATAGGTGCTCATCAACAATAGGAGATTGCTCATATAGATCCCTCAAAATTCTGGTTCTTTGATGAACTCTCTGCTAGTGCAACTTCTATGCTTCTATCAACTGTCTCTTTCTCTGAGACACTATCACTCACGTCACTGGGGACTGTTACATTGACAGGTTTTTTTTTCACTGTCATCAACAAACAAAGTTAGATCAGCAAGCTTTGTTGAGCTTACTTGATCATTGGTTGCCTCATAAACACAGTCTTCTTAGCTATCTTCCACTTCACTATGGGATTCCTGGTGCTTTGTGTGGCTTGCAAAGTCAACTAGTTCATCTTCACTAAACTCTGCTTCATCTTCTTCTACATCAAGTTCCTATTTACTAAACTATGCTTTCAATATATCCCATGCTTCTTTTGGAGCATAAACTTCTGCAATGTTATGAAAGATGAAATAATCTATACTATTTTGTATGATACTTAAGGAAACAACTTGCCTTCTTTCTTTTTGATTCTCTGTCAAATTCTCAAATGCTTCTAGATCACTAGGATCCTCTTCAACTACAAAATGCCATAAATATTGTGACCTTAACAAGTTCATTATTTTTAATTCCCATTTACCATAATTGGTTCCATCAAAGGTCTTCCATGACCTTATTGAAGTTAACAGATTTCTTACCTCTTCGATTTCTTCTGGTAGCTCTTCTAACACCATCTTCAAGATTTGATCTTCTTGGTTTTCTTTGATATCAGCGATTCTTCAAACTTCATATCTTCTCTTCCCTTTTCTACACATGCTCTTCTTAGATCGATCTCGGCAAGATTCAATCTTCTTCAATCTGATCTGAACAATGTTGGAATGTTGTCCAATATTTTGGATCAGCGTCAGCAATACTTGCTCTTCAAAACTGGATATGTAGATTTGATAAACCGATATAGTCCTTTAACACAATGCTGCAACTTGTCTTGCAAGCACAGTGCGTCACAACAAAATCTGTGTAAGTGAATAATGTTTGGCTCAATTTTCCTTAACAGAAAGTGCACTAGTGACTCTCTTTTCCTTAACAGAAAGTGCATTGGTGGCTCTCTTTTCCTTAACAAAAAGTGTGCTGGTGGCTCTCTTTTCCTTAATAGAAAGTGAGTTAGTGGCTCTCCTTTCCTTAACAGAAAGTGCGTTGTAGGCTCTCTTTTCCTTAACAGAAAGTGAGTCGGTGCTTCTAACAGAAAAATAAAAAATATTTGATGTGGCCCCAAAGTTTTGAAGCTTCTCCTCCACGCCGATGTGTTCCATCTTGATCCACACGTGTGTGTTTTCCACTATGTGAAAAGGATTACCCAAAAACAACAGGTATGGATCAGGCCATACGCTCTGATACCATGTTAAAATATAGAACACAATAAGAAGAGGATAAACACTATGGGAAACAACTTTCCTTCTCATTATTAATCATAAGGTTATATAGGATTACATCACACCAAAAACCACGAGTAAATAGCATGGGACAGTAAATACTAAGGGACATCCAAATGTCCTAGTCAAACTAACCAACTAACTACTCAACTAATTAATGTACCAATAATGGGTAGTGGACCGATGAGATTACAATTCTTAACATCAAATACCATGAATAAAAAAAAATTAAAAGTATTAAGGAAGCCATTAATTTCATACAATCGAAAATAGACAAGCAAGCAGGTACTAGAGTTAGATACCAAGAAGGATAATGCTTGACATGAACTTGCATGTTGGTAACCACTCAAATGAGATTGATACCAAACCAATCATCTCTTGGCTAGTTCCAAATTCATCCTCTTCATTTCAACAACATAAACATGGTTCACAACAGTTTCTTGCATTATCAAGGAATGTTCTAAATTTTATTGTAGATAGTATAGTAAGATGGAACAAGATTATGTAGAAAGAAAAAAAATAGAAACTTCCTTCCATAGCTTTTAGGAAGTTTCCATACATGAGTGGAGTGGCAAGAAACTATTTTTTATTTTTTTCTCTATTTATTTATTTTTATTTCTATGGTATTGAACCAATAAGCTTTTGAAAAAATACCAATAAAAATTAAAAAAAAATATGAAAAAAAAAATAAAACTTAAAGTTGCACTTTACACATTTCTAAATATTAAATACATTTACATGAAAATAATAGGAAAAGGAAAAAACAATAATCTTTGCGGTAGGTAGGGACTAATAAATCCCATAGGTCCAAATGATCTAAAAGCATGTGATGAAATTTATAAAAGATATATGTTTAAATTTATTAGCATTCATAACTTCAAAGTCAAATAGACTAGTAGAGTTATAAGTTCGTATAAAATTGCCAGGGTTGTTGTTTTGAAAATTAAAGTTATAAATTTTGTGCAAAATTATTTAGGCGCACTAGACAAGGCGGGTTCGGTTGACAAGGATTTTTTATGTTTTATATGGCTTATCTATTCTACAAGTTGTTTCTATAATTTGTTTTTTCCGAAAATATTACTACTTACCTGTGTGTAGTTCTTTGTTCCTCTACCAATCATGTTTGTCTGAAAAATCTTGATGCAAGAGTTCCAAAGTAACATTGTTAATTGAATAATCTATTAGAAAATCCCTCCTTAAAAGTGGCGATGAGGCTCTAGGTTAGAACTAATCCTATTTGAATTTTGTGCTTCAAATGGCAAAATTTGTTCTCAAATATAATGTTATTTTCAATATTTAATGTCAAAGTATAATCTATGAGCCAACAATATACATATTGAATTCTAATAGTAAAGTGGTTATTGTTCTAGAATATTTTCTACCAACATATGCATTTTCATTATGTAGTTTGGAATTTTTTTCCCAACCAGTGACTTATAAACTACGACTCCATTAAAGTATGGCAACAACAACAAAACCAAACATGGAGAAGCATAGTATATAACCAAATAGTGAATGGTTGCAGTGGAATATAAGCCTTCCATTGATGGGTATGATGTCTTTGGTAACATAAACAACATTCATACAATACAATCAAATATAACAATTCCCCAACTATACCTCTAGGCTATTTAAGTAAAAAAATGGATCTTATAATGTGTTATGCCAAGTTGCATGCTTTCAGGTTTCTATCACTCATCATCAAACATTGAAAAACCAAAAGTGGGGTTTTAGCTTGTCAAGTTGCATGGATGGCAGTAGAGCATATAGTAAACCATGGTTTAGATGCATGGGTGGTTCAGCTTTGACTGCTTCTAGACTAGTACACTTTGTCTCTTCTTAGAAGTTGTTTTCTTTATCTTATACAATTACTTGAATAGTGTTGAAAATAATTGTCTTTGATGTGCTCAATCATGTCTTGAAGATGCCTGGTTTCTTGTTTCGTAATTGTTATTTTATCATTTTCCCCTTGTCCTTATTGGCCCTTTAGCTAAGCAGGTCTACTTAATATTCGAGGTATGCCCTTTCTTTTCTCTATGCTCCCTACTAATTCCAAATATTTTGGCATGTGGTTCAATAGGTACTCCATGATCCTTAGGCATTATAGTTTTCTTCATGGGGACATTTTATTTGACTCTATTGAGCCTTTAAATCCTTCACTGAAAAATTTGATACTAAAAGTAAAGCTAAGGTAGATCAAGAAGAAGATGAGAATCATGAATATTCTAATGAGAGACATCATTAAAATGATAGATGACTAAATAACCTGTATTCAAGTAGGCTACACTTTTTGTGAATTTTGAGTAGGTTTGAGAGAGTTGTCACTATCTAGCTACTTGTGATTGAATTTGCTATTAATTTATTTTCCATAATATTGATGATGACATCTGAGTCACTAATAGAACTTCCTCAGGGAGTGAACATTTTTTTGAGGCTTATATAAGCACACTACCTATAGTGTTAGAAAAGATACCCAACAAAAGAAAACACTCAATTCTCACATGACATATACATAGCACAAACATGTGAATTGCAATTCATTTATGTTTTTCATGGGATTAACCTCTATTAATAGAAATTGATTCAAATTTTTGGTAGGAATGTCTTTTTTTCACACTAGAGTTCCTTGTTGAATTACAATTCCAAATTGAAAAATACTTTCAAAAAAGGGTCTAAGGAAAATATGTATCCATTATATTACCTTCTATTTAGGATGTGATAGTGGGGCAGACAACATACTCAACTAGTAAATATTATCTCCATGGAATGACTACATGAACATTTGAATGGCCCTAGTTATTATAAATCACAAAAATATTAGCACACGCAAGGACACCGTTGGGACCATATCCACCTCCTGACACCATGACAAAAAAATCCCACCATTGTCAATAGGCCTAGACCACTTCTGTGCAACATGTTTAAGCCCAAAATTGAGTTTGCAAAAGGTAGTATGCTTATGTGCTTCATTCATTGCTTGCCTAGCGGAATCTTTGTTAGATTTAGAATAATCAATCTCTATTGCAACAAAAATATGGTTATCGAGAGCACAATCAACCTCATTTATTGATTACATTGTCATGTGGGACTTGTGTGATTCCAACGGAGAATAAATGGTGATTCTCATAGTGTTTTCTTGGATGAGAACATAAACAAGCTTCTAATTCTCACAATCCCCAGTCATCACAACTTGGCCCTTCAGATCCACTGCAAATTACTATCTTGGCACTATTCTCCTGCAAGATTAAAAGTAAAACTTAAATTTCCTATCATAAACATATATTATTTCCATCTTTCCAAAATTTTAAAAAAAGGGATGTTCCCTACATGCATCTTGACTTGTTGAATGTCTCCTATTGAACCTTCTCAAACACATTCTTCTCTTTTTTGTATTCTAATATGAAAATCCTATTTGAATTAGAGCTGGCCACAATGTAATCATTTTGAGACCCCATTAGCTTGAATTGCACTAAATAATGTATGGCTCTGAGCACTTAAAAAAAGAATGGTTAGAAGTTTTCCATTATCATCCGACTTTGAGAACCATTCCTCTTGATATGATGATTTCTAGAGTTTTTCTTTTTCAAAAATCTCCCTAATTTGCACATACCATGCTCGTGGATTATTGTAGAGTTAAAATATAAAGAAAAATTATTTAGCTCTAGCTTCAATTACTCAAACAATGGAGGATTCAACTTTGTTCTGGCCATTAAGACTCAAATCCAAATTCTAAATTGCTCCATACAATCAATTTCAAGCTTTGGGATCCTACCCAATGTTAAAACCCTCAAATTAGAGTTTAGATACAACTATTTGAACCATTGAAATCTAGTTTCAGGATCCAATTCAAGATTTATTGCAAACATAATAAGGGATTAAGAATCTGTGATGTATGTTCTTTTAGATTGAATTTATGAGCCATAAATGTCAAGCTTCATCTCTCTCTCTCTCTCTCTCTCTCTCTCTCTCTCTTTATATATATATCTTTGAGTTCGCAATAACGTTATAGAAAGAAAGTATTTAAAACAAGGGTTGTGAGCAGCAAAGTCCCTGCCTTTGAAAAGAAATTGAAATTAAAATTTGGAAGAAAAATGGAAATTCCTGTAAAAGCATATAGTAATATCTCTACTTCATTTTCCTGCAATCAAAGCAAATTCTTGCATAGAGATTTTGAAGTACCAATTAAACATAAATAGGTTGGAGCCAATATTGAATCCATAGAATCACCATTGATCTTCTCTAAGCTTTTCAAGTGAGTTGATAAAATGGGATTGTTCACATTCTCTTATGTATTCCAGAGTCACCTTTGTTAACCATTAGATTATCCAAAAAGGAAATTGGCATGCTCTGTAAGTTATACACATAAAAACCATTATGTATGTTAGCCTTAAATGATATGAAGTTTATTTCATATGCTAAAATAAATCCACTCCATCAAATTAATCTATATAGATATGACTACCTCCAAAATCCAACCAATGTACTTGACGTTGTTTACATTCCTATTTACATCCAATCAGTCCACCTAGATGCAAAAAAATGTAACCAATCATTAGTCAGTGCATAATTATTTAATCCCCTTGAAAATTTTCCTGGCCGAAAATATGATTCAAAGCAATAGTGCATAATGGCACTTGAAAAGGGTGTATCCATAAGTCCTTACTGTTAAATTGGAATGGATGAATTTATCAGTCTCATCACCCAACTTGTCTAATTTTTCATGATGGCTCTCTTCAATCACTGTTGTTTCAAGATAATATGGAGATATCTCATTTTTTACTGCTTCTGGAAATTTAGATAGCCTTTTGGTGTTTTTCTTCATCATAACCCAGGTGTTGAGCAGTACAATTTTGAAATGGTATGATGGATTTTGGCTCCAACTATTCGAGACTTTGAGGAAAGAAACAATCATAGCTTTGATTAAATTCTCATTGATAAGATGGGTGTTAGTTTTTTGCATTGACTTCATGAAATCGCATGGCTGAGGTAGACATAACCCATTGAATGAACTGGAAGCACATGATTTTTAGGGATAAAAGCAATATTAGTTACACTCATTGGAAGGGGTGAGCATATAAAAATTCTAATATGTTTTGGTAGATAAATTTCCAAGATCATATGCTATAAAGCTATTGAAACCAAGGGAAAAATAACAATGAAGAGCACATGTCAGCTATCTATGTGATTGGGTAATTTGCTTGGATGAGAAGGATTAAATATGTCGAGTGTATGAATCAATTTATACTTTCATGGAATAAAATAGTTAAAGCATACCTGGTAGCTAGTGCAAGTATGCAACAAGTTTTGTAATCACCAACAAGCCAATCACACCTTAAACTGTTTTAAACGATATTAGTTCATGAATTACAATTCATTTCTAACCTATTGAAAGTGAAAGATAATATAAAAAATTTAACATCTTATTTCAAAATTAATATGTAGTTATCATGTTTAATTATAATTATTATAGATGATAACATAATATGACATTATTATAATATATATATATATATATTGACAAAAACGGGTAAAGAGCTTTGATTAAAATAAAGAGTCAGAGATTACAAAAAGGGAGGAGAAGGATTGCTCCCATAGAAGGACTGAGTCTGTGACTCCTTGTTCATCCTTAACTAATCTAAAACTTTCATGAAAATTCCCTAATCTATGGAGATTGTATCTCCTTACAAACTACCTGAGTAGAAGCAAACAGAAACAAAACATTGATGTATATTATGAATTGCTCCAAAAATTTTACAAAAACCTACAGTAGGCTTCCCTATGACCTGGAGCAAAATTCTTATAACATAACATGACAGGACTAAAACACCATTACAAAGCAGAGTCATAACAAAAACAAGAAATAGAAGAGAAGCCTGAGGATTACTGCTGGTACACCTCCATTTTCTGAGCCTTCACCAAATTTCAAACCCAAGAAATAATGCCCAGTATCATCTCGTAGATTATCCACTTTCTTTTCAACATATTTAAAATTGCTGATAATATAGTCAAGTTTAGAATCCAGGTGGACAATTGAAGCATTTTCCATGTTTTCTCCTGGGTTGACCACCTTATTGTGACCATGGCTACAACGGTTTTTCACCTCCGTATGCCTGTCTAGGGTGAGAGAGAAGAGGCGAGTGATTGCTCTCTTCAACTCTAAATTCTCGCTGCGAAGCGTTCTGACACGGTCCTCAATTTATTTGAGAAGAGATCAAACCTCAACCGAGTTGGGGTTGTTGTCAAACTTTAGAGGGGGGTCGAGATTTCCATAGAATTTCTACTCTAGGGTAGGACTCCATTGACATTCCAAATCAATGAAATCAATGTTGCAGGAAGCGTGACCAAAGGGACTTACTAGAATACCTACAGTTGCTTGATTATCTCTCTGAACCGTGAATGATTTCATGTAGTCCTGTCCTAGAGTACCCTTGTGTTTTCGTATGGTTTTTTGACACCTCAGACATTGAGGCAAAGGAGGATCCTGAATGCAAACCAACGATAGACCCTTTTCACTGGTATTCTCCATATTGCAAGGAAGAAAAACTTGTTGCTTCCTCTTCAAGCGCCAAGCGAAATAAGGAGCCTGAGTAATGCAATCTACTCTCCTTCTCGCCGAATAAATAACATCCCGAGGTCTGACAACCCCCGAGACCTGGCGCATGCTAAACATCTGTCTCATCCTTGAGACACTCCCCAAATCATTCAATGCATCTTGAGTGGATATCTAGCGTATAAAGACTTCATAATTGTGTTTCATTAATGCTTCAGGACCCAAATCTAAAACCAAAACTATACCATTAGAGTTTGAAGTATGAGTATTTATGCCATTAAGGAAGTGGGCATTCTTGCTGCTCCAAGGATTTCAATACCCAAAAATTATTTTGACAAGGAACTATAGCTTAAGGAATCCAAACTCTGTCATAGAATTTTTGATCACACACCATAACACCACCATTTAGGCTTGCTCCTTTGTTGGCCATTAAATCTGCTTGCTAATTTTGTGTTCTCAACACATGAAGGAAATTTATTGCTTTGAATTCTTCGACGATGCATTTAAGGAGATAGTGCGTCTTATTAGTCGGATTTTTGCAGTTCTTCATTAAGTTTCTTGATTCTCTTGTGACTATTAGCGAGTCTCCAATCACCACCAGTTCTTCAATGCCACTGGCTCTTGCTAATTCTAGTCCCTTGATTAATGCTAACCACTCTGCACCATTGCTGGTCTTCCTTCCAATTCCCCAGGTGTAATACTTCTGCTTGTTTCCCTTAGAGTCATATATGAATCCACCCACACCTTCCAACCTAGTTCTAATACAACACAACACATCACAAGACCGAGCGAGATCAACATCTAACACAACACAACACATCACAAGACCGAGCGCTAGGCAATGGAGACATTAGGAGTATAAAATTCTGTTTTTTGCCATATCTCCCTTGTTTTAAATCCATTTCCCTTGAAACTTCCCTGACACCCCTGTAATCCCATTTTGCATCTTTCATTCTTGAGGACCCTATCCCAAATTCCACTTCCCAAAGCCAGAAATCCCACATTTGTCTATTTTTAGGGTTTGCCATAACTTCTTTAATTTTCACCCAATCGACTTCAAATTTTGCCACCGTGTTCATGTTGAGATATTGTAACTTCTAAGAATATTATATATTTGTACTTTATTATTCCGGAGATGTTTCATTCCTCCATGGAGACGCTATTGTATATCCGGAGATGTTTTATTCCTCCATGGAGAATGTGGTAACTTGGGTTATTAGACTTCCCTAGTGGGGTCGGCCATATATGAGTCATGTGGGTTATAGGGTTATTAGACCACCCTAGTGAGGTCGGCACAGTCAAAATTATTTTAAGTGATTAAGTTGGGGCCGACCTAGTTAGTGTAAAAGTCAAGTCGGAGTTGTGTATAAATAGAGGAGGTGTGTTCCTCATTTAACACACATTCACTCACTTATGATTGGCGCATAGGAGAGAGAGAGATCTACTATGGATGAAAAGGAGCTCATGTTTGGGGATTACATATTTGTATTTTATGGTCATCTATATTGAGGAAGCTTTGTTGGGTTTTCTACCCCATGAGGGTTTCCCAGGATAAATCTGTGTCTCTTGTGTTTATGATGTGCTTGTTGTTCTTTCAGTGGTCTTGTATATGATATTGTTGTGAAATGGAATGTAATACTAGTATTTTCTATCTTAGCATATTGAATCTTAACACGGTATCACAGATAGCCTGAAGGAAGGCAATGTATGGCACTTACGACACTTGCTTCACTTGCAACAATTTGAAAGTTAGGGTTTTGTATAGCAAAAACCAGTCATCGTGGAACTTTCGCTATAACTCAGTTATGGAGAAGTTTCAGGATCTGAAAATTCTACAAGAAGAATATAACATCCCCCTGTATCTTGTGTCTAAAAGACAACATCAGATTCGTTGTACTTTGTGAGATATGATCAATACAAGTTAGGGTTTCTGCCTCTTCCAGAATGCAGTCCTAAACAGCTGACCTAGTAAAAAAGGTCATATCTCGGGCTAGGAAGATCCAAATAAAATTTCATAAAAAGTGATAGGTAGGGTACAAACTGTAGTTTCACAGGTCCTCTTTGCAGAGGCCGAAGTTGAAACTGTGACACGTGGTACTCCATACAATTTCGCTATGCTGTTTCATCCCATAAATAGGTCATGTTGCAACACTTGGCATAACTCGCTCTCAGAGAATCCATTAAATCTTAGAACTATGGGGTTGGAAGTATGACAAGTCAGGATACCATAGGCCGAAGTTTCAAACCCTACAGATCCGAAATTGCATATATACACTGGAAAACATACGACACATCTGAATTGGCTCAACGGAGGAAATCTAAGAAGAGGAGGAAGAAGCAATCACTTAGGGTTTTCAGCTTTTAGGTTTGGAAGGACCTGATACAATGTTGGAGACACCTGATACAACATTGGAATATTTGATAATGGATTTGGAATCCATTCATCATATATATTGATCCTCCATCAAAATGTTGTGGGAGGAAGGAGATTGAATATTAGGGTTTCCAAGTAAGAAGAAACCCTAGCAAAGTTGGGAGACTCATAGGGCAGTGATAAAGAAGGTTTAAATGGCACTGATATCCTATAACCCTAGCACCATGAACATACATAATATGCTTACAAGTGATCTACCACTACAAGAAAAAAGGTCATTGGTGAGGGTCCAAAAATGTCACCATAAGCTCATTTGGTGATGGTCAAGAGGGGTCCCGTCACCAAAACCTAAGCGTCGCCAAAGGCACCGTCACGTTAAGTGGGGGTATGTGGTGACATTCAAGTCCCACCACCAATAATTATGATTATTCCAAGTTGTGACCGTCACCAATATCTATGAAGTGTTGGTGACGGACCTGCGTTGCCCCTCACCATTTGATGCATATATGGTGATGATCAATGACCAATCATTGGTGAGGGTTGAGACATGTCACCATAATCTCATCAGTGATGGTGAAAAATGAGGACGTCACTAAAATGTGAATGTCACCAAAGGCTGTGTCCCCAAAAGTAGAGGTGGTGTGGTGACATTCAATGTTCGACACTAATGAGGATTATTAGTGACAAATAGTGACCCCAATTTCAATGTTTGACATTAATAAGGATTATTAGTGACAAATAGTGACCCTCACCAATTTATATGAAGTTTTGGTGATGGACCTAAGGGCCTCCATCACCAAAACACTGAACGTCGCCAATGCAATATGATGAGGGCCTTACAATGACCCTCACTATTGAGGATATTTCCATTAACATATCAATGGTGACAACTGCTATGAGATTGTCACTGCTTTTCATTTTGAAAATCTCTTGATGACGTGACATAAAGGACCGTTGCCATGGCTTATAAAATTGTAAAAAAAATAATTATAATGGTCCTTAAAGGATAACGGTTCAATGTCACCATTGCTTTCCACAATGGTGACAATGGTGACAAACAATTTATTAGAAGAGAAGTATGTCCACTCATTGTTGATAGAGCACCTTCCTTGCTGTTCTGGGCATCTTTTCAATTCAGCCTACATAGATTTGAAGGGATAGTTTTCGGTTGTGTTGACTGTACCTTACAGAGGCATATTTCTGAGTTTGTTGGTTGTAGTTTACAGGGGCAATTTTCTAAGTTGTTGGTTGTACTTGGCAGGAGCAGATTTCTGTTCTTGTTGGTTGTACTTTACAATCATAGGAAGTGTTACCTTGCATGGATTAGTTTCAATAGGCCTATAAACTTGCTTGCAAAAAATAATGCAATAGGCCTATAAATATTTAAACACTAAACTATGGTAATTAAAAAAAAATTCCAACTACGATTGCATCATGCCTATTAAAATTCCCGGATCATAATTCTATTGGCCATCATTATTTACGATTTGAGAAAATCGTAGGGACATAAAAATTTACTATCTAAACTTAGTTTTGTATGTTCCTTCAAAAGAGAATTTTGGAGAATGGATTCAATATGTTGGAACTCATTCTAGTATATCGATTAACATGCCTGTACTTGCTATATAATTTCATGTTGCCTAACCTACCAATATTGAAGAAAAATGTTGGGTGTGGATGATTTAAGTGGCCTGCCATGATGCCATAATGGAAATTAAGTAGTGTGTAAGGTGACAGAAATGAAGCAAAATCAATGTGCCATTGGGAAGAGATGATTCAAGTTTTTCCATGTTTGAAACCACATACAGGGCAGAGAATAGACATGTTTGACAAAGCAGAATTGATACAAGGCAGAAGAATAGTCATGATTGATATTGCAGAATCGACACAGGGCAGCATTGGGTGAAGCACGCAGTTGCTTGATGGACTATGACTATCACAAGCAGACTGGTCTTGGAAGCTCCAGGTTACCAGGTTAAAGGAGAGAGCTTTGATCTTCTTAATTTATCTATTCAAATCTAATAAATATTTAAATCCAAAAATCGTTGTAGCAGGAAGAAGGATTTTTATTTTTTTTGGTTTGCTGATTGCTGTAGCAGGAAGAATGTGAGAATAATATTCCCAGCTAAGAGGAGTCATAAGACGTATGTCATATTGCTCTCTAAACTATACATGGCAGCACACGGTTAAGGGATCAGTCTCCAATAGGTTTTGTTTTGGAAAATTAGAGTTAATAATTTATGTCAAAGACTGGGCAGAGCTAGCTATCAATGGTAGCTCTCGGTTAAGGGATCAGTCTCCCCTTCCATTTGTAATCTAATTCATTTTCCTCTTTTTAATAAAAGCTAATTAACCGTCATTTAAAAAAAAAAAATACTTGAGAATTTTCTCTTTATAATTTTCATGTTCCAGAATCCAAGCATTAGTTTCAGCAGGTATATAAACGTGCTTGAATAAACAACAAAGTAGCATATCCTGTGAATTATCGGTGTTATCTCAACTTACATTCATTTTTTAATTCTCATATATAACATAAATGTAGAGCACCTATAAAAGTGCAAAATTCCTAAGATTCATATTGGCATGAAATTACACATTTTTTTTGGAAATGCTTCAACAAACTTCCTCTGATGGGTTACATAGGGTAGACTTTCTTTGCTTACCTGCCCAATATGAGGTGTAGCTATACCCATCAAAATTTCTTGGGACTAGTACCCAGCCTCATCCCTTTTAAACTCATGTCAGTCAAGTGGAGCAGGTCACAAGCAGAATGTAACCCTAGTAGATGGTGATGACCAATGGCCTCCTGGAATAAATTGAACATTTGGTTATTATTATTATAACATTTTACTAATTTAAAAAAGCAAAAATATCACATTGTTATAAGTAAAGTAAATAGAACTGATTCACTAACCTGCTTACACAATAACTAAAACAGATATCTAAGCTTTTTTAAGCATATGGAAACAAGATAGCAAAAGATGATATAAAATGTTGTAACAACAATTTAATAATGTATATCTACAGGTTTGGCCTAAGCTTGTAATATGAGTTGTTTTTTACACTTACAGATGCGCAAATGGAAATCAGACATATGGGCCTTCTTTGGAATCATGTCACCCAGCTCATCCTCCTGTTTGTTCCTCCAAGTTCGTTCTAATGTTAACTGAGGAACGTATTTATTGCAGACTGGTCATAGAACAAAGGAAGCATATTTTACGCTTTCGTTGCGATGAAATGTTAATGAAGGTCAATAGAAACTAAACAAGCTCTATAAATCAACACTATTGACAACAACAAAAGCACAAGATATTATTCAAAAATCTATTCAAACAAATTTTTTGAACTCCAGCGAAAAGCATGAACCATACCTCAGTCATTATTTCTGCCAGCTGCTTGACAGTGACCTCATTATTAGGATTGCCAGCATTGAAAACGTGACTGTTTTCCCTGGAAGGAATTTCCTAAAAAATGAAATAGGTAAGTAATCTAAATATATAAGCACCATACAAGATCAGTAGAAATCCACAAAGGATTGTTGTTACTTACCATCATCAAGAGAATAGGTCAGCTAGCATATTGTGCCCCATATGTTTAAAGACTGTTTATACAATTCCAAGCATGCAAAACCAAAACAGAACAACACTAATTTTTTCCTTAAAGAAATCTATTGTGGAATAACTCCAAGTTAATGATTTGAAAATAAAAAACAAATGCAAAACACAACAAAAAATACACCACTATAAAATGATATAATTCCATACCCAAGTTAACACATCTAGAAAGTCAATATGAAGCAATTACAACCACATAGTAGTCCACTTACTTTCCAAGAGAATAATCAAACATAAAGGACGAGTTGTAAATAATCCACTGGATAGTCCAAGAACATCTTAATTCAGTCCAAGACAAAAGATCAAAACTAGTATTAATCAAGAACATCATTCATTCAATGTAAATCCAAACCATTAGTGACCCAATATGCAAAGTCTACAAATGTATAAACCATGTAAAGGTGAATATAGCAGAATCGATATGTTTTATTGTTTAATATTCAACCATATTCCTTCACAATCTGAACGGACATAATCCACATTCACGTCAACATCGGCATCGACTATATCTTCTTCATTTACACATTTTGCTTCTTGAAAGTATGTAACCCCTGACAAATTTGCATACTCGGGTTCATATGATGTACTATTTATCAATCCTTTTGGAGGACATGTTAACACTACATACCAGTCAGTCTCAACTGGATCTTGTACATAGAATACCTGTTTAGTTTGCGATGCCAGAATAAATGGATCATCTTGCCAATGATTCTGACTTAAGCATTTCTTCATATTCACCATTGTAAAACCCAAATCATCAGTTTTAATCCCTCTCTTATTGTATACATCGACCCAATTACATTTGAACAACCTGTAGTCCATACAAAAATAGTCCAATGTAATTATTTCTTCTATTACTCCATAAAATGTTGTTTTCTGAAGTACAGGGTTTGGATCTTTGGAACTTGACCTCATCATTGTTTCGGCTTCCAAACACACACCACTATTTTGTGTGGTTCTCTCATTATCCATTCTTTTTGTATGGTATCTATAACCATTGGTTAGGTATCCCTTGTACTTATTCACAAATTTCCTTGGGCCCCACGCTAGCCCTTTAAGTGTATCAGACACATTTCCGTTTCCTTCCACCTACATATTTTCAGTTTTTTAATGTAGTTAGAACACATACATCCAACCTATGATAAAATATTTAAATTTGTACATGACAATATTCAACATGTAAAGATTTGTAAGTACTTATAATATAAATAGTATAAAGTCACCTGTTTTTTTAGCCAACTAGAAAACTGTTGGGTGTGGAGTCTCTACAATAGAGATTCATCTTTTTTAGTTTGGGTAAATGAGTTGAGAATCTCCATTTTGTGCATCCTAATTTGACAATTATGGACAATAAAAATGGTTGTTAATGTATTTTGATAAAATATGAATAAAAATAATTTGAAATGTCAAATACATTATTCTATCCATGGATCTGTGTTTTGTTAAACCACAAACAAACAAAATTTTGAAGGTCAAACAGGTTACTTACTCTATCCATTGATCAACTTCATTTGTGTGAAATAGAACCCACCTATGGGCTTCTTCCCAACTAATGTTATCCATTTCTGATGGAATTGAAGCAAATAATGGCTTTCCATCAAGAATTACTTCTTCAACTTCATCATCCCACACTTCATTTCGACCATGTGTGTTTCCAATAGCTTCCATACCTTTCAAGTATCCTCCACAAAACTTTATTGATTCCTCCACATTGTAGCTTTCAGCGATGCATCCTTCAACCCTATTTTTGTTCTTAACATAACTCTTGTATACTTTCATACACCTACAAAAAGAGCATATTTTTTAAGTAATGTCAAAAGCTTTGAATAAATTATTCTTCTTGTGGTTCTTGATAGCAAGTAAAGTTCCATGTACCTCTCAAGGGGGTACATCCATCTATATGAAACCGGGCCACAATATCGAAGCTCACGTATCAAATGCACATTCAAATGCATCATTATATCAAAAAATGAAGGAGGGAAGTACTTTTCAAGTGAGCACATTCTCTCCACGATATCATTTTCCAACTTGTCAAGGCTCTCTATTGAAACCGATTTTGCACAAATTTGCCTATAAAAGTAACAAAGCTTACAAAGCGTCTTTCGAACAACAATTGGTAGCACATGGCATAGAGCTACTGGGAGAAGTTGTTGCATTAGAACATGGCAACCATGTGCTTTCATTCCATGGAACTTAAGCTCTTCCATAGATATATGATTTTTTGGATTAGAGCTATAACCATCTGGCACTTTTAATGTGAAAAGAACGTGGCATAGGGTCTCTTTCTCTTTCTTTGAAAGAGTATGCGGTGTAGGTGGAAGGAATATTTTTTTTCCTTTAACTTTTGGCCATAGTGATTTTCTCAAACCCATTTTTTGCAAGTCATATCATGATTTCTTTCGATCTTTGGACTTACCTTTTACATCCAAAAGAATTCCAAAAATGCTTTCACACACATTCTTCTCCACATGCATTACATCTAAATTGTGACGTTGTAGGTGTTTCTGTATTCCAACACATTGAGAATATTGGAAAATTATTTAATATGGAGGAAATCATAAACAATGAATTCAATGAAGACATCTAAGCACAATGATGTCATATAAGCATGAAATGTATAATAATTAGGAATGGTTGATGTCTCTACATACCTCCCAATATGGAAAATTGAATAGGATTGATTGTTTCTTCCACACCACAACATTAGTTTTTTCACCTTTTTCCTTATTTATTTTCCTTTCTTTGATTCACTCTTCCCCCAAACTGTTTCGTTTCCCCTTGTTTCCTTAAAAATATCTGACACTCTTACAACTGGAGGGGCATAACGAAGCTCCTCCTTCCCATTAAATGGTCCCTTCTATGAGCGAAACTTATGATTTTGAGGAAGAAATTTCCTATGTCCCATGTACACACATTTCTTGCTACAATTGAGGTACTCTGATCCTGTGTTCTTTCCACATATGGGGCATGCATTATAGCCTTTTGTTGTGCAACCAGCCATATTCCCATAAGATGGAAAGTCATGAATCACCCACATAAGAATCACCTTCATGTTAAAGCATGTGTTATTGTAAGCATCATATTTCCATACTCCTTGGTCCCATAATTCCTTTAGTTCATCTACCAAGGGTTCCAAATACACATCAATGTCATTACCTGGTTCTTTAGGACCATGCATTAACAATGTTAACATACAAAAATTCCTTTTTGTGCACAACCATGGTGGGAGGTTGTATGTAACCAACACTACAGGCCAAACACTGTATGTACTGCTCAGGTCTCCAAATGGATTAAATCCATCTGCTGCCATTGCAAGTCGTACATTGCGGGGTTCACCTGAAAAACTAGGCCATCTTTCATCAATAGTTTTCCAGTCTGGGATATCAACAGGGTGTCGCATATGACCATCATTGCTTGCATTCTCATGATGCCACCTCATTTTTTGTGACATGTCCGCAGAGCTAGAACAACAAAGAAAATATTTCATTTATATATAATATTATCATATAATAACACTATGAAAAATGGTAAAGATAATACAAGAAGGAGAAAACTTTGAATACAATTATGGTGTTGAAAATCACACCTATACATTTTCCTTAGCCTCGGTTCTATGGGGAAATATCTTAACACCTTTGCAGGAACACCTTGATGCACCTTTTGAGATTGAGCATCCACCTTCCATCGAGATTTTCTAGATTTTGGGCATTCGTCTTTACTTTCGTTACTTCCTTGATATAAAATGAAATCATTGGGACATGCATGTATCATATCATAGTTTAATCCCAATGATTTTATCAACTTTTTTGCAGCATATGCAGAATCTGGAAGTGTGTTATCTCTAGGAAGTGTATTTTTATGCAATTTTAACATTTGGCCAAAACTTCTATCAAACCGTCCACTATTCACTTTGAGATTGTAATATTCCACGGTTGTTGATAGTTTTGTGAAATCAACACAACCAGGGTACAATGGCATCTTTTCATCTTCGATTAACTTCCTATATTCATTAACTTCATTTAGTACATTTGTTGATGCCAACCCCACATTATCACAACCTTCGTTTAGGTTTTGATCAAGACATGGATAAGCATCATTCACCATATGAAGCACTTGATCACCAACAATGGTTGTATCATCATCCTTTTCAAGTGGATCATTACCATTCTGAAACGACGTTCCAGGCTCATCAACCTGATTATCGTAATGGCATTCTACATGTCCATAACCCTATTAATAAGAAAATTAAAATCCATGTCAGTGATTTTATGGTTTTTATGAAAATTAGAATGAATAGATATTGGTCAAATAGTGGCCTTTACCAATGCAAATTAGCTTACCAGTTGAGATTATATATGCTCTATAACTTCATGTGGCTCATTTTCAGAGCATTTCCTAGCCTCATCAATAACGGATGGAATCTAAAGGTGAGAGGAAAACATAATTAAGCACATATAAATATAATTTATATCTTTATTGTAATAAAAGTAAGTTTGAAACTAGATCAATTCATTTATTTCAAGATACCTGACTGTGAATGCTCTCTCCATGAAAATACCAAATTTTATATTGTTCTATTATTCCATCATAAATCAAGTGCTCGCGTATTTTATCAAATGTTTGTACTTTGACTATGCCACATTTATTACATGGACATTTTATGGACATCTTATTCCTTGAATGCGCATCAGAAAACTTTAATAATTCCTCAACCCCATCTCTATATTCTTGTAGTGTCCTACACATAACCAATTTCCATTAAGTCACATAAATTTAATTGAGAACAAGTTAGCACTGATACATTTTTTTGGTATATCACGATGAATAACCAAATATAGAAACTATACCTATTTTTCAAGTTCATCCAGTTTTTTTTGTCCGTTTGATAATATGCTCCAAGCTCCTTTGAAATTATGTCTACAATGAACTAAAAAAGTTAGTTGATACTAAACCTCATATATATTGAAAACGCACAACTTTGCACTAACAACTTGCAGTTAAACAACTGCATAAACCCACATTTCTTATTAAGAGATATTCTAATATAAAAATAACTCCCTAAACTATTCAAATATTTGACTTAGATCTTCTGGAAATAATCTCTGTGGCTTAATGCATTATTGTAATTGTCTCTTTAGATGTCAATTTGTAGAACCATTGAAATTTGAACCAATATGGCATCTAACTTCTAAGAAAGTAGAATCCATAAAGATTCTACCCAGACTCAAAACTAATTCATTCCAGGCAGCCCTTCAATGCAGAGTGTTCAACATCACTCCTCTTCATACTGAGCATAATTCCAATGTAGTCAACACTCAACCCTAGATATTAATTCAATCTTAAAATTAAAATGTAGCCCAATAGAGAGTAACACAATTAACTAATTCATTTCCTAGTTAGCTTGTATATTCACCAGAGTTCATCAATCACACAGACATATATGAAATCAGCACATAGCATCATGGCAAATAATCATTTTCCATTTATTGCTTGGAAATTTGTAGGCTAATAAACAAACTCTGACCTATCCTCTATTTTTCTTGCCTTGACTCTTACATTGTATATCTAACCCTCCTAACCATCATTTTTCAAGCCTCTCTCTCTAACCTCTAATGCTCGCATGCATACAAGATATACTTGGAAACATAACTTGTAGCTAAATAACAAACCTCATACATTTATGGAACTAACTCCTAAAGTTTTTGTAAAGTTCTTGTAATTGTAATTGTCACTATTATGTTAAAATAAATTGATTTTTATCCTTAAGACTATTTAATAACGTATATCTACAGGCTTGGCCTAAGCCTGTAAGTTGAGTTGTTGTTTATACTTACATATGCAGAAATGGAAATCGGACACATGGGTCTTATTTGTAATCGTGTCACATAGCCCATCCTCTTGTTGGTTCCTTCGAGTTCATTCTGATGTTACCCGAGGAGTGGATTTATTGCATACTAGTCGCAGAACGAATGAACCACTTTTTCTTCCTAGATTAGAGGATCTGTCGATTCTTTGAATCTTGACAGATCCTCCGTGAGCCTAAAGGAAAGAGGTCTACTTATCATATTAGTTCTCTCCTCCATTTCGATATATTAGTGCTCCATTCTTGTTACTCTTTTTTACTTTTTTAACTTGCAAGAGAAATGGAAAAATATCATTTCACAATTCTTGTGGCCGATATAACAAACCCTTATATACGCTGCTGCATACAACAAAAGTCCACGACACAATCAAACCAAGCCACCAGTAGTTGCGGCCTCATCAATCAGGACACAGACTAACCCCAGCAGATGACGGTAAGGAAGATCAGACCTCAACAGTCCCTCCTCAGGCCACGGCTCAGCAGATCAGGCCTCAAACAAACTCACATTAAAATTTTTTGACAGACCATGAGGTCTTGACTCTTGTCCTTAAAACAAGGAGGGGTTCAATGTAAAAATTTTGTAAATGTTCAATAGTTAGCAAGGTTAAACTAGAAGTTTCCAAGTGTGATGAGGTGTCAATGATGCATCATCCTTTAGCATAGAACCAAAATCCTATTTAGGGAGGCAGTTACAGAAATATAGAAAGGTCATTAGGGTTAAACTATTAAATTGATTCTTCATGTATACGATTGTAAGCCTACAGGCCACATCAGAGGTAGAGCAGAGGTGAGGCAGAGGCAAAGAGGATAGGAAAATAGAGAGGAGAGGACTAGGGTAGAATACTCCCATATCGTGTAATCAAGTCACGAAATTCTGAGTAATTGAATTTGATTAATGAAAGCATTTTATATGCATATGGACTTGTGAATATCTCTTTCTATGTATTTTTTATGAAGTTCATTGTCTCTATTGAATGTGAATGGTGTCCTGCTGAAAACATAAAGTCATTTACTCTGGAATTTGTATGTAATTCCTGCAGCGAAAAATGAGTACATAGGATTTGTTAATTGGTTGACTTCCTGACAGTAAGCAACTATAGGAATATGCGATTTCTGTGAAGGATTTGGAATTGGAAGACCCTTCTGAAAACTGACTCGATGTGATTGTTTATCACTCGAGTGTCCTTATGTTATGAGATTTCAAGTTATGCAAATCGGAAGGAAGTGAAGCGATTGAAATTGGAACATCAAGTTACTTCAATTAGATTGTTTAAAGTACATTCTGCATAAAACCCTAACCCTAACCAAAATTTAATAGAATAAATAAATGTGTTGGGTGAGAATCTACTATCGTTGAAGGTAAAATATTGGAGATTTTAGCATTTGTTTAACATTTTTATACAGAGATCGAGTTACGGAATTGATAACCAGGTTCCATATTTCTGGGTTAGGGTTTGAGTATTTGGAAGTGTGTTGAAGGATAGTAGTTATTTTTTTCCACTTGTTCATGAAAAACTAACTTTCTCAAATGTTGAGACAAACACTGAAGAAATGAATGTTGGCCTGGAGGAAAAATCGTGGCAAATTGTCATTGTGCACAAATTTGAATACCCAGGTATACTCTGTTTGGGAATCGAACTCCATTTTAGATTCCATTTGTGTACGAGTAGCAGTAGATCATGGCCCAATTGTAATCATATGATTAAAGGGAAAACGCCATTTCTGAACAAAGAAATTGAATTTATACTCAAGGTAAGAGTTCAAGAATTTGTGGAAGTGTTTTTTGTTGAAATTGCAGGTGGTTCCTACATCAAAAATAAAAAGAAGAGTTGCATGGATAGCATTGGAACCTGATTTCCATAGTTTGTCTCACTCCCTTTCTTTCTAATCGGCACCTATGTTTATCTCTCCATGTGCAGTTCAACCCAACATCATTTCATTGTGATTTTTTGTCTATCTCTCCATGCACGTGGTTTAAGCCAGAGCAAATCATTCCCACCCTAATTTCATCCGCACCAAAATTCAAAAATTGAATTTTTTAGTCTTTGAAAATGGTATCTTTTGAATCTTTGAAAATGGTATAAAATTTAATCTTTTTAATCTTTAAAAATGGTATAAAATTGAACCTTTCGAATCTTAGAAAATGCAGGCATCGTTTCTTGATGTAATTTAATTTACAATATACAAAGTGACAAAGTGTTACCATTATTGCAGTTTATTATTTAAATATTATTATCCGCAAAATCAAGAGTCATGCATGACTTCACAATGTCTCAGCTTTCCATAAACCCTAGGCGAAGGCATACCTGGTGGGAGACCATGCGTTACACATCAAAGAATACCCGAGTATAATTGCTCTACTACAGAAGGATAGTGCGCTAGAGAATAACGAACCCCAATCATACACACAAGAGGAAGACCAAGTTGTTAGAACATGATGAGAACATGACTTTCTCATATATATTATAGAGGTCTAGGGGTATAAAGCCTCCAATAAGTATATGATCCCACACGAGACTGACTTAACCAACGAGTTAAGTTAGGGGTCACACATTATGACCAATACTCCAATGTTAGGTGAGGGGATCACAACCGCATAAGGACTTCTCTATACCTATGACACATGGAACACCCATCAAGGAAACCAACTCAATCCACCATCATTAAGTACTGCTACCACCATCAAGGGATAAAATATGTGAGGTCCAACTATTTGCTGAGGGATCCATCCCCTGGCTCAATGGCATTGGAAAATGCTACCGTCTCTTTGACTAGTCCTCTCACTTTTGTTTCTAGTTATATTAAAATACAGATGCACTCTCTATTTCATGACAACCCTGCGATGGGTGGGCCACACCCTCCTGTGAATGTGTATTCGGCTATAATGACAAACAACATTATAATATAGGTGGTTGTTTCAAAGCTATATTAATGCGAAACAACATGCTTACGTTCCGACTTCATCCCTAGATATGAGGGTAGCTATAGCAATAGTAAGCAAATTATAGGATCACATGTTTATAGAAAATGCACAACTACACAACATGTATCATGGGAAGCCCTCATGAGGGAGAAAACCCAATTACAACCTTTCACTGTGATAGAATCGGCAAAATCAAGAGTCATGCATGATTTCACAATGTATCAGCTTGTCATAAACCCTAGGTGAAGGCATACCTAGTGACAAAGTGTCCTCAGACACATAAATTTATTAATGAAGAAGGAAAATTACATCACAGAGATGTGAGGGCCAAATCCCGAAAGATTACCTCACATGGAAAACTCGATGGATTTAAATATCCAAAGAGTAACAACTAATTTACCGTTACCAAAACTAACTAAGGGACACCTCACATAATCACGTGAGTGTGTAGATGCCCTTTTACATTTATTAAACTAAACTTCTATTTATTACATTTTTGGATCATAATTCCTAACAATCCCCCCTTTGATCCAAAAATTCTTTTGAACAAATACCAAGTTCATTTCTAAACTTATCAAATTTGACCCTTCCAAGAGATTTTGTAAAAATATCTGCAGTTTGATCTTCTGATGGACAATACTTTGGCTTGATGATTTGTTTGACGACAAGAGCCCGAATGTAATGATACTTAGTATCCACATGCTTTGTTTTTGAATGAAAAACAGGATTTTTGGCTAACTTGATTGATGACTGATTATCAATAAATAATGAAGTTGCTTCTTTCTGATCAACTTTGAGGTCTTGCAAAATCCTTCTTAACCAAACAATTTCACAAGCAGCTTCCCAAGCTGAAATATATTCTGCTTCTGCTGTAGAATTTGTAATTGTATCCTGCTTTTTACAACTCCATGCCACTGCAGCTGATCCCATATTCATTAAGTAACCTGAAGTAGATGCCCTGTCATCAACATCTCTAGCAAAATCCGCATCTGAATAGCCAACAAGTTTGAAATTTTTGTTTCTTTTAAACTCAAGTCCAAAATCCTTTGTTCCTTGAAGATACCTTAACACCCTTTTTGCTGCATTCCAATGACTTTCTCTAGGTTCCTGCATATATCTGGAAAGTATGCTAACTGCATAAGATAGATCAGGACGAGTATTCATCAAGTAAATCAAACATCCAATTAACTGTCTATATCCAGTACAATTTACAAGTTCCCCCCCTTCAAACTTAGAAAGTTTTAAATTTTGTTCCATGGGAGTAATCGCTGGTTTACATTCCTCCATTCCAAACTTCTTCAATAATCCAGATATGTACTTAGCTTGAGAAATAAATATACTTCCTTCCTGCTGCTTTACTTCAACTCCAAGATAGTAATGAAGTAAACCCAAGTCTGTCATTTCAAAACCTGTTTGAAGTTCTTTCTTAACCTGAAATATATGATCATTATTGTTACCTGTTATGAGCAAATCATCAACATACATAACCAAGATGACTAAGTTGTTTTCCTGGATTCGAACATACAAAGTATCATCTGACTCACTACGAAGAAAACCAACTTTCTGTAGATAGGCATCCATTTTTTGCATACCAAGCTCTGGGAGCCTGTTTCAATCCATACAATGACTTAACCAGTTTACAAACTTGATTTTCTTTCCCTGGAACCTAAAAACCAGGAGGTTGAGTCATATAAACATCCTCTTGTAGATCACCGTTCAGAAATGCACTTTTTACATCCATTTGATGCACTTTCCATCCATTTTGTGCAGCTAAAGCTAGCACAATCCTGATAGTATTCCATTTCGCTGTTGGAGCAAAAGTTTCTTCATAATCAATCCCTTCTTTCTGAGCAAAACCCTTTGCCACCAATCTTGCCTTATATTTATCAATATCTCCATTTTCTTTGTACTTAATTCTGTAAACCCACTTACAACCAATGGGTTTAACATCATGTGGACAATCAACTATTTTCCAAGTCTGATTCTTCATTACTGCATCATACTCACTTTGCATGGCCATTTTCCATTCATCATACTCAACTGTTTCATTAAAAGTAGTTGGTTCAACAACTGAAAGAGCAAAATTTTCTGAACCCGTATTAGAACTCCGTGTACCTGTTTTTCCTTTTTCATCAAACTTAACATCCTGAAGTAACTTAGTTACCCATTTTGGTTTCTTCTTTTCAATGTTAACTTGATTTGAATCATCCAATTTAACTTGTGAAGAATTCAAAGTATCTTCAACCTGTTCATCATCCTGTACTTCTGAAGTGAGATCAAACCATTGTTCATTCCTTGTCTTATTTAAGTGTTGCATCCTTAATTGTTCCTTAGTGACTTTTTCCTCTAAGTGACTAAGTTGTTTTTCAACCTCTTCTACACTTAAACTTTCAGTTTCATCAAAAATCACATCCCTGCTGACAATAAACTTTCCATCTGACAGAAGCCTATACCCCTTTTTCTCATGAGAATAACCAATCAACATGCACTTAACACTTCTAGACTCTAACTTCTTTCGTTTTTCTTTTGGAACAAGTGCATAACAAACTGAACCAAAAACTCTCAAATGTTTGATCATAGGTTTGAATCCATACCAAGCCTCAAAAGGAGTTATTCCATCAAGTGATGATGAAGGAGATCTATTCCTCAAATAAACTGTTGTATGAACTGCTTCTGCCCAATAACATGATTTCAACCCTTTGAAAAATAACATTGCTCTAGCCATGCCCAATAAAGTCTGATTCATCCTTTCTGATACTCCATTTTGCTGTGGAGTATAAAAATTGGTCAACTGTCTTTTAATCCCTTTTTCCTGACAATAAGTCAAAAAATGATTTGATGTAAACTCACCACCATTATCAGTTCT
Organism: Larix kaempferi; assembly: GCA_027924585.1. Classification (NCBI taxonomy): domain Eukaryota; kingdom Viridiplantae; phylum Streptophyta; class Pinopsida; order Pinales; family Pinaceae; genus Larix; species Larix kaempferi. Next base: position 2,360,125 of record BSBM01000368.1, read on the forward strand.
CAAAGTAGCAATCTTTTCCTTTGTTGCTGTTTCAACCAAATTTTGAAATGACTGAAACTTTTCAAATACTTCTGATTTTTCCTTCAAAAAATACACCCAAACCATTCTGCTAAAATCATCAATAAACAACAAAAAATATTTACAACCACCAAGTGAAGTTTCCAAAGGACCACAAACATCACTATGAATAAGCTGTAATCTCCTTGTTGCTCTCCAAGTGCTTTTTGAAAAATCTATCCTTCTCTGTTTGCCATAAATGCAAGCTTCACACTTTGCATTTTCCTTCCGAAAAGTAGGCAACCCCTTTACCATTCCTTGTTTTTGAAGCTGTACAAGACTATCAACATTCAAGTGCCCAAAACGAATGTGCCACAAGCGGATAGGTGAAACATCAGTTTCAACTAAACCTGCAAATTCCTTCAAATGTTCCTTTGACCTAGGAATGACTGTTCCCTTCATCCTAAGAAGCTTTCCGTCTTCATAACCTGTCATAACTATTTTGTATGCATCCTTTGTTGAATTAACAAAAAGGATACCACCTTCCATTACAACTTGATGTCCTAATTGACGAATGACAACTAAAGACAACAAATTTTTCTTAAATGTAGGCACATACCAAACATTAGAAATCAATCTTTCTCCAATTCCAGGCAAATCAACCTTAACTGTTCCTTTTCCTTGTGGTAAATGAATAGAATCATCTGCAAGAAAAATTGAATTTAAATGACAATCTTCATAACTCCAAAAGAAATCTTTCCTATATGTCATATGCTGAGTAGCCCCTGTATCCATAATCCAAGCATCTTCAAAATCATTTTTGAAACAAGAAGAAGACTGAACAAAATTCACTGATTCCAACTGATGAACTTGAACAAAATCCATTGATTCTGATTGTCCAAGTGCTGTAAAGACATATTCACAATTTTCACTATCGTCTGCATGAGCATAATGTGCCGCTGATGAAGATTCTTTAGATTCTCTTTCTTTGAGAATTTTTTCAAATGGAACTCTACAGTCTGAAGCATAATGTCCAACTCTATTACAACGAAAACATGTGACCTGTTTATTAGCTCTTCCTCTTCCAGAGACCTGTTGGTTACCTGAACCTCTTCCTCTTCCAGAAAAATGTGACTGTGTACTTTCAAATTCTTTAGAACCTCTTCCTTGATTTCTTCCTCTTCCTCTTCCGCGGCCTCTTCCTCTTCCAAAACCCTGACCACGACCTCTATTTGAATTTTGAAAAGCTTTCTGATCATGGCCTCTTTGATGATTACCTGGAGATTGTTTGCTAGTACTTGCAACCAAAACATCTTCTCCTACTTGCTTTGTTTTACCAAAAATCTTTTCATGTGTGGCAAGTAATTCACTTAGTTCATCAAAAGAAACGTTATCCAATTTATTTGTAATTTGTAAAGTTTCCAAAAAATGCTTATATGTCTCAGGCAATCCTGCGATCAAAATTGTCACCATCATGCTGTCCTCAATTTTATCAAAACCAGCTCTTGAAATTTCTTGTTTGATATTTTTTAATCTAGAAATGTACTCCATGACATCACCTCCTGAAGACAATTTTTGTTGAAACAACTTCAATTGAAGATCAATTTTCTTAGCTTCACTTTGAGAATCAAATAAATCTTTCAATGTCTTCCAAGCTGACCATGCATCAGGACTATTTTCAATATGCACATAAATATCATCAGAAACAGTACTGTGAATCAATGCTAAGGCCTTTTCATCTTTTACTTCCCACTTTGCAAGCTGATCTTGATTAGTTGGTTTGATAGGTTTAGCATTACAGAAACCCTTCCACAATTCATTGTAAATAAGAGTGCTTTGAATATGACGACTCCAAACTTTATAATTTTTCGATCCTTCCAACTTGTCAGATTCATTAAAAAGACTTATAACTTTAGACATTGTAAAAAAATAATAAACACCTTATAACTCCAGAAGATGTGTATTATGCAAAATCTTATAGCTCCAAGCATTAAAGAAAGCACCTTATATCACCACCAACATTAAAAGAAAATTACGCATCAACAAGTGTCACCATGAAAGAAATGCTTGCAAGAAACACCACACACCATGCAAAAGAAAGCTATAGGGGCTTGGCCTTGACCCACTTATAGCCTTAAGAAAAGAATTTGATAGAGCTTCACTTTGCTCTCATCAAACCTTGAGTGAAAATACAAGTACTCCTTATTACACCAACAATGCTCCTTATTACTCCAATGCCCAATAAAAAATTACACCTTATTACTCCAAAAAATAACAAGTCTTTGTAAGTGAGTTGGAAAGATACAATATTGTGGAGTGGGAGGTCACAAGATCCAATCCCATCAACTTCAAAAAAATAACTTCCCCTTTTTTTTTTAAAATTTATATATCCACCTTTTTCTTCTTAATATAAAAGAAAACAAAAAAAATCTCCAAAAATAAAAAATGAATATGAAAAAACCTTATCTCTCCAAAACAACGTATTCACTCTTCAAAATATTACTTGCTGGAGTTTTGCTGGACGCTGGAGTTTTGCTGGAGTTTGCTGAATTCTTTGATGTGTGATATCCTTGGTGCCCATGTGATTATAAAAATTTCCTGTAGAAGGTCTTCGATGGAAACCCTTTGTTCCTCTTAATAAATAATGGATGCCGCAGTCGAGGGACGATGTCAAGACTCTTTGGGTTGGTGATTTGCAGTTCTGGATGGACGAGGGGGATATGGCTTTATGGAGTTCGTATCACGTACAGCAATTTCCAATGCCCGTCTGCTGCTTTTAGTGAAATCGGAACTCTGAAACCCTCCGGAGGAATTTTGCGATTTGGAAGTTCCGCATCTGGCACCGTTGGAGTCGATAGAGTCCGAGTTTCTACCCTCTTTTCAAGATCCAGTTGGGTTCGGATAATCGTGATGGAAGATTATAAGGTTTTGTTGAACGTGTACGATCTAAGCCAGGGCCTTGCGCAGCAACTGTCGACCTCAATGTTACATCCCGCGTATACAAATCTATCTTTCATCAGACGGTATCTTCCTCCACGAGCAACTCGTCTCTCTCTTCTTCCACAAGCGAGACAGAAACCCTAACAGCCAGTGGCGTTCAATACAGATTTCGGAGAGCGACTTCCTCCACGAGCAACTCCTCCACGAAATGATGACTGGGTGCGTCTCTCTCTTCCTGCGATTTGGGTGCGTCTCTCTCTTCCTGCGATTTTGCTATTGTTGGAGCTGAGAAGGAATTTCAGCACGCTGAATATGTAAACGTCACGTAGGGTTTGAATCTGCAGAGTTATGGATGCTGTAGACACTGTTGTGAGGCCGTTGAAGGAAGGAATTTCAGAACTGCGATTGGTTTTGTCGTCATGGGCTTTGTTGGGTTCTTTGTTAAGTTGAAAACGACGGCTGGCTCTTCATTTTCGACTATTCTCAGCAATGAGATTAAATAGCATATAAAAAACAGTCACAACTTACAAGGCAAACTGCGTTAACCAGCGCTTGTTCATAATCATCTTTGAGTCGATAAAATTAATGTTTGTTGAAAAACACAAGATAGCATTTGCAGAATTTACATCATACTCAAAAATCAAAATTTATGAAGCTTTTATGACATAGTGCAGCAGCAAGGTCGACCCAACATCGGCTATGCTATCTCTCTCACCAAAATTTTTTATATAACCTTGCCTTAAAAAAAAAATATTTTACTCTCTCCAAGTAAAATTCTGCAGAGATTCTTTTTATCCCAAAAGAATAGGAAGCATTAACTTACGGTTAAAATTTCGCTATTCCAAAACCTTGAAAGTCACCTTCTTCAAACAACCTTTAGCACCTTCCAACCAGGTTCCAATCAGACCAAGCTTCAACCGCTTTTCAACCGCGTGCTCTGATACCACTTTGACAAAGTGTCCTCAGACACATAACTTTATTAATGAAGAAGGAAAATTACATCACAGAGATGTGAGGGCTAAATCCCGAAAGATTACCTCACATGGAAAACTCGATGGATTTAAATATCCAAAGAGTAACAACTAATTTACCGTTACCAAAACTAACTAAGGGACACCTCACATAATCACGTGAGTGTGTAGATGCCCTTTTACATTTATTAAACTAAACTTCTATTTATTACATTTTTGGATCATAATTCCTAACACCTAGTGGGAGACCATGCGTTACACATCAAAGAATACCCAAGTATAACTGCTCTACTACAGAAGGATAGTGATCTAGAGAATAACGAACCCCAATCATACACACAATGGGAAGACCAAGTTGATAGAACATGATGAGAACATGACTCTCTCATATATATTATAGAGGTCTAGGGGTATAAAGCCTCCAATAAGTATATGATCCCACACAAGACTGACTTAACCAATGAGTTAAGTTAGGGGTCACACATCATGACCAATACTCCAACGTTAGGTTATCAGGGACTCGCAACCGCTTAAGGACTTCTCTATACCTATGACACATGGAACACCCATCAAGGAAACCAACTCAATCCACCATCATTAAGTACTGCTACCACCATCAAGGGATAAAATAGGTGAGGTCCAACTATTTGTTGAGGGATCCATCCCCTGGCTCAGTGGCGTTGGAAAATGCTATCGTCTCTCTGACTAGTCCTCTCACTAGCGTTTGAAAATGCACAACTACACAACATGGCTACTACCCATTAATGTGTCCTCATCGACAAGGAGTGGGAATTGTTAGGGGCTCTAACCACTATATCAACATCGACAGGGAGTGGGACTGATCATCATATAACAACACAATTGTTATAATGTCCACCCACTCTTCTAGTGCAAGAAGAGACGCACCATTCTACCAGTCCGTGGAGAATATTGTATCACCGATCCTGCAAACATAAAAAATAATGAGTTTGAGGAATGCATCCATCTTATGGTTCATTTGATTCAATCCATCTATGTGAATACAATAGTCTAATAGTAGGTGAAAACATCAAGGTTAAAATGCATGATTTTTTTTGGTATTCATAAAGGTGTTAATTCCTCGACGTGAAGTGATATTAATGGATAGGGTATTTTTAGAATAGTGATAATTGCAATCCATCAGAAGAACCTTGGATCACACATTTTGGTTTGATCTTATCTTAGGCATCACTCATGATGTTTGATCAAGGAAGCAAATCACTAGCATGGATGAGGGTGAGAATTTACTCAAGAGACCTTTCGCATTACTAACCGAAAATTTCCACATATTTAGAGGAACTTTTGCATATTTGAAGGCATACCTCACCATTGAGGTTCATATATATGTTTTTAAATATCTTTGCTTAGATGGTATACTAGGTCTTGGCACCTCTTTTATGGTGTGAGAATGTTTTGTAGGCAATGAAGTTTAAGTAGGTCCATTTCAACTTTATTTAATTGTTGCATTAGTTTTTGTAGGAAAAGGGTTAACATTAATAGAAAACCAATGCATTACACTCACCATTACAGACTTTTTTTTCACACCATTAGTTTGATTGAGAAATTATATTGTTTGACTTATAATGATTTTACTCTTGTACATGTGAAGATGTTAACTTTATGTTTTTTCAAATCCATATGCTTTCCTTCTAGTTGTGCAATTTTTAGTGGATTGTGTATCTTCTATAATCATGACTACCTCTTAAAATTTTAAGGATCCATACTTAAAAATGTATAAGTCTTGGCAAATCCAACCAATTCTTAAATTCTAACTATAAAATATTTGTTGATCCCTTTTTAGTTTTTTTCTAATTTATAAGTATTTTATGTACTTTATATAATAATTTGGAGAAAATAGCAACATCTGTAAATGGAAATAGGAACATCTATTGTCAAGAAAAGAATGTTGGAATTTGTATTTCCCTCCATTGTTTTTAGTATTTAGATTTCCCTCCAAATTTTTATTCATTTTGTAATATAAATAGGAACAAAGCTCATATGTATTCAATAATATTTTAATTGAAAACAGTTTTTGCTTGGCATTGAAGTTAGAAAGGTATGAAGACTAGAGGAAATGAGAAGCAAACTCTCTTACAACAGGCAATCTTAAACCCTGGAAACAAAAAGAGGTACCATTGCCTTGTACTATTGTTTGTACTATATTGCTCATACTATTGTTTTGTCCTCATTGGCCATTGTTTTTTCCTTATTGTCCCTTTCCGTCCAGATGAATTATGATGAGTATTTCAAAATTTAATAGTATTTTAAAATCCATATTTGGAAATGACATTTACCGTGGATAATTGGCTTTTTGCAAAGAAATTTTTTGTTATCTTGTCACATGTTTTTGTCCATTCATGAAATAGATATTAAAATACATTACATCATCAAACTGTGGATTTGAAATAAGTAGGCCAACATGTGGTGCCACCGGCCGTTTCCACCCTTGTTGATGCAGGAAATGGGAAGACCTGCTCCGTTCCCTAATCTCGTAGTATTAGAATAGGGTTACCAAAATTTTCCATATGTATCGTTACTGGAAATCCACTTACCCACAAATCCAAACAAAAAATGCAGATTTGCTCTTTCCAAAAGTTATAGAGGTATTATAAATGCCCGAGTCAGTCTCTCCAACATCTAGTTAGCAAAAATCGCAGAATTTCTTCAAGGAAAATTATTGGAATCTAAACCGGGAGTAAATGGTGAGATTTACAGATTCTAAACTAGTTAAGCAAATTTATATCAAAATTATCAGAACCCCACCTCACATCTGCTCAGTATTTAGAGCCGTGCAGCATAATTTCCAAACACTCTTCATGAATTAGTAGTCCACAAGAAGATGTTTTGTGGTTTCAGCATTCTGCATACACAGACAACATATGCTGGGACCAATCCAACCTTTTTTTTAAATATTTTCCCATGTTTTGAGATGCCCCTGTTGGAAATATGGCAGTTATGTCCTCAGAATCGCAAACCATGGAGTCACTCTTGGTTTCTGATGCGCGTAACTTTGTGATCAAACAATAGAGGTGACCAGGTCCCGGTATCTGATCTTATGGGCAAGACAGTTGCTCTGTTTTTCTGTGACAAGTTTTTCTCCATCGTCACTGCAGATTTTATAAAGATGGAGATCTTAATAAGAAGAAGCCAGAAGATTAAAGAAGATCATGCCCAAGTTTTGGGAGAAAGGAAGCCCGTAGAAATCCCAAGCATGCAGTTTTGAAGGAAATGAAGTGTATAGGCTTGAAGTTAATTTATGAATTAATTGACTAGTTAATTAATTAATTAGTTCATTAAAACAGAGATTTGAAAGGGTGTGAAGCCAACAAACCTGGAAGATGTCCATTGAGATTTTAATTGGTTAAATAATCAAAATCTGCAAAAGACAGAAATATGAATTAAAAGGTTTAATAATAGAATATTCGATGAAGCATGTGAATATTACACATCAAAGAATACCCGAAAAATCTAAATAGAAGAAGAGAGTGTGTCTTGGAGTCATAAGTTGCAGTAGCATCCTGAACAGTCCAAGATGCAATAGCATCCTGAACTAGTTAATAACATTAGATTTAATATATTTTTCCTGTAAAACTTTTGACCACAGAGTATTCCCCAAAAGCACCCTCTATATTTTAGTATACATTGTTAGACATTTTGTTATGAATGAGTTAAAGAGATTTTGTATAATGTTCATAAATACTATTTAATTTTCAGGATTGTGTTAGTTGGCTTGTTTCAACGATGTGTTAATAAAAATGATTTTTTTTGTTATGCAGTTTATTTGCGGATGTCCATATCAAAGTAAGACATTATTTTTTTTGGTTTGGGATTTCAATAACTTCAATATTTTTTTAAAAATTATTGTCCTTTCTTTTATACCTTAAAAATTGTCTAACTTTCTTTGAGCACGAGTTGCAATACATATTTGTAGGGAGCTAACATGATTAAATTAAGACGTTGCAATACATCCATTTTAACAAATTTAGGCCGCATTACCAAAAGAAATGACAATGTTATATGTGGCACAACTTCAGGTAAATATTATAAACATGATGGTAACTTATTATTTATTTTTTAATAAATAAACAATTATATTAAAAAAAATCATAATATACTTGACCATAGGATCTAAGATGGGAAACAAATTCCAACAAAATATAGCATCAGGATCCATTGTCCCATTACAAAGTGAATCTACTTGCTATAGCGTCGACAACAATTCTAATGCACATACTCTTGAGTAAGATGTGAAAGAACCACTGGAAGGTATGATCATTTCTAAACTTTTTTTTTCCTATACATGTATTTCAAGATTTCATATTAACAATTTCATATTGTCATTGTCTCAAGAGGGGTACTGGTTTGTTTTTCCAGAAAATTTTCAACAGGAACCACCACAACAAGATCATGTTTTGGAGGAGGATCCACCACAACAAGAGCATGTTTTGGATCAGGATCCACCACAACAAGAGCATGGTTTAGAATATGCAAATGCATCTACCCAAGCTAGTACTGCAATAAATGTGAAAAGAAGGAGTAGAGGACCAACAAAATGTCTCTTTGGAACAACTATAGAGGGCATTGCATTGCCTGAAATTCAATTTAATGAGAGGGGCCAGCCTATTGGTCCACAATTAGAGAAATTCTCCTCATTTTTAGGTGTTCTTTCAAGGGAAATTCTAGGCATCAAGCACATGGAATGGAAAAAAGTGTCTGAAGTGCAAAAGAAAGACATGTGGAGTGCAATCAATGTGAGCATAAACTTATTCTAAACTTTATTGATGCATATTGAGCTTGTGTGTGATAGGTTTAGTTTCAAATAACGTTAGTATCTAATAATGGATTTTTTTTCTATTGTAGTGTACCTATCAAATAGATCCGTCAGTAGAGCAATGGTGTCATAAAGCAATATCTCAATGCTTGAGAGCCTATATATATAATTTGTATAAGAAATACCATTTGAAATACGAAACAGATGAGGAGAGGATTGCAAACCTTCCTATTGGAGTAAATGAAACTGATTGGATTGAATTTGTTAGTTTACGATCTGACCCTAAATTCAAGGTAAAAATGAAAGACAGATTTGAATGTTATCATCATTGATTTTGAATCCTCTCATACAATCAACTATAATCTTAGCGTCTATTTTTTTATTGAGTTGCAGGAGAGGTCACAAATAAGGAAGATAGGGCATTAGAACAAGAGACCCACACTTATGGCCGTAGAGGTTACTTTAGGGTTGAAGATGACCTCGTAAGTTGCAACAAATTCTATTATTTGTTCACAATTAACAACTTTAAATATAGTTAACTAGATTGTTGTATTTGTTGATACTAGAATCAATCTCGTGGTCCAAGTGATAAGCCTATAACTAGGGCTGATGTGTGGATGAAATGCCATAAAAAGAAGGATGGCACTCCAATGTCATCATTCATTGCGGAGAAAATAGTAAGTTTCAAACCTATTCTTGCATCATTTATGCTTTTTTAGAGTTAATGATGTTTCTTATATGAGTTTGTTGAAATGTTGACATTGCTAGAATCAAATTGAATTGGCACAAAATGAGTCACTGTCTCCTGCATATGCTACAAAGAAAGATGCCCTTGCTATAGTTTTGGGGCCTGAGACGAGGGGTCGTGTACGTGGGGTTGGATTCAGAGTCACTCCAACTGTATTATTTGGAAAAGAGCGTTCCTACAAGACGGAATTTCATAATACTAAAGAGAAATTAAGAGAAAAAGACAAGGAACTCGGAAGATTGAAAAAAGATGTTGAAGAATTAATGGAATGGAAAGTTGCCATGGAGGTGGGGAAAGAAAGTGGCAGAGTTGTTCCAAAATCCAACAATGTAAGGATTGCATGTGTAGACTTTAATTTTTTATGTAGGCCATCTTTGAAGTTGGGGATTTCAAAATCATAATGCTAACATGAACATGATCGTATTGTTGTAGGGTGTGTAATATATGAATTATTTTTTTTGCATCCTAACCCTTTATCTTCTGATTTCATGATATCTAATGCAAACTATTATATTGGTAGAGTAATATTGCCATGTCAGATGTTGAATAAAATTGAGGACCTCCGCAACTGTCACCTCTTAATCCAGTCACCCCAATCCATGTAATTTTTTAAACCAACTCTTATTTTTTCCATTTTTATTTTCCATTCTTTGAAAATCGCTCACAAGTATTTTTTCTAGGAGAGTCTCTAGAATAATCCTAGTCAAGGTTCATTGGAAAAAAATACAATGGCTCCTAGACCATCTAATACATTTGATACTCCAAAGTCTAATACATTTCATACTCCAAAGTCGACGGTGAGTTTTGAAACTATTTAATATTTACTGCAATGTTATAATCGTTATTTCATTATATCTTACATGTATTTATTTACTAGCAGGCTTCTCTGAGTCCTCATCATGCTTTTCCAAAACAAACTCCTTTGACTTCGGGAGAACATAATCGTGACCCAATTGGAAAATCAATACAATAGGTAAGTTCTAAGCCTCTTTATTTCTATATTTAATATTCCATTCTTATTCCGAGGAATCTCACAGGAATTTGTTTATTGGCAGGTTCAACCGCAATTACCATCTTTAGATGCGGGATTGAATGGAAAAAAATGTTTACTTGCATATTTTAATGGTCAATTGAAGGTTGCAAAGGGTTACATCAAAAGAATTGAACCAAATTTTGTCATGCCTAATGGGGAAAAATTAGGTGATGGATATTATCTTGTGTGCCCACAATCAATTCTGGTTGATCCTGATTATGAAATCAAGCTTAAGAATAGACGTAATCAATGCAAGTATTTAGTGGATGCAATTAACAGTTTTGATACCTTGGAAAAGCAATGGCATTGAATTGATCAAAGATTGAGAAGAATGTGAACTCGGAGTAAACAACAAGAGGATGGGTTAGGTGACAAGATTCCAAATAAGACCCATGTGTCCGATTTCCATTTGTTGATATGTAATTATAAACAACAACTCAACTTACAGGCTTAGGCCAAGCCTGTAGACAAGCATGGACAAGCATGGCAAGCAAGCTGGAGGACAAAGACATGGAAAAGGTGACATGGAGGATTGATGACAGAGAATTCACTTTTGGAGAAGCCCAAGCATTGTCTGGTTCTGATAATTCCACAAGTACTGGTATATCTCCCTCTCGCAAAAGCCATGTCTGATACAAATAACTATCTTCACAGAGATAGATTAAAAAGGGCAGTGATTGCAACTATAACCTTTTCAGCATTATTTCAGGTTTATGGAAAAAAATGGATCTATAAGAGGTTGTAGGACTGATTACCTTGCAATCAATGCTAATAGTTTCATGTCCAACACATAGTCCTAGTGAACATGGCCCTTCTATAGCTAGTTGTAACAAAACAAGTATAGTTCAGTTGGTGCATTTACATGAAATAAAAGGTTGAATTTTTTCCTAAAATCACCATAAAAATCCTCCACAACACCCCTATAATCCCCACAACTAGATGGTCATCTTGTTAAACCAATAATAATATCTAAAAATTATAAATAAATTTAAAACCCAAATATGAAAACATCAAAATTGCATTCACACATTTGTAATTTTTATCCCAACGAATACACCTTCAAAACCAAGGAAAAAAAATTGAAAACTTATCATGAAGATACCCACATCCCACATACGAAATCATATATGCATCAAAATATCTCATGGGCTTATCCATTTACATATAAATGTTGGTATAAAACCACTAAACAAGATAGTCATTGGATCCCATGGGAAAGCAACTAAAAACAATCATGATATCCACAAACATGTATAGATTCTGCTTAAAACATGATTCGATGAACTAAATCAACGAAACACAGTGTAACTTACTAATTTTTTCTATTGTTACCTGTGTTTAAACCAAGACATATTCATGGAAATACAGATGTAGTGATGAACCCTATCACACCTTAGAAAAAATGTGAAATGAAACCAAATGAGGGTTCCCAAAACCCATAAAATCTAAGATCAATGAAAGTGGTGGATATCTGGGTGGCAGTGGATATCAGTGCATTAGAATTCAATGGCCACTGATGTATACTTGGACACCTATCAGAAGATTCCCTTGAGCTTATATTTATTGAATACATCATCAGTGCAAAGCTAATGAAAATAATGGAAAAAATCCAAAATTTTATTTCTAATGTCGAACATTGGGTGTGCCTTACGAGAAATCTTGAACAGACATATAATTGTGTCCCTGCAATCACTATATTTCCCATAGGGACATAAAAATATCAAAGATAAATCCATGGAATAAAATAGGGTATGGAACCATGGCATGGATACATCCCTAAACACCAAAGAGAACCAGACTAACATGAAACGTAGTCAAAATACACAAACAAACTTCCTAGATGTGAAGACACCTCCAGAGATGGCTACATGATAGTCCACATGATAATGAATATGGCTATGCCTTAAATACATTGTACAATCGCCCAGGAGGCAAGAGGAATATGCAACACATTGATCAAAAGGATAATCATACTAATTGTCTGCCAATCATATCGAAATTTGAAGCCAATAGGGAATGGAACCTTCCCATGTCGTTGTTTAGTTCCAAACTTGGGAGGTTGGAATCCAAGTTCCCAAAAGAAGTATTTGAATGCCTAGTCTCTTCAATACATAGTTTTCTTATCCAGTTTGGTTCACCGTAATAGTTTGTTGGTTCACTAGTGAGGTGGATGCAAGGTTAAATCATGGGTTCCCTTCTCATGTTGGTATTCCCTACTTGTATGCCATTACTTTCAAAGGTGTAAGGATAAGTACAAGACCTAGACCAGGAACCTAAATAGAAGGAATTCCACTCTGTTGTGCATCCATGTTACTTAAGAACTTTAGGAGCTAGGAGTTAGTTCCATAAATGTAGGAGTTAGTTGCATGTTACTTGCAATGAGATAATTTTTTGTGTTCAAGGGAATAGAAATAATGAGACAAAGTGGACATGTGGTATTGTTTGCAAGGAACCTGTCAATGTACTCCAAGTGAAAGGTAGGCCCATAGACAATTAGTTGTTGTAGCTTTTCATCTATTTGGTCATCCCCAAGACACATAACACACCCGTAACAACACCCAAATAGATCTATGGGAATTCTCCTTAGCCCTCTTGCAAGCATATTAAGCATGTGGATATACAAAAGTATTGACAATAGGCTGCTTGAGTTCAAGCTTGCTCAAGGACAATATACATTAGAATGAACTCGGATCAACCAACAGGAGGATGTGCTAGGTGAAACAATTCCAAATAAGACCCATGTGTCCAATTTCCATTTGTGCATATGTAATTATAAACAACAACTCAACTTACAGGCTTAGGCCAAGACTGTAGATATACGTTAACTAATTGGTAGGAGGATACAACCCCCTATTTAGTCAGCTACAACTGACAGGGAGCACCTACTCCCCTTTTCAGGCACCAACCTGCCCTAGCACCACCCTGCCACCCTTGTTAATTCTGCATTTACTTCTTGGACTGTTTCTCTCTTTGGTTTGTTCTTGATCTTCAACGTATCAACCGCAGTCACACTTCTTCTTCATATGATATCTCCATACTTATACACTTTCCTCACACCTGTTCATGAAACAATGTGTCTCCTCATAGACTTCACACCTCTTTCATTAAAACTCTTAATGTGGAAAAATATTATTAACTAACAAGTAGATCAATTAAACTAGTTTTAGTTATAAGCATACTTAGTCTTTTCTCTATTTGTTTAAACTTTGCTAACAAAGTTTTACACTATAGCTTAAAGATTTATACTAAAACTTATGATAGACTTTGGATGTTTACCAAATATATTAGCGTACTGCTAAAACTTCTGATAGGCTATTGTTTAAACACATCGAATGCTTTTGGAGCTCCACTATCTTTTTGGCAGTCCACCAAAACTTCGCTCATGAATCTAGTTGTGAAGTAACACTTTCCATCAACGATATTTACTGCCACGTCTACAACACATCACTGCCACGTCTGCAACATCTCAACATTGTCATATCATCATCCACGTCGAATAGAGATGCCATGTGTAGCAAAAGATAGAGGGCCACATAGGCGTCCCGAGATCCAGGCTGGTGTTCTTCTCATGGAGAATCAAACACCCAGAGCTCCCAAACTATCTTTGCACTATGCGTCAATGAACATTAGTGAATCCTACCGTTATAAACACATAAAATACTCATCCACACAACCAATGTGGTTTAAACCTCAATGCCAAACGTGATCTCCATTGTCGATCATCGTGATCGGACGGTCCATGATCCTTTACCCTCGGAAATATTCCCAAGCACATTTCCTTGTTGTTTCTTGCTGCAGGGTATGTTCCTTTGGCTTTGATCAAACATTTAACTAGCCTCCTTCCTTCAAGAGCTTCCAACGGTTACTTTAAACCTTGCCAATTTGCAAAAATAACCTATATGCTACATAGTACCATGATGCTTCTCGAGCTTCTGTAAACACAGCTTGGGCTTCTTATAGCTCCTTTCTCCTCGATCTCCTCCAATGTCTACAAATTCTTCTTTTAAAACAAGCAAGTTGGCTGGAGGTTTGGCATCTATTCACTGGTCCATCGAATGCAGAGACTATCTTTACATGTTTTCTCTTCACTAGATTTCTGGGTTTCATTAACAGGATTGATACGAGATTGCAGTGCACCTTCTTCTATAGAAGTATTTTGCCCTTCTATATCTATAATGCGAGAAGTGTGTATTTGCACTTGTTTTTCCATGATTGATAGAGAACAACTTTCATTCTCTTGGTTTGTAATATTCAGAGAATCATTAGCATCAACAAGCAATGTAAATGCAGGACTAGAATCCTTGTCACATGTTTCTACCAAATCCTTTTTACATGCTTCTGCCAAATTCTTTCTATAGGTTTCTGCATCTCCTGTAACCATGACAAGTTTGTTTATCTGATCAGCCACATCTATAGAAGTAGTTTACATCAGTATCAAAATCCTTCTCTTGGAATGGAAGACCATTGATTCCAGTTAGATTTCCATCATCATAGTGCTTTGTCATTTCTTTCTATGCATTTCCCTCTCTTCATAATGCATTGGACAAGTAAATAGGCAGACATTCTATTTCCCTCTCTCTTTATTATGCTGCTCTTTCATTGTCTCTGCCATAACCATCTTCTCTGGTTGCTGCCACTGTCATCTGCTCTTTTCACATTGCTTGTAATCATTCCTTCTTGTGGCTCTGTCTTCATCCAGTTGCCATCAATGACAACCTACACTGTCATATCAATAGCTCCCTCTCGCAAAAGCCATGTCTGATATAAATAACTATCTTCACAGAGATAGATTAAAAAGGGCAGAGACTGCAACTATAACCTTTTCAGCATTATTTTAGGTTTATGGACAAAAATGGATTTGTAAGAGGTCGCAGGACTGATTACCTTGTAATCAATGCTAATAGTTTCATGTGAACATGGCCCTTCTATAACTACTTGTAACAAAACAAGTATAGTTCAGTTGGTTCATTTACATGAAATAAAAGGTCGAAGTTTTTCCTAAAATCACTATAAAAATATTAGATTATGGGATTTAGTAAGTTTCTAAGGAAAAATTTATATACTTCTTTTGAACAAGTTCAAATTCACATAAACAAAAAAAGACATATTTGGGAAAATCATTATATTTGAAATATCATACTTTAGAGTCTAGATAAACGAAATGCATATTTCCACTATTGTGCATTGAATAAACCTGAAATTATGACAAACCAATTACATTTTTTTAACATCCTCTGGTATATTTTCAAGTAACAACACAATGGAGATCCAAGAGAAAACCTACCCTTTGGGGAACAGAAAAAAGAAAAAGAAAAAAAAACACCACAAGATGATATTGCATAGTAGGGTGTTATTCAACCTAGATTTGTACTAGGGTGGGTGAATTTAATTTCAAGAGATTGGGAGAAAATTTGCAAGATGTTAAGGTTTCAAGATTTGTCCTCTAGACCAAGTTAAGGTTTCAAGATCCAAAACATCAACTTCTCCTAAGTAATGGTATCCAGAATATCCACCTTATACCACAAGCATGTTTTCAATAGAAATTGTAGTGTGGCTATCTCTGGGAGCAATAAGATCCCATTCACATCAAGGGAAATCCATTTCATTAGCTTTGAGTCCAGAATATGAACATCAATCAAGTAATTTCCTCCCCCTCTCTCGTGGGGATGGTGGAGTTCCTCAAATGCAAGAATGCCTCCATTCCTTGGTCTACAAGTCTAAAATGTGCAGATCATTTATCTTATTAGACCTGTTTGTTCCCCCAAACACTATGATATTGTGGTCTAAGAGAATGGCACTATGGATGTCTCTTGTACCTAGCTCTTGCCTAGTTGATACTAATAGGATACAGTACACCATCTTATGCAGGCATTTGAATCCCCTTGCATTTAAGGTCTCTAAAAGACCTTAGGTACACCTTGAGTTCATTGTTGGAGGATGGACTCAAAGGTATATGGTGGTCGCTAAGAAATAGGTCCTAGGATCGGATTGCTAACATTAACAGAAGGAAAATAGGCAGGGATGAAGTTGTAAATGACTTCCTCCATCTTTGGATATGATTGACATAAATATATTCACCTGTCTTTGGTATCTTATTGTATGACTTAGTTTTTTGTACCAATCATCGATAAGACACCTTTTAAATGTCCTGAGAAGAACATCTATCTATGAACGAAGGAAAAGGAAAGAATAATCTACAGCTGATGAAAGTAAGCAATCTAGAGAGTTATGAGAATAGGAGGATGATCTCTATAGGAACTCTACAAACCTAAGAGCAGAATTGAAGAATTGTTTGAAGCATTTTTTTTGGCACAATAATTTGTGAATGCATTTGAGAACTGTTCAAAGCCAGGTTTGAAGGCTTTGAAGCTAATTGGGAATGATCTAGTAATTCCATAAACAGTGAATAATTAGCTGCATGTGGATATACAAAAGTATTGACAATAGGTTGCTTGAGTTCAAGCTTGCTCAAGGAAAATCTACATCAGAATGAACTTGGAGCAACCTACAAGAGGATGGGCTAGGTGACACGATTCCAAATAAGACCCATGTGTCCGATTTCCATTTGTGCATATGTAATTATAAACAACAACTCAACTTACAGGCTTAGGCCAATCCTTTAGATATACGTTATTAAACTGTCTAAAAACACTAAACAAGACAGTCATCGGATTCCATGGAAAAGCAACTAAAAACAATCATGATATCCACAAACATGTATAGATTCTGCTTAAAACATGATTCGATGAACTAAATCAATGAAACACAATGTAACTTACTGATTTTTTCTATTGTTACTTGTGTTTAAACCAAGCCATATTCATGGCAACACAGATGCAGTGATGAACCCTATCATGCCTTGGAAAAAATGTGAAATGAAACCAAATGAGGGTTCCCAAAACCCATAAAATCTAAGATCAATGAAAGTTACGGATCTCTGGGTGGCAGTGGTTATTAGTGCATTAGAATTCAATGGCCATTGATGCCTACTTAGACACCTATCAGAAGAGTCCCCTGAGCTTATATTTATTGAATAAATAATCAATGCAAAGCCAATGAAAACACGAAAAAATAATTATTTAAATAATGGAAAAAAACAAAATCTGTATTTCTAATGTCGAACATTGGGTGTGCCTTAAGAGAAATATTGAATAGACATATAATTGTGTATGTTGGCTTAAATTGACCCAGAGGTTTCCAATTAGACCCAGGTTCTTTGCGGTTCTCCCTTTTGACCAACAAAACCCCTTCGCACCGGCCCTTTCAGCAACAACCTGTGAATAGGCTAAGGTCTCACCCGAGGTGTATCTTATCGGCTACTGCGGAATTAGGTTTCCACAGTGAATGATGAGTTTTTTATATGAACAAGCTACGCAGCGCAGGACAGAAGGAGTGCGCTGTGAGACGAAGCGATGCGGTACGCAGCAGGATCTACGCTGCGAGCAGTACTTCGTGGTGACGGCAACACTGCAGGCCTCACTTAAAGACTTCTTATTGCTGCGAATCTTCTACTGGAACTACGAATCAACCACACTTATCCTCTACTTGGAAGATCTTGAAAAGGTTAAGGAACTGAGATGAATATCACCCATCCATCCATTCAGGCACTTACTGGTTATCTTTCTAGCATTCGTTCAAGGATTTAGATTATTACAATGTGAACTGAATTGATAGATGCGACTAATTGTGATGTGTTCCTTCACCGTGTTTAAGAAAGTATTAAGCTTAAATGATTGATTCACGATCTTAACATATAATTGAAATGTTCACCATTCATCTGTTCTCGTGGAACCTAGCATATCATTCCCAAACTTCTCCTATTGGTAAATGCATATCAAAGTTCTCCTATTACAGCATGCAAGGAAACATTCAAACATTCATTCTACAGACAATACAGGCAGGCATTCATTCATAAAACATAATCGCATAACACGGGATTTAATGTGGTTCACTTCCCCGGATGGAAAGCTACGTCCACAAGAACGGTTGGTAATATATTTCTTTCAAAAGGGATGGGGCAACCGTTCTTAGTCTGCGCACTCAGCTGTGGACTCTCCTTTCTCTCGGCTAGGTCTCTGCGCACACAGCTGCAAAGCCTTTACAATATTCTCAGCTCGGAGAGATTTCTCAATACAAAAGGTTATATTATGATTACTCTAGCAACTAGCATCTAGCCCCTAAAATAGAGCAACAACAATCAACCAACTAACAATAACCCCATCCCATACAAAATTGTCTTCTTAAATAGATCATGCTCGAAGGTCATGTCTGTACAATGTCGAAGACCTAAAACCCAAAACCCTAAGGGTTTCCAAAACTGCGCCGATTTTCCAAACCGGCTTGCTGGCTCCTGGTAGCGTCTGCTTGATCGTGGTGGATCTCCACGTCCTCATCCTGTCGCTATCAGCCTTCCTGTCGCACGCGTGCCTACAGGCTGCTTCTGCCGAACCGTTTCTCTCTAACGGTTTTACCTTCTAAGTGTGCCAAACGTCGCTTTCCTTAATATCCCACGCGTGGCCACCTTCCTGATTTGCTTATATCCGCCAAGCATCATGATTTTTCAATAAACCAAACACAGTCCAATCATCAAAATATGCTTCTAAAAACTTGTGCATAAAATATTTAAATGCTGCGACAACGACTCTGGAGAATATGGCAAGTGCATTCTTCAGACCAAAAGGCATGACGGTGTACTGGAATGACCCCCATTCTGTAGAAAATGTCGTCTTATGCCTATCTGCAGGATCAATCCTGATCCGATGGTAACCAGAGAAACCATCAGTGAAAGAATATGCCTCATTTCCTCCAACGTTATCAAGCACTTCGTCTGTGAATGGAGTAGGAAATGGGTCATGCATGGAAGCATCATTCAGTTTTCTGAGATCCACACAAATCCTGATCTTTCCTTTTGCTTTCTTGTCTTGAACAACCATGAGGCTAATCCATTCAGATTCTTTGACTGGTTCAATGATTCCTGCCTCTAGCATCTTATCTAGCTCTGCGCGGACTTTTTCCTTGTAGCGCGGATTCAATCTGTATGGCCTCTGCTTGACAGGCTTAGCACCTGGCTTTAAAGGTATTTTCATGACCCCGAGGTCTCCCAAGATTCCTTTCATCTCCGTAAATTTGGTTGGAAACAGTTTCTGATACTCATGTAAGGTATTTTCGATCTCTGCAACATTCCGATCGTCCCAATAATCTCCTATTGATGCGAACTTCGGCTCTTTGTCTGTGCCAATGTTCACTTTGTGTGTTTTTATTGGTCCAGTCATATTTGGGATTTCCAATGGAGGTCCTTCTACCTCGCGCATGCCTTCTGACTCTGGTATATCTATTTTGCGCGGGTCCTCCTCATCGTCTTCATTTGTATCATTGGTATCTTCAGCTAAGTTGTAACACTCGATGAAGTGCTCTTCATGTTCCTTCCATTCTGATTGTAAGTGCGTAGGAACGCAATCTGTCCCAAAAAATTCCTGCAATGTTATGTTTTGATGAGGACAATCGTCTTGGAATATGTGCTTTTTTATTAGCAGTAATGCTTCATGGATTAATGGATTCTCATCTTCAAAACTGAAGTCCTTCTGGAAGTTCGCAGTGAGCAGCTCCCAATTAGTGAGTTCAATGCGCAGCTCCAGGTCGAGGTACCATTTCTCTGGGATACCCGCATCCAATGTATGTACAAATAAATGTACCCATTCTGTAAGTGGTATTCTCACCCATGCCTTTGAATAGACTTCAATATGCTGACTAGGGTTTATCTGTCCATTATACTTTTCGAATGGTAAAGTAACCCTTTCGGCGAACCGGATCTGCATCTTAGTTCTGCATTGATCCCAAGTGGTCAATGTCTTCTTATGTGCATTCCACCATCTGGCAGGTGTATCGCGCAATGCTATATCTAAAGCTGGTAGTCTATGCTCATCTGGTATAGCTGCAGTATATTCCCTTATGAAACTGTAAGCATTAGCAGAACCATCATATGTGGGAATAGGACTCACCTCTTTTCCGATCTAGTGCAGTGATTTCGTAACCTGCGCACATCTTCTTGCTGATACTTCATGCATGCGGCTTTGCCAATTCTCCAGTCCTGTATCTGAGTCAGAGATACAAGAAGTGTCACATCACCAACTGAGCATACCATCCGCAATAGGATTAATGTAGTCTTCCTTGTTCGCAGTCAGCTGGTATAGTCGGTCTAAATCTTGAGCTTGGGATTCCTCCTGAATCGACTCACTGTATCTGTCACCATCTTTAGGATCCAATGGTGCGATGACCCTAAGATGCTTCCCTTCAAAGATCATCTTCTTTGTCTTCAAGTTTATGATAGCCAATTTATCCATAGCCCAATCAATTCCCAATATTGCAAGAAAAGGTTGACTATCATCCACAATTTCAATAACTTAAAAGTCTGCATGACTCTGTACTCCGTCGATGTCAACTACTACATTAACTAAGCGGCCAAAAGGTATGACCTTCTCTTGATTAGTCATTCGTAGCTGGATAGGTGACCAGAGCAACTTTGGTGGACCCATCTGCTGCCATGTCTGCTTAGTCAAGACATTCACTTCTTATCCCAGATCAAGGATGACTTCATCCATTTCAAAATCTCCTATCTGCGCAGTGAACCTCATCTCTTGCCCTGTTCTTTTGTGTTTCCTTATATGATGTATAGCGCTATCTGGAGTCTCTGTTGCAAGCTGAGGTTCATACTGGCTGATGAGCTTCTGGAGCTCTACTATGGCTTTCTCACTTTTTAGTAACTTCATGCAGCTTCGCAAGAACTGTGCAACAGAAGTACGGACATCTGTCACAGTGCTTGTTTCATCATAAAGAGCCGGCATGTCTTCAACATGCAGTGTTTCACTGTGCAGTGGGATCCTTGATGACTTATTTGCTGGTTCTCTAAAGGTATCCCGTGCGTCAATGAAGATCTCCTTGTTCTTCTGTAAGTTAAGAGGGGGTGCTTTTCCTGGAAATTTCCTTATCCATACTGTTTCAAGGGGATCTTTCTTCGTATGTGCCTCCCTTGATGTTGAAACTTCTGCTTCTCTATCACGGCCTGTTTCAGCGCCACTGTGCATGACCACATTGATGCTCAGATCCACTGGTCTATTTTCTACTGTGATCCACTGGGCATTTGGATTCGGAGCCTTTGTTCGTCTTCTCTTCTGCATTTCCACCTCTAATACTGGGCAGTCTTCAATGACATGCTCAAATGATTTACAATAATTGCACGTAGTGCATGGGTCAACACAATCTCTAGATACGTGACCAGGTTGGCCACAATTATAACAAATCACTTGGCCGCGGCCTCTTCCCTGCGCCAGACCAACATTTCTTCCTCTGTCGCGATATCCACCACCACGACCTCTGTATCCTCCTTGGTCATATTGTGTGTTATCTTGCTTAGGCTGATTTTCTTCCTGTACGCGGTATATGCCAGTGCCTCTCATTGCGTCCATATCTCATTTTCTTTCATTCATTAATTCATACGCGCGACAGTTGGATTCATCATGTCCAACTGATTTACAGAAATTGCAGTATACATTCTTAGGAGTTTTCACATATTTCTGGATGAGGTAACAGTCTTCAGGTCTATGTCCTGTGGTTCTGCAAATTTCACACCATGGGGCCTGATTCTAATTTAATGGGTTAGGTGCACCACTGTTAAGATAGTCGTGTAATAGAGGGAAATGCTCGCGGTCATGACCTTCTCCTTTACAACTTGTACACCAGACCTCCTGTCCAGGTTCATATCTTTGTTCTTTACCATTTTTCATACTTTGTAGTTCAAGTGTCAGGGTGGTCAACTAGTTCTTGATCTGAGACATCCCAGCACTAGTATCACCAATCGGTGAAGCTTCCAGCTTCATTGTGATTTCCAAGGCCTCTGCCTGTGATAAAACCTTCTGTTGCATCAATGGTAATCTGATATGGGGTAACATCACAGCAATTAACCATTCTTTATGCTGTTCTGGCGATATAACAAAACTTACTTGGTCTAGCAAGGTCTTAAACTTTTGATCAAATTACCAGACCATTTAAGTTGGTATCTACTTTATTTCCTTTAACTCAGTTATACACTGACATTCAGACTTTGGTTTCTTGAACTCAGCCACCGGTGCAGCTTTAATTTCTGCGAGGGTTCTAGGTTGTATGTGAGAGTATTTCATAAACCAGTGTAAAGCTCTGTCTCTAAAGGTGGTGATGAGTTGTGCTTGCTTCACGGCATCATCCTGGATTTGTCTTACACTCCATATGGCTTCACAAAGGAACCAATGTTGATCAGGGTCTTCTAGGCCAGTTCCTTTGAATATTGGCAGTTTCATATCCGTGTTTGCCATTGTCGGGTTAGTTTGCAGGGCACTCTGGTTAGTGCGCAGCTGCTATAAAGGGATCTGCGCAGTAAATACAAATGGGACTATCGGGAGAGATGGACTAGGCTGAGTCTTCTACGGGGTGGGCTGCGTAGTGGGTGGGTTCTGCGATAAGGGTGGCGCGGTTTGTGCATCTAGCAGATTCTCAGGGGTAAATGGTTGTGCAACTTCGTTATCAAGGTCACAAGGGATCTCAGTATTAATATGGAGTCCAGGGCCTCCCAGATTCTTATTAATTTTATATCTCTTATGACTTCTAAGAGTATGTGTCTCTTCGTCAGAATCAATATATGTACTATTTATCATGACAAACTTCAAGAATATTACTGCATTCTTAAAACACCTTTCTCAGCTAACAACATCTTAATGCATAGACTGAGATTGTTCAGAAACTTACCTTGGAATCCTCCGAAAAAATTTGCTTCTGCTTGGCTGTAGGATTTGAGTGTGTCTACAGCAAATTCTGTTACAAATCCTTCTAGCATATGATCAACCCAATAGTTAACTGCGCGAGACAACAGGCTGTCTAATGCTTTGAGCTGTGCTGTGAGCTCAGGATTCCATTCCGTGGGTACTCCTCCCTGGAAACAGGTTTTCTTCTCTACGAGACGCGAGATCCACGCATGCAGCTCATTTGGAAATGATGCCCAAAAAATATTGTGAATGTAGTCCAACAGATATCTATTCGACCACTGTGTGTTGCTTAGACACGGATGTCTATTCTCTTGTCTTTTAAAATCTCTTATGGTCTTATCCCACCAAGCCTGGATTTCTCTCTTTTCAGGATGTCGATAGTCAGATCCTTCGGGGAACTGATATTCTTCTTCACACATTGTGATTGCAACTCATCATGGATTCTAGCGCAGCAACGGAACCATTTGTTGGCTTAAACTGACCCAGAGGTTTCCAATTAGACCCAGGTTCTTTGCAGTTCTCCCTTTTGACCAACAAAACCCCTTCACACCGGCCCTTTCGGAAACAACCTGTGAGCAGGCTGAGGTCTCACCCGAGGTGTTTCTTATGGGGTACTACGGAATTAGGTTTCCACAGTAAATGATGAGTTTTTTATATGAACAAGCTGCGCAGCGCAGGACAGAAGGAGTGCACTGCGAGACAAAGCGATGCGGTACGCAGTAGGATCTACGCTACGAGCAGAACTTCGCATTGATGAAAACACTGCGGGCCTCGCTTAAATACTTCTTACTGCTACGAATCTTCTACTGGAACTGCGAATCAACCACACTTATCCTCTACTTGGAAGATCTTGAAAAGTTTAAGGCACTGAGATGAATATCACCCATCCATCCATTCAGGCACTTACTGGTTATCTTTCTAGCATTCGTTCAAGGATTTAGATTATTACAACGTGAACTGAATTTGTAGATGCGACTAATCGTGCTGTGTTCCTTCACTGTGTTTAAGAAAGTATTAAGCTTAAATGATTGATTCACGATCTTAACATATAATTGAAATGTTCACCATTCATCTATTCTCGTGGAACCTAGCATATCAATCCCAAACTTCTCCTATTTGTAAATGCATATCAAATTTCTCCTATTACATCATGCAAGGAAACATTCAAACATTCATTCTACAGACAATACAGGAAGTCATTCATTCATAAACCATAATCGCATAACACGGGATTTAACATGGTTCACTTCCCCAGATGGAAAGCTATGTCCACAAGAACGGTTGGTAATATATTTCTTTCAAAAGGGATGGGGAAACCGTTCTTAGTCTGCGCACTCCGTTGCAGACTCTCCTTTCTCTCGGCTAGGTCTCTGCGCACACAGCTGTAGAGCCTTTACAATATTCTCAGCTCGGAGAGATTTCTCAATACAAAAGGTTATATTATGATTACTCTAGCAACTAGCATCTAGCCCCTAAAATAGAGCAACAACAATCAACCAACCAACAACAAATCCATCCCATACAAAATTGTCTTCTTAAATAGATCATGCCCGAAGGTCATGTCTGTACAATGTCGAAGACCTAAAACCAAAAACCCTAAGGGTTTCCAAAACTGCGCCGATTTTCCAAACCGGCTTGCTGGCTCCTGGTAGCGTCTACTTGATCGTGGTGGATCTCCACGTCCTCATCCTGTCGCTATCGTCCTTCCTGTCGCACGCATGCCTACAGGCTGCTTCTGCTGAACCGTTTCTCTCTAACGGTTTTACCTTCTAAGTGTGCCAAACGTCGCTTTCCTTAACAGCCCACGCATGGCTGCCTTCCTGATTTGCTTATATCCGCCGCTAGGCAATCCTAGAATATCTTTCCAAAAATGGCTGCTACCGGTCCAATTGGTACATGCACCTGATACTTGTCCAGCACTCCACTTTGCTGGATCCATGTGGCCTCCTAACTCCACAGCACTGCTTCTGCACAGTATTGGTCTTCTCATCATGGCCAAAACTTCGATGCTACACGCAACTCCACAGTCTGGTCAAAAGTTGGATGCTGCGCACAACTTCATAGCATCCTTAATACTTAGAAAAAATTGTATTTCTGAGCTGCGCTCTGCTTAGATTTCCATGCTTATCTAAAAAAAGGTGCTTCCAAAACTTTTGTCTCAACCTGGGGCCAACAGTGTCCTTGCAATCGCTATATTTCCCATAAGGACATTAAAATATCAGAGATAAAGCGATGGAATACAATAGGGTATGGAACCATGGTGTGGATACATCCCTAAACACCAAAGAGAACCAAACTAACATGAAACGTAGTCAAAATACACAAACAAAATTCCTAGATGTGAAAACACCTCCAGAGATGGCTACAGGATAGTCCACATGATAATGAATATGGCTATGCCTTAAATACATTGTACAATTGCCCAGGAGGCAAGAGGAAGATGCAACACATTGATCAAAAGGACAATCATACTAATTGTATGCCAATCATATCGAAATTTGAATCCAATATGGGAAGGAACTGTCCCCATGTTGTTGTTTAGTTCGAAACTTTGGAGGTTCGAATCCAAGTTCCCAAAAGAAGGATTTGACTGCCTAGTCTCTTCAATACATAGTTTTCTTATCCATATTGGTTCACTGTAATAGTTTGTTGGTTCACTAGTGAGGTGGACGCAAGGTTAAATCATGGGTTCCCTTCTCATGTTGGTATTCCCTACTTGTATGCCATTACTTTCAAAGGCGTAAGGATAAGTACAAGACCTAGACCAAGAACCTAAATAGAAGGAAGTTCACATTGCTTCTCATCATTCCTACTTGTTGCTCTGTCTTCATCTAGTTGCCATCAATGACAACCTACACTACCATATTGCCAACAATATCTCCCTCTAGCAAAAGCCGTGTTTGATACAAATAACTATCTTCACAGAGATAGATTAAAATGGGCAGTGACTACAACTATAACCTTTTCAACATTATTTCAGGTTTATGGAAAAAAATGGATCTGTAAGAGGTTGCAGGACTGATTACCTCGCAATCAATGCTAATAATTTCATGTGAACATGGCCCTTCTATAACTACTTGTAACAAAACAAGTATAGTTCGGTTGGTTCATTTACATGAAATAAAAGGTCAAAGTGTTTTCCTAAAATCACTATAAAATATCAGATTATGGGATTTAGTAAGTTTCCAAGGAAACATTTATACACTTCTTTTGAACAAGTTCAAATTCACATAAACAAAAAAAGACATATTGGGGAAAATCATTAGATTTGAAATATCATACTTTATAGTCTAGATAAAAAAAAATGGATATTTCCACTACTGTGCATTGAATAAACCTAAAATCCTGACAAAACAATTACAATTTTTTAACATCCTTTGGTATATTATCAAGTAACAACACAATGGAGATCCAAGTGAAAACCTACCCTTTGGGTAACAATTCAAGAACCAAGCATCTGCCCTAGAAGGAAGTTTGTTGGATGTCCCT
This sequence comes from Larix kaempferi, assembly GCA_027924585.1. Taxonomy (NCBI): domain Eukaryota; kingdom Viridiplantae; phylum Streptophyta; class Pinopsida; order Pinales; family Pinaceae; genus Larix; species Larix kaempferi. Next base: position 2,386,883 of record BSBM01000368.1, read on the forward strand.
ATGCAACTTATTCCCCTCGTAGTAAATTATGATGTAGCTCGGTCCAACTGTAAGATTGGTGACTTACTCCAATTCTTTCCCAAAATCCTAAATGATGATCCACTTCCATCGATGAAGAGTTCTCTGCAAAATCATACCACTTCCCAGCAACACTGTACTCAGTTTTGCTGCACCAGAGCAAAAGGAAATGGAACCTTAACCCAAGCCATTGAGTACCATTTCTTCATAGAGAATTCACATACAAACTTGTTCTTGGAAAGTAAACCTGGAAAAAGGGGTATCCCATGGGGTCCTGTTGTTTGAGTACATGAGGAAGCAAATTCCAACGGGTCTCTAAGGCCTATAAAGAGGCCAAAGTCCCACAAGATCTAAGTTCTTCAAAACCCTGTAACACTGATCTCTGATTCATTATAAATCGTTTCACCCTCATAGGATCCCTAAGGAATTCATTGTGACTAGAAAAGGCCACTTTAGGATCTAGATGCTCTCCTCTGACATGAAGTTCAAACTGGAATTCCAAATTATAAGATAATTTCATCCCTACTTTCCACTTAATTTGATTTTGAATAAAAGATGTAAAGGCTCGTAACCGAATATCTCCTACTATAGGATTGGGATTCCATTCCAATTCATGTTCTAGAAAGAATTTAAATTGATAAATTTCACACAACAAATCCTTTTCCCTTGTATATGAGTCATTATAGATATCCACAAATTCATCAACATTTCCTATCATGAACTTTTTGTTATTATTCAGTCTAATCATCTGAAGGCCTACCCATTGTTCATGCAGGTACATTGAATAAACTCTAGCAAGACTTCTACAAGAAATGGCTTGCTCAGCAAATTGAAACATTTTCCTATTTTCTTCTTCTTTAATCATTAATTGTTGCTATAAAGACTGTATCTTGGACTTCCACTTTTGTTCTTGAACCAAGTAATCAGAAAACCAAGTTTCCTGCATACGTTGTACTTCAAATTTATATCGTTGTTGATAAATAAGGCCCAAGTCATATAATACATCATTTCTTCCAATCCATTTAATAGTATTTACTTCAGTTGACGCTAAAGCCAGGGTATTAGTCCAAACATCATCAAGAATTTGATTAAAAAATTCATAGAGAACATCTGTGACATTTTCTTTATCTTCAGAACTTTTAGAGGTACTAGGAAGAATGTTTTCTGCAGCTGTTGTAGCCAATAATTCCAAACTTGTATTATCCTCAGCCAGTGGTACTGATCCTTTAGTACTGATTTATCTCTAAGCAATTTATTTTGTTTCCTCAACTTTTTGTTTTGCAAACTCCATCGGTGAGCCTGATTTCTCAAAATTTTCAGTCTTTTCTCAAGAACACCATTCTTTTTCTGTAATTGTCTACTCTTTTGTTTTAAGTTTTCATTTTCATTTTTAACATATCTATCCAAAACTTGAAATTCACGAACTTGCTTTTGAAGTTTCTTAATCCTTTTCTGTAACTTACTTGAAATTAAACCAGGAGAATCAGGCGTTACCACTTGATTAGATTCGTCTTCTTCCCTTTGAGCTTGGTCTTGAAACTGAGTAGCTTCCAATTCTAGCAGGGGTGTTGACTCTAAATTCCATCTCTGTGTATAACGGGTTCTTGGACGTTTGGGTATTGTCGAAAACATATCTTCAGATGTTCTAACTTTTTTCAATAAATTCTTCAGAAATTCCTTCTAGCCTTGCAGATCTTCTTCTCACAGTAACTGAAATTTTATTAAACTCTTCATCATCTCTATGCCTCTTTGGAGATGGTTGGGATTGAATTGGTTCAGAAAATTTTGGTTTTGGATCAAATTCTGTCTAAACTGTTGGAGGGGGCGATACAGAATCTTGTGGATCATCATTAACCTGCTCCTGAAAACCTTTTTCCACTAAAAATTATTCCCACGTTAGGTTTCTCTTCTGTAACTACTCCACGATCAACAACTTAATTAATCCATGATGATACAAGCTATTACCAAGTCACTGATCAGGACACTTTTGGGTAGTTGAAGCCATTTTAGACAGGCTCTTCCACAAAAAGTATGGAATGTTCATCAATTCTTCTCCTTTAATGTGAAGGAGAATCCGAATATGATAAAGAAAGACAAGGCTATATCATCCTTCACAAGTCAAATATTTCTGTAAAAAGAAAATGACATTACCCCATTCAGCAGTGAAACAATTGCGTTCATCTCCCTTCTTCCAACGAATACTAGAATTAGCCACTTTCACAAACTATTTCCAAGAGTCAGGGTTTTTCAAACGACCAGCTTTAAACCATCTTTCCCCTGTTTGTGGTAAGCCTGCAATGAGAGCAATGGACGTTTCTAAAACTGGAAGCAGAAATCCCCGAATGTTAGAACAAGCTCCATCGAAATTGAGAGAAAATTCCTTGGTCACATCTTTGTTGTGCCCTCTGAATTTACTAAAAAACGCATACAATCTAATTTGTTGAAAAATCCTCTTACTAGAGGGATCTTCATCCAATAGTTCAATGGAATATGGCTCCTCCCTACGTGCAGCACTAGCCATGCCAACTGAAACTTTCTATGCTAAAAGGAAGTTAGGTGATCAAACCGGTATCCTTTAACCCAAATTGGTATTTACAAGCTTGACTTATGCATAACAAAGAAATCCAACTTTCAAATCGGGTATACATATAATTGTTCAGACATGCATGGACAAAAGGATAGAGCTAATTACCACAATTGATGGGGTCAAATCAACATATACCCATCCGTCCAAAAAGCAATGAGTTAACGGTCACTCCATTTATGGAAATTATTTGAACAAAAATACTCGGTCTGACATGTCACGATATATAATAAGCCATGAAATGACCTTGAAAAGCTAATTGAAATGTATAAAAATCATTCTTATATGCTAGCACATTATTAGGAAAAATATATTGAATTTAACCCTACAGAAACAATACTTGTCCGGACTTAAGAGGAGACTTTGAATAACATACCACATAGGCAGGGGATAAAACCGAGATCCAATCCTTCCAATCATGCAAATACAGATCCTCCATGGATTTTAAAGATATAACTCTGATGGAAGAAATCATTATATCTGCAACTTGAAAAGAATAATTCCAAATAGAACTTAAAGTTTGCTTATACTGGGAGGGATGAATCCAAGAGAGTATCAAGGTTCTGTTCATTTTTAGGATTCCCTTCCCCATACATGAGACATTCCATTTTACCAACAATCTGTTCATCTTCAGTATTTTACTGAAATATTAAAAAAACACAGAAACTGGAGATTCTACAGGCTTGAGTCAAGCTTATAATTGTCTGCTAAAACATGCTGAAATGCAAATTCTTCAACCAAACCATTCGTGATGCAATCCAAACCATGTGAATTAAGGTGTTGGAGTAGAACATGGATGAGTAGACATCCCTCCATTAATGCTAATGGCTTTCAAAGCTTGGAAGTACAATCCAACAGGATATATGAATCAATTTTGTTGATGTCAAATACCCAAAAGATCAGATTGCTTATGGATCCATTTTGGAATGGTACTTATAAATTGCTAGTGGTTTCTTATGGAAAACCACTAGATATTGCTTATAGGCCTTATGAGTGGGTATTGTGACTAGTATGACCTTGGAAACATATTAATTACAAAGAATCCATAACAATACTAGCTGTCTTAAACCATTATATTCTTTTGTTGAAAAATATAGCAACGCTCACATAGTGTCACCAAAAACCAATTATAATGATAATTGGTGACAAACATTTACTACACTCACCAAAAGTAAAATAAACATGTATTAGTGAGGACTACTAAAATATTGTAACCAGAAATGTCACCAAAGAGAGAATCAATAATGGGCCTTTAACAACCCTCACTAAAAATGTCACTGGAAAGGGATTTGGTGACAAACCTTAAAGGACAATCTCAAAAGGCACCTATAACGACAATGTTTTAAGGACATTCATCATTTGTGACATTCATGACAACCCTTAAAGGTTCGTCACATGTAGGACCCTCACCAATGACCTTTTTTCTTGTAGTGTACCTTGGATGGTTAGGGTTTTACCCTTATAGAGAAGACTACTCGATAGGTATGACTTGAGAAGACACAGGTTTATGACACTTATGATTGTACTAATGCACCTGTGGTGTTGTATGAGGATGATGTTGTCAGCTAACAAGATACAGGTACATCAAGAAAGACAAATCAAGTTGTATGACCATGATAACATGAAGACAAAGACTCATCCATAATCTTTGATCACATAGAAGCTCTACTTACGAGGTATGTATGACTTTGTTCTACTATGCTTAATTTATGAGATATGCAGGTTCTAGCACAAGGTCTCTAAATTATTGAAGAGAACAAAGAATATATTGTTTGGGTATGTTAATACATAGCCAAGCTTGATAATGTAGGTATGTTTTCCTATATCAAGTTAGAATCCTACCTTGTTAGATCTTAGGTAAGTATACCTATGTATGAAATGATCATGACCATACATACTTCAGATTATTTAGAATCATAATGTTTTGATAGTTTTGAGACTATACTAATGAATGTATGATTATGTATGAGATCATGAGGATGACACTAGTGCACACTTGAGCATGCATAGTGGTCCAGGATGGACATAAGACATATAATCATGATGCTATCATAAAGGGAAAATAGAGATCAAGTGGGAGGCAACCACACAAACATAAAAGATAAGTATTTGAGTTGTTATTTGAATTATTGAATAGTCAATGATATTGCTCGTAATATTTGTATGCATATTTGTATTCCTAGAATATATCATGCATAGTGTAAGAATTCATATAGCATTGAACAGTATAAGTTACTAACATGCATATGATGGGTAAGTTGGACAAACATTCCATTGTTGCTTGTCTAGAATGAAACCTCTTTGCTGACATGTTGAGAGCTGTGCACACTCTTGATAGTATGTTATGGTAGAGATGGAAGGAATCTAGATAGCCACTGTATGCATACAGGATATGGAAAAGTGTTGTGCCAAAGTATTGGTCAAGATAGTTGCATAACTATGTGAATCATATATGTATGCATAATAGGTTATCATTGAAATGTAAACATGATTTGATGATTATGAAATATTACTAATCATGTAATTAACTTTGATTTGTAGGAAATATCATTAAGAATGATGAACACCGAACAAGTGATGGATGTTCAACAAAAAGACTTACAAATCAAACATACTATAGAAGGATCGTGGCAAGAAGAGTCTCTTAGAAAGAGGAAGAGGATCATGATGAGATGTTTGCTCCAAGTGGCTAGATAAGACCATTCTCTTAATGGTGTAATTGAAGAAGAAGTGCCAATCGAGAAAACTTCCAGGATTCAACATAAGAAAGCTCTGTACGGGTACCCAGGATCGACAGTCATTTGATGAGCTTAATGATCACCATGGGTGATGCAGATTTCAACCTTTGCTACAAGGTTGAAGATGGTGTCTATGTACAGATGAAATTCTTCTCTTAGATGGATGCAAGACGAAACTCACCACATAGTTCGAATGATCTTGAGGCTCATATCAGTAGACCCATCTGATGGGAGATGGCACAGATAGATATGCAGAAGATCACTCAATGCAGAGTGTGAATGATTTTGAGTCACGGAGGGAGAATTGATAACTTCTTGACAATCTTGGGCTTTACCAAAAGTAAAGTTGATCCTAGCCTTTACCTTAAGGTTATGGATGATGAACCTGTCATACTATTATTGTATGTGGATGATCTCTTTCTGACAGGGAATGAGAAACAGATCATGGAAAGCAAGAAGAAGCTAGCTCTCAGATTAATGCATTACTTCCTAGGTTTGGAAGTATAGCAAGGCCCAAAAGGAATCCTTCTCAACCAAAGAAAGTATGTTGTGGAAATCTTGAGAAGATTTGATATGTTGGAATGTAAATCCATGACCACTCCCATGGATTCAAACTTGAAGATGTTAGCTAATGACTCATTAGAGTTAGTGGATCTGACTCTATACAGATAGATTATTGGGTCATTGATGTGAACACCTTGATTCAGTATCTAGTGGAACCTATGCATGTTCACCTGATAGCATCAAAGCATGTGATGAGGTACCTAAATGGTATGAAAGAATTTGGTCTATGTTATCTTGGAGATCATGATTTCAGATTGTATGGCTACACAGATGCTGATTGGGCAGGAAGTGTATTAGACAGGAAGAGCACATTGGGTGGATGTTATTTTTTGGCATCTGCCATGATCTCATGGTTTAGCAGGAAGCAGTCTAGTGTGGCTCTCAGCACAACTGAAGCAGAATATATTGCTGCTTGCTCTATTAGCTATGAAGCGATATGGATTTGGAAGCTATTATCAGGATTGTTTGACTTAGAGATGGAACCAACTGTGATCCTGTGTGACAACCAGAGTTGTATCAAGATGACAGAGAGTCTAGTATTCCATGATAAGTCAAAGCACATAGAAATCCGATATTTCTATATACGGGATATGGTGCAGAAAGGAGCTATAAAGCTTGATTATGTGAGCATTGACGTACAAGTTGCTGATATATTGACCAAACCTCTGTCTCGAGTAAAGTTTGAGTATTTCCGAGACAATCTTGGTGTAGTTCATAAGGACCCTCCTCGAAAGGGGGAGTGATATGGTCGATGATGATATTTTGATACTGGTATCGATGTGGATACCTATATCGATGATGAGATTGCCTGTATCGATGGTAAGGTTGATGATGTGGATAATTGTATCGATGATGAGGATACTTGTATTGATGATGTGGATACTTGTATTGATGATGAGGATACATGTATCAATGATGAGGATACCTGTATTGATGATGTGGATACTTGTATCGATGATGAGGATAGTTGTATTGATGATCTGGATACTTGTATCAATGATGAGGATACTTGTATTGATGATTTGGATACCTGTATCAATGATGAGGATACTATATCGATGATGAGGATACTATATCGATGATATGGATACTTGTATCGATGATGAGGATACTAGTGTCAATGATGAGGTTACATGTTCCGACGATGAGGTCGATGATGAGGTTGTCGGTTACGACGATGAGGTCGATGCATGGTCCTTAGACTTTGTCTAAGTGGACGAGGAGGGATTGTATCATCCCTAGACTTTGGTCCCTGAATAGATCCGTAGACAAATGTCTTAGAGAAGTGGTCCCTAGTGGATGAGAGGGATTGTATCATCCCTAGACTTCGGTCCCTAAATAGATCCATAGACAGATGTCTCTGAGAAGTGGTCCCTAGTGGATGACAGGATTGTATCATCCCTGGAATTTGGTCTTGAATAGATCCGTAGACAGATGTCTCCGACAAGTGGTCCCTAGTGGACAAGAGGGTTGTATCATCCCTGGACTTCGGTCCCTGAATAGATCCGTAGACAGATGTCTTTGAGAAGTGGTCCCTAGTGGACGAGAGGATTGTATCATCCTTGGACTTTGGTCCCTAAATAGATCCGTAGAAAGATGTCTCTGAGAAGTGGTCCCTAGTGGACGAGAGGATTGTATCATCCCTATACTTTGGTCCCTGAATAGATCTGTAGACAGATGTCTCCAAGAAGTGGTCCCTAGTAGACGAGAGGATTGTATCATCCCTAGACTTTGGTCCCTGAATTGATTCGTAGACAGATGTCTCCGAGAAGTGGTCCCTAGTGAAAGAGAGGGGATTGTATCATCCTCGGACTTCGGTCCCTGAATTGATCCGTAGACATATTTCTTCGAAAAAGGGGTCCTTAGACTTTGTCTAAGTTGACGAATGGATTGCATCGTCCCTAGACATGATATGGTGTCTTAAATGGATAGGGATTGATCATCCCGTAAATGGATCATGTGTGTTGCAGGGTATGCTGCTACGATACTGTTGATCGGTAGATCCATACAATGAGGTTGTTGATCTAGAGATCCAGATGATACTATTGATCGAGATGATCCAGATGATGATACTGTTGATTGAGATGATCCAGATGATGTTGTTGATCGATGATCCAGATGATGATACTATTGATCGAGATGATCTAGATGATGTTGTTGATTGAGATGATCCAGATGATGTTTTTGATCGAGAGGATCCAAATGTTGATGCTGTTGATCGAGAGGATCCATATGTTGATGCTGTTGATCGAGAGGATCCAGATGTTGATGTCGTTGATCGAGAGATCCAGATGATGATGTTGTTGTAGCTATTCGAGTGCTGCAAAAGATGAAGATACAGTATTGAATATCTTGAAAATGTACCAGTAACTATTTGAGTTACTGATGATGTATGAAGAAAGCTTCCAATGATTTATAGAACTATCATGTATCATGTAGTTGATGACTCCTTGCTCCTGCAGATGTTGTTATAATATCCTTCTCGTTAAGGGGGAGTGTTGAGATATTGTAACTTCTAAGAATATTATATATTTGTACTTTATTATTCTGGAGATGTTTCATTCCTCCGTGGAGACCCTATTGTATATCCGAAGATGTTTTATTCCTCCGTGGAGAATGTGGTAACTTGGTTTATTAGACTTCCCTAGTGGGGTCAGCCCTATATGATTCATGTGGGTTATAGGGTTATTAGACCACCCTAGTGAGGTCGGCCCAGTCAACATTATGTTAAGTGATTAAGTTGGGGCCGACCTAGTTAGTGTAAAAGTCAAGTCGGAGTTGTGTATAAATAGAGGAGGTGTGTTCCTCATTTAACACACATTCACTCACTTGTGATTGGCGCATAGGAGAGAGAGAGATCTGCTATGTAGGAGAAAGAGCTCATGTTTGGGGATTACATATTTGTATTTTCTAGTCATCTATATTGAGGAAGCTTTGCTGGTTTTTCTACCCCATGAGGGTTTCCTAGGATAAATCTGTGTCTCTTGTGTTTATGCCGTGCTTGTTATTCTTTCAGTGATCCTGTATATGCTATTGTTTTGAAATGGAATGTAATACTGATAGTTTCTATCTTATCATATTGAATCTTAACAGTTCATTCCCTATTTCTGCTTCTTTGTCCCTCTCTGACAAATTTTCCACCCCGCTTCCAAAATCCTCATTTTCTGCTTCCATGTCCATTCGACAGTGTCCAAAACCTAGTCAAACCCCAATTACCCATCAAATTTTTTCCCCAATCCAAATTTCCCTTCACTAAATAAGGTTATGTTTGTGTTTTTATACCCATCCCCCCCCCCAAAAAAAAAAAAAACTCTTGGTTATGGTTGTCACCCCGCGCAGGAGAAAAAACCATGGAGGAATCACTTGCAACCATCCAAACCAAAATCCAAGATCTGGATGAAAAAATTCTCAGCCTCCAGCTTGAGCATTTAGCCATGAACAACAAACGACAGTTCGAGTCTTCATCAGACAATGGGTTCTCTTCTTCCAGCAATTTCCATGGTCCGAAGCTTGATTTTCCTTGCTTCAATGGTACTGATCCATCTGGATGGATCTGTCGTGCAGAATAGTATTTCAATTTGCATAATAATTTTGATATCATCAAAGTTCCATTGCATCATTTCATTTGGAATAGGAAGCTCTTCATTGGTACCGTTGGTACATCAAGGCTCATGAAGAGCCAAAATGGCCAGATTTTTTCCAGCTCCTTTTGCAACAATTTGGTCCTAGTGCTTTTGATGACTTCATGGGAGCCCTCACTAAACTTCACCAAATTGGCACTTTGAGAGAGTATCAGAAAGAATTTGAGAAACTAGCCAATCACACAGAAGGATTGTATGAGGAATTCTACAGGAGTTTTTTCATCAGTGGTCTTAAGGATGAAATCCTCTTAGAGGTTAAAATGTTTTGTCCCAACACAATGATGGAAGCCTTGGGGTTGGCTAAGTTGGCAGAAGACAAGATTGCATCCCAACATTGCTCCAAACCCACTTTTGTCCCCTTCCGAAATATGGGTTCTAAACGACCTCCCATCCCGCCAGCTCCTCGACCAACTCCTATCAAGCATTTGTCTGAAACAAAGATGTAGGCACGCGGAGAAAAAGGGATTTGTTAGAATTGTGATGAGAAATTCACTCGAGGACATACATGTGTTCATCAAAATATTTATCTCTTGGATATGGATTCTTCGCCTGCATCTAAAATTGAGGAAGAAGCTCGAGATACAATGGATGATCAGGTCGACATTTAGGAGCCGCTTATTGACCCCCCCATCTCAGGATGACCAACCAGAGATATCTCTCCATGCTTTATCCAGCATCGCCACCCCCCAAACAATGTGGGTCGGGGGTTACTTTAAGAAGCTTCCTCTTACAATACTCATTGATTCTGGTAGCACTCATAACTTCATTGACCCCCGGATCGCCAAACAGCATGATTTTTTTGTCCATCCTTGCTCCAACTTTGAAGTCATGGTTGCCAATGGGGGCACCTTACCTTGCAAGGGAAAGTGTCACAATGTGTGTATCTCTCTGGAATATTATAACCTACGCTCTGACATGTTTTCCTTGTCCTTAGGCGGATGTGATTTGGTTTTGGGAGTTCAATGGTTGCACACACTTGGCCCCATATTATGGGATTTTTCTAAACTTTGGATGCAGTTTTCAGTCAATGGGACACAACAAAATTTTTTGGGCTTATAGCTAGGGTTTCTCTGCATCATCAGTTCACATCGCCTAGAAAAGATCCTTAAGAATAATTCACATGGTTTCATCGCTTAGCTCCATTCCATTCAAATGCACCCATCAATGGTTTCCACTACTTCCTTGGATAGATATGTAGGTGTCTTTGCTGCACCAGTGGGCTTGCCGCCTTCAAGAGACCTTTCCGGTAAGCATTTAGCTGCATCTACATCTCAGCAGGAAATGATGGCTATTTTGCATGCATTACCGAAGTGGCAGCCATCCCTATTAGGGAATTATTTTTGCATCAAGACTGATCTCCAGAGTCTGGAAAATTTCCTAGAACAACGGGTCTCCTCCCCAACACAGCTGAAAGGGTTATCCAACTCATGGGTTATGACTATGCGATCACTTACAAGAAGGGTAAGGACAATATGGTGGCAGATGCTCCTTCTCGCACATTTGATGACCCAGTTTCTCTTACAGCTATTTCTCTGCTTGTTCCAAACTGGTTGCAATCTGTTCAACAGGGCTATCTCTTCTGTGAACTCCATGCTTCTTCATTGGCAGGGCACTCTGGGTTACTCAAGAAGTATGACCGGGAACAATGTAACTTCTTTTGGTAAGGACTGAAAATGACAATTCAACAGATGGGGGTTGATTGTGATACTTTCCAGGTCAACAAGGGTGAAATGACTCTCCTTTCGAGACTGCTCGAACCCTTTCCCATCCCTACACAGATTTGGACAACTATTTCTATGGATTTCCTAGAAGCGCTGTAGTGGTACAATACCACGTGTACAAGGACACCATATGAAGCAGTCTATGGACAGGCACTGCAAGTTCTTCTTCCATACACCCTCTGCAGCTCCCCAGTTCAGGTAATTGATCCGGTTCTTCGAAACCATGATCAGATTCTTCTCATTCTGCAGGACAATCTTCACATGGCAAGAATTCAACTGAAACAAGCTGATTAGCACCGTTCAGAACGCACTTTTCACGAAGCTGATATGGTTCTTCTTTGTCTACAACCTTCCAAGCAATCCTCTTGAAACTCAAAAGGCATCAGTGGCCTAGAATGCAACCCGAGGATGCTACAGGGGAACCACTCCTTCAAATTCTGCATCAATTTCCACATCTAAATCTTTGAGGACAAAGCTTTTTCTAAGGGAGAGGGGATGTTAGGAACCCATGTCAACCCTTCTATTTACTTTGATAGTATATTGTTGTTGGACACATATGCTTTGTAGGTCGTCCCGTAGTATTTGTTGATCCATAGTTTGTATTATTGTTGTTGGATGCATATGCTTTGTAAGTCGTCCCGTAGTAATTGTTGATCCATAGTTTGTATTGGCCCATGGTTTGTATTGGCTTGTGGTATTGACCCATGGTATTGGCGCCTAGACTTAGTATATAAGTTTTTCTTGGGACCAATGAAGGTACAGTGAAGTTATTTGTATTGAGCTTGCTCAAAGGAGGTTGCCCCCTCGAAGTGGTCTGCGATCAATAAAAGCGAGTCTGAGTTCTGTTATTTCTACTATCTCATGTATTTTCATTAATTATTTGTTGCAGGTTCTTCACACAAGTTGGGAGATCCTACATTCTCCCATGATGGTGTCTCAGCTCTAAATAACTGTACATTGAAATAATAGTTTAATTCAAACACAAATACTTTAAAATTACTTTACAAATTATCAAGTGATGATTGAAAACACATTAAAAAAAGTACTAACCTGCTCCATATAGAAGCCCTCGATCAGGCCAAGGAAAGTGTGCCCGCAATGGGGACAAAGATGTGGCATTGTCCCATTCGAACTAGAAGGCCCAACAAGGCTACCACTAGTCACAGGTCTATCTTGACTCTATCGTGAAGGCCCTACACCTGATTCTATATCAGGGTCAACTTGTCTCTCCACTATAGTCACTGCTACAAAGGTGGTGTGCCTAAGGAGTCCACGGGTACCCATACGAAGCTGGTACCCAAAAAGCCCTCAATAGGAGTGCGCGAGCGGAAAAAAATAGGGACGCGCACATGCTTCAAAACATGCACACACATCCTTGCTTCGGCAATGCCAAACATCCACATTGTTGAGTCGACATGGACAAAAGGTGTGCACACGCGTTATTAACGCGTACGCAAAAAAGTGCGCGCACCGCGTTAATGACACGTGTGTGTCCCTTTTTTTTATTAAAAAAATAGAGCAAGGGTTTGTCATTGTTCAACAAACCCATGAGTGCAGAGGGGCCAAACAAGCACCTCACGAGTGCATCATGGAGCACCCAAAGGCCTCCTCAACGTCATCAATTCAAACCTTCACCACCTTACCGACGTTTCCTCTAGGTAGGTGCTCAACGAACCATGTATTTGTTGTTTTTTTTTTTCCATTTCAATTTTAATTTTAAAAAAAAAATTACATTCCATTAAAAAACCAAAAAAAATTCATTGCAGGTTAACTACACCTGACAAGAGGACAAACACACCTGAACCATCAGATGAAACCAATGAAATCAAACCATCAGAAGACAACATTGGAATGGACAATGAACCGAATGAAAACCCCGAAGATCAATTACACGAAGATTTAAATGAATTAAGGGTATTAAGCAATGAATTGAAGAGAACCAAGGAACCCTCTCGAGTTTCCTTGGCTTCATCATTGCAAAACATCATTGAATCCGTCAACATTTCCCATAGTGAGATCACAAATCTGAGCCAATACAAGGCTCGAATGAGGGAACACTACTCCACTGGGATGTCCAAATAACAGATTAAAGACCTCAACATCACCAAATCCCAGTTGTACAACAAATTCATAGATCCCAAGACAAGATAACCTCCAAATGTGAAGAAGAGACGGGTTTGCAGGGACTGGTGTATTTACTAGCCATGTAGAGATAACTAGAGAAAGAGATGGTTTATGGTGTTTTACAGGCCCCTGTGCAATAATTTGGAGGTCCCACAGTATTTCCTTCGAAAATTGTGGGCTGAGTTTGAGCTAGGATACCATGTCAACTATTTTGACATCACTGAGTTTCAAGGTGTCGGTCTTCCCAAGATCGACCTCAGGCCCGCCACAACCCAGTTAAAGGACTTCCTCCACCCAGGAGAAAGCCAAACCCCCCTCCTCAGCCACCCGGGTTTGGTAGTGGCCTAGATGAGATTGATGACTCAGTTAGACGTGCCACACGTCATTTTCTTAGACATGCCACATTTCTGGCTATATCTTCACAGAGCCAGGAGGACATCGATGAGACACACATAACTGCACGGTTTATGGGTGGTGGCCGGGACATGCCAGGTATAGGTGGAACCCAGGCGGGGCCATCTAGTTCTACTGGAGCACCGGCACATTGTTGTTCTCACTGTGGTCATTCTTTCCATGGTCCTACGCAGCAGCATGCCACAAAGAGCTACATGGAGCAGGTTAACTATTGTTTTATTTAATGTTCAAGTATTTGTTGTATTTTATTTGATATCGTATTGTTTAATATATTTAACTTTTAATTACACATTGTTGACTTTATTTGTTTTAATGTACAGTTATTCAGGGCCGAGTCTCCATCCTCCATGTGGGAGGACACCGGTTCCTTTGACCTAGACCTAGCCATGGCAGTAGTAGAGGAGATTGTGGCACCATACACACATGTAACTTCTTTAATTTGAATAATTAGATCCAGTTACGAGTAATTTGTGTTCAGTAATTACAAATTAATTAGCACTGATTAATTACCATATTATCATCGGATTTTACAGTTGTGTTTATCATATTGTCTAAATTATTTGAGAGCTATAAATTCATATAATCCAACCCAACAAAAATGAAACCTAAGAAAACTAGAAACATCTGTTCATGTTCACTTTAGGCATCCTAGACCTCTAATGATTATAGAAATGGGAGAGAAATTTCCAAAATCTGTCATTCTTACTTGACCAATGATGAGAGAAATCTCCATCATCAATTTGTTGTAGGTGACATTGTCATCATTCTGTCCATCAGCAATCTATCCATAAGCTGATCATATTCATTAAATTTAATAGCATGTCCCCATTCTGTCCCCAAACATATCTTCATTTGTCCATTGTCATGCTATCATTAATCTACCACTGTTGATGCCTTAGTGAAGCCCAAAATATTAGAGATAAAAAATAGTTTACTGTTGCACCACTGCTCCTGCTGTTGCTACTTCACCGAACCTTCCTCAGTCACCCTGACCCCCCAAAATCAGAGCTCTCCTCAATCTCCCAAAATCTTCACACATCGCTTCCTTAAAAATGAAATTTGTCTTCTATTTATACTCTTGTCTTCTATGAAACTTGTCTTCTATTTATAGTTTTATCATTAAGATGATTAAATAAATCAAATATGATTTATTTAATTCTGGCCATGCCATGTCACCTTCTATGCCATGTCACGTTATTTAATTTTAATTTCATGCCATGTCACCTTCTATCCTTTCAAAATATTAAATGTGAGACACACATATGCCCTTAATATGCCCACAATGTACTCTTAAAAATGCCCGTAGTGGGCTCCACTTTGATGCCCACAAGGGCCATCAAAGCATGCCTGTATTGGTCTTGGATTATGCACACAATGGTCTCATGTAAATTTCCGCAGGCCCTTATCAATATTCCCGCAATACACCACAAATACCCGCAGTGGGTGCTTCAAAGAATGCCCATAGGGTCCTTTTGATTATGCTCGCAATGGTACTTTGAAATGCCCGCAAGGGACCTTCCAAATGCCCGCACATCTTCCTTGTCCACCTCATCAACTTGTCTTTGTCCTCTAATCTTATGTTTTCCAATTCAACGTCCTCCATGTCACCAAGTTATCAATCCTTCCTATCATCAAGCATGTCCTCCTTGTCATGTTCCATGTCATCAAACACCATGCTTGAAAAGTCATCAAGCTTGCTTGCTTGTCACTTGTCGTTGTCTTGTCCTTAGCTTGCCATGTCCTTCTTCCATGCTTGTCATAAACACTTTTCATGATTTCCATGTTTGATGCTTTCCATGTTTGTCATACTTTTCACCTTTTCCATTCCTCAAGCCATGTCACCATCTCCATTGTGCTTGCCATAATGTGTATGCTCCATGTTCTTAACTCTTCCATGTCTTTGTCATTAATGTATTGTCATCAATGCCATTATCAAGTCCTTGTCATCAATCCTTTGTCATGTCTCCACTTTTTCAAGTCTTCTACACTTGTCATGCTTGCTTGCCACTTGTCAAGTCATCAAAGCTTGTCATGTTTACCATTTGTCCAGTCAAGTCTTTTCCATGTCATCACTTTGACCTTTGTCATTAATGTGTTGTCAATGACAACTTTGGCCATCAAACACTTCAAACATAAATTGTCAACCTCCTTTGCCCCATTATCTTCAATGAATGACCACAGAATGGGTCATTTGTTCCTATCATGGGCCCAATCCATTGTGGGTCAAAGGACATGATCCCCACAACCATTTTCTTTACCGAGTCTTGAACAAATGGACTGCACCAATACAATAAAAACTTTATATAATATCCAAATCCCATCAAACCACTATCATCTAACTTGAATCTAGATTAATTGTAGTCATGTTTTTTAAGTACTATCACTATCATTCTCATTGGAATTCTGTTTAATATTGTTAATATTGTTTTTATAAATTCAATCTAAAAATTGTAGTGTTCGCAAGCTAAAGTGACCAGTCATCACCACCCGGGGATCAGCAGATATCCATGTGTGCAGGTATCGTGTGTATTAAAGCATAAATTTAATTTCAAATATGATGAATTGTTTGTGTATATTTATATTTTTCTATATTAAACTATGATGTTATAAATGTGTATGCAAGTGTGAGCACCTCGGCCTGGCAGTGTCGTTATTCCTCCCTCCCCGGCCTTTCGGCCACCGTATATTCTAGTTTTATCCCCTGGCATACATGCCCCCATTCCATGCATCCCTCCCCACCCCCTTCCATCCAACCCCCCCTTCTATCATTAGAGGAAATTTGGGATCTAAAATGGGCCTTATAAGAAAACGTGTCATGGATGAGCGTGGGATGAGTAAGATATTTTAAACCAATAGAATTTTAGTATTTTGGTCAACTGTCATGGTTGAGTTGGACAATAACTAACTACATATAAAACTCACCTTGGTTAAGATTTTGAAAAGTTCATCTTGAGATATGATAAATATACTTGAAATAATAAATATAGAGTATTTTATATTATCACTACTTCTAATTTCTTTAAAACATAAATCTCACATTAGTTAAAAAGATAGTGGAGCAATTTTGAAATAATAAATATAGAGTATTAATTAATATAATAGTGGAATAATATTAAAATAATAAAAACATTTATATAACTAATCTCTTAAAAATAAAAATAAATAAATTTAAGAAATGTCATAATTAAAAGAAAAATAGGAGATAGATAAAATAATATTTCACTATTTTTTGCGATAAATGTCTCCTCCAAACTTGGAATTAGATGTTTTTGGTACCGTTGGAAAGGTCTCGTCGAGACCTTTCTAACGGTACCAAAAACGTCAAATTCTGAGTTTGGAGGAGAAAGTTATCGCAAAAACAGTGAAATATTATTTTATATCTCTCCTATTTCGGAGGAGAAAGTTATTTTTGCGATAACTTTCTCCTCCAAACTCAAAATTTGACGCTTTTGGTACCGTTGGAAAGGTCTCGTCAAGACCTTTCCAATGGTACTAAAAGAGTCAAATTCTAAGTTTAAAGGAGAAAGTTATCACAAAAATAGTGAAATATTATTTTATCTCTTTCCTATTTTTATTTTATTTATGACACTTTTTTAAATTTATTTATTTTTATTTTTAAGAGATTAGTTATATAAATGTTTTTGTTATTGCAAAATTACCCCACTAGCATTTAAAATACTTCAAATTAGTGATCATATAAAATAAAAATAGTGATTTTTATTTTTAGTATTATTGTAATTATATTTTTTCATTATAATTTTAGTTTTTTTTAGTTTTAAATTTTATTAAATATATAAAAAGAAGTAGCGGTACATTTATTAAAAAATTTACCACTATATCATTTATTGTGTATGTACAAGAATCTAAACCTTTCATTATTATTTTCAACCATCATCTCTTAACTCTACACAAACCCAACATACTTGTCAACTACTATTAATGAGATATTATAGGTTGACCTTCACTAGATAAGACCTTTAACTTAGTGTGACATGGCATATTTGTAGTGTGATGTGGATTTTTTTATTATTTTCCTTAGGAGGCCCATTTTAGACCTCAAATTTCCTCTAATGCCAACACCACAGTTCAATCTAGCTCCCCCTTCCGTTTCATATCCTGCATCCCATCACCCCATCCCAACCTTTCCACCACCTCTGTATCAGTTTCCCATGTTCCCACCCTCCCCTATCCGACCAAGACACACCACCCATCCATAGTCACCCATACCCCTCCACCGCAACATAGACCTATCCCCCCCCACATTCCCCCACCACACTCGCTTCCCCTTCCACGGTGTCCCCATCCATACTACAAACCAGTTGGGGTTTATCGCCCTAGACATGCATCTCCACTTCGCCCACCCTAGTCCATGCCTCCTTCTTCCACTATGCCCCCCAGTGGTGTAGCCACTGTCAATGTGGCTACATCCTCCCCTATACCATCCCACTGTAGCATCGGAGCAGGTTTTCCAATCGACTGTTCCATTCGCCAGCCCTCAAGACTAGTCGGTTGTGTTCACGGTGGGATTGACTAGTTTATGAAAATCTCGTTCAATTTTAACTAAAATTACTATATGCATCTAATTTCATCATTATTCTGATTGTTCTAAATGTTGCAGGGTGGCATTGTTGAGAGACTAGGAGCACGGAGGAGGGAGAACCCCCTCACGACTTACAGTCTCACATGCGGTGAGTTATCTAAGATTTGAAAAATATTTTTATTTTTAAATTATGTTTATACGTGTATAATTGCTAGAACAAGTTGACATATTATTGTTGTCGTTTCAGGGCTCAAGAGGACGTGGTCCAAGTCGCCCCAAAGGACCCGGCTTCCTCTAGCACAAAGAAGAGGAAGATCGATTTTGGAGATGCACCTGGGAGCTCTGAGGGTGGGCAGGAGTGATTGAGAGACTCTCCTATGTACACTAGCCACGATGTGGCATTTTGGGCACGAGTTTCCATATTTTGTATAGGACACCATGGGCCATATTTTTAATAGGGCACAAGTTTTCACATTTTGTATAGGGCACGAGTTGCCATTATATAGACGTTGGGAATGATGTTCCATTTTTCCAAAAAGTGTACATGATTGAATCATTTTTGCATATTAATAGATGCGTCTGCACTTGTCTATATGACTTTGTCTTTAATTACATTTTTGCATACATGATTTTGTCTTCAATAACAATGTTATGGAAAAGTTTTCACATACATATAGATGTTATTTCTAGACACCAAGTGACCTCAATATGAGTCCCTCGTATTTGAATGGGTCTTGCATCTTACACTTTTTCACACATCAAGCACATGGATGTACATGTGATTCTGCAATAAAAGTAAACTCAAACTATAGATAACCAAAGCTGATAACATGTACATGTGATTCTACATTAACATGAATGTCTTCCAAATGTTTTCATAAATGAGCATAGAAACGGCAATGGTCAAAACAAAGAATTAAATAACAACAATTTTGAAATATTAAATAATAAATTATACAGAAGCTTATGAAGAGAAGACATCAAAGAATTGCTCAAAATGCAAGACATACAACTTCAATCCAACCACAATATGTCCTGGTAATAGTTAGTATGGGTGCAAGGTTTTCCTTTTACAAATCTTCACTAGGTTTGTAGAAACCCTACTTGCACTTGTCTCATCTCATTCTCAATTGAAGTTTTTATTTACAGTGTATCTTAGAAAAAAGAAAAAAGAAAAAAAAATTGGAACCAACCTCTTTTGGAATCTCACCTCTTATGGCCTTGATGGAGGCTCACAACTCCACACTATATGTTTCGATACACTTAATGCTCAGTCCTTCAAATTTCATAGTTAGAAAGAGTATGCGTTGCGTTTGCCTCTCAATTTGTTTGATTGAATATGCATGCGTTTTGTAATGGGATCATTACATAGCTAATCTGGATTTTTTATGTGGATGGAGACACCCAGCAACCATTGATGCCTAGATCTCTCCACACAAGTTAAAGAAAAAAAAAAGCTCTTAACATTGGGAACAAATAGCCAAAACCAACAATGCATTTAGAACACAATGACCAAGGGAACTTCAAAATGCAACACCACTCCACAAAATAAGTTGCTTTAGAACTACCTCATTTGGTATGAGAGAAGCTACTTTAGAGACCCAGAGACCCACCTACCACTTCTCTCATTTGGTATCAGAGAATTTGCTTTAGACCTACCTCACTCATGTCAATGCTTGAGTTTTTGGAGGCCGACCTCCCACCCCACATGTCCTCTTCAACAGGTTTTGTTCTCTTGGTTTTTTTCCCACCCAAACTTTTTCATGCTTTGGGTACCTTGTGGCATATCCCCAACCCAAAAAAATCTTATATTATGTTGATTATGTTGGTTATTGGCTTCACCCAACAAAATTATATTTAACAATACACATATTCATAGATTTGGTTCCCCATGCTCAATGCTCACTATATTTAACAATACACTTATCTTAAATTTAATTCATGTCTTGTTAAATATTTCATAATGAAATATCTATTTGAGAGCACCACCTTAGACCAAGCCATACCATTAATATAAAATGTTACATTAGAGAAATTACCTAATTCAATTTCCTTCTATAACTCTAACCCTAACCCTCACCCAAACCCTAACACTAAACCCTCTGTACCCTTTAGATACTTCCTCCAATATGTCCTAATCTCCCTACAAGTAACACTACCTCTTCACTCTCTCCACAATGGTGCCACTATCATGAAACTCAAAATCTTGATCAATTTATTGAGAAAAACCCATTCATCATCATTGTCATCTCTAGGTTCATCATCAACATCTCCATCATCATCATCTTCATCATCATCATCATCATCATCATCATCTTCATCACCATCACCATCATCATCAACATCTTCATCATCATCACCACCACCATCATCATCATCAACATATTCATCATCATTGTCATCTCTAGGTTCCTCATCAACATCTCCATGATCATCATCTTCTTCATCATCATCATTTTCATCACCATCACCATCACCATCATCATCAACATCTTCATCATCATCACCATCATCATCATCAACAACATCTTCATCATCATTGTCATCTCTAGGTTCCTCATCAACATCTCCATCATCATCATCTTCATCATCATCATCGTCATCATCTTCATCATCATTGTCATCTCTAGGTTCCTCATCAACATATACATCATCATCATCTTCATCATCATCATCATCTTCATCACCATCACCATCACCATCAACATCTTCATCATCATCACCATCATCATCATTGCACCAAGTGAAACGAGGTGCTCTACAGCCTAGTATGGGGGAGATGTTCTAACGTGTATGTACCATTACATGTAGCGTTACATCTAATAAAACGTAAAAAATAATTTAATGTAAAAAGTATTTTTTTAATTAAAAAATAATTAAAAAAATTCATGTCGGCTAAAATATTATGAAAAGTAATTAAAAAATAGATGTTCGTTTATAAAATAAAAACTTAAAACTTACACCCAGATCTATAAATAAAGAGAGATCAAATTTCTTGAGTTTAAATTTAAAAAAAGAAATACACCTCAAGAAATTGGATCCCTCTCAGTGCTTGATAGATACGGGATTAAGATGGATCTATGTTGGTCATCAACATCTTCATCATCATTGTCATCTCTAGGTTCCTCATCAACATCTCCATCATCATCTTCTTCATCATCATCATCATCCTCTTCCATCACCATCATCATCAACGTCTTCATCATCATCACCATCACCATCATCGTCAACGTCTTCATCATCATCACCATATTCATCATCATCACCATAATTGCACACTCCCTTACTGATCAAAACCCTAGTTTCCAAAATGGACCTACAATATGACACCTAGGCCATGGGATCGGAGGAGAGGGGCACCCCTAGCACTATCCTGATGTCCTGAATCCAACGAAGTCGATGGTTTGTCGATCCGATCCACGATTGTCATTCTATGGCTCGTTCCGTCTCGCATCCAAAAGGCCTTCAAGGACACCTGTTGGATATCTACCAAGGGCATAGAATTCCAACCGTGCAACAAAACTGGTATCCGGTGAGTCTTGCAAGTGTGTCTAGGAAGGTTCCAGCTGAAAACGCTAGCCATAAGTGCCTGGTCGACGATTTTTCAAATTTGACCCCAATGTGCAAAAATTGCACACTCCCTTACTCAGAAAAACACTAGTTTCCAAAATGGACCTACAAGATGACACCTGGGTCATGGGACTGGAGGAGAGGGGCACCGCTAGCACTATCCTGGCATCCTGAATCTAACAGAGTCGACGGTTTGTCGATCCGAGCCATGATCGTCATTCTATGGCTCTTTCCATATCGCATTCAAAAATCCTTAAGGGACACCTGCTGGATACCTACCATGGGCATAAAATTCCAACCATGCAACAAAACCAGGTTCCAGGGAGTCCTACAAGTGTGTCTAAAAAGGTTCCAGCTGGGAACGCTAGCCATAAGTTCCCAGTCGACGATTTTTCAAATTTGACCTCAATGTGCAAAAATTGCACACTCCCTTACTGAGCAAAACCCTAGTTTCCAAAATGGACCTACAAGATGACACTTGGGCCATGGGACTGGAGGAGAGGGGCACCCCTAGCACTATACCAACGTCCTGAATCTAATGGATTTGATGGTTTGTTGATCCGAGCCACGGCCGTCATTCTATGGTTCATTCCGTCTCTCATCCAAAAGGCCTTCAGGGACACCTGTTCGATACCTACTGGGGGCATAGAATTCCAACTGTACAACAAAATCGAGTTCTAGGGAGTCTTGCAAGTGTGTCTAGGAAGTTTTTAGCTAGGAACACTAGCCATAAGTGCCCGGTAGACGATTTTGCAAATTTGACCCCAATGTGCAAAAATTGCACACTCCCTTACTGAGCAAAACCCTAGTTTCCAAAATGGACCTACAAGATGACACCTGGGCCATGGGACCAGAGGAGAGGGGCACCCCTAGCACTATCTCGATGTCCTGAATCCCACGGAGTTGACGGTTTGTCGATCTGAGCCACGGTCATCATTCTATGGATAGTTCTGTTCCTAAGATCAATCAAGCAAGACAAGCATTGGGTGATGGACACATGGGAGAGAAGTTCCAATTAATGGGAGTAATTGGAAATCCCATGATAAAATTATGGTAAGAAGGACATGAGATGCATGAGGTTCTTGAATTTTTGGAAGCTTGTCCACTATGTTTCTATTTTTCCTCATATTTTTTCACAATGTAGTGACAATTCCTAGATATAAATGGTGTTCCTATTGGTCTAGGTGGAAGAAAATGAAACACATACATCTCATTGAACTAAAGAACTAATGTATTGGTGTTGTAATTGATGCAACCAAATTAACATAAGCATGGAAGTGGTTTGACCACCTTAACCACTAAAATATTGTATTATTCAAATATGGGGGGAAGTGATAATTACATGTCAATGAAAACTTATATTCCTCCATATGATTATAAATGTACCACTTTACACTAGTTATGGGATCAATAATGTATTCTTCTACTATGTTTTAAGATTAATATGGTATAGTAAATGTTCTTGCACTAATGAGTCTTAATGTGTTTTTTTTCTTTCAAATCACAAATTCAAGACCACTACAATTGATCCATGTCTCAATTCATGATTGTAAGAAAATATCAAACATGAAATTTATGTTGCAAACAACTTTATATGGCCAAGCATGCATTATTATTTCAAGCTTCTCGTTGCAAATATCAACATGTTCTTATCTAGACCTAATTTTTATGAACTAGGGTGTTTACCATTAGATTTGGTCGACAACATTAGCTATAGTTCCTATCACATGATAACTATCCAGGTCAACTGCAATATACTAGTAGCTATTAACAAAGAAAACCAATACTATTATTATGAGGTGGCTATATGAACATTGAGGAAAATCCATATATCAATGCGCATTTTCTTAATATTGAATGTTAATAATTTGAAACCTTATGAGCCATCCACAATTGGCAATTCAAATGCGGGGAAAGTCTTGTCAAAGAGGACTTACCACTGTAATATTAGGTAGGCATGTAAGTTAATTGGGTGTGGAATTTTGAGAATATTTTATAGGATCCAAACAAAACTAAGACATGTCCTATATGGTAGTTTGAAATCTCCTTTATGCACGTGTGGGATCTGACGGAACCCAAGTCTGCTCGTTGGTTTGGGTTCCGTCCCCCCCGGAGCAAATCCTCAAAGTGTCCCTGAATGGCCCCGGGGTGCTAGACCAAGATTCCCACAACACCCAAACCATGGCTCGAATCGCAAATCCGTCGATTTCAGTGGATCCGGGACATTAGGTTTCAGTTAGTTGACCCCCCACAATGTGCCGCCAACCCCCGAAAATGGTGCTATTGTGCCATCTCCGGTTCTAGGTTTTTTCTCAATGAAGGCCATGGCAATCTTGCTCAAGGGGGCCATTTCTCGTCCGAAGGGTCCCAAGCATCCGTGGCCACCGTAGACACATCCGTAATGGCCATACGCATGTCTGGGAGATGGAGGAACCCAGGTCCGCTCGTCGGTTTGGGTTCCGTGCCCCCAGAGAAAATCCTCAAAGTATCCCTGAATGGCCCTGGGCTGTCGGACCAAGATTCCTGCAGCACCCAAACCATGGCTCAGATCATGAATCCATTGATTCGGGTGGATCCGAGATGTCAGGTTTCAACTAGCACCCCCCCCCCCCAAGCGTGCCTCCAACCCCCGGAAACGGTGCTATTGTGCCATCTCTAGAGCTAGGGTTTTTCTCAGTGAAGGCCATGCCAATCTTGCTCAACTGAGGTATTTCTCATCCGAAGGGTCCTAGGAATCCATGGCCACCGTGGACACGCCCGCAATGGCCATACACACGTGTGGGAGATGGCTGAGCCCAGGTCCGCTCGCCGGTCTGCTCGCCGGTTTGGCTTCCGTGCCCCTGGAGCAAATCCTCAATGTGTCCCTGAATGGCCCCGGGGTGCCAGACCTAGATGCTCGCAACACCCAAATTGTGGCTCATATCATGAATCCTTCAATTTCGTTGGATCCGAGACACCGAGTTTCAGTTAGCCCCCCCCCACTATGCCTCGAAGACCCGGAAACAGTGCAATTGTAACATCTCCGGAGCTAGGGTTTTGCTCAGTGAGGGCCATTCCAAATTTGCTCAAGGGGGCCATTTCTCATCTGAAGGCCCCCAGGCATGCGTGGCCACCATGGAAAAGTCCACAATTTCCACATTGACCTATGGGAGCCGACGAAATCCAAGTTTGCTCGTCGGTTTGGGTTTCGTGGCCCTAGAGCAAATCCTCAAAGTGTCCCTTAATGGCCCCGGGGTGCCCAATGAAAATTCCCGTAGCACCCAAACCGTGGATCCGGGGGTGCCAGGTTTCAACTAGTCCCCCCCCACCTTGCCTCAAAGTCCCATAAACGATGCAATTGTGACATCTCCGGAGCTAGGATTTTGCTCAATGAGGGCCATTCCAAATTTTCTTAAGGGGGCCATTTCTCATCTGAAGTCCCTCAGGCATACATGGCCATCTTGGATAGGTCCACAATGGCTATACGCACCTATGGGAGCCAACGGAATCCAATTCCGCTCACCGGTTTGTGTTCCGTGGCCCCGGAACAAATCCTCAAAGTGTCCCTGAATGGCCTCGGGGGTGCCCGACTAAAATGCCCGTAGCACCCAGACCATACCTTTGGTCATGAATCCATCGATTCTGATGGATCCAAGATGTTGGGTTTCAACTAGGGGACACCCCCCACCGTGTTTTGAAGTCCCGAAAATGGTGCAACTATGACATCTCCGGAGCTACGGTTTTTCTTAGTGAGGGCCATTCCAAATTCACTCAAGGGAGGAATTTCTCATTCGAAGGCCCTCGGGCATGCGTGGCCACCGTAGACAGGTCCATAATGGCTATACACACCTGTGGGAGCCGATGGAATCCAAGTCCGCTCCACAATTTGGGTTCCGTGGCCCCGGAGCAAATTCTCCAAGTGTCCGCGAATGGCCCTGGGGTGCTGGACTAAAATGCCTATAGCACCCAAACCGTGACTGTGTTCGCAAATCCATCTATTCCGATGGGTCTGAGATGCTGGGTGTCAACTAGGGCATCCCCCACACCATGCCTCGATGTCCCGAAAATGGTGCCAATGTGCCATCTCTGGAGCTACGGTTTTGCTTAGTGAGGGCCATTCCAATATCGCTCAAGGGGGCCATTTCTCATCTAAAGGCCCCTGAGCATGCATAGCCACCGTGTACAGGTCCACAATGGCCAAATGGACCTATGGGAGCCAACGGCATCCAAGTCCGCTCGCCGGTTTGGTTTCCGTGGCCCCGGAGCAAATCCTCAAAGTGTCCCTGAATGGCCCTAGGGTGCCCGACTAAACTTCCTGTATCACCCAAACTGTGACTTCGTTCGCAAATCCATCAATTCCGATGGGTCCGGGACACCGGGTTTTAGTTAAGGGACCCCCCACACCATGCCTCAAAGTCTCGGAAATGGTGCAATTGTGACATCTCTAGAGCTAGGGTTTTGCTCAGTGAGGGCCATTCCTAATTCGCTCAAGGAGGCCATTTCTCATCCAAAGGCCCCCGGGGGTGCATGGCCACCCTGGACAGGTCCACAATGGTTGTACTCACCTATGCAAGCTGACGAAATCCAAGTCTACTCATTGTTTTGGGTTCCGTGGCCCCAGAGACAATCCTCAAAGTGTCCTTGAATGGCCCCGAGGTGCCCGACGAAAATGCCCATAGCACCCAAACCGTGACTCTATTTTTGAATCCGTCAATTCTAATGGGTCCTGGGCACTGGGTTTCAACTAGGGGGCCTCCAAAACCATGCTTCAAAGTCCCAGAAACAGTGCCAATGTGGCATCTCCGGAGCTAGGGTTTTGCTTAGTGAGGGCCATTCCAATTTTGTTCAAGGTGGACCTTTCTCATCCGAAGGCCCTTGAGTGTTCGTGGCCACCGTGGACAGATCCATAATGGCCACGTTGACTTGTG
Organism: Larix kaempferi; assembly: GCA_027924585.1. Classification (NCBI taxonomy): domain Eukaryota; kingdom Viridiplantae; phylum Streptophyta; class Pinopsida; order Pinales; family Pinaceae; genus Larix; species Larix kaempferi. The sequence goes on from BSBM01000368.1 coordinate 2,413,704, forward strand.
GGAGCCTATGGAATCCAATTTCGTTTCTCCATTTGGGTTCTGTGGCCCCGGAGCAAATCCTCAAAGTGTCCCTGAATGGCCCCGGGGTGCCCGACTAAAATGCCCGTAGCACCCAAACCATGACTATGTTCACGAATCCATCGATTTCGATGGGTTGGGGATGCCGGGTTTCAGCTAGGTTCCCCCCCACACCGTTCCCAGGGGCCTTCCGATGACAAATTCCCCCCCTTGTGCAAATTTGGAATGGCCCTCACTAAGCAAAACCCTAGCTCCGGAGATGGCACATTGGCACCGTTTCTGGGTCTTCGAGGCATGGTGTGGGGGGGTCCACTAGCTAAAACCCGATGCCTTGGACCCATCGGAATTGATGGATTCGCGAACGAAGTCACGGTTTGGGTTCTACGGGCATTTTAGTTGGGAAACCTGGGGCCATTCAAGGACACTTTGAGGATTTGCTCCGGGGCCATGGAACCCAAACTGGCGAGCGGACTTAGATTTTTTCGACTCCCACAGGTCCACATGGCAATTGTGGACCTGTCCACGGTGGCCACACATGCTCGGGGGCCTCTGGATGAGAAATGGCCCCCTTGAGCGAAATTGGAATGGCCCTCACTGAGCAAACTCCTAGCTGTAGAGATGGAACATTGGCACTGTTTTCGGGTCTTCGAGGCATGGTGTGGGGAAACCCCTAGCTGAAATTCGACATCCGAAACCCATTGGAATCGACAGATTTGCGAACGGAGCAACGGTTTGGGTGCTAAGGGAATTTTAGTCAGGCACCTCGAGGCCATTCAAGGACACTTTGAGGATTTGTTCCAGGGCCACGGAACCCATACCGGCGAGCGAACTTGGATTTCGTCAGCTCCCATAGGTCCACATGGCCATTGTGGACCTGTCCATGGTGGACATGCACGCGTGGGGGCTTCCAGATGATAAATTCCCCCCTTGAGTGAAATTGGAAAGGCCCTCACTCAGCAAAACCCTAGCTCCGGAGATGGCACATTGGAATCATTTCCAAGTCTTCGAGGCACAGTGGGGTGGGTCCCCTAGCTAAAACCCGTCATCCTGGATCCATCGAAATCGACGGATTCATGAACGGAGTCACGGTTTGGGTGCTACGGTAATTTTCATCGGGCACCCCAGGGCGATTCACGGACACTTTGAGGATTTGCTTCGAGGCCATGGAACCCAAACCATCTAGCGGACTTGGATTTCATCGGCTCCCATAGGTCCACGTGGCCATTTTGGACATTTCCACGGTGGCTATGCACTCCTGGGGGCCTTCGGATGAGAAATGGCCCCCTTGAGTGAAATTGGAATGGCCCTCACTAAGCAAAAACCCTAGCTCTGGAGATGGCACATTGGCACCATTTCTGAGTCTTCAAGGCATGGTGGGGGGGGTCCCCTAGCTAAAACCCAGCATCCTGGATCCATTGGAATTGATGGATTTGTGACCAAAGCCATGGTTTGGGTGCTACGACATTTTAGTTGGGCACCTCAGGGCCATTAAGGGACACTTTGAGGATTTGCTCCAGGGCCACGGAACCCAAACCGGCAAGAGGACTTGGATTTCTTCGGCTCCCACAGGTCCATGTGGCCATTGTGGAACTGTCCATGGTGGCCACGCACACCGAGGGGACTTTGGATGAGAAATGGCCCCCTTGAGCGAATTCGGAACGACCGTCACTAAGCAAAACCCTAGATCCAAAGATGTCATAATTGCGCCATTTATGAGTCTTCAAGGCATGGTGGGGGGGGTCCGCTAGATGAAACTCGATGCCCCAAATCCATCGAAATCGACAGATTCATGACCGAAGCCATGGTTTGGGTGCTACGGGTATTTTCCTCGAGCACCCCGGGGCCATTCAGGGACACTTTAAGGATTTGCTCTGAGGCCATGGAACCCAAACTGACGAGTGAACTTGGATTCTGTCGGCTCCCACAGGTCCATGTGGACATTGTGGACCTTTCCACGGTGGACACGCACGCCCGGGGGCCTCCGGATGAGAAATGGCCCCCTTGAACGAAATTGGAATGGCCTTACTAAGCAAAACCCTAGCTCCAGAGATGTCACATTGGCACCGTTTTTGAGTCTTCGAGGCATGGTGGGGGGGGGGGGCTAGCTGAAACTTGGCATCTCGGATCCATCGGAATTGATGTCTTTGTGACCAGAGCCACGGTTTGGGTGCTACGAGCATTTTAATTTGGCATCCTAGGGTCATTCAGGGACACTTTGAGGATTTTCCCCGAGGCCACAGAACCCAAACCGATGAGCGGACTTGGATTCCATCAGCTCCCACAGGTCCTCATGGATATTTTGGACCTATCCACGGTGGCCATGCACGCTTGGGGGCCTCCGGATGAGAAATGCCCCCCTTGAGTGAATTTGGAATGACCCTCACTGAGCAAAACCCTATGTCCGAAGATGTCACAATTTCACCATTTTCGAGTCTTCGAGGCATGGTGGGGGGAGTCCCCTAGCTAAAACCTAGTGCCCTGGATCCATCGAAATTGACGGATTCATGATCGGAGCCATGGTTTGGATGCTATGGGCATTTTCGTCGGGCACCTTGAGGCCATTCAGGGACACTTTGAGGATTTTCTCTGGGGCCACGGAACCCAAACCGACGAGTGGACTTGGATTTCACCGACTCCCACAGGTCAACGTGGCCATTGTGGACCTATCCACGGTGGCCATGCATGCCCAGGGGCCTCTAGATGAGAAATGGCCCCATTGATAAAAATTGGCTCACCTCTCTTTCTCAATTGCAAAGACTTGTGATCACTAAGATTACTAATATCTTGTTCTAACACTAAGGCCATTTCCCTAGTAGAACACATGGAGAGCAGAGCTAACACCTAACATGATTTTGGATGTCAACACTAGAGGAGACCTCCAATTGCAATGATATATAGAATAAGGAGTTATTCCTTCTCATACCATCAATATCACACTCTTTTATTTGTAATTAGCTACATGAAGGAATTCACTATGGTTCATGAAAACACCCCTAGGATGATATATGAAGTCTAGGGAGGGCAACTTGGCTTGAGATTGATCCTTCTGAGATTATATGGTTACATCCCTTGGAGGTTTATGATTAGGGTTTTGTGATGAAACCCTAGGTGCATTTTCTAAATAAGAAGAAGAGAAGTAGATGTATTTCATTGGACGACTTGTTTTAGTGATTCATGCATGTTATATCTCCTTGGTTCAGCTATGCCTTTCACTATTTTCCCTAGCTAGTGTTTTGGAGAGCTAGTGAATTGTACTAGCCTTGTGATAAGCTTCTCATGCATGTTCTTGAATTGTAATTTATAGTTATATATATGTATTGCTAATTTATCATAAGCAACTAATTTCAGAGGCTAATTTATCATAAACAACTAATTGCTACATGTATTGCTAATTTTATTATTGCTATAATTGTTGTAAAAGTGAGTTTTTAGATTTGGTTTATGCATGATAAGTTTTCAATGCAACTAAATCTAATATAAGAACTAGGATTTTTTTTAGGATCCATGCAAATTCACTAAAGCACAAAAGTGATTGTGACTAGGTGAAACTCTACTCTTTGAGGTTTTAGAGGCTTTGGATTTATGTGTTTCCTCCTACCATATTTAAGTATATAAAAGATTTTCTAAGGGCATGCTAAAATATTCTAACGTATACTTTCATTGTGGGTAAGCCAGGTGGACCACATTTCTTGCAAAGCCAAAGATTGATTTACATTAGATGTGTGTGATATACATCGACGAAGAGTAGAGTTGAGATTTTTTGTGTGGCCATGGTTGAGGGTCTAAGAGTATGTGAGATAACTGGGAACCCCAAGTAAAAGGCCTCACAGAGGGAAATTCCAAGTAATTTTGAGAAAGTGACAAATTTGGTCAAAAGTTGAGCATCTTGTTCTAACACTAAGGTTCTAACATAAGCTTGTTATTGAATCCAACGAGGACTTCTTATCTATCATGGAGATTATAGGGTTAATGAGTAAACCCTACGAGTTAGATTTTATGGGTCTGAAAGATATAACAAGTGTAGAAGATAAGGGAAATATAGACATGTTGGATGTTCTTGTAGAGATTTCTCTTGGGCAATGTTAGAGTATAAGACCTAGGGTTTGAGGATTGAAATACTAGGATGGACATGTAGCCTTGGATGCTAGAAATAGTGTTATATTGTAGTGTACTTGTGTGATGTGACATGGATAGGGTTTGCATGAGATATCTCATATTAACATGTTCATGTGCTCTTTCATGTACCCCAACAATCCAAGAAAAAGCATCTCATTCTTATCACCAACCAAATGCATATTAGGGTTTAATGCTAGAGTATAAGACCTAGGGTTTGAGTATTGAAATACCAAGATGGACATGTAGCCTTGGATGTTAGAAATAGTGTTATATTGTAGTGTCTGATGTGACATGGCTAGGGTTTTCATGAGATATATCATATTAACATGTTCATGTGCTCTTGCATGTACCCCAACGATCCAAGAAAAAGCATCTCATTCTTATCACCAACAAAATGCATATTAGGGTTTGATGCTAGTGTATAAGACCTAGGGTTTGAGTATTGAAATACCAAGATGGACATGTAGACTTGGATTCTATAAGTTGACTTCTCTAGTGGTGTACTTGTGTGATGTGACATGGGTAGGGTTTGCATGAGATATCTCATATTAACATGATTCCAATCAGTGGGGAGACATTGATTAACATAAGCTTGTTGTTGAATCCAATGAGGGATTCCTAGATGTCCTAGAGATTATAGGGTTGTTGAGGAAACCCTAGGATTTATATGTTAGGGATCATGAAGATATAACCACTGGTGAAGATAAGGGAAGAGGCATGGCTGGAGTTTGCATGAGAAGAGATTATGTCCTTTATTTAATAGAAAGTGTAATTCTCATCATAAATGTGTCATAATGTCTAAGAGTAATATTCCATAACTGTGAAAAAATATAACATAACCTTACACAGAAAAACAAAAGCTATTAATTGTCATAATTGTAAGGAATCTATCATACTCGTATACCCACTTGGAGTCCAAATACCCCCTATTGAAAGTATGTGTGGTGGTTCACGGATTCTAGGGATAGATTAGGTTTCTAGGATTCTAGATTCGTTTCCTAGGGTTAGATTAGTGTTTCTAGGGCTAGTTTAGGTTTCTAGGACTAGATTAGGTTTATAGTATTCTAGCTTAGTTTTCTAGTGTTAAATTAGTGTTTATAGGGTTAGTTTAGCTTTCTAGTATTTTTAGGGCTAGATTAGGTTTGTAGGGTTATATTAGTGCTTCTAGGGCTAGACTAAGTTTCTAGGGATAGATTAGGTTTCTAAACATTAATGACAAAGGGTGAAATGATGACATGGAAGAAGGACAAGATGACATGAAGGAAAAGCAATGGACAACACATTAATGACAAAGTGTTGGTGACTTGACAAAGGAGCATGCCAGGGTAAGCAAGATTGATGGGATGAAAAAGGAGTATGACAAGTGTCCAAGTATGACAAGGACAACAAAATGATGATGCAAAGATCGCCAAGTATGAGAAGGACAAAAATATGATGATGAAAAGATCAAGCAAGCATGAGATCATGTCAAACAAACATGACAGATGTTGTTGACATGCATGATGATGATGACTTGCTGACACGGAGGAAGCATGCCAAATGTTGTTGACTAGGCACACATGTACACCTCAAAATATTAGAATTAGATGCACATGTACACCTCAAAATATTAGAATTAGATGCACATGTACACCTCAAAATATTTATTTAGGGGTAGGACACAAGTGACTATGAAGTATCTTTGTTAATGTTGATGTCTGTAAAGTGTGTACGAGTAGAGCTAAGTGAGGGGAGATGGAAGTAGTGTGATGGAGGATGGTTTTAGGATGACTTAGAAGGATCTTATGGATGGATGGTGGATTTAAAATTAGAAATGTTAATATAATAGAGAACTCAAATTGTTCACATGTATGTATGTATGTATGTATGTATCAACAAAAAAAGCATGTACAAACAAAATAACATAAAACTACACATACATCGACGTAGAACATAACATTCTTTGATGCAATTCTATCTCTTATGTAAAGTTGACTGGTCAACCTCATTCAATAAATACATCTGGATCCTCTCTGTTGCTAATTGTCTCCATCAATCTCTCTTGCTCTGAATGAGGCCGGTAGTAGTGTACCTTGGTTGGGATCTTGCTTGTCATTGTCTGTAGATGGATGTTTGTGCCAACGATCAAGTTTGTGAAGTGATACACCACTGAACCTGGTCTGTAATCCATGAATACATGCCCACTAGTCTTTCTTGACTTCCCATATAGTGTAAGATATTCCCCCTTAACCACCATCGATCCAATAGGAAATTCAATGCCTTCATCGTCGATTAATGATCCGTAGAGGGTTTTCTTACCTTGGATGCACCCTGCCAACCAAGAATCCATTCCACATTCATTGTATTTCGGGGAAACAACTGCGTATATGTGTCCTAGTTGTACAAGATATGAGATATGGTTGTAGTCTATCGAAATCGCTGACTAACCCTCCTCTAACTGGGTTGTTTCAACAATTGCACGTTGGTCTACTGCAAGTGACACATGATCCCATTCATCAACCCAGTCCATGCATTCACATTCATCCTATTCACCACTGCTGCAAGGGATGCAAAAGAAAGAAAGCTTCCGCGTCCATATTTCAAATAAGGGGTTGTTTGAGCTTTGAACTGAATGAAATCCACGTGTACCTTGTACTGTGCCGAAACTATTGGAATGTGATCGATCTATGTCAACCACTTGCCAAAAATTTATTACCACACGTCCTGTCACTGATGATGTTTGTTGATCTCTTGCTCGGTTTGACATTATTGCAAAGCACCATTGAACTATGGATTCTGCATCTCGGATATGAGGTTCCGTGTTAAACCTCATCTCTTCCGTTCATAGTGCGGTCTTGATGCATGCACCGGCCCCATCATGCTCCCCTTTTCTGTGCCTGGTCTCAAAATAGTTCCATATATGCCGCACATTATAAGTCTTATGCAAAATACTCATCCATTGGAATGCTCCGGCATTTTTGAATTGGCCCGCATAACCATCCGACCATATCCAATGTTGATCCATCTGTATATCTCTCTCCTTCAACTGATCATAGAAAATTCGAAAACAATGTTGCACATAATGTAGATCATTGTTCTATCATCACTTATGTAAAAAATTTCCTCCTTCAATATTATCCTCATGTCATTGTCGCTGTCTGGCCCATGCCTATACATAATATGTACCATGATGTTGACTTGGTCTGAATGGTACTATTGACTCTGGATTTCATTTTGTGGCTAAAGGGTGTAGTTTTCTGAAAAATCCACAATTGACACTATGGTTCCAATAGGAAATGTGTCTCTGCATTTTCTGTACTGCTCATATTGCCATCACACTACATGCACATGTTGAACATACTACTCTATTTTCTTGTAGAACTCCATCAAGAAGTCGCATACCCATACCTGTTGCCATGAAAACAAGGGCAATATTACAATGTGGCCTTTGGAAAAATGTATATGTCATAAATTGAGCGTGTAATATGAAAAATATTGAATATTCATTTGTACCTGTGACTTCACTAATGTAATCTTTTTACTTTCCCTTGCATTGTCTAATTGATAGGTTACGTACTTGAAGCTCTACATCTCCATGCCCACCCTACCAAATTCGTGCTCATCGCTTTCATGGATGCAATGGTTCAAAAGAGAAAGCCCACTGCACCTAGAACATGTCCCATATAGACACGATTTTTCATAATATTTTTGTCCTTCGGGCCTTGCACACATGATGTTGTGGATAAAGTCTCTTGATGCATTCGGTGGTAGTATGGATTCATTGTAGCCTTGCACAATGTTAGTATGCAAATAACAAAATATATGTTTATATGTGTCATAATAATATTCATATTCTATGTGGTATCTACAACAACAGGTGTTCCGATCAATGCATATACGAACATACCATGGTTTGCATTTCTCAAAGGACCTTTGGCCCAGGTTCAATTGTGTGTGCTCATTCCTAAATCTCTCATAGAGTTCAGTCTATGTGGTGTCAAGGAAGTGTTTAACATGGGGTTCACGTTTAGTAGAACCTTTTCTTAGCTTTAGCGCATCTCTTTGGTTTGATGAAGGTTTGGTATGATCATGCCAAACAATTTGTACTAACTCCTTAACAACATCAATTAGCTTCCTATCTCCACGAGGCAACCTACCAACAAAATCCCAACAATCGTTTCCACTCAGAATGTCAATATTTTCTCTTATAACAGAGTACTTTTTAATAGTTTTTCTATTTAATTTGAGTATGTCAAAAGTGTGTGATAGTAGGCAACGTTGCCTTGTGGACTTGCTTACAACTAATTCCGCTAAAACACAATGAGCCACACAAAGATCTTTTGTACAATATGTCTTCCCAATCACATTAAATGCAGGTTGGATATTTCTAACAATATGACTGCTAGCCTCTAAAATTTTAACTATCTTTATGCCCAAAATTATCCTAACAACAGCTAAACAATGTGACTTTAACACACATATCAATAATTGGCATTTCCTGCATCAACTTTGGATTCAAAATATTCCTTGACAATTTTGTTGCATTGCCATTCGATAGTGCATTTTGGCAACTTACCTTCAAGGCCTGACATAGCACTTTCATCCATATGAATACGTCTAGGGGTTCTTCTTCTTGCACTGAACAGTTGAGGTAGGGAGGGTGGACATGATACATGAATACCAGAGCTTGTTTGTTGTGGTGCTTTGTTCACAGCATGGGCCATAATGGGAGTGTGGTCGACATGGTTGTGGTATTCTTGGGGAGATTGAAAATTAAGCACTGCTTGTATGTCCATCTCTACACATGAAGCATCTCCCAATATTCCTGTGTCATGAGGAACTTTAGTATGACTCATTGATGGATTGTTGTTTGGAGATTGTGTTGATGTTGGAATATGAGTTGGGTCTGTTGGATGCAACTGCTTTACCTATGGTTCTGAATAAGAGGTTGTCATGTCAACAATTGTGTTAGGATCAATGGTAGGATCCGGGGCAATGATAGGACCATGTCTCAATGTTTCCATTGCCAACCTGGCCTTTTCTCTTAAGTCATTGACCTTTTCAATGGGAAGATTCCTTCTATATTTTTTTTTCTATTGCGTGAGTTTCCCATATCCAAAAGTCTCTTTAACAAAACTATAAGGCCTACCCCTGCAAAAGAAACAACAAATAAGATATCAGTTCCATTATACAATGAACTTGACACATTCCAACATAACTTACCACTTTACAAATTAACACATACAACTACAAACTATGTTTGTTTATTTGTGTTCGAATAAACATCATTATCCCTTACAATTCCAATCAATATAGATGATGGTTGGTCAAGTGTAGAGTGGAGAAACTAGTGTCTTTCCTAGCCATGAATTCATAAAAATTATGGTAGTAACACCCTACAACAGAGATGGCTAGATATGCCTTGGGAATAGTTTGATAGTTTTTCTACATCAAATAAGGTAAAGAGAATAAGTTTACTAATTACACAATGAGGAGGTTGCAAATTCCCCCAAGGAAGGATAATTCAATGAGGTAGAGGCAAGTAGTCAAGCTCAAAGGCACAATATTAAAGAAACATTACGATAAACATAGCATGAAGATGAGAGCATGGACAAAATTTCATGAACTAATCAATATGGACCCTCTCCCATGATTGCTTCTTAGGATTTTATTCAAATTGAAGAGGCTCAAGAGAGAACCTCATCATAGATGGGAATGTGTGGGGGAGGAATAGTTTGATAGTTTATGCTATAGGTTTTTCTATGGTGTACAATGTGTAAAAGATGGAGGTTTATTAAACCATTTATTTGTATTTTTTTCAAATGAAAAAGAGTTTATGCTAGAGATGCCTTGGGAATAGTTTGATAGTTTTTCTACATCAAATAAACATAGCATGAAGATGAGAGCATGGACAAAATTACATGAACTAATCAATATGGACCCTCTCCCATGATTGCTTCTTAGGATTTTATTCAAATTGAAGAGGCTCAAGAGAGAACCTCATCATAGATGAGACTATGTGGGGGAGGAATAGTTTGATAGTTTATGCTATAGGTTTTTGCTATGGTGTACAATGTGTAAAAGATGGAGGTTTATTAAACCATTTATTTGTATTTTTTTCAAATGAAAAAGAGTTTATGCTAGAGATGCCTTGGGAATATTTTGATAGTTTTTCTACATCAAATAAACATAGCATGAAGATGAGAGCATGGACAAAATTTCATGAACTAATCAATATGGACCCTCTCTCATGATTGCTTCTTAGGATTTTATTCAAATTGAAGAGACTCAAGAGAGAACCTCATCCATACCATCCTTGTGTGAAATCAAAATATATTCATGGTAATCATTATTGGCTTACATTGCATACTTCATCTTGTCCAGTGTTCATATGAGTTTTTTTAGATGTGAACTTGGGAATTCTTCTTGTCAAATTCATTTTTGTTTATGCATGGATATTGTTGTAGGCATATGATAGAAACAAAAAGGCACGGGATAATCTCAAATCTGGTGATTGAAAAGAATTATTTACAATTCACCATACCTATAGAAATGATCTCCACTTGCAATGGAAATTGGTAGCTTGAATGTATCCACTAGATTCCAAGACCACTAAAGATGTTTGTTAGATTCCAAGAGTGATTTTGTGTCCAATAGATCAATGAGTGTCCAAAATATCAATGAATGTGAGCCAATAAGAAAGCTGTAATAGCTTGAAACCCGCAAAAGAAAGAAATCCTATGTTTTTTGGTAGAATTCCCAAGAACAGAGAACTCTATTTTTTTTAACTAGCAGCAGACATGCACACACGTGTTTAAATGTGCACACGCATGTTTGTATCGCATACATGTCACTAGCGTGTACGCGCTAAAACACACGCACATGCGTCTGCATAATGTTTACATCATTTATTACCCAACATATACACCATTTAATGCCAAACCTTCCCCCACTTCGAAAATATTTGCATAAATTGGACTCGGTGATGAAATTTGAAGGGTGGGTCTTAATTTTTATTGGAAGGGCATTTTCTCTTGGAGTCCTTCAAAGATGAAGGGCAATTTAAATAATTGTACTTCAATTGACAAGTATAAATTAACTAAACCCCCCCCCCCAAAAAAAAAATGCAAAAAACAAATATTTCCCATCCAAATTTTTACAATCTTAAATAATTGACCACTCCTTAATATCTACATGATAAAATGGTATCTTTTCAATAAAACTGAATTTGAACACATAATTTGACATATATGTAACATTAATTTTACAGTTCATTAAATTAACAATTGTTTTGTTGTATTTTTTGGGTTAGACCACACTTCATTGTACATAAAACTACTTAGACTACGCAATAACCATATTGCGGCATCTGCATGATCTTGTGCATAGTGCAAGACGTTGTAACTAGATATAGTCTTAAAATAAAACTAGAACCATGAGAAAATTACTTATTGTTAACTATGTACAAAAACAAGACACTAAGCAAAATGAGGCTATGATAAACCTACAACCAAAATATACATATAAAACCAACCAAAACCTTAATTCAAACCAGAGAGGGGGAAATCATCCAAGCTTGAGAGATGTAAGAATGATGGACATTAAGCATCTAAGAAAAAATAATACATATCTCAAAAAAACATTAAAAAAAAATCCTCCATACCAAGAAAGTTAGCAATGCTAGCATCATAGGGGCCTCAGCATCAAATTTTGTTGTTCAAGACTTGTCACGACAACATACAGGTATGGGATGGAGGGGAAATGGAATCAAGCCTAAGTCAACTGGAGCCTTGCGACTAGCTACATGTTTGAGTCTCGACAATCTACCTTTTAAATTGAACCAGAATAACAAAAGAAGTTTGTTAATGGCTCGATTTGCAAAAATTCTAGATACATGAGTAATTAAGAGCTCGAGGCTCTGAAATTCGATGTGTTTTTTACCAATCCACGATTCGGTGAATTCATAGTCATTGGCATGAAATTTAAGTTATTTAATGAAAGAATTAATGTATATACCTCTATGTCGAAATTGTTTTACATGTTGATGTGAGTCACTACCCTCCTTGTTGTCTTACCAAAAGGCGTGAGAATGAGGAATAAGACTTAAAATTATGGACTTCACCATCAAATAAGCCTTACAATCACATTGGTTAGGAGTGATAAGAAGATCACAACAATCTAACATGTCAAATCTCAAATGATAGTGTCAATTAAAGACTTATATGGTAAAATGAATATAAGACTTACTTATAGTTGTCTCAAGATATTACTCTTTGCATCTTGACACATTTGATCATTTATGGTTGTCTATGCGCCTTGACCCAATTGATATTATAAGGTGAGGATGTGCAGGCATAATAATCCTTATTTATGACTATGCAATGAGGATTTAAATGGAAGAGGATGTAAAGACATGTTATTTTTATACGTATTTTGGTGGTGAGTGTCGAAGAGAAATGTGGTGATAAACCACATATGTTTGGAAGGACAGAGGGAGATTACATGATCATGATCATGCCACCCATCAAATTGAAGACAATTCCTGAGCCAAAAATTGTTTTTTTTAATTTTATTAATAACCATTGTGGTACTTTGGTCCAAATGTTTTTTCTAACTCATTGTTTCTCCATATTGTGTGCCTACTGCCACCTCTCTATATAAATGCATAAATCAACCTCTGCTTGGTTTGTGGTTATAGTTGCATGCCATTAAGTGTTGTTTAGAGTTTCCGTGAGTCTGTGACATTCATGCAATAAATGAAGTCTTGTAGAGGAGGACTCATCAAAGAGGCAATTTGAATTTCATTTTGACAAAAAACATATTTTGTAAAGATCAAATGCCATGAATGCATCCTCAGACTACCATGCAATACCATGGATATGTTGCAAAGCATTGAACATCATCGAAGAATGAAAACGGGTTCCTCAAGATCTTATTGAAGCATATTGAGCTCAATTGAATTCCACCTGAACCTTAATTGAAAATTCTAGACCTCAAGCGTCATCAATAGCACATAGAATACATGGAACTATCCCTCTATAATGAGTATTTTGCATATAAATTGAATATTTCTTCCATTATAATGTCTTGGGAATCAAGGATTTATCTTGGCTCCTTAACCATGGCTAGTGGAGGGAAACAAGAGCCTCCAACACTAACTCTTGCTTCTTAGCCACAAACAACATGAATGGGTCCCTGGACCACCACATATGAAATCTATAGGGTATTAGTCAACTTCAAGTGTGTTATGTGTGACATGACTAGGTTAGTTGTGAACCAAAAATGGGTCTCGAGGTCTGACCAAGGTATATGGACAACAAGAAGCTCCTCATGCCTTAAATGAAGCTTCTCAAGCTCAAGCGCCATGAAAAACACCTACAACTCAAGAAGCTTCTTAGGATATGATGTTGGATGCATCTTCAAACCACCACACATAACCCTTGTGGGGTATCTCTAGCAAATGTATAGGGATACATATACCATGATTGGGCTACATTGCATGCCTTACTAACAAGATGATGATCATCACTACTACATATGGGCGGATTGTTCCACGAAAATTTTCCACGTTTTCAACATTCGTGGGTTCAAAAATGATTTTTTAACTTTTTTTTTGTTAGGGCGGAAAAACCGTGGCAATATCCATGTTTTTGAAAGTTCCACGAACATTCGTAGATATAGGGACGAAACATTTAGGTTTCATCTTTCATGGCAATAGGGACGAATGTCGAGGTAAATGCTACATGTATAGTCTCAAAGATCCATAAAATCCCAAGAAAGAGGGGGTTCCTTCAAGAAATGATAAAGTAATGCTAAGAAGTCTCAAAATAGCCTCCAAAGGCTAGAACTCCAATGCATGCAAAGTCATGCTAAAAAGTGGGCATTATAGCAAGTGGATCCACCAAATACAAACGAACTCCACAAAGTGCTCAATAAGACCCCCAAAAAATCGAATTCCTCTCCATAAATCATGCATAAGAAACCTCCTTAGGTGGGATTTGGCTTCAAATGGGTGAGAATCCTCCACAAAGTAGGGTAGAAACCATACAAAGTGGAACGTTCTTCAAATAAAGGCACAAATTAATGGATATAACACCTCTAGGTTAAATGTTATGACAAAAATTCGATGCACTCATGTGTAGGTGCTCTATAAAGCTAACTGTGCAATTCTAGGTTTCCCTTGAATGCTATTTAATCCATGCAATGAGACCTCAAAGGGGACGCTCCTCCAAAGGTGGCATATAAAACCTCTCAAAAGTTGAGCGTTAATAACCTAGATCCATAAATCACTTCCGATAACTCCTTCTATTAGGATTAAACCATGGTATGTACCATATTATCCTCAATATGGTAGACACTTGCTATTGGTTATTACTCTCAAACCTATAAAATTATTCTTTTACTATTGTTTAAAGGTTGCAAAGAGATTGGAGTTAAGGTACCATGTTGTAGGTTGCTAATTGTACACACGGGTGACAAGATCAAGATTCACCCCAAATTTATCTTATTTATGGCTATTGTTTATCCTCTTTGTTGTTGTACATTTTGTCTATAAGATCGTTGCCCCTTTGATTCACTGTTCAATTTGTTTGCACAATTTGGTTTGAATCGAACATGTGTCGATTAACCAAGACACAAAATCAAGTTATAAGATTTATGTGTTATCTTTTGGGATATTTCAATTACTAATTAGTGGATATGCCATAGGAAATTTTGGGATTTTGTAGATGTAATAACCTTGTGAGCCAATTCTCAATTTTTGGGATTTTGCTCTGCTATTTTAGGATAGTCAACAGACTTCCATTCTCACATCAAAGAAAATGAATCTACTAATTGAACTCCCAAATGTTTTGACGGTTGGGGCATTCCATAATTCAACAAGAGGGTTGGGAGTTTGACCCAAATTGGTTGGATGGTGGATTTTTCTCTTATGGGGTCAAACCTTGAAGACCAAGGTTTTAGAGAGAGAATGGAGTTCACCCAAAGCCATTTTCCTTCACAAATTTGAACAACATTATCTCCCTTTTTATATATGAAGGTAAGCCAATCTCTAGACAAAACACAATATTATGGAATGTATCATAAACAGGAAACTATACATCACTCATCCATAATTGAAGGGTTTTTTTGGCAATCAACCTATTATAAAACTTACCAACCAGGGAAATTTCTTGAAATGACATAATCGGGTCATTGAAACATCCTCTTATAGAATATTTTTCATCTTCTTAGGATTAAGTTTAACACATTTCTTAGATTGATTGTGGCGATGTTCACTCTTCTGATTTTGGCGATGTTCACTCTTCTCTCGACACTTTGCACTAGCCCTTGAAAACTTATTAGTTTTTTTCCCTATCATCTTGCCATCGAATACCTCTTTTTATGCTCTCATAAGAAGGTCATGCTTGCTGAGAGGGTTGTGAGACTTGAAATTATTGTTAGGTGTCATTATGCCTAGTTGGAGGTGTCATTATGCCTAGTTGGTTATTTTTGTTTTGAAATGCCTAGATGGGATTCTAGTTTCCTACATAGGAAATGTAGGTAGGGGCATGGTCTACAAAGAAAATGGGACCCTCATTGTCAGTCTTCACAATTTATGTTTGTGAATTTTTTGAAAATATGTGAAGACAGACCCTCGTTGTCAGTCTTCGCATATTTTCTCCTGATGTTTAGTCACACAATGGTCATTAGAATCCACTCAACAATATCATCAAATCACTAGGGAAAGCTTCTAAATCGAACTAGTGATCATAGACAATGCCAACTACCATAATTTATGGTATGAATGGTCATTACACTCCACTCAACAATATCATCAAATCATTAGGGAAAGCTTCCAAATCAAACTAGAAGGCAGGGAGAGTAGAATATATCCACACCATGTATGATGGGAGGTGGCATTGTCTTATGAGTGTCACATGGCATATCATCAACATTCTATATGGAATACAATAGTATGAGTTACCCAATAGTATTCCACATGGAAGTGGTTGACCATTCTCCACCTATCATTCTACACCATATACCTACCATTAATCTCCCCACGTTTTGGATTAAGATTTCACTTATGTCAAATTGTGCTAAAATATGAGACTTCAAATCACAATTCACATCCCTATTGTTACCAAAAAATAACATATCATATACATACAAAGTGATAACAAGGAAATGACCACCATCTTGTTTGTACTACATATTATAGTGATCTAATTTGGACCTTAGAAATCCCAATCCTAACACAAAATAATAAAAATTTTGGTATGGACATAGTAATATATATATATTATTTAATTAATATATATTATATTTTAATAAATATATATTATAATTTTGTAAACAACAAACAAAAGAAAACATAACAAACCAAACAAAACTGAAACATTTCATACCTGTCGACTAGTTAACCTAAGCTCCTATAGACTAGGATGATTTATTAACCCAAGTTGGCAGTACATATCATTATTCAAATACATGCACGTTGCCAGCTTTCTATTGAATAGGTTTTTGAGTACAGGGTGCAATTATGTGAGCAATCGGGCCTCGAAGATGGTTCATGAAGCAAGTATTTTGAGTAGGTTTTTTAGTACAGGTTGCAATTATGAGAGCGATCGGGCCTCGAAGATGGTTCATGAAGCAAGTATCAGATTTGGGGGCTCGTACCTCTCCATATCTATGAATCATTTCAAGCCCGATAGATCACTGATTGTATTAGTGTTGATAGACAAAATGCAGTTCGAGCTTCAAAGAGGGTTTTCAGTATCTTCTCCCCAAATTTCGCGTTCAAGTATTGCTTCTACAGTCACGAATTCAGTCATGGAGATAGACAAGAAATCATGCCCAAGTGGTCATGTGCTCAGGATTGAGCCCCAAAATGTTGAATGGATGAAGAAATTTCCATCTGCTGTTGGAAAGGTGAAAGCAGGTGGCTGGTTTACCATGTTCAAAAAGATGGGAGAGTTTCACATAGGGGTTACAAAATCATTTTGTGAAAACCTTGAGGGTTCAATGGTGAAAATGAACGGCCTTAAATTCTCAGTAACAGAAGAAACCATTGCACGGGCTGTTGGGGTTACTCCCGAGGGTGAAAAATGGTATAAGAGGCAATCAATAGATGAAGATTTCAGCCAGTTCCTCCTTCCGGCACACCAAGATCCTGATTGGAGCCAAGGCATTCAAAATACTTTCCTAGTCAAGGAATGGCAGGATGTTCTGAAAATTATCCAAAGGTATATATGTTAAATTTTCAGTATTAAATCACAATACTATAGGATCTTTGCTGAGAGAATAACATCTACAGTATATCAATGCATGACAATCATAATATGACAAGCATCACAAGCATCACAAGAATCAAAAGCATAGAGACAAGAGACACAGAGTTTCCGTGGGGAAAACCCTAAGGTGAAAAACCCCACAAACTTCCTCAGAGATAGAGAGAGCAATGGCTCAACCAAAATACAACCAAATAATACAGAGATAGTCTCCTAGCAGATGATCCTCCTCCTCCTCACTAGTGCGCCACTTTCCAGAGAGAGAGATAGATACTTTTCCGAGTGAGTAAAATAGAGATCTCCTATCTCTATTTATACTCACCTTTTTGCCCAGTGACCTACTGGGGCCGACTTGTCTACTTGAGTACATCCACATTATATTATATATTAATTAGGGCCGACCCCATAAGGTGGTCTAATAACCCATCGGCAAGTACACACACTTGCGACACTTGTCAATCCACATGACGACACTTCCTTATAGAGGAATAACACATCTCTTATAAGGGTACAATAAATATACATATAATATACTGATGAAATACATTCCGAAGTTACATATACATCAACACTCCCTCTTAACAAGGAAGGTATTTCTCGACACAGATCTGCTAGACAAGTCTTCTTCTCTGGATCATCGTCATCGATGCATCGTCACTGCTGCTACTATCTCATCCAATCTCTGTCTCTACTCGTCATAGGAAGTTCTACAGAGCCAGTCCTTTTTCATACTGGATGTAGGCCCACCACCTGCAGGTCTTCGTCATCACTGGCCATACTGTGGAATCCTCAGGACTTTTACGTGCGTCACAAAACCTCGAAAGAGCATTTGCCAGATGTCCCAGGGCACAGATTACATGCCATAGGCAAAACCTCGAAAGACCATCTGCAAATCTCCCAGGGCACAAATTATATGTGACCTCACCACAAAACCTCGAAAGAGCATCTGCCAGATATCCCAGGGCACAAATTACATGCCATAGGCAAAACCTCGAAAGACTATCTGCAGATCTCCCAGGGCACAAATTATATGTGGTCACCACAAAACCTCGCAAGAGCATCCCAGGACTGATTACGAGCACACAGCTCAACCTATCGGATCTCCCAGGGCACAAATTACATGTGGTCATGGCAAAACCTCGCAAGAGCATCCCAGGACTGATTACGAGCACACAGCTCAACCTATCGGATCTCCCAGGGCACAAATTACAAGCCATAGGACAAAACCTCGAAAGAGCATCTGCCAGATATCCCAGGGCACAAATTACATGCCATAGGCAAAACCTCGAAAGACTATCTGCAGATCTCCCAGGGCACAAATTATATGTGCTCCCAAGCAAAACCTCGAAAGAGCATTTGCCAGATGTCCCAGGGTACAAATTATATGCCATAGGCAAAACCTCGAAAGACCATCTGCAAATCTCCCAGGGCACAAATTACATGCTTATCTGCACAACCTGATCCACGGCCACAGAGTATCATCCTGATACTCACCATACATCATCCTGATGTACTCATGATCGTCCTGATCATAATCACTGCAACGTCCTGCTGCAAGTCATCTGGAGCAACATCCTGAAGCTCGTCATCTATGATCATCCTGATCATCACTGCAACATCCTGCTGCATGTCATCTGGAGCAACATCCTGAAGCTCGTCATCTATGATCATCCTGATCATCACTGCAACATCCTGCTGCATGTCATCTGGAGCAACATCCTGAAGCTCGTCATCTATGATCATCCTGATCATTACTGCAACATCCTGCTGCATGATCTACCTGATCATCAATGCATCTTCCTGATGCATATCAAGTATCATACATGATCCTCCTGATCATCAATGCATCTACCTGATGCATACCAAGTATCTACCTGATACATATCATCATACATGATCCTCCTGATCATCAATGTATCCACCTGATACAAATACAAATACATGATACATATCACCATACATGATCCACCTGATCATACAATGTATCCACCTGATACATATACAGATACATGGTCCATATCACCATACATGATCCACCTGATCATACAATGTATCCACCTGATACATATACAGATACATGGTCCAAGCATCCAACATGATGCATACATACATGCATAAAATGATCCAACTGATCATATCCTGCATCCAACATGATGCGTACATACATACATAAAATGATCCAACTGATCATATCAGCAGAAACTAGAACATCATCCTGATGCTCATCATCCAGCGCTTACATCCACATCCATGTGAAGGATCCTCCTTCCAACATGCTTGGAATGGCTTCAGCAAATGTGTCCATCACTTCTTCCTCGAAGTGTCCTCGATCTGAATAACGCCAAGCCTCTCTCTGAAGTACTCGAACTTCACCCTGGCTAGTGGCTTTGTCAGCACATCTGCAATCTGCTCGTCCGTCGCAACATACAGGAGCTTCACAGCTCCTCTCTGCACCATATCCCTGATATAGTGATATTTGATCTCTATGTGTTTCGACCTGTCATGAAACACTGGGTTCTCGGACAGCTTCACACAACTCTGGTTATCACATAGGATACCAGTAGCCTCCAACGGGAGATCAAATAACTCAGACAGTAGCTTCCGTAGCCATACTGCCTCACAACTAGCTGAACAGGCTGCAACATACTCTGCCTCAGCTGTACTCAGTGCTATGCAGGACTGCTTCCTGCTAAACCAAG
Source organism: Larix kaempferi (assembly GCA_027924585.1). Classification (NCBI taxonomy): domain Eukaryota; kingdom Viridiplantae; phylum Streptophyta; class Pinopsida; order Pinales; family Pinaceae; genus Larix; species Larix kaempferi. The sequence continues at coordinate 2,433,787 of BSBM01000368.1, forward strand.
AAATCACACCTGATCCCATACTGAAGCAACACCCAGATGTGCTCTTCCTATCTGCAGCACTGCCAGCCCAATCCTAATCAACATAACCATGCAGGTTGAACTTTTGATTCGCCTCATATCTGAGCCCATAATCCACTGTACCCTTCAGGTACCTCAGAACATGCTTTACAGCAACCAGGTGAACACTCCTCGGATCCGTCAGGAACTGGCTCAAAGTGTTCACAGCAAAGCAAATGTCTGGTCTCGTGTTCGTCAGGTACATCAAGGACCCAATCATCTGACGATACATAGAAACATCAACTGGCTCAGATGAAGCATCAAAGAAGTTTCAGATTCGATGCCATAGGTGTGGCCATGGCCTTGCAATCCATCATCCCAAATCTCTTCAGGATATCTACTGTGTACTTCCCTTGACCAAGGAAGATCCCTTCTGCACTCTGCCACACCTCCATGCAAAAAACAAATAGTGCATCATCCCCAAGTTCTTCATCTCGAACTCGGTAGTAAGCTTCCGCTGCGTGTCGGCAATCAATCTATCTTCACCATACCAAGTTCTGCGAGCTTGCTTCAAGCCATACAAGGCTTTCTTCAATCTGCATATATATGACTCCCTGTCAGGTCTTGGGACTGCATCCCAAGCATCTTCTTCATGATCTACGGATCATGGCATTCCATTTCTTCATCCCAGATCCTGGGAACTTCAATATCTTCAATAGATATCTTTCTTGCTGGAACAAATGTTGTAGTCCTTTTGTAGGAGATGGCATATGATCTTTCCTACACAACAAGTTAAATTGCATGATTAGAAAACATCTTATAGTTTTTAGAACAAATTCTTACACATAAAGAAATATGTTATACAGTCATGCAATTATCTTAGCCAATGCTTCAATACAACATTTATCCATATCCCGTAACTTTCTAGATGCCTTCCAATCTCTACCAGAACATTGTTAAGAGTGTGCACAACTCCCAACATGTCAGCAAAGAGGTTTCATTCTAGATAAGTAGCAATGGAATGTTGTACAGTGCCATAGGCTACTTACCCATGCATATTAGTAGTATACTGTTCATCAATGCAATTATTCTAATATGCATAATACACAACCTAATTCTAGGAACATCAGTATATACATTATTGAACAGTATTATTTAAGAAATGATAATTCAAATACTTATCTTTGTTTGTTCGTTGGGTGGACTCCCTCTGAGTCTTTGCTTCCTTGTAGGAGCTGCTGGAGTCCTAATCTGAGGTAGCTTCTTCTACACCTTTATGTTGTGAAATGTAGAGAGATGATCAACTCCCTCTGAATATCTGCATCCTTGCAGAAACTACTGAAGTGTGCTCCTTTGCTTTCTTGCAGGAACAACTAGAGTGTGCTCCTTTGCTTTCTGGCAGGATCAACTGGAGTGTGCTCCCTCTTGATCTTTGCTTCCTGAATTACCTGTTCTTGAACTCATATTCATCCTTGGTCCCTATGCATGCTTATTAGTATCATGAATGTGTTATCCTTGTGATCTCATATAAAATCATACATTCATTAGTATACTATTAAAACACAATAATCTCAAGCATGTATAGTCATGATCATTTCAAACAGAAATAATAAGCATGAGCATTCAAGGATTCTTATGGTTAGTCAAATCATAACATGTCTAAACCTGTAATTACTCAAGCCTATGACTTCATGAATAATTATTATCAACAACAGTATAAGATCCTAACACAAGGTAGGATTTTAGCTTGATATAGGAAAAACATACCTGGATTAGCATGCTAGCTATTTATGTCTAACATACCCGCATAATGTCTTCTGGTTCTCTTTAGTGACTTGTGCTAGTAACCTGCATGTCTCATAAGTTAACCATTATAAAACTAAGTTATACATACCTCGAGAATGGATCTTCTATGAGATCCATGGCAATGGATGAATCTTTGTCCTCATGATCATATGTTCTTGAACTAGAACATGATTTGTCTTCTTGGTGTACCTTTCATGTTAGTAGACAACATAAAACTCATACAACATCACAATGTGTTAGTACAAACATAAGTTTCATACTCCTAATACATGAATGACTTCTATCATGCATTCATAATTTTATTAAGGTGATATGACAAGTCTAAAATCAAGATTGTACTAACCGTGATAGTATGAAGACAAGCATACCATAAACTTATTTATGAACAAATCTCAAAACATACCTCGATGAGTCATACCTGTCGAGATCACTTGTAATCTTCTTATGTAAGGCCTTAGCCTCATCTCCTATGCCAAAGTTAACTTGGCTCTATGGATTCATGTACCATGGCATGTTCAGGTTGACCTTTCAATTTATACAGGCCTCCCTCTTGCTTTCCAATCACTACTGCATCATCAATAGTCTTTCCCTTTGGCCACATTAGTACTTGGCCATCAACAAATGCAACCCTCATACCTTTTGCATCTAAAGCAGAGATGGAGAGTAAGTTCTTCTTGAGTCCAGGTACATAGAGGACTTCTTTCATCTTCAGAGATTTTCCAGAATCTAGGTTGTAAGAAGCTTCACCACTTCCTTTGATTGGATATTGATAATCATCCCCAAGTTTCACCTTATGGGGTGATTCATGTTCAGAAAGGTTCATAAAAGATTCCTTGAACCCAGTCATGTGTTTGGAAGCCCCACTATCAATCAACCAATCATTACAACCATGGGAGATGGTACCAGTGAGTGCAGAGATTAAAACATACTCTTCTTCACTTGATGAGTCATCATCACTACTGCTTTCTGCCTTAGCCTTCTTCTTTGGGGGTTCATCATCTTCGGCAGCATGAGCATGAAATCTTCTTTTGCTGCCCTTCTTCTTCTTACTGAAGCTGTTGTTGTCTTTCTTCTTCTTGGGACAATCTGAAGCAAAATGTCCCTTCTCATTGCAAGTGAAGCATCTGAGTTCTTTCTTATCTTTATGATAATGATGATGGTGAGAGAATCTTCTATTATGAGATGATTCCTTCTTGAATTTACTTCTTTTAGTGTGAGCTGCAAGAGCTTGATATTCTCCTCCCATCTTTTCCTCACGAGCTATAAGTCTAGCTTCTTCTTGAGAACATTCTTCCCGAAGTCTACTGAATGAGATCAACTTCTTCCTTGCACAAATTCCTTGGATAAAGGAATCCCATGACCTGGGTAGGCCATTTAGAGTGGTCATCACCACTTCACCATTCTCCACCATTTCCTCTACTGCTTCCAATTGTTCCTTGATCTGAGAGACCCTTGAAAAATAGGATTGAATGGTTTCTCCATTCTGAAACTTCACTGCTTTCAATTGGTTCCGCAGGGTCATCTTCCGATTTATGTTCTTTCCTTCAAATAGCTTGGTCAAAGATTCAAACATCTCTTTGGGTGTCTTGAGAGAAGACACATGGGGTATGAGATGGTCTTTGATAGAATCAGCAATGATTCTCTTTGCCTTGACCAAGTTCTTCTTGTGCAATGCCTTGGCCTCTTCATCCTCTGGGATAGGGATGTCTTCTTTCACATATGAGTCCAACTCATTCTCTTCCAGGATTAGCCCAATCCTATACTTCCAGGCTCGGAAGTTATCAGCCCCTTCAAGCTTATCCTCAAGCTTGGTGTGAAGAGACATCTTTAAGAGTACTTCAAATGGAAATAGAAAAGATTTAGAACTTACCACTTGAAGTGCTGAAAACTGGATCTGGACCCGGATTAGGGTTTGTCAGAGAAACCCTAAAATTTCAAAATGTGAATTTCAAAATTCCGAAAGGATAGAAAGATGCGCCTTGGAGAGCTGATCAGCCTAGTACATTCAGAATTTGAGATCAGCAAAGTCTTGTCCTTCAAAATTGCCTTTTTGTCCTCCCGGGTTCACTAGGGAGAGCCCTGAATTAGGGTTTGAGTTTCCCGGAGATCTACCCAGCCAAAAATCTCGATCCAAAGCTCAAACCTTCGATTTTTGCAAGGAGCTTCCAGCTGTACCTTCAGTTTCCAGAAATTCCTATTTTTGTGGAAACCCTAATTTTTAGGGCCAAAACTGAAAATGCTCGGAACTGAAATCTGATTGGACAGAAAGATGCGCCTTGATGAGTAGATCCAATCTACTATACTGAATTTCAAAAATCTGTGGAGAGAAACCCAATAAACAAGCAATACAAGCTTCCGTCACTGCAAAATGTCTTCTTCTCAGTTAAGCTCTGATACCATGTTAAATTTTCAGTATTAAATCACAATACTATAGGATCTTTGCTGAGAGAATAACATCTACAGTATATCAATGCATGACAATCATAATATGACAAGCATCACAAGCATCACAAGAATCAAAAGCATAGAGACAAGAGACACAGAGTTTCCGTGGGGAAAACCCTAAGGTGAAAAACCCCACAAACTTCCTCAGAGATAGAGAGAGCAATGGCTCAACCAAAATACAACCAAATAATACAGAGATAGTCTCCTAGCAGATGATCCTCCTCCTCCTCACTAGTGCGCCACTTTCCAGAGAGAGAGATAGATACTTTTCCGAGTGAGTAAAATAGAGATCTCCTATCTCTATTTATACTCACCTTTTTGCCCAGTGACCTACTGGGGCCGACTTGTCTACTTGAGTACATCCACATTATATTATATATTAATTAGGGCCGACCCCATAAGGTGGTCTAATAACCCATCGGCAAGTACACACACTTGCGACACTTGTCAATCCACATGACGACACTTCCTTATAGAGGAATAACACATCTCTTATAAGGGTACAATAAATATACATATAATATACTGATGAAATACATTCCGAAGTTACATATACATCAACAATATAACATGTGAAGGCAGGTTCGCCACTGTATACCGTTATCATATGCGTCTATTACAGCATGTTTCAGGTACAAAGAAATTAAACTTACCCTATTTCTTGCAGAACAGTTTAAGTAAAATGGCATCTAGGGTTAAGAATCAGTCTGATACTCCCAATAACAGTATGTTTCACCATGGCCTAATAAAATTGTTAATTTCTAAAGAAGTAGAAAAGCAGGGTAGAACTTGGTCTCATTTTTTATATTGGTCGGGATTTAAAGTGGAATTTAAGGAAGAGAAGAAGGGAAAAAGAAAACAAAATCCTTCTAGAAAAGAGGTCATAACAAACCCTCGGAATCCTCATGAAAAAAATTCACCAGAAGTAAAGCAAGACCATGTCTCTTCTCATAACAAACCCTCAAAATCCTCAGAGTGTTCATTTGAACCACTCATAGCTTATTTTAGGCCAAGGACAAGAGATGGAAATAAGTTTAGGATGAATATGGAAGCCACATTGAATCCTGAACTCAAAAAGGATAATTTCTTAAGCATACAGGATTCACCAAGTGATGATGAGGAAGACATGGAAGCAAAATTTTTAGAATCGGCTTTAAAACAGATTCTTGAGGGTATTGATCAAAGTGTCAGAAAAATCCCAGATATAACTCCTAAGAATTTTCCCGATGATAACAATGGAAGTATGGAAGATAATGGAGTATCAGTGACTTGAAGGCACGGGGGCTTCACCAGAAGGCAATATGATATCACGTTCATTCATATTGCGGTATTAAATAATCATGAAAAACTAAAAATTATATTGCTTGTATATTCAGGGGCAAATGGTTTTTTTTATTTAATGTAACAATACAAAAATAGTTTGGGGTCTTTTTTATATGGGTCGGCTAACAAATATCCACCAAATGGAGATGACGAGATCACGGACGGATGAGAAATCGGGTTGAGGCAAGGCTTGGGCTTACCAGTACGCAAGGAAATCGTGTCTTGAGGCATGCTTGAGGCGAGGGGTTTCGTGGTGAAGAGGGTTTCCAGTCGATCATAGTTGAAAGAGACAGTGGTCATTGATAGCCAGTTGTTACCAATAACACTCAACCAATTGTTACTAATATCCTTGGGAGGCTTTAAGCCTCCAGGGTCTGTTGTAGGCCCTCGATAGGCCTTGGGGGATTGAATACCCAACCACTCGTGACTATTACAAGCCTTGGGAGGTTTATTCAGCCTCTTAGAGATTGTTACAGGCCCTGGGGGCTTGGATACCTAGCCCCCAACAGGCTTAGTCAGCGATTGGGGAACTGCAACATGCAATCTAAATGTTGTACTATCTGCATTGGCTCTAGTGACATATAACAAGTGATCTCCTATCTCTTCATTGGACCATTAGATGTTGCAAATCATAATGATATGTGGTTGAGTAATTGCATTGTGGGTGAAGTAATGTGCATCCACAATATACATCGAAAGAAGCAAGGTGCATTGTAGAATGCATGTGGGGTCATAAGAGGGGTATCATATCAATATACTAGGTAGAAATATGAAGGGGTATAAAAAATGTTAATGGAAAAACTGATACATACAATATCTAGTGAAAATAGGGGTTTTTTTTAATTGGGAAGGCATATTGGGAGGAGGTTAAAAAAATGATTTTGGAAGGTATTTTCCAATATTTAGGGAAATTAGGGGTATTGTTTCATATGCCACGAACGAACGTGCTATGATAGCAGTTTATTGAGTGAAGCCCCCATGCTTGAAGGGAAAAGAGAAAGTAATAAATGCAGTGGTTGAATCCTCCAAAGAGCAAGCAAGTTTTAAAAAGTGGAAGAGCGGCCAAGAACAGGTAGCTGATGAAGATGTAAAAAGCGTAAGACTTTGATTAGGTTTCTAAGTTTAATATAGTTTTTACACTTGTCAAGATTAGTTAGTCTAGACTCTAAATATTTTAGTTATACATTTTTGTTATATTTAGAAGTCAAAGCCTTGAAAAGTGGATCCTAAAACAAACTTCAAATCTAAACTTTTCTGATATATTGTAAAGCTTTTGGTTTGAAAAGGGAGACACACATGGGAGTCGATCTGCTAGAAGATTGTGCAGTCATGCAATGGTTATCTGATTTTTGGTTTAATGTTGACGTGGAGATCTTCAACTATACCTCTCTTATTTTTATTTGATCAATAAGTTTATTTTATTACCTTTTACTGAAAGAGATGAAAATTATATTATAATATGTTTTACTGTTGCTTTAGCACTATTCAAATATAGTACCGTTTTATCTGTGTGCTTAATTCTTGTAGTTTGTGGACTATGTTAACCTGTTTGAGGTATGTACTTAACTTTTCCTCTCTCTCAAGGTACTTTCACTTTCCCTTGGTGACTGTACACAGGCATGATTTTGGAAATGGTGCATGGATACTGGAAACTATGAATTAAGATCCCTGGTATGAATTAAGATCCTTGGTACCATCTTTGTTTTAGTTTTCAGAGGTCATGAAATTTGTACACCAAATTTCCAAACCGATATAGAAGGATGCTTGACAGTGTTGTGTAGATTGCATGCATGGTGCTTTGGGAAAGAATGTGGAACCTCACTTCATAAAGAAAGGGTCTGGCATTTCACATTTTCACAAATATTTGTGGACTATGTTTTCAAATCCCAGTTTGTCTCCGGTCCAAGAATCTAGATGCATTCTTGTGAGGTCTTCAACCATGTAAACATTATAAGATGAGAATTGTTGATTGTGACTTTGAGAACCTTTCCCTGGCCAGGGTGCAAGAAAATCCTCCTCATGATTGGACTTGGATTCTCTGTGTGCTGCAATGTTAACATGCAAAAACCTCACTTGTTCCATTTATTGTATAACACATTGATACTAATCTTTTCTTTTTTTACAAGTTCTTATTTTAGTCATGAAATAGTTGTGGCATTAATGGTATTGGTAATTTGGTATCAATTGCTCTTTGAGAAAATTGACAAAATTGTATAAGCAATTTATGACTTTGTTTTGTTTATCTAGTTTTTGGAGTTCTATATAGATTTCAAAATCCATTATGTTTCAAATATGAATCCTTTCAATTAGAAAGATAGGAAATAAATTCTGAAACCTGTAACTAATGTTTTTTAGAGGTTAGAAATCAATGTTTTGGGAGCTCTCACATATAGCATAATGTTGTAAAATCTCTCTGGGAAAGGCAAGGAGTAAGGAAATGAATATTTGGAGATGAATGTGGAATGTGTGAGCAGTAGTGTACTTTTGCTTCTATAACTGTAATTTCTCTGTTGTCAATGGAAATATAACTAGATGGATTTCACAATAGTATTAGCTTTAGGAAATATAACAACTGTTGTTGTTATTTGAAGAAAGTGTCCACTATCCATTCATGTTGCTTGGCATGATCAAGTTCATAACTTTTTTATGAAGACGCTAGCCCATCCCTCCCATATTAGCTTGTGGTTTATTGCTTACCATGATCTTAGCTGTCCTATAGGAGGCCCTTGGAAATCCCTATGAAGGAAACTGATCTAAAATGTACTTGGCGATACATTCCATCAATTCAGTGTGACCTATGATCAATCCTGATCCTACAGTTCTATATTCACACCCACTCAACCCTTACACCTACTTATAGTTACAACTAAAATCCTATGAAGTATCTCATTGCCTATTTGTGACTGGTGATGGATTCTCCTTAAAGAACTACACGAAAATGCAGAATAAGAAAAATAAAAAGAAAAGCAAAACATTTGAAATGAGAATGGATTTGAGATGTTTTCTCCTTATATGATTTAAGATTGGGGCTTAATATCTTGTCCAGAAAACTGAGTGCAACATGGGATGTTCAAAGTTCAAACGATGCCAACTTTTGTTTTTCATGATAAGAATAGAAATGACAATTCCTAATCCATTTTTTCACTCTTTGATGATTTTTTGGATTGTAGCTTGCATGAGAATGACAATAATTTTGCTTATCTGAAATGCATACATGTATATTGACATGAAGAGGGATGTTATAGGAGAAGGGGCATTGCATTACCGTGATTGCATTGCATTACCATGATATGCAATGATACAGGTGATTGCATTATCGTTTGAATCCCATAAATATCTTGAATAAGGCATATGATGGTCTGTTTATGGATACTTTGTATCATACATACCCTTTAACAGTGTCAACTCAGATATATTGCTTGGGCATAGCTTTGGTGTTTCCTGACTACTTTATATGTGTTTAGAATATTGTGCATTCATGCAATGGTTATCTATGTAAGCAACTTACATCTCGAGGACCAACTTCAACACAGGGACCACACAGGAGTGTTGAAGTTGATAGAGATCAAAATTATGTTATAAATTCTTTTACTGTTGCTTTAGCGCTAGTCAGAAATTTCGATGGTAATTGTGAGGAGATTTTGCTTCTGTAGACCATATTGCTAAATTGAAAGGTAACACAGGTGGCTTTTATTTTCTATAGTACAAGGTACTATATTTGTACCCACACTTCAGATCTTATTTTTGGTTTAATGTTGATGTGTAGATCTTCAACAGCACCTCTCTTATTGTTATTTGATCAATAGAGAGAAATGAGGGATATTTTTATTTGGCATCCCACCACCCTTCCTTATACTGTGATGATGAAATTTCAGTCTATATTGGACGGCTGTACATTTGAGAGAGATATGACTGGTTGTAGCTTCCCCACCTTGATTGAGATATGATTGGTCTTGTTGTACCTTATCTTTCACTTGTGTTTAATGGGGTCATTTACCCTCCTTGAGTAACTTTTTTAAAACCACCTTGTTGAAGTTTTGCTCTTATAGAGTACTACGGTTGTTTGGCCACATTTGGAGCATACCCTTGGTTCTAAGGGTCATGGGTCCCAAGGCTTGAATTGTAGCTGACAATGGAAGACACAAGTGTAGTTTATTACCACCATGCAAATTTAATTTGACCTTTCAATTCCCATCACCATTTCCTCTCATACAACGTCCCACAACCATTTCTCTTGACACCCACTCTTCATTCATTCTGTATGCATTTCACTCCAATCGTCTCAGATTCTCACTGCGTTTTCCCTCAATTAGTTAATCAATTTAGTATGACCCATGCCCGCCGTCCGAGGAGTGTTTCCAGCGGTCGTGGGTCATACTGAATTGATTAACTAATTGAGGGAAAATGCAGTGAGAATCTGAGACGGTTGCATAGTGAAATGCATACAGAATGAATGAAGAGTGGGTGTCAAGAGAAATGGTTGTGGGACGTCGTATCAATGTGATTGTAAGGCACTCTTTGAAGGTGAAGTCCACAATTTTAAGTCTTTTTTTCCTCATTTTCATGCCTTTTTGTAAGACAATAAGGAGGGTAGTGGCATCAACATTGAAACTGTTCCATCCAAACCTATCAAGCATACTTTTAGGTCAGCAGTATTCTTGACTCCGAACTGTAGGTACAATTCGGAGAAAAGAATATTGCTGACCTAAAAGTACACTTGATAGGTTTGGATGAAACAGTTTACCATGGAAATCTATGTTGTTGTATTTATGGTTTAATGTTGACGTGGAGATCTTCAACTATACCTCTCTTATTGTTATATGATCAATATGTTTATTTTATTACCTGTTACTGATTGAGTTATTAAATACTTGTTGTACCTTCCCCACCTTGATTGAGTTATTATTGGACTTCTAGTACCTTGTCTTTGACTTGTGGTTAATGCAAACATTTACCCTCCATTTTTTTTATACCACCTTGTTGAATTTTTGGTCTTATAGAGTACTTGACTTTGATCACCTGTGATCAGTTGTGGTGTGTTGATAATCACTTCTTTTATGCTGAGACTTGGTTGAAGTTTATCATTTTTGTGACTTTATTTATGTTGAGTTATGTACTGTGCTTGACTGTCATTGACCTAATTAGCTCCAATCATTTCTCTCTCCCTGGTTTGTACACACCCTCTTGTAGGGTCATCTGGTTCGTAGAGAAGACTGGCCTCTCCGAGGCACAAATAGTCTTTTCTGAAAGTAACACTTCTGAGTATATTTTCAAGAATAGTTTCACACCTAGGTTGGTATCTTAAACTATATCTCTATTTTTGTTATATGATATATATGTTTATTTTATTACATGTTACTGAATATTAATAGTTTATCGTTTTAGTTTGCTTGTCAGTGTAACTCATTATAACAGTTTTGAATATACCAAAGAGCCTGTGTTAAGAACTTATGGGTTGTACATTTGGAGTTCTTGGTTTCAAGAGGTAAGTATTTAGACTGACTAATGTATATCCATGGAATAATTTTTTCTGGAAATTTGTTTTTATTGTTTCTATTGGCATTTGTGCTATGGAACTAATGTGAATTGTGTTCACTATTATTAGCTGATACAGGGAGGGCACATACTACCTTAAAGGTGTTTGATTGCTATGGCATTCTTGTTTTTTATTAAATTTGTTTTTGCACATTGACTTTTTGCTCACATCATTCAAGAAACGTTTATAACCATGCACTGTAATCACGGCATCTAACTGCATGGAAGTTGGGACACTGTTACTTTATCACATGTGCATGTGCTCTCTGTTTTCTACCTTTGAATGCAAATGACACAAAAACCTATCTCGGTGGTTACAAATATGCAATTTGTATACTGGGATAAATTGTGAGGTGCAACATGTAGTCATGTCCTTCAAGGAACTGTTCATGCTATGTATTGATATTCAACATGGTGCTTAATAATTATGTATTTGCTTGTTTTAAACATATAAGCTCGCAACTAACATAGTGAGGTTTATATCTATAATGATCTAAAAACATCTGAAGGCTCACTATTGTACAGGGTCTCAAACACCACCTTTCACAAGAAATTAGCATTTCTTTAGTTCATTGTGTTGTCAGTTGACCATAAAAATATTATATATATCCTGGAAGGGCAAGGAAGAATCAATTGATATTCCTCACTCGACACCCAATTGATTACCTGGTCTTTTCCATTGACAGGAAATTAGGATCATCTCCATTTAGGGAATCTTATAGCAGTGAGTCCCCTGAGGGGGGCTGCAAGTGATGTGCCCACTGGTAATGAGCCAGATCTTTGCTTCCAATTGAGGGAAGATGGTCCCTTTGAAGATAGAAGGCTTCCTCTAATTGTATCATGCCTTGGCCTTGAGACAGGAAATTCAATGAAATTGGGAGTCCTTGATTGAGACTAAACCATTTTAGTGGAGATATTTCATCCAGAACTGATCATAGAATGAGATATAGACATTGTGGGAAAACACATGATGATGTTGATTTGTGTGTAATTGCATATGCAGCTACAAAATATATAGAAGGTGGCATGAAATCAAATGAAATTATGGGTAACAGCAAGTGCAGAGAAGTTTCATGTGTCACATAAGAAGACTGCAATAGATTATGGAGAGAATCCCATCTCCATGAAGTGTTGTATGGAGTCAAAAATATTTGCATGGGAGATGTAAACATGGTTGTGATACATGTAAAATTGTGTAATTTGTATTTGTTTGAAGTTGTTTGGTCTTAAGTGAATACATCTTCCCATTTGAGTGCATGGTAATTGCATTGTTTGCATGTGGTGCCTATATAGTTCTATGGTATTTTTGGCAAATCCTCTTACATAAAGTGCACTTGATAGTGAAAATTTATGCAGCTCATCAAAATTTGCAATTGGGATCTTTATTTGTTTTGGTTTTTATTGGGTTGGTGCATTCATTGGATGAGGTGGCCTCTAACATGGAAGCTAAGTTGGGCTCTTCTATTGTGCCCTACAAAGATTTGCTTGTTCAAAAATGCAGTGAGTGTTGAGAATTGAAAACCGTAGCATTGCAAACTTCAAATGATAGAATTTTTGGAACAGTTGTTTCCTATGGGGCCTTTGCCTTTAAGGCATCAATGATATATTACCATAGAGCTTGGTGAAGGGCCCGAGGGAGAAGCTGAAGGCATGACTGTTCAGCCAGATGTGGGGTTGAGAATGTGACAAGGAGGAGATTCTGGTGGTTACCAAAAGTTGGAGTTTCGATGGCGATCGGATCACCCTTCAAGTGCTATCCACATGTGCTTAAGACCGGGGCTTACAATTCTCCATTTTTATACATTTAGTTCAAGTTCTTGAGATATCTATCTAGGACTGTGTTTGTTGTTTACAAGCAAGTTTGATGATAAATGACTCTGAGAAAGTTCTATTAAGAAGTGAATGGAGCTAATAAGTGAATAGAGCTAAGGTATAATTATTTGTAAGACCGTGCTCATACATGGCAAAAAGTTGTTTAAGCCTTATGATTATTCAAAGGACACAAGGATGTGAAATCTGAGCTTGAATAAGAACAATTTGCAAAGCATTGAAACATATTGATAGCATATTTGAAGGACTTGTGCTATAACTTGAAGACTGAGCATATTCTTTGTGACCAAATTGAAGTTGAGTTTGAATAGTGTTATGGGAGAACATTAGTTATATCTTCATGAAGATAGAGCCTATTGTTTTTGACCAAATTGAGTTTGAGTTTGAATATTTGTGCCATTAAAAGACAAAACTTGAAGTTGAAGAATTGATTGTTGAAAAGGGATAAGTATGAAAACTACTTGAACAAATTTTATTTATGTTACTGCTTATCATAAAGACTTAATGGTAACTACTTTAAGGAATACAATGCAAGATTATTTGTTTGATGAAGTTTGATAGAATTGGAAAACTTGAAGTTGAAGAATTGATTGTTGAAAAGGGATAAGTATGAAAACTACTTGAACAAATTTTATTTCTGTTACTGCTTATCATAAAGACTTAATGGTAACTACTTTAAGGAATACAATGCAAGATTATTTGTTTGATGAAGTTTGATAGAATTGGAAACCATCATTAAGCAGACTTGTTTACAGATCTGAAAGAAATCATTGAGATG